>JAVTVX010000013.1:13295999-14743499 GCA_033439265.1 Dillenia suffruticosa | reverse complement strand
TAATAATATAAATTTTTTAATTAAATATTAATTTGAACCTGCGCGGGCGTCAGCTCATGCACACACGGGCGCCTGCTTGCTTGGGCGCCCGCGCCTTGCGCGCCTGCCTATGGGCTCCCGTGCGTGCCTGCCTGGGTGCCCGCGCCCTGCGTTCCTGCCTGCCTGGGTGTCCACGCCTGCTGGGGTGTGCCTGCCTGGGCGCCCAGGCAGGCAGGCGCGGGCGCCCGCGCGCCTGTTAGGGAAAATATAAATTTGTGTAGTTGAAAAAATTCGAACCTTGGACTTGGACCTCGACTTAATAGGAAACATGTTACCACGGCACCACTAGGTGTTGTTATGTGACTTTCTTCCTCCCTTTGTTTTCTATTCTCACTTTTTTTTCCTTATCTCTATTTTTGGGTTTATTTTTTTTTTTCTTTCTACTCTCATTTCTTATATATAATAATTTTATTATAATATATAATAATTTTATTATAACGAATAAAAATATTTTGTAATTAAATATATAGATTTTTTAAATTATTAATATATTATAATTTATTGATAATTATAATTTTATAGTTTTGAGATATTGTAATCCATTTTTAAATTATGGATTAAAAAAATAAAATAAAAATGAAAAAAATAATAAAATAATAAGATAAAAGAAAAAAGAAGAAATCAAAATATAATATTAACATATTTTTTAATTAATTTATTATTTTATTTTAAATTAGTATTTTATTATTTTTTATTTTATTAAAAATTATCATATTTATTATTTTTAATTAATATTATTTTAGGTGGGTGGTATAAATAAAAAAATTTATTATATTTATTATTTTAAATTATTATTATATATTATTTTATTATTATTAGAAAAATGTGAAATAAAGATAATAAATAATAAAAAAGAAATTTATATCATAATAATATCTTTGGCTCGATGGTTTACAGGTTGCATGCAGGAGTTCGGAGGAGTTCGGAGTTTGGAGTTCGAATCACGAGAGGCAAAGGCGCGGCATTTTCTAGCAATTAAGAGTGCCTGCGCAGGGTGCTGGCTCAAGTGGCGCATGCGCTGGCTCGGGCGGGCGGGTTCGGGTGGGCAAGGGTGGCATGGGTGACACGTGCCCTCCCCGAACATTTTAACAGACGGAATTTGAAATCAGCGACGGATTTTTTTATTATTACGGATTTTTTTCTCCTAAATTAGTGACGGATTTTAGCGACAAAAATTATCTGTCGTTAAATTAGCGACGAATTTTAGATTTTCGTCGCTAAATTTAGCAACGGATTTTTTTTATGTCGCTAATTTAACGACGGATAATTTTTCGTCGCTAAAGTTTATGACGAATTTTAGCGACGAAAAATTATTTGTCGCTAAATCCATCGCTAATGTTTTTAGCGACGAATTTTTTTAAAATTTTCGACCCTAAATTTGTGACTAAAATGCTGTTTTTTTGTAGTGATTGTAGCATTAATACGGATTAGTTATGGCGAAATCCCAGATATCGAGCGTTGTCCAAACACATGAAACCCAAAAAAAAAAAAGCCGTAGAATTTCAAATCATCATTTGATTATTTGCCTTTTAAATGTCAGAAATATGAAATGCAAACTATTTGTTGTTTTTCTAAGAAAAAAAAAATTGATAATTAGAACCGAGACTGGGGTAGTGATAGAAATAGTGTAAAGTTAAAAGCCACACCAATTTATTTTGCTTCAGAGACTGATGGAGTAGCCCCACCTTTATCATTATCTCTATCTAATAAGCATTAGTTTGTCTCCCTAAAACCCATGCAATTGAGAATGATGATGAAGTTAAGATTGATTTATGTATCTCTAGAGAATAATGTAGCAAAGAGTAAGCAGAAATATAACTATCGTGTAAATTATCATTTTGAAATATTATCACTACTTTCAACCATTATGGTTTACAAAGTTTTCATGGTTACAGAATTCACCCTCCAACATGTAGTGTTTTGTTTGCCATGTTTTCTCTTCAATAATAAATTATAGCATCAGCTCGATATACTGTATTCACTCGTGATGATTTTAAATAATTGGAATAAGGTAAATCATGGTAGAAATTGTGTTTTCCTTGTTGCTCATATGGGAAAACGAAATTCACCACAGAATAACAATTTGACTTAAATCACAAAATATAATCGACTTGTTTACAACTTTTGAACTATTCACTTATAAAACCAGTCATGGCCACTCTTCTAGAACCATCGATTGTGGTTCCAAAATTAATGGTTTTTGGTTCTTAGTTTAGATGAATCAAAATCAAATCTTAAAGGATCAATTCCGATTTCGATTAGGGTTTCAAATGATTCTTATTTTAGCTGGTTTTGATTTCCGTTTTCAATTTTAGAACCATAACTATAAAAAATAAAAAATAAAGATAAATATCAATTTTTTTTTTTAAATGAATACAAAAAATACGATTAATTAATGATAGAATGAATTTAGTTGGAAGCTTATTATGTCTTTCTGTTGCCGAAGTCTTTTAATCAACTGAAATGTAAACATTTGAAACCCACTTTATTATGGTCCATGGAGGCTAATTTATTTATATGTAATAATTTTTTATAATAAATATTTATTGTCCCATTAAATTTGTGAATAATTTATTTAAATTAAGTTTTTAATATAAAATTTATATGTATTTTTATAACTAAATTTTAATAACTATATAAATTCAATATTAATTTAAATAGAAAATTATCTGCTTTTACTTTCAAACAATAATAAAAGTTTTTTAGTATTTTAAATTTTTAAAGTGATTTATTTTGTAACCAATAAATTAAAAATATATAATTTTTAAAAAACGTCAATTTGAACCGATGGTTCGAAATGACAATTCAAACTTAAAACTGTCGGCTCCCAGTTATTTAAAATAAGGAGCCAGAATCGAATTTTTAGACATGATTTCAGTTTTAGTTCATAAATCGTTGACCACGATTTTGATTTTTAAACCGTTAAAAATCATGCAAACAAAATTATCATACGACCTTGATTAGCCACTTTGTCTCTTCTTTCTTTTCTTTTCTTTTCTGTCATCTCAATAAATCAATCTCTATTTTATCTCTCTCTCTCCCTCCCTCCCTCTTTTGATTTGGGCAAGGTGCCTTTATTCTTTATCTTTCTCTTTTTTTATGGATGACTTCTATTTTTCTATCTCTTCGTTTCTCTTTATAGCTTTTATCTCTCTCTTTTTTCTCTCAATTGAAATCCAAATTGATGTGCAACAATTGAGATGAAGGAAAAGAAAGATAAAAAGTAGAAATGAATATAAGAGATGAAGAGGAAAGAAAAAGGAGAAGAGATGTGGAAGATAGAAAATAAAAGCTAAAGAGAAAAAAGTTTTGAATCATTTGTTGATCATCGGTTTGGATTTCGATGGAGGGGAGAGACAAATGAAAAACTAAAAAGATAAGTAAGAGTGAGAGGAAAGAAAGAGACCTAAGTCTCATTTTTACCTTTCTTAATTCCCTCTTTCTCATCTTTTCATTTTTTTTTTTCCCTTTAACCATCTTGCTCTTTTCTTCACCACCAGCAATTTTCTCTTTTCTTTCTTTGTCTTTGTCAGTGACATTTGTATTTCTTCTTTTTCTTTGCCTCTATTTCTCTTTCCCACTCTCTCTTTAGATCTTCATTGATAGCATTTCTCGCTTTTTCTTTCTCTTTGTGTTTCTCTCATCATCTTCATCAATATTCTCTTCCCTTCCATCTCTCCTTGTCTCTCTTTTCACCAACAATCAATCGAAATCTTTTAAAAATGAAAGAGAATAGATTGGTAAGAGCATAGAGATCAAATAGGAAGGATAACATTTTGTTCAAAATAGTGTTTGTGGGAAAGTGAAGGAAGTGGTGTGAAATCAAGGAAAAGGCAATATGACCAGAAACCATGGAAAAGAGCCATGCTAGAGAATCAGAATGCTCAATGGAGGAGGATCACCTACAGAGAAGTACTAAAAAAGCAAAAGCAGAGGATATTGGCATTGACAATGCAGCAAAATCCTCCTTTAAGGAGATACTGCTGGGGCAATACAGAGCAGGTCTAAGCTGGGAAGGCCTAGAGAACTTAAACAATGATGATGATGAGAACTTTCTTGAGGGTGAGATGAGACATCACCACACATGCGGGATATCCCATAAATCAGCATTTCAAATGAGAGATTGAAAGATCTATGGAAGCCTTGGAAGCAAACTCTCATTCTTAAATTGTTAGGAAAGGACATAGGTTATCAATTAATATTAACCAAAGTCATGCAGATGTAGAAGTCGAAGGGAAGCCTAGTTCTCTTGGACCTAGAGAATGGGTACTTTCTAGCCAAAGTTTCAAGTAGATGGGACTATGATCATATTTTAACTGATGGCCCATGGCTTATTCACGACTACTATCTCACAGTTTGAAAGTGGAAGCCTTCGTTCACTCTAGAAGACGAGAATATCAAGTCCACAGTAGTATGGATTAAACTTCCTCACTTGCCAATCAAATTCTATGATGAAGGCATTCTGTTTGAGATAGCCAAGGCGGTGGGTAAACCCATAAAGGCCGACACCAACACAGCAAACACTTTGAGGGGGAGGTTTGCGAGGGTTTGCGTTGAAATCAACCTAGACAAAGCATTGATCCCATGGGTAAAAATCAGAAGGAGGGAGCAAAGAATTGAATACGAAGGCCTCCATACTATCTACTTCAACTGTGGCAAAATTGGACACAAAAACTGAAAATTGTGAAGAGCATACTAGAAACAGGGAGGAGAAGCCAGTAGATACAGGTATTCAGAAGCCTACGGAAACCCTAGAGAAGCAAGTCCTTCCCATAGAGGAGTCCACGGAGGTGAAAGACAACGGTCTCGGACTGTGGATGGTTGTGCAGAGGAGACAGATTTCACAAAAATAACAATCCTAGAGGTAAGGGAAGAAAAGGGAGCGCTTACCTTAACTGCTTCAATCATCTCAGCGAAGTCAACGATGCGTCAATTGTAGTGAGCTCAGAGTCTGAAGAGAAGGACGAAGCTGTCAAATGTACGACAGAGCAACCGAAGGATCTCCAGAGGAGTGGGTCGACATCTCTGATCAAAGCAAGAGGGACAAAAGGTTTGGAGATTGGATTTCATAGAGAGGAGAGGGAATTGAGGATTTTGGTTCCCGAGAGGAAGACACAAATAGGGAAACATATTTTGGTAGGGGTTCAACGGGAACCGAGAAGGACTGAGCATGAGGATAAAGAACAGTCAAGGGCTGGCAAACCGGGCTTGGACTTATCTCCTTCGGAGAAAAATGGAAACCTTTTAAGTGACCAATTGAAAAGTCAAGTTGGGCCATCCCAACACTCTGTAGCCCATAAAGAAATAAAGCCTGCCTCAAGAGAGCAGCCCATGTTCGAAGATTTGGATGGGGGTCTCAACCCAGGAGAAGCCTCAGTGACGCGGGGTTTTTCAAACATAACGGACAGTTGGAGGGAGGAGGAGAACTCTGCAGGGGCAGTGATTATTGCTATGGATTGTGAGGATTTCATCGAGAAAAAGAAAGAGGAAGAGGAAGCTCCAAAGGGAGGGAGAGGAGAAGATATGGTTGTCCTTTAGTTCCTTGCTAGTAAGGCTTCTTGTCTCTCTATTTCTTTATGGGTTTGAAAAGTATCATTTGGAATTGCCGGGGCATACGCAGCAGTGGCTTTAGAAAAGCTGGAAGAGAGGTGGTCCGTAAGGAAAGGCCTGATATCTTTTGTTTTCTTAAAACAAAAGCTCGGAATAATCTCTACCCAAAGTTCCTGAGAAAAGAGGGTTTTCAAGGCTTTAAAGAAGGTCTCTGGCTGCTGTGGAAAGCTAAGAGAGTTAAGCTAAATGTAATTTCTCACACTAATCAGCTGATTCACTGCAGGATAAGTGAGCAGAGCAGATGTTGGTTCATAACACATGTCTATTGCCAGCCGTATTTCAATCAGAAGGTAAACTATTGGAAGGATCTAGTGACTATTGCAGAGAATTTGAAGGAGTCGTGGATTATCATGGGGGACTTCAATGATATTGCAGCCATGGAAGAGACTAGTAAGATTAATCTTAGCACTTGGAAGAGATGCCAGAGATTCAGAAATTGGTGGTGCAAATGCAATTTGATTGACATAGTGACAAAAGGTCCAAAATTCACCTAACGTGGCAAGTGCAGAGGGGGCGTCAGTCTCTATCAGAAGTTGGATTGAGCCTTGTGCAATTTGGAAGCCAAGTTACTCTTCCCAGAAATGAGAGTTCTCATTCTGATGAGACTTCATGGAGACCACTACCCGATGTGTTTGAATACTAGTCTGTCTACAACTCCAAGCAAAGATAATAGGACTTTCAAGTTTGAAGCTGCATGGCTCACGCACCCGGAGTTCAATCATGTGTTCGAGAAAACTTGGAACTACTAGCAGTGTACTTTGGAAACTGCCCTCAATAACATTTGGAAGGAAATGAAAGTTTGAAACAAGGCTGTCTTCGTAAACATCTTTTACAGAAAAAAAAGAAGCTTGAAGCAAGGTTAAAGAGCATTTAGAGGTCTCCTAGGCTTAAGCTCTCTCATTTCCTGTAGAATTTGGAATTAGAGTTTCTGGAGGAGTATCACAGAGCCTTTGATCAGGAGGAAATCCTTTGGCTACAAAAGTCAAGAGTTAGCTGGTTCGTGGAAGGAGACCACAACACCAGATTCTTTCATGTTACGACCAAGGTGAGGAGAAATAGGAGCAGAATAGTCGCTTTGAAGATCAATAGAGTTTGGTGCTCAGACCAAGAGAATCTCAAGAACCATACTGTAAACTATTTCTCCTCTCTGTTTGCTGAATAGTAGGTTCTCGGTGGGTAGAGAAGGGATAAATGAGACGGTTCAAGAGAGATTGTGCAGTCCTTTTACAAAGGAGGAAGTCAAGTCTGCAGTCTCCTCAATGAAGCCCTTAAACGCCCTAGGACCTTATAGAGTTCAACCGGTCTTCTATCAGAAGCTTAGGCACATTGTGAAGGACAAAGTATGTAGTTTCATCAACAAGGCGATGTTGGATGGTTGCTTCTACCCCGAACTAGCCAAAACTCACATGATCTTGATTCCAAAGTCTAGTTGTCCGGAGGAGATCTCGGATTTCAGACCAATCATAAAAAACGGACGAAGTCAAAGAAAAAAAATGGATTTTGGGAAAGTTACTTTCCCAATTCACTTTCTCCTTCTCCCTCAATTTCTCTCCCCCTCATTCTCTCCCGCGTTCTTTGTCTCTCGCCCTCTCACAAATCTCTCCCTCCATCTATCACAAGCTCTCTCTCTCTCTCTCTCTCTCTCTCTCACACCGATTGTCTCCCTCCATCATTCACAAGCTCTCTCTCTCTCTCACCGATTCTCTCTCTCTCTCTCCTGCGGGCGCTGCACAGCCCGCAATGCATGGCTTCCCTCCCGTGCTGCTACGGCCCGTAAGCACAGCGGCTCCTGCCCGCGAGCAGCTCCATCTCGCGAGCGCTCCAACACGCGCCAGCCGCGACTCCTCTCCCTCGCGCGCGAATAGCCCACTACTTCTCTCCCTCGCCTGTTCGCGTGCTGCCCTCTGCCGAGATACTTGCTGCAACCCCAGAAGAGACCCCAACTCGGCAGTCATCGCATTGCAGGTTTCGAATTAAATCGAACAGCACACGAAGGTTTGGTAGGCAAATGCGAAAACCCTAGGTCTGAATCTGCACTCATTTCTCTGCGCAGGTAAGGGCTAATTTCTGAAAATAACTCTAGGATTGTAAAATAATTGCAATATGGTAGAATTGGAATGTATGTCCATGAATTGGAAAAATTAGAAGAAACTAAGACTATGTTAATTTAAGAAAATCTAGAAGAGTTGTGAATATGAATTTTGTAAATATGTAAATGGCGATAAATTGGTAAAATGATGATAGGAACAAGAAAATGTTAGAAATGAGAGTTAAACAAAATTAGAAAAGTTTGTGAACCCTTGAGTTTGGAGGAGAAATGACTTGAGAATTGTTATGGTTGCTTCAGGACAATCCATTGGAGTTTGAAAGGAGATTTCTTGAGTATGGATAGAGTGTAGGAAGTGAATACCCCCTCTAGAGGTGAATGGATGGTTCATTGTGTTCATGAATAAGAAACTTGTTTTAAAATTGCTTTTTAAATGATTTTTGAAAGATTTTACGTGATTTATGCGAATTGTTTTGTGACTGTGGACTGTCTGAACTGAATTATAAAGTATAAATGCATCCATTGTGTTTAAAAATGATTCTGTGTCATATGTTAGTTGATATTGCTCTATGAATTGATTTGGCATGAGATTGTTGATTATTTGATGGAAAATTATGGCACACTGCTTGTGAACTCGATTGATTTAGAAATGAAGGGTGCCGCAGATGACTATAGTCATATTCCCACCACGGAGCGACCCGACGGGGTGGCGTGGTTTGGGATTTGGATGTGTAGGGGAGTTAGACATCCCTCCCTCTGCCGAAATCGTACTATATCTGATGCACCCCGGTGAGGTACGAGCCAACGCCAAGGTAAGGGGTTTGTTTTGAGACATTCGATAGAAAAACTCTTGGCGGGATTTCGTCTGGGTTTGGCCGCCCTAAGACGGAAGTGTTTTTCGATGGAACCCCAAGATTTTCTGAAATGATAATTGACATGGATGCACATTTTGTAAATTATGATTTATTGAAATGTTTTATGCATATTAACATTTATTTATGAGATATGCTTTGACTGCCCCACATTTACCCCTTATTTATGAACACAATCATACAATTGCACTCCACTCACTGAGTATATCCCTATACTCACCCCTCTCTTCCCCTTTTTCAGAGGAGACTTAGTTGGGAGACTACTCGACGGAGTTTGTGCAGTATTTTTGCGGATTGTATAGGTATTTGGCACATGCAGGGTTACTTTTGGAGATTTATATTCTCAAACCATGGAAAGGGAAGACTGTACATTCCTTACCGTGCGGATTTCATTGATATTGGCCGAGTTATTGGCAAGTATTGATAAAATCCGCTGATTTTTTATTTGTTCTTTATTATCTTAATTACTCGATTATTTTTGTAAAACCGTTTATATCTGTATTGGGACATTTGGACTGTAAATCTTAATTTCGATACTTTTTTCTGATTTTGTAAAGTTCTGTACAACTCATACCATTAGGACTCTACCAATACTGGCTTGTCTTCCTTAGGTAAGTGTTGGTAAAGTCCAACGGCTATGTTTTGGAACTTCTTGTTTGTCACACACTTTATTGAGGTGAGAATTCTGAATGGATAGGATGGCCACATCGCATGCGTGCTTGTACAGGATCCCACTCCCCGATGTGTGTCAATGTATGTGTTTAAATGTTCAGGGATGAGCCGGATGGGCTCCTTGCGTGTGTATTGTTATATGATTTCACATTTTGAAGAGTCTTATGCTTTCAATGATTTATTGTAAATTTGATAGATTTGCGGAGTCTCGGTATACGGAGAGGTTCTGCCCATGTATCGAGACGACACGGCGGTTGTCACGTGGCCTATCCGAGAATCGGGGCGTGACAGCTTTATTGGTATCAGAGAGTCCGGTTCACGATTTTAAAGGCCTGATGGTTTCGAAATGTTTTGAAATGTTTCCAAATGTCCCAAAAGTTTCTAAAGGTTTTGAAATGTTTAGTTTTTGAAAAAATGTTAAGCTCTTTTAAATGGTTTTCAAAAATTGTACAGAAACTTTCCATGGTTTTCTTAGGGAATTAAGAATATTTTTTAAGGGGTTAAGTTTTAGTTATTTTGTATAGGTTGCAATGCCTCCGTGAAGGAAAATGAGGAATGTGAGTGAAATTCCTCCACAGGAGCACAAGGATGAGTCATCCTCGCATGCTCTTCTTCCACCTACGTCCACACACCCGGCTCCTTCTACCGGGCCTGCTCCTCCTCCTGTCGCTGCTTTTCAAGAAGTTATGGAGTGGTGGTGTACCTTTGGACCATAGTACCGAGCTCCGCGGTCGACTACAGTTCCACCACCGTTCCTCCTTCGGTGCCAACTGCTGCACCCAGTGCCCCACTAGCACCCACTCCTCCGGTTGCCACTCCAAGCAGCCGCTCTCCAATTCAATTATCCAAGCTGATTAAAGAAGCAAGGCAGCTTGGTTGTGAAACCTTCTCGACATCTGATGATCTTACGGAAGCAAAGAAATGGATCAAGAAGGTTAAGAAAGCTTTGACAAATATGGGGATAGAGGACAGCGTGAAGCTCCTAGTAGCCACAAGACTGTTAGATGACGATGCCAACACATGGTGGGATGGATTAGAGAAAAATTCAGTTTCACCTCCCACTTTGCACGACTTCCTTAAGGAATTCGACCAGAGGTTCTACACCCGCTTTGATCGGGACTTGAAGAGGAGATAATTCCTTTGGCTTCGTCAAGGAAATATGTCTGTGACAGAATATAAAGCCAAGTTTAGAAGTCTATCTTCCTTTGCACCTGAGTTAATCACCTCTGAGGAGTACAGGCTTTTTAAGTTTGAAGATGGCCTGAATCTAAACATCCGAGAGAAGATGTCCGTCACAGATGAGTACACATATCGGAACGTGTTGCAATTGGCCTTTAGGGCTGAACAGATGGTGTTGGAAAGGGAAAAGGTTAAGGACCACAGTGGGAAGAAGAGATCTGGCGGGTTCACACCGGGCCAGAGCTCTAAGAAGGTCAGAACTACAGGCTTCTAAAGTGGTGGATTTGCTTCGGGATCGGTTGGATTCCCTCAAAGCCGACCAATTCATAGATCGAATGCTCCTGGCGTTGAAAATGTTGGATCGGGAGCAAGACCCAAAGGAGGTGGAATGCAGACTTGCCCTACTTGTAAAGGGAATCACACGGGTCCGTGCAGAGGACCTAAGAGGTGTTATCACTGTAGAAAGGAGAGACACCTCCGTTATTCTTGCTCTGAGTTGACAGAAGAAGGGCAAGGGAGTCGGCAAGTTAGAGGTCCCTCTAGCGGCTCCAAAACTGGTCCAGCAGGTTTGGTGACACCTTCCACTAGTACCATCCCTAGGACGGGCACAAGAAGCAATACAGTAGCTACCCCCTTTCAGCGACCTCAGTCGAGAGCTCAAGCTAGGGTTTTTGCCATGACGAACGAAGAAGCTCAGATTAATCCCGACGTAGTCACATGTATGATAAAAATTTTGGAGTGGATGCTCATATACTCATTGATACCGGATCGAATAATTCATTTGTAAGCTTGGGATTTGCAAGATATTCTGATAGGGATTTAGTTCCTCTTGATGAAGAACTGTTGGTCATTACTCCCTTGGGAGAGCATATGATTCAAAATTTTGTACATAAGTCTTGTGAGGTGAAAATTGGTGAAACAATCCTTGAAGCGGATTTGATTCTATTGGATATGAAGGACTTTGACGCCATCCTAGGCATGGATTGGCTAAGTCTTCACCGAGTTTCAGTAAATTGTTTCACTAAAGAAGTGGAATTCCGTAGAGCAGGACATCCACTACTTGTGTTTGCTGGTGAACAGCGAGTATTGCCGACCTGTGTGATTTCAGCTCTTGAGGCATGGAGATTAGTGCATAAGGGCTGCGAAGCATATTTGGCTCATATCATTGATACTACGGTAGCAAACCCTGATCTAAGCGATATCCTTGTGGTAAATGAGTTCCCAGACGTCTTTCTAGAAGAGTTACCGGGGTTGCCACCGATTCGAGAGTTTGATTTCACTATAGATCTTGTTCCTGGTATGGCACCAGTCTCCACTTCTCCTTATCGAATGGCACCGGCAGAATTAAAAGAGCTGAAAGTCCAACTCCAAGAGTTGTTGAGAAAGGGATTCATCCGACCGAACACTTTACCTTGGGGTGCTCCGGTTCTCTTTGTCAAGAAGAAAGATGGCACTCTTCGATTGTGTATTGATTATTGATAATTAAATAAGCTGACCATCAAGAACAAATACCCCTTGCCGAGGATTAATGACTTGTTTGATCAACTCGAAGGGGCCAGTGTATTCTCCAAGATAATTTGAGGTCCGGCTATCATCAGTTACGGATAAAGGAAAATGATGTCCCCAAGACTGCGTTTAGGACATGGTATGGCAGTATGAATTCTTGGTGATGCCTTTCGGCTTGACGAATGCTCCAGCAGTTTTCATGGACCTAATGAATCGAGTTTTTCACTCCTATCTTGACAAGTTCGTCATTATTTTCATTGACGACATTCTTGTGTACTCCAAAAATGACGAAGAGCATTCAAATCATCTTCGGATTGTGTTGCAGACTCTCCGAGACAAGTATTTGTATGCCAAGTTCTCAAAATGTAAATTTTGGTTGAAGGAAATTAGATTCTTGAGACATGTAGTATCCGGAGAAGGGATATGTGTTGATTCGAAGAAAGTTGAGGCAATTATGAAATTGGAACAACCCAAAAACGTCACTAAGGTGAGAAGCTTCCTCGGATTGGCAGGTTACTATCGAAGATTCGTAGAGGATTTTTCCAAAATTGCATCTCCGTTGTCTGGTTTGACGCTGAAAGAATCAAGTTTGAATGGACGGATAAATGTGAGTAGAGTTTTCAAAACTCAAGAAGAGACTCACAACGGTTCCCATACTTGCCCTTCCTACCCTCGGTGATGATTATGTTGTCTACAGCGATACCAGTAAACAGGGGTTAGGATGCGTCTTGATGCAAGGCGGCGAAACTATCGCCTACGCTTCTCGACAGTTAAAGAAGTATGAGCTGAATTATCCTACGCATGATTTAGAATTGGCTGCGATTGTATTTGCATTAAAGATTTGGCGCCATTATTTATATGGAGCCACTTGCAGAATCTTTACCGACCACAAGAGCCTCAAGTACCTGCTCACCCAGAAGGAGCTCAATTTGAGGCAAAGGAGATGGCTAAAGCTGATCAAAAACTACAATTTGGTGATTGATTATCACCTGGGCAAGGCAAATGTAGTTGCTGATGCCTTAAGCCGCAAGTGCTCATCTTCTTCTCAGATTCAGGAAGACGCTTACCTCTCATGCCTGGTGGCATTTCGTGCTCTTGGAGCCAAAATTGCTTGTGATGACAGCGGTGCATTATTAGCGAAATTTGAAGTTTGATCAACCTTGGTAGACAGTATTAAAGAATTCCAAACCACTAATGAAGAGTTAAAGCAAATAGTGGAAAATGTTTGTAAGGGTGAAACTAGTGATTTCCATGTTCGGGAGGATGGTATAGTCATGTATGGGAAACGGATTTGTGTTCCCAAAAATGATGAGATTCGGAAGGCTATTCTGGAATAAGCACACTCTTCGGCTTATGCTATGCATCCCGGAAGTACTAAAATATACCGAACCATCAAAGAAACTTATTGATGGTCAGGCTTGAAACGGGAAATAGCCGAATTTGTAGTAAGATGTCTGGTGTGTCAACAAACCAAAGCTGAGCATCAAAAGCCAACCAGAATGCTTCAACCATTGCCTATACCTGTATGGAAATGGGAGCATATTAGTATGGATTTTGTGGTAGGATTTCTACGTACTCCGAGTCGTCACGATGCCATTTGGGTGATAGTAGACAGACTCACAAAATCGACGCATTTCCTCCCAATTCAGAATACTTATTCCTTGGAGAAGTTAGCAAGGGTGTATTTTGATGAGATTGTCTGACTCCACGGGGTTCCGATATCGATTGTATCAGATCGAGATCCCCGATTCACATCCAGATTCTGGCCTAAGTTACAAGAGGCTTTAGGTACCAAACTGAAATTCAGCACTGCATTTCATCCGCAGACAGACGGGCAATCTTAACGTACAATCCAAATGTTGGAAGATATGTTAAGAGCGCGCGTTATAGATTTCCATGGGAGTTGGGATAGGCATCTCTCGTTGATTGAATTTGCATATAACAATAGCTACCAAGCTAGTAGTGGAATGTCTCCCTATGAAGCTCTCTACGGAAGGAAATGTCGGACTCCACTTTGTTGGGATGAAGTTGGAGAATACAAAATTGAAAGCATAGAATTGATTGAAACTACTAAGGAAAAGGTGAAGCTAATTCGGGAAAGAATGAAGGCAACTCAAGATTGGCAAAAGAGTTACGCCGATAAAAGAAGAAGGCCATTGGAATTCACAGTGGGAGATATGGTATTCTTGAAGATATCTCCTTCAAAGGGCATAGTTCGATTTCAGTAACGAGGAAAATTAAACTCTCGTTATATTGGACCCTTTAAAATCCTTGAAAGAATTGGCGCGGTGGCATACCGACTAGATTTGCCGTCAGAATTGTAGAGGATCCATGATGTTTTTCATGTGTCGATGCTGAAAAAGTATTTGCCGGATCCCTCACACGTATTGGAAGTTCCTCCAATTGAACTAAAAGAAGACTTGAGTTTCAAAGTACAACCGGTGAAAATCATTGACCGGCAGATCAAACAGCTGAGGAGTAAGCAGATTCCTATGGTTAGGATGCTGTGGAGAAATAATAAAGTAGAGGAACGGACTTGGGAGACTGAAAAATTAATGCGGAAGCAACACCCGCAACTTTTTTATGTATAAATTATATTTTGAAATTTCGAAAACGAAATTTATTTTTAAGGGGTTAAAAATTGTAAAACCGATAAAGTCAAAGAAAAAAAAGGATTTTGGGAAAGTTACTTTCCCAATTCACTTTCTCCTTCTCTCCCCCTCATTCTCTCCCGCGTTCTCTGTCTCTCGCCCTCTCACAAATCTCTTCTTCCCTCCATCACAAGCTCTCTCTCTCTCTCTTTCTCTCACCGATTGTCTCCCTCCATCATTCACAAGCTCTCTCTTTTACCGATTCTCTCTCTCTCAC
This sequence comes from Dillenia suffruticosa, assembly GCA_033439265.1. Classification (NCBI taxonomy): domain Eukaryota; kingdom Viridiplantae; phylum Streptophyta; class Magnoliopsida; order Dilleniales; family Dilleniaceae; genus Dillenia; species Dillenia suffruticosa. Next base: position 14,728,706 of record JAVTVX010000013.1, on the reverse strand, counting down.
CGATTCTCTCTCTCTCCTGCGGGCGCTGCACAGCCCGCAGCGCACGGCTTCCCTCCCGCGCTACTACAGCCTTGAGCACAGCAGCTCCTGCCCGCGAGCAGCTCCATCTCGTGAGCGCTCCAATGCGCGCCAACCGTGACTCCTCTCCCTCTCGCGCGAACAGCCCACTACTTCTCTCCCTCACCTGTTCGCGTGCTGCCCTCCGCCGAGACACTTGCTGCAACCCCAGAAGAGACCCCAACTGTCATCGCATTGCAGGTTTCGAATTAAATCGAACAGCACACGAAGGTTTGGTAGGCAAATAAGAAAACCCTAGGTCTGAATCTGCACTCTTTTCTCTACGTAGGTAAGGGCTAATTTTTGAAGATAACTCTAGAATTGTGAAATAATTACAATATGGTAGAATTGGAATGTATGTCCATGAATTGGAAAAATTAGAATAAACTAAGAGTATGTTAATTTAAGAAAATCTAGGAGAGTTGTGAATATGAATTTTGTAAAGATGTAAATGGCAATAAATTGGTAAAATAAGGATAGGAATAAGAAAATGTTAGAAATGAGGGTTAAACAAAATTATGAAAGTGTATGAACCCTTGAGTTTGGAGGAGAAATAACTTGAGAATTGTTATGGTTGCTTCAGGACAATCCATTGGAGTTTGAAAGGAGATTTCTTGAGTATGGATAGGGTGTAGGGAGTGAATACCCTCTCTAAAGGTGAGTGGATAGTTCATTGTGTTCATGAATGAGAAACCTATTTTAAAATTGCTTTATAAATGATTTTCGAAAGATTTTACGTGATTTATGCGAATTGTTTTGTAACTGTGGGATGTCTGAACTGAATTATAAAGTATAAATGCATTCATTGTGTTTAAAAATGATTTTGTGTCATATGTTATTTGATATTGCTCTATGAATTGATTTAGCATGAAATTGTTGATTATTTGATAGAAAATTATGGCACATTGCTTGTGAACTAGATTGATTTAGAAATGAAGGGTGCCGCAGATGACTATAGTCATATTCCCACCACGGAGCAACCCGATGGGGTGGCGTGGTTTGGGATTTGGATGTGCAAGGGAGTTAGACGTCCCTCCCTCTGCCGAAATCGTACTATATCTGGTGCACCCTGGTGAGGTACGAGCCAACGCCAAGGTAGGGGGTTTGTTTTGAGACATTGGATAGAAAAACCCTTGGCGGAATTTCGTCTGGGTTTGGTCGCCCTAAGACGGAAGTGTTTTTCGATGGAACCCCAAGATTTTCTGAAATGATAATTAACATGGATACACATTTTGTAAATTGTGATTTATTGAAATATTTTATGCATATGAACTGTTATTTATAAGATATGCTTTGATTGTCCCACATTTACCCCTTATTTATGAACACAATCATATAATTGCACTCCACTCACTGAGTATACCCCTATACTCACCCCTTTCTTCCCCTTTTTCAGAGGAGACTTAATTGGGAGACTACTCGACGGAGCTTGTGTAGTATTTTTATGGATTGTATAGGTATTTGGCACATGCAGGGTTACTTTTGGAGATTTATACATCTCAAACCATGGAAAGGGAAGACTGTACATCCCATGTCGTGCAGATTTCATTGATACTGACTGAGTTGTTGGCAAGTATTGATAAAATCCGCTGATTTTTTATTTGTTCTTTATTATCTTAATTACTCGATTATTTTTGTAAAACCGTTTATATCTGTACTGGGACATTTGGGCTGTAAATCTTAATTACGATGCTTTTCTTTGATTTTGTGAAGTTCTGTACAACTCATACAGTTAGGACTCTACCAATACTGGCTTATCTTCCTTAGGTAAGCGTTGGTAAAGTCCGACGGCTATGTTTTGGGACTTTTTGTTTGTCACACGCTTTATTGAGGTGAGAATTCTGAATGGCTAGGATGGTCACATCGCATGCGTGCTTGTATAGGATCCTACTCCCCGATGTGTGCCAATGTCTGTGTTTGAATGTTCAGGGATGAACCGGATAGACTGCTTGCGTGTGTATTGTTATATGATTTCACGTTTTGAAGAGTCTTATGATTTCGATAATTTATTATAAATTTGATAGCATTGCGGAGTCCCGGTATACGGGGAGGTTCTGCCCGTGTATCGAGACGACGTGGCGGTTGTCGGGTGATAGATCCGAGAATTGGGGCGTGACAAATCAGCTTGTTGAACACTTCCTATAAGATTTTGAGTAAATGCCTAGTGGCAAGACTCAGACCGATTCTTCAAAAATTCATTAGGCCTCACCAAACTAGTTTATTGCCCGAAAGAGAGATGTTTGATAATATTGTGGCTATCCAAGAGGTGGTTCATTCCATTAGACACTCTAAGAGTTCTAAGTTCCCCTTGATCATAAAAATCGACCTCAAGAAAGCCTACGACAACGTAAGTTGGGAGTATTTAGCAAAGGTGCTTTTGGAGTTCAAAGTGCCCCTGAGGTTGATCAAGTTTATCATGTTTGCGGTGACAAATAGGGATATGTCTATTATCTGGAATGGTGAGATCCTCCCTCCGTTTAAAATGGGGCAAGTTTTGAGACAGGGTGACCTTTTCTCTCATTACCTCTTCCTTTTGGTCATGGAGAGACTCTCATGGATGATCCACGACAAAGTGAGAAAGGGAGTTTAGAAAGTGGTGAAAGTTACTAGAAGAGATCCGTCTATCCCTCATCTGTTTTTTGCGGATGATCTCGTCCTCTTTGAGGAAGCAGAACACCTATGCTTGAGCAATATTCTAAGCTATTTGAAGGAGTTTTCTAAAGAAAGTGGTCTCTAGATAAATTCTCATAAATCCAAAATCTGGATATCTAACGGGCCCCTAGACACATCAAAGCGTCACTAGAAGCTTGCAGCCGCTTCTCCCTTATGGAGAACTTAAGGAGTTATCTAGGTGTCCCGATTATACATGAGAGAAAAAACAAGAACTACTATCACCATGTGGTGGAAAGAGTTCAAGATAAGCTAAGTGAATGGAAGGGTAACCTCCTAAGCATGGCAGGAAGGAGGATTTTCATTCAATCGGTTACCACGGCTATTCCCATTTATACTATGCAAGTAGCTTGGCTTTCCGAATTCATTTGTAAGAAATTGGATAAACTAAACAGAGACTTTCTTTGGGGTAGTAATGAGGACAAAAGGAAGATACACCTAGTTAAGAGGGACAAGGTTTGCGACCATAAGAAGGAAGGTAGGCTGGGTATCAGAACCATGATATAATATATTATGGCTCTAATGGCTAAGCTTGGTTGGAGGGTGTTGAATGGTGATAAGACTCTCTAGTGTAAAATTTTGCAAAACAAATATCTCAAGAGAAGTAACCTGTTGGAGCTTAAGAAAAAGAGAAATGCATCTGCTATTTGAAGATGTATATGTGCTAGTAGGGACTGCCTAAAGAAGGGAATCATGTGGAGAATTGGGGATAAGAATCCTATCAGCTTCTGGTCTGATGTTTGGATGGCCTACAAGGAGCTTAGAGAGCAAGCCTTAATCCTCCAAGAGTCCTACTGCTAGAGTGCAAAGGTACGTCATTTTTGAAAGGAGGACGCTTCATGGAATATGGATGAGCTTTCATCTATCCTGCCCAGTACCAAGGTTGAGGAAATTAGAGCTATAATCATCCCTTCCAATAGGAAAAATTCAGACTCCATAGTTTGGAAAGCTACCCCAGATAGAGAGTTCACTGTCAGCTTTGCTTATTGGATTCAGAAAAAGGGCTATTACCCCCAAGTGGAAGGGCAACATACCTAGAGCTGGGTCTGGAGACTTAAGTGTTCTGAGAGGATTAAACTCTTCATATGGATGGCTGTTAAAGGGAAAATTCTCATCAATGCAGAGCTGTAGAAAAGAGGCATCTCGGTAGTGGGATCATACAGTATCTGCAAGAAGGAGGAATGTATTGAGCATGTTCCGAGAGACTGCGACCATGCCAGGGAGATTTGGAGGAAGCTGAAGACTGGCATCGATAAGTGCAGTAGCTTTTGGACTGATAATGTGGCTATTTGGTTAAGGAATGGGGCAAACAAAGCCTTCAAGCTAAGGTTGGTTGAGGAGGAGACAACATTTCTGATTGTCGTTCAGGAAATTTGGAAATCAAGATACTGCATTGTGTACCAAAGTAAATCAGAACCGGCTACTTCAGTGGCCTACAAGGCTCTATGCTTAGGGAAGATGATCGGAGGGAGGATGAGGATAGAAAAAAGTGTGTTAGAAAGAACTCAAGTAAGCCGGAAGAAGCCTGAAGATGGAACTATTAAACTAAATGTGGATAGTGCTACTAGTTTGACGAGGGGCATACTAGTGCGGGGGGATTTTTAGAAACAATGCCAGCAAATGGGCATACGGTTTCTAGTTAAACGTTGGCTAGGCCAAGGGTGATACGGCTGAGCTATGGGGATTGAGGGAGGGTCATCTGATTGCCAAAAGGAAGAAATTCTACCCACTGGTCATTGAATGTGACTCCCTTTCTATGGTAAATGTGATCAACAAGGGAGTGGGTGTTCACCACCCATGGGAGGATTGCAAAGAAATGATGAAAGACTAAGGAGTCAAGGAAATCCCGCATGTGTTCAGAGAAGCAAACAGATGCGCTAATCAGTTGGTAAATATGGGTATGAATTTGGGCGGTCAAGAAGGAAACGTTGGCATTCAGGAATCAATTCCCCACCGGATGAGGTGATTCTATCTTTAGAGCTCGATGCAGTTGGAACTTCTTGGATCAGGAAGACGAAGGGGCCGCAGTGCCCTGCCTTCTCGCGAGGCTTTTATGTTTTGTCTCTCTTTGTGTTTTGTTTCTTATTTTTCAACCCCAAAAAAAAGATAGGAAGGATAACAAAGTGTAGCCTATTGGGGCATTGCGGTAATTTTGTCAAACGACAGGTCGGTCATTTAACCTAAAACAAGCATTTTGTTTGGATTTTGGACTCCTTTTGACTGTTTGGAAGTTGGAAATTTTGAAAACTTAGTTTAATCATTTCCTTAATTTAAATTGAAATGCCATTCCCTAAAAAGGGAAAGGCCAAACAAAAAAAAAAAAAAAAAATTCAACAGTCATGTGGTTTATCGTCCTAATATCGTTGCTTGCTCCTAGTCACAATCGCCCTCGCCCTCGCCCTCGCCCTCGCCCTCGCCCTCTCCTTCCGCAGAATATTGGGAAATCCAAAGTTCAAAAAAACTTACTCGAGCAACGGAGAGAAGGAGAGAGAGAGAGAGAGAGAGAAGCATCGAGTCTCAGAGTGGTAATGACTTCATCAATCTTTCATCGGGTCCTTTTCCCAAAATATTCTTCACTCTCCGACAGCTCTCCGGTTCGTTCTTCTTTCCGGTTTCGCTCCACTATTTGTGCCACTTCCTCAATCGCTCTCAAGCCAGTAACATTTCTTCTTTATTTACGATTATTAGGCAATTTGAATTTTGAGAAATTTCAATTAGATCTCATCTTTGTTTTTGTCGTCTCTTTGTTGGAATATGAGTTTTGTTGTTGATGAATTTGTTATTTGATTCTCACAAAAATTTTCAGTCACCCCCAAAAAAAAAAAATTAATAGAACCAAATCCGCAGAAGTTTTAGGGGCATAATTGGCAAAAGGTGAAAACCACAAATACTCCATTCAATATTACGCCTACTTTCAAAGTTGAACCTTACTTGCAGTCAATTGCCCTTCAAAACTTCAAAACTTCAAAACTTTTAAAATAAATGCCAATCAACCCTATAAATGGGCAGAGTGAGTAATCTTTTCATGAATCTTTTACAGAGGTAAGGATTTAAGTCACTCAAACACCGTTTGAGTGAAAAGCTTGGTGTGCTTGATTGGCTATATGATGAGTAAGTAGTATATGATTGTGGAAATAACTAATGCTAGAAACTTTTGAGTGGTAATTTGAACTCAAAAGGAAATTTTCGAAGTGTAAACAAGCAGGAGAGTATGTGGTTTGATTTTGATGTAACCGATAAAACCTTAGTAGGGCTTGTTGAAATTTTGAAGGAGAAGATGGCTCAGAGACGATTGTTCTAATGTCATGTTTGAAGTTTAGAAACGCGTTTGAGATGAAAAAAGGTTGCGGAAGCATTTGGTGAAATCAAACTCAAAAGTTTTGAAAGAACATTTGGAGTGTTTAAAAGAACAAGAGGACACAATAATTGTTGAGAGAATGATCTCAAAATACTTTGATGATTTATCAAAGAGATGTTACAAACCAAAATTGAGACAATGCTCAAAAGAGATATTACAAGAAAGAGACTATGCTCTAAGAGATTGACAAGGAAACATTGCTCCAATTTGTGGAAGTCGAGTGGGAGGATTATCCCAACTTGCTTCATTCATTTGCTCTCCACTTTCCTCTCTATTTATAGAAGAAATGCCGCTTGCTAGCCAGTAGAAATACAAGGAGCCGTCAGGAGAGGACAGGGAACTAGCCGTTGAAAAGTAATCTTAAATTTCTGGATGTTTGGGCTACAGGTTGACTTATGACTTATCATGTCGACCTGTTACCTTCACAGGTCAACCTGTTCCCTTTATAGGTCAAGCTGACCAACTATGCTCTCAAAAATCTAACTCTGAAACACAATGAATCGACCTGATACATCTACAGGTCAACTTATCTTCTTTATCTGGTCGCCTTGACCCTTTAATAGGTCGACTTATTGGGCAGCTTGCTTACTTTTTCTGGACTGAATCTTGGATTACTTTGAGCCCTTTTTCTTGGACTTTGAGCATGGTTTCTTCATGCCTTCGTTGGTGTCCAATATGAGACATTTTAGGACCCCATATCCTTCGGGGTTCGGCGAACATTCCTCGGCCATTTGCTCCATACTTCCAAGAAGGATTGATTATAAAAAGGATTTTAATTGGCATTAAATGGCCGGGCCCAAATTCCAGGATTTGGGTACTATCTATTATGCTCCTACTAAGGTTAGAGCTAAACTAGTTGATTCTCTTTCTCTTATTGGCCAGTGGGCTTTAAGCCATCTTCACATTTCCTACCTATATCCCAAGTCTACAAGTGGGTTCCCTTGGCCACACACAACTTTGGCATTTTAGAGAATCCCATTCTTTTTCGCAGGACTTGTAGTTCAGCTCACCATTGGGTGGGTTTGTTTATCCTTCTTGTTTTGCAGTTTGTTTCTTTTTCTTTTTCTTTTTTTTTTTTTTTGGCTGAAGCAAAGAGTCAAATGAAAAGAACTTGCTAGTGGAAGTAAGTGATTTCTAAATTTGCATTTGCTATAGGTGACTTGATTATCAAGCAACTCCACTTGAGTTGTATGTAAATTTATATCAGATAAAACCAAACGATGTGACTGCTAAGATATTAGCTCCAAGTGGCTGCCATGTTATTAATCTCACATCGCACTGTATGGGCAACTGAGGGCTAGGCCACCATATTTCTGTTTATAAAAGTGTGTGTGACAAAAATGACTTTAATTTGAGTGAGAACAAAATAATAGATTACTGTGGCCAATAAACTATTTTTTAATATCAAAACTTAATTGAGTTGAATTGATTCTACCAGCAAGCAGATGTTGTGATCTAATCTCTTACAACATTGTTACAATAATCAAGTCGCAAGTATAATTTATTGGATGCACAATCAAATAAGAAATGTAGCTCCCATGTTCCAAGTATCCAAAATGGGGAACTAGCATATGTTTAAAGTTGCATTTAAACACTAAATGCCTATTCTTGGCCAAAAAGATAATTTATCTTAACTAGGAATTTAATTTAATGATCTCTATAATGTAATCTGTCCATCTTTTTCATTTTGATACCCATGAAAATGTACATTTTTAGTGTCCCTTCACCATTTGAATCAAGTAGAACTGGTATAAAGGTTTGTGTGACAGTTTTTCAGATGTATTCAAAGCTAAAGAGGACAGATTTTGTGAGATTTTCTTAAAGTTAATCATGGGTCAGTTCAAATTTTTTGTATGGTTCTTATTTTGTTTATATCAATGTGGAGTCCCCTGATTTGATCAAACATGTCTTTATGATCTTGCACAGTACTGTACATGACACGATGCCTTGTTGCATGTTCCATTTGCCGTGTTATCTGATTTTCTATGATTTATAGCATATTATTGGGAGAGAGTTCTGTTAAAATCAACGATTCTTATATGCGATTTTCTTTGTCCCCTACAGGGCCTGAACACCAAGAATAGTCCATTTTTAGAAGTTGAGTTGTTCTCATGCCCTGTTTGTTACGAACCATTAATAAGAAAAGGCCCTCCTGGTTTCAATTTGTAAGTTGGCGTAAAGAATATTATACTAAGGTATTAAAATTTCTTCGTCAACCACATGTAAATGATATCTCATCATGGTCTTTATGATTAACTGAAAAACCTGCAGGCCAGCAATCTACAGGTCTGGTTTCAAATGTAATAAATGTAACAAGGCATACTCCAGCAAAGACATTTATCTGGATCTTACAGTAACTGCTGGAGCAGAGGAATACACTGAATCCAAACCACAAGGGACTGAGCTATTTAGGTACAAATTTGACATTTCTTATTTTCTGATGGATGCAGGGTTTTTTTTGGGGGGGGGGTTGGTTGTGCAACAATCATTCAGTGACTTCATGTTTATAATGCTTTCATTTGTTTTAGTAACTGAGTGATTGAGTACAAATATCACCGCTTGTTCTTGTAATTAGGTCAGGCAGTTGTATTTGTCCCCTCCCTTCTGCAAAAGCCACTTGGAACCAAAGATGTAAAGAGTAAGCCAAAAAATAAATAAATAAATAAATAATCTGTAGGTTTGTTAAATATCTTGTTAGATGCTCCTATTCTTTTTGTGGCATTGAAACTTTGTGAATAAATAACCACTATGTATGCAAAAGTATATGCAAAAGATTATAAGACTATACGACAAAATAGCTTATAACAAACATATTAGCACCCAGACCTAACTATGCAACCCCCTGTCGTAAGATGAGTGTATTTGTATAGAATCCAAGGAGCAATGAAGCATTGGCACTCAAGGACACAACAAAATGGTAAATCCTTAGAAAGTAGGACATATCAATAAAATGAATCTATTTTGGCCTATTATTACAAAACTCATCATCATGTATGGATAATTTAGTGTCCTCAAATGTTAAATTCATATTAGTTTTGTTCACTTCTGTTCCCTTAGCATATTCCACACGTGACATCCCCCCCCCCCAAAAAAAATCTCACTTCTGTTCCCTTAGCATTTCTTAATATGCATTCAATGAATATGAATCATTTGTAGCAACTGCTCAAAATTCTCATCTTGTGCATTTGCCTTTTACAGAAGTCCACTTGTGTCTTTCTTGTATGAACGAGGATGGCGTCAAAATTTCAATCAAAGTGGCTTTCCAGGTCCTGATGAGGAGGTAACTTGCCTTCATTTTGTACTGTAATTTGCTAGGCATCATATCTGAAGGAAGTTAGTATGATTTGTTGTAGATGAGCCTGGACAGCAATTATAATATGGTCATGATGGTGATCATGGAAGTTTGTAGTTTTGATTGGATGGATATGAAATGATTTGCAAGCAATTGCACGATATTCTTTGTCAAGTTTCAGATCATGCTGCACAATAATGACTTCTATGCTTTTTTCAGTTTAAAATGGCTCAGGAGTACTTCAAACCAGCTGTAGGTGGGGTTTTAGTTGATGTTAGCTGTGGCAGTGGCTTGTTTTCTAGAAAATTTGCAAAATCAGGGACCTATGCTAGAGTAGTTGCACTTGATTTTTCAGAAAATATGCTTCGGCAGTGTTATGATTTTATCAAGAGTGATGACACAATTTTGTCCACGTAAGTATCTCTTCTTCATACAGCATGAACAATTAAATTGAGATGCACATGCTTTGGTTTGTTCACTTCTTTTAGTGATCTAAATGTTGTATCTTTAGAGATGCATTCTTGATTTTAGATTTATTGGAGAGTTTGCAGCAATCTTGCTCTTGTTAGGGCCGATGTTTCTAGACTTCCCTTCTCGTCAGGCTCGGTTGACGCAGTTCATGCTGGTGCAGCTTTGCATTGCTGGCCATCTCCATCCAATGCAGTAAGTTTCTCTCATACCGAACAGATATACAAGTTTATCCTCTACTTGTTCTCAAGTTGTTCTTTCTTTGCAGTTTCATAAATTTGGATCTGTTGACATCCATTTCTTAGGGGTTTCTTTCCATTTTTTTACTGTTTGTTTCATCATATTTCTTGTTGTCTCTCTTATCTTCTGTCACTCCATTTTTATGAGCAAGGTTTAATATTCACCTCATTGCTCAGATGGCTGTGTATTTTTATCCATCATGGGTTACGTTAATGACAGTTCTTTACTATCTTTCAGGTGGCAGAAATAAACCGCATATTACGTAGTGGTGGTGTGTTTGTTGCAACAACCTTTCTCCGGTATACTTCATCAACTCCTGCAATAGTGAGGTCTTTCAGAGGGGTATGCTAGTTCTCTTCCTATACATTTTGCTCTTGTTGAATGTTAAATGTACAGTCCTGCTCCCACCCTCCCAAAGTATTTTAGTGACCATCTAAAATGAGCAGTTTTTAAAATTTCTCATGTTTAGGAATCGACGTGGTGCATAGAAGTGCTAAAGTTCTAATTTTTTTTCAGAGTAATGTTTTGACTTAAAATTTGAAAAGTAATAATCAAACTGTGTTTGGTTTTTATTCTGAGTAGCTTTAGCTCTTTCAGTTGTGTGGTAATGCAACAATTGGACGCAAGGATCCCAAACTCTCTTGTATATCATCAACCAGGTCTTAAAGTTGTATACTTTACTTTGCAGAGGGTTCTGCGGAATTCTAACCGTTTGACGGAGGAGGAAATCGAAGATTTGTGCACATCATGTGGCCTAGTTAATTATTCGAGCAAAGTTAAACAAGCTTTTATCATGTTTTCTGCACAAAAGCCTTGAAACAGGTCGGTTCTGTAAAGGATAATATTCTCTACATTTGGCTTCATTTTTTATTGTATAATATATATTTTGTTATCATTTTTCAAAACATACATATCTTGGTCAACTGAGAGGAATAATCAACATTGTAATGGCTGTTTGTATAATTCAATTTCCTGTTATTATCTAGTATCTGAGAGTTTCTTAATTGACACTAATGCCATGGTCCTATTATTTAAATGTTGTGTTGGTCCACAAAGAATTGGTCTAGGTGCATAAAATTTCAAAACCTGTATAAGGATCTTGACAACCTAGATTTCATAGCAACAGTTAAATGATAAATTTTAAATACAATAGGTATTAATACAGATCCTGGCTTGTCCAGAATGTTGATCATGTTCCATTAGACAGATTTCTTGATTATTAATAAGATTTATAGGGTATCGGCTGTCTGAGAGGATGGCCTTCAATTGTAGTTTTGTTTCAAAATTTTGGGATCTAGACTGTTAATTTACGTGAACCTGATGGTCATTAATTTGTTCTGTTCACTTATCTGATCATCTGAACACGAACAACATTAAAACAATATTGTAACTCTTCTAAGGCCCATCTAGAAAATTTAAGGGTAGGCTCAACTCGGATTAAATAGAGTTTACAATTCAAAAATTTATTGGTATAATAATGATACTAGTTTTTCTACTTGTAAAGTTACATGTTTTTTACCAAATTTTTTTTCACTTTAATTAAAAGATATTAAAAGTCTAGTAAAACAAAAAAGAGATGCACTGAGTAAATTTGAGGTTTCTCAAACAGCTCCCGATTATTACATCCTCCCTCTTCCTTACTTGGGCAAAGGTCTGGTAACATTAAAAGTTCCCTCATAAACCTTTGTTTTTAAGATCCAAAAATTAAGGTAGTCTTTTAAGAAGAAACGTATTTCCGTTGCCAGAATTGAGCCTATACATAGAACATCAAGAAACCTTGTCCAAATTTCATTAAGATGTGGTTTGAGTTTGTTTCTCGTCTCTTAAAATTATTACTATGTAAAAGAGTGATTAAAAAAAGTGTTAAACCATAAGAACTTGCATCCGGTACATAGTAAACTATATAGGCACATGTCGAGGATGCCCGAAACCATAAAATAGCCCTCTTGGCAGAGCTAGTGGGTCTGAAATTTTCACTAGGCACCAGAGAGATCCCCTCGTGCATCTCACCCTCTGACCCTCCTGTTTGTTCTTGTACCTCTTCCCCCCACCCCCCCCCCCCCACCTCACGTGCAGCCGTGTTGTCTTTGACCATTGACTGCGCATAGTTTGAGTAACAAAATACACAAGAGGAATATTTTCTCAGTCCAGGACACGCCCTTAAGTTATGGACATTGGATTTGTTCTGGTTCATGATATTTCTTTGGGTAAGTTTAGGCCTTCTTTGAATCCCTTGCACGTGAGGTTCCTAGTCGCAATATTACCTTCTCCTTTTGATGTTCACCTTTATCATGTGGGAGGGGTAATCACTCTGTCCCTGGTGCCCCTTAGCCTGTAGTTTGAAGCTGATTTGATTATTTTCATCGACATGTGCACCCTGTACTTGACTTCCAACCATCTGTCTTGATGATCAAGTGGCCGTTATCTGCCACCGACATATTTGTTTACATCTGAGGGTTTTACTGCAAAGTGCACCAGACCAGATTTAAACCTTCCGCAAGGCAAAAGGAGGAGAACATGTGTAGATGTAACTTCTAGTTTCACAAATTTCTTTGACCAACACAAAAGCTTAGATCTTTGACTTTAAGGTTGGTCCTTAATCTTTTGCTTTGAACAAAGGATTGCCGTGAAGCTTCTGTCTTAAGCCATCATTTCTTTTTCCCCCCTTTTTCGCCAATTAAATTACACACAAGGAAGGGGGGAAATCCACACACAGAAAGGTCTTAAACCCATCATGTTGTGTGTTGTTTATTGTTCTTGGTGGATCCATCTGATTCTAAGTTTCCTTTTACGGAATATAAACATAGTCTACATGTTTTGTAACTCTGACTTAGTTCTTGTCAAGAAAATAGTATTATAGAAAGTATTTAAGAACTAATTTTGTTATTTTGTCCATGCAAAATATGTATAAAGTTATTTAATATTTAGGGTTTTAGAATAGTTTTTTGTTTCTAATTTTTGTGAAATAGTTCTTTTGATATTATTTTCATCTAGGTCTTGCATATATATTTGAGCATTAGGATTTGTTATTTATGATATACTTTGAATAATAAATTGAATTGAGCTTTGGCTCTTAATTATCAGTATTATTGGTAAATTCGGATAGACCTCCCCCCCCCCCTCTCTCACAGTCACTCTCTGTCTCCCTTATCCCCTTTCCCTATCTCTCTCCTGTTCCCTGTTCTCATTCTACCTTGGCTATTGTAGATATGCAAGAAGATACTACAATAAGGTCTCCTAACATACCACATATCCATTATTTTTCTGCTGCAACCTTTGCTTAAGCTCGATCAAAATAAATCATGATCTCCTTTGACTCTTGTCAAGGAACCACAGAAGAAGCCATACATAAAGAATCTCGAAATACTGTCTTCTTTTTGCATTTTAAGTACATTACTATGATCAAATCTTTAGGAAGGAATATTGCTGGTTGTTTGGTTTGTATTAATTAATCAAAATATTATTGGTCAAAAAGAGCAAACTTTATGAATTTTAAAGGTGCTTACAAGCCTGGAATGAATTGCCATTTATAATTATGTTATTGTTTAGGTAGCTAAGATGCAACTTAGCAGACTTTTTAGCATATCATCGATGAATTTGTTTATTCACTCCTCAGAATACTTTGTTCTGTTGAATTGAAAAATGAAAAAGTATTTTCTACTTAATGTTTACACAAGTTGTATGCCTGTGTTCCATTTCTCAACCCGTAAAATTTATTTATATTTATTTAGAATTCATTGTATAATGACTTGTTTATTAAACATCCCTCACCCTCTCTCTAAACTGTTGCATTTGTATTTTATTTCTAGGTACGTTTTTCTTCAAAAGTTCAGGGAAATTTCCCAAGTGGAAACACACCAAACTTTTGTAGAACTTTCTAAAGAATAAAATAATAAGAAATTAGAAATTGTCCCCTGCAATTTGGCATAACATTATTCTGGCACATGAAATGAACGACTACAAGGTGTGACGTGATAGGCACCAAATGAGTAATAATTAATATTTTAACCTCATAAAAACCTAAGATTAGCTCTTTGTTATAGCTTTTAGAGGTGCCAAAAGGCAAAGGTCTCCTCAAAATTAGCAATAGGAGCCCTAATTGTTGAAAGGGACATTGATTGTTCAGGCCAGTGCTTAATGAGTTGTGTGTGTCTGTTTAATGTTCCAAATAACAATTATAATAATATCACGTACACGGTCTCTCATTAGTGGAGTTGTTGATTGAATGTTTCCATGTTTGGTTCCACAGAAACCTAGTTTCCTTGTACATGCTCTGCCTTTGCTTTTGTACAATTTTGAGCAGAAACCTTATATTTGAATGGAGAAGTTGGATTTAGGCATGGATTTTGATTCTGTTGTGTTGCTTTTACAAATATTTCAGGAAAAATGTCTGCAGTTTGTGTTGAAAAGGTTTATTAAGCAGAAAATTTTGTTAATCTTTTTTTTGAGTGATTTTATCTGGCTGAACTATTGAAATTCACTTGATGCTTTATTCGGAATCACAGAGAAAAAATGTTCAATTTATTTTCTTTCATATACAAATCATCTTGGTTGGAATCAAATCTTGGTTGGAATCAAATCTTGGTTCTCATTAAAGTTAGTAGAGAGGTAATGCTGGGTCACAAAGTCCAAACCAGTTCATTTCTAATTCATTGGCGATTTGTGACTCCATAATTTTGAAAGGTTTAGAATTCAATTACGCAATTTTTTTTTTCTTTTTTTTCTTTTTTTCTTTTGAATCATTAGAATTGCAAAATTTGAATTGAACTCCTGACTTTTTGCAGAACTTATATGGTTTTAAGCAAGGTACAAGTTTTTATGATAGTAGTTTCCTGCATGGTTTCCTCTAAGTTTGAAATTGGTGATGTGAAATTGGAAACCAATTTTAAGTCTTCCTTCCCTTTTCTTTCTACGTTACTTAAGAACTAGATATGATTGATTTTGACAAAAGAGCCAATGGAAGCCTCTGATTGCTACAAGTGCGATGCTAGGCAACTTGTTCTGCAACTGGCGATTTAATTTTGTCTCTAAGTGAAAAATGGTAATGATGGAGCTCAACGACTATAAATAAATTAAACCACATCCTTGAGAAAAGCAAACCACCAGAGTCATCGAGATATATCATATCTTAAAGCTTGCCTGTTAGTCCATATGGTTTTTGGAAGAAATTCTGAATGGAGTCCTTTCTCAAAGTTTCCAAATAGCAAACAAAATTAAGTGAAGCAATTAAACCTTTTTAAGTGTAGCAACCATTTTGTGTTCATAAAATTACATTATGTCAAAAGTCTTATTTTCTTGACTGCCCTTCCATTACTAAAAACTTTGCGTTTTGAGAACCACGAAGGACAAAAAAATGTTGCTTTTTTTCAATGTTTTTAGGGCTGGCTCAAGAGTTTCTTCTCTATTCAAAGCTGAATCCACTAGAGTGAGATTTAATGAAAATAGACTGTAAGGGCTTGTTGGTCATTGTCCATGCAATTGTTCTACTTGGTTAAGACAACACTGGCATGGTAGGGGACCCCCTTTTGATGTTTTTGTTGATTATGATTTTGTCTTTCTACTCAAACTCCAAGACAAATGGGTTTACTCCAATGTGTTATAAGCTGTATCTAAAACTCCCAATAAAAAGAAAATATGGATTCAAAATTTGAACTATAACTAAATTATATGTTGGGGCAGACTCATCAAGAACAGTTTTAGCGAGTGTAGGGGTAAGAAGCTCTTAAGACAAGGAGATTAGGGGAATAGATTATGAGAATAAGGAATGGGAGACATAGAAACACCTCCCACGTTCTCCTCATATCTTACTCCCTTTTCTTCTCTTACTTTAATGCTCTCTCTCTCTCGAGAAAATGTTGTGTATTCCTCCAAGGAATAAATATATACCCTTTCCTCTCTTGTGAAGCTCCATAAATACTCTTTAACTCTCCACATACTAGTCCTTCTCTTTCTCTCTTCTTGCATCATTCCAACTCTCCCTTGACAACTCTTGTGCAAGATCCTGTCCTTGCTTGTGATATGATCATGGTATTTCTCTCTCTCTCTCTCAATTCTCATCACTTTGTAGTGCATTATGTCTTAAAATTTATTGGTTTTTTTTAGGGAATTAGAAAGCCAGCCTGGTTGGAAGCCCTCTACACACAAAAGTTCTTTGTGGGGTGCTCAATTCATGAAACTGCAAAGAAAAATGAGAAGAATATATGTTGCCTGGATTGTTGCACCAGCATTTGCCCTCACTGTCTGTCGTCTCACCGTAATCATAGGCTTGTTCAGGTTCGTCGATATGTGTACCACGATGTTGTTAGACTTGAAGACCTTGAAAAACTTATAGACTGTTCTAATGTTCAGGTTTGTTGCCAAAACAATAACCATATATATATATATATATATATATATTTTTTTTGATACTATGGTTAGGCCACCAACCCAGTATCCGGGGTTTCGTCCGTACCATGTATGCATGTACTATACAGTTCAATTGTGCTTAATTTAGTTATATTTTCCCATTTAGGCCTATACTATCAACAGTGCTAAAGTAGTCTTCATCAAGAAAAGACCTCAAAATAGACAGTTTAAAGGGTCTGGCAACAATTGCACTTCATGTGATAGAAGCTTGCAAGAGCCATATATCCATTGCTCTCTTGGTTGCAAGGTATTTTCTTTTGTTAAATTTCGTTATTTTCTTGTCTTTAAGGATATTATCATCATAATTCTAGGTGAAGACGCGATTTTTCTTGTATTATTGCACAATTCTTAATAATGCAGAAAGCATATTAACATGCATAATTATAAATTTTAATGCATGGTTGTGGATGATTATGATCACAACCAATGGAATGGTCGCAAAATTTAACAAAATTGAGAAGTGATACGTTCTTTGGTGATTGACTTATGTTTTCATTATTTGAATTTATTAGGTGGACTTTGTCTTGAAACACTACAAGGACCTCTCACCATTCTTAAGGACATGCAACACATTACAACTTAGTCCTGACTTCTTAACCCCACATGACTTGGGAGACGAAGAAATGACCAATGAGACACCAAATTCCACAATTGTGGACTATGATGAGCCGATGAATTCATCGTCGACGGGCTCATCAGGATCGGAGAACATGAGCCTGGTCTGCACAGAATTTGTTAGAAAGAAGAGAAGTGGGTTGTATGAGTGTGGAAGATCAGCTAGTAAGGTTTCATCAGAGGAGGACATGGCTACAAGCATGAGTAGAAGGAAAGGCATTCCTCATAGATCTCCTCTATGTTAGCCAACCAAATTACTATGTTATTTTCCCCTTTGTGTAATATCATGACTAACTTCTCTTCAATTCTCTCCCTCTCTCTCTCTCTCTCTCTCTCTCTCTCTCTCTCTCATGGGGATTTTAAGTTAATTAATCAATTGGTCGGGGGGCTTTGTCTTAATGGCATCACGTGATTCCCAATTCCAAAGTAATGGTTTTGTACAATTTTTCCAAGATTTTCATAAAATATTACATTATTCAATTAGGTCATGAAATGGAAAACCTTTTTTATAGTGTACTGAATTTTCTTTCTTTTTTTTTAATACTTGTCATTTTTGTAGAATTATAGTGTTGGATTCAAACCGAATATTTTGTAATAAGTGAAAGTATTTATGGTAATATATTGAGAGCGGGAGCAAAGTTCAGTTATTTTCTTTTACTCCTTTACCGAAGAAAAAAAAATTATGATAATTCTTGATTACCACTCGTTAAATAAATTTCTAAGTAAATCACAAGTAATAATCTTAAAAGCATACCCACAGTAATCTCTGAAAATTAATGAAACTCCATTCTACAAGCAATTGCGACGCGCGCACACACGTATTATAACATATATAGCTTTCAATCATGTTCTGTATATATATAAGTAGATCTGAAATGAAATTTCGAACAAATTTTTTTTTTTTTGCAAAATTTTCAAAATTAACTAATATTTGTTTTTCTTTTTTGTGCCAAGTATGAGAATAAGATCAGCAAATTTCCTGCTAATCTAATTTTTGCAAAAGTTTACGAAAGTTGTATATTTTGTACCACAATCTGACATTTTAGGAAAATCTCAAAAAATTTAAGATTTTGATTACTGCTGCTTATTGTCCAGATGCAAACATGTGATGAACAAGTGAACATTAACACATGATTCAGAGCCACACCAGCACGAACATATTATATGAGAGTCGTAAGGATATTAGTTTAATAATTTCAAATACTAGTTTTGAATATTGGGGTAAAGAGATTGGTTCAACTTATAGAGTAACATATGAAGATTTGGGGTCAAGAAAAGCAAAAGAAGAATGTTGCAGCGGTAAAGGCCAAAAAAGGAAGAAAATAAAGTTCTCATGTAAGCCAACATCAGGCTACAGCGTAGAAACGCCATGAGTCTTGAGTTGAGGCACACCTTGTTCATTTCTTTATCAGGCCGCGATACAAATCCTTGAAGCCATGGCGCTCCAAGGTTGCGGTTGCGGATCTCATTTGATGTGTTCATTATAGAATCTTACTTTTCATAATATTCGTGGTGAAGTGTGTATGAGTGAGTAATTAGGGAACATTATAATTACCTAAATTTCTAATTTCTTCCATAATGATTAAAAAGAATGTTTTGAGCATATTGATGATAAAATAATAAAGCAACACAAGAGAAGTAAACTAACCTAACATATTGGGTATGGTGAAAGGGATAGAGGTGTCTTACCTTGGAATCCTCTATAAGTATTACAAAGGAACCACCATCCAGTGTCAAAAATGAAGAAAGCACAGGATGGTCTATCATCCGCTTCGTGGATCAGGACTTGCTGACATGGCGCAGAGTTAGAGCAATGAGGCTTCAAGGATTACGTCGCAGCCTGATAGGGTCATGACTCATGAATAATGCATGCCTCAAGACTCATGGTGCCGTGGCTTGATGCTAACTAAGAGGAACAATCTTCATTTCTTTTCTTTTATGGTGTTCGCCGCTGTAATACGTGGGCTTCTTCTTTTACTTTTATCGGCTCTAAATCTTTCAAATCACTCCATAAGGCTGAAAAAAACAATATTATTCATATAAATGCAAAAAAAAAAAAAAAAATGATACAAAAATAACTTATAAATCTCATAAAAAAATATAGAGAATTGCGCATCAGTATAAGAGATGTCATTGACATGCATCATCATCACTAGGGAAACTAGCTTTTTGCCCTTTCTTTTCTAATTAAGAAATTAAAACAGCGGCCTTGTTTGTTTAGTGGTCCGCCACAACAATCTAACGCCAACCATAACATTTTGTTCAAATCAATGCAATTTATATAACCAAACTTGTTGACTACGAAATCTGTGTAGGATTAATGCTGAATTTTCCAAACATGGGGGCGTCTGTTGGCTCGTCTTACAAAATAAGAACAAAATCAAAAAAATGTTTTAATCTGGCTTCTAAGTACTTATTTCATTGGGGGGGGGGGGGAGAGAGAGAGAGAGAGAGAGAGAACGAGATCAAATTTGGGTTTCACTTTCATAGATTCAAGAAGGGTTTTCACTTTTTCAAATACTCATTTAATCAACAGACCATCTTTTTTTTCTCTGCAAATGAAGTAGTCTTACAAAAAGACTCACAACGTATGGTTTTATTTGAACTTAATTTGGTTATCATTTAAAAACCACAAAAAGTGTGAAAAATATGAGCAAAGTAAATATTGACGGCATTTATGAGATAACATTGTGCGGAAGGAATTCCCTCTATTTTATAGATTGAGTATATTTTGTAAAACTTTTTTTTCTCCTTTTAATAATAATCAAAAATTAATTTCTTTTGAAATAAAATTAAAAGTTATTTAACATTTTTACTTTTAAACTCTATTTCTATACTTCTTTTTATAAATAAATTGTTTGACAAAATTTTTTCATGAACTTATAAAGAATACACACATAAAGTATAATTTTTTTCTCATCATTATCAATTGATTAAAATTTATATTTTACATTTTAAAAATAAAAGGTATAAATACTAATAATTAAAATAAAAATAAATTAATTATTTTTCTAAACTAATTAAATCAAACATTTATAAATATAAAATCATTTAATGTGATTCAAGATTAGATCACATTTTTGTAAGCATGAGATAATCATAAGAGAGAGAGAATACCCAAAGAGAAAGAGATAAGAGATGAGAGATGGTTTTTGCAAAGGAAAGAGGAAGAATCCAGAGTTGTAAGAGATGAGGGACCGGCTGTGGTAAATGATCACATTTCTATCATGAATATATTTGAAATTTTATATTATTCAAGTGAGAATATAAATGGAATAAAAAAATATGATTTCAAAAAAATTGACTTATAAAAAAAGTAGGGAAAAAAACTTGTCTCGAGAGTTTCTCCTTTAAAGTCATTTTTTCTATTTCCTTTCATAAAAGAATCTATTTTTAAATAGATACAATTTTGTTTTAATAGAATTTCTTCTTATAAGGAAAGAGAAAAAAGAAAAAACCATTACCGGACCCAACTCCTAAGTTTGGACTCACTCACGGATATCATATTGAATAAAAAATAAATCTATATAATGTTATTTATCGACTTATTTGTGATATCAATTCTATCTTTGATTTATCACCATAATTGAAATTTGTCACAATACATATATACTCATAATGTATAATGAATACCACTTACGGTTATAACATTCTTTTAAATAATTATAAGAATTCATCTAAATGCGTTCCATTCATAAAGACTAAAATTAAAATGAGAGGACCATGTTTTTGTTCCTTTGCCTAGACTAACACTCAGTCTTCGAGACTTTACTCCTATAAATCGGCGTCGATCAGTTATAGGATCCATTATATGGAAGTGGGTTTCATAACAAAGGATTTTCAATGACCATGGGAGTCGAAAGAGGACCCTTTTTTCTTAACATTGATTAAGCACCAAGATTTTAACGGTCGAATTCAATTGGTAACACATATATTTTGAGATCGGGTTGAAGATTTTAGAATTAAAAATATAATTTTGAGGTACTCTAAAGTCTTTGATTTTGTTTTTTTAATTTTTGGTATAGTATTTGGAATTGAGCTTTTGCCGTACAAATGCACAATTGAAAAGGGGCAACAAAAACTTGGGACTTACGCTTTGAATGATGCCCATGAAGTTAGTCATTTAAATACAAACCATATGATAAAAAAAAATTGAAAATAAATGAGATAGTTGTTTGTTTCATTTGTCACTCTCTCGTGATGGTGATTGTAAACAAGTAATATCTAGAAACTAGGAGGGTTTTTCTTTGACTTTGACCACAACCAGACAACAACCCAATCAATTTAAGAGAGAGAGAGAGAGAGAGAGTAATTATTTTAAAGCAGTAAGCTTAGACCAGTCAAATGACACCATGAATTAAAGAAGTAGGCTAAAGTAAAAGAACATGATGGTGTATTTTTGTAGTTCTTATGCCAGCTTTTTACAAACAAAAAGCCAACTCCGCGATGGACTTGGGAAAACCCAATTAGAACAAGCCATGTGAACGCTGATCACAATTACATCGAGAGGAGGGAGAATGGAGGTGGGATGAAATGTAATTTTCCTTTTTTTTAATAAATCAATGTATCTTGTAATTACGTTAAATTTAACTAAAATCAATAAAATAATCGATAAAAGAAAAATTTTATCACTTAAATATAATTGTCATGTATTTATCAATTTCAAAATAATTACTTAAAATTGAAAATTCTATACGTGAACTATACACATATTTTGTCAATAAACTATAATTCAACTGATACTTTCTCTCTACCTTTATAAAGATTTTAAATTTGAGAGTTCTCGTACATCAAAAAATAAAATAAAATTATACATCTATTTAGTTAAAATTATGCTTTTTTTTTTCTTTGTAAACAAAAATGACTTAAACTCGAAATTTCTAAAAAAACAAAGATAATACTGATTAGGTTATAAATCATTGCCACTTTGTTGGTCTTAAAAGATCTACAACTCCTTTTTTTTTTTTTTTTTTTTTTTCTTTGGTTGAAAAAAAGATCTACAACTTTCCCTCATCTTTCTTCCAACTGAAACTTTTATTGCCCCACACTATTGGGCTGAAACAAATCCACTAAGTTTCCGCATGAAGCGTTTCGATTGATTTGGACCTAAAGGTCGTAATCAGCTTCAGCTTGCTTCTGCTGCCGGCCCAACCTAGTTCTCACTCCCAGTTGATACTTACCCTTTTTTTTTTTTTTTTGGTGCCTATGGATTAGGTTCATCGATGGTTATCCAAAACTTATCTCTATTAATCCAAACCGAGTTGATTGTGATGTGATCTCTCTTTAAGGGTAGAGTTTTTTTTTTTTAATGTAATTTGCTTCACTTTGTTGAAGATTCAAAATCAAGATCACCGGTTAAAGGATATAGTGACTTACCCACTAAACCTAAACCGAATGATTAAATAAGCAACCAAATTTTAATAAAGCAATATTCACATGAATAAATATTAATTCATTCATTTTTAATCAGGAAATCCAAATAAGTAAAACACACAATTATATTTGTACTTTCAAATAATATTACAAAGGTGTTCATGAATTATTCAATTTACTCCTGATCCTCCTCATTATCGCAAGCCACACTTTACAGATGGAAGTACCACCATCAATTTATTAATTTTATCAATTCGACAGTTTTAAACTTAAATAGGCGAAATCAGTAAGAGTAAGAGTAGCAAGAAATATTAAGAACAGGAATTAGTCGCATGTAAATGGATTGAGAACTTGAATGAAAGCAAGAAACAATGATCGAGAAGGATCAATCAACCGACAGAGGAAGAAGTCAATCCAAAACTTGATTGAGCGTGAAAAATCATGGGTGAGAGAAATTACTCGCATCTAAATCACTAAAAAGAAAAACCAACGAAGTGATAAAAGAAATCAATTTTGAAAATTTACCCTGAAGTTCTTGAATCATTCAAGTTGAATGGATTAAAATCCGAGCAAGGATGAAACACGCTCCATAAAAGAAGAAGCAAATTTTTTTCTTAATTTTAATAATCAAAATCAGAACATAACCGAAATTATAAAAGAGTTAGAATCAAAACAAAATTATAATTTCGGTTCTTCTATCCTTGGAATCAGGTTGTTTATAATTCAGTCCAATTATGATCAAGAACGTGATTGAGTATTAAAAATTTTCAGCAACAGAAATTGTGATGAAAAATCACTATGAAAAAAATCAATAAGGTGATGAGAGAAATTGATCTCCGAGAACTTAAGTTGAGGCACTTTAATTCTTCAAGTTGAATGGACTAAAATCCAAGCAATTGTGAAACAAGGCTCCGTGAAGGAAGGGGGCACTACAAAAAAACACGGTTTTAGCCACGAATTTTCGCGACGGAAAAAATTCGTCGCTATTTTGCGACGAATTTAGCGACAAAAACTTTTTCGTCGCTAATTTGTCACAAAATTTGCAACGAAAAGCAAGTCGTGGCTAAATTAGCGACGGACACATCATTCGTAGCAAAATTCGTCGCTAATTAGTGACGAAAAAATTTTTGTGGCTAAATTCGTCGCTAATCAGTGACGAAAAAATTTTCGTGACTAAATTCGTCGCTAATTGTCGACAAAAAAATTTTTCGTTGCAAATTTCATCATAAAATAAGTTTTTTATATATAATTAAATCAAATATAATATTAATATAATATTTAAATTAAAAAATTAATTTAACAACCACGGTTTAGCGACGGATTTCTAAATCCGTGGCTGATTCAGCGACGGATTCGAAATCCGTCGCAAAATAGGTTTTTTATATATAATTAAATAATATATAATATTAATATAATATTTAAATTAAAAAATTAATTTAACAACCGAATTTAATTTAGCGACGGATTTTCAAATCCGTGGCTAATTCAGCGACGGATTCCAAATCCGTCGCTAAATAATTACAATTTTGTTTTATTTTTATTTTATTTTAATAATTTCAGCGACGGATTCCAAATCCGTCGCTGAATTTTATCTTCTTTTAATTATAATTTTATTTTATTTTATTATTTTATATTAACAAATCATATTATTATTTTATAATATTTTAATTTACATTTTATTTTATTATATTATATTTCTTAATTCTTAAAAAAAACCATATATTTTATTTTATTTAAATTATATATATATTTTAATTAATTTATTATTTTTTTCTTTTTTTTGATTTAATATTTTTTATTATTGTATAGGTAATTTTATTTTATTTGTATTATTTTAATTAATAATATAAATTTTTTAATTAAATATTCGCGGGCGCCGGCCCATGCACGCACGGGCGCCTGCCTGCCCGCGCCCTGTGTGCGCCTGCCTCGGTGCCCGCGCGTGCTGGGGCGTGCCTGCCTGGGCGCCCAGGCAGGCAGGCGCCCAGGCGGGCAGGCGCCCAGGCGCCCAGGCGGGCAGGCGCCCAGGCGGGCAGGCGCGGGCGCCCGCGCGCCTGCTGGGGCGCTGCCTGCTGGGGCGCCCAGGCAGGCGCCCAGGCGGGCAGGCGCGGGCGCCCGCCCTGCTGGGGCGCACCTGCCTGCTGGGACGTACCACAAAAAATATGTAAAAATATGTAGCTGAAGGGATTCGAACCTTGGACTTGGATCTCAACTCGAAGACATGTTACCACTGCACCACGAGTATTGTTGTGTGACTTTCTTCCTC
This sequence comes from Dillenia suffruticosa, assembly GCA_033439265.1. NCBI lineage: Eukaryota > Viridiplantae > Streptophyta > Magnoliopsida > Dilleniales > Dilleniaceae > Dillenia > Dillenia suffruticosa. The sequence goes on along the minus strand of JAVTVX010000013.1, from coordinate 14,703,962 downwards.
CTCTTTATTTTCTATTCTCACTTTTTTTTTCCTTATCTCTATTTTTAGGTTTTTTTTTTCTTCTTTCTACTATCATTTCTTATATATAATAATTTTATTATAATATATAATAATTTTATTATAACGAATAAAAATATTTTGTAATTAAATATATAGAATTTTTAAATTATTAATAGATTATAATTTATTAATAATTATAATTTTATAGTTTTGAGATATTGTAATCCATTTTTAAATTATGGATTAAAAAAATAAAATAAAAATGAAAAAAAATAATAAGATAATAAGATAAAAGAAAAAAGAAGAAATAACATATTTTTTAATTAATTTATTATTTTATTTTAAATTAGTATTTTATTATTTTTTATTTTATTAAAAATTATCATATTTATTATTTTTAATTTATATTATTTTAAGTGGGTGGTATAAATAAAAAAAGTTATTATATTTATTATTTTAAATTATTATTATATATTATTTTATTATTATTAGGAAAATGTGAAATAAAGATAATAAATAATAAAAAAGAAATTTATATCATAATAATATCTTTGACTCGGTGGTTTACAGGTTACTTGCAGGAGTTTGGAGGAGTGCGGAGTTCAGAGTTCGAACCACGATGGAGGCAGAAGGCATTTTCCAGCAATTAAGAGGTGCCTGTGCGGGGTGCTGGCTCAGGTGGTACGGGCTCGGGTGGGGGCGGGCGGGCTCGGGTGGGCAAGGGTGGCGCTCGGGTGACACGTGCCCTCCCTGAACATTTCATTTGACGGAATTTGAAATCAGCGACGGATATGAATCCGTCGCTGAATTTAGCGACGGACTTTTGCGACGGATTCCAAATCTGTCGCTGAATTTAGCGACGGATTTTTTTATTATTACAGATTTTTTTTCCCCTAAATTAGTGACGGATTTTTGCGACAAAAATTATCCGTCGCTAAATTTAGCAACGAATTTTAGATTTTCGTCGCTAAATTTAGCAACGGATTTTTTTTATGTCGCTAATTTAGCAACGGATAATTTTTCGTCGCTAAAGTTTGTGATGAATTTTAGCGACGAAAAATTATTTGTCGCTAAATTTAGCGACGAATTTCAATTTTCGTCGCTAAATTTAGCGACGGATTTCTAATTTTCGTCGCTAAATTTTTGCGACGCGTTATTAGCGACGAAAAATTTTTCGTCGCTAAATCCGTCGTTAATGTTTTTAGCGACAAATTTTTTTAAAATTTTTGTCGCTAAATTTGTGGCTAAAAGGCTGTTTTTTTGTAGTGGGGGAAAAAAAAGTAATTTTTAATTTTTAATTTTTAAAATTTGAATGGAAACGAAACAGATATATAGAAGGACCAAAGCCGAAACAAAATCATGCCTTTAATTTTACTAAATAAAGATGTAAACATTTAAGTTTTAAACCATTTTTTGAAAGAGAAAATGAAAACGAAAGAAATTGGTTGAGAACATTGATTTTCTTGTCTTGCAATTTCAAGAAGAAATTGAAATTTTAAATCTTTCTTAGCTCCCACTACACTCCACAGCCACATCAATGAATCACTAAATTATTTTTAATATTTTTTGACAAATTTGATAATAAATAAAATATATAATTGAAAGATAAAAAATAAATAAATAAATAAATAAACAAGTAAACAAAAGGAGAAAGACGGGGCTTCTCAGAAAAGGGCATAGGGTTGAAATTCCAGATCCTGAGCAAGCAGTCCAAGAGTGAACACACCCCCCACGCTTTTCTCACTTGCAACTTGCAACTTGCAACCAACCCAGCACCAGCACTAGCACTAGCACTGTCTTAATTCACAATTATGCACCTAATTAATACTATGTTGTACGGAATAAAAAAGAAAATTACTAAAAATTATATTTTGAAAAAGATAAAAGATAATGAAAATATGTAAATATGTAAATATAAATATAAAAATAAAAATAAATAAATAATTTATTAAATATTATTAAATATGAAAAATATAAAAATATCATAAATTTTGTATAAATATAAAATAATTTCATATATCAAAAGATTTTGAAAACGAGAAATATTTAAAAAAGAGAAACATATTAGCATCAAAAAGTTTTATGTAAGTATTAAGACATATATTAAGAGTCGATAATGTTGATATCTTTTCACTTCTTAACAATTTTCCCTTCTTTTAACTTTGATGATTACCCTTCTCCATTTTTAGAAGAAAAATAGTTAATAAATTTTATGAAAAATAACAGGAAGAGTAGCTGCTAAATAAGAAACATTAAAATATTCAAGTTATTCTTAAAATATTTCATATATTTTAGTCCAATATTAATATTAATAATACGAGAATTAAAGTATGTAAGTTAAATTTAAAACATTTATCTAAAAAGGTGTAGTTACATGATAAGGTATTATGCGTCCACAGAAATTACAATACTAAAACAATAATTTAGAACAATATTATTGATTTGAGAAAGATACCAAGTAAACCAGATACGAGCCTTATCCCAAAAAGTTATATTCGCATGGAAGGTACATATGTTTATGAAAAGTTGTGATATGAATTCTATTAATTTAAGAAACATACCCGGTAAATTAAAATTGAAACACAAATAATTGGTACAACTACTACGTTGTTGTGAGTTCAAATTCCGAATATTTTCAAAGATTATATTTCTTAATTTTTCTTATTAACATTGCAAGTAGATAAATGACTTGAGTATGCATTGCAATCAAGTATGGAAAAATAAAATGCCCGGTTTCTACTTCTAATATTTTAATTCATTTAAAAAGAAAAACGGAAACCGAGTAGGACATGATGCAAATCTCTTCGGCTACGAAATCTAGTGCACTGCCGCGACGCTCGAATAGTCTATCTCTGTGTGATCATTTTCGTCTGTCTCTCAGAAAAACACGGGACGAGGGAAAAAAGAAAAGAAAGAGAACATTATGTTATGTTTCGGCACATCAAACCTTCTCATCTTTGTCGTTGTGTTTTTAATCTTGTTTTGCTACTCTACTGGATACCCACATCACCAAAGATCGCATTTTTCAGGTTTTTGTGTTTCTTTTTGGTTTTTCTCAAATGGGTTTTGCTCAGCTTTCATATTTAATTTGAATTTCGAATTTACAAGTTTTGGGTTTCTTTTTGTTTATTTATTGCAGAGATTAATGTGACGAGGTTTTTGGATGAAGCAACAACCGATGAGACAAATGCGAATTCTCTTATGATTTTGGCCGCTGAAAGAACGAGGAGAAAAGACCCGCTTAATCATTTTAAGCATTACACTGGTGGATGGAATATTAGCGATAAGCATTATTGGGCTGTATGTGCTCTCTCTCTACCTCTCTTTTTCATTTGGATTTTGGTTCCGAGTTATGTTTTGATCATATAACCAATGTCAATTTGTGGAAATATTTTTTTTTAATTCTCAATTTTATTGAATATTTATGATTGTTGTAGCATTTCACTTGTGAGAAATTAGCTGATTTTTGTTAAGCTTTTCCTTTTCTTTTCTTGGTTCTTACTTGGGGTGGAATTGCACGTTTGGGATTTTTTTTTATATGATATGGTTTGAGCCCCACTAAGGGTTTTCTTAGTGTTGAATAATTTGTGCTAGAATTTGAAACAGTGAATTGAATGTAATCTCATGGTCTAGTTGTGCGAAATTCTATGAATCAAGCTCAAATGGACATTATTTGGCTGCGAGTTTTTCTTGAACTCTAGGTCTTCTTTGTCTTGGTCGTCAGTCATCACTGATTGGTTTTGATCTTCGATTATTTTAGTGTTGGTTAAGGGACCTAAGTCCTTCCCACTGGGCTAACTGTTCGTTGGTGGTGTTCTAATTTCTGTCACAAAGCCAACAACCTGAACTCCCTCGTGCTTTTTTTTTTTTTCCGTTAAGAATTTGGAAACCGGCAAGGCTTTTGACCTACAACAAAATTTGACATGGTGAAGTGAGGGGATTTATGCAATGATTGAATTTCTTCTTAAGATTTTGTTTTTGAAGGATTATGATGGATTCTATATGAGAAATGAATTACTAATTGGTTTTCTTTTGTGGATTGGAATGCAGTCAGTTGGGCTTACTGGAGGGCCCTTCTTCGTCATTGCCACGGTCTGGTTTCTGGTCTTTGGACTAAGCTTGTTCTTCATTTGCTTATGTTATTGCTTTCGTAGACGTGAGCCTTATGCATACTCACGCCTGGCCAATGTTCTCGCTCTCATATGTCTCAGCCTTTTCACTGTTGCTGCAATGTAACTCTCTCTCTCTCTCTCTCTCTCTCTCTCTCTCTCTCTCTCTGTATGGCATGTGCTTGAACTGCTTAGTTTTTGAAAGAATTTTTTACTTGACATTCAAATGCATTATGATGACAGCTCTGGTTGCATTGTTCTATACACGGGTCAAGGAAAGTTCCACAGCAGTACGAGAGGCACGTTGAATTATGTGGTGAAGCAGGCACATAAAACCTTTGAAAGCCTACAAGATGTGTCTTACCATCTCTCTTCGGCTAAGCTGATTGGTATAGGTCGAATTGTTTTACCTCCAAATGTCCAGAATACTATTGACAAAATTGATGCGAAGATTTACTCTTCTTCAAGCTCTCTTCATGTCAAGACCTCAAAGAGTTCACACAAAATACAGAAGGTCTTCGATATAGTGTGAGTGAAGCCTCTTCATCTTCTTTTAGGGTTCTAACAGCTTAGAGCATTGATTCTAATTCAAATTAACTTGCTCTTCTCTGTTTATGTTTCAGGAGGGTATCACTTATTGTTCTTGCTGTTGTTATGCTTCTTTTGGCCTTCCTTGGATTTTGTAAGTTTGATGGTTTCTTCATAATAGGCTGGAATATTGAACATATGTGACCCCTTTGTTTTAATCCCACGTTATTTTTTGGGTTACTGGTTGCAGTGTTCTCCGTCTTTGGACTGCATTGTCTGGTATACTCGTAAGTGTCACTCAATTCGTAACTCTCACGACTGTTACATTTCTGTTATTTTGGAAGGAGTGACTTTTCAACCAACTTTCCTGCTAATATTGTTTGCTTCTAGTTCTAATCGAGTTTGTGGTGTGTGTCCCCTTCAGCTTAGTGATCCTTGGCTGGATTCTGGTGGCTGCGACATTTATTTTGTGTGGTGTGTTTCTTATTCTCAATAAGTAAGTTCTTTCCTGTTAATCATATTCATCCATACTGATTTTCACACATGGAAATCCTGATTTACATCCTTTTCTGTTTCACATCCTGTCTGATTTTCATACTCTCGACGTTACTTTATCATCTTGCTTCAGCTTTTATGCTCAGTGTATATGCCTGTGAGATTTAGTTTGATGTCAGCACAAGCAAATCAGATTGATCATTGTTTTCGATGATTCATTTTAGCTTTTGGTTATGGACTTTTAAAAATTGACCCAGTAGACTTCTGGCTAATATTGCTGTTTTTTCCTTAGATTAGCCTCATGTTGCACAAACAGTTCCGAATATAAGCACATGCAAGTTGGGTTTAAAACATGATGCCTTTTGGTCATGTTGTTTCTTGTGTTCCAGGTTCTGTGTCTGTACTTCCTGCTTCATAGGTTCTGTGTTATAATGAAAATGATTGTCCTGATTGAGGACATAATTAAGCTTAGCATCAATGTTATATTTAGGTCAGAATAGTAATAAGCAACAAACAGAAGTGGTTTTATGAGGTCAACCTTTGTATAGACATGCTTAAAAGAGCTAAAGCTGCCAACTGCTGAACTTAGATGGTCCGTTTGTATTGTTAATTTGCCGAGCTACTTTGGCAACCTAAATTCTGTATGGTGTGGTTCTTTTGTTTGATCAGCTTTTTTCACTGACTTTGATGTTGTGCTAGTACGCTGGTCTGAAGCTAGAAGAAAATTTGAATGATAACAGAGAAAGCAGGTTGTATTTGGGATAAAGTGGCTTGAAGTTCACTTTTGAGAAGGAACTCATGTAGCAAACCAGAAACTGTGTCTTTTCTTATTATTTGTATTCTTATCCTCTGTTAATTTTGTGACAGCTACATTCATATGCTAATTATTCCTTTACAATTGGTGTGTCTTTCTTTTGTAAAGATTGGCTTTAATACTTTCCCCTTTGTTCAGTGCCGTTGCTGACACATGTTTTGCAATGGGTGAGTGGGTTCAGAACCCCACAGCACAGACAGCCCTCGGTGATATCCTTCCTTGTCTGGACAATGCAACTGCAGAATTTATCATGTTACAATCAAAAGTTGTCACATCCCTGCTTGTTGACATAGTTAACGGTGTGATCACTAATTTTTTTAATCTCAACGCCACCTCAGCTCCTGATGTCTCTTTCAACCAATCTGGTCCATTGATGCCAACACTCTGCAATCCATTCAATGCAGACCTCACTCGTCGGTGGTGTCAAGGTGGTGAAGTAAATTTCCAGAAAGCATCTGAGGTAATGCCCTGTTGTATTTACACAGTTGTTCCACTCCCCGCTCCCTGTGTCAGATACAAGGAGTTCTCACTCTCATTCTCCCATGCAGGTTTGGAAGTCATATCAATGTGAAGTTTCATCGAGTGAGATATGTGTAACTCAAGGTCGTGTGACCCCAACCTTGTATAACCAGTTAACGGCTATGGTGAACGCGACCTATGCTTTACATTATTACGGTCCATTCCTTGTCCGCCTTGTAGATTGCACATTTGTCCGAGACACCTTCACTCATATCGGCAAAAATTACTGTCCTGGTTTGAAAAAATATAGTGAGCGGATTTATATTGGATTGGAGATGGTCTCCGCTGCTGTGATGTGCTCAGTGATAGTGTGGGTAATCTATGGAAGAGGCGTTTATACCAAGCAACACATGGCTAGAAAAAGTCCTAATTATGATGACAAGAACGGATACAAGGCAGAATTTCCTAGTTAGCTTCAAAATTGCAGTTGGGTTAGGTTGTTTTCTTACACATTTAGCTTAAGTTGCAAGTGTAAATTCGCTAGTCACTCCTCTTTCACATCGGTTGAATAAGCATGTTGAAGTTAAATTCCATTTGGTGCATTCCAGGATTCACGATCTTTCTGGCTTACAGTGTTAAGAGTGGTTTTATGGTTGATCTCTAAATGGAGATCCGATATACAGTCCAACTCATCACGTTGCGGGTCCCAATTAAAGTGATTTCCCATGTGGGACCCATAAAATTCACGCGGTGCCTCCGCTAATTTTAATATGGTTTCGGCTTTATTTTATTTTATTTGTGATATTTTTTAACTAAAGTAATTTTATTTCTTAAAAATATGGAATTTTGGAAATATCAATCTAAATTCTCTTTATAAATAACTAAAATTATTATTATTATTACATTAATAATTTTTGTATTCAAAATTTTACTTAAATTTAATTGAATTAAGTCATCCATTCGATTTGGGGAAAAGTGGATGATCCAAATCAATGAGCCGATCAAGTTTCCTCCTCCATCAAGTTCATGCAAAATATGAAGAGGTCGGCCCAAGTACAGAATGATCATATTGCACTTGTTTTAATATATAATGTATCAAAATCAAATCATGTATTGATTTGATTTTGATAATATTTTACTTTATTTATATTTATATTTTTATATTTATAATATTATATTTTTATATTTGTGACAATAATTTTTTTATACAAATCTAACTTATTATAATATTTTATTTGAGATTTATTTTATATTGTTCTCTTTCTCTAATACGATGTCACAACTATATTTATCTATATTTTATATTCATATTATTTTATATTTCTCGTATGGTTTTGAAACCATATTCAATTTTCTTATACATGATATCAGAGCTTCTTTTGTAAAAAGAATTATCTACGTGCCAACAATGCCACAACCAGAGCCCGTGCCCGAGTTGCAAAAGTACCCTTAACTTTTGAGATCCTCTATCTATATATTATTTTAGATTCAAATGATTTTCATTATACAGGAATATTAAAATATATTATATATCAAAATTAAATCAATTATTGATTTGATTTTGAGAATATTTGATTTTATTTATTTTTATACTCTCATATTTATAACATTATATTCTATATTCGTAACAATGATTTATATATATATATATATATATATATATATAAACCCCATTTGTTGTAATATTTTAATAGAAACAATCGAGTATTAGATTTAATATTATTATATTACTCTCCATCTCTAATATCATTTGATAATCATATTGATCTATTTTTTATATTCATATTATTTTATATTCTTAATTTGATTTTAGTGTCATATTCAATTTTTTGTTCCCATACAGTCTACATAGAAGGTAATTGGGGCAGGTTGTGAAGTCAGCTTAGATCGGAACTTACTGACCAATTAGTTTGGCATGTGATCCAAAATTAAATTACTACAAGTCTCTAAGAAACCACACCAGCAAAAATGGAAGTGGTTGGTGCTAGGGGGGTTTAAATACAATGTTGAATGGTCTTACAAAAAAAACTAACCTTTTAGCTACAAATTTAACGACAAAAATTTTTAAAAAATTCATCGCTAAAAACATTAGCGATAGATTTAGCGACAAAAAATTTTTCGTCACTAATAACATGTCGCAAAAATTGAACGACGAAAATTAGAAATCCATCACTAAATTTAACGACGAAAATCTGGAATCTGTCACTAAATTTAGCGACAAATAAGTTTTTGTCGCTAAAATTCGTCACAAAATTTAGCGACGAAAAATTATTCGTCGCTAAATTTAGCGACAGATAATTTTTGTCGCTAAAATCCGTCGCTAAATTTAGGGGAAAACAAACCCGTAAAAAAATTATCCGTCGCTAAATTAGCGACGGATTTGGAATCCGTCACTAAAATCCATCGCTGATTCCATATGCCCTGCCCATGAGCCAGATGAGCCAGCAGAGCCACGTGCCCACCCACCCCAGCACCAACCTGCAACTTGCCCGCCCTGCAACCTGCCCACCCTGCCCGCCCAAGCTAGCACCCCCACCTGCCCGCCCGAGCCAGCACCCCCGCGCAGCATCAACTCTTAATTGTTGGAAAATGCCGCGCCTTCTGCCTCCATCGTGCTTCAAACTCCGAACTCCGAACTCCTGCACGCACACCGCAACCTATAAACCACCGAGCCAAAGATATTATTGTGATATAATTTTTTTTAATTATTTATTAACTTTTTTTTCACATTTTTTTAATAATAATAAAATAATATATAATAACAGTTTAAAATAATAAATATAAAAACTTTTTTTATTTATACCACCAACCTAAAATAATATTAATTAAAAATAATAAATATGATAATTTTTAATAAAATAAAAAAAAATAAAAAACTAATTTAAAATAAAATAATAAATTAATTAAAAAATATATTAATATTATATTTTGATTTCTTCTTTTTTCTTTTATTTTATTATTTTATTATTATTTTTCATTTTTATTTTATTTTTTTAATCCATAATTTAAAAATGCATCTCAAAACTATAAAATTATAATTATCAATAAATTATAATATATTAATAATTTAAAAAATCTATATATTTAATCACAAAATATTTTTATTCAAATTTTAAAAAAATTATTATATATAAGAAATGAAAATAGAAAGAAAAAAAAACTAAAGGAAAAAAAAAAGTAAGAATAGGAAACAAAAATGAGGAAAAAAGAAAACAAAAATATTATCACACAACACTAATACTAAACGGTGGTGTAGTGGTGATATATTTTCTGTTCAAATCTGAAGTTCAAGATTCGAATCTCTCCACCTGCAAGTTTTTTTAGTATTAAAACAAAGGGCGCCCGCGTGCCTGCCTAGGCGCCCAGGCAGGCACGTCCCAGCAGGCGCGGGCGCCCAGGCAGGCACGCGCAGGCATGCGCGTGCGCCCGCGCCTGCCTGCCTGCCTGCCTGCCTGCCTACCTACCTAGGCGCCTAGGCATGCACACCAAGGCGCGTGCAGGGCGCGGGCGCCAAGGCAGATAGGCGCCCGTGCGTGCATGCGCCAGCGCCCGCATAGCCATTAATATTTAATTAAAAAATTTATATTATTGAATAAAATAATATAAATAAAATAAAATTACCTATACAATAATAAAAAATATTAAATAAAACAAAAAAAGTAAAAGAAATAATAAATTAATTAAAATATATATATAATTTAAATAAAATAAAATATATGGTTTTTATAAGAATTAAATAACATTATTTTTCTAAAAAATGAAATATAATATAATAAAATAAAATGTAAATTAAAATATTATAAAATAATAATATGATTTGTTAATATAAATTAATAAAATAAAATAAAATTATAATTAAAAGAATATAAAATTCAGCGACGGATTTGGAATCCGTGGCTGAAATTATTAAAATAAAATAAAAATAAAATAAAATTCTAATTAAAAAAAGATTAAATTCAGCGACTGATTTTAATCCGTCGCTAAATTATCGGATATATTTTATTTAATTATATATAAAAAACCTAGCGACGAAAAACAAATCCGTCGCTAAATTAATTTTTAACTTAAATATTACATATTAATAAAAGAAAAATAAAAATAAAAAAATAAAATTCTATTTAAAAAAGATTAAATTTTATGACGAATTTTAAATCCGTTACAAAATTTTACCATATTTAACGACGAAATTTGTAACGAAAAATTTTTTGTCCCCAATTAGCTATGAATTTAGTCACGAAAATTTTTTCGTCACTAATTAGCAACGAATTTTGCTACGAATAATGTGTCCGTCGCTAATTTAGCCACGACTTCTTTTTTCATTGCAAATTTTGTGACAAATTAGCGACGAAAAACATTTTCGTCACTAAATCCGTCGTAAAATAGCGACGAATTTTTTCTGTCGCGAAAATTCGCGACTAAAACCGCGTTTTTTGTAGTGTGTGTTGATGTCTAAAACTCCATCCAGACTACAAATCCTTTCAACTAAATAAAATCGAATCCTTCCTTACCTGTTACATAATAATTTTGGCAACCACCATGATTACTATAGATCTAAACCACAAGGTCCAACATACTGTTGTACCTCCGCAAAGTGAAAATCCCATCAATCCATTGCTAACCCCTTTTTTTCTCAAACTCAATATGCCTATGGATGGTCTTTGGGTCTAATGGCATCAAAGACTTCTATTTTAATCTGAAAGCTTAAATTCGAATTCATATTTTTTTAGAACAATATTCTCCTTTATAATAATAATAATAAAAAATACTCAATATATCTATTAAAATCAAAATTGAAACTAAATTAAAACACGTAGAAATTATCAAATGCACACGAGAAGTTGCAAATCGGAATTAGGCGAGAATCCTGCTCCCCTCTGAAAAATTCAAAACTAGAGAATTTCGAAGGCAGAAAATTCTAATTCTACAGACAACCGACAAGTCAACGAAGTTGACCACCAAATCCTAAAATGACACCCAAAATTCCTATCTTATACGCAAATTAGCTAATTGGTCTATTCCAAAGACTTGGCAACTCCAGATGTGTTACGCAAAAATAGACTTGTAAATTAAAATGAACCATGCCCAGTTCCGTCCAAGTTTTGAATTCAACCTATACTTTATGTTAATTTTCTTTTTCCTTCTTTTTAATATCCCAAAATTCTAAATAAATTTATAAAAGTATTCTCAAAAAATGGAACGCTATTTATTTTATTCCAACTTTGTAATGATTTTGTTAGTCAAGCATTTCATTTTCTAGTGACATCCCTACATAAGGCCATTAGTCTGCAGCCCCTTAACTTGTTTTGCCATTCCATGGCGTCAAAGAACGGAGCCGAGAAGCCTAAGGCCCATGTCACAGCAAGGACATGCTTGTGCTCACCAACCAGGCACCCTGGCTCATTCCGATGCAGCCTGCATAGGAACCCTGGTCAAGACATGGTTCAGATATCGTCGAAGAGGTGGGAATTCGCTATGATTGCTAAAGTGAATACAATGAAGGCATTTTTGCTTCAGATTATAAAACCATCGTGTCGTGATCTTCAAAGGAGAAGGGATTTCCAGCCCAAGCCTTCAAGGTTTTGTTTGCTGAATAGTGGTAATTGAGAGACGGGTGGTAATTTTCTTTGACCATATAGCTTCTTCAATTTATCACTCTCTCTCTCTCTCTGTTAGTTGATGCTGGACTTTTGTAGTTTGCAGCATGTATAAGTAGTTTTGTAAATAGTAATGGGATACAGTTTGTTGGGGAAATTACCCAATAGATATTTTGATCTATAATCTCTACTGTATCTTGTTTGAATTTTGTCCCATTATCTCCATTTGATTGAACTTGAGCTACCATTGCTCAATTAATTAATTTAACCCGGTATCAATAATAATTTTTTTTTTATTATTTATTAGATTTTAAATCAGTTTAAATTAAATTTAAAATAATTATGAATATTGATAATTTATAAAAATTAAAAATAAAGATCTAAGATGCGTTCTTGAAATCTTGAAATGCAACTGGCTAGATCGTTCCCCGTGTGAAACCCCGCAAACACTTTCCAACCACCAATACCAGAACTACACATAAAATTACGTGGACTCGCCCCCAAAATGTACGGTCTCCGATACCATGGATAGAAAAATGGGACTGGGTTAAGATTTTGCGAACGTCAAACCTTTGGAAGCTAAACGCTAATAATTTATTATTTTTATAAATTATTAATATATATTGATTTTATATAAAATTTTCATTATTATTAATATATAAATAATTATTATAAATATATAAATAATTATTATAAATACGAAAATAAATAAAATTAAATATTTTTAAAATTAAATTAATAATCGATTTGATTTTGATATCTAATATATTTTAATAAAATTATATATTTTCATAATATATCATATTTTTTAATATCTTTTATTAAAGTTAATATAATATAATAAAATTATTTGAATTTGAGACAGGTAATAAGTGTAATATTGATGTGGCTGAAGTTGTGGCTTTCACCATAAAACACATGTGCTGACGACGAGACATTTGTGACCAATCTGACGAAGTCATATCGTAGAATTTGAAAGAAAACAGTGAAGGATTAAAATCACCTCATTTTGAACTGTGTTTTTAAAATCAGATTAGATAGATCGGTTTGCTTAATTCAATCGAGAATTATTCAATAATTCGGTTTGATTTCCCTATCAAATAAAAAAAAAATCAAATTTGATTAAAATCATTTAAAACAGTTCAAAACTAATAAAAACGTTAAATCATTCAAATAAAAAAATATATACAATATATAAATATATATATATATATATTTTTTATTTTATTTTAAAATATATAATATACAGATTATATATATGATATCATGATAATATTATTCGATTTATAAAATAATCTGATCGATCTGATTAATAAACTAATGAATTGATAGATTGATTAAATTATTTATCGATTCTAAACTCATAGAGAACAAGATTTGACAAGTCAAACCAATAATTTTTAGACCATGCATGAGAGCATATGAGAAATTTTTTCAATATCTCGTGCCATGTGTCCCAAACATGTTATCTTGAAATTGTTAGAAAAATATTAAAAAATATTTAAATATACCTCTAATATTATATTTAAAATGTTAGAACATTTTTCTAATACGATATTAGAAAAATCTAGACATAAAAGCAATATAATAATATTGAATCTTAATAATCCATAGTTTTAATAAAATATTATAATATATTAAATTTATATAAAAAAAAACTTATTGTTATAAATATAAAATTAATTATTATAAATATAAAATTAAATCAATTATTAATTCAACACATAATATATTATAATAACAAAATCAAATATTTTCGACATATATCTCATTCCAAAGATTTCTTCTGATTGGTTTTTGCCATGAACTCTCTTAGCAAAGTCAGGATCATCTTGCAATCCACCTTATCAGGGAAGTTACCTAACTGAACTTGAAACTTTGGCTCATTTTCTTTAACCTGGGTCTGACTGCTTGACTCACCAACCTTCAAGTCTTCCTCCATCAGGTCATCTTCCGGAGCCAAGCTTTCTTTCAGAAAGCTCATCAGAAAACTCCGTTGACGAGGTCTGTCCCTTCTTCAGCTTCTTGTGGTCGTTCCCAGCCTTCCCTTCTGTTCTGCTGGGTACTTCAGCATCAGACCAACATTCTGTTCCTTCTCTACTTCAGTCTGTATTTTCCTCAATCATAAACCACTTTGCCTCGATTGTATGTAAACCCCCCCCTTCACCCCCACTCCCTAAAGTTGTAAAGAAGGGCTCTTTTGGGTATAATTTTCTTTCTATCTGACAGGAAAAAAAAAATAGGAAGGGAGAGATTTGTTGAGTTAGCTATTGGCTTTAAACACCAACAAGGATCATTGCCATCAAACTACTCCTAAGAGAATCTCTCTTGGCTTTGTTAGCATGATTCTACTGTTTTTTTTAACTCTCTCCATCTTTTATGCTTGTACCTCTTTCGTTTCTTTCTTTGGAATCTCTCTCTTTCTCTCTCTTTCTCCCTCTAATAATTGAAACGTTGAAGGAAGTACGATGTCAATGATTGGACAGTCTTTCCTAAATGCATCACTTAGCTTAATACTTAATAAGTTGGCCTCCTGTGGCTCCCTAAATGTCATACCTCATGAGGAGCGAGTGTGCAGAACATCATGAAGAAATGGGAGAAGGTTTTGCAGAAAATCCAAGTCCAAGCCGTGCTTGATGATGCAGAAGAGAAGCAAGAAAGTAGCAGATTCGTGAAAATTTGGTAAGATATGAGCCCACAGATTTGGCTTGTGTTGTTGAGAACGTATTAGAGTGGAGGATCCTGAATACGAGGCTTTGAGGAATTAAGCACGAAGATGAAGCCCCACAAGTGGTGAGATTGGTTCTTACCCTATCTATAAACCTCTCAAATCCTAATTTCAGGAATAGCATGCATGAAGTTGAAGTTATTGGCACCAAGTTTCATAACAGCAGGCTTGGCTCTCTGGTCAGCATTTCATTTGCTGGAGAAACTGGATTTCAATATTCCCTAAAGGATAGAGCGGTCTTGTTCAATTAAACCTCCTTCACTGCTCATCACTTCAGAAGCTAACACCAAAGGGTTGTGCAGACATACCATTGAGGCAGGTGTCAATGGGTGGCATCGCCATTTGCAGCCTCACTACACTCACTAATATTATATTGAGAGAATTCAGGGGACAATAGCAGATTGTGACGCTGCCCAAGGGACTTACACGTATGAGCTCACATCTCTTAGTGAGGTTGAAATTTCCAAGTTCCCAAAGCTTATGATGTGGTTTCCTTTCCACCCCATGCACTCTTTAGAGCCAAAGAGACATGCTATGGTAGCACAAAATTTCAACCATATAAAGTGAATTATGACTTTTCATTTTAACCCTAGAAAGATAATAGTATTCCAGTTTCAATCCGGAGGTTTGATGCCTTTGTTGAACTGCACTGCAAGATTGGAACTTGCTTCATTTTCCAGGCAGTGTTTTGTCATGAATGGCATAAATCTTGCTGTTAGGTCCAAACTCTCTTTATGATTTAAACCTCAATGGAGCCAATTTGTATGTTTCAGAATGTTTACATTAAGGAGGTGCAGAATTGACAAGTGGGTTGAAATTGTTCTGTTTGTTCACTAATGCATAATCAAGAGATGCATAAACTGCCTGTCTAGGGACAACCAACGAGCTGCATTGCTCAAAAGTTTCATTTGGATTCAAATATCCGAGACTGCTGTGGTGTGATATCAAGTGCTTTTACAGAAAAGAACTGTTTTAATCAGATGTATGATCAGCCCATTTTTTAAGTCATCTATCGAAACAGGAGGTTTGGTTGTAGCTCATCTTGCTGATTGAGGATTCCAAAGCCTCCAAAGTAACTAACAAAGCACATTAGATAACCACCGCCCCCCTCCCCAAGAAAAAGAAACCCCAAAAACAAAAACAAAAGCCAGAAATAAAGAGACAATGATGAAGAACAAAGAAAAAGAGTCCAAACAGACAACCCAACAAATCCCCCCCCCCAAAAAAAGGGAAAAGATCAAAAGACCCTAATTTAAAGAGTATGGTCCCTCGCAGTACATACTTAATAGGTGAAGAATTAAGCTGGTAGCGGTCAAACAGGATTTAGGCAGGGTTACTTCTATGTTGTGGATTTTTTCATGCATTTGTGGAAGAAAGAAACAAGCAGAATAAGTGCCAGGTGTTGATCGTGTAAACCTAATTTGCTTTCCTCCACATAAGCATGTGACATCCTAGTAAGTTTTCTCATAAATTGCTTCTCTGAATCAAACAAGCAATCATAGAACAAGTTTTCCAACGTTAGTCTCATGCTGCTAATTTTTCATCATGACTCGATTGTTCCCGCATGGGGTTGTAACTGTATGAGACGGTTATTTGGGTTTCTTACCTAGTATTTTTACTTTGGTCTTAAGCAAGTTTAAAAAATGGAGGGGATGAAATTTTAAAGTTAATTACTTGTTAAGTCATTAAATTTTATCTCGAATTTACAAATTCATTCTTGAATTTCAAAATGTTATAATTGAAGATTTAAATTTTAAAAATCATAACTTGTTATTCTCTCCGTTAGTAACGGTGCCAAACTTTCCATTAACTTTTGATCTGAGTGAACGTGGCAGACGATGTGTAGGCTGCCTGACAAGGAGTTGCTGGCGTATCAAATGACACGTCTATGGGCAATTGTCGGATTGATGCCACATCAGACAAGATGCTAACATGACATGATACGTCATCAAGTCAGCTTACATGGCATGCCACCAGAAAAAAGGAAAAAGAAACTCTCTCTCTCTCATCCTCTCCCCTTTCTTTCTCTCCTCTCCTACCGCAAAAAGAAAAAAACACTCTCTCTCCTTCCCTCCCTTTCTCTCTCTTCTCTCCTCTCTCTCTCTCTCTCTCTCTCTCACTAGAAAAAAAGGAAATTCTTCTTTCTCTTTCTCTCGGAAATAAAAAAGAAACTCCTCTCTCTCTTTCCCTCCCCCTCTCTTGCTAAAACCCATCAAGTGATCTTGTTGTTGAACACTACAAGTTTCAGCCCCCCATTTTCATTGCTTCTCCTCAAAAGGTTGTATATGTGACAGCAACAGATGAATAAAAAGAGCAAAGCTCCACCTGCAATCACAACAATCAACAAAATAAGCTTCTTCTTCCTATCTCTGTCTTCTGTCTCACATTTCTTACCCAGTGGCTCTCCACACAAGTTCTGATTCATGGCATACAAAGAAGGATAATTAAACCTAGACCCCAATCCACGTGAGATTTCACCTTCGAGATCATTGCTTGAAACATTGAAGTAAGTCAGGCCAGAGAGGAGGGACTGCCAGTTTTAGATGCAACTAACAGCATCGATCGAGCAATTTGGCCATCTACTGGATTTTGAGTTGCCCACCATCATCACAACTTCATCATCTTCAACCTGAAAGAGCGGCCAAAAATCGCAAATCGAAAATCGTCTTCAACCCAGAAGCTTATAGGGGAGGGGGAGCATATGGAGAAATCCCATTACCAATCAAATGGCGGAAGGAGGCAAACTGTGGTGGGTCATTCATCTGGTGTAGAGATGAAGAATGGGTTCAATGTATTGGAACCAAAATTCCCCTATGCGTTTTCTGAGCATTGTCCAATCGAATCATTAGCTACAAATTCATTGAATCGTCCACACTGTTAAAATAAATTTAAATAATATTGATTGATTTAATTAATTATTATGATTGATTTAATTCATTATAATTGAATTCATCAATTATCATCCATTCAATCATAATAATTGATTTAATCAATTATTATGATTGAACTAATCATTACAATTAATTTGATCAATTATATATATTTGGTTAGTTTAATCAATTATTCAGATTGATTTACTCAATCATTATATATTTAGTTGATTTATTTAATAATTGATTTATTCAATCATTATAAATTTAGAATATTGACTTTATTTTCCTCTTTACCAATTTTATTGTGATTCTTTTCCTTTTCTTTAATGGTTAGTTTCTTATATAAATAGGAGCTCTTTCCACACTTTATGATCAAGCAAGTAGAGACAATTTTCTCTCTTGTAATTAGTTTTCTCTCTTCTCTTGTAATGTTTTTTAGTAATCTATATTATTTTCTTCATTCTTCTCTTATAATTTTTCAACATGATATCAGAGCAAATTTTGAATCCTTCCTCTTTGAGGTCAGGAGATCGTTCTTTTCAAATGAGTTCTTTTTCACAATCATTCTCTTCCATTCTTCTTACCTCTTCAAATTATTTCCAATGAACTGTTCATATTAAGAGATCTTTAAACTCAAGAAATCTCTTGGGTCATATTATAAAGGATCCTCTTGTTGAGTCAGATCCAATATTTGAAAAATGAAAAATGAGGGATGACCAAGTGTTCATCCTACTCACAAGTTCTATGGATCAAATTCATATAATTATGATCATTTGCTCTCCAAACTCTAAAACTCTTTGGGATCAAATGTATAATCTTTATGGGCAAGAGTCGAATTTAGGAAGTATTCGAGGTAAAGAGGCGAATTGCCAACATCAAGAAAGATGAGAAGACGCTCTCTCAACTATTTGGCGAACATGAAGATTTTTGGAATGAATTCAAAATTTTGAGACCGATCACAACCGACCTCAAAATTTTACAAAAAAGAGAGGATGAAGACAAGTCCTTTGGACTCCTCATTTCTCTTGGAGAGCAATTCGCACAAGTTCGTCAAGAAATCCTTCGAATGAAGGATTTTCCTTCCTACCAAGAAGTGAGATCCATGATCCAACGAGCAGAAGCAAATATGACTCTTGAGAATGCTTGCCAATCCAAAGTAGAAGGGTATGATTTCAATTCAATTACAGAAGGGCAAGTGGTCAACAAAGTGCAATACATGGCCAAAAAGGTATGTGCTTACTGCAAAAAGTCTAATCATTCACAAGAAAAATGTTGGTTTCTCCATCCTCACCTGAAACCTGAACACTTGAAAAGAAAGGGACAAGTCTCCTCCAACATGGCCCAAAATGCAGCACTTGAATCAACAATCGAAAATATCATTTCAAAAGTGTTACTCAAGCAAGTAACGACTAATCCAGATATTTACTTAAACTCAATTTTAAATTTTCAAGATTGGTTAGTAGATGCTGGTTGCGATCATCATATGGTTAGGGACAAAAAGAAATTTAAAAAACTAAAATCTCTTCCATATCATAAGACAGTCAAGGTTGCTAATGAAAATAATTTGAATGTAAGAGAATTCAGATAAATTAATATTTTTGGAAAAAGCTCTAATACTTTATATGTTCCCGAATTTTCATCTAATTTTATGTCTATTAGTCAAATTACTAAAGATCAACATTATAAAGTTATATTTGATCATAATACTGTTGTTTTTCAGGATCTCAAAACGAACCAAATGATTGATAGGGGATTCAGGAGAAACAACCTATATTTTTTGAATCAAGATAATCATGTACACATGGCATATCAAGAAGAAAATTACATTTTATGGCATGCTAGATTAGGACATCCTAATAAATAAGTTTTGAAATATATATTTCCAATAAAAAATAGTGAAGATATATATTGTGAAACTTGTATTTTTAGAAAAGAAACTCGAACGCATTATCCGATTTCGGAAACAATTTATAAAAATGCTTTTAATATTGTACATTCTGATATTTGGACATCTCTTGTAGTATCTAGACGAGGTTTTAAATATTTCATATTTTTTATCGATCACAAGACTAGATACACATGGGTATATATACTCACTTCAAAAGCACAAGCATTCGAAGCATTTAAAAATTTCTACAATTATATCACTAAACAATATAATGCAAATATAAAAATATTTATGACCGATAATGGGGGGAATATATGAATCATACATTCACAACTTTTCTAGAAGAAAATGAAATAATCCACCAAACCTTATGTCCATATACCCCCCAACAAAATGGAATAGCCAAAATTAAAAATCGACATTTACTTGAGATAGCAACAACAATCATGTTCTCTATTAACATGCCTAAAATTTTTTTGAGCGATACAATTAGTACTGTCATTCACCTAATTAATCGCTTACCCACTAGGATATTCTAAGAAAAATCTCCCTTAGAAGTCCTCACTAAGACTAAACCAAATATTACTCACTTAAAAGTGTTTGGATGCAAATATTATGTACATATACCAGAATAATTTAGAAATAAATTGGATAAAAAGGGTAGACGATGTGTTTTCATAGGATATGGGTCATTTCAAAAGGGTTATATATATTATGATTCTATGACTAACAAAATATACACATCAAAAGATGTGATATTTGTAGAAAATGAGTTCTATTTTGCAGATATAAGCAAAACAAAAACACCACAAAAAGAAAATCTACAAGTTTTTTTGTTAACTCCAAAAGAAATTAACAATCCCTCTTGCCAATCTAATGAAGAGGAAAATCCAGAACAAGAGCAAGAGAGAGGATCACCAGAAAATTCTGAGCAAAGGGAAGATAAAAGTTCCTTCAAAACTGAAAAAAGTAGGGAGTAAAGGGGAGACAAAACCCAAGAAGACTTACTTCCTTCAGAAGTAAATGAAGAGTCCAATAATTCACCATCATCTCCACCACCACTCAAAAGATCAACAAGGTTAAGATTTCCTCCATCAAGATGGGAACACTACATCTCTAAGGTCACATCTTATCCTATTGCTGACTATTATACTACCACTAATATTTCCTCGAGTCACCAAGCATTCTTGAGTGGCATTGATCAAATACAGGAGCCTAGAAATTTCAATGAGGCCAATGATTGCCCAGAATAGAGGAAACCAATGAAAGAAGAGCTAGATGCTCTCACAAAGAACAAAACTTGGGAAATAACGACTCCCCCAAGAAGAAAGAAAGCAGTCGGACGCAAATGGGTTTATAAGATTAAATATAAAAGTGACGGTTCAATTGATCGTTATAAGGCTAGACTTGTAGCTAAAGGGTTTACCCAGACTTACGGAATGGATTATATGAAGACCTTTGCACCTGTAGCAAAAATGAACACTATAGGGTTTTCTTGTCTCTTGCCACCAATAGGAGTTGACCAATGTACCAGATGGACGTAAAAAATACCTTCTTACAAGAGGAGTTAGAAGAGGAAGTCTACATGTATCTATCTCAAGGGCTTAATCAAAGTTATGAAGGACGAGTGTGCAAACTGAAGAAAGCTATCTACGGTTTCAAACAATCTCCTCGGGTTTGGTATGCAAAACTAAGTTCTATGCTTCTTAGTTACAACTTTAAAAAATGCAATAGTGATTTCTCCTTATTTACTAAATTTGATAATGAAAAAATCACTATTGTACTCATATACATTGATGATATCATTGTTACCGGAAGTGATATCAGTCAAATTGATCAAATTAGAAATTTCCTTAAATCTAGTTTTGAAGTTAAAGATTTAGGGCTATTAAAGTACTTTTTAGGAATAGAACTTGGCTACTCTCATAAGGAGCTTGTCTTATCCCAAAGAAAGTATACTCTTGATCTTTTGCAGGAACAGGTAAATTGAGAGCAAAACCAGTGATTAGCCCTATCTCAACCTCTGATAAAGAAAAAGATGTCGATCAACCTTTCATAGATATACAAAGGTACCAGAAACTCGTTGGGAAGCTCATTTACCTAACTATCACCAGACCCGACATTGCAAATGCTGTAAGTCAAATCAGTCAGTACATGCATGGTCCTAAAATATATCATTGGAAGGTAGTTGAAAGGATTCTTAGGTATCTTAAAGGGTCTCCCGGGAGAGGAATTTGCATGAAAAATAATCAAAGTTCAAAAATTATGGGATATTGTGATGCGGATTGGGCCGGAGATTCAATGGATAGAAGATCCACCATAGGTTATTGCATATTTGTTGGTAGGAATCTCATATCTTGGAAGAGTAAGAAACAATCTGTAGTTTTAAGATCAAGTGCATAATCTGAGTACTGAGGCATGACAGCAGCAACCAGCGAGATCATTTGGCTAAAAGCTCTAGTTGAAGAATTGGGATTTCTGGTCACTTCCCCTATCAAACTCTTTTGCGATAATCAATCTGTTATTCATATTATTTCTAATCCTATCTTTCATGAGAGAACAAAACATATTGAAGTCGATTGTCATTTCATTCACCAAAAGATTGAAGATAAGACTATAGTCACTACTCACGTGAAGAGTACTGAACAGTTTGCTGATATTTTTACCAAAGGAACTACAGCAAGTCACATGCAAAATATTCTCAGTAAGTTAGGCTCCATAGATATCTATTCGCCAAACTTGATGGGGAGTGTTAAAATCAATTCAAATAATATTGATTGATTTAGTCAATCATTATGATTGATTTAGTCAATCATTATGATTGATTTAGTCAATCATTATGATTGATTTAATCAATCATTATGATTGATTTAATTCATTATGATTGACTTAATCAATTATCAACCATTCAATCATAATAATTGATTTAATCAATTATTATGATTGAACTAATCATTACAATTAATTTGGTCAATTATATATATTTGGTTGGCTTAATCAATTATTCAGATTAATTTACTAAATCATTATATATTTAGTTGATTTATTTAATGATTGATTTATTCAATCACTATAAATTTAGAATATTGACTTTATTTTCCTTTTCATCAATTTTATTGTGATTCTTTTCCTTTTCTTTAATGGTTAGTTTCTTGTATAAATAGAACCCCTTTCCACACGTTATGATCAAGAAGTAGAGACAATTTTCTCTCTTATAATTAGTTTTCTCTCTTCTCTTGTAATGTTCTTTAGTAATTTATATTATTTTCTTCACTCTTCTCTTGTAATTTTTCAACAAACCCAATTGTCGGTTCTTCGAGTAGTCGAAGAGCAGCCATAGTGGGTATTGAGGAAGAAAGTTATGCATACCCATTTACAAGCCAGCTGTCAAGCACGAGTAATAACTCGAGTTTTCTTCCTCCTTCGTTGAACTCCGACGCCATTGCTGATACTATCAAGTCGTTTTTCCCAATGGGTGCCTCCGCAGTCACTTCTTGTTCATCAATTCAATTGCATAGGTTGAGGTTGTTGTGGGTGTGTTTTCTTTGATGTGCCGCCCTAGTGAGAGAGAGAGAGAGAGAGAGAGAGAGAGAGAGAGAGGAGGAAAGAGAAGAAAGGGTGGGAAGGAGAGAGGTGTTTTTTCCTTTTTTGCGGTAAGAGAAAGGACAGAGAGTGGGGAGAGGAGGAGAGAGAAAAGATTGTGTGGCTTTCAGATCTTGTTTCCCCAGTAACCTCTCCTCACCGGAATAATTGACAGTTTCGCCAATATGATTGCGCATGTATCGCCATAGCCACTTCCTTGCTACACTTCACTCCGAGTCCAATGTGTCCGTTTCCGTATCTGACGAAGACGAAGGCCTTGAACCTAGTCCTGTGACCGGCACGTGTCCGCTTCTGCACTGGCATGATCTTCATAACCTCGTCCTTGAGTGATGGTCCGACAAGGGTATCAATAATTTGGTACTCCTTGATTGTAAGAGAGTGGAGATAGATCTGCTCCAAACTCCGAATCTTGCCTTCCATGACAAGACGGCCAAGCTTGGTCATTGGAACCCATTTCTCTTCCTCTTTTCGCCTTACGGGTCCTCGGCGGCTCCCACGACCACAATCTCCACCGTGGCCACCACCGCAATCGCCGAAACCCCTTCCGAATCCACCACGCTCTCCTCCTCTCTCCGCCATGTTAGGTTGCTAGGGTTTGGTAAGTAGGGGTGTCCATAAAGAGAAAAGATGTGGAATGAGAGAAAGGCGACGGAGAAATGGGTTGATGACGTGTAATGTCACATCATCTGTTATATTCAACCAAATCAGCATATAACGGATAATGTGATATCGTTATTAATGAAAAGATTAATACATAACGATTTTTAAAATTTAGATGTGTTTTGAAATTCAAAGATGAATTTGTGAATTTGGAATAAAACGTAAAATCTTAACAACTAATCAAGTATGAAATTTTATTTGTTGGGACCTGTTTAGAAAAGTTGAGTTAGACTTGACATCTTGAAATTACTCAAACGTATTATGCGTGAAAGTGATCTTTATTTGTCTATATCACCTATCTCAATCATCTCCAGCTGGCTGGAAAAAGGCCTTATGGGGATGTAAAGTAGGCATTTGCCCTAGCCAGGGCAAATTGATCTTTGGATGTCATGATTCATCCTTGCACTTTGTTCGCGTTTCTTTTTCCAAATGAAAAGATGGAAACGAAAGAACGTTGTGATTGTGGGCCTGTTAAGCATTTCCATTTTTCACTAAAAATCCAACCCCAGCAAGTTATTTGCATCGCAATTCAGGCAAGGCTGACAAACAAACAAAGGGGTAAAGGGGGAAAAGAAACAAAGCATGAGTACTTACTAATAGTATATAAGGGTAGGGAAACAAATAATATGAGTTGCTTCCCGAAGACCACCTTTCCTTTTCTTTGCCCATGGTTCACTTTTTAACCACTTCCTTTATTTGATGTCCTACCTAATCACCCTTAAATTGAAGTCAAAGCAAATCACCTGCGCTTCCCATGTCTCCCTTGGGTCCTTGATTCCAAAGTGCTCTTCCGGAGGACAGTTTTCGTTTATACAACGTTTTCGAGTGTAGGTTCAAAGATGAAAATTTAAATTTTTTTTTTCTTTTTTTTTACGAAAGAAAAAGAAAATTTGTATATAAGTATCAACATGATTTGCCAATTATTCTCATGACACGAGGCGTGGAATAAAAGCCTGGGAGTAACATTTCTTCCATAGAATTTGGGCTTCTCGAGGGAGTAGATTCTTCGAACCCAAGTCTTTCACATATAAAAATGATTGATTCTCTTTTCTTCATTTTTGACTTTCATGCTATCGTACTCACGATGTACTTCCCTGGTAACTGACATAAATGTGCATTATCCAATTTAATCCTTTTCTGTGTCCAAATTTAGTTATCTTTTTATGGTCATCTTCATAATCTCATTAATATGTTTTGATGCCCACCACTACTACCATGTCCCTCAAATGGAAGGTCGACTTTATTTTAGAAAAACATGATATTAGAGCAAAACCTCGAAGAACACTCAAAATGTGGTCATGCTGTTCAAAATCCAAATATGGCATCCATCTTCTTGCACCCAATTGAAGTGGCAATTATATTGTTTAACAAATTCCCTAATTTCTCCTATTTTAAAGTTGAGCCATCCATTCTACCTTGCTAAGAAATAAAGCAAAATTGAAATTTCAATTTAGAATCTCTTAAGTCAAAAGGCTTAAAAAAGAAAAAAAAGAAAATTCTTAACCAATATTTGAAGGGCAATTTGTACCTTAAGTGCATGTACTTGACAAGTTGTATTATTTCATTTCCACTTCATTGCCGTACATAAATTAGGAGTAAGATATTCTAACATTAGTTTACGTAATTGATGATTTAAAGTATTACTTGTAAACCACTAATGTGGCGCAAATTGATTGAATTAGTCTACTTCCTTGAAACCTCTCTCTTTATGAAAGCCAAGTGACATATCAAATAGCCACAAACCAAAAAAAGATTGCCTTGACCTTTGACCTTTGACCTTTGACCTTTGAATTAGAAGCATCTATTGGGACACAAGACTATTATACATACAAGGCCCATTCAAGAGAAAATAAATAAATAAATAAATTATGGACCCAAAAGTTCCTATCTCTTAGTATCCCCACCACCATGTGATAGGACTTTAGGAGATATTATTCTTCTTATTTCAAAATTTATGGGCTTTCAGTCGGTTGGCATTTAGCATTTGCTTTTTGTCATGGACCACTCTGAAGATAAGACTTCACTTTGGGCCCCTTGCTCGATGGGTGCACAAATCGTACGAAAGGAAAGGAAATTAGACCGACGTGAGTTGGTTTAATTGGATATGGAATTGAGTTTTCTTAAATATGATAAAGGTTTGACTTCCGCCGGGAGTATTGAACTCTCATGTGTATGAAACGTTTTCCGTTGGGAGACCCGTCTTCCGAAAAGGAGCCACTACAGCGGTCGATCAGGAGTAGTCGGGACGAATCTCCAGATACGGGGTGGTGTCCAAAACGTGATACCCAGAAAAAAAAAAAAAAAAGGAAATTAAAGGCTTTGCTAAGGAAGGTTTTGTCGATAAGTATAAAAAAAGAAGAGTTGAGAATAATATATGAGTATGATGATGGGATACTAAATTCTTTTAAATAAAATTTTGATTTCGAGTTTTAAATAAAAAAATCATTAAAAGTGACAATCCCTAAATAAATCTCACAATATTTGGATCAAATTGATTGAATTAGTTGGTCAAGCAGAAAAAAAAAATGACGATATGGAAACCTCGTGTTCCACTTTGGCGATCAAAAGTAAAGTGGGAAGTAATTTGGAGGGAAGCAAATGAAAAGGAAGCAAGAATAGACAAGGTCTAAAGCTATTCATCTAAGGAGAAGAACAATAAAACCCATAGCGAGTGAAGAGGCATGAACAAAACACTGAGGACATTGAATTGTTGAATGTATGGAGGGATTCATTTCCATAGGTCTGAAAACGTCAACAAGTTTTAACTTGAAGATTCGATTCCTGCAAAAAGGTCCCACCATAACGCGTTTACGAGGTCTCTTATGGACCAGAATGCTACAGGAGAAAGTTCCAACTTCCTAAGTTACTATGTAACGAAGTAATAAAAACGTTATTTTTAGAAAAAAAAAAATAAATAAACTATCTAAATTATAAAATCTGACCCGTTAGGCTATACTCCAGAGTGTCTTCTGGAAAGGTTGTTTTAGACTCGTGTCCACATGAGCTAGTCCAGCTTTTCTGGGAGGATTCTCTGTGTTTTGGGGGTGCCATGAAGATGTTTCTCTGTGTAATCTATTAGTCCCCCACCTCCCCCCCCCCCCTCCTTTATGTTTTGGTCTTTGAACCCCTTATCAAAAATTAAAAAAAAAAAACGAAATCATAAAATTTGATATATTACAGCTGTTTTATTAAATAATTAACTTTAAAAAAATTACCATTCCTCATTTTTAAAAAGTAGAAATCAAACTTGATCAAGATTAGATAGATTTTTTATTACAATAAGTTATTAATAGAACGATAATTTTAATCCTTTTTATAAAAAAATTTAAATTTTACTAATTAAACACCATTTTTTATTTGTGAAAATTTTTCATTTTAATCGTAAATTTTAGATAGAGATACAAATAAAATAAAATAAAATAAAATAAAAATAAAACATGTCAAGCCTTCGATACCTGCCCATTAAAAAATTTGGATCAAATTATATCATTTTAACGGTTGATCTTTTCGGTACAAATAATATTACTATTAAAATTGAGATAGCAATAAAATATTATGTTTAGACTAAAAATGTAAACAATCAAAATTATAAAATTTGAGTTCTTGCAGTTTTATTGATATAATTAACTTTTAAAAATTTTCTATATACTTTAAGATAACCAATAAAAATATTAGATCAAATCTTATTAATATAACCATTCACATCTTTTCAGTACAAATAATATTATTAATGTTAAAATGAGGCATTAGAATTTTCCTCTTAGAATTTCAAAAACTAGCATAGTTCCCCATTTTCTTGGGGGGTTCTTGGGAGGGGACGACCTTCTTGAAGACGGCTGGAGGAAAAAAAATTCAAAGAAAATTCTAGTCTAACGAGGATGGCTACTAGAACCTTATGGTATGCGTCCTACACTGGACCCATTACAGGTCCTTACCCCACAACGTCGGGCCATGTACTTTGTTCTTTTCCTTTATAAAAATTGCGGTTGGGTGTAACTCATGGTATCATCTTATTAATCTTTGTAATAATTTTCCCAAAATCTCCTGCGAGATTTTCTTATTGAACTTATCCTAAGAAGTTGATGTGTCCCACATTAGAGATGGACCCAACTTACAATAAAGTATTTACTTGCCATTATTGTGACAAATACAGTTCCGACACCTTCGAGGTGGAGAAAACCATTCCAAATTCAGTGGTATTGTCACCTAAAAATATCTATTTTTTGATTGATCCCACAGCAATTGATGTCTAGTAATCCATTTTCTGGCTATCAAGCTAGCGTATCCAATAATTAATTTATATTTTCCTTGATAGTTTTGAGTACGGGGTGGTGATATGCGGGGCACTTGATAAAGCAAATTAGAAAAGTGGTATGACAGTTATTCTTTAGCTTTAATCATTATCAAAGAGGACCAATGCACCTCAAATAAAGACATTTTCTTTTACTAGATTTGGACCTAGGGTTGTTATGTAATTCGAGTCGAGTTCAAATCGCTCGCAAATCAATTGATCAAAGATTAAACTCGACTCGATTTTGATTAAACTCGAATCGAATTCGAATATTTTCATTATACAATTAAGTCGAGTTTGAATGATAAAATATTATATTTGAAAACTCATCAAATAATTTGATAACATATATTTATATACATGATATATATACCCATATATTATTATAATAAAAGAAATTAAATTAAGTGAAACATATTAATATATTATATAAATATTCATATTTATAAATGGGTGGAGTTTTCGAGTCATTTTGAATTTATTAAATTATAAACGTGTTAAATTCAAATCATATTATTATTACTCGTTCGGTACAAGTTTGAATATAGGGATACTCGGAATCAATTCGACTCAAATACACTCCTAGCGTGGCCCGCTAGGTTGACCCTCTTATCTATGGTCCTAGCTCTTTGGGCAGTGATTAAAGGACATTATACCGATGGTTTCTTTTTTACTTTTATAAGTTGCACTTAAGTAATATATATATATATATATATATATATATATTCTTATGTTTTCACTAATTTACTATCGAAGTGATCTCTTTGTTATTTACGTATTTTCAATAACAGTATAGCTAAAATGTTTTTAAACTCAATGTGAAGATTACGCGATCCTCTTTGAATACTTTTAAGATAAAAGATAATCTCATGATTGAGATGAAGGAGTGCACTAAGATTGGTTTTGGGTGGGGTGATTTAATATTGGTTTAAAATTGGGTCTAATGTGTTAATAACATAGGAAGATCCTTATAATATAAGTGAACTAAAATAGAAACACATCTATCTCTTTGAATTGAGTGGACTCCCTCTTCCTACTTTACACGCAAGTTTGGTGCCCATCGGCACTTACTCTTCTTATCTTTTGAAACGAACAAGAACCAAAAATTAAAGTTGACGGCTAACTATTTAATTGCTTTTGGATAGGGTTGAGTTGAGAGTTAAGAGTCTTTGCCGTCTCTGTGACCTTTTAGCCTTTGAATTTAGGATATAGAGACAAAGCTATGGTGGCTTTCGAGAGAGAGGGGGGGAACCGAAAAAGTTTTCTGGTCATTCTTGGTTACATGCAAATGGATTTATAGTTGATTGATCTTTGCTCAAGAGAAATTCTCACATATCCATACCCCAAGAGCAGACAAGCATTTGGTCCATCTCCAAGAAAAGAATTAAAAAAAAAAAAAAAAACCAAAAAGAAAGCCACGGCATAAGTTATTTTGAGTACAAGCATTTTATCTTCTTAATATATAGGATACAAGTTTAAAAATAAAATCAAATTAATTAAAATAAAATGGTAAATTCATTTCATGTCAAAGTAAATAATGCCCATATAGTTTTGACTAAAATACAAACAATTACAATTATGGCATACTCGTGTCTCATTAAGTTTTTTTTTTTTTTTTTTCTATATATAATTTATAACTTTTAATACATCAAACATATGGGTGTCGATAAATATCACCAAAGTAGAATGAAGATAAGTAATTCATGTCACCTACTCCTTCATTGTGCTTGTATACATTAGAAGTTGTTTTGTCGTATTCAACAAATTTAGATATACATCAAGATCCACTCCAATCAAAATTTGATGACCAAATCATCTCTCCAAGTATTCAAAGATACTGTGAACCTTACTTTTAGGAACTTTTCTTTCTAAACTACTACGTTCTAAACTTTAATAATAATAATAATAATATATGGTTGAGTCACATGAAAAAGTCTTCTTCTTAGTTGAATTTAGAAGTTTTGGGTACGTACTCTCAACAATATCTTCTTTGTTTTAAAAAATAAAAAATAAAAATTACTTAGATTATCTTAAATTTGTTCTAAGATTACACTTTCCTTTTGTAATTAGAAATACTACATTTTATAGTGCCGACTTTACGGTATTAATACTTGACGTTAATTCTTTTAAATTTTTAATTTTTCATGGGTGAATCCAATTTTTTCCATCCTTGTCCATTTTTCTTCTTGTTGTTCATATTGTTTTCTTCCCATTTTTTCTTTTTTCTAATTCTCTAATTTTTCACTAATTCCTTTGTTTCCATGTGGGATCGGTTTTTCTCGGTGAGTTTTCATCATCTCGGGAACCAAAAGTCATTAGAAGGGAATAGAATCAGTGTGCACTGACAGGAGCCAAGCAGGTCTTTCCTTTTGCTTTATAGAGGTTTAACGTAGGGTCGATTTAGTATATAAAAATATTATAATTTTTAATTAAATTTAAATTTTAAGTTTGAAAATAAAAAATTTATATTAAATATACTTTTTATAAATTAAATATGATTATACTCAAAATCGATTAACCGAGATACACCGTTGAATTTCAATCGGGTAGAGAGAGAGAGAGAGAGAGAGAGGGCGCGCGATGTGCGAGCAGTTTCCCACTCGCGGGATAGAAAAGGCAAAAGCAGTTTCAAAGAAAGCAATAAATTGTCACAAAGACCGGCGCCTCATTAGAATCGACGTTTAGTGCCCAATTTGGTCACATTGGTTGACACGACTTTGTCAAACTCACAATACCGAACCATTTGCCATTTCTTATATTCCCATATTTTTACAACTTTTCTATTATTTATTTATTTTATAGTGAGCTACTGGAAAGAAACCATGGAAATTTTGGAACACTTCCAAAATTTCATTGTAACAGATAACGGCAACCGCCCATACCTAAACCTCATTTCTCTCCTTTCTTTGTCCTAAAATAGTACTTTATTAATTTCTTAAAATTGAGGCCACCCGCAACGATGTGCCTAACGTGAGTAGAATAGAGTAAGAAAACTAGAATGCGATGTAGCACGAAATGATACAATTATTAGATGTGTCGCAGGCATAATTGATGTAGTTAGGTCGGTTACATTGAGAACCTCTTTTATTATTATTATTTTCTTTTAAGAGACACCCATGTCCCTAAATGCATGTGCCACTACCCACTCCCTAATCATTCCACCCCCACTCTTTATTCACCAAAATTCCATAACCAAATAATATCATCCCATTCAAAAAAGAAAAACCAATAATGGATTTCTTGTACAATGAATGATTCATTTTATTTATGACTAAAAAATTTGTACAAATTCATTTACTTTACCCAAAGACGGAAAGCTAAAATGAGAGGATGCAATTGTAAATCGGTCCTAGTAACAATAAGAGAGACCCTTTTGTTTGTAAAAATAATAGTTTGAAAATTATTATATTCTATAAAAATATTAATAATATTCTGAATTATTTATTAATAATATGAAAATATTATTTTTTTTAATAAATAATTTTAAACTATTATATGTTTTATTAAAAAAGTTAAACAATCTCTATGCATTAATATAAGGTGTAAAATCACGTATTCTAACTTGGTGTACGAATCGAGTTGTTGGAATTCCTTTGCTTTCTATATGAGTTAAGTTTAAATAATACTACTAAATAAATATTATTTTGGATTTTTTTATTTTAACTGTAGTAAAATAAATAGTAATAAAGAAGGGAGAGTAAGTACCGTTTGGGGGAACAAGATCCGTGCCTGACAAGTTTAATATTTATTTAGGATTCCGAGAAAGCCGTTAGTTAAACGGCTCAAAATCTTGTCGTTTTGATTTTGATGATTAAAAATGCCCATAGCTTTTGGTTTGCCACAGTAATACCAAACCCAAACCCAACCAACACCCACAGTTTAACTAAACCGCAGTTTGGGTTAACCACTTTTTTCTTTCAGAAAAAGAAAAATAAAACTCCCAAAATATCGCGAGTACAGACGACATGACTCGCAGCTTCTTCTGCTATAAATGCAGGACTCGAGTTTAGCAAGGTTTGCCAAACCAGCAAGCCAAACCACGTCTTGTAAAGAAAATAATAAAAATCTCTCTATTCCCTTCTCTCTTTCTCCCTCTTCTCTCTCTCTCTCTCTCTCTCTCTCTCTCTCTCTCTCTCTCTCTCTCTCTCCAGAATTTCTCTGATGGCAACTTCTTCAAGAAGATCAGGCAACGGACCTGTACTCAGATCTCTGTCTCCATCAGGTAGATTTTACTCGCCTTCCCCGACATCACCGTCTGCAGCTGCTTCAGCTTTTGCGTCTTCCACTTCGAGCTTTTCCTCTCGATCCTCAACCTTTTTCCACAGATCCGCTTCTCCTACTAGAGTCAATCTCTACAGTTCCCCTTCACCTTCCCCTTCCCATTCTATTAAATTCTCCCTCGACCGTTCTGTTTCCCCCAACAGATCCATTCATGTGACTCCCAGGAAAACCGGTTCAACCTCTACGGCACCGAAGAAGACGTGTATGTGCTCTCCTACGACGCACCCAGGTTCCTTCCGGTGTAGTCTCCACAAGAATTTCAACAGTCATCATCATCAGCCTTCTCATCATCAATCTGTTTCGAACCGATTGAACGCTCGTAGATCTGCCATGACAAATTCACTCGTCCGAATTGGAACTGTTGAAGGAGATTTAGTGAAGAGGGCTTTGGCGGCTCTGATTCGCCCCTCTTCACATCAACAACGTAGGAGAGCTGATTTTCAACCTCGCAGAAGTCGACTTTCCATCATGTCGAAAGCTGACGACTTATGAAGGTGAAGATGATAATTCTGATGTGGGCTTTTTGTGTGTGATCTCGCGAACGGATGACGCCCTTTTTTTGTGTACTCCGGAGGCTGAGAGAAGAAAACCCTAATTACCTTTTACACAGGACTTTTGTACATAGCCATTAAAATGGCAAGGAGCTTTCGGACAATTAATCAGTTAATTAATACTAAAAAAACCTAAAATTAATATTCTACAAACTGAGCATTTGAATTCCTAATTCACTATTCTTTCTCCCCATCTTTTTCACTTCTTATGCGTTGTGTGTGTGTGTGTGTGTTTTTTTTTTTTTTTCGTGAGTACCATTAACGTTAATCGACGTTTGGTTTGACCATTTTTCCGTTTGTTCAGACTCTAGGGATCTGCGTCATCGTCGTTATTTTCGTCGTCTCCGTCATCTTTCCCGTACCAGGTTTTGCAAACTCAACTTGGAGTTACAGGTGAACTATTTTCCTTTTTCCTTTTTTTTTCATTTGTTATTTTTTATTTATCTATATTGTAAATATTTTTGTTTCTTTGGTTGCAGGTACGTCTTCTTATTTCTCAGACCTTAACAATGCGGATTTAAAATTTGTTTGGAATTTGATTTATTGGGACATTGGAGTGGAGGACAGTGGGACCTTAGAATAAAAAAGAGAAGAAAAAGGTGGACGTTGAATCACCTAAAGCCAAGATTAAGGAAAAAAGCTAATTGGGTCTACCTACAAGTATGATTAGTGGGGTGTCCTTAGAAATGGAGGACCCTAATGGAAATGAGAGAATAATCAATAGGTGGAGTGGAAGGGGATCGGATTTACTTAGAAATTAGGTTAGTTCCCTTGTGATTTATGAGGCAAGAATGGTAGAAAATGAAGGGAACAAAAATTTATTAAAGAATTTACGGATTTTGGAAGTTTGATCAAAATTTAGAATCAAGGTGGTTGACTTCCCTTTGCCAGCTTGATCCGGTTATATTAGTGAAAGTATATGGAAAAATGGAATTCATAAACCAATATTAGTAATTTAGTAAATAATAAGAATATATGGCGAATGGAATTCCTACGGCTACACATGAAAAGAAAAATGATAGCATGAAATGAAACCAACGTAAATTGTCAAGAGAAAAGGCCCTTGCTATTTGCCTCTTGGAGAAGTCGAAGGCCATATTTTGAGCTTGTATACAACTAAACACATTTCGAGCATTGCAGCCAAAATTACAGAAAGAAGAACCAAAAATAAAAATAATAAAATTGTTTAGTTTCCTATAAAAGCCTTTAAAAAAAAAAAAATCATACAAAAGTTTAGACCTTGCCCAAATTTTCTAACAGATGCTGGTACAAAAATAAATGCTATATGGTAAGAGGATAGCATAGCTATAAAAAATGCTATCGACTGAAATGGGCCATTCTGCATAATTGAAAATTTGTGGTTTCTCTAGAGTTCTTGTTTAGGGTAAGTTTGGTTGGGGGAAGGGTAGGGGGAGGGGTTGGCGGAGGGGGATAGGAAGAGAAGGAAGGGAAAAAAATGGGTATTATTATTATAGTTTTTGTTTGGTTGGAGTAAAAAGTGGAGGAGGAGGGGGAGGGGCAGGGGGAGGGCGTGGGGGATAGGATGTTGGTATTTTAGGTACAAAAGTAAGCTCAAAATTTGTACTTCGTTTTTTGAGTGGACATAAAAATGTGGAAATAAAAATTTTGATAATTTTTTTAGTTTTTCCTTTACGTATTTTTAAAATTCTAATCATGTTTGTTTTGTTTTGTTTTGTTCCTTCCATCCGGTAAATTAGGCCATGTGCTACCCTAGAGAGGAGGTAAGATATGTTTTATGTTTGAATAGAAATGTTAATCTTTTTAAATAAGGTTTTTTTTAAATGAATATTAATATTTATAAAATTTATATATGATAAATGATTATTGAATAAGTATCCATTATTAAATTACAAATGCTATAGCAATCTGTACGGAAATTTTCCTTAAAAATAACTTTGCTTTTACCGTGTCACGTTGGCTACGATGAATATGAATATATATATATATATATATATATATATATCTTTATGCATATATTGGAGAGAGGGTTTAATTTAGTGAACATTGTCTAATATGATGTGACAACCCATGTTCATGTGCCAGCACCTGTAAGATGTTTTAGGACGAGGCTGCCGGTGGGTTCGGTTTTAAATAATTCTAAAAGGATAAGGATGAACCTTTTTATGGGCACATGTCAACTTCTTGTGAGTTGGCTTACATTAGATATATTTTTGTCTAGTTGTCTATATTATCTGTGGGTAAGATAAGACGGCAATACTAAAATAAAACTTTTTAGTTGTGTGAAGTTTTTGGTAACAAAAATTATGGACTGTATAACTGAGGTATATTGTTTGTGTTGTTTCACTATTGGGGGCTGCTGACAAGTAGATTACAAACTCGAGGAACTTCATCTCTGTAGAGCTAGTTCAGATGTAGATGACCCTTTTGCGTGTTATGGATAGACCTATTCTCTTCATACAAATCTTATCTCTTTCTCTCTCTATGCTACTGCTTTGAACATATTTGCCATAAAGTCCAGGTCCACTTGCCTCTATCCTCTCTTTGGACAGTGGTGAGCAACATATCCTCCTTCCTTCTCATACTTTCCATTTTTGCTCATCTCTCTCTCTCTCTCTCTCTTCACTTGTTGGCCATTACTTCTGACATTATTGCATCTGAAATTGTTGGCCTTTCATCATTTTAAAAGATCGGGTTGTCCCTTTCAAAAACACGGTCTGGTGTACTGCTCCCTGCATTTGTTTTCTGGAGTTACAACCTCTCACGTGTTAGTGTTCTTTTTTTTTTTTTTTTTACCCTTTTCAAAGTTTTGCAGTTGGTGGCACCGAGAGTTGGCCGTACAAAAATGCACGTCTAAATCATGGGCTCCCACGAAAAAGCCTGAAAATTAGACATGTCAATACACAAAAAGTTCAAATTTTAATTTAAACCGGTGGTTTTGGAGTCGATCTCTAAAAGAATCTTTTATTAAAAAGCAATAATTTTATCTATATTTTGTTCATTGTGAATCCCAAATATTAAATAGAATATTTAAAGCATCATTGATTCTCTTCGGACAGAATTACACATTTCACAACACAGGGGTTTGAAAAAAATTTCAAAGAGGCGTCATATTTTTATTTTTATTTATTTATTATTATTATTATTATTTTACAGTTTGGTGGAAAATTTAGAAATAATGTCGCTTTTTTAAAAAGGAAAATAACAATTTGGTCTCTGAACAAAATGAGTCTTTGGCCCTTAACCCATTCTCTTCTCACTTCTCTCTTTTCCATTTTCTCTCCCCTTCCTTTTTTTCTTTTTTCATTTTATATCGAAAAATAAAAAGAAAAATTAAAAATGAAAAATGAAAATAGAGAGAGAAAATTCTTTTCCTCTTTCTTTGGTAAAAGAATTTTATTTCGCTTTCTTCTAGAAACCAATGGGTAAGTTTCTCACTCTTGGAAACCACCGACACCATTGATATGCAAATTAACAATTTTATTTTTTGATAATAGCAAAAATCAATTCATTAGATATTAGAAAGTGCTAAGATGGCACCTAAGTTCATCATATCTAGAATCTACTGTAGGTCTTCTTTCTACCTGGCAAGTTTTCGTTCTTGGAACCATTCATATGTAGTACATTTGAATCTATTAGAATCTGCATTCACCCGGTAGAGTGACCTAAGCTGACTAAGCTCACTTCCGGTGTTTGGATCATTACTCTGTCCTCTAAAAATTGTCTCATTTCTTGCAAACAGACCATATTGTGGCAAAGAAAATCAGGCGCCATATCTGTTCCATTTCTCTGCTCTTATCAGACCTGAGTCCCTTCCCACACTCCATCGCCCCTTTCATTGTTCCAACACTCCACCAATCTAGACACTTCATCCATAACATCATATACAAATTCACAATGAACAAAAACATGGGGAATTGTCTGCTCTTTATCATTGCAGAAACGACACCTTTACTGCTGAATATCAACACCTCTAATTTCAAATTAACCGGTGTTGGTAGTGCATCCGTTCTCAGTCTCCAGTACAGCAATAAAACTTTAGGTGGTGCTTTATATTTCCATAGGAAGTCAGATTTTGATAACTCCTCAACAGTAAAAAGGTGCTTGGAAATTACTTGTTAAATCTCTAACTTTGCACTAAATTCAGAATTAAATACCTAAATTTCAAAACAAATACTCAAATTTAAAAAAGTGCACAAATTTAGTCCCTCCGTCCATAACCATATTACGTTGATCGTTAAATGCTAGGTAGAAATGAAGTGGCGTTTGATGTAGAATGACATTTGCTGCTTTGGCATTACATAGGGAGTAAATGGTTGACATGTCACTGCAATGTTAGCACATTAGACACCTGGTTATTCCATGTGGTTGAAATGCTGACATGGCACATTTCACGTCAGCCGAGGTTTGACTTTCACCTCTGTAAAGCAACCCAAAATACTTTCATCGAACTTGTTTTTCCATGTGTTTTCCTTAAATCCAAGCTGCTAAACGTGATTTCTCAAACTCAAGTTGAGAAATTTAACGATGATGGTGGTGG
The DNA here is from genome assembly GCA_033439265.1 of Dillenia suffruticosa. Taxonomy (NCBI): domain Eukaryota; kingdom Viridiplantae; phylum Streptophyta; class Magnoliopsida; order Dilleniales; family Dilleniaceae; genus Dillenia; species Dillenia suffruticosa. The sequence continues at coordinate 14,666,569 of JAVTVX010000013.1, read as the reverse complement.
TGGTTATGAAAAGTTGTCATTCTGTGCCTCGTCTTTCTCTTGCATAACAACTCTCTCCTCTCTCTTCATTTTCCAAGAATGGAAGTGTTTGAGGATCGGATACGTGAATTAGAGCTTTTATTAAAGTTAAAGACGAAGAATAATGACAGAGTCAGACGTTAATTTGGAAAATTTGGGCTTATCGGTGGTGGTTGATGGTGATGGTGGGTGGTGATGTTAAGGTGGTGCCTCTATGGTGAGAGCAACAAAAGATTGATGGTAGAAGACTTAAGTTGTGGTGATGAGGAAGAGGGAGATATTTTAGGAAGAAAAAGAGAACGAAGAAGAAATGCAGGTTGGATGCCTTTTGTCTGCGCACATTTTTGAACTTGCCAAAGAAAAAGGTGACAACTTCAGAAATTATGACATACATAAACCGCATCACATTCGTTATTGCTTAGGCATATGCGGGATGAGTATAGATTATAGTTTCGAGACTTCACTTGTAAGTCGACTGTCATTGATCTTTTCATAATGGAATTATGAGGAGTTAGAGAGTGTCTTTTGTTTATCCTTTGTGCTAATCTTTTCTTGGTGGTCTTTGAGTTGGATTTGGCGGATTAAGTGTTGGCTCTTACCGGGGAATCTAATTGTCATCGCCTGGCAGATAACATCTTTTGAGAATGGAACCAGTTAATGTGACTTACGAGGTTCATTTCGTCCAATTAGTCCCAAAAATGGAAATACTTGTGCGGACATATTAAACCGTCCAGGTCACTCGGCTCCTCCGGGAATCCATGAATTGATGTCTCCCCATCAGGAGCTGTATTCAGTCTTATCATATGATATTCGAGACTTATCGACGACTGTCGGTTCAGTTGGTTCGGGAAATGATACTCCTTAATTATGGTTGGGGTTTCGATCCCTATGGGTACAAAAAAGTTAGCGTTGGGAGACCTATCCCCTTTGAATCCTGTAACGGTTAATTCAGACTAATTAGAACAAAATTTTAAATATTAAATGAGGACTAATCCAAGTTATAAAAAAAAAAGATATTCGAGACTTGACTTTGTTTAGAAATTAGTGTTTTCCCAATTGAAAAAAAAATGACACACTTACCTATAAATCTGCCCAGTGACGGATCGAATCAACGCCCCCACGAAGCCCAAAAAAATTGGTCTATGGAATGTTTTTGTCACACCCGGCCCAAGAAAGAAGGCTTTAAAGACCGACAGAAAACATTATCCGGGATTGCCCAAGAAAGAAGACTCTAAAGATACCGACACATGTTGGTATAGGTGAAATGGATATTTTTGTTTCTTAATCAATTTGAGAGTTTGACTTCTCTTGGATACAAAAAAAAACAATATTAGGAGATCTGCCCTCACAAAGTAAGCCCTGCAGTAGTGGATTCAGATTAGTCGGAACGAAACTTCAGATACTATGTGGTGACTAAGCCAAGATATAAAAAAAAAAAAAAAACTCTAAAGACCGAGAGAGAACATTATCCAGGAATTTTTTTTTTTTTTTCCTCTATCGGCAAAACAAGGTCTCCTGCCGAAGATCATTCACCTTTGGTAGGCATGGAGTACAGTAAAAGTCCTTGAGGGACATTAAGTAGTAAAAAACTCATTTTGTTTTTAAATTTTCGCATACACACGTATATTTTAACGATATTCACAAGTTTTATATAATAAAAAGATAAAGTAAAGGAAAAAGGGGTATAAAATTTATCTATGAAATCTTTATATTTCGAGATATTTGATATACAAAATTATATTCGGTCGTGTATTATAAAGAGGGTAAAAACATTTCAAATTGGGGAAGGTATACCAATTTTTTAAGGGGTTAAATATATTAACTCTTCCAAAATAAAATGTTGAATTAAACTAATGTGTTATAATTTACAAGTAAAAAACTAAATTTCTGTTTTTAACAAGAAAAAAAATTAAAATGCTTATTTTTCTCATCTTAAAATAATTTAATAAGTATAGTTTTATAAAAATTAAAAGAAAATTAAAACATAATCTTACTTGGGGACAAAAATTAAAAACCAATATGTTTAAAAAGATAAATTTTTAAATAATTAAATTTTTTCAGGGAGAAAATTACATGTGCATGGTGTTAAAGAGAGAAAATTAAATTCTAGTTTTTCTTAGAGAGATAAATTTAAATCAATGTGTTCGGAGAGATAAAACTAATAAGTATAGTTTTATAGAGGGAGAAATTAAACTTAACATTTTAGCGAAAAAAAATTTAAAATCAATATATTTAGAGAAATAAAATTTAAAATAATTTAAACTTTCTAGAGAAGAAAATCAATATTCTTAGTTTTAGAGAAAGAAAAATTTTTTATTTTTCCGGTGAAAGAAAATTAAAAAAATGTTTAAAGAGAAAAAATTTGAATTAAATTGACTATTTACATAGATGAGATTTTAATTTTAGAGAGAGAAAATTGAATTTAATTTTGTTAAAAAAATTAAAATCAATGTATTTAGAGAGATAATTTTTTAAATTATTTAAATTTTCAAAGAGAGAATTAATTTCATTCCATATGATTTGGATTTGTAAGGGTTGTGAGTTGGAACTCTCTTGTGATACTAACTCGCAATCCAAACGCTTTAATGAAGCGCTCGGGGACGAGTTGGTAATTAAACAAAACATGGTGTTAAGATAACAAGTAGAGAGAGTAATTATTTTTTTTTTATTCTCTCGTTATCTATTTTTTTATATTTAAAATTTGAATTTAAGATTTTAATTAAAATAATTTAATATTTTGTTATTAAATATATAAATTGCGGGTGCAAACAGAGTAACTATAAATATATTTGTATGTGTCCCCTCGCAGGGGAGGGGGAGGGGGAGGCGTTCATACCAATGACACTTTATCAAGAGGACCTCAATTTCCAACTCCCTCCCTGTGATCGTAACGCCACCCAAGCCCTGCTCCCAAGCCCATAGATCAACATTTTAGAGGGTTATTTTCATAAATATTGTGAAAAATTGTACAAAATCCAAGAAATGTGATTTTTTTTTTTCTTTCCAACCCACTGAAGTCGACATTGTGAAAATTGACTTTGAAGTCGATATTCACAAAACTGACCCATTCTTGCCTGTTTCCCTCGACCCACAAAAAAAAAAAAAAAAAAAAAAAAAATTGAAGTCGATTTCAGTATATTGATTTCAGAGATTCCTTCGATTTCAGTGATATTGAATTCAGAAATTCCTGATCGACTGCAAAAACTGAAAGATTCCCGACTGGCTGAGGGATTCCCGAACGAGTTGATTGGTCCCGAAGTCTACATATGAAACATCAACTTTAAAGTTGACATTACGGATGTGGACTTCATGGCTTTATAAACCCGTTGTCTGCCTATTCATCTCCACCCCGAAAGCTTCTTCCTTCCTTATTTCTCCCAGCTGCCGAGAATCTCTCCCTTCCTTATTTCTCCCAACTGCCGAGACTCTCCACCCTGTCTTATAAATTTCTGGTGAGGACATTCATTTGTTCTGGAGTTGAGCAGCAAATAGTAGGCAATTTTTTTTTTGTTACATTTATGTTATTTCTTTTTAATTTTTCATATCGTCGGACCTTTTTTCCGGCGAAATGTTTTTGGCATTTTTGTTATGGCGTCAACTGTTCTGTTTTTTTTTTTTTTTTTTTATGGGATTTGAATATCAGTTCTGAAATTTTGCTTTTTTTTGTTTAACGAAACCCGACGCGCCTTCTTGGGACATTGCAGATCCTGTTCTGGCATTGGGGAAGCGACAACAAGGAATGTTTAGCCTTCTCCTTTTTTTTGTTTGGGCTCTTTAATTTTTGACGTGTTCTTGTTGCAATTTCATTTTATTTTATTTTATTTTTTAATGTTGATTGTGTTTTTTGTGCAAACCCTAGAGAAATTAATGGTAATGGAAGAGACCTGTTTTTGGTTATCATGTTGGTTGGTGCATGGCTGAGACGTGGAAAGGTGGCGAAGAAAAGATTTTTTTTGGCGGGGGGGGGGGGGGGCGGGGAGAGAGAAAGAGTAACAGAGAAGAAAGAGAGAGAGTGAAGAGAGAGAAAGGAGAAAACAATTAATTTTTAAGACTTAATACATTTTGTAGATTAATGTAAAATAAATGCATTGTTCATGGTCAGAAAACACAATATCAGTGGCAAAAAATTACCGACGGACAAAAATTCATAACTAATAACGATAAATTTACGACGGATTACCATCAGACAGAATACCATAAAATTTGTGACAAATTAATGACAGAAATTAACGATGAAAATTTTTTCGTCCCTAATACATTGATAAACCCTAAACCAAAAAAACATATATATATCTTAAACGGAAATTTTTTGTCGCTAATCAGTCGCTGATTTGTTGAAGGAAAAAAAATATATATATATATATATATATTTACAGCTATCAACATCGGATTACCGTCGGATTAGCGATGGAAATTTACCGACAGATTACCAACGGAAATTTTAGCGATGGATTACTGACGGATTTGCGACGGATTTTTTTTTTATTTTTTAAAATTTTTAATAATTTTTTTATTTTTTATTTTATTTTTTAGAAGAATAATATTATTTTATTTTTTAAAATTTAAAATTTATTATTATTAAAAAATATGGGATAAAGATAATAAAAAAAAATATATGGTTATATAAGTAAGTTGATTTGGTAGTTGTGTTTCTCTCAACATTCTTCTTGTGCGTGGCCTCGATCATGCGTAGAGGCAATTTTTACACAAATAAAAGGAGGGCTGTGTGGGCGGGTTGGGTGGGCTCTGAGGTAGGCTCCTCGAGCAACAAGATTCTTTTTCTTGTATTTTTCAAAACTTAGGCATCAACGATAGAGCTGGATTTGTCGCTTGTTTTTTTTTTTCAGTGATAAATTTTTTTTTATTGCTAATATCAATGACGGATATTTTTCGTAACTAATTCGTCGCTGATATTAGCGAGGGAAAAAAATTCCATCGTTGATATTTATCGTGGTCGATTTTATCGATAGAAAAAATCCGTCTCTGATACCCTTTAGCGACGGATTTCTGGTTTTCAACGACAGATTTTTCTGTCATTGATAACGTATTTTCTAGTAATGATTTAAGAAAATTATTCAGAACTTTTTTAAAAAGTTTTCCAGAAAATGATGATTTTTTAATGTTTTAAAATTTAATGCATTGTTAAGAGGAATTAATGTTTGAAAAGAATTAATGTAAAAAATAATAATTTTTTTTAAAGTTTAAAGAATTTGAGAGAAATGAGTATTTAAAAAGTTAATTAATGTTCACTTAAAAGAAATTAAATATTTAACAATTTAACTAAAAGTAAGATAATGTGTATATCTATAATAAATGTAAAAATTTTGTATATCTATAATGTGTATATCTATAAGTAAAAGAAATTGAAAGTGAGATAATAATGAATTTATATAAAATTTTATAATGATTGTATTAAAATTTAATGTATATCTACAACTAATTAAAAAAATGCTAAATATGTATATTAGTTAAATAATGTGTGTATGTTAAATGGTATATTTGAAATTAAAATTATATTGTTATAATAAATTAAAGTTAAAATTAAAAGTTAATTGTTATAAGAAATCAGAAATATATTCTTAAAAAAATTAAAATATAGAAAAATTGAAAAATTATAATATTTATAAAATTTATAAATTCTAGAAAATGTATAAAATTTACTGAAGTAATGTTTATATAGTTTTTTTTAAAACTTTATAAAATAAAATTAAAAGTTAATGTATATAAAATTTTCTACTATTTAGAGAAATTGAAGTAAATATAATGTTTATAAAGAGAAAATGTTTTTAGATTTTTAATTTTGAAATAATGTATGAAATCATAACAATTTTCAAAAATTTGTTTTAGATTTTAAATTTTAATAAAAAAATGTATATAAGTTAATATTAAATTAATATAAAAAATATATGTTAATAAATATTAAATAACTTATATTAATAAAATATATATAAGTTAATCTAAATAATTAAATATTTTAAAGAAAATATATATTAATATAAAACGTATATAAGGTAATGTAAAATTAATATAAATAAATGTATATAAGTTAATAGGGAATCGATATAGAATTAATTTAGAAAATAAAATTAAGTAATATAGAAAAATAAAAAATACTATGAGTTAGTTAAATTAAAAAGTGTATAACATTAAAAAAATATACAAAATTAAAGAAATTAAAAATTAAAATTAATTTATTATATAAAATTAATTAATTTGAAAATAATTACTCATAATAATATAGAAGTAATATTTTCAATAAGAGATTAGTTGCAAAATAAAATTGTTGTAAATATAAAATAAATTTGTGATCTTAACTTTAGTACATGATAGTATAACATGTTTAGGAAAATTCTATTTAGTGACAAATATTTGTCTAGAAAAAGAGGAACTTAATAGAGGATAAACGAGTTCCACCTGTTTTCTGATAACTTTCTTTATACTCTCTGCTACAGAACGGGTCTGGGTTAAATTTATATGAAATTCACTAATTTATACAATACAACTCATGTACACTCAAAATTTGAGATTTAGGGATTAAAATTCAAATCGATGCAGTTTTGATAAGAATAATTGATTATCATCTTATTATTAGAATTCCAATATAGTGTTTTCATTTTGTTGTGATAATATACAAGGCGAAGATGGCTGAGAATCGGTTTAGGGTATTGCTTTATAGGGGCGACGGAAAGAGAATAGGGGCAAATTATTTATTGGGCCCCAGCTTTCACCCGGCGGATAGACCGGTTTCCGGGCTAGAACCAGCCCATGCCTATATATTCGGCGGTCCTAGATCAGGTCTATGAAGCTTATGCTTATACAATTTGGGCCCCCATTAGTTCGTGGGGAGAGGAAAGCTAATACACTGGGATTGTGTCATCCATATGATTTATTCTGGTTTTCAAAAGTAAACGTTTTAACTTTTTTTTTTTTTTTCCTGATTTTGTGGGGCTGGAGACGTTTCTTTTGTCAATTCGTGTCTAGAAAATTATTTATTTAAAATAAATTTCTTTTAGAAAACAAAAAACAATTTTTTAAATAAAAAGAGTAAAATTATTATTAAGTTAATAAGATTTTGTATTAAAAATTTTGATTGAGTTTGATTTTAATTTCCTCAAACGACTCCAATTCATTATTTCCACAAAAAATACGAAAGATTTGACCAATCACACCAATCTTGAGAATTAACATTTTCTTTCTCTCCGAGTCATTTGTGGACATTGCAAGGTTTCAACAAAAATATTGCCATATCTTTATATAGAATGAATTTATAAAACAGAATACATTTTTTTTTTCTTCTCTCCAACTACTGCACGTTATTGCTCTACTTTCACTTAAAATCAAAGTCAACAAACAACCTAAGATCTATGTCCATAAGTCCTCGGCCTATTGAGACTCGACATCATATCAGAATGCTCTACTTTTCATAAGGATCCTTATTTTTTTTAGAAAAAAAATGATTAAATGACCCCGGATTTTCACATGACCCCATGATTTCTTTTATTTCATCGTTATAATTCAGAAATCTGACTAATTTGATTTGATTTGATTCGAATAATTGTAGAACTCAATTAAAAAGTTGACATATGAACCCATAATGTCACAATGGTGTGCCATGTTTCAATCGGCTATTGCAAATTTTGAGCAGAGCAAAATCTCCACTTAAAAGAATGAAGCCTCATCATAAATTTTGACTCCTGTGTGACAAAAGGGCCCTCCTTTTGAGTTTTATGTCACAATTTAGTATTTTTCCGTCTTCCTAGCTTACCCCACAATGTGCCTAAACATGTGCTTAACTTCTGAACCCACAATGACAAAAGGTCAAGGCCGAGCAGTCCAAAAATTTATATTCTGGTGGACAAGAGCTGCAGTAGTAGAATGGAATAAGGTTAAAATTCAGATTCTTCTTGGTGCATGTGATGAGAAATGTTTAATGTTGGCTTTAATATTAAATAGGCATGTACTTTATACCCACCTTTATCTTCAGATCTTCATAATCTTTGTACATCCAATGCAGCAGCACATCTCGTCGGTTTAGGTTGTTCGATTTTAAAAAGTAGGAAAAGTAATGACGCGACGCGTCTTTCGGAAATCTCAAGAGTCAGAGATGAGTCAGAAAAAGAGTGATATTTTAATTTTATGAAAATTAAAAATATATAATATAATAATAAGTAAAAAATTGTGTGTTCAAATATTATATTTTTCTAAAATGGGAAAAAGGAATTTTTTTTTTCAATTATTAATTATATATTGGAGAAGCTCAAAATAAGTTTCGTTAAAATTTTCAACTAATTTTTCCCCCATTTGAAAAATACGGCTTCCCATAAATTTTCAATTCATTTGGGCAAAAGTATTGCCAACATTTTCACTCAAAAACAACCATATCCATGGGTGAGCAATGTTCCATTAAAACCGAAAAATCATTCTCCGATTTTTTTTTTTTGATATTTAGGATAGTTTATCATGTATTTGGTTTAATTTTATGTGAAATCAAATTTTGATTTGATTTATTTGAATGGTCATTACTTTTAATAATTTTTATTTCGGTTAAATTAAATTAATTAAAAATATTATATATATATATATATTTGGATAATTTTTATTCATATAAATATTATTATAATATTATAATTAAAAATCAAATAGAGAAAAATATTATAATTAATAAAAAATTTTAAAAGAGAAAAAAAACCTAAAATTCAAAACTAATAACGTGTAAAGTGCACAATTAGTGAAAATTTTTCATTTTTCATTTTTTTAGTTTCAAATTTTCAATATACAGTCTAGTTTATGATTCACTCTTACTCATCTCTCTCTCTCTTTACATCTCCTATTTCAAAATTTCCCCTTTCTAAAATTTAATTTGTTTGAAATTTAAAATTTGAAATTTTTAGAATAATATTTGATAAACTAAAATTATAACTAAATTTTGAATTTTAAAATTACAGTTTATAATGACATTTTGATATGATGATATATTACATTTACATAAAAATAACAGAGAACAGTGTTATTTCAAAGTTTTTTATATTAAGATATTTCAATAATTCGATTTAATTTAAATAACCAAATCGAATTAATCATATAATTTGGTCAAAAATTAATTATCAATGTTTAATCTATTTAGTTATGTTATGGTTATGAAAATTATATGATCATATTAAATTAATTATTTTAATTTTGATTATTTCAATTATGATTTGATCGAATACTTATCCCTAGTGATTTATATACAAAAAATGTTTTTATCATTTTTATTCAATTATAATTATATCAAACACAGAAAATAAAAACTAAAAATAAAATAGAAAATTAGAGTTGAAAAATGAAAAATGTTTTGCCTTACCGAGCAACACCTAAGTTTCCTATTTCAAGCACGACAAATGCAAAATTACGTTAAAAACTTTAGCACAATTGAAACTAAATCCCAATTATTTCTTTTGGTAATGTCGTTTGCTTAACTTTAAATCATAACAAAATTGGTCGTTTCTTCCGTCATCATTGACGTTTAACGTTTTTTGTCACATGCAAGACATGTGATGTGATCAACCCGTTTTTCCTTCACGGGGTGCTCCTTTTATAGATGTGGATAGCGGTTACTTAATAACTGTCATACTTTTGGATTCTTTCCAGTAATCATAGCCTCTTCCATTAGGGTTGTGGTCAGTGATATGGGAACCTCTCTCTATAAACCATGCTTCTACGTCTTTAAATTTCAAGTAGGTGTCACGTGTGGGTAGGAACTCCAAAGAAGAAAATTGTACAAAATCATTTTTTATAAGAGAGGCTGTGGAGTCTGGAATAGAGAGTTAGAGGGGCATTTCGGAAATTTAAACTCTTTGTTAGGCCGATCTAGCAATATATCCAAATTAGACTCACCGTCACCCATATCGACATGTAATATTGTCCTTTTCATGGCACGTAAGAGAAGCGTGAAGTCACCAAAATGTCACCTTGGTTATTGCCTCGATGACAACGAGGACATCGTCGGATCTCAAACCAATTATAGTATTTTTTTTCTTTTTCACTTAAATAATTAATATTTAAAATTATATTTTAATTAATTTATTTCGAATTATTATTAATTTTTTTTTTTTAAAAAAAACTCTCATAATATATATATATATATATATATATATATATATATATATTTTTTTTTTTATTTTTTAAAATCCAAATCTAAATCTTGACAAATAAATTTAACATCCATTTCACCGTAAATTATTTATTTATTACTCTCAAACCAATTACATTGATTCTGCATTCGACGAGGACATTCTTACCAAAGGTGTGCAAATCGTTTTTGAGAATTAACGACTCCGAATCAAACAATGCGATCCATCTCCTATTTGTATTAACACTTATTCGACCATGTCATTGTGTATGTTCGCTCTCCTTGACCAACATTCCAGCGTTGTCGCCGTTGCTCTGCCTTTTGGGTTCGTGGATCGGCAAATGTCAATAGAAAAAGATCAATAGATCAAAATCTTTTGAGTTAAATAATCGGTTATTCTATCACTTTAAATAAAGATAAATTTCAAAAGGAGATTTAAAAAAATCAACTTTTAAAATTGATTTTACATGAATTAACTAGATTAATCGGATAAATTCCGAATATTGAAAGTAAAAATAAAAAAAAGAAAGATTAATTGAAGAGTACATGGACTCGAGTGTAGATAGCCTCTCTCTTCCCTTTTTTTTTTTTCCTCCATCTTTCTCTCTCTCTTTCCTATTCTTGGTCTTTCAATCTTTTGGTGGAGGAAGTCATCGGAGGTTGATCACGGGCCTTGTGCATGACAAAAACGTTACAATTTAATTGAAATGTAAATCGACGGGAGGGCAGATGGCATCTCTCTGCCTTTTCTTTTAGTTTTTTTTTCCCCATTTCCATTTTCTCTTTCTCACTTTCTCTCTTCTCCATTCTTGCTCTTTCACTCCATTCGCCAGAGGAAGTCGTTGGAGGTGGACCACATGCCTTGTACGTTACAAAAATGTTACAATTTGACGGAAGGGCAGACAAGGGACCGACTTTCCCTTGGTTCAAAGTTGAGGGAGGATATTGTTAAAAAAAAAAAAAATAGAGACTAATTTCACAATTAGTCATAATTAAGGGTTAAGTTTGCATTGTCCCTTTTGCATATAGCAAAATTTTAATAATTAGCTCACCGGTATAATAGTTGAACTAAAATATTACCAATCAATTATAAAATTTTATTGTTGTGTACATCTTGTCATCGTCCTTTAGGCTTTATGTGAACCATCAGATCATTGTTGACTTTGTCTTAAATGAATCAAACTCAATCCTTTGACTTTGGGTGCCGAAATTAGGTGTTAATATAATGTGGCGTGACGGTCCTTTTTGATTTTGTCACCCAAATCAATTTTAATATAATATGGGTTTTAAAGACCAACAAAAAAAAGTATTAAATTTTTTAAATAAAGCTTATTATTTTTTTGCCTCAAAAGGTGGGTCGTCTGCCCTCGAAGCCTTGCTTGGCACAGAGAGAAAAAAAAAAAAAAAATCTCTTTGCTTGGTCTTGCAATGAATCATATGAAATCAGACAAAGTTGGGATGGAAGTTGTTTGTATATGTGATTGTCAATTTGTAGTCCACATATAGATTACCTCTTTGAACATTGAATGAGTTATCTTATTTTCTTCTCATGCTAATTATATAATGACTCAAGTCTCTGTTCAAATATCTCAAACATAGATATTTCACTAGTGCTGATTAGTTCACGTAGTAGTTATTTGAAATAATTATATTAAAAAAAAGGTTTTATAAACCCATTTTCTTGGTGAATACTATTTATTAAAAATTGGCCTCAATTGATCAACTTTTCCATTCATTTTAGCGTGCATTGTGCAACAAAAATGCTCAAAAAACATTTTCTTTCTTTTTATTTATTTCATTCATCAAACTTATTCAATCCGAATAAAAGTGTCGATACATAAAAATTTTCATGAACTTTCTTTGCATTAAAAATACCATCTCTGACATTTGAACTTTATTATTATTTTTTTAAAATTTTCATATTATTTTATAATAATAATAAAATTTTAATATAATCAATATTTTTATTTTAAAATTTACAAAAGAAAAAGCTTTTATGAATCTAAATATGCCCTTAATTTTGTTTTAGAAAAAATGAAGAGCCTAATCACCATGGGCAATTTGTTTAGGGCAACAAGGCTTGAAAGTATTTTGAATGAATTGACACTAAACAAGTTTTTCATGACGAGTAATCATGGTAATAAGCACCACATAAACCAGTCGTTGAATACAAAAAGAGAGGCTGTCGTGGCTTTGTCCATTTATGCACACGTCACATACGCTTGCCTCCTTGTTTCCCTGATATATTATAAAGCCACAGGACAAGTTACGCCAAGTTGCTCTCTCCTCTGGTCTAGTCCACTTTGTTATTTTTCCTCACTTCTCTCTCTCTCTCTCTCTCTCTCATATGGCGCCACTGAAAGCAGGAACAAGGCCACCATGGGTGGGCTTAGGAGCAGCAGTGTGGGTCCAAATAGCATCTGGGAATGGTTACAACTTTCCTCTCTATTCACATTCCTTAAAGTCTGTTCTGGGTTTTAATCAGCATCAGATTACCATCCTTGGTGTGGCTAATGATATTGGTGCAAACGTTGGACTCATTCCTGGCATAGTCTGTAACGAATTCCCACCTTGGATTATTCTTGCTATCGGTGCTTTTGCTTGCTTTTTTGGCTATGGTGTTCTCTGGCTTGCTCTTAGCCGTACTGTTGACTCCCTGCCTTATTGGGTGGTTAGTAATTCCATTCCATTCTCTCTCTCTCTCTCTCTCTCTCTCTCTCTCTCGTTTGAATGTGATTCTTGGGGAGATTTTCATTTTGGTATACTATTTATGGGTGCACTCTTTTTGGATTTCTTGTGTATTCTTTTTTTTTCTTTCATTTTGGGGGGGGGGTTCAGAATGTAGTTCTGTATTTATGCCGAATCGAAGTGATTGCTCGGAAAAATATACTTCTGGGTTTTTCCATTTTTGGTTAGTAGCTCAAGTTACACATTCTCTAGCTTGCTCTTGGCTGTACTATTGTGTCTTTCGCTTAAGGGTTGGTCTGTGAGCCTAATCTCCATTCCTTTTCCATTGTTTATATTTTCTTGTATGTGAAATTGAATTTTGTCCACCTTTTGAACGTGTGAAAAGCACTATTGCTGGGGTTTTCCCAATTTTGGTATGTGATTAATGAATGGATTGTGCTTTGTTGGATATGGTTTTCTACTCTTTGAGTCTTTGCCTTGTAGGTTGCTTTAAAAGAAAAAATATACTTTTGTGAATTTGAATTTGAATTCTTCATGAACCCATTTGGATGTGCAATTGCAAGGGAAATGGTATTACTAGGTTTTCCCTCTCAAGTTTTGCGATTTTTCTGTGTATGAACTTGTATATTTGTTGTCAAAGGTTTCATACTTAGAATTTGAATTTATTATAGAGTTTCTCCTAATTTTGGTATATGATTGATGGGAAAATTGAGGAGTTTGCTCCAACTGCTTGATTTTGTATGTGTGTGTATCTTGCATTAATCTGTACTCTCCATCAAGCTTCGGATTTTGTTTATCTTGTACTTTTATACTTGCTATTTTTGGAGCTGATTAATTGATTGCCGGTTAGTTGATTCTAGCACCTTTAGAAATAGCACAGTAAACAATGCATTACAATCTTAATCTATTGAGAACAAACTAGGATTTGCAAGTCAAAGTGACCTCTTGATATGGGCAATCAAGTAAAGAGCAATTCTTGTTACCCATCTTTAATATTAGATTTCTTAATGTAGTAAAGCATCCTTTTTGCTGCAAATAGCCTGTTCCAACACAATTAGCTGATGAACTACATGCACTGCAATACTTGTAGTACTTGCTGGTTAATAAGTTTATGACCTATGTATATGCTTTCATTGATTTTGTTACATATTACATTATTGTGAACTATGTTTTCCATTCACATATGTTCTTTATCGAATATATGGTCAACCTTAGGTTGACCAACCAAGGTGATGTAGTAGAGAAGATTGACAAATAACTTCCTAACATGCGGGCAAATCCTCCTACCCACATCACCTCGGTTGGTCAATCTTGGGTTTCATTTGTTTAAATAACATTGCCCACCCTTCCTAGACTGTGCCGGATTCTGTGTCATAAGATTTGCAATTTTCCTGGTACAAACCATGTTCTGTACCATTCACATGAGTGAGGATTACTACGTAAGTATCTAAGAACTGTGTTCTCTCAAATTCATGTACAAGAGCTTCAAATACTTTGAGCCACATCTGATGTCTTGATTTTTATGCCAGTTATGGATTGCCCTTTGTATTGCCACCAACAGTAGTGCATGGTTTAGCACAGCTGCGCTTGTGACTAACATGAGAAACTTCCCTATCAGCCGTGGCACAGTTGCTGGCATTCTCAAGGGCTATGCAGGACTAAGTGCCGCAGTCTACACGGAATTATACAGCACACTGCTTCATGGTTCTTCATCCAAGTTTTTGTTGTTCCTTGCCCTTGGAATTCCCATTCTGTGCTTCATTGTGATGTACTTTATTAGGGCTTGTACACCTGCTTCTGAGGAAGACTCTTCAGACTCTCGCCACTTTCTCTTCATCCAAATTGCCAGTATTGTGCTAGGAGTATATCTTCTCACAACCACAGTACTAAATCATGCACTTCCTTTAAGTCCCTCTATATCTCATGCTTCTGTTGCCATAATGATTGTCCTTCTCATGGCTCCACTTGCAATTCCAATTAAAATGACATTTTACCGTAAAATTCCAAAAACTGGTTCGTCAAATGATTTGGTTCAAGAAAGCAATTCGGAGAAAACCGAACCCTTGTTGACATCATCTGTATCAAATACTAACTTGGGGAACTTTCAAGAAAATGGTTATGCATCAGAGGTGGATATACTTCTAGCAGAAGGAGAGGGTGCAGTCAAGAAGAAGAGGAGACCTAAACAAGGAGAGGATTTTAAGTTCAGTGAAGCTCTCGTTAAAGCTGATTTCTGGCTTCTTTTCTTTGTCTACTTTGTTGGGGTTGGTTCTGGTGTTACAGTTCTTAATAACTTGGCTCAGATAGGTATAGCCCGAGGGGAGCATGAGACAACTATCCTCCTATCTCTGTTCAGCTTTTTCAATTTTGTTGGCCGTCTTGGTGGAGGTGCAGTGTCTGAACATTTTGTCAGGTCAGTATCAATATTGTTATTCTGTACTATATATATATAGACACACGTATAACATACATGCAAAAAAAAACTTGGAAATTCAGTTCAGAACTTTGATCTTATTCTGGTTTTTTTTTTCATTTTTTTTGAATATAAGCCCATCTTATGGCAAATACTTAAAGCTATTTGTCATGGTTAAAATTTCACCATTTTATCCTAGTTATTATTGGTTGAGAAAAAGGGAAAAGAGTTATCCGAAATATAAAAAGTGATAAATTGTTGAGGCACACGGTGTTGGCAAATAGCATTTTCTGTTTCCTAATTTCACGCCACTGAAATTAATCTGGCATCTTTACTCTCATTTTGCTTCTGTTCTTTCTCAAGGATTATTTTCTTGCAGAACCAGAACCATCCCACGTACAATTTGGATGACAGTCACTCAAGTGATCATGATTATTGCATACGTTCTGTTTGCTTTTGCTATTGATGGTACTCTATATGCTGCAACAGCATTACTTGGTGTTTGCTATGGAGTTCAATTTTCTATCATGGTCCCTACAGCCTCTGAGCTTTTTGGTTTGAAGAATTTTGGCATCGTTTACAATTTCATGTCTCTCGGAAATCCTCTCGGTGCGTTCCTATTCTCTGGCCTCCTGGCGGGGTATATATATGACAATGAGGCAGCAAAGCAACACGGACTAAATTTAATTGCTGATGGTATCTCGTGCTTGGGTCCAAATTGCTTCAGAGTCACATTTCTAATTCTGGCCGGGGTCTGTGGCATAGGCTCTATTCTGAGCATGATATTAACCATCCGAATAAAACCAGTCTATGAAATGCTTTATGCTGGTGGGTCCTTCCGGCTGCCTCAAGCTTCATCAGTTCATTGAGATGATACAGCGTTTCATCACCGAATATGCTCTTCAAAGTGCAATTTTTTCTTTTCAGAAGCACAAGTGAGTTTCTGTATCTGCATATTTGGGGTGGGTAACTAGAATCAATAGCACATGAAGTCACAGAGGATGCATATTGTCTCCTGTCACAGTTATTGAAAATATATTTGAGAGCATAATATTTTTTGGAATTTTTCTCGCCGTACTCTGGTTGTAGTTTGATGTTTGCTGTTATGAACTGAAACAGGACATGAATATAGAATTACTGTTTCTGTCTCTGAGCTGTATGATATGTTCTTTGTATTTGAAAAAATGAGGAAAAGATAGTGATACAGAGTTAATGAGGTGAAAATGGGCGGTTTGTGTGTATGAGGTTAACCACAACGGAAGTATCGATCTTTGTTGGTTAAGTGTCTTCTCCTCTTCTTGCTTCCTCTTATAATCCGTTTGCATTTTTCTTACAACCTCAGGTTCAATTCACAGAAGGTAAGGTTGTCTACAAAATGCCTGTTCCTAAAACGATTGTGCAGTAGGATCTCTCAAAGTGACCGTGCTCTTTATGCCGATCAGAACACGGTTTCTCTCTCAAGTTCTTTTGGGTCCGGTGAAAGTGTACAAAATCCAAACTGCAAAATCTTTAAAACAAATCGTTTGATTAGCATGGTGATCACGCAATCGAATTATAATCACTATATCATGACACCTCAACCTTAAATTCAGTGATTTAAATGACGAGAAAAATTTCTTACACAAAATTTTTTGATCCATCGATTTTTCACTTTAGAAAAATATGTGTTTTTTCTACGATCTCAGAATGTGTTCTCTCGGCTGTCTCACACACAAGGAACCGTCGTCTAACGTATGCAATCATGGGATCAAGTATAGAGATAATGGGTAGTTAAGGGAAGTAATCCCATTATCCAAATTTCAAATTCAAAACGGCAGTTGAATTTTCTCCCAAAAATGCCATTATATAGGTATACAAACCAATATCTCCCACTTGTATACGAGGTTATTTTACGTCTATCACAAAATCATAGCTCATGCAATCTTTACATCATCCTACTAGATTTTCATACAAGATTAGATGTCGTGCGATCAGCAAGTACATCTAAAATCAAATATTTCTAGATACAGCTGTTAGAATAATCCAGAAGTTACCGTTAGTACAAAAGAACTTATTTTCCCCAGACTCAACACAATACATCCATCGAGCCATTTTTCTAATCGAAAGTGATCATCCAATTGTTGCTCAACTGTATATTCATTATTATGTTTTAAATCCCAATATGGATAAATATAACAGATCGATCGGTAAATATAACACAATAATGTAATGTCGATCGATATCTCTTTTCCCTACAATAATCTAATTATCTCAATTCAGTTGTTTTTCTAGATCTACCCTGCAAACCTCATTATTTTCCAAACTATTGGTAAACAGACTAAAATAGTATACACTAAATTAAAATTTCAAAAAACAACCGAAAGTAATAAGAGTACTATTAGATTCATCCAATGGGTCTCGGATCTTACATAGTGGGTACGGGGTTCAAGATACATATTCATCTCATATAATAGTTCCGACTATCCCATGGTTATTTTATCACACAGTATGAAATACGTGTTATAGTATTATTCTCTCATCTCTCAAAAGTGTATATATCATATTTCTCGAATACTGTATAGATATTGGACTCAGTTTACATATAAAACTTTATCCAGAGATCTCAAAGAGAGTACTTTAGAAACGATATTACAAACGTATGTAATATTTGAAATCTCAAATCTGATTATTTACAGCCAACATGGATATGAGTATATCTGTATCGGTCATATCGTATATAATTTCATTCTAAACACATATTATGATGAATTATGTTCTACCAGGACCACTCTCAAAGCCTCTGATGCCTAGAAACTGTTTCATCCTCATCCACTCAAAGTTGGAGGTGATCATTTGTGTGAAAGAGTGACCTCTTCTGCTTGATATATCTTTTTATCACATCACATCTCAAAATATATGATAATGAATAAGTGTAAGAAATAAATCAATTCAAAATATAACTGAATAATACATATATGTCATATATAACAATAAATAACAAAGTATCAATCCAGTACATAATAAAAAATATTAAAATATATGTAAACTTAATGATTCCCTATTTTCTATAAATGAATCTCTTGCAATGAGTTTGATGAAACGATCGACCATCATACTGTGTGTGGAAATATATTTAATCGTCACTTTATCCTTTTTTATTATATCTCTCATAAAATAGTATCTAGTATCAATGCGTTTGGTCTTATTATGATACTTAGGGTTTCATGTGTAAACAATAGTAGACTGATTATCACAATAAATTATTACTGACCTCCCACTATCTACCACAACTTCTAAATTATCCAAAAATCTCCGAAACCAAATACTCTCATGAACTACTACTGAACATGTAACAAACTCAGCTTTCATCATAGATAAATATACATATGTTTGTTTCTTACTATTCTAATATATGATACCGTTATTGAGTAGGATAGTAAAACTTGATGTCGATTTGCATCGATCTAGATCGCTGTCCCAATTGACATCTGAATGTCCAACGAGACGCAAATCATCTTTTCCATAATACAAGGAAATGTCCGCAATTTTCTTTGAAATATCTCATAATACTTTTCACTACTCTCCGATGACCCATTATAGGATTTGGTTAATGCTTACTTACCAAATTGATTATAAAACAAATATTTGATTGTATACATAATATCGTGTGCATCAATCTGTCCACCACACTGGCATAAGGGATTCTTCTCATCTCCTTTAGTGTTTTTTTTTTTTTTTTTTTTTTTTTTTAGTTTTAAGACATATGTCAAGACTCATATGTTTATTTTTTGCGATAGGAATATATATGGGGTTGTAATTATCTATCCCTAAATACTTGAGAATCTTCTTGATATAAGTCTTTTGTGAAAGAGACAACACCGATACGCAGCCGTGCGATAAATGCGTAGCGAACTATTCTCTCACCTTTTACTAAAGAGACAACACTTATCTCGAGCAATCCCTTTGAATCTTACCTACGAGAATGAACTGAACCCCACCCACATCTTTTATATCAAAACTCGATGATAACCATATTTTAATGGTTATCAGATACTTTTTGTTATTTCTGGTCAATAGAATCTCATCCACATATAAGGACTTGATCACAAAGGAACCAGAGAACGTATTAAATATATGCAATAATCTTCCTCGATCTTTACGAAACCATAAAATATTACCTCTTAGTAAAATCTCATATACCACTGCCTGGATGATGTTTACAACTATATATTGACTCCCAAAATCGATAGATCTTATCTTCTTGACCTACAGGAACAAAGCCAGATGGCTGCTCCATGTAAATCTTTTCATATAAATTCATGTTCAGGAAGGTAGTCTTGACGTCCATCTGGTATAACTCATCTTTACCGATCCATCAGCCTTTTTCTTGATCTTGAAAACCCATTTGTTACCAATAATCTTTTTTCTTTTAGGCAAATCAACTAGATTTTAGACCCCATTGATTTTCATTAACTCCAACTCTTCTTCTACGGCCTTCAACTAATGGTCCTTTGCATAATTCTCTAGAGTCTCATGGACAGTTTTGGGCTACTTATTATTCTTAGGTGTCATAATGAGGGTCTCACCATCAATTAGAAAACGACGTTTAGGCACGTGTTCTCGACTGCTCCTACGAGGAGGGAGAACCTCTTCACCTTTGGATGGATCATTTCCAATAGGACCAGGATCCGTAATAGGTTCTTGGGTCTCGTCGCTAGGTTCAACTGAACTAGTAGACTCATCCATCTCATAAAAGGTAAAATCTCAATTGATCTAACCTTTTTTAGGGAAATCATTCTCTAGAAATATGGTATCACAAGACTTAATCTCAGCGATAATGTCATCTGTATGCTCACCTAAATATACACTTCTTTTCGCATGGGTTTAACTTAGTGTGTGGATGCGAAAAATCATGAATATACGTAACACATCCCCATGGTCTCAAGTAGCTAAAGTCATACTATCTTTCTGTTCAAAGCTCATATGGGGTACTAACTATAGATTTTGAAAGAAACCGGTTAAAAACAAAGACTACAGTCAATAAAATATCTCCCAATGGGAGAAAGGTAAATTGGCATGTGCTATCATAGATCTCACTATATTCAACAAAATCATATTCTTCCTCTTGACTACTTAATTCTGCTAAGAAGTAATAGAAATAGTCAGTTGTCTTGTAATACCCTTATCAAAACAGAGTTCTTTAAATTGTTCAGACAAATATCGAATCGATTTTGAAGGTTTTTACTCTCAAATTTAACAAATTCTTAATCTCACTAATAAACCCCCTGAATCATTCTAATATCTCAAACTTGTACGAGATCAGATAGATATAATCAAATGCACATAATCAATATATGAACGTAATAAAATACACAACTCTATTTCGGACTCTCACATTCATAGTGCTACAGATATCGGAGTGAACCAAGTACAATTGAATCTCAACTCTCATTGATTTACCAAATGGTTTTCTTGTAATTTTACATATTAGGCAAAACTCACATATGAATAACTCGATTTTGATTAGCAGGCCCAACAGACCACTCGCTACTAACTGGTTCATTCTTTCTTATCTTATGTGTCTAAATCTACTATGTCATACATTCACATCATCATCAACACAACCAGATGTAAATGCTATAGAAGAAGAACAAGAATGACCATTAAATGAAACAACATCCAGTGCATATTGTCTATTATGAATAAAACTAGAACATATAAAAAAACTGTCATAGTAAATTAAAAACTGAAAAGTTTCCAAAAGATAAAACATATTCTAGGTGATCCAAACAAAATATAGAAATGAGATTCTGTCGAATATCCGGAGCATAAAGTATATTTTGTAAATATAAAGTCTGGTTACTCCACAGCTTCAACTTGTAAGTGTCAATCACTCTGACGATGACAAATGCTTCATTCTCCATGTAAATCCTTCTAGATTGAGGACTCACTCGGTGGAACTCTATGTACGTGTTCTTATCTCGAGTTTTATAGTTGGTAGTTCTTGAGTCTACAATTCACAAGGGGGAAGAATTAGTGAGCAGCACAGTAGAGGAGACAAAACTCAAACCATGTAAAGAATAAAGATGTACCTTCCGCTTGTCACACTAACAAGCGAAATGATCAAATCTGTCACATACGTAGCACTTCACTTTGGTCTTACCCAGCTCATTTTCCTGTGCTTTTGTACTCTGCTGTCGGATTTTTTGGATGGCTTTTTCTTGCCTGGATCTCGGGTCTTCTTCTCATGGTTCTTCCATTTACGTTTGGTGCGACGGGAGCCCTTGCTCGACTCCACTGTATAAGTATGACCCTCGCTTCCAAGCGCTCATCCTTGAGCTCACAGTGCCTATCGTGTGTGAGATAGGTTTTCATGGTCTTCCATGAATCAGGTAAATATTGGATCACACTCAATACCCAAAACCCATCCAAAATGGGCTCGCTTGCTTTCCTTAACCTGGCAATCATACTCGACATTTACATCAAATGTTACTTCATCGTGTGATAAGCTCTTTTCTAAGTGATAAACTTATAAGTCAACATTATCACCTTAGGAGTTGAAAGAGTACCATAATACTCTTTTAGATCGAGATAAACCGACATAGTTGTAGAATACTTCTCATAAATCGAGATCATGTCATCATGTATAGTAATAATTACGATCGCCCTAGCGTGGCTATCTTTCTTTTTTCATACACGATAAACCTCCTGATCCCACCTAGCTTGACGCGTGGTCTACCATCCAGTGTCTCAAAATCTCAAAAAGATCCTGCTATTCGAAGACAAACTGAATCTTCTAATGCCAAATGTCATAATTGTCACCATTCAATTTATCTCCCTTGCAAAGATTCAGTATGACAGTTTCGAAATAGCCATAGTCTCTGGTACTTAAAAAAAAAAGACGTTAGTGACTTATTGAAATTTACTTACATATGTTGTATATATTTTGAATCAACAAAAATGAAATAACTCGAGTATAAATCCCAAAACAAATGAATGTATCAACGGATCCATCCATTACTATCCGAAGTTATATCTTAACACCCATACTTGGATTCGACACATAAAAATCCACAAAAGTGACAATTATTGATGTGGGACCCTAAAAAAATGAAAAAATTCATCCGGAACAATCTAATGAGCCGTCGAAGATCCAAATGCACTAATAGAAGACAAATAATAACTGCATTTTAAAGATCAATAAGAAGGAAACTGTACAATTGTTGGTCCCAAAGGTAACTACCAAGGGGATTAAATTGGTTGTCTAAAATTTGACTTTTCAAATTTTTATTTAACTCTACGTAGATTTAAATGAATTTATGGTCAATCTATAGAATATATAGCAAATATTAAAAGAGAAGGAAATGAGATAAATTTGGTTCATAGTGGTTCAGTTTTGTATCTACATTCACTCTTCCAGCCAAGTAAGTCAGGATCAGCAACCTACTAGTTTTCACTATCATCCAACACAACAATATACATCCATTTGTCGATTTCTGATTTTCACACCATGAAAATTGCTTGGTCCAACAATGGAAGACAACAAAGGTTCAATCAAAAGATTATAATATATGTAAATGCAAATGTAACAGTAGTAGGGCAGAGTTTCCTCTTGATTTATTAGCGCTATGAAGTCTCAAAGATTGTTATATTTTGGCCACAGTGATCACTTTAGAAACCTGTTGAATTACTGCTTCATTTGATACAAGTAAAGCTCAACACACTACAGTAAAAAATCTCCAAATTTATTGCAACAGTCTTAACAATTATCTCGAAAAAAATGTTTCAAATTCTCATGAATTTTGATATTTATCAACAGTAAATAATTTTTTTTTTCTGAAATTTAAATATTCCTCTATCATGTTCAAGAGTTGTTTTGATTATATCCAAATGATTACTCTTCCATAAAATTTGAAAACCACTCCAGAAGTTCAGTTCCAGTTCTGAATTTTTCAGAACAAATAACTGATTTTACCAATTTATTTCTCTACCAAAATCTCAAAATAATTGTACCACGAATCATCATATCTGTTGTTCAACTATAGTATTATAACGTAAAATAATTAAATTCAGAAGTCCAAAACAAGTGATAAAGATATCGAATGCCAGAAACCTCTTGAGAACCATTTTCTAACAAATAATTATGCTATGTAAAATAGGTAACCAATCAAATTTCAGCTGATTTTTCTCCAATATATCCGCAAGATATATGTACTGTAAATGTTTGAAATTAAAGTTTCACACATCTTTGAAACATAATTTTTGGTTTTAGAAATATTTCAACATATAAGAAAATATGACTATCCAAATATGCCAAAATGATCACGGTTCAGCACTTAGAAAAATTTCTAAATAGTGGAATATGAATTGTTCTCATATCGTTAGATCTTTTATGTACATCAATTGTCCTTAGGCTAAGTGTAGACCCAAGTTACACTTATCTTACTGTCTGGATTTTCAACAAATATAAAAAAATCTTGCTTTTATGATAAATCTTATTTCTATAATTGATTCTATGACTAGTTCTATGACATTATTTTAACAAAAATTATTTATTGAATAAAAAATTTTCACACTCAATAAATCGGTTAGGATAATATGAAAGATTTTGTTATCATTAAAACTAAGGAGATAACAATTTCCTTAATATTCTCTCCATTTTTTATAACAACAAAGTTTTAAACAAAGTGTACGAAAATTATTTAATAGACCACACTCTTAAATAACATGTAAATCATATAAACACAATATCAAATGATACAAACAAATATATGCTCAATGTTCATCCTCATCTAAATCAAAGCTCCCCTTAAATTTATACATTTGCTTGTTTTATTTAAGATGTGATGCATATTATGCTTCCCCTCAATGTGTGCAGTTTACTTCTTATTTGTCTTCAAAATGCAATTATTATTTATCTTCTATTAGTGTATTTTAACTTTATTCTCCTCTTTTTTGTTGTATAAAAAAGAATACACTATAAGGTATAGAAGAAAGTAGTCAATTTTATTAAATCTGACATCATTACATGAGAAATACAACATAGAAGCACAAATGAAGTGTCCTTGTCAAAACATCAAAACAGAGAAGGAAATTACAAAACATAGAAGCAGACAAAGAAAAGTTTAACAATGAGAAAGTCAAAATAGGAAATGTCTAAGCCTAAGTTGCATTTCTTGACAGCAAATCCAGAATTTCAGTGAGCTATGGTTGGTATCTCTTTGTCTTTATAGACACTCATCGAGTTTCTTTTCATTTCTTTCTTTTCGATCATTCTCATCAGTCTTAGCTTTTTTTTCTTTCTTTCTTGAAGATTCACCATGTACAAAGGTGGATGTCAGAAGCATTCCATTGGTTCTTTCTGCAAATAGACATTTTATTCCACCATTGCCTTGAAATTTTCCTTTCCAGAAGAAATGGTTTTTACCTCTCTAGACATTATGATCGAAATGTTTATTTCCATGTGAAAGACCATTAATTCACCTAATACAGATGGCTCTATATTCTGAAATGTTTTTTTTAATATAGGAAAATTTTAAAATGGGAAACACACTTTTATTTCATTTATAATATTTTCAAATCTTTCTCTATTTAAATATTTTATAAAAATATCAGCAATTTGATTTTTTGTCTCGACATATTCCAAAATTATATCACCACTTAAAACATGATTTCTAATAAAATGGTCTCTAATCTCTATATGTTTTGATCTTGAATGATTTATGAGATTTTTGATAAAACAAATGACACTTGTATTGTCACATTTTATGATAATATTTTTATAATCTAACCCATAGTCTCTAAGTTAATATTTTAACTATAAAATTTGAGTACAACAATTTTCTATTGAGATATATTCCGATTCAGTTGTTGATAATACAACTGAATTTTATTTCTTAAATACCCAACTTATAATTCTATCATCTAAAAATTGACAAGTATCTGAGATATTTTTTCGGTCAATTTTACAACCGATATAGTCAGCATCTGAATATCTAATTAATTCAAAATTTGAGTTTTTTTGATATCATATTCCTAAATTTTTTGTACTGGCCATATACTTTAAAATTTTTTTGATGGCTCTAATATTAAATTCTTTAGATTTACTTTGAAATTTTATACACAAACATACACTAAATAAAATATCGGGTTTAGAAACAATCAATTATAACAATGATCCTATCATACTTTTATAGAGTTTTTCATTCACATATTTCCTTTATTCATTTAGATCTAATTTAATAGAGGTAGATATAGGGGTACTAATATGTTTTGAATTTTTCATACCAAATTTTTTAATTAACTCTTTTACATACTTTTCTTGACTTATAAACATACCATGAGAAGATTTTTTAATTTGTAATCCAAAAAAGAAATTTAATTCACCAATCATTGACATTTCAAATTCACTTTTCATGATATTATTAAAATCATCACACAAATATTCATTTATAAATCCAAACACAATATTATCAATATATATTTGAACAACAAGAATATTATCATCAATATACTTGATAAATAAAATAGTGTCTACATTTTCTTTTTTGAAATTATTTTTCACAAAATATTCACTTATTCTATCATACTATACTTTTTGTACTTGTTTTAGACCATACAATACTTTTTACAATTTATAGATATAATCTTCCTTACATATTCTTCAAAACCGGATGGCTAATTAACATATATTTTTTCATTTATGTAGTCATTTAAAAATACACTTTTAATATCCATTTGATATAATTAAAAATTTTTAAAACATGCAAAAGCTAAAAATAGTCTAATAGCTTTTAATCTAGCAACATGTACAAAAGTTTAATTAAAGCCAATTTTTTCTCTTGTGAATATCCTTTTATAACTAACTTAGATTTGTTTCTTACAATATTTCAATTTTCATCCAATTTATTTCGAAAAATTCATTTAATTTCAATTATTGATTTATTTTTAGGTTTCAGTTCTAAAATCCAAATATTGTTTCTTTTAAATTGATTTAATTCTTCTTGCATAGTCTCTATCCAACTTTCATCTTCTACAGCTTCTTCTATAGTTTTCAGTTCTATAGAAGATATTAATAAGAATTGATTTTCAATATTTCTATAATTTGATTTAGTTTTTATTCATTTACTTGCATTTCTCATTACATCATTTGGTGAATGATTATGTATGAATTTCCAACTTTTAACTATTTTCTCTTTTTGTTTATTTTCATTTATTTCATTTTAATCATTTTGTTTTGCATTTTATTTTTCAATGAGGATTTCAAATTGTATAACATGATCATATTTCATTTCTACTTTTTAAAATTCATTTTCGTGAAACTTAACATTTATTATTTTTCTACAATTTTAAACTTTTTATTAAAAACTCAATAAGCCTTGCTATTTAGAAAATAATATAAAAATATTCTTTCAATGAATTTTTCATCAAATTTATCTTTAATATTCATATTGTTTTTCAGAATAAAATATGTGTATCCAAATGTATGAAAATATAAAATATTTGGTTTTTTTTCTTTAAAATTTTTATAAGGGGTTTTATTTGTTATAGATTTTGTGTAAACTCTACTTATTATATAACATACTGTAAATATGGTTACGGTCTAAAAATATTTTCCTACACCACTATCATTTAACATAGTTTTAGTTATTTCTTGAATGGTTCTATTTTTATGTTCAACTATCCCATTTTGTTGTGGTGTGTAAGGTGCTGAAAAATTTTGATTTATTTCTTTTTTATCACAATGTTTTACAAATTCTAAATTATTAAATTCTTTTCTATGGTCGGTTGTTAAATTAGTTATTTTTAAATCTTTTTCATTTTATATTTTCTTTAAAAAAATTTTAAAGATTTCAAAAGTTTCACTTTTGTGGGCTAAAAATAAGATTCGAGTGAATTTAAAAAAATTATCCACTATAACTAATACATATTTGTTTCCTCCAAAACTTAGATTTCTAACCGGTCCAAATAAATTCATATGTAATATTTCTAATGGTCTAAATGTGGAAATGTGATTTTTATTTTTAAAAGATATTTTTACTTGTTTGTTCAAAAAGTATGCACTACATATTATAGATTTTTTCAATGAACGTTTAGAAATTCCTCTAAATATATATTTTTTGATAATTTTTCTAATTGTTTGAAATTTATATGATCTAGGTTTTTATGTCATTTAAAAATATCACATTAAAAGATATTAAACAGTTTTCTTTTAAATTATTTAATATTATAGAGTTTATTATATAAATATTATCTAATCTTATTTTTTCAAAAATTTGATCATGCAAATCACTATCAAACACTATGCATTTATCCCTTTTAAATAATATATCATAAGCTAAATCACATAATTGATTTGCACTCAAGAAATTATGTATCAATTTATCAACAAAAAACACATTCTTTATAGATGAATAGTTTATACCTACAATATCTTTTTCAATTATTTTTCCTTTTTTATTGTCTCCAAAAGTTATTACTCTATGGTTTTTTCTTTCGAGTTTCTTGAATAATAAGACATCACCCGTCATATGTTTCGAGCATTCGCTATCAACATACTATTTTTATTTGATTTTTGCCTCTTATTCCTACACATAAGACAAGCTTATTTATGAATTGAATTTGTCTTAATGTGCACTAAGTTTGTTTAAAAAACAACTTCTAACAAAATGACCGATTTTATGATATATGTAGTATGAACCAATATGATTTTTATTTTTTGCATAATTAGATCTATAAGTGAAATAATTCTGCATATTACCAAATTTATTATATCCAAATCCAGAATAAATTTTTTTGTAGAATTTTGATTTCTTCCTAAAATCTCTATGGGTAGTTTTATGAATACTTCTATATGAATTTCTGTTTGATATTTTATAGTATTTTTTGTAATTTGTGAAAAATTTCTGTACATATTTTGTCCAGATTATGAGGGAATTATATGCAGGTTTTGTATAATTTGTTGGGTAATTTTTGAAACAACACTTTGATTTTTCTATGCAAACTTTTGTATGATTTTGGGAGTCTTTCTGTAAACTGAAATGTGATTATATCTTCTATCTCTCAGATTTAATAAAAACACGATTGTTAGAGTTTGAAGGCATCTCATGATCATTAACATAGTTTAGATCTATTTTGAAAAAATCCATTTTTTGATGAAAAGTAATTTAGTTAATTTCTTATCATTCTCATAAAACTTTTGAAATGTATTTTCTATTAATTTTGATAATTCAACTATTCTATTTTTCAGAATATATATTTCATTTTTTAGTCCATAGTTTTCAGTTTTTAGTGTCTCATTTTTAGTTCTAATGGTTTTATTTTTAGAGTTCAACAAATACTTGGTTTGTCTAAATAAATCTTTCTCATTTTCTAATATGATAACTTTATTTTTCAATTCTAAAATTATACTTAGCAAGTTGTCAGATTCAGCAATATCAAATGAATTTTTAGAGATAATCTCATCTTTTGCCATAAGACAAATGTTAACTTTATCTGATGTATCTGAACTTTCATTTTCTAAATTTTTATATTCTGAATCACTTCATGTGACTATCATTACTTTGCTTTTCTTCTTGAATGTTTCAATCTTTTTCAGTAGTACTGGACACTTATATTTTATGTGTTCCTTCTTTTTGTACTCATAACAGATTTTTTCATCTTTCTGTTCTATTTTTCTACTGTATTTTCCTATACTAAATTTAAGCTTTTGTGAGCTCTGAAAGTTCTTAGATTTAAAGCCTTTTTTACCCTTTTTCTTGAACACACGAGAAAGGTTTTTGGCCAGCAGATTGATGTATTGATCACTGTTGTCGTCTTCTGCAGAATCTTCATTTTCTTCTATAGTGAATGCAATAGACTTCTTCTTGTTTTCAGATTCAATAGTATGAAATATTTAGCTCCATAGGACATCAACTTCCCTATTAATTCATTGAGAGATAGCTTGTTCAAGTATTGGGTTTCCTCAATAGCAGTATTCTTGGCATCCCAGATTCTTGACAAGACTCGAAAAACTTTTCTCACTTGATTAGAATCTAAAATCTTTTTTTCAAGAGAATCAAGTTTATTAGTTATTATAGAAAATTTATTAAACATATCTTTTATAATTTCTCCTTGTTGAAAACGAAAGAGCTCTTATTCCTGTATCAATAAATTGATTCAAGTCTCTTTCATAGTACTGGTTTCTTAAGTGTAATACACAACTTATCCCAAATTTTTTTTGCTATTGCACATGAAAAAACTAAATTAAACTCAGTTGGTGAAATTATATATAAAGCAAGTGTTTGGCATGAGAATTAATAGATATTTTTCTCTTGTCATCCTCTGTGATAATAGGCAATTTAACTTTTACATTTCTAGAAATAATCACTTCTCAAACCTCATAATCAGTGGTTTGAATGAATATCTCTATCCTACATTTTCAATGGAAAAAGTTTGCACCATCGAAATATGATATTCTGTTCACGGCCTAACCAAAGTTATAGGGAAAAGCCATGGTTTAAACACTTTAAAGAGATCTCTTTAATAAAGTAAAGAACCTATTCTGATACCAATTGTTAATCCCAAAAACAACTAAGAAGGGGGGTTGAATTGGTTATCTAAAACTTAATTTTTCAAATTTTTATCTAATTCCACTTAAATCTAAATGAATTTATGGTCAATATATAGAATATATAGCAAAAATTAAAAGAAAAGGAAATGACACAAATCTGGTTTATAGTGGTTCGGCCTTATACGTACATTCACTCTTCCAGCCAAGCAAGATGGGATCTAACAACTTGCTAGTTTCCACTATCATCCAACACAACAATGTATATCCACTTGTCGACTTCTGATCTTTACACCATGAAGATTGCTTCGTCCAATAATGGAAGATACCAAAGGTTCAATCAAAAGATTACAATATATGTAAATGAAAATGTGACAGTAGCAATGTAGAGTTTCTTCTTGATTTATTGGTGCTATGAAGTCTCAAAGATTGTTGTATTTTAACTACAGTGATCACTTTAGAAACCTGCTAAATTACAGCTTCATTTGATACAAGTGAAGCTCAACACACTGTAATAAAAAATTCCCAAAATTACTGTAACAGTCTCAGCAATTATCCCGAAAAATATGTTTAAATTCTAATGAATTTTGATATTTACCAACAGTAAATAATTTTTTTTCTGAATTTTAAATATTTTTCTATCATATTCAAGAGATGTTTTGATTATATTCAGATGATTGTTCTTCCATAAAATTCGAAAACCACTCTAAAAGTTCAGTCCCAGTTCTGAATTTTTCAGAACAAATAGTTGACTTTATCCATTTATTTTTTCACCAAAATCTCGAAATAATTATGTCACGAATCATCATATCCGCTGTTCAACTATAGTATTATAATGTAGAATAATTAAATTCACAAGTCCAAAGCCAGTGATGAAAATATAGAAGGTCAAATACCCCTTGAGAACCATTTTCTGATAAATAATTCTGTTATGTAAAATAAGTAACCAACCAAGTTTCAACTGATTTTTATCCAATATATCCATAAGATATTTGTATTATAAATGCTTGAAATTGAAGTTCCACATATTTTTTTTGAAATATAATTTTCGGTGTTAGAAATATTTCAATACATAAGAAAATATGACAATCCAAATATACCCAAATGATCACATTTCAACACTTTTCTAAGTAGTAGAATATGAATTGTTTTCATATCATAAGATCTTTTATGTACATCAATTGTCCTTATAGACTAAGTGTAGTACCCAAACTACACTTATCTTGTTGGCTGGATTTTCAGCAAATATAAAAAATTTTGCTTCTATGACCAAATAAATCTTATTTCTATAATTGATTCTATGACTTTACTCTAACAAAAGCTATCTATTGAATAAAAAATCTCCACACTCAATAAATTTGTTAGAACAATACGAAAAATTTTGTTATAATCAAAATTAAGTAGACAACAATTTTCTTAACACTATACATTACCACCCGCTGGTGGCATGCTACCACATGCTTGCATGGGCCGGCAGCATGCTGAAGCACATGCCAGACACGTAGTGTGTTGGTCACGTGCCTGCAATGGCAATTGCAATTGACTACTCAAATCAATAGATCTGAATGTCACATTTACATTATTTTTATATATCAGTTTGACATTTAACACAACAAATTTAAGGTTCTAAAGTCACGGGCACTATGAATGGCTAAAAATTTTGACCCGATATTTCATGGCCTAAATATACTTCAAAAATTGAACAAAAATTATTTTTGCGATCTTTGGGTTATGGGTAATTTCATGGTATTATCAGACTCATTTGTGATCCGAATTCTAAATTTTATCATACATATTTTTGTATCCCAAAAAATTCCAAAAAAAATCCTTAATAAATTTAAACATACTCGGATAACAATATTAGATTTATTTTCAATGTGTGGAAGAGTGGAAATATAGATTTTTCACAAAAATAAATAGATCAGAATTTTTTGGCTCATATCTAGATGTGTAGGTCTACCAAAACCGAATTACAAAATCTCTCAAACAAATCGCTTGACCAAGATGGTGATCATGAAATTGAATCACCACCACTATATCACGATATTTTAACCCTAAACTCGGTAATTTAAATGATGAGAAAATTTTTTACATGAAAATTTTCGATCTCTCAATATTTCACTCTAGAAAAATATGTACTTTTTTTTTGCAATCTCAAAATGTGTTCTCTCGGCTGTCTCACACACATGGAATCATCCTCTCACCTATGCAAACATTGGATCAAGGAGAGAGATAGGGAAGTTATCCCATTATCCAAATTTCAAATTTAAAAAAGATAAAAACAATTGAATTTCTTTCAAAAATGCCCCTAGATGGGCATACAAACCAATAACAACACATGAAGTTCGTGGAAGAACATTTAGGAGTAATGAAATTGAATTTTTCGCTCAACCACTAAGCTGTACAAAATCACAACCCCCTCATGCAGACGCTCAGAAGATGAAAGATTTCACACATTAAGAGCTTTCAAATTCAAAACGTGGTTTAGATGCACACCATAGACTGATATTTGAAGAATCTCATGAAACAAACAAGCAAAGCCTCCCCCTTTGATAGATGAATCATGCAAACTTTCTATCTACCATTCCAGTGGTGTACAGAAGCACTCACTTCAGGTTGGTTTCATGTCATGAAACATTGTTGCCCATCTGTTCTCATCAAAACCTCTTGCTCGAACTCCATCACGGCCCTCCACCTTTTCTTTGTTGTGGTAATAGTTGAGAAGCCTTGGACTCAAAGCCCTTCCGTCTAGAGGACCGGAGACAACCCTGCGGTCTAGAGGTCCTAAAGCTCTTGGTCTCCTACTTGTGAGCGTCATCTTCTCGTACGTCTTTGTGTCTAGTGGCCCTGAAACTCTAAGACTTCTATCAGCTGGCATCCATCTCCCTTGCTCAACCTCTAGGGAGCTCTTCTGCTTCCTCAACAATGGGCCTCGCAATGGACCTGAATTTGGATCTGGCTCCGGCACAACCAAGACAGTAGCATCCTCACGGCACCCCGAGCCGCTAACGCACTTTGTAAGGCACTTCTTTGTTTTTCTCAGTGCCAGCCGCAACTTAAAAATAGGGTCCCGGCTTCTGGGAATACTAACTTTCTTAGCAAGCTTGAGAATTTCAAGTCTATGTTTGGCCACCGAAATTCCCATACTTTGGAGGAACTCATGATCAAAGTAAACGGTGTCTTCCTCGCAGAGTTCATTCCTAGCCAGGAGAAGTCCGTACTCATATACAAGTGAGGGGTCGAGCCCGCTCTTTGATAACCATGAGAACCAATTCATGGCTTCTCTAATCTGACATTTGAGATGGGTATGTGAAATATCTCACACTAGTACATATAGCCATATGAAAAGGTGAAATTTTGGCTGTTTGCGGGGACTTGTCCTATTCTCTTTAAAGAATTTGAGTGGCATTTGGAAACAGGAGAGGGATGAACCTGATTTAGATGGTGTAAATTTACCAGCCTCATGTTACCTAGAATTAGACTTTAGTGAAATGAAAATTGTTAGGTGCATCTCAAGTTACTAGGACCTAATGCAGCCAATTCATCAGCAACGGTTTCTTTTTGTTCATTAAACGGGTCTGGTAGCTGAAGAAGGTGAGTTTAGGTACATAGTAAGATTGGTCCACTTAAAACCAGTGGTCATTGATTCACGTCAGGATAATCTGGGATGTGCGCTGAATTGCCTAATTATGTGTATCCTATGCATGTGTATCCTATGCAGGATCGACACAAAATTATAAGAAATTTATGTTGTCGTGTGTGTGTGTGTGTGCCTATATACTGTTTTTTAAGCCAATGACAAAAATATATATATATTGTTTTTTAAACATTAAGAAAACCGGTGCTACATATAGTGATACGGAGCATGTTAATTTTTTTTTTTAAACAATGCTCTCAAATGTTGAAATATTATATTTCGTCCGAATTTGGTATAAGATAAGATGCGGCTACATCAATTTGGAATAGGGATGAAAATATAGCATTGAAGTTGGTTAGTATGAGACTTTAGGGAGGTATTAGGTGTTAAGCGTTGACATGAATGAACATTCAAGGTTATGGCAGGTCATGGGCATGTGAGACAACCGGAGTCGTTGAGAAAGCTGATAATTGCATTTGGGACACGTTGGTAAATGGTGGGCCAATGGACCCATTTTTGTTAAAAAGTGTCCTTTAGACTTTTATCTATAACAAGTTCAACTATTAACCAACCAAAAATCTTGAATGAGATCATTTGGAAAATGAGATTTAGTTGATAGGTCAAGTGGTGAATCTTAGCTCATGAAACCCTAACCTTCACTAGGAAATCTTCAATCTTCATTGCGGGTAAAGAGAAATTGTTAGGGAGGCTTGAGGATGACACTGTTGCAAGACTCTGGGAAGAAATTCAGTTAATATAAGATAAATAGAAAAACTTATATGTAAAAAAAAAAAAAGGTAAATGAATAAAGAGGAAATTTCAGTCAATTAATATAGTAACACTTAATGTAAAGGTTGGTGCAGGAATTCGGTAAACCTCATCACTCCCAATAAGTGTGGATTAGTGCAATATATATATATGACTCATTAATGCAGTATAAAGTTACATTACTTTAGGTTGGTATGGCCAACCTGTAGCCTGAAAATCGCTTTTATTTCTTATCTATTGTCCTACACAGAATTATACTTTGGTGCCGGCTGTTTATCTAACTCATTTATAGTTTTGAGGTTATTTTGGTTTCAAGTGTTTGTTGTTCTCTTCGAACGTTATCAGAAAATTATATTGATTTTTGTATTCGGTGATAAGGTAAAGTTAAATACAAGACATACGGTGCAGCATAACTCAGATCATTTTGACCTTTTTTAAAAATTGATGTTACTCGTTTGTATTAATTAATCTATTATATCATTTTAGAGTATATCAAGCTATAGTAAAGTTCATCCTCATAAATAGCATTTCTCACACGGACTTGCACAAATAGCAAGAAGAATCAATCAACGGATAGTCGATTTAATAGAATAATGTATTAGATTTTTTAATCAATTTTTAGATTCGAAATAAATGAAAAAACTATATTGAAAGAACTGTCTTCTAAATAGGGTTCACACATGGTCGAATCAGATTAATCTTAGTATGACTCTAGACACCAACGTGGGAGGAGGAAAAAAAAAAGTTGGAAGAACCAGAGTGAGCTCAAAAAGAGTAAAAGTCTTGAGAAAATTGGATATATGTGTGGGTTAAATAATATAAAATAAAACTTGCAGTACTCGAAGTTATGTTCTTTTTTCCTACAGAAATAAATTTTTCTGGGGTGGAACGAAATTCAGAGATGAGGTGCAAGCAAGGGAAAGTAGGTTCAAGGCCGTGTAGAAGGACAATGAACATTATGGGCAGGCGGAAATGTGTTTGTATAAGCAGCACAACTGGTCGTGTCCGGTAGAGATATAGTCATCTCCAATTGGTTCTCCTGAAATCAAGAGTAAGTGGTAGTACATAATTCTAAAAATCTGCCTATTTAAGATTTTAAGACAGTAAGTTCAAGAGCGGTTCGACAAAGACCGGTCCAAGAAGATGGAGTGATTAGGACTCCCATGGTTCTGGCTTCCTATGGTCGAGTAGGACTCTAGAGTTTCAACACCTTGAATGGGGAACTCTACAAAACAGAGAGACGAGATTCCAAGTGGGCATGCTCCAAAACTCCTGAGGATTAAATGATCCAACGTTTTCTATATTTCTACAAAATCTGTAGATATTTTTTTATTTTATTTTATAAAAATCACAAAAATCATAAAAAATATATATATTCATGAAATTTTGGATAAAAACATTTAATTGAGAGATTTTAACCACCCGCTATGATTATATGTCCAAAACTGACAAACCTATACCCAGTTGAATCTCAAATTCAGCCTGCTTAGTGCCCAGGTCCAACTGAGAGTAGAAAGGTATAAAGTTAAGAGGATCATGTTCAGGACTTGCAAATACATCATCCTAGCAAAAGCACGAAGACTTGTGCCCACTTAGAAGGATCATTCTCCAATTTAAGAACTGGGCAATATTTTGAAAGTTTAAAATAAATAAATAAATAAATAAGTATCATATATTTAATCTTTTGAATAGAGTATCGTCTAAGATAATTTTGACATATGCAAAAAAGACCGAAAAAAATACAGTAAATGTAGAGGTAAATTATTGAAAACTTGAATACCAATTATACGTAAAAATATAATAGTTAAATGTTTAGACAAGAAGATGGTTTTGGATAGAAATGAGTGGCGTAGAAAAATCCGTATAAATTAAACCAATTAAACTAACATATTTTATATATATATATATATATTTATTTATTTTTGTTTTATTTTTATTTTTATTTTTTTTACTATTTTATTTTAATTTATTTTTATCTATTTATTTATTTTTTTAATCACCTCCACATTTGTCTCTCAAATGGCCGGCCCCTAATTATTGAGATAAAGATGCAGCTTGTTGTTGTTGTTATATTTGACCATTTGGGATTTTGTTTTAATTTTTTCTTATACCATATGGCATATTATAAAAGAAAAAAAAGATTAAAAGGGATTAAATACTTTATAGAAATACAAGTGCAAAAGGAAATAAAGTTAGCCCAACATATTTGAGTTATGAAAGTTTTATGATTTTTTAGGTATTTTAGTAGAATTATTGTAACGAATTCATTTGAGGAGTAATAGTTCTAACTCAAATCGAATACTACGTGGTAAATATAATTTCTTTTGGTGACAGTCAATTAAAGTAATAATATTGATCATACCGTCACCATTTTAAAATTTTAATAAAAAAAAACCTCAAAAAGAAATAAAAAATACAAAAACAGAAATGCTACTAATAGAAGAAATACTTGTTTAAAATATGAAATCTCGGTCAACACATTCACATATTTATTGGAGACATCCGAACAAATCTCTCTCTCTCTCTCTCTCTCTCTCTCTCTCTCTCTCTCTCTCTCTCTCTTTCTCTCCAAAAACCAAGGCCTGTGCTTTGTGTGTCTCTCTTCCTCCGCCATTGCAACCCTGAAAACTGCATCGCACATACTACGTTTTCTTGGTCATCCTTTTGGCAAATCTTGTTGGATCTGTTACAAGCATGTTGGAACCTTTACTCAACTAAGCCCAAAACAATATTCAATAAAAGCCTAAACACCAACACTCTTTGTACCCACACGTTGTTAATAATCAGCGACAAGCCATCATAGTTTGAAATCCCTCGCTACCATTTCTGTATCGTCCTATTTCCTTTCAAACCCCCCCCCCCCCTAAATATGTCTTGTGATCTTTGTCGACGGTCACATGATTCAAATCAGAATATCCTAATTAATCAAGTTCTTGCAATGGAAACATATTTCCTTAGATTGCCACAAATCAGAATGAAAGAATTTTAAGTCAATTGAATTTCAAGCAATGGCCAGTGCTATCAATAACTTATTTAAAAGTGCAAACTATCTATTCGAAAACAATGCAAGGAAAAAGATAGCTGCAGAATGCAAAAAAAGGCAGCAATAGGTAACAAGTATATGAAAGCACGAAATTGAGATAATTACATTCTGTTATCCTACTTTGAATACCAAAATCTTATTGAGATATATCTATTATAGAAAGAAAAGAGGAGATTGGCGGGTTGAAAACTGTGTCGGTTGTAAGAGTATTATTCTGCTAAGAGAAATAATTTTGTTCTTGAATGAATTGAGAGTACTCAACTGCTGGTGCAGTTAATGGAACAACTTCAAGGAATAGATGTAAATCTGAAGACCGCCATGGGGACTGCACTACCCACACATTGTGGAGATCCGGGATAATCAATCTTGTGCAATCTCTTCCTTTACTCTTTACATTGGTGCTGTCAATAATATTTCTACTGCATATTGCTCACGTAGTGCTCATAATCTACTCCACACAAATTTATTCTTACTGTCATTTGTATCTTCATTATCATCTCTGTGTGTGAAAGTTTTTGAGTTGATATTAGTTCATAACTGTCACTATTGTGAACCCAATTCACCCCTCTTGGGTGCCAATCCGGGACAATAGTTTTTTCTTTCCTTTTGATGAATAATCCGGGACAATAGTTGAAAGCATGTGAACATAGAATTAAGAATTCTTTGTATTAGATATGCACACTACATTCTTACGGTTATGAGTCAAAACCTCAACTCCCCATAACTCCCCAATGACTCCCCACGAATCCAATTATCTCCCATAACTCCCCAATGACTCCCCACGAAAGTCTTTCTCTCACTCTTGGGTTCTCCCCTTCATTTTGATTATGTAACAATGGCGGAGAGAGAAATCCCTCAAAATATGGCCATGAAAGTGAGTGAGACATTTTTTTTAGTGTGAGATTATTACCGAGAATTAAGAAATTTTCAATTAAGAAATTTTCATTGAAAATTTCTTCTATTATTGGGTTCGCCGGATATTGGGTTGAGATATCGTGAATTCATAGTAATAGTTCATTTTGTGATCACCACTTTGACCTAGCGATTTGTATGAGAGAATTCATTGATCGATTAATTTATCGGGTGATCTACATATCGAACTATTTATCTGTAAATTTCAAAATTTTTAATTTAATACGCTTTCACATTCGCATGTAGTGTAATAAATCCAACATTAATATCAGAGCGACGTTGAATTTATTTTAAAATATTTTCAGAATTTTTTGGGTATAAAATGTGTAGGGTAAAAAATTCAGAATCCGAATCACGAATAAGTTTCGTAAATCTGAGAGTACCACGAGTATGCCCATGTTTCATGGATCATAAACATAATTTTTGTTGAATTTTTTGAATACATTAAGGTCATGAAAAACCCAGTCGAAGTTTTCAACCGTACAGACATAAAACCTTATATCCGTCAAATTTAAAACCGAATCGATTTGTAAAAATAGTTTAGAAATGTTTGTCATGCACAAATTTACATTTTGACATATGAATTATATGATTTGATTGCCAAAAATTGATTTCCTAAAATGGTGACGAAGGGGCAAAACTTTGAATATTTAAATAGACAAATTTAGGGGCTCAAAACTACAAATAAATCATGTTTGAAATAATTTTGAAAGTTTAATTGCAGTTTTCCAATGAAAATCACGTAAAAACAGTCAAAAAAAGAATTTT
The DNA here is from genome assembly GCA_033439265.1 of Dillenia suffruticosa. NCBI lineage: Eukaryota > Viridiplantae > Streptophyta > Magnoliopsida > Dilleniales > Dilleniaceae > Dillenia > Dillenia suffruticosa. The sequence goes on along the minus strand of JAVTVX010000013.1, from coordinate 14,627,684 downwards.
CCAGCAACTGGGTCGAAAGGACTCGGTTGTAGACCCGTTGAGCGAAAAAGACCTGGCCGTGCAGTACACGCGCGTAGAAGGAGTGTGAAGCTCCTAGCGGTAGGTGCGTGCTGTTCATGCACTCACACAATGCGTCAACAAGGTCTAAAAGTTCGGGTCGATTTCGACCTAAATCCGCGAGCCGACCCGCTTCCCGACCAAGGTCACGACTCGCTCTGCGCGTGGAGGCGCGTGCAAGACGTGCTAAGCATCCTGTGTGTGCAGCAGCATGCTGCCGCACGTGTGTAGGCATGTGCTAGACACTCTGCCCGTCTGGCGCGTGAAGGCTCCTGGCTATGCATCGTAGGCATGTGGCGACGCATGGAACCTCCGACGGCAAGTGATGCTATGCCGGATCAATTTTTTTCGAATTTCTAAAGGTTCTACATCCGTATTTGTGACTTTTAATGGGTTTTTGTGTGCCAAATTCAACTCCAAATTGTAAGATGCAATTTCAGTTTGTGGTGTATGATCTCCGTGGACTCATACATTCAAATTATGGTCTATATTTGAATTATTTGAAATTTGTTGATTCGAAGGGTATACAAAATATGAGAATAAGTATCAATAAATCACTAAAATCTCTTCAACTGCATAGAAGACTATCATAATAGACTTTGTAAGGAGAATATACTAAATGGTGACAATTATGAATTTTTTTACTGGAAGATTAGTTTATTCTCGAGAAACAAGATCTGTATGAGGTTTTGAGATATGAAATAGTAGGCCTAAGGGAGGATACTACATCTCAGTATAGACGGGATAATGTGGTCTATTGTGTATTAAAGAAAAATGATAGACAAATTGGAACAATCTTTATCAATGGAAAGTACAATAACTTGATCCTGGTCAATGAGTAATATCCTATGATTATGTCAGATAGGTTCGCCCTAAAAGAGCATTATGATACTCTTTCAGCGAGTAAGCTAATTTATAAGTTTATAACTTATAAGAAAAAGGTTGATTATACAATGATATAACATTTGATACAAATATCGAGTATAATCACCGAATTAAGGAATGAAGGCAAACTCATTTCGAATGAGATTCAGATACTTGATGTGATCTAGTCTTTTATCAAATTTATGAGAAACCATGAAAACCTATCTTACATGACGAGAGTATTTGTACTTTCAATGATATGAGTAGGTATTGTGAGCTTAAGGAAGAGCGCTTGGAAGCAAGTAAGCCACATTTGGGTCATGCTTATACAGCGGAATCGAGTAAGAACTCCCATGACACCAAACAAATAGCATAAGTATGAAAAAAAACTCGAGATCTAAGAAAGATGAAACCATCCAAGAAAACCGACAACAAAGTATAAAAGTGTAAGAAAAAGGAATTTGATAAAACCATACGAAGTGCTACGCCTAAGGTAGCATTAGTCATTTCGCTCGTGGACTGTGACAAGTAGAAGGAATGTTTTTCTTCTTTACGTGGTTTGAATTTTGATTCATTTCTCGTGTTGTTCATTGATTTTTCTGCTTTGTGGATTGTAAATTCAGGAGTCACCGATTACGTAGTTCAAGATAGGAACATGTACGTAGAGTCTATTGAGTTAGTCCTCATGCTAGGAGGATTCACGTGAGGAAATGAGCATTTGTCATCGTCAGCAGAGAGATTGACACTTGCAAGTTTGAGTTGTAATGTGGAAAGACTCTGTATTTAAATTACATTTTTTTGCGCTCCGGATATTTGATAAAACTTAATTTCAGTATTTTGTTTGGATTGCCGAGGATATGCTTTACCTTTTTTTTTGGAAACTTTAATGTTTTTATTAGTTACGACAATTCTTTTGATTGTTCTGATTCTATCCATTATGAATTGTATGCACTGGATATTATTCCTTTTAATGGTATTTCTTGTTATTCTTCTATTAGCCCTACATCTGGTTGCGTTGATTAATGATGAAAATGTGTGGCATAATAGTATTGGACACAATGGGTAAGAGAGGTTAAACCAGTCAGTAGCATGTGGTTTGTTGTTGTTGGACCTACTGGCTAGGTTCGAGTTGTCCGTGTGTGAGTTTTGTTTAACCGGCAAAGATGCAAGAAAACTATTTGACAATGCAATGAGAGTTGAGACTCCATTACAGTTGGTCCACTCTGATATTTGTGACCATATGAGTATAAGAGCCTAAAATGGAGTTATGTCGTTTATTACATTCGTAGACGATTACACACATATCGGTTAAGTTTATCTGATCTCGCACAAGTCTGAGGTATTGGAATACATGATGAGATTTATTGGCAAGGTTAAAAATTAGTTAGACTTGAGAGTGAAAACTCTCAAAACCGATGGGGGCGTGAATATTTGTCAGAACTGCACAAAGAGCTCTGTTTCAAGAAAAATATTGTAAGACAGTTGACTATTTCTACTACTTCTCAAATGAATAGAGAAGCCAAGAAGATGAATAGGATTTTGTTGGAGATAATGAGATCTATGATAGTGCAAGCCAATTTGTTCATCTCCTCTTGGGAAGATATTGACTGTAGTTTACGTACTCAACCATATCTCATTAAAATCCGCAATCAGTACCTCATTTGAACTTTGGACAGAGATGTAGCTTGACCTTTGCCACTTGAGATCATTAGGTTGTGTCGCGTATAATCACGATTTCTTGCATACACATGGTAAGTTAGGCCTACGAAAAAAGAAATGTATCTTTAATAAGATACTCAGAATACTCCAGAGGGCATGTGCTCTTAAGTGAGCATACAGACGGCACTATTGCTGAGATTGAGTTTCGTGATACCACATTCCTTAAGGATAATTTCCCTAAGAGAGGTGAAGTTAATTAAGACTTTACTTTTAATTCAATGGATGAGCTTAGTAGCACAGTTGAGCCTAGCAATGGGACCGAAGAAACAATTAAAGATCTTTATCCTAGTGGGAGCTATTTATCAAGAGGTAAAATCGATCGAAATTTTACCTTTTATGATATAGATGAGTCTAGTGACTCAAGTGAGACTAACAGTGGGATACAAGAATCCATTACGGATTTTGATTTTAGTGGGAGCGATCTATCTATAGGTGAAAAAGTTCTTACTCCTCGTAAAAGTGTTAAGGGCACGTATTTAAACGTCGCTTCCCGAATGAGGGTAAAACCCTTATTGCGACTTTTGAGGACGATGAGAAATTTAAAATAGTCTCAGATGCTCTCGTAGGTTTTTTTACAAAGAACCTTTTATTGAAAGCTATAGATGAAGAGAATGAGTCAATAAAAATCAATAAGGTTTGGGATTTAGTTGATTTGCCTAAACGCAGAAAGACCATTGAGAATGAGTAAGTTCTTAAGGATCTAGTTAATTTGCTTAATGGTAGAAGGACTATTGGAAACAAAAAAATTCTCGAGGTCAAGAAAAAGACCGACGAATCGATGGGAGATATAAGGCTCATCTAGTAGCTACAGTTATACACGGACTAAGAGTTTGGACCACCAGGAAATCATAGTCCAATTTACCTCGATCTAATTAGCTTTTAGCGATTGTCACAAATATAGATCTAGAGTTACACCAGATGGACGTAAAGACCACCTTCCATTATGAAAGTTTAGATAAGCTGATCTACATGGAACAACCTTTTGGGTTCGTTCTAATAGGTCATGAGAACAAAGTCTGTCGATTTTGGAAATCGATATACGACCTCAAACAATCAATTAGGTGGTGGTATCTAAGATTTCGCAGGGATGTGATATCTTATGGTTCTATAATAATCGAGAATGATCATTGTGTCTATCTGAAATGTTCTAGTGATTCTTTTGTAATCATGTTCTTATATGTGCGTGATATTTTATTAGTTGGGAATAACATAGAGTATCTAATAATCGTTGAAATATGGTTATTGTCGTGTTTTTACATGAAGAATATATGTGAGGCTTAGTTCATTCTCGGAATAAGGATTCAGAGGGATCGCTCGAGAAGAATATTGACTCTTTAATAAGAGTCATATATTTGGAAAATTTTTGAGCATTCGAGATGAACAAATGTAATCCATTAAATACTCTTATTGTTAAAGGCGAAGACTGAATCTTGAAATATGCCCTATGACTTAGGAAGAAGTAAGGGAGATAAGTAAAATCCTTATGCCAGTATAATGTACTGTCTAGTGTATGCGATGAGACATATTCGATCAGACATTTATTTTGCAGTCAATCTGATAAATAAATATCAATTGAATCTTGGAAAGGGGTCACTAGAGAGCAGTGAAAATGATTCTTAAATATCTCAAGGGAATTGTAGACATCTCTATTTGTATTACGAAAGAGATGATTTGCGATTCGTTGGGATTCAGACGCCAATTGGGGTGGCGATCTAGATAAACGTAAATCGATATCAGTTTTTGCTGTCTTGCTCAATAAATGGTACCATATCCTAGAGAGACAAGAAATAAATCTGTATATCTCTATTTATGATAAAAACTGAGTTTGTTGCATACTTAGTGGTAGTTCAAGGGAGTGTTTGATTTAGAAGATTTTTGGATGACTTAGGGTTGTGATAGAAAATGAGAGATTGATGATAATTTATAGTGATAATCAGACTGACATTGCTTATAACCGAAACTTTAAGTATCACAGTAAGACCAAACACATTGATATCAGGTACCATTTTGTGAGAGATATCACCGATAAGAGTGTAGTTATGTCTAAGCATATTTTTTATATACAGTATGGTGGTTGATCTTTTCATTAAACCTATTATGAGAGATTCATCTGTGAAACATATAGAATCATTGGGTTTATATGTAATTTGACGTTTCTCACTATATACAAATTGTGATACTTATTGATATATATGACATATGTGCATTATACGGTCACAATCTTATTTCTTGTACTTGTTTGTTGTCATATATTATGTAGTGTAATGATAAAAGATATGTCAGGTAGGCAAAATTGACTCTTACATACAAGTGACCACCTCTAGTTCTGAGTGAGCAGAGATGAAATGGTCTCTAATCGTAAGAGACTTTGAGAATGGTCCTACAAGAACATAAGTCGTCTTGATATATGTTAAGAATAAGATCATATGCGATATGATCGATATAGTCATACCCATATCCATGATACTTGTAAGAAGTCAGGTTGAGATCTCAAATATTACATACGTCAAATGATATCGTTTCTAAGATATTCTCTCTGAGATCTCTGGGATAAAATTTTATGTAGACGGAGACTTATATTTGTATAGTATTAAACAAATCTGATATATGCTCTTTTGAGAGATGAGAGAATAATACTGTGGCACGTATTTCATACAATGTGTGATAAGACGATCAAGAAATAGTGGAAGCTATTATTTGAGACAATAGTATGATTAAAGATCCTTGTTCCCACTGTGTGAAATCCGAAATCTATTGGATGAGATCTCTTATACCCTTATGACTTTTTTTGTCTCTTGAGATTTTATTTTGTGTTGCTACTTTAACATGTTATCAATAAACCATGGTTCATTCGGTTTGGAGGTATATGACTAGGAAAACAGTTAAGTTAAGATTGAAAGTTAGTAGTATGAAAAGAAGATCAATTGTATTATATCATGATATTGTATTCACCAGTCGATCTGTTATATTAATGTATATTGATATTCAAATATAATAGTGAATACACAGTCAAACAAATGATTGAAAATCACTTTCAATGAGAAAAATAACTCGATGAATGTAATTATGTTGAGTTTGGCGTACAGTGAGTTCTTTTTTATACTAACATAGCTTCTCGATCATTTTAACATGTGTATCGAAAAGTTTTTACTTGCAAATGTGCTCGTCGGTCGCACAATGCCTAATCCTATATAAAAGTCTAACATGATAATATGATAGATCATATGAGTTGTGATTTTATGACGAATGTAAAATATTTTCATGTGTAAGTGAGATATGCTGAAAATTATGCCTACATTGGGGCATTTTTGGGCACCCCACAAAAGTCTCACTCTCACTCTTGGGCTCTCCCCTTCATTTTGATTATGTAACAATGGCAAACGGAGAGAGAAATCCCTCAAAATATGGCCATGAAAGTGAGTGAAACATTTTTTTTAGTATGAGAATATCGAAATTTACAAGTAAGAAAATTTCTCCTGTCATTGGGTTCGCCGGACATTGGGTTGAGGTATCATGAATCCATAATGGTGGTTCATTTCGTAATCATCACTCTGACCGAACGATCCGTACGAGAGAGTTCGTTGATCGGTTGATTTATTGGGTGATCTACATATCGAGGTATTTATCTGTAAATTTCAAAAATTTTAATTTAATACTTTTTCGCATGTACATGTAATATAATAAATTCAATATTGATATTAGAGTGACGTTATATTTATTTATTCAAACAAATAATCCAAATTATCATTTACAGGTTTTATTGTCCGTTTTTTATATTATACAAAAATTTAAATTTTGAATTTCAAATTTAAGGGAGTGAGATTGTGACCTCGGGACCTGCCTCATAAAAACCCCTCCGGGTAGTCTCAGAATCAATCCCAAATCACCTTCCAACCGCTTTAAACGACAAACCATGCGATAACCTTAACAATGCACAAGCAAGCATGTCATTTGGGGAAACCCCAGATGGTGAATTTTGCAAACAACGCTATAAATTTTTCAGAAGAAGAGTAAATGAAGCTTTAGACATTCGAAAACGATCAACCCAACGTGGGTCATAGTTATCGTAAGATGAATTGTGGAATCTTTGAAACCAAGATGAAGAGGGAGAGAGATAAGGGGGTTTGGATTTGGATGTGGGTTTTGGAGGGGTTTGGAGGAGAGAGAAAAGCCTGGATAGAGCGAAAGAGAGAAGGAAGAGAGAATAGATTCGAGGCTTTGGGTTTGGGAAGGAAGAAGGTTTACGTCGCCTTCTTTCAGAAATGAATGGACTTAGGAGATAGCATTGGAGACTAGGGTGAGGAGTTGGGTTAGGCTTTAGGGTTGGGGATTGAATTGGGTTTCTTCTTCTTTCGTGTTGTGGTGGTGGTGGGAATTCTCATTTTTGCAGAGCTGTTGTCTCCAGTGGAGTCGCCGTCGGTGGCCATCAGTCGGAGAGGAGTGGAAATGGAAACGACAAATGAGGTGATGAGAAGTGGACAATGGAATCATGGGTTATTTCGATAAACCCGAGGTGAAGTAGAAAAAAAGTGCCAAAATTACAAATAATTCTCTAAATTTAATGTTTATCTTAGAATTGGCCTTTGAATTTTTATTGTATCCTCAGAACTTTTTGAGGAAAATTATATGTTCTCACCTATAAATGATTTACTTTTGGCAAGTAGTTTACGAAGTTTTCAATGAAATCACGACAAATATCGTGGTGCTTTAAGAGTTACACATGAAAAAAGCAAAATTTGCAAAAAAAAAAAAAAAAAAAGATAGCAAACAAGTTCTTTTGCACAAGTTTTGCCATTCTTTCTAATTCAAATGAAAGGAGGCATTTTTTTTTAATTGAGTTGTAGAAATATGCAACAAGATAAAATAAAGTGGCCAATAAACTTGTACCAGGTTGGTTGTAATCTTTTTTTTTTTTTTTTTAATTACTAAATTTTCTTAGAGCTCAATTTTTTAAGGCCTTATTAGCAAAAGTATATACCGTATATGAAATTCAAACAATATATTTGTTTCTTAATTTATTTTAAAAAAGTTACAATCTGGACAAATGAATTTATATAATGTTGTCAACATTTGTTTCTTAATTTTTGTTTAATTTTCAAAATAAAAAGTTAATTAAAACTGATTTATCTATTTTTATTACTGTTTTTTTTTTAATTATTCTCTTTATTCTTTTTGTCTCAATTCTATTACTTTTAATAAATAAGATTGTAAGTAAATGGGTGAACCGACAAGCTAAATGAGGTATTAGAAGGTATATATTTTATAAAACCTTAATGACCCAACATACACATCACCAAACCTTAATTGGGTTACAACCATTCAAATTTTGGCGTGCTCAAACCCTTTCAATAATGGGCTCAATTCTGAACGCACACACACACAAAAAAAAAAAATGATTTGCTTAATTTAGATTATTTAAAAAAAAAAAGAAAAGAAAAGATCTCGAGTGCTTTTAAAAAAAAAAAAAAAAAAATTGGGTTTTTCAAATGGAATGGAATCCAATAGCCATATTATGAAACTAGCTTTGCAGAGCTCACAAGGAAAAAAAGGTGTCATTATCTACGTGATTGAGTGTTGCCTACTCGATACTTAAATTCAAAAAGTAAAATGTCATAAATAATATTATTAATATTTTAAAATAAATTATAAATGTTATTTTCTACGTTTCATATCAAATCGATCAAAATAAAGATTTTATCTCTAAATAAAATTAAAAAATAAATTTAATATTTTTTAATACATAAAAATTTTGAATTCAAGATTTATAAAAAAAAAATGGTATCAAATGATATATAATTCATTAACTTAAAAATAAATTTAATATTGCTTAAAAATATATCATTATTATAAAACATTTAACAGAAAACAAATATAAAAAGAGATTTAGTATTTGATTTATAAAGAATCTTATTAATATGAGAGTCATTTTACATAAAAATACATTACAAATTTAAAATAATTTTGTCCGTAATTATTTATTTTAACCGTTCTTTTATAAATGCTTTTAATAAATAAAAATTAAACATATATTAAAGACACGGTCGATTGTGGCGTGGAAGATGACGAAGTTCGACGGAGGGGACAAAAGAATAGTGTTTCTTTTCCACTACAACAAACCAAATGCCTTCTTTCCGAAGAAAACCCCTCCTCGATAAGATCTCTCTCTCTCTCTCTCTCTCTCTCTCATGGCGAAACTGAAGATAGCAGGAACATGGTCCGGAGTTTTAGAAGTGGAATTGACAGAATGGACTGTAGTCATGTTGCGAGAAGAGGTTGCAAAGAAATCAAACTGTGGACCGGAATCCCTTAATCTGATTTGGGCAGGCAAGGTTTTGAAGGATGGTGATTGTAATCAAAATTTGAGTGAATTGGGTCTCAAGAATAATGCGAAGATTTTGTCTAGTCGTGTTTGTCTTGGTCAAGGCAAGTCTTTGAAGGATGAATTGGTTGCTGAAGAGGAACGGACTACTAGACTCTCTAGACTCAAGTAAGTCTTTCTCTCTTTCTCTCACCCTTTATGGGATTTTGTTTATATTTTTGTGGCATGTTGAATTTGTGGTTTTTTTTTTTTTTTAATCTCAGAATTGTGATTGGGGGGGTTTGAATTTGCTTTTTGTTTATTTGATGACAATCACACGCACACACTCTCTCTTTCTCAGACACACCCCCATCAGTGTATTTTGCTTACACTTAGTGAGCATGTTGAATTTATGTAATTTTTAGTCTCAGAATTGTAATTTTTCTACAATTAAATTTTTCTTTTCTTTCTACCATCAGATCACTTGAATTGGTTAATGAAATGATTTTCTAAAATTGAGGTTTCTAATAAATGTAATATCAAGTCTATGTGTACGTCTATGTCATATTGTTGGTTAATTATGCTCTTCCTCAAGTTTGAAATTTGGATAGCCCTCTTGATGATTTGATCAGAGCATTGTTATAGATGAATTAAAAAGAGGCCGTTCTTGTAAAAGTTGAAGCATTCATATGCCGTGGTAAATCATTGAAGCCTGAAGGGTTTCATGTTAAAAATCGATTGCTTTTAGACATCATTCGTGCAGACTTTTATAATATGTTTTCGTTGAGTTTGACACCTTTCCTTTTTCTGGTGCTAGAGCGCAATTGGTTTATTTGTTATGTACTTTTATGTTCTAATTCTTTTGCTCTTAGTACCCCATTTGTTCGTAATCATTCTTTGAACAAAGAGTTATTTTGATATCTGCCAAAGATTAGTTTATACTCCGCAAGTTGTGTATGCAGGCACAATGTTTGTGTATGTGCACCCTTATCCACATACATGAACATAAGCAATTTAGTGCCATAGAAATACTGTCATATTTCCACTGAGAAATAACTTCCAATTTTGCTTAATGGGATAACATCATCATGGCCTCCAAAATTACCTTAGATTGTATTACGTGAGACTAGATGGCTTTTCCGTACTAAACCCCTTTTTTTGGTGGGGGCAGGGGGAGGCTTTGTTTCCGGAGGTTGCTTAACTCGTGTATCGTCCTCTCCTTTCTCCAATAAATCCTTCTCTTTATATGAAACCTTAAAAGTTGGAGTTATTTTAATCTTAATGGTCCAAGAAGAAAAGCAAATTCAGTTCATTTAAAATGAAGTGGATTATAGAGTTCTTTGGATAATGAAATCTTGCACTTGGAACCAAAAATTAAATGTGGAAGTCAATTAAATTCCCAGGCTTGAAATAACAAAAAGTAAAGTATGAACTCAATTCTAAATATGTTTTTTTGATATAAAACTCAATTCTAAATATTACTATTTTCTATATTGCCTTTACTCTTCATGTGTCAAAAGGGCATAATTAGGATAATGTGGTTAGTGGAAACCAAATTTTCATGACCCACAAAGTCTTATTGAATTAATTTTCGAATTCCTTCATTTTTTGCCAATTTAGAAATTGATACTTTTTATGGAGTTAGAATTAAACTGCAAATTTTTTTATTCTTTATTTTTTGGTTCCAAATATCAAAAATTGGAATTAGGTTCCAATATTGGGTTGGGCCATACGGGTATAAGTTAGTTCGCTATCCATTTCAGCCACTGTCATATGCCTGTCTTCCCGACCATGGGGGTTAAATTTGGTCTTTGACTGTGCCTTGATATTGATAAATACTTGATTAGAGAATGGATTGCTTCATGTTTAGCTGCTTTTACACCATAACAGTCTCCCTCTTTTCTCACAATTTGGTGTCATATTTATTACTTTTGTTTGGTCCTTAGGGCTGCTGCCAATGCACTTGCCAAAAGACATGCAGGTGGTTCCTTACCAGTTGAGGACTTCAATATAGAACTGGAAGATCAGAGTGGACAGAAAGTGAATTTGGGTTCCCAAACTGATCAGAGGTAATTGAATGGAAATACGTCTTCATTTAATATTTTTGAAAAAAAAAAGTTTGAAGAGACTTCACTCATACTAATGAAACATACTCCAAATCATCATATGACAGGGCAGCAATGATGGGATTGATGTTTCATGCAACTGCAAAGCAGCTAATTAGAAGGCAAAAGTATAAAGATGCATTAGAAGTACTTGAAATGGGAGAGGTTAGTTATTTTCCCGTGCATCACAAACAAATCTTGGGCATTAATGCATTTTCACTTCTTTTAATAATTTGAAAGTCACCATAGTTACCTGGATCGAGTTAATGCCATGGAATGCGGGGTGGGTTTGGGCACATGGTACGCCATTTTCTACTGTACTGGGTAGAGTTGCTCTTCTTCGCATTGCTATTTTGGCCGTGGTACAGTTGGAAGTTGTAGTTTGGGTCTGTAACAACCCGGTGCAAGGAAGGAGGACAGAGGCAGGAAACACAAAATTCTGATGAAGCTTCTGCGATGGAAGAAGTAAACAAAGGTAGAGAGAAGAATGGAGAAGGCAAAGAAGGAAATAGAAGGGGAAAGAGAGAGAGAGAGAGAGGTTTTTGGAAACTAATTCAATGTTATTCCTTTCTTGCCTTCCTTAATCTAATATGTACATTGTCTCTTCCTAATCACTCAACTAACCAACTAATTAACTAACTTTTCTAACCACTCAACTAACCAACTAACTAGCTAACTACTAACTGTTACAATACCGCTCCCTTGAAAGCTTCATTGTCCTCAAGGATGAAATGCTGGAAACTGTGCTTTGATGAAATTCATGGCTTTCCATGTTGATTTCTCTGGACTGAGATTCACCCACCTGATTAACACCTGAGTGACTAGCTTGTTATCCCTCAAAATCAATCACTTCTTCAGTATTGCTCAGAATCCCCCTCCAATTTCTCCCTTGTATCCTCTGGTTCCAACTCTTCTCCTTCCTCTGCTACTATAATAAGTTTAGATTCCTGAATTGGCATTGATGTCCCAGTGCATATTTCTCTCCACAACTGAAGCAGAGATTGTTGTTTCTTCTACATTGGATTTCCTGAGGTGAAACTTTCTGCATATTACTCCCAACAGCAGTCCTTGTTTGCCAACTTGTGCCCATTCCTGCAGCATTTTGGAGTGCTGAAATGGGTGCTCCAGAATTCTTTCCCTCATTATTTACTTCCCTGGTATTTCTGGTTCTATTCAAACTAGCTCTTTCTTTCTTGGCTAGTTCTAAAGACTGTTCTTGTAGTGCTGCAATCTCAAATGCTTGAAATAGAGTTGTCGGCTTCAACATTTTTAACATAGGGTTAATTTCTTCCTTTACTCCACTAATGAAGTTGGAAATGAAGTAAGATTCAGTAAGCCTAGGATTCCTGTAGAGGTTCGAGCTCCTCAAATATTTTTTGGTACTCAGCCATAGAACCATTTGCTGGAGCTTATTGAATTCCCCCACTTCATCTTGTAGTCCTTTGGTTTCAAATCTCTCACAAAGTAACTTGGAAAATTCTTCCCAATCCACTTCTTTCTTTACTTACTTCAAGCCTTCATACCACATTTTCACTCTTTCATCCAAATATATTTCCAATGTATCAACCTACTAATGACTTGGTATCTGATATGCAGCAAAAAATCTACTGCATTTCCTTAGCCACATGCGAGGATTTTCCAGGGTGAACACTGTAAGATCAATCTTTGGGGGTTTGGCAAGAAACCACAATCTGCAAAGTCTGTCTTGGTAACTGAGATTCTTCGTCCACCCTCAACCTTCCATCATTTGGAATGGGTAAAAGAGGAGATTTAGGAGTTCTTTCAATACCATGTCCTACATACTTGTCTTGATTCATCATTTTCAAGAAGATTACCCGGTTCTATGTACTTGTCTTGATTCATCATTTTCAAGAAGATTACCCTGTTCTAAGTACTTGTCTTGATTCATCATTTTCAAGGTGTCAAATCTTGCATCCATATTAGCCATATAAACTTCCATCTTTTGGGTTTGTTCATCCTTTTTTCATTCTAACCGGAGGTGATCTTCTGTCATTTTAATAGCCATTTCTTGCTTTCTTACTTCCTGTTTCTTAACCTTTTTTTTTATGGCCTTGTAGTGAGTTCCTTCCGCCATTTTCTTTCTTTAAGCCTAGAATCGGAAGCTCGGATACCATTTTGTAACAACCTGGTGCAAAGGAGGAAGAAGGATAGAGACAAGGAACACAAAATTCTGATGAAGCTTTTGCAATGGAAGAAGTAAACGAAGGTAGAGAGAAGAAGGGAGAAGGCACAGAAGGAAAAATATATATAGAGAGAGAGAGAAGTTTTGGGACACTAATTCAGTGTTTTTCCTTTCTTGCCTTCCTTACACTAATATGTATATTGTTTCTTCCTAACCACTCAACTAGCCAACTAACTAATAAACTTTCCTAACCACTCAATTAACCAACCAACCAACTAACTATTAACTATTATCGGGTCATTCATATATGTAGCGGCCAAGGATACGTGTGGACATTATATGTAGCCAAAAACCTTTGTTTGGAGGAGTTCTATTTGTATTCCTCTGCATAATATTTTAATGCTAACAAATTTCTTGTATGGATATTGAATGTGCCCTTCTGTATTCCCTAAAAAAGTACCCACTGGAGACTTGGAGGGTTTAATTCTCAATCCTTTTGGAAAAGGAAACAGGATTAAATAGGACTCCTGATTATGCAGCGATTCTTGAATGGGAAAGTCTAGAGTTTAAATTAATAGTGTGATTTTCTATAACATGTGTTGTTACTCTGGATGATTTATACTAACTAATGGAGTCTAACAATTGAAAATAGATGTTTAAATTTTGGGATGCTGGTGACAGCGTTCTAGGTTGAATACACACCCAGAATTGGGTCGCATGACCCTGATCACAATTCAGTAGGGGGTGGCTGACCCAGACAACTTTGCATGTGAGAATATGATTGGATGCATGAAAGCATCACTTGTCTAAAAATGAGATTTTGTGATTCCAAATATGGCAATCACACTATGATATTTGAACTGCTGGAAGAACTTGAGCATGTTCTGTTTGGGTTATGCTTTGTTAAATGTTGTGAAACACAATGTTGCCATTTATGCTGTTGTTTAGACAATGTAAAAGGCTTGGCTCATGAAGACTTTGTAATGCCGTTGGTTTTCTCCCATAGTACCTACTCAGAGCATATCTTAACACATTACAGTGTCCTAAAGACAGACATTTGATTTGTGGTGACCCATCCTTTAAAGCTGGTGTATCTTTTGGAATTTGCTCTAGGAAAGATGTTTTCTATGTAAATGTGGATGAGTATGTCTTGTTAGTAGGCTTTTGTTGACAGGATGCATCTTTGCGTTTTTATTTTATTGTGTGTCTCAGTTATCTACTTGGTAATTGGTATGTGATTTTGTGGTGAGAACTCAGAACATGGTTCTGCCAGACTAAAATGTTAATCAGCACCCATTACTTGGATTTCTCTGCATTGTACGTTACGAGATCATATGTTTAGTACCTTCCTAACATAGCACAAGTCAGCATATTTTTGGTTTTCTGAATTTTTTTTTTTTTTTGGATCTTGCAGGAGGCATTCTCTCTTTGCAATCCCAAGGTTATAGAGGTGAGTGAAATTTCATTCTCATACAACTTCACATATTTCCAAAGACTAAATATGTCTAGCTACTTTGTGGCTCTTTCTTATCAAATAATGATGGTTATGGTTGTCTGCTAAATCCGGCTCTTTTTACATATCAAGGGAAATATTGTCTATTTTTCTTTTACTTTGCTAAGTGCTGGAGATGTGCCATTTTTAAATTATTTTAACCAGATATTGCATTTTATAAGATTATTTTTTAATTTTTTATTATTTTTTTTTTTTGGCGCAAAATTCATTGTTTTGTGTTTCACTAGTTTACCCCAACTTTAATTCCTAACATGGTTTTACGATCTCCTGCTTAAGGGGCATCACATAGATGCTGTTTGTAGACTAACAAGCCTTTGATCATGAAAAAAGTATCACAGATGGACATTGTACCTCGATTCAAGTGGGGAAACATCATGATACCCCTTGTATAAACCCATAGTGAATGTGGATGTCAATGCTACATGTAGCCTATAATAGTCAATTGGTAAAATCTTAATATTTAGTTGGATTGGATATATTTTTAAATAGGAAATGTTAAAATATTATAGTTAGAGCAATGCTATTCTCCATGATCTGCATTGGTCAGCTTTTCATAGTTGATGTTGTAGACAAGCATTAGATGAAAATTTTAGCACATTATTTTTTGCATTATTGCTTCCAGTGCTTGCCTTCTACATCAGTTATTGAGCTATTCATGACTTGGATCATGGAGCGTGGCATTTTCCTTATGTTAAAGTTAGGCTTGGAGGCATGAAGGAAGAGCAAGTATTTAGCCTTGAGTTAAAGAGGCATCTGACCTTATGCTTTTTCTTGTATTAATCCTTTTTTAGAGAGTCCTTTAATCCAAATCTGGGAGGATGCTACAAAAGCAATGGTGGTCCTTAGAACTTCAATCATTTGTCACTACCCTCTTGTGAAGTCCTTAAAACAAATTTTCCTCTGAGTTGTTGTTTGGAAATGTTAGATAAAGTCTTTGGATCCAAGTTGTGGTTTCTTGTTTGGTTCCACCCACTTTTTCTTGATAAAATATTTGGTTCCACTTTTAAGCCTCACTTTCTTGTCTTTCTAGGAGATCATTTCTTATTCGTTTGGCCATCTGTTTCTGACTTGCAGTTTGTAGACAATGTTCCAATATTGCAAATAGACATGGTGTGGTGCTATTTTATGCTGCGAGACATCAGGTGGCTCTCAGTAGCAGGAGTACGGCTTGCAAAAGCTAGAGAAGGAATTGAACGTGCTCATGGCAAGGACTCAATACGAGTAAGACTCCTTCAAGCAGGTCGATATCCAGAAGTTGCATTGTGAGTGTCTTTATTTGTATGTTCATGTCTCAACTTTTGAAAAACAACCTACGTGTTTGGGAATCTGTTGTTGTTATTATATCATCATCATCATCATCATCATCATCATCATCATCATCATCATTATCATTTTATGACTGTAGACACTTGAGACTGGAGTTATTGGAAGCAGTGGTGGCTTACCATAATGGCCAGTTTGATATATCCAGAAAGGCATTGACCTCAGCACAAGCTAAATATTTCCAGGTTAGTCTGCCTCTAGTAAGAAAGTGTTTATATATTGTTCAGAGGAAAGATGAACAATCCCTATCCATGCTATCTCCACCTATATACAAACAGACAATCCAATCACATGGAGATCTGTACATATGTCTGAACTAACTTGTTTCTGGAGTGATGGTCTCAATTCCAAGTGAACATACTGAAGTTGCTTCCCACTTTGCATAAAAGAACACACACACTCACACACACATATTATATATATTTAGGTATATATTTAGGTATAGCTTTCATGTCCTCAATTTTCATTTTAATCATTCTTATTCCGGATGCGTCTGGCTGGAGTTAAATTCTAGTATTTTTTATTTTTTTTAATAACCACATCATCATATAGGATTTGGATAAATATTGTGTTCACTGCATCCTTATGATCCATAACAGCAGGTTTTCTTTAAAGGGCAACCATTATCTGATGTTGATTGTAATGGGATCTGTGATTATGAAAGCTGACCACAAGGTGGTATTTTCTAGAGTGATGAACATTATGGGCTAAATGAAATGCATGTGGGTTACAGGAAGACCAATATTGTTCCAAAACAGAATTATTAATGCGAATTTCGAGGTTACTGCTGTTGAGATGTTGGTATCCTGGAAATTTTAGCTGCACAAAAGGGCGTACCCAGTGCCGAAGCTCCCACATTGTGGGGTCTGGAGAAGGGAAATTTTAGCTGCACAAGGAAAAAAAAAGGACCTAATCTTTCTTCGTTTTGTTAATTCAGAGATTTAGTTCCCCTGTTCATCGTATTTCATAAATGCGGTTTCTAAGATGATGCTACATTGCTTATCTTGAATTTTGCCGCTTTTAGTTCTGAAAAAGGGCAATAAATGCAGTCAAAATCGAGGTATGATTTTTTAAGACGTGGTTAATTAAATTCTTGGAAGGTGATGTACTGCTTCGTTTGGATTCTAGACTATATTTATACTTTTTCTTGGTTTAAAATTGCATGACCTTAACTTTCTTTCTTCTTGATGTAGCTCTAGCTTGGAAAGGCTGTATAAGTTTCTTAATAATAGGCCAAACCAGTTGGCATGCTTTTCTAAATTCTAGAAAAATTTTGCTGGACCTTAAGGGGTGAATAATCTTTGCTTTCGTGTTTTCATGGAAAATCCTGATAAACCTTTTTCATCCAACCAAATCTAAGTATTGTTACCTGTTACCATGTACAGCTACAGGTACCAGATGAAGCCCTATCATTACTTGTAAGCATGGGATACAAAGAACAAAATGCCAAGAGGGCCTTAAGAATGAGCAATCAGGATGTTGGAAGTGCCATTGATTTCCTTGTGGACGAAAAGGCAAGAAAAGCACAAAAACATGAGGAAGATATTCGACGGAGAAAGGAAATCAGGTAGGTGTCATCCCTTTATTATTCTTTTTAAATATATTAAAAAAAGAAAAAAGAATGCAATAACAGGGACTAAGGGAGTGCCACCATAGTAATTGAGGGCTATCTACAAGCACAACAACAACCAAGCCTTGATCTCACTAAGTGGGGTCAGCTATATGCATCCTTTTAGGCTATTGTACTCTGTTTCATAGCATGCTCACCTATACGATTGTTTTCTTTGTACGACAAAAGGACAAATATCAAATAAAAAGTGCCACTAACTAAGCTCAAAAGAGGTCCCACCGAGATTTGAACTCGGGTTATTGGATTCAGAGTCCAATGTCCTTACCACTAGACCACGGAACCATCCATTGAAAAACAAGCACATGCTATAAAATTTGCAAGATCTATAATACATTGAAATACATGGTCTATAATAGCTCATGTATGAAGAATGGAGTATCTTGCACTAATGGACTCTTGCAAGATCTCTCCTGCCGCTCTCCCTTTCTATATCTTGACACACTAATCATTTCATCGTCAGAGAAATTGGGAGAAAAAATTTTGCTATCACCCTCAAGCCGCTGCTAAGCCCAAAGTTCTTTACCAACTGATCTCGTCGTGACCGAATAGAACAAACCATTCTTTTCTTATCCTGATCTCTAAAATTATACTCTCTAAAAAATCAATTTAATTCACATTTTCTCTTTCCAAACTTATTGATTTTAAGTTTTTCCTCTCTATAAAAACCAAAATTATTTTTTTTTTCATTCTCTAAAACTGTGCACATTAATTTTTCTCAAAAAAAAGTCAATTTAATCAATATTTTCTCTCTTTAAATACATTGATTTCAAGTTCTCTCTAAAAAAAGATTTAGTTTTTTCTCTCTAAAACCGAGTACATTAATTTTCTCTCTCTAGAAAATCAACTTAAATCGCATTTTCTATGTCTAAACTCAATCGATTTTAAGTCTCTCTCTACAAAATCAAAATTAGTTTTCTCTCTTTGCAATTAAGCATATTATTTTTCTGTCAATAAAAAAACTATTTAGATTACATTCTCTCTCCAAATACATTTATTTAAAATTTTCTCTCTCTAATTTTCTCTTTTTAAAAAATTAAATTTAGTTTGACATTTTCTCCACAAATGTATTTGTCTTAAAACTTTTATTTCCTTCCCCTTAGTGTTACTCTACTCTACCCCGAGGTAAATGTTACCCCCATAAAAATTTAGGGGGTGTATGGATACCAGACACTGTCAAATGAGGTGAAATTTTAAGCTGTAAATTTTTACTCCATTTCCCCTCCCACAAAACATGTCCACAGAGATAACTCCTTTTGTACTTCTAATCTCTTCTTGAAACAAGCTACATCTATGAGATTAGCTTGTGGCAGACCTAAACAGGTTGTATGGCAATGCCTATACAGTTGTTGTCTGAACCCCCCCCCCAAGTAGTAGAATGGTTTTATCTAGAGAGTGAAGAAAACAGAATCATGGGAACTAAGTTAACCTACTGGAGAGGCAATCAAAAGCAACAAAAAAGGGAGTCAAATGACAAAAACTATTTCTAAATTCTCTCTTATTTTAGTTTAATATGGATTGGCAGGGAGCAGAGGAGGTATGGTGTGACTCCCCTTAGTAAGGCAGTGGATCTCCAAAGGTTGAATGAAATAGTTTCCATCGGGTAAGTAGGTCCAACTACTATCATGCAGTTAATTTCCATGGTTTATGTCTACTAATATGGACCGAGTTTACTTCATCACGATGTTGAATATGAGAAATATTGGGATAATATCAATCTCTTAAGATATAGGATTGGAGCTATGTTTTAGCTGTTTTAGTTCATGTGTTGTCATATGGATGTTGCATATTAGGGATGGTATCTATTATCTATAAGCTTATTGGCTTTTGGTCGCATTTGTGGTCTTTGAGTGACGGACCTGTCTGAAGTGAATATGATATATTCTAAAAGAGATTACCTTCTCTTAGTTTCTCTATAGTTGTTCATTTGCCTGACCATTTTCTTGCTGTTGCTAGTTTGACAATGATTCCCAAATTTGGCAGGTTTGAGAAGGATCTTGTAGCTGAAGCCCTACGAAGAAATGAGAATGACACTCAGAAGGCCTTGGATGACCTGATCAACCCTGAAACAAATTCTGCCATTCAGGTTTCTTACAATTTTCTTATGGTGTGAAATGCCTTCAATTTGGTTCATATTCCAACCATCTCCTTTTTTACTGGCTGCAGAGTGCGCTTGAATCAAGGAAAAGAAAAAGACAGCAACGATTAGAGGAATCTACTATCGCAGAGCTTGTTTCCATGGGATTTGAAAGATCAAGAGGTCTTAAACACTACCCAATTCATGAAGCTGCTACTACTTAGTCATGTTACCATTATTCTGTAGTGACAAACAGGATGTGAGTCATCTGAACCAAGCCGCTAGCTCGGGGGTTATAGATAGAAAGATTATCTTGCACTAAGGGAAGCCTTTGAGGTTGCAGGTTCAAATCTCTCCTATTATGGCTTCCCCAAGGAAAAGAATGGGCACAGAGAGAAAGAGAGCCTAACCAAAAGAAAATGTTTCTGCCAAAATAAATTGTTTCAACCGGGGAAAAAATGATAGAAGATCACCAAAAAGATTAATTAAGAATCTATTAAGACATCTATATTTTTCTGGCATCCAAATCGACTGAAATCTTCAGGGAATGCAATTTTTTTAACTTACTTACTATTTGTTGATTTTCCTTGCGAGGAGTCTTATTATCTAACTTCTACTTGCAGTTACAGCAGCTGTTCAGGCATGTGGCTCCAAAGAACTAGCATTAACTCAATTACTTGGCAACTCTGAACAAAACCCTACAGTTGCTGCCAATGACAATCCGAATGCATCTACGTCAGGACAGAGTGATGCAATTGAACTGCAAATGGACAATGAGAATGTTGCCGATGCAAATGATGTAGAGCGGGATGCTGAAATGGAAGATGAACTTGCCCAAGAACTTCAAGGAAATGATGCCTTTTCAGATTATGACATTGAGGTTACAAAAGAAGGTGAAGCTATTAATGAGTACTTTGCTCTGCTAGACTCAGGGGCCAATGGTGAGAAAGTCGTAACCTGCAAGTGAGGAGGAGAATAAGCATCGCAACTGTGAATAGGGTGATCTTTAGGACAGTAGTTGCCAGATACATGTGACTAACTTATTACTTCTATAGCTATCTGTATATATTATTGCTCAGAAATTTCATATGCCGCACTTTTACTGTGGTAAGAGCGTAATTTTAATATCTTCATGCCCAAAGAGGTTAGACATTTGAAAATTATAAATTATTTCTTGCATCTGTTAAGAAACATGGGAATCATATCTTGCTTTTTGAAGTAAACATCTGAAGTTTAAGCTTAAACTTATGAATGTATGTATGCATGTAAGCATGCATGGCCTTATGACTTTTATTAGAATGACCTAATGTTTTGTGTGCTAACAATTAAGAAATAATGTATGGGAAAATTGGAGTCATTTTAGTCGTAATGAATGGTAAATCAGTGAACATTTATTTTCTTACAGGTGATGACCTTAATGAGGGGCTGATTCCAAACATGTAGAATAGTTAACGGGGTGAAAAACTGTGGAGGTTTTACTACAATGTCATGTGAAAACAGGTGCTGTTTTCAAAAAATAAACCCCATATCAGTCAACTGCATTAGAATGCATAAATCAGTCCTTTGAAGAAGCCTCTGATCCTGGTCATGTCACTAGCCTTCAACCGAGGCTTTGGTACATTATGTTCCTAACCAAGAGTGCACAATGAAGGCTTTCGTCACAACAAGCAGTTCTAGAGCCTCAGGATTAAAACACCAACACCCATTTTCACACTTATCTGCCAAAAAAATGTATATATGAAAAGTTACGAAGATCATTGCATAACGTCTCTCTCTCATATGACACTGAAGAAATTACCCGGCGAGGAACTAACATGGCTGCATATCAAGCCAGCTCTCCAGCTTGCCAGTCTAACACAATGGGCAGCCAGGGTTAAGTAGCATCAAGCCTCACAAACCAGTCTTACATCATGAAATTCTGATAGGTCTCTGGGATCAAGAAGGTCTTCTCTTGTATAATTTATCGTAAGCCCAATAGTAAGTTCAAGTAACTTTTTTGGCTGGACTGCCACAGTTACGGCAAGAAAGAACATCACTATACCAGACATTTTTGGATTGAGTGGTCAATATTTTATTCGCTTAAAAGGTGATCTTGAGTTCGAATAAAGAGAATAGTGAAAAATGATTTGAGAAAATCAATCCCTAAAATGAGCTCTATAGTACTCAAATCGTATTAGTCGGATAAATCCTAAATATCGGTATTGAAAACTTAAAAAAAAAAAAAAAAAAAAAAAAGAACATCACTATAGGCTTTCGTGTATTTATCAGTGTGGCTTATTTATCCGAGTCTCATGTTTCCATGAAGAAGAAGAGCTGATTCCAATTGCAGCGTCAAATGGGGTCAAGTCAACACTCCAAATAATATCGTTGTCTATGATGACTTCCACAGGTCATGTTGGCGGCACTGGTGGGGGAGCTTTCTGTGATTCTGCCCAATCAATCGTCACGTTAATCACAGTAAAACCAAACTATGTCACATATTTGAAACAAATGTCAAAGGTGGGAAACTAGCGGTTAGGACACTTCCATGCATTCACAAGGACACGATTTTATATCTGCTTACAGCAGTAGTCTGTTAAACGAGGTACCTAACGAACCGGGATTAGACCCCTGAGATGGTGGAATTATTTTTTTTTTTAATACGTATTAAAATTCAAACCCGAGTAAAGAGGAAAAAAACATCATTTAAACCAAAATTCTTTGACGAGATAGTGGAATTATGGTAATAGGCTCCATGGATAATTAGTATGACTTAAACTAGAGATTACACAACGGGTAGCTCCCATATGGTAATGCATAGAGAACACCTCTCCACCAATGTTTTGTTGGTCCAGTAGGAAGGATATTAGTATCACATATCAAGAATTAGGATTTGAGTTTTGGTAGTGGTAAAAACGATGTTGGCAGAACTCCCTTCCGATTGGGACCCGATAGCAGCTCAGCTGAGATTAATCGGAACAAAACTCTGGATACTCGGTGATGGACCAAGTCCCAAGGGACCAAAAAAAAAAGAGAACACCTCCTCACCCCTTTTCAAACAACAAAAAAACAAAAAAAAAACAAAAAAACAAAAAAAAGAAAAAAGAAAAAAGAAAAACATTTGAAACAAACCATTATGTGGAAATTAAATATTTAAAGAAGAATCAATCAAGTTAACCATTGAGCTTTTGCTTTGTTTCTTGTTATCTTCTTTTTCTTGTGGCATTTTGTGGATTTGGGGCTTTTATTCCTTTTGGGCTTCTTAGTGTGGACCTCACACTTGTTTTAGCTTCCAGCCTCATTTTTTTTTTGATGATATCTACACCACAAACTTAATTTGATGATGAAGCTGTGGAAATAGACTTTACATTTCCCAAGATACAAAATGACTTGTTGTAAGCGAGCAAACTAATGATTAATAAAGGGAATTGATAAGTAAATTATGACCAGTGAAAGTGCAAATTTGGTGAAACTAACACATAGACAAACATCTATGATAGAAAATAAGGGAGTAATTATGCCATCATGTCTTGAGTTGCATTACCCAGTGATGGTAACCAGCCTCATACTTTAGAGGGCAAAAGCTCATCAGTTAAGCAACTATCTGGGTGTGTGGCAATTACAGTTATCTCCAACACCTTGAGATGTTCTGTTTCCTTTTTCTCTTCTTCTTTTTTTTTGGGGGGGGGGGTTTGTTTAAATTTTACATTAAATACTTTCTTGAGCATAATATCTATAGCATCATCACAGCACCCCAGTTTAAATTTTCATTAAATACTTTCTAATAAATGCTACCATCCTGACCGGTAATTTAGAAGAATTGAGTCTCAAAGCTGCTACTGCTGTGCTTCCTAGTTCTAATGAATCTCTCTCAGCACAACTCAAGAATATGTCATTATTCTATAATAAAAGAAAAGTAGTGAGGGCAAAACCAAGAGGGGAAGGTGTTGGCATGTGGTGACCTCATATTAAAGTAACTTCAACAAATTATTATGGAGTAAGATCATTATCAGAAACAAGCAAATGCAAATTAAAAAAAAAAGTTTGCTTTTATGATAAGATGCAGTATGAAGGCTACTAGGACAAATTTACAAAAGGGAGGAATGAATAAGGTAGCTGGAGATTAGCATTCAGGCTTGTGCCCAACAAATATTCAAGCATTTCACCCATGAAACTAGTTATCTAGATCTGATCAATCACATCTCCTCCCAGGTAAATGAACAAGCTACAAATATCAACTAAATGTGAAGCACAGAATGAGAATGCTAAATCCAGGAAGGATATGGGCAACTTACAGGGGGAAAAGTGAAAAGTGAAAAGGTGAAAAAACTTCATTGCTTACTTACAGGGTGAAAAGGTGCATCAGTGGGATGGAACTCAATCTTGTACTTTGGCTCCCGCGAGCTGCGACCAAATGTGGCTCCTGCTTGAATTGAAACATAAGAAGATGAACCTTAATGAAGCTATAAAAATTGAGAAGAGCCAGTCACAATAGATCTAGAAAGCAGGTTTACTGGAAGAATTACTTAGCTAGTGAATAATACGTCATTGTTAGAACTTATGGTTTGAACTTGGTGTACCGCTCTACAGACACAATGATGACAGGAAACTAACACTGTCTAAAGATACAAAGAAGATGCGCAAAAGCAGTTCTGCCACATTTCAGTAGCTTCCGACCCAAATCAGCCGTTTGAGAGTTTTATACAATACAAAACAGTTTGGTTCACTGTGGCACTCATCATCAAAGGAAAAAAAGGAAAAGAAAAATAAAAGGTTCCAAATAGGCCCTCTGGATGCTTCAAAGAAAACTCAATGTGACCTCGGGATCCACTATGGAACACTAACAGGTAAGTCACATAAACACTCCAGATAATGATGAATAAATCAACTAATTGTCTAAGTCATAAACCCCCAAATGTTCAGATCCAACAAAAATGCACATTCTCAATTCTCAGTCACACTTTCCCCTTTCTCTGGCAAGGCCTTACTCCTTTAAATCAAGCATTCCACAATCAGAAGCTATCACTCTAGTTCATGTAAAACTAAGTTTTGTTATATTTCAGGCAAGAATACTGAGCCACACCATGTCTAAAACCTATAATGTGCAGAAGCTTCTCAACACTAACGTTTTCCCATTTCCGAAACGTATAAATATGTTAAATTAATTAATATTTACACAAAAGTTCTTATATTTTTTATATTTATATATTTTTTTCATATTTAATGAATTATTTACTTATTTAATTATAATTTTTATTTTTATGTTATTTTTCTTATAATTAATAATTACATATTTGATCATTTTATATTATTTTTATAAAATATGGTTATTCTATTATTTTCATAAAATAATTAGTATTTATATAAAAATCCTTATATTTTTTATATTTACACATTTTCCCATGTTTCCGTTTCTCTTATTCTTACAAAGTGTCGTTTCTCAATATCGTTTCGTATCAGTTTACGTTTCCATACAACCTGATCTAAAACCACCACAAAGAGAGAGATCCACTATTTATAGGAAAATAGGACAACTACTGCAACATATACCATACACATTCAACCTTAGAAAACTCAATTACACTGTATCCCTAATATTAAAAGAACAGCTACATAAATCAGGAACAAATTTTTCACAAACTTCACCAGCCACCTCGTGCTGCTACCCTAAAATGATTTATAGGGTTGGCAACAACAAACAATGACATCTTGGGTTTCTTTCTTCAAAAATTGAAATGGCTCTAAATTAATCAACTCTTGCAACACTTAAAAACCTGGACATGAAATCCTTCAAGTTGAAGCAATATGATAGCCATGAACTTAAAAGCCAACATGGCAATTTCAAACCTCAGAAGTTATCCATTAAAATGTAAACAAAATATAAAAAGTGATAACTAGGATTTCTCTCTTAAATCATTAAAATCACTTTGAACTCAAACCCAGAATTTATTTATTAAACGAAAACCCTCAAATTGGAGTAACATGACGGGCACGTGTTTCCATAACCCACATAATTGAAATTCATGATCTTATTCAATGGTATATCAATTAAAAAACAAAAACCCATCTTTTATTTCTTTAATCATTGTCACTCTGCTGAACTCGACCCGTATAAGAAATTACTCAAAATCGAAGCAACATAACAGGCATTCAATTCATTAAACCCATATAAACTCAGACAAATGAAACACACACACACCCAAAAAAAAAAAAAAAGGGAATCACGAACTGAGGGTTTATTTTCTTAAATCCTTAAATCACACCTGAACCAAGAAAACGAAATACTCAAATCGTTGGGAAGATATGACCCTTATATACATAATAATAATAAAAAAATCTTACTCAATAACACACCAACAAAGGGGAAAATCACAAATCGGAACCAAATACGGCAGAAGAACACTTACCCACTTGAGCTGCTAAGATCTGATCGGCGTAAACATCATACCTAAAGAGACTTTGTGAGACGACTAGAAAGATTAACCATCGTAATATTGTCATTTTTTTGTCTATTATTGTCAAGAAATAGAAAAAACCTTTTTATTGTATTTTATTTTTTATTTTTTGGGGAGTAGGATTGCTGAAGAGGGCTGAGAGCGGGGTTCCTTCTTTATCTGATGTGTCAGATTATGATTGGAGCAGTTCTAAACACTGACGTGTCACCTTCCATAGACAAAACACGAGTTATGACTGGGCTATCGGTCCAGCCCCATAGGCCTGCTCCACTATTTTGGTGGGCCCCCTGAAGGCTTTAAAAAGTGGGCTGAGGCGAGCTTAGGCTTACCTCTTCACTGTAAATGGAGCTCGCTTCTGTACCAAAAAAAAAAAAAAAAAATGGAGCTCGCCTCTTCCATTTTGTTTGCTAAGCCCATTTTTTCTAAGTAGGTTGAGTTATGATAAATGTCCAATAAATTTATTGATACGCACTTAAAATATACTGATAGAATATTTCTACTATTAAGAAGAAAAAAATTAATATTAAATTTTATTAACAACATCAAAAGCCAGAGGGTCAAAAGAGTTTATTGGGGGAATATACATTGGAACCGACAATATTTGATTTTAGTGATAAAATATTAAACTCTTAAATAAGGGTATAGTAACAGATTACTAAAATCTCTTAATCAATATTTCAAATTTAACTTCTGGATATCTGATAAAAAAAAAAAAAGTTAGGACAATTGACAACAAGAAATTTACACCATCTTTAACAACTTTGACAAAACTTTATTGGGTGGAAACTAGCATACCTTATATTATTCGTACTTACATCCTCACTATTTTAAAGTAATGATCATATTGAAATTTATTGAAAGACATACTTAAAGAATTAGAGAACAGAAGAAGAAGAAGACTTAAATTATATCGTAGGGTTGAAAAAGGTGCATCTTCTTAGCAGAAATTATGGTTCAAAATGCAACATTTCACTTCTCATCAATGATGAGAATCGAGACACATCACATCAAAATAATATGTATAAGTGTCTTGCATATAGATAACTAAGAATAAATCGAAACAGAATAAAAATCAAGTAATATTTTATATACACTATTATAGTCGAAAATATACTCATACATGTTATAGAATATGATTCTTTTTATTTTTTTGATACCTAAATCAATTCGGTATTTAATTTTTGTTTGATTAATATAATTTACGTATTGTAATGTTTATTAAGAGTTTAATTCTCACATATATGATTACTTTTGTTAGGTAGAATCTATGTAATTTATTTGGCTAGTTCACCATTGCTTACGACATCATCCTTTGCTTTTTCAACTGCCTTCCATTTGATGCAACTACAAGGTTTAAACAATTTTAGTCCCTTAATTGAAACATCCATACAACCCAACCCTTTTTTCACATGGTTCCCATGTGGATATAATATTTTAATGGCCAGCAATGGTGAGAAGAGGGCCCTATAAATAACGTGGAAAATTATTCAAAAGCACGCGAGTGAAGAAAGAGAGAGAGAGGATTCCATTGCAAGTCTCTTTCAACCTTTTTGGTCTTTCATGACATGATGTGTGGGTTTGAAATGCACTTGATACGTATGTGAAGATAAAATTTCTAACTTATTGGCCTTACAAAGAATGGTTACATCATTGAAGTTTTGAGTGACGTAAAGATTGAGTTTTTTTTTTTTTTTTTAATAATTTTGAGATTATGAATTCAAAATATAAAAATAATTTTTTTTATAAAAATATAAAAAAAAAATTACTTGTAAGTATATGTTCATTTTTCTTCTACCCCACACTAAGTTGAAAAACATTTCATGCACGGGATAAATTTTTTATCCAAGTTTTGAGACAAATTTGGGTACCCTCAAAATATCATAATTAAATGAGTTTATTGATAAAAATTAAAAATATATAAACAAAATTATTACATGTAAAAATTTCTTATATTTTTTTCCTTGTCGTTATAATAATAATCTTAATTACAAATTTTAGAATATATATATTAAGAAACTCGGAACAAAATATGTTCTCTTATGATGATTAAAAATATAGAAATATATCAAACTTTTTTAAATTGAATGGTTGGTCACTCTATTTTTTTAATCAGAGATCTCGAATTCGAATGTTGGAAATATCGAAAAAGAATTTGAGATAGTCACATCTGATCTTATAGTACTCGAATCGAATTAGTCAAGTAAAATTTGGATACCTGTGATAAAAACAAAAAAAATAAAAATACAGAAACATTGCAAAGAAGATTTTTATTTTGATCATTTATGAATGATAAAAGTTGAGGAAATATACTCTGAGGAGACGGTGTAGAATCAGTTAATGCCTCTAAACCCACACTCAAACGTGAGTAAGCGGTGCCAAGGCAAAAGCCGGACAAAGGGACGTGAGTGAGTTTTGTCATCTCTTTGTAACTCTCTGTGGAATAACTTCAATAGTGTACCTACCCAAATTCCCCCCAACTTTTTCTTCTTTATTCTCCTACAAGCCTTCCATTCTATTTGGCAACAGTGGGGTTATGGTATTTCTTAAATACCGGACACCAACGGTGATTGAAAATGAATTTGAAAGCCATAACAATTACAGTTTTGAGAGAATGATAAACTATTGTTAGTGTCCCGATTTGAAGGGTATTTTCACAATTATTTTTTTTTTTGGGTACAGGTGTATTTACTACTACCAGGTGATCGAATTATTGAACTATTTTGATCTGAGTATCGTGTGACTTATTTAGGGATTAGTTTTTTTATTATCTATTTTTTTATTTCTAATATTTAAATTTTAGATTTTAATTAAAAAAATTAATATTCAATCACTATACTCATAAGACATTGGTGTATTTTCATAATTCTATAATATATATACATCGCAAAATCAATTTTTACTAATATTACCCTTTATTAAAGCATGATTTTTTATATTATCCTTATTTTTTTTTATAAAACTTTAAAATCTTTTTCTCTTCTTTTATTCTATATCTCTCCTCTCTATTTAAATTTGTATCTCGTATATTACCTGTTTGTTTCTCACATACTCTTTTTTATACCTTCATGTTTATTTATTTAAGTTTTATGAACGCCAATATGTGAAAATAGTAAAAGACAATATTATGAGTGCTCTCCTAATGTAAAAATGACACATTTTAATCTAATCTCAATGGAGATACATATTAGTTTAGACTTTAGTATCTCACATTCCACAAATCTATTCTATACAAAGCTTATTTTATTTGAATTATAGGGAGCAAGCGACCGAATTTATCAATTAGTCAACAACTTTACATTATCTAAATGTGAAATTTACACATTGAGAAAAATCACTTGAACTTTTCTCCTTTTTTGTTTTTTAATTTTCACATTGACATTTGCTTTAGTGTTCCTGATTTATTTTAATTTTTGATATAATTCATTATTCACCTATTAAAGTATTTTTATTAATTACAGTAAATTATTATTATTATTGATGAAACATTGCCC
Source organism: Dillenia suffruticosa (assembly GCA_033439265.1). Classification (NCBI taxonomy): domain Eukaryota; kingdom Viridiplantae; phylum Streptophyta; class Magnoliopsida; order Dilleniales; family Dilleniaceae; genus Dillenia; species Dillenia suffruticosa. Next base: position 14,598,033 of record JAVTVX010000013.1, on the reverse strand, counting down.
AAAGGCTCATTATCATAAAATTTAAATCCGTTAGACCCATAGTCAATAGATGAAACACGCCAAAACGTGTCATTGACATGAGATGTACCTTATGGTCAGATAAACACCGCCTACTCTTTCTGCACCTATTAACAAGATCCTTCTCAATTAATCAGCTGGCTCAAACATTCTCTCGATGCTCGGTATTACTATTTGACTAACTGAACTAATATTCATCTTTCTTTAAATCACAGAAAACAACCTTCCATAATAATTAGTAAGGAGACTGTTGTCGATGTGGAAAAGAATCTCTTTACAATCTGAACTTTTCCTAACTAGTAGAATTCTAAATCTCTTAAAAATCTTTCACTAAGAATCCTATAATCATGGGAAACCTTCATAAGAAAATTAAGATTCCGATACCCTGGTGGTATACAAAACTTACCATGCATGTAGACTATATATACATTATGAAGGCCATCGACCATGTTTGTTCTCTAGACTAAGGCCTTTTGCAGGTTTCATCAATCAAACAGCCTAACAACTATTTACCCCACTTGAGTTAGCAAAGTTACTATCAGTGGAGTGAAATCCACCTCCAACAGATTGGCGTAGTCCATGAGAAACAGACTGATTTTCCAGCGGAATATGCTTCTCATCGTACTCCTTTCTTTCGCAGTCATGACACTAAGCAATTGTGAATTGTTGTCAACAATATTCTAAAATTTTTGCATGGTCTCTGGAAGATATGCCAGGTATCTACCTTTCGGTTGTAGTCAACAAACTGACTGTAGATGCAAGTCACAACCCTATGAAGCAGAAAAAGAAGGTATTCTTGCTGGAAGGTCAATGTGCAATAAAAGAGGAGGTTCAGAAGCTCCTAATAGCAAGATATATTTGAGAAGTAAAATATCCCAAATAGTTAGCCAATGTGATCATGGTGAAAAAGACTAACGGCAAATTGAGAATGTGCATAGACTTTATTGATCTCAACAAAGTATACCCAAAGGATAGTTATCCACTTCCTAATATCGACAAATTGATGGATAACTTTTTAGGCCACCAACTGTTGAGTTTCATAGACGCTTATTCCGATTATATGACCTCAAAAGACGAGGAAAAAACCAGTTTCATCATGGAATTCGGCACTTATTGTTATCAGGTCAAGCATTTGGCCTAAAAATTGCAGGGATGACTTTTCAATGATTAGTCAACAAGATTTTCAGTGAACAACTCAACAAAAACATAGAAACCTATGTAGACGATATACTCGTCAAGAGTACTAGTGTCAAAGATCACATCGCAAACTTGGAAAAAACATTCCAAATATTAGAGTGCTATAATATGAGGCTAAATTAGGTAAAGTACGCATTTGGAATTACATTAGGAAAATTTTTAGGTTTCCTAAGTACCAACAGGGGGATCGAGACAAATTTAGAGAAAATACAAGTCTTACTAGATATAGCATTGTTGAGGATGTTAAAGGAAATGCAACTCCTCATGGAAAGAATCGTAACTTTAAATCGGTTCATATCAAAAGTAGAAGAAAAATACAAATCTTTCTATGACACTTTGAAGAAGTCCCAAAGATTTGCATGGATACCAAAATGCTAAATGATATTCGAACAGTTCAAAGAATATCTTGCATCACTCTTGTTGCTTTCTCTACCCATTCTTGGTGAGAAACTTTATCTTTATGACCGAGCACTTTACTCTATTCTTGTGAAACAAGAATCCACCACACAAAACCCGATGTACTATATTAACCGTATATTTCAAGAGTCAGAAGCTAACTACTAAGCTATCAAGAAAATGACATTTTCCCTAGTTATAACCACCAGGCGTCTCTCACCTCAACCAGCTACTAAAGCAAATTTTGTAGAAGAGGGAAATTTCCTGTCGACTCGTCAAGTGGAGTATCAAGTTAGGCGAATTTAATATCGGATATCAACCGAGATTGGTGATTAAAGGCCAAAACCTCACTGATTTCATTCTTGAATGTACCTTTCTGACTTACTTCGAGAAAGACCCTATCAATGACTTAGAAGAATGCTCACTATTGGAGTGGACACTCCATGTGAACAGATCATCAAACTCCTCAGGAAGTGGTGTCAGGCTCATACTCGTCTATCCAGACAATTTCAAGGCTAAGTACACGCTTCATTTGGATTTTTAAGCGACTAATAACCAGGTTGAATACGAGAATCTTCTGATCGAATTGCGAATCACAGTATCACTAGAAGCCCAAAATATTTGGGTCTTCACCAACAGCCAACTAATTGTCAAGCAAATTAAAGGAGTGTATGAAACTAAGGAGCCAACAATGATGAAATACTTATCCAAGTTGCAATAAGTGATGAACAAATTCGACAAAGTGGAAATACAATAGATTCCTTGATCGAAGAACGCACGAGTCTACATGCTCTCCAATTTAGTCAATTCTGACTCAGTCGCAACCAACTGAACGGTCTATATTAAGAGCTTGTTGTACCCAAGTATTGACGAACCTGAGAAAATCTTATTGATAAGTGACTCACCAAGCTAGAAGGACCCTATAGTAGCTTATTTAAGACATGGGCACTACCAAAATCACCTTCAGAGGCTACAAAACGAGACGTAAAGCCACTCACTATACTATTATCAATGGGAACCTTAACAAAAAGTCCTTCACCTATCCATACCTAAAATGCTTAATACCCTATGAGGTAAATTACATGCTCAGAGAAATCTATAAAAGGATATGTGACAACCACTTATACTCTCGAAATTCAGCTAATAAAGCCCTACGACAAGGATGCTTTTGGCTAACTATGAAAACCGATGTGGATGACTATATCAGAAAAGTGCGACTAATGCCCGTGCTTCTCTTTAATACCACACCACCCCTCCTCCGAGCTCTGCCCAATGGCAAGCCCATAGCCATTCACACAATGGGGAATGGACATCCTCGAGCTATTCCTACCACCTATCAGACACCAAAACTTCCTAATCATGGCAATCAACTATTTTTCTAAGTTGGTAGAAGTCGAACCGTTAACCCTGATCATCACAAGCAAGATACAAAATTTCATATGAACATCTATTATCACCAGATTAGGCGTACCTCACATTCTAATCATCAACAACAACAACAGTTTGACAATAAGAGTTTCCAAGATTTTTGTAACAAACTGGAAATCTGATATCGTTTCACCTTTGTTACATACCTGTAAGCTAACGGTTTCGTCGAAGCAACAAACCAAATGATCCTACAGGGACTTAAGGCCGTACTAGATGAAGTCAAAGGTTGCTGGGTAGACAAGTTATACGACATGCTCTGGGTTACCGAATAATATTTCAAAGGGCAACAAGAGAAATACCGTTTAGTCTAACTTACGATTACTAAATGGTAATACTAGTGGAGATTAGAATTCACTCACTTCGGGTAGATCAATACAAGTATGAACAGAACGAGTCTGCATTATGCGAACGGTTAGATCTACTGTTAAAACTATAAGAGACTGTGTCTACTTGAATAACCATTTATCAACAGCAGATGACACGATACTATAACAGACGGTTCAAATATAAAGTGTTTAAAACAAGGGATTTGATTCTCCGAAGAGTAGAAGCTACCACTCAACCCTTGTTGGGGGTAAACTATCACCAAATTGTGATTATCAAATACGTTCATTGATTCATCCAGGGACATACAAACTCAATTACCTAGACAGTTCGACTATACCAAGAACGTAGAACTCAAAGAATTTGCATATCTACCACCAATAATCTTTACTAGTCTCATTAGCTTTGATATTTGTTATCTCTCGATTTGTCAATAAGAATACTATTTCTTTCACATATTGCTAACAAACTATTAAGCTAAGGAGTAGTTTAGGCTTTCGTACCTGATAAACTCCTACCTATTGTTCCTAGCCCTGCGTACAAAACATGTCGTCAATAAGAGAAGCACCCATATTCAGATAAACACGGCCTACTCTCTTAGTTATACGCATCAAGTGTGTTGGCAATAAGGAAAGTACCCTTACTCGGGTAGACATGACTTACTCTCTCGATTATACATAACAAACATGTCGTTAATAAGGGAAATACCCCTGTTCACGTAGACATGGCCCACTCTCTCAGTTATACATATTGAAACGTGTCATCAAGAAGGAAAGTACTCTTGTTAAGATATTATACACGTTGAAATGTGTTGTCAATAAGGGAAGTACTCCAACTCTTTTGGTTAAGCACATCAAAACATATTGAAAATAACAAGGTACTACATTCAGTGACTGGGCAAGTCAATCGACCCACTACTATCTCACTAGTCAAGTTACTTTCTCACTTGCACACCTTTCACACAGATGTTCTAAAACTATGAATGGACAAGGCGGTCCTCTCTCAACCACGGCAAGATTGCCAAATAAGTAATAAAAGTTTCTTTTTCCTTCTTATTTCGAAGCAATAAACATATATTGGAGTACATAGTTGGATACAACAAGGTAGGAAGTTTACATATTCATAAGCTAGGCTAGATTACACTAAGGTAAAATTTGCCAGAAAATGAATAAAACCAAAAAGAAAACCTGGAAGAATGCGCCGATAAGTATCTTCACGTTCCCAAATGAATTAGCTTTTTGAATCTAGATATCTTCTTCTCAACAAAGTATCCAACGCCTTCTTGAACAGATTCATAGATGAACTCCATGAATTTCATAACCCTTGTCTAGCAATCAGTAAAATACTAAAACTAGAAAAACAGTTAGATGGTAAACAGAAACTGAAAAGAATTTTGCAAGCCATAAAACTACTCTCAAGCCCTAGTAACAAAAGAATATAAAAGCAATGATGAGCTACAGAAAGCCCAACGGAACACAACGAAGCAAGACTGTCATAATGTTAGGCTATGACTTTCCTACCATTGTGACGGAGCCTTGCACACATTGTTCCTTCATTAACAGAGCCTTGTACCTACGGTGCCACTACTCTTTTAGAAGCCAAACCTGTAGAAAAGAGAAAAATCATTTTAGACCTCAAGCCTCCTAGAAAGCATGACTTTTTCCCTCACTCACGAATGACCATATTAAACCCAACATTTCATTGTAATATATATATATATATATATATATATATATAGCTTACAGGGTGGAAGCCGTATGATCAAGTCCACCTTGACAACCGAAGAAATGTTCAGTATTTAATAACCGCAACACTTCTCATTACACCTTTTCCATTCACCCATAATGGTTCGTATCTTTTAGAGTTTCCCAATTACTACTACATTCACTTTACCCTTAATGCAAAACAACAACAATGACAATACTGCATTTAATGCAATGCACTAGCATCCTTTTGAGTTCCTATCAAGATAACACTATTCCTAAAACCATTCATTCAGAACAACTCTAGGAGTGGGGTCAAGTGATGAAATATGGCCCAGAGGCTCATTATCATAAAATTTGGATCTATCTGACCCATAGTCCAATAGACGAAGCATGCCAAAATGTGTCGCTAACATGAGATGCACCTTCTGGTCAGATAGACATGACCCACTCTTTCGGTACCTATCAACATGATCCTTCCCAATTAATCAACTAATTGGCTCAAACACTCTCTCGATACTTAGAATTACTATTTGACTAACTAAAATAATATTCATATTTTCTTAAATTGTAGGAAACAACCTCCCGTAATTAGTAAAGAGATTTTTAACTGTTATCGATAAGGAATCTCTTGATAATTTAGACTTTTCCTAACCAGTAAGTTCTAAATCTCTTAAAAACATTTAACTAAGAATCTCGTAATCACGTAATACCTTCATAAAGAAATTAAGGTTCCTACATCTAGTTAGCATACGAAACTTACCATACATGTACACTATATATATATCATGAAGACCATCGCTAGGTATGTTCTCTAGACTAAACACTTAGCACACAAAAAGCTATACAAAACTCTCTTTTTCTTTCGGTCTATTTATATTCTTAGAACCACTCTCTGACTTGCATCATAGTCTCTCCCACTAGAACACGCACCACTAGCTTTTTGCAAGTTCCATCAATCAAACGGTTTAACAACTATTTATCCCGTTTAAGTTAGCAAAGTTACTATCTGTGGAGTGAAATTCACCTCCAACAATTATCATTACGGTGCTATGATACTCTTTTGATATGGTACAATAATAGTACCAAAGGTCAGTTGGCGTAGTGAGAAGAGCTCTGCATCCGTTAACCAAGTGTTTGAGTTCGAGTCTTCTTGGGAATGGAAAAGACTATTTTGGGAGACCCCCCTCTACAGGAGACCCGATGATCAGGTCGACCTGAGTTAGTCGAAATGAAACTTCAAATACCGAGGATCAGGAACCAAAAAAAATGACACAATAATAGTGAATATAGCTTTTGATATGATAAGTGATAGAAATATTAATCAATAATTTTATGTTAATAGTAACCGAATTTGTAGTAGATTTGTGGTATTGTTTGGTATACCATGCTCACTCCTAGCACTCGAGGGGGCCCGAGTATGATCTATATTCGGTGGCAATGTAAAAAATTATATTAAATTCTCTTGGTGTTAGGCCAGAAGCCTTTTAAAGATTTGGGCATAATAATTTTTTTAATAAAAACTTAAAATTGTTATAAATATGAAAAGTCTGTGGATATCCACATTCACTAAAAATATTGGAAAATCATGAATAAATTTTCCTCTTTATTTAATATTTACTTCCCCCTATTAATATAATATTACCAAAATGTTACATAACTCATATGAAAATTAAAAGATTGCTTATTCCAAAAGTTTTTATTAGAGCCTATACATGGGGTGTAAATTATCAGCCGGATGCAGTAAGAAAAAAAATATTCACTATAATTGTCCTGTACATCTTTTCTCTCTTGAGTTCATTATATTTTCCTTTTAGCTTCACAAGAGAAATACATATAAATCTCTCTACTCTACACATTTTCATTGATATCTCTTTTATTATCAGATAAATTGCACTTTTCTCCCGTGGGCGTGGTTTACTGAAATTTACATACTATCCTTATCATTTTAAAATATTGGCAAGTTGATGGAAATAATCAGATTCTACGTGGTTTGAGAGTTATGCGTGTAAAAAGTTGAGTTGATCTATAAATTTTTTTTTTTTTTCAAAATTATTCTCAATCTTCTCACAGCCGTGTACAGAAATGACTTTATTTTTAAAATATTTTTAAAATAATACTATTAAAAAAATATTTTTAAATTTAATATTAATATATTAAGTTTAAAAATTCGACATATTTTAAGATTATATGTCAAATCTTAAAAACCGAAGGTATATCATATCATGTATGTTGAGTTTTTAAACTCGGTATGAAACTGAATTAATATTGTATTGTTCAATAAATAACATAGGTCGAGTTTTTAAAACACAAACATATTAAATTTAAAAGAAAATTTTCAATTGTTTTGAAATTTTTTTAAAAAATAAAATTATTTCCGTACATGTCCCATCTTCGCACATTCTCTCCTCTCCTCTCCTCTCCTCTCCTCTGTTAGTGGTCAGTCATGGACGCCGTCGAAATCAAACTCCAACAGCAGCAAATATAACTCATTTTTCTCTCTCCTCTCCTCTCCTCTCCTCGCCAACAGCAACAAACCTATTTTTCTCTCTCCTCTCTCTCTCCCCTCGTCTCCTTGCCAACAGTAGCAAACTCATTTTTCTCTCCCTCTCCTCTCCTCTCCTCTCATCTCCTCACCAATGGCAGCAAACCCATTTTTCTCTCCTCTCTCTCTCTCTCTCTCTCCTTGCCAACAGCAGAAAACCCATTTTTCTCTGTGGTCTTGTTTGTGACTGTGATCAAGATGGCAAGGATCTTGAACTTCTCGGAAATAATTAGGTCAAGGCATCAAAAAGTTGTGTTTCTGTTGAATGTTCAACAGTGCCTTCGTCACAAAGTTTAAAGTCCTTTGAATTAGGAAGATGCTCTGGATTGAAGGTGGGTTTTTTTTCTCTACAAACAATCTATTTTTTTCTCATGAAATTAAAGCTCTATTTTTCCGAAGTTCCTCGATGCTTCATATCCATGGCGGTTACACATATCTCGACTTTCTCCTCATCGCTGGAGATGAAATCAAATCTTCTCTCTTCAAAAATATCACGGGCCCATCTTTTTCTCTCTGGAAGCTCTCGGATCTCATATTTGGGTTTCTCGAAGCTCTCCGCCTTCTGAATTTTGGATTTTGGACGAAAATCTGTGGAAAGAGAGAGATATTGGTGAGGGTGACTGAGTTTCTCGAAGCTCTCTGATCTCATATCAGTGAGATTTGATTTTGGGTTTTGGGTTGTGTATCAATGAGAATTTAATTTTGGGGTTTTTGGATTTTGGACGAATTAGGTGAGCTTTTATGGATTTTGAAGATCTGCAGAGAAAGATTGACCGAGTTTTCTTTTCTTTTCTTTTTTTTTTCTTTTTATGCATCGAACATTGAAGAAGAACAGGAAGAGAGAGAGTGGGGGCTATAATAGACATTTTATGTATTTCCGTTAAATTTTCATTAATTTTGTAAAATTTCGTCCATTTGTCAATTTTTTTTTCTTTTTTTAAACCACGAGAGAGTAATCGAATATTTTTGAACTATAGGATAATACATGGATTTCAGTTAAACCATAAAGGAAAAAAAATGTAATTTATCCTTTATTATTTATAGCATGATAATTAAGTAGTAAATTTCTGAAACCCATTTCAAAGATACATCCTAAAATTTATATATTGCTGTGCCCCTCGAGTTGAAGACCGCAAATAAAAAATTAGAGGGATTTTTTTTTAAAGACTAGAAATTCCTCGAGCTTGCTTGGAGTACTTAAGTGTGAGTTCTCAAAATCCCCTTTTGTTGAAGCTAGATTTTTAATAATTATTCAAATTACCCCGTATGGGACACTTTATTAAACTCTTAACCCAAGACTAGACTTTGCCCTGGTCTCTCTTCTTTTCTTTCTCAAACGAAGCTCTCTTCCTCTCTCCCACTGTCATCCCCTCTCTTCTCTATCTATTCCCCTCACCATCTACCTTTCTCTCTCCATTACTATGACATTTTGATATCGTAAAATACATATATTATATACTCAGGGATGAGATGCGCGAAATGATCTATTATACATATGACGTCTACCACGTATCATTCGCATTGATTTATATTCTATATAGAGAGCTTTTCGATTTGATTTTGGGTGACCTACGCTACTAAAAATTAGAACATCAACGATAAAAAATTATCAACGAAAAAAAATTTATCGTAAATAATAACGAAATAGCGACAAATTAACGTCGGATAGAATACCGAGAGATTAATAATGAAAATTAGTTTTGAAAATATTTTTATCGCTAATTCATCATTGTAGTGGTTTAGAATAAAAAAAAAAATTATAAATCTATCAGTGATGGATTAGCGACGAATTTTTTAGCGTTGAAAAAATTTTTGTCACTAATCCCTTACTATAGTAGTCTAGAGTAAAAAAAAAATTATAAACCTATGAGCGACTAATTAGTAATGAAATTTTTAAAGACGGAAAATATCCGTTATTAATCAGTCGGTGTAGTGATGAATGGTAAATATATATATATATATATATATATATATATATTTATTACTATCAGCGACAGATTAGCAACGGATTATCGATAGAAATTTTAGTGACGGATTACCAATAGATTAGCGATATATTTTTCTTTTTTTTTATTTTTTATTTTATAATTCTTTTTATTTTTTATTTTTTATTTTATAATTCTTTTTATTTTTATTTTTTATTTTATAATTCTTTTTATTTTTATTTTATTTTTTTTCCTTTTATTATATTAATTCATTATTCAATTTAATAGGTAAATAAAAAAAAATTTACTTTATTTCTTTATTTAACACAAATTTAATCAATGTCGAATTTAATTAGTTAGAAAAATTCAATAAGAATATTCAATAAAAAAATTACCCCAAGATAAAGGAGAAAAAAAAAGAGACGAGAGTGAAATAAGAAAAAAAATGTGAGGGTAAGAAAAAATATATTAAAAAATGAGAGTAAAATTAATATTAAAAAAAGTGAGATTTAGATAATAAAAAAAAAAAAAAGAAGATACTACAGAGCAGATTGTGGCACAGTGATTGGGCAATTCAGAATCCATCTTGAAGGTGGAAATTCGATTTCGAGTGGAGACATTTTTCACAAAAAAAAAATGCAATGAGCGCGGGCAGGCTCGAGCAGGCACACGTGAGGGCGGGTGCACCAAGGCGAGAACACACGAAGACGCGTGCTGGGGCGTGTTGGCTCCAAAAATTAGCAATAAAAAAATCCGTCACTGATAAGGAACTATCAGCGACGGAATTTTTAACGATGGAAAAATTCTATCACTAATTTATCACTAATACTTTTACATATTTTCTTCTATTAGTGACGGAATTTTTTGAGACGAAAATTTTTTATTGTTAATTTGTGACTGATATTTAACGACGGATAATATTCCGTCGGTAATATTTAACGGAGTAATTTTTAACGACAGAAAAAATCAATCATTAATACCCTTCAACAATGAATTTTTTATTTCCATCACTGATATCCTATTTTCTTATAGTACTACAACCGACCGGTTAGATCCGGTGGATTTGAAGATGACATGATTTAAAATTTTCTCATATATAACTCACTTATCTAAAATAGTGAATGATTTAGAACTTTTTTTTTTTCAAATAGGTGCAAATTAGGTAGAAATCTTTTGATATAAACACAAGTATTCCGTCTTTGCTCTTTCAAATTAATTATGGTTTTTTAAGATTCACATATTAATAAGAAATTTTTATTAAATTTTTATCTTTTGTGTAATGAAATCATACATGAATTTCTTTAGTGTTTAATATAATTTTTAGTGAATAACGCTTTAGACTCGAAAAACACAGTTAAGTTTCCAAATATACCCTTCAAGCTTAGCCTTCTCTCTCCGACAATGACAACAAGAGCAAGAAGATGAGTTGCTGACGAATTTGTATGGGACAAGTCGGGGTTTCGCCACCCCGAGATACTTGGAATTCACGTAAGTGTTGGTCCCTCCAACCAACCACGTGCTCGTTAAACTTTTCCTTACCTTGCCACATTAAACAATTAAAAATCTTAAAAATGAATCATTTTACAACGCTCTACAACATAAAAAGAAAATTGTATGACGCAACGGAATGTTGCCTGTGCGCCCATGTTACATGTCATGCACGTATGATTATTTTATTCGTGGTTTTATCCTACCCTTCGCAGCATTTTGTGCCGTCCACGTTAGACCGTGAAAAATTCAAAAACATAAAATCAACGAACAAACCAAACCGAAAACTAAAACAGACAGGAGGGGGTTGGCTTTTCTTTCCGTTTATGCAAACCCATTAACGACCAGAAAAAAGGAACCACAAAAAATTGGGGTAAAGCTTTTCCGTATTGCTCGAAATTTCCAGGAGAGAAATTTCATCTTTCATCCCATGTTATCTGATATTTAGTTTTGGAAACCGAGAAGAGAAAACATCCAGAAAATTCGGCTCTAATATAGAGGTGCTTTGGAGTTGAGAAACGTTTTTGCTCTTTTGGTTTCACATATGTGTTTCTTTCTGAATTGGGGATTGTTTGTTCTTCATTGATTTTGTAGTATTTGAAAAATCCTAATTCGGAGGGAATTCTGTTTGTATTTTGTACACTAGTTTGCGTTTTTGTGTGCTTTTCCCCCAGTTTGTTCGGTGGGTTTCGTTCTATTTTGGTTGGGAACAAGGACTACAGTTTCAGCTTCAGGGAAGAAAATTAGGGTTTCGAATTTTGTGTGGTGAAGATTGTGATTGTTTTTCGAGGTTCGTTATAAATTGCATGTGGGTTTTTTACATGGGTATGTGCCAGATTTGTGTAATTTGTTGTTCTTGAACTGTTTGATTGGATTTGGGTTTTGAGGGTTTTCAAGTTATTTTGGCGGTGATTGTTCTGAAGTTTGAAGGTTGGATGTGGATGTGGGTTTTTGATGGGTATGTACCAAACTTGTGTAAATTGTTGTTCTTTAACAGTTTGATTGGATTTGGGTTTAAGGGTTTTCTTCATTTTTGTTCAAGTTGAATTGCTATTCATATAATATATCTTTCACAGTTTGAGCAGTTGAGGTCTTTGTGGAGTTTTGGTGGTGATTTTGAAATGGGGAAGCAGACAGGGAAGAAGAAGAAACTATTGGGAGGAGGGAAGTCTGGTGATGGAAATGTGAAGCAAGGAAAAGCGGGAGAAAGTAGTAACAGCCCCAGAGGGCACGATAAAGATACAGAGGTATTCATAACAATGTCACAGGAATTGAAGGACGAAGGCAATAAGCTTTTCCAAAAGAGGGATTATGAAGGTGCAATGCTGAAGTATGAGAAAGCAATTAAGTTACTTCCAAGAAACCACATCGATGTGGCTTATCTCCGGAGTAACATGGCTGCTTGTTATATGCAGATGGGTCTCAGTGACTATCCGAGGGCTGTCCATGAATGCAATTTGGCTCTAGAAGTTTCACCAAAGTATAGCAAAGCTTTGTTGAAGAGGGCTAGGTGTTATGAGGCTCTAAATAGGATTGAGTTGGCGATAAGAGATGTCAATAATGTACTGAACATGGAGCCAAACAATCTCATGGCACTGGAGATCGCAGAGAGGGTGAAAAAGGAAGTTGAGGAAAACGGTGTGAAGGTGGATGACAAACCAATCGACTGGGCTTCCCAATATGTTGAACCACCGTGTGCCTCGCCTCCTCCCGAGGCAGTAAAAGAGAAGATGAAGAAGAAGAAGGGCAGCAAAACTGAGGAGCAGAAGACTGAGGGTATGGATAAGTTGGTTGTGGAAGAGATAGTTAGTGATGCGAAGATGGAAATTCCTGAGGAGAATTTAAAGAAAGAGGTTCCTAAAATGAATGCAAAGGAAGTTCCTAAAAAGAATATAGAGGAAGAAGTTCCTAAGAAGAATGTAAAGCTGGTGTTCGGTGAGGATATTAGGTTGGCACAGGTGCCTGTTAATTGCAGCCTCCTAGAGTTGAGAGGGGTTATCGGGCAGCGATTTCCAGGCTCAGGTGCTGTTCTTGTCAAATACAAGGACCAAGACGGTGATTTGGTCACCATTACTAACAGTGAAGAACTAAGATGGGCCGAGTCATTGGCTGATCCGCAGGGTTTAGTCAGGCTGCATGTGGTAGAAGTTAATCCCGAGCAGGACACCTTTTTTGAAGAAGTTAGGAGTAAGCGGGTGTCCAAGCTTGACACAAAGCAGAATGGTATTGCAACGAATGGAAATGCTAGAAAAGGCAAGGAAAGAGGTAATAGGTCCTGTTATATGGATGAGTGGATTATTGAGTTTGCTCAGATGTTCAAGGACCATGTGGGTCTTAGCTCTGATGCATATTTAGACCTTCATGAGCTTGGAATGGAGTTGTATTCTGAGGCTCTGGAAGACACTGTTACATGTGAAGAAGCCCAGATTCTTTTTGATACAGCAGCGGAAAAGTTTCAGGAGATGGCTGCTTTGGCATTATTCAATTGGGGAAATGTTCATATGGCCAGGGCTCGGAAGAGGATGTTCTTACCAGAAAATGAATCAACGGAGGCCATCATGAAAGAGGTCAAATTTGCATATGAGTGGGCACAAAAGGAATATGTGAAAGCAGGAAAGAGATATGAGGAAACCCTGAAAATCAAACCAGACTTTTATGAAGGCTTTCTAGCTCTAGGTCAGCAGCAGTTTGAGCAGGCAAAACTTTCTTGGTATTATGCGATTGGCCACAATGTTGATTTGGAAACATGGCCGTCCACTGAGATATTACAACTGTACAACAATGCTGAGGACAACATGGAAAGAGGCATGCAACTCTGGGAGAAACTGGAGGAGCAGCGTAGAACCCAACTTTCTAAACCAACTAAGGTTAATTCTAAGTTGCAACAAAGGGGTTTGGATGGGCTATTCAAAGACATTTCTGCAGACGAACTTGAAGAGCAGGCTTCAGAAATGAGGTCCCAGATAAATCTATTATGGGGTACACTGCTTTATGAAAGATCTATTGTGGAATTTAAGTTGAACCTACCAGTCTGGCAAGAATGTTTCGAGGTTGCAGTTGAAAAGTTTGAGCTAGCTGGCGCTTCTCCAACGGATATAGCTGTTATGATCAAGAACCACTGTTCCAATAATACTGCATCAGATGGTAACTTGTCAAACTTACAAACTCAAACGTCTTGAAATAAATTCAGTATTAAGTATGTGACATGATCTAGTTCCTCTATTTACAGGTCTAGGGTTTCAAATTGACGAGATTGTACAGGCTTGGAATGAGATGTATGAGGCTAAAAAGTGGCAGAGTGGTGTTCCATCTTTCAGATTAGAACCATTATTACGACGGCGTGTCTCAAATCTGTACCGTGCCTTTGAACATGCATGAGTACTGAGACATTAATTGGGATTAAAGTGTCATGGCTTACTTATTGACGCCAATGGTTGGAAGGTGCATAGTTGGAAGCTTAAGGAATGCTCACTCTGATTCTAACTTTATAATTTACTTTTGAAGTTATAAGCTGTAAAATGGAAGCTCAATGTTGAATTCTGCATCCGTTCAATTATTTTTGAGATCTAGCAAAATTATAGCACATGAAGTTTGTATGCATCAACAGCATCACCCTCACGAATTTCTTTTGGCAATGAAAACCAGCAATCAGTCATTTATTGTTTTGTGTAATTTTGGTTGAAAAATGGTTTCAGTGAACTTGGTGTGATAGTGTCAGGCATATAAATTTTCCTCCATTTTTTTCTTTACACTTATTCTTATCCTTTTAAATGCTTTTAGCTTAAAGCAATAAGAATTAGGGCGATGACTTAAGAGTTAATAAAGCAATGTATCTAAAATGCATGGAGAACATGCATATGTTCACAAACGCAATCTATAAAGCTTGATAAAGCAACATGATTCTTCATAAATAGCAAGCTTCAATCAATTGAGAAATTGGACAGGAAACTGTTGGATTGAATTTCGATCGGAAGTCCTATATACTGCTTAGTATTAGCAATAAAAACTGAAATATGGGGAGTGGACATGAACCATTTGGGAGAAAGAGTTATATTTGAGTTTTTAGAATTTTTTTTTTTTTTTTTTTTTTTGAATCTGGAAATTTTATAAAATTTACAGCTTTGAGTGTATGTAGACATCAAGTTGTGAAACTATCAGTATACTGGTATAGCGCTGGAGGTTAAAGTCATGGTTGGCCAGAAGGTTCCCATATCTATGATAAAGATGTGCTTGATAATGTTTAAGGAGCTGGATGGTCAGGTAATAAGGGTCGACTATGTCCAACTTCTTTGTGT
Organism: Dillenia suffruticosa; assembly: GCA_033439265.1. NCBI lineage: Eukaryota > Viridiplantae > Streptophyta > Magnoliopsida > Dilleniales > Dilleniaceae > Dillenia > Dillenia suffruticosa. The sequence goes on along the minus strand of JAVTVX010000013.1, from coordinate 14,582,714 downwards.
TGAGGACTTGAAGAAAATGAAGAGGGTTTCCATTGATTCTCACAAGAATTGGCATGTACAACTTTTAAATCCAATTAACTGCAGTAATCATGCGGATGATGTCTAGAGCTTTGTTTTCAGGCTATTAGATGGAATTTTTCATGAGAATCAATACTTCCTGGTCCTCGGTTCATCAAAGGGAAACTTTATTCCAATCCTTTTCTCAGTTTAGATTTACCATTTTTTGATCCTGTCCGAATAGAGCTAAGGAGATTTAATGACCGAGTAAAACTTGCCACGTTTCACCATCCATGTGTTACTTATGAGGGTGTATTCATTGCTTCTGAACTGCGAGGAAAATAAACCATCCCTCTCCCCTGCCACAGAAGAAAAAATATTAATAAGAAAAGAAATAGTTGCAGCTGCATCGTATCACTGATCACAACATACTGCGCCTTGGTTATTCAAGTCTTCACGTATGGTCATTACATAGAGATGACATATTTTGGATCTTATATTTGTAGACCCAGTCTTGTGGTCTACTAGCAGAATATATATATATATGATGCAAAATCAATGTTCACATTTCATGTAAATCAGCTTTTAACATTCATACTCATACAGGTCAATCATAACCTGTTCTGCAGATTGGATGCGACTGTGGCTGCAAGGTTCTTTTTCCATGAAAAAAACAAGGGTGATTGGTTTTGATTGGGATGTTTGTAATTAATAGGACAAGTTCAATTGATTTTTTTTTTTTTTTTAATACTTCGGGTGAAGCAGGGGGTGCGGCAGAGAATTTCCCTTTTTGTTAATTTCTGCCTTTACCAGTTTGCTTCACCATTTTTTCACCCACAATTTCAGATAGTTAGCAGATGATTGTATTTGTAGTGTCGTCTCTATGCACCTCAGAGTTATTGATTGTTATCTTCCATGTTTGTAATCTATGTACCATGTGAGATTTTTTCATCAAATGTTAGATCATCTTGTGTATATTTGATAGACAGTGGTTTGATTTTTGACATTAAAAATTTTGGAAATATATAGAAATTTTGGTATTTTGAATGTAAATGCTGAAGTTGTCCTTCGATGGAAGTGAGGGAATGTATTTCCCTTAGATCTGTTGATCTTAGTCCTCGTTTATGGCCTGGTTTCATTTCGTATGAACTTAATGTAATGCCTATTGGAGAAGCATTTCACAAGTGGAGGATAATTTTTGTAGCCAGATCATTGGGTAATTTACGTCTATATTTTGGCAATATGGCTATTTTTTATTTTTTATTTTTTATTTTTTGGTATCCTAATCTCATCTTATGGTATCGTGGGTGATCATCTACTTGGATAATGGGAACTGTGGTTTGTCATATGCATTATGTAACAACCATCAACTGTTTGTTTGAAAATAACAGCTAGTTTAGGGGTTGAAATTCTGTTAATGTGGTTAATGGATTAATCAATCATCAAAAGCTGTTAGATGTTGTTAGGACAGTTAGAATCGGTTAAAGAATTGTATAAATGTTGTAAAATGAAGAGGAAATGTATAGAAAATTGTTGTTGAATCCTCCCTTCCCCTCTCTGTTTTCTATTCTCTCTCTCTCTCTAACCCCTCTCTCTATCTGCTCTCTTTCTGCCCAATTGTCAGCCTAATCTCTTCTTTCCCTTCCAATCCTTCAAATCAATACATTTCTAGCAACCCGAACATCTCTCATTCCCGTCGTCACTCACTCCCTACTCTGTTTCCAACACACTGTTTTTCTTGTCAATTTGAATGCAATGGCTGTAAGGGCTCCAACTGACTCCTCTGGGCTTGGATTGTGACAAATTTGTATTAAAGCATCGATTCTTGGCCAAAGAAAGAACTCCATGGCAGAAGGAACCCGCCAAAGAACTCACGATAATCAACTCAAGAAATTGGACACCAAGATTGAAGAATTGGCCGATGAGTTCAGAGATTACAAACTCCAAGTTGACAAAAAACTGGAAGAACAACATCAAAGAATGGAAGCATTCATGACCACCTTTAATGCTTTCCTTAAGACAGTTCAGAAAGATAGAAATGAAGAACCTTACTCTGAAAAGGTACTTAATTCTCCCTTGTTACCTTTACCAATTGAAGGAAACCAAAGGATGGAAGGGAACTCTCGCATGATAAAGAAAGACCATAACACTCGAGGGTTAATTCCCAACCTCCCAAGATTGAACTTCCAATCTTCTTTGGAGAAAACCCACGAGCATGGATCAAGAAATGCAACAAGTTCTTCGCTATGTATCAAATACCCGGCCATCAATGTGTAGACATAGTGGGAATGTACCTGGAAGGTAAGGCGGAAATCTGGTATCAAAGCTTGAAATTGGTAAGAAAGGACATGAGGTGGGAGGAGTTTTCTAGATTATTGTGCCAAAGTTTCGAAGTCAAAGGATTGCAGAATGAAATAGAAGAATTTAACAAACTTTATCTGAATATCAAAATAGAATAGATTTGGTCAATAATGATTCACAAGAATCCAAAACTTATCGAATTTTATTTTATTTCTATCTTCACCGGTGAAGTTAGAGGGGATATTAAACTAATATTAAGAATGATGAAGCCAACCACACTCTTCCAGGCCTTTGAAATTGCAGCACTGCAGGAACACTCCCATGAACCGGCAAGAAAAAAAGGGGTCAGCATCAACAAGAATTGAGATCCTGAGGATAACATCATCAAGGGAAAATTTCTGGATTACATATTCCAACAACGCAACAACCAGTAGGAGTGAACAACCCATAATGGGGAAATACTACTAATACCTGCGTACCAACTACTAATACCTGCATACCAAAGCATACTCCTTAAGAAGTCCAGTATAGGAGAAGTAATAACCTTTGCTTCAAATGCGGGAAGATGTTTGCTCCGAGATGTATGTTTAAGCACTTGAACTTCATATTAGCAGCTAAAGAAAAGACTCGGGTGAATTTACTCCGGAAGATGAAGACGATGGTAGTCCCTCCATTCCTCCAGAAGAAGTTGTTGAGATTAGCAAGCCTTGGGGAACCTGAGGCAGTACTTAAAGAGGAGTAATCTTGAAAATTTTGAATTTCACTAGAGCTTACTTTTCAACTTTCCATCCTTGAAGACACTCGTCTTCAAAGAGGGGAAATGTGTAACAACCATCAACTGTTTGTTTGAAAATAACAGCTAGTTCAGGGGTTGAAATTTTGTTAATTCGGTTAATGGATTAATCAACAACCAGAAGCTGTTAGATGTTGTTAGGAAAGTTGGAATTGGTTAAAGAATTGTATAAACGTTGTAAAATCAAAAGAAAATGTACAGAAAATTGTTGTTGAATCCTCTCTCTCTCTAACCCCTCTCTCTCAATCTGCTCTCTTTCTGCACAATTGTCACCCTAATCTCTTCTTTCCCTTCCGATCCTTCGAATCAATCCATTTCCGGCAACCTGAACATCTCCCATTCCCATTGTCGCTCCCTGCTCTGTTTCCAACACACTGTTTTTCCTCAATTTGACTGCAATGGCTTTAAGAGATCCCACTGACTCCTCTGGGCTTGTGTTGTGACACATTACTGGTTTAAATGGTGCACCACGGTTAGGTCAGAATGTTGATATATGGAGACCGCAGGAGGACCAGATTCTGAGACATGTCTATTTACCGTACACCAGCACTGTTATTTGCGGAGGGGCTTGCTCCGCTGGAACACCCCTCTGCTTGCAAAGAGTTGCCTTAGCTTGGGTTGCCACCCAAAGGTAGCGCCCACAAGTGAAGACGCCACGTCACCCGTTGGCGTCCATGTGACCCAACCAGGGCGCCTCGTGCCTTACCCTTTGTGTGGGACTCAACTTGAGCTTCGAGTTTCAAATTATTTGTATGAGTGATACTTCATAGCAACAGTATCGGATGTCCCCCAAGGGACTCAGCAACAGTATGCCGAATGCAATTTCTGCTTTGCCCTCGGGACTTGCATCCGCAATGCCGAATGCCATTTCTGCTTTGCCCTCAGGACTTGCAACCGCAAAGATGGGTCTGCCTCCAATCCTTGCATACTCTCAGCTTTTTGATAACACAATATTGACAAAAAGCCAGGACAAGATATTGCAAATGTTTGTTCTAATCTCCCATAATCGGATATTAAGAAGGGTCAAGATCGCAAAAAACAGCAGATGATTATATTGTAAGCAATCAGAGAGAGACAGAGAGAGAGCATATAGCTGATTCTTGTCTTTGAACCCTCTGGTCACTGTTAACCTATTAAAATTCAGGAAAGAATATATCTACAAATAGATGTTTCTTGATATTAAATGCACATTTCACTTAATCAAATGTTTCATCATCAACGATGAACTCATCTTTGAATAGGCAAACCACTTAAACAGAAGCATCTGAAAATGCAGAAGCCAAATGGAGAAACAAGGCAACACCGCTTGAGAGCATAAAACTGACATTCATATCCAAATTACACCTGTACATAAATTTCTCTTCGAAGAGAACTTATGAACTTATTTATCTGAACATAATCTCTCTCTATCTCCCCCTCTCATATTTCTACAATCACCGGATCCAGGACCCAGATCTCCATTCATCGGTCGCTGTCTTTATTACCACCCTCAGCAAGTTGGCCAGATCAGTTCTAGCTCTTTTTTTGAACAGAAAGTAAAAGGTGCAACAACTAAATCCATTATATCGGTAGGTAGGATCACTTTACAGAATCTCCTTCCCAGTTGCTCTAGCCATCAGGGCGGAAGTTTAGTAAATTGGGGAGAGCAGTTGACTTAAGGTCCTTGATATCCAATGCAGTCACCTTGCACGACTCCAGTAAGAGTGATCGGAGATTCTTCAAAGGCTTCAAGAACTGCAACCCCTTGCTTGTAATGCTAGAATTAGATACATTCAAGGACACCAATGCAGTCAACCCTGCCATTTTTAGACAATTATTATAGGAGGTGAGAACAAACGTCTGAGATCCACCACAAAGTAAGCTATGTGACAGCTTTAAGGCCAAACTAAAACTTGGTTCTTCAAGTTTGAGGGTGGTATAGTGGTATAAAATTCTTCCAAAGATATGCAGGAAAGCACAAAACAAGAATGGTTGGCTGCTGAGGTGCCCTTGGTCAGCTGCCCACCAGCGATCAGAAGGCTCACAAACTCAAATAATGCCTAGAAGAAAAACATTAACCCAGGTGCCGAACCAAACTTCAAGTTCATGATTCATGATCTGAGTGCTACGCATTAGCAATACTGACTTATGTTACTTGAATAATGCAATGGGAAATTTATAGAATCTACAAGGCCAGAATATACCAGAAATTAATTCCAGGCTGTTGTCACTCAGGCTGAGGTTTTGTGACAGATTCAGCAATCTCAAGGAAATGAGACCTTTAATGTTATTGACACCGGTATCAGTTAATCCTCCACCACATATCTCTAGTGAGCGAAGGTTCCTAAAGTCTGAAATAAACACCAACATGATGAGTTTATAAAATTAAGAAGGGAAAAACAAAGTTTGCTAGATGGGCTAATTTTGCATTAAGCCTAACAACACTAATAGGGAGTTTATACCGGACACCATGACACAACAATCAATTGAGGAACTCAACAAAGAAGTCCCCAAAAAGTTGGGGATGGTCATGCGAATTCACTTTTTCTATTCGACTATATTCAATGTCATATTAATAGTAAAGTACTACAACATAAAAGAGACAAATTTTAGTAGATAATAAAACATATAACATACATTGCAAGGAGATTGTTCCAAGATCAGTAATTCGAGCCCCAAAAAGGTCCAGATCAGTCAATCCGGTCAGACCTGCATCATAGGATAAAAAGAATACATCTTACTAGGCAGCATCCATGGGGGGATAAATCAATCAATATGACTTGCCACCATTACATCAAGAGAAATTGAAAGCCAGATTTCCTCATCAGATTTCCTAGCCCATTTACACATTGATATTATCCACATTCCAACGTTAATGTGACAAGAATTGGTCACAGAAGAAATCTATTACCAATGTCTATGGTCAGTGCCATTTTTCCTAATTATTCAAGTCACTTTATTCAAATACACCATTGCTTGCAGGCAATATAGAAGTGCTATTTCTCTCATATTTGTAGCACAAATGTCATCAAATGTACTCGTTTCCAATTTCAACCCCCCTTTTGCGAAGTAATTTGTGCTGCATTGAAATTTATATGATGCATTGTATACCAAACATAGGTATAAAAGACAAGGAACAAAACATTTGTACCAATATGAAATGCAACCTCTATATTATGAGGTAAGAGGGCTCATATTATTTATCTGTTGCACAGAACCATATGTGCAGAGGATGCGGCGGCGATGGAGGCCAGAAAGGATTACCTCATGTTGTATACTCAGCAGACGTTTAAAGCCGAGCAGCATATTTTTCCCTCATTAAGAAAAAGTTGACTTTGATGCTCCCAAGCATTCTTCATATAAGTAAACAATAACACAGAGGAAAGAGAAGTTGAGTATTGAACAAGTCACCTCTTGCAAGAATTTGGCACAACATGCTATTTTCAGCAATCTCATTTCAAAACTCAAAATATTCCACCCTAAATGTAAAGCATGCCTTGTAGAGCAATAAGTGATATGACTCCAAAAGGAAGCACCAGAAAGAGTGCTTTCTCATGACCACTAATAATTTAACCTCATTATGCCAATTGATAATCACACTGCACAATTAAACTCCAAACAACTCTACAACACAGCATATTGAGAATATGTATAGATCCTTACCCGTGATAGCTGCAAGTCCAGAATCTGAAATTTGGCGGGCATCAAGATTGAGTGATTTAAGGGATGTCAATCTGGATAGCCATTTTAAACCACTATCATTTACTGAGGTAAATGAGAGATTTATGCTCTGAAGTTCAGTCAAACCTACAATGCCCAGAATCAGACATGTCAGACACACCTTGATAAAATGAGCACAGAACTAGAGAGAGTCCATCTCGAGAGCTAGATAAAAAGAATTCCCGACTCAAGATTCTAAGGACAAGACTGGATAGTAGTTTTAGGGGAAATGCTGCTACCATGATTATCATGCATGCACAGTACAAATAATTCAAACATAAACACACAATAAGTTACATGTTTTGGCGAATATGAATATGTCCACGATCATGATCTTCTACAATTACCATTACTTTCATATCATTCAACTATTAGTTTTTTGATAGCAAAATAAGAATATATTAAATATATGAAAGAATGTAAAAAACACCTAAGGATGTAAATTACCGATGCATGAGCCAATAGAGAAGTATAAAAAACAATCATGTCCCACAAAAGAGAAGGCCCAATGATCTGATTGCAGAAAATTTTGATATTCCATTCTCTCCAAAGACACCATGGGATGATAAAAGTGTATTTTCTCAATAACCAAGTATTTGTTTCCTTCAAAAACCTCTAAATTCCGTGACAAACAAATTGCAAATTCTATCAAGGCACACCGAACTTTGCCACACACAATAAAAAGATGGTTCCACATCTCCCTCGTGATAGAGCAATGTAAAAAAAAGTAATCTTTAGATTCAGAATTCATATGTTGCATGACACATATATCCAAAGAGATAGATTTACAAGGTCAGCTCTTTTGAAGAAGATCGAAGAAGTAGCACTATGGACCAAATAAATGTAAATGTACTCTAGTAGGAACCTTTCCAAATAAAATTATTTAATAGAAAACGAAGGTTTTGGGATAATCTAATTACACAATGAAAAAGAGAACTATAAGTAAAGGCCCCTCCAAAGTCGAAACTCCAAACCCTAGAATAAGAAGTATAAGAAAAAGGTCCATTACCTGAAAGAGAGAAATCAAAGATGAAATCTCAACAACTAATGTATCCTTAAAATCCCTTAAAAAATGAAAATCCTAAGAAGGTGAATTACCCTCCCAAATTTAAAAATCTTCAATAGAGGCAGAGAGAACCTATGAAGGTGAGCAAAAGAATTTAATAACAGCGAATCTCCAATCCAGATGTGTCCCAGAATAACACATGAGAACAATCACCTACTTTACAAGACACCAAAGGCACAAAAAATTATCATATAAAAGAGAAATAAATTCTCAAGGACTGCAATGAGACAGACAATAGTTGCTTTTTATAACCAAGAAAATTGAGTTCTAAAGGAAATCTTCATGGTCATATGCTTGCCAGAGAGATGTTCTTGGATACCATATTACCTAGACCTTATTGAAGATGACGATGAAGCATTTCAAGAGATGTGTGAATGGATGCCTCCCGAATATATAGCCCTAATCCGCCAACAACTTGGATAGCAAATTCAGTCAAAAATCCAAGGAAAGGAAGTGAAGAAAAGACCCAAAATGAAGCCAACCATGGCCCAAGAAGGCTGCCCAAAATAAGCAGAAAGATAGGCAGATTTCTGGACAGAAAATGTCCAGAAATCTGCCCAGAAACTTGACCCAAAATTAGGCCCATTCACTGCCCACCTTCTGCCCACTCAAAGGAGACTTCAAGTCCATTAAATGAAACTCCAATTAAGGCCCTAAGTGACTATATAGCAGGTCCAAAAGAAGCCCAAACAATACAGGGACAGAATGGATAGAATTTATAACGACTAGTTTTTGGGTTTGTGTCTACCGGCTAGTTTTTCCTTTTAGGCTATAAATAAGTCTCCTCTCTTCACTTGTAAGATACCTTGGAGTATTGTCTCCTTGTATCATTTTTAGATCTAAAAAGTCTTTCAAAATTGTATTATATTTTTAAGCATAGTCTCTACAATGTTTTTGTATATTTGATACTTCATCAAAAAAATAGAATTGTGTTCATTCACATAGATCAAGTCTCTTCTTTTGTTGCTCTTCAACATCTTCGAACAAACCTTGCATCTTCCTTCAAAGTTCGAAACCGCTGCTCACCAAAACCTAGCTCAACTACCACCAAAGCTTCCGCACTTCAAATTTCAACATGGTATAAGAGCGAATTACATTTCCTTCCCTCACTTCCGAAAATTACCCTCAATGGGCTGCCATAATCCAAAGGCTCTTAAATATTTCAGATTCTTTGGAGCATATCCAAGAAGAGCCTCTTGAGTCCACACACCCCAAATTTGAGCAATGGAAGAAGCAAGATGATGGCATCACTCTCAAGCTCCTCACATCAATGGATAAAGCACATCAAATCATGGTGAGAGGCTGTTCAAATGCCAAGGCCGTGTGGGATACTTTGGAAGGTCTCTATGGCAACAAACACAACTTGAGGAGAGTCTTTGAGCTTCAACAACAAATCTCCAAACTTCAAAGAGGTGACAAAACTCTACCCCAAGCCTTTGGTGACCTCGAACGGCTATGGACAGAATTGGAGACATTGAGGCCACTAACAATAGACCTCAATATTCTTCAACAAAGAAGAAACGAAGACAAGACATTTGCCTTGCTTATTTTCCTTGGAAAGCCATTCAAAGTGGTGCGCCAAGAAATCCTAAGAAAGAAAGCTCTACCATCTTATGTGGAGGTCCAAAGAGCCGAAACCTCTAAGAGGCTTGAGGAAGAAAGTCGACCACAAATGGAGTTCTATGGCTTCAAGGCGACGGTGGAGGAGCAACATGTTGAGTACGTGTGCACCAATTGCCAAAGACAAGGTCACATCGAAGAAAGATGTTGGGACTTACATCCAAACCTCAAGCCAAACGGAGCAATGTCGCATCAAAGGAGGAGTGAACTACCTATTAAAGGTATAAGCTTTAATCCAAATTTAAATGCTTTTAAATATGTGTATTGTCATATTAGACAAACCCCTTGCATGTCTAGAGAAGGATACAAATATATTATATCATTTATTGATAATCACTCTAGATATACATAAGTATATATGCTTAAGGAAATGACACAAGCACATAATACATTTAAAAAGTATTATCATCTAGTTAATAAGGTGTACAATGCATCAATTTAAACACTTAGAACGGATGATAGAAATAACATATGCCCTAACTTTGAAAGTTTTGTAAAACAAAAGAGCATTGTACCAAAAATCATGAGTCAAGAAAATTTCAGAATAAATGAGGAAGACATAAACACAATGGCACTATCATTATTAGATGACGCACACTTGACTCGTGAATATTAGTGTGATGCTATTAGCATCGCCACATACACATACAATCGCATACCACACTATGAATTTCATGAAAAATCTTCAATAGAAATCATTAGAAATAGCAAACCAAACCTTTTGCATCTTAGAAGATTTGGGTGTGTTTGCTACATGAATGGAGTGCAATGTATATTCTTAAGATATGGGCCAAAGAAAAATAGATATATTTATTATGATCCTAAAACCAACACGGCATACATATCGAAAGATATGAAATTTGCCCAAGATGATTTTTACTTTGCAGAATTAGGTGATAAAACACCTCTGAGTTTGCCTATCGAAGCTCCAACTGAAGAGCAAGGGGGAGCACAACAAATAAGCCATGCTCATATAGCTTGTAATGCTCAAGTCATTGAGGAGGAGCAAAAAGACAAGGCCAAAAAGAAGAAAAAGAAGGCTAGGGAACCTCAAGAAACTCAACCTTCCTTCACTATCTCTCCAAGTCACAACTCCACGACTCCATGACTCCATGGAGTTCCATTCGTCGGACTTGAGGGGGAGTGTTGAAGATGATGATAAAGCATTCCAAAAGATGTGTGAATAGATGTCTCCCGAATATATAACTCTAATCCGCCAACAACTTGGATAGCAAATTCAATCAAAAATCCAATGAAAGAAAGGAAAGAAAATACCCAAAATGAAGCAAACCATGGCCCAAGAAGGCTGCCCAAAATAAGCAGAAAGATAGGCAGATTTCTGGACAGAAAATGTCCAGAAATCTGTCCAGAAACTTGACCCAAAATTAGACCCATTCACTGCCCACCTTCGGCCTACTCAAAGGAGACTTCAAGTCCATTAAATGAAGCTCCAATCAAGGCCCTAAGTGACTATATAGCAGGTCCAAAAGAAGCCCAAACAATGCAGGGACAGAATGAGAAGAATTTATAATGGCTAGTTTTTGGGTTTGTGTCTACCGACTAGTTTTTGTATCTACCAGCTAATTTTTCCTTTTAACCTATAAATAAGTCTCCTCTCTTCACTTGTAAGATACCTTGGAGTATTATCTCCTAGTATCATTTTTAGAACTAAAAAATCTCTCAAAATTGTGTTAGAGTATAGTCTCTACAATGTTTTTGTATATTTGATACTTCATCAAAAAAATAGAATTGTGTTCATTCACATAGATCAAGTCTTTTCTTTTGTTGCTCTTCAATCTCTTCAATATCTTCAAACAAACCTTCCATCTTCCTTCAAAGTTCAAAACCGTTGCTCACCAAAACCTAGCTCAACTACCAAAGCTTCCGCACTTCAAATTTCAACAGACCTAACCAACCCTCAAACTTAGGTTTAGACATCTAACCCCATCTCCTCAAAATGATCTTTCTTATCCAACCCACATCCAAACCAAAAATAGTGTCATCCTTTTTTCAACCTTATCAGCTACCCCGACTGCAAACCTAAAAAAAGAAAGAAAATATAATGAGATACTGGATAGGTGAACCTAGATCAAGGTAATAAGACCACCCAAGGTTAAAAACCGTCAAGTCTCTTGCAAATTCTATTCACAACAGGGTCCCAAAACTAAACTCTTTTAGGATTACCCCTTTTCCCCAAAAAGAAACCTCCTAAGTATGAAATCAACTACTCCCTATTTGCACAATTCCTAATATCTGGCAAGTGATCAAGAGTCTCACTAAAAATATTTATGCCAAGAAGCACCCTTGGGTACATATTAATTTTACACCTGAAATTTTTCTCAAAAATATTACAAAGAGCAATCATATCCTTAAAACCCTCACTATTTTCGTTAAAAAAGAGAATAGTATCATTAACAAACTGAAGATATGACACACAAACCCCTCCTTGCAGAAATATTAGCACGAATCCTTCCCTGAATTAACGTACTCAAAAGATCTATTACAACAGTAAAAATAAAAAGACAAAGAGGATCACTGTAATACCCTAAATACTTGGTGTGTGCTAGGGCCCCAAATCAGTGTGCACCAAGGCCAAGGGCCAGTTGGTTGTGGCAAGCAAAATGGGGCAGGCGGAGTCTGTTATAGGTGGTGATGAGCTCGAATCTAGTTGAATGGTGACCATATCATACAACTGAAGCATGCTGGCTGTGGCTAGAAACCATGTCGACGGATGACAGTTATGGCAGTTGGGCTTGGTAGTTCACTGTCCTCACTAAGGCATTGGCACATGACACTTGTGGGCAAAGCAGTTGGCTGCATTCAACTTCATTCAAACAAAGAATGAAGCAGATCTAGCCATTGGCGAGGCAGAGAGCAGGCGATTAAGGCTGTCCTGGCACATCAGAAGGCGGTCAAGGCTGTCCTCACACATCATCACATGGTTAGAACTCTCTTGGCACATTAGCAGGCGGTTGAGACTTGTCTTGACACACTTGGCAACAATGGCTGAATACAATTTAAATGTAATAAACTATATTAGACATGTGCCACCACTGTTTGTAAATCAGCTATGCTTAGTCACCATGGGCAGTTGGGTGTGTTAACTGCCAAGACACCCATAAATAGGTTAAGTGTCAAAAGGCTGGAAGAAAAGTTTTGGGGGGAGAGATTGTAATCCCATCCTAGCCTATCTTTGTAACATAGTAGGTCCAATACAAAGGTTGGGAAGTGTTTTTCTTGTAATTTTGTGCGTGGTTTCTATTATACTATTGTGTGGTGAGAAGAACAAACAAAAGAAACGGGAGTGCTGAAACCTGTAGAGCTCTGGTTTGCATCACTAGGGGCCAAAAAAAAAAATCTAAGGCAGAAATTAACCCAGTGACAGTTGGTATCGGAGCCCAAAATTGGTTCTATGGCCAGATAGAATGGGCAATACTTGTGATCAGCTTACATGAGTGGGAGAGGCATTGAGCATTCCAGATCCACTTCCGGAGATTTCCTTGTTTAGTCAGGTTGATGCTTTGGCCACTGAAGTAGAAACTCACACAACATCAATGAGGGAACTTGGTGCAAGGGTAGGATCTATAGGATCTTCATCCACCGACACTGAGAGTTCGCTTAGTGATGCCGTGTAGACGAACCTTCAAAAGATAGAAGAAGAGATAGCCATCCTGAGATGGGCAGTTCTTGATGTCCCGACATTAGAATCAGGGGTGGCCCACTCACGGATGAAAGTGCCAAAGCCAAAGACCTTCAAAGGGGATAGATCAGCAAAAGAACTTGAGAACTTCCTCTGGGTTATGGAGCAGTTCTTCAAAGCTGCCCGTGTGCCAAAAGACCAGCAAGTCACAGTGACAACAATGTACTTGGCCGACGATGCCAAGTTATGGTGGAGAACTCGGGTTCAGGACAACCTTCGTGCCGGTCGATCTCAAATTTCATCTTGGCAGACCCTTGAAAAGAAATTGAAGGATAAGTTTCTTCCTTGCAACACCACTAGGGTTGCAAGGGAGAACATGAAAAAATTGAAACACACCAGTACTATGTGGGACAATGTGAAAGAAATCAGTTCTATCATGCTTGATATTCAGAACATGTCGGAAGAAAACAAACTATTCAATTTCATGTCTAGCTTGCAACCGTGGGCGCAGGCTGAATCAAGGAGGCAAGAGGTGAAAGATCTTCCTTCCACTTTTGCTGAGAAGATGGCCTAGTTGATTTCAAACTTTTAAACTCAATTTCTAACCCGAGCAAAAAGAATAAGGGCAAGGGGAGGGATAAGTAGGGGAAGAAAAGAAATGAAAGAAAGGCAAAAAGAAAAATAAAAGCAGTGATGGAAACTCTGAAAATCAGATCAAGGATAAGTCAAAAGGGCGGTTGCTTCATCTACAATGGACCCCATTGTGCAAAGGAGTGCCCCGAATGAGAACAATTATCTGCATTGATAGCTGAGGACCAAGGGGACAAGTTTGACTCAGTGAAGCCTGTCCAAGTAAGCCCATTGCAGTCGGTCAGTGTGATGCGGGCTGGCATTTTCCAGCCCCTTATGTATGTTCAGCCCATTTTGAATGGCAAGAAATTGCTTGCCATGGTAGACACTGATGCCATCCACAACTTTGTGACAGATCGAGAGATGTAGAAACTCGGTCTCAAGACTATTAAGAGTCCAAGTCTGTTAAAGATTGTAAATTCTGAGGCAAGACCTGTGCAAGGGCTGTTTAAGGATGCGGATTTGCAAATCGGTGGATGGTTTGGTAGGTGCGATTTCATGGCTATTCACTTGGATGACTTTGATGTTGTCGTGGGGCTGGAATTCTTAGTCCAAGCCAAGGTTGTGCCAACACCCCACTTAAAGGGAATTTTCATCATGGATGAAAGAGCACCTTGTTATGTCCCTGATAGACCCATCAAAGTATGAGGGTGGAACAGCCCCTATGTTGATTTCAACCCTACAAGTCAAGTAGGGATTGAAAGGGGGGATATTCTTCTTTCTTTATTTAGTTTTGTTATAGCTGTATATCCATTGATTAGCTCTCTAAATATTTTCATTATTGTTGTAAATATTTTTGTTGTAATTAATGCTGTAATTTTTTTTATAATAGGCTTAGGACTAAGGGATCTGATTATACTTATTATATTAGACCCTAAAATTAAGGGATTTGATTATTTTTTATATCTATATATTGTAATTCTCTTAATGAAATGATCAGAACAATTTTTCAGAAATTCTCTTTTATTTTGTCATGATATCATAGCCAAAAGTCTGAGATCATTTCATCTTGTGTCTGGTTCCTTGTCTATCTCCAAGATCTTAGTGCTTTGTTCCTTTGTTTTTTTTCGTGTTCTTCTATTCTGTTTTCTTAGACCTGGTCTTTTAGTTCTTGTTTCTAGTTGGATCATGTCTTTGGAACGATCTGAACACTTTCTTGTTCGATTTAATGGCAAGAACTATTCTATTTGGGCAAGAACTATTCTATTTGGGCGTTTCAATTTCAGATCTTTGTCAAGGGAAAGGAATTATGGGATCATATTGATGAGACAAATCCTGTACCTAACAGCGAGAAGGAGAAAGAGAAATATGTGAAATGGGAGGTGAATGATGCTCAGATTATGTCTTGGATCCTTAGAAGTATGGAACCCTCGATACTTCTCAATCTCAAGCCTTATAAGACCTCTAGAGAAATTTGGGATTACTTGAAGAAAATTTACAATCAAAGCAATGCAACACTAAGGTTTCAATTGAAACTCGAGTTGGGTCAACTCATTCAGGGGAGTATGTCAATCCAAGAGCTTTATTCTTCCTTTGGTAATCTTTGGGCTGAGTATACTGATATTGTGTATGCAAGTGTACCTCCCGAAAGGCTAATTGCTATCCTACGAGTGCATGAGACTTAGCAAGCGTGACCAATTTTTAATGAAATTAAGGGGGGAGTTTGAACCAATTAGATCCAACCTGATGAATAGGAAATCAATTTCTTTATTGGATATTTGTGTAGGAGAGCTTCTAAGGGAAGAACAACGGCTAATTACATAGACTGTCTTGGAGCAGAAAACTCAAAATTCTGCTCTAATTACTGTTGCCTACGCTGCTCAAGGGAGATCTAAAGAAGGCAGAGATATAACTAATGTCCAGTGCTATAGTTGCAAAAGATTTGGGCACATTGCCACTAATTGTGCTAAAAAATTTTGCAATTATTGTAAGAAAACAGGGCATATCATCAAAGATTGCTCCATTCGGCCTCCAAAGAAATCTGAAACTGCCTACAATGTCTCGGCCGGTTCCTCAAATGCCCTTAGTCCTGGTCAGTCTTCTATTACCCTTGAAATGGTCCAACAAATGATCGTTTCTGCCCTTTCTGCTTTAGGCCTCTCAGGTAACAAAAATTATAATCCTAAGCTTTGGTATTTTGATTCTGGTGCTTCCAATCACATGACCAACACTACCTTACCATTAAATAATGTTAAAAAATACAAAGGCAATCTTCAGATTCATACTGCCGATGGTAATTCCTTACCTATCATAGCTGTTGGTGATATTTCAACCTCTTTAAATTCTGTTTTTGTGTCTCCTAAGCTGTCCGCTAATCTTATATCTGTTGGTCAATTAGTTGATAACAATTATAATATTCAATTCTCAAATTCTGATTGTCTTGTACAGGATCAAGTGTCCAGGAAGATGATCGCGAAGGGACGTAAAGTGGGACGTCTTTTTCCTTTATTTTTATCTCCCTCTCCGGTGTCAAATTATGTTGCTTGTAATGTTGTTCAATGTGATGATCAGGTGTGGCATAGACGTTTAGGACATCCTAATCTTCATGTTCTTCGACTTTTGCTTAAATCTGGTTTACTTGGAAATAAAAATTCGACTTCTCATAATGACATTATTGACTGTGCATCTTGCAAACTTGATAAAAGCAAAATGCTTCCTTTTCTATCGCATAAAACCCGCACCACCAAGCCTTTTGAACTTGTACATACTGATGTATGGGGTATTGCACATGTAATTTCTCATGAACATTACAAATACTTTGTTACAATTATCGATGATTTCACTCGCTTCACTCAGATATATTTCCTTCGGTCTAAAAGTGAGGTTTTCTCTGTGTTTAAGTCTTTCTTACTTTAGTTGAAACACAATTTTCTACTAAAATCAAAATCTTGCAATCTGATTCGAGTGGTGAATATATGTCAATGAATTTCAATTTTTTCTTCAAAGTCATGGGATCATATCACAACGTTCTTGTTCTTTCACTCCACAACAAAACAGTGTGGCTGAAAGAAAGAATTGTCATCTTCTCGATATTGTTCGAACTCTTCTAATTGAGTCTTATTCTCATTTTTGGTGTGAAGCTTTGTCTACCGTTGTTTATTTGATCAATAGATTACCATCTCCCAACTTGAACAATGATTCTTCCTACTTTCGTTTGTTTGGACATGCACCAAATTATTCCAATCTTTATATTTTTGGATGTGTTTGTTTTGTTCACCTTCCTGCACATGAGAGAAATAAACTTAGTGCCCAATCTGTCAAGTGTGCCTTTTTAAGATATGCCGAAACCCAAAAAGGATTTGTTTGCTATGATCCTCTTGCCCGTCAAACTCGTGTCTCTAGGAATGTCATTTTTTTTAAATCAACCCTTCTTTAGCACATAACAGATTTCAGAATTCCCTTCTCTATTTGCTTTACCATATTTTCCTGAATCACCAACATCAGTCCAAAGGTTTAAACCTGGTTATGTTTATCGTCGACGCACTCCTACATCTAATCCTCCTACTGGTCTCACTGAGGTCTCTCCACATCTTCCTGCGGCATCTGATTCTGTTCTACCCATTTCCAATGATCCACCTCTTCGAAGAAGCTCTAGACCTCACAAACCTCCTGAAAGGTATGGGTTTTCAAACCCTAAGGCCATGTCTACTACTTTGTCTTCTATTTCCATTCCTACTTGTTATAAATAGGCTCTGGAACATGAGTGTTGGCAACAAGCAATGGAAGCAGAACTCCAAGCACTTGAGGAAAACCATACCTGGGACATTGTTTCTTGTCCTCCAAATGTTAAACCCATTGGTAGTAAGTGGGTCTATACTATGAAACTCAAGTCAGATGGCTCTCTAGACAGATACAAAGTTCGATTAGTTGTTCCGGGCAATAAACAAGAATATGGCCTCGACTATGAAAAAACATTCGCACCAGTTGCTAAGATGACCACGATAAGAACCATTCTTGCTATTGCATCTTCTAAATCTTGGCCTTTACATCAAATGGATGTAAAAAATTCCGTCTTGAATGGGGACCTTAAGGAAGAGATTTATATGAAACTTCCACCCGGTATGTCAATGACGGCTTCTCATGAAGTTTGCAAGCTAAGACGCTCTTTGTATGGGTTGAAGCAGGCACCTAGGGCCTGGTTTGATAAGTTTCGCAGCACTCTTCTCACCTTCTCTTTCACACAAAATCAATATGATTCATCACTCTTCTTTCACAAGACAACCACCGGAATGGTCTTTCTCTTGGTCTATGTTGATATTATCATCACTGGTGATGACAATCGACTGATCACAAAGCTTCAAAATATGTTGCATAGTACATTTAAAATGAAAGATCTTGGGCACCTCACATATTTTTTGGGGCTGGAAGTTCACTCTCGAGATCATGGTTTGTCCTTAAATCAACATAAATATATCCAAGATCTCATTGAATTAGCTGGTTTAAAGGATGCTACTACAGTTGATATGCCAACGGAGGTGAATGTGAAATACCAAAAAGATGCAGATGAGCTTTTGCCTGATCCTTTTTTATATAGACAACTTATTGGTAGTCTTATCTACCTAACAATTACAAGTCCCGATATCTCATATGTTGTCCATATAGTCAGCAAATTTATGCAATCACCTCAACATCTTCATCTTGCTACTGTTCGTCGCATTATTCGATACTTAATTAGGTCACCTACTCGTGGGTTGTTTTTTCCTACAAAATCTGCTCTTCATTTGACTGCATATAGTGATGCAGATTGGGCTGGCTGCCCGGATACTAGGAAGTCTACAACAGGGTGGTGCATCTTTCTTGGCGATGCCTTAATTTTTTGGAAGTGTAAGAAGCAGGATTTTGTCTCTAAATCTTCCATGGAGATCGAGTATAGGCCATGTCTACAGCTTGTTCTGAAATTGTGTGGTTACGTGGTCTTCTTTCCGAACTTGGATTTCCTCCAACTGATCCGACTCCACTTCATGGTGATAATACTAGTGCCACTCAAATAGTTGCGAATCCAGTATATCATGAACGCACAAAGCACATAGAGGTGGACTGTCATTACATTAGGGAGGCCTTCACCCGAGGTGTTATCACTTTTCCTCATCTTACTATTGATCTTCAAATCGCTGATGTCTTTGTAAAACCTTTGACATGCCAACGACACAAGTTTCCCAGTAGCAAATTGATGCTGCTCGACTTACCCGCATCAATTTGAGGGGGGATGTCAATATATTTTTCTTTCTTTATTTAGTTTTGTTATAGTTGTATATCCCTTAATTAGTTCTCTAAATATTTTCATTATTGTTGTAAATATTCTTGTTATAATTAATGCTATAATTTTTCTTGTAATAGGCGTAGGACTAAGGAATCTGATTATACTTACTATATTAGACCCTAGAATTAAGGGATTTGATTATTCTTGATGTCTATATATTGTTATTCTCTTAATGAAATGATCAAAACAATTTTTCAGAAATTCTCTCTTATTTTGTCAGGGGGCAATCCACATACTTGGCAATGATGGTGGACATAAAACCAGAACAGAAGAGGGAAGAACTTTCCAAGGCGGTAGCCGAGATTCTGGAGAATTCTCAGACATGTTTCTTGCAGAGTTGCTTAGGGTCCTGCCCCCTTGCAGAGCCATTGATCACAAAATTGAGTTGCTGTCCAATGCTAGGCTCCCTGCACAGGCAACTTACCGCATGTCTCTCATAGAATTGGAGGAATTGAGAAAACAATTAAAGGAGTTGTTAGATGTTGGCTACATCCAACCGTCAAGGCTCCTTACGACACTCGTATTATTCCAAAAGAAGTAGGATGGTTCGCTTCGCATGTGTGTGGACTACAGAGTGCTGAATAAGGTGAGGGTGAAGAACAAGCATCGGCAAACTTGCCCGATTGCCTTGCAGCGACCAGTTTCTTCACCAAATTGGATCATAGATCGGGATATTGGCAAGTTCAAATTGCTGAGGACAATGAACAAAAGACAGCCTGTGTGACCCGCCATGGTTTGTATGAATTCTTAGTCATGCCTTTAGGGCTTACAAACACCCCTGCTACGTTCTGTAACTTGATGAGCGATGTATTCCATGACTACTTGGATAAATTTGTAGTAATCTACTTGGATGACATTTTGATTTATAGTAAACCCTTGGAGGATCATGTAAACCACTTTGGGCAGGTGCTGCTGAAACTAAGGGAGAACCATCTATTTGTCAAGGCAAAAAAATGTGAATTCTGTCATGCAGAGATCAAATTCCTTGAGCACTGGGTCAGTCAAGGACAAGTGCACATGGACTCTCAAAAAGTGAAGGCTACTTTAGAGTGAAAAGCACCTGATAAAGTGGCAGATTTGCAGTCATTTTGGGGGCTGGCCAACTACTACTGTAAATTTATCCCAGACTACTCAAAAGATGGCCACTTGTTTGACAGATTTGTTAAAGAAGAAAGGCAAATGGGTTAGGAAGCGGAGGTCTCAACCTATGTTGCAGTTTCGAGATTTCAACCTCCCATTTGAGGTGCGCATCGATGCTTCAGATCATGTAGTGGGTGGTGTATTGGTGCAAGAGGGGCACCCAGTTGCTTTTGAAAGCAAGAAGCTCAAAGAAAGTAAGCAAAGATATTCTGCCCATGAAAAGGAGATGCCTATATTTGTGAATTGCTTGCAAGCTTGAAGAAACTACTTATCGTGCGGACAAAGATCGATTACAAACTTGCCTAAAGTACAGGGGTTAGGAACAATTTTGGTGGTAGTTGATCGATTCTCCAAGTATACAACCTTTGTTGCAGCCTCCCCAGTATGCCCTTCGGAAGAGACTGCTGATTTGTTCTTTAGAGGCGTAGTCAAATATTTGGGATTGCCAAAAGATATTGTGAGCAATAGGGACCCGTGATTTACAGGGAAGTTCTGGACATGCTTATTTGA
Source organism: Dillenia suffruticosa (assembly GCA_033439265.1). Classification (NCBI taxonomy): domain Eukaryota; kingdom Viridiplantae; phylum Streptophyta; class Magnoliopsida; order Dilleniales; family Dilleniaceae; genus Dillenia; species Dillenia suffruticosa. The sequence goes on along the minus strand of JAVTVX010000013.1, from coordinate 14,562,058 downwards.
ATTGTTGGGATCCGAATTGAAATTCTCCACAGCAAATCATCCACAGACAGATGGGCAAACCGAGAGGGTCAATGCCATGTTGGAGAAATATCTAAGACAAAATCAATGCCAACCAGAGGGTTAAATTGCTTGAGACAGCACAGCTTGCATACAACTTGCACCAAAATTCAAGCACGGGGAACAGTCCTTTTGAATTGATGTTAGGTTATCAGCCCCTCACACCCCATGAGATTGCTAAGGCAAATGTGAAGTGCCTTGTAGCCCTTAAGGATGCTCAAACAAGGCAGGACTTGATGGAAGAAGCCTGTGATAGCCTTGCCAAAGCCGCTAGAAGGATGCAAAAATTTTCAAACAGAAAAAGGAGACCGTTGGAATTCAATGTGGGTGACGGTGTTCTATTGAAATTAACTCCTCGGATTTGTAAAAAGATTACTTCAAAGACAGCACACGGGTTTGGTTTCAAGGTATGATGGCCCATTTCAAGTGCAGTAGGACATAGGAAATGTTGCCTACCACCTCAAATTGCGTCAGAATAAGGTTCATCCAACTTTTCATGTAAGCTTCTTAAAGCCATTTATGGTGATGCTCTGGATGAAAGCAGGTCTAAGTCCCACAGAGCCCCGCCCACAGTTTGGGAACAGTTTGACAAAAATGTTGAACAAATCCTGAATCACAAGGTGATCAGGTATGGGAAAAAGAGTAGAAGGGTAGACTATTTGGTTGCATGGAAAAGGAAGCCAATTGAGGTGGCCACATAGGAGCATGACATAACGTTGTGGCAATTTGAGAAAGAAATTAAAGAATACTGGGAGCAGCATCTGACGAGGACGTCGGGCTCTCCTGGAGGGGGTGGTTTGTAAGACCCTCAACACTTGGTATGAGTTGGAGTCTCAAATCAGTGTGCACCAAGGCTGAGAGGCAGGCGACAACTTGGCATGGCCATGGTTGTGGCAAACAAAATGGAGCAAGCGGAGTCTGTTATGGGTTGTGATGAGCTCAGATCCAGTTGGATGGTGGCCAGATCATACGACTGAAGCATGCTGGCTGTGGCTACATACCATGTCGACAGTTGACAGTTATAACAGCTATGGCAGTTGGGCTTGGTAGTTTGTTGTCCCCACCAAGACATTGACACATGACACTTGTGGGCAAAGTGGTTTCACTCAAACAAAGAATGAAGCAGTTCTAGTCATTGGCGAGGCAGAGAGCAGGCAGTTAAGGCTGCCCTAGCACATCAGCAGGTGCTTAAGGCTGTCTTGGCACATCAGCAGGAGATTAAAACTGTCCTCGCACATCAGCAGGCAGTTGAGACTTGTCTTGGCACACTTGGCAGCAATGTTTGAATACAATTTGAATGTAATAACTGAATTAGACATGTGTCAGCATTGGCTGTAAATCGATCATGCTTAGTCACCATGGGTAGTTGAGTGTGTCAACTGCCAAGACACTTATAAATAGGTTACATGTCAAAAGGCTGGAGAAGGGAAAGTTTTGAGGAAGAGATTGTAATCCCATCCTAGCCTATTCTTGTAACATTGTTGGTGCAGTACAAAAGTTGGGAAGTATTTTCATGTAATTTTGTGCATGCTTTCCATTATACTATTGTGTGGTGAGAAAAAAAAATGTTGAAACCAGTAGAGTGCTGGTTTGCATCACTAGAGGCCTAAAAAAGCAGAAAACAAAAAAACAAAAAAAACAAAAAAACAAAAAAAAAACAAAAAGAACAAAAAAAAAAACAAAAAACAAAAAGCAAAAAAAAAAAAAAAAAAAAAAAACAAAACAAGCTAAGACAGAAATTACCCCGTGACAATCACCCTCCTTGCGACACTTTAAACCAAATTTTTGGTTTCCCATTAATAATGACAGAAAAACCAACCGAACTCAATCATCTTCTAATCCATCTTCTCTAACAAGTCCAAACACCTTATTCTCCGGCACATTATCTAGGAAACTCCAACCAACCCTATCATAAACTTTCTCAGGTCTAACTGCAAGACAACACCCACTAGCCTTATTCTTGACAAAATCTACCACAACAGCAGCATGTGAGATCTTTCTACCTCGACTAAGAGCACTCTGGCTATAGGAAATAGACTCATCTACTACCACACATAATCTATTAGCTAAAGCTTGAATTACAATATGATAAAAACCGATAGTTAAACTAACAGGACTAAAATTCTTCACCTCCAAGCGGTGAGATTTGTTAGGAGTAAAGCTAATAAATGTAAAGTTCATACACTTGCCTGCCATTCATCGGTATAAAACGCATCAAAGAGTCTAAAAAAATTTCTTGCAAATAACATTCCAAAATCCTGAAAAAGAGGGGGGGAAAAGGCATAAAAAAACTATCTGGGCCAGTGTCAAATCTAAAAACCGCTCATTGAGTCTCATCCCCTTCAAAAGGACTCTAACACGAGGCTCTATAACTCAGTAGGCTGATATCATTCAACCCTTGTGATCAATCAAATTATCAAGCCTCCTCGCAATCCCTCACAATAACCATAATCCACACCCTCACTCAAAAATATAATACTAAGACCACAATGACACCTCTTGATAACACTCAATCTCAAGGTCATTACAGATGACCAACCCTCATTCTCACACATGATGCAGAATTCCTCTTAGACAACCCATCATTTTCGTAATCTCTCTTGGGCCACACATCCTAACCTAGGCAAGCCACAGTGAGCTGTTCTCTTTTTGGTGAACTCCAATGAGCTTCGCTCTTAACCCTAACATAAATCCTATATTTATAGGGGAAAGAAAACTTGCACATTACAAATAGTTGTTTTTCCAAATTCTTATACCTCAAATATTCTGTTTCTCCACTTTCAATGTTATATATATATATATAAATATATATATATATATATAGATAATAATTTTTTTCACAAAATATATTTTCTATTTTTTTGTGTTTGAGTTGACCAAACAAAACAAGTAGAACATCAACACAATGTATACTTAGGAATTTAGTATGAACATAAAGGCCAAGCTGGTATCTGAATATTCATGGATGCATCGGTGCTGGATGGTACAACTTAAAATTATACATTATCACACTCACCAAATGGTGACAACATCGGGGATGGCATAGAAATGAGTATGAAGCAGAGGAACTATTTTTTTTTTTTTTTTATCATGAGCAGGGGGAAGTGTGATAGAGAGAGAGACAGAGACAGAGAGAGAGAGAGAGGTGAATTGCAGTGACACAGCAAGGAATGAGAAAAGAGGGGTAGAGAAAACTGGAAATATTGCTGAGCATGCAACAAAAAGTGGCAAAGGATTAGGAACGAGAAGTTGTAAACAAATAAGAACAGGTCGAGGAGAAAGAGGGAATGGAAATAGTGGCCAATAAGGGAATTTATGAAATAATCAGCTGATGTGTTGGTTTCACTAGGCACAGCTTGACATTTTGGTGGAGAAAGAGGCAATGGCAAATTTCGAAAATATCTCCAAGGTGGTAAATATGTGACTAAATTGGAGGGAAGCACGCACAAAGGCAGATACATAATAATATCTACCAAGCATAGAAAAACAAAATGACATTATAATTTTATCAACTTCATCACTGGTATACCTGATTACGATGCATACTCTGATAATATTTCAAAATCAACTACAATAAGCAACGTAAGATTATAATTAGGATGCCTGACCGGAGAGATGGCAAAGCCCGTGGCTTTGAACATCAGTATCTGACAAATCCAACCTTCTCAAACTTAGAAGACCTGATATCAAAAAAACATCTGTCAAATTAAAATGATAGTTTAAGAGCAAAATAATGGCGGAGCAAATGATGGCATGTAGCAGACCTTTGTTGGACTCCCGGATGGCAAATCCAGGAGGCCAGGCCAGTCCAAAGCCCAGGCCTGGCATAAATCTGATTTCAATGGGACCGGAATATCAACCCAGAACCAACAGGCCTATGCTCAAGGCCCTAGAGCTACCATTTTCAAGGATAGATTGGGCAAGCCAACCAGGCTGTTGTCCACCCATCCAGGTTCAAGTCTTTTTTTATCCCATTTTTAAACATGATGATCTAACACCAATTTCGAGGGTTTTAGTGAATCAGAAAGACAAAGACTGGAAAGAAGAAAGTAGGTTGGGAGATGTCTAAGTCTGTTTTATGCAGAAGAGTTGACTTATGTGGTTAGCAGCAAACTAGTACGTTCTTCTTACTGTCTGGTAAAAAATAACCTTCCATATGCCAATGGAATTCAAATAAAATACATTGAAAGTCCAATGACTAACATCAGGATCGGGATGATGCTATTAGTGCATTAGCAATGAAAATCCAGTAAAAAGTCCGTAGCAATGAATTTCACAGTACAAAGTAATTGATTCAAGCCTACAGTAAGGTCAACGGTTGTGGAAATGATGAACACTGACGCACAATGGGGAGACCTCCATGTAAAGCAAAATGAGATTAAAAAAAATCATACAGACCAAATGAAATATTCAACCTGTAAAATGGGCGAGCCCTTCATCACCAATCTTACAAGAATCCAGATTCAGGCTCTCCAATTTTGTTAAATCTGTGAGAGTGAAGAAATCAAGACAAGGATAACATACAACCATAACTTACTATCTCTGGTTTTCTTTATTTTCTTTTTATTTTCCAGCCAGGTTAGGACTAGGACTTAATTGAGATGACTTCTCTTTTTCTTTCCACTGTTTTCCTCTCAATGTTTTCCTTCACAACTTGCTCTTTCACTTTCAATAGGCTGTAAGACCAAATGACATGGACACATTGTTCAACCATGCAAACTGTGTACAAGCTTGACTTCCAATTATCCTCCCAACAAGATTGCAGTAAACTAGAATTCAAGGATTTCATATATATGTATGCATGTAAAAGAATTCCTTTCATATTTTAGTTGGATCAGAAAACCCAAAGTTGCTATAAGATGTTTTAGAAGCCAAATAACCTGTAGCTATTTATTTCAAAAGCAAGCAAAAAGGTGAAGTTCTCTTTCTTCTTTCTATATGTGAGAGAGAGAGAGAGAAAAGAGAGAAAGATTTACCTTTCAAATATGCCAAGCATGCATCGGTAATATCGTTGAATCCCAAATTTAGTACCTTCAAATTTTTAAGCCCTGAAGAATAAAGATGTTCACTTCAGAAAGTAACAATCAAACACTTTCTGCACAAACATCTGCCATTACATACATATAGACTTCAAAAAGACAAAAGCCAGATGAAAGGTACAGTAATATAAGCATGCCACTCACCCAAAAACTTTTCGCATCCATCATCAGATATCCCACATCTGCTAAGATTCAAATGAGACAGCACAAGAAGAGCTGCACAAATGTAACTGAATTAGGAAAAAGAAGAAAATAGAACTAGGGGCAATCAAAATATGATGAAATTTAGTTCCTACAGGCTACCATAACAGTTCTTCTGTGATTCTCCTCACAAAATTGTATTTATTTTGTGTAAGAGATCTTCTAGAATCACTTAACGTATATGTTTTTAAAAGGAACAACTTGCAAAATACCAACTCAAGAATCACTGTCAAAACAGAATATTTTACATGGGTTGATTATTTACATTTACTGGGGCTTACTAAACCTTTCATGGCCTTTTGGCTAAGATCAAGGGGCCTTACTTACTTGCAAAGCTTTGTGAACACAAATCATATATATGGATAGCCAGTAAAAATATGTTCATCTAGCCACTCAACTTCCACCACCTAAATATTGTACTTGAAAAGTGCCAGAAGACAACTACTGAATTCTTAAGAGAACGAAAGAAACAAACAGCACATGTCATTGAATCCAAACATAAACACTACCTGTCATTGAATCCAAACATGCAGTCGTAACGCGGCAACCTTCCAAGTTCAACAAAATTAACTTGTTCAAGCCTGTAGGCAATAGCAGATTAAGTTACAGCACTATAAGTCATAAAGAATAGAAAACTTGAAATTGAACACCACAAAGTGGACAAACAGTAAAAGAGAATGTATATTAAAGAATATTAAAGAATAAGACAATACATAGGGGGAATTTCTGGAATATTGCCTCATGAAGGAAACAGCAGTTGCTGGGAGTCTTAATGCAGATAGCAGCAATTGTCATAGAGGATAAATAAGGATACATCTCTTTTTTTTTTCATCACAAAAAGGGATGTAATTCAGAACACCTCAATAAGGCAGGCGCTTGCATGTGCTTCCACCCCCCCCCCAAAAAAAAAGACCCTTGGCCTAAACTCTCACCTCAAGATAGAGCTATTACCACTGCACAGAAGGATGCATCTCAGGTATGCCAACAAGGGATTATGCTGACAAGATAAACCCCTAAAGGCCTACAGAAGAGAGGAGAACACACAAGGAAAACAGAAAGGATTGTGAAAGAATTCCAAGTGACAAAATCATAGCATGTATTGGAGACTGGAAAAAAGGAACAGTATCTGATCTGATTACACTGACAGTTGAGAACCCAGACAAACTTGGATGATTTTCCAAAGACCATCAATCTGCAAAGTTTTATTGGACATTTTCAAAGTAAAAAGGTGAAAGAAAATAAATGTCAAGGCAAAGCTACACTTGCAGTAAAGAATTTCAGGACAACTTATGACAGAAGTTGACCAAACCTTACGAGACTTGAGCTTGAGATTTACATAAGACCTTGTGTACCAATACAGATTTTAAGAAGCCTCACAATAATTTTGACTTTCCGTGACATATGCATCTATTCGTAACCCCCCTAAGAAAACGTTGAATCCAATTGCAATAAAAGTTTCTCAATGGTCTAGCCATAGCGAGGGGAAAATGTTTCACAACTACAGTTAAGCTTGATGCACATATTTGATGTTGGGAGTCATTAATGCTGTTCAACACAGGGATAACATAAATTTTGAGATACAGATACATTTCAGGCTGTCCAGTGCTAATGCTGCAGATACCAATTGCAAGATTTAAAAAAAAAAATGCTATATGACTTCATGAATGTGATAAAGAAGGATATGAAACACGTGCACAATCGTCAGTATACTTTAAATATTAATATAATTATCCGAGTAAATGAACTTCAGATGGAATTAACAAGGAAAAAAAATCCTTAGGACAAAGGTGCAACAATCATGTGCCTGTAAGCATTACTGAGAGAGAGAGAGAGAGAGAGAGAGAGAGAGAGAGAAACTACATTGGTAAGGTCAGTGCAACATGTACTGGGTTAGCACTCACACATCAAAGCTATTAGGGTCCACATTTCATCGCAATAATCATACTCCAATCATACCTTTCAAATAAGAAACTCCAACATCTGTAATGTTAGTACAAGAAACTTGTAACTCCTTCAAACTGGCTAGACCTGAAACGTGAGAAATATAATAATCTCATTACTCACGCCTAAAAGAAACAGTACTCTGCACAATTATCCACCATGAAAAGAAAACTGTACATAATCTACTAATTTTATTAATGACACTGAACCACAGTAGGAACAAAATATTCTTGGGAAGCTCCATAGGTAAAACATATTCTAGTTTACATGCTCCATTAGCAACGAATAAAAGTCACCACCCTGCGTATCTTTGATGACCTATGGGCTTTCCTACAGATTGTATCTCTTCTTTGTTACCATCAACAGTTATGTTGTTCTTTTTATCTCCTGCACCATGTTTGGGTTTTAAGTAATACAAATGGAATCAAACATATCCACTAAGCACTAACAGACACATGCAGCCCTGATTCCAAATGGTCAAAGTCCAAACATATGCAATTTATACTGTCAACACCCTATTTTCATAAAATGGCAAAGTGCATAGACAAATATTACCTGAGATATGCTTCATATCATAATCTGTGAAGCACTTACAACATCTGACATTAAGAGACTCCAGCTTTGACAAACCTATTTGAAAAGGGGGGGAAAAGCACCATAAGCACATTTCTTCAGAAAAGAGATCGATGCCCATATGTTTGTAGCAGTCTAAGTAACAAGATAGTCCAACTAAATTAAATCCTCTTTAGATAGTAGAGTTCCAACTCATATACACCTAGCCTATATTAATTATTAACTATCTTATCATAATTTAGGATGGGATGGGCACTAAACATCAAAATGTGGACTCAAAGTGTTGTCGGTTTTCCTTTTCTTTCCCCAGAAAGAAAGGAGAAGTGTCATTAAAGAAGCATCAAGGGAATGAAACCAAACACATAAAGTGAGAAGCAAAGAATATAGAAAAGTGGCCATTTCTTGTACAGAAATCAAACAATGAAAATGCACCCCAAAAGACTATCTTATGCCAAAAATCTGCAAAATAAAACTTTAAGAAAAAAAAAGAAGTTAAGGGACCTTGCTACCGCTCAAAAACTCCCAAATTCCCACTCATAAAATATCACACAATTGTTTGAGCGATCAAACAAAGTGTCCTCTTTGCTATACGGTACCCCACACCCCTCCAAACCCACAACTCACAAAACCTTCATTAGACTGCCTTCTCATTTAAAGCACTAACATCCTCTGTGATTAAACAATGAAAAACCACAAAACTTTCTTGGTCCATGCAACATGCTACTTACTTTCTTTCCTTCCTTTCTTTTTTTTTAAAGATAGGATGAGATACTAGAAACAGCTTGACTGAGGGCTGATTATGCATGATCATACGAAAAAAGAAGCAACAGGATAGACCATCGTTGCGTCTCTTTAATCACCTGACTTTTCCCAAGTCCTTTTGTCATTATAAAATTTGAGTAACACTCATTACCCACATTAACCCTACAACTACTGATTCTATCCCTTAGAACTTCACTCTGCTCTTCAAAGATCCATCCACCCAGTAGTTAATGTATAGCTTGGACTAGCTTGAGGCCAGAAGTCTCAATTTGAAGGAAGAATGTTCCACCACTCAATATTCAGCAGATATAATCCTTATATTACTAAATAACCAACAGGTTCCATTTCTACCCCGACCACAGTTGCATGAACCAAAACCAATTGGTAGCTAAATTGGTAAAATTGTCTAAAATCCTGATCAGAAACAGAAGTCTTGGTGCATTTTCATTAAAATGGTTCATTAAAAATCACAGCTATGGCTTCAATTGAACAATTTCTTTCTGCTAAAAATCCTTTCTATCCATGTGATACTTCCATTTCGATCTCATCTTGAGCTTCCAATGAGTGATGAAGAAGGAAGGACCTAAAAACCAATTCTTTTCCATTCCAACATTCCTAAGCAATGCAAACATGTTGACTATTCATAAAAAGATATAGTATGCACATAGAAAGATATAGAATTAAGATTTTGTTTTATTCTTAAAAGATGTGTATAAGATGAAAGATGATAAAAAAAAAATGGTGATGTCACTAACAAAAAGGACAATTTTGGGTTATGTAACTATTGACCAATATACATCCTTGGGGAGGCAAGAGAAGTGGTAATGATTCAAAATGAAACAATAGATTGAACAACCTCCAGGTTTGAGGACTTTGACAAGATTTTCAAAGAACGAATGTAACAGCAAAAGGAACCTTTAAGATGAACAAATCCACCATGAATCTGTGAACATCTCTCCACGTCCAGTTTCATCAAGTTGACCAAACATGAAAAGGCACGCATTCCCTCAGCTGTAATGGAATTGCTCTTTGTCAAACTCAAAAACTTCAAGTTTGAAAGACCTGGAAAAACAAGATCAATGCAATCACTAAAATCCCCTGAAAGTGCAACTTTACAATTAAATGGTAATCTAACCTTGCATTAATTACTCAACAGGAAATTTTTAAGGGGAGAGTAAGAAATGAAGTAGAAATAATCAGTTTGATGAAATGTGCAAATGAGAAAGCAAGATGCTATTTTGATAGAAAGAGAAACAAATCCACCTGGATCAACATTTATTTGTACTTGACACCATAGACATAAGAGTGCCATGAAAAAATGTCCACCAACAAAAGTGAACTTCTTGTTTAATAAAATGTGATCATAATGGCAAACTTCACACAGCCAAAACAACGTTACAGCATGTAAATATGAGGTTTCAACGTTTGTCAAACCATTCATAAAAATCAATGAAATAAAACAGCATCTCTGACCCTGAATATAACAAAAGTTGTCCTCAAACCAAAAATGAGCACTATCTCAAGTTCGAGTATGTTCCTCCCAGTACCATATAAGAGCTGCCCAAAGGTGTTACAAAATTATCACATGTTCTTTATAATCAATCAAGTCCCTATTAGGACATGCCCAAAGGGATTCTCCTTATGCTTACAACTTTTACAGATAAGATTTTAAAAAGAAATATTAGAAAACACATCGGCAAATGCACAGGGACAATATGGAAAGAAGCATGAAAAACATGCAAGTAATACAATATATCAATGCAATAGCATATAATCTTAAGTATTTTAACTTGGTTTATCATCAACCAATATTGAACTCTCAGGGAATGCTTTAGATGATCTAAGGACTTTGACAAAATACCCCCCCACGCACAAAAAAAAAGAGAAACACATTAAGAGATAAAGAAAAGTACCACTAATGTGATTCAGACCAAGCTCTGATATCTGGTCACAATAGTTGTAAGTTAAGGCTTGAAGGTTCAGGCAATTTTTCAAAAGACGCAATCCAGAATCAGTAACATCTGAACCAGAAAGATCAATCGAAAGTAAAGACGATCCTTGTGAAGAGGCGACATTCATCCAACTATCCTGAACTCCCGGATATTCACCCAAAAAAATGTCCTAACATCAGGAAAAGAAATAGATAAGCTTGATACAAGTAAACTTGGAACTCTATACATTGTCGCATATATTACCTCGAGTCCACAATCTTGGAAAGCCTTCAGGTAAGTTTCATTGAGAGAATGAGAAGACACCAGATCATTGAAGATCTGTTGACTTAAATCTCTTGGTAGGGTAGAAAATGAACTGTGTTTCTCAATATCCTGTAACCAAAAGCACGAATTAAAAGTAAGACACAAGGTTATGAGCCTTTGGCAATCGTGAAAATACAAAGCCTACCTTGCGTATCTTATATATGCATAGTTCCAAGAGCGATGGGCAATTGCCTCTTCCCATTGGGCACTCTAAAGCAGACTGAGAAAATGAGGCAGCAAAAGCTAGCCATTTCGAACTGCCACTCTTACAATACCTTCCTGAAACTGCAATTTGCACACCATCATCACTCTCTTCTTGTTCCCTCTTTCTTGAACAAATTCCCCCCATTTAAGAGTTCTACTGCATTATATGAAATACGCAACACAAACAAATTGCACGCTAGCCTTCTGTTTTGTTTGCCTCTGTAAAAGAAAGGACAATTTTTTTAATATTTCTCAAATCAATAGATCTCTGAGATCAAGAAGCCAATTTCTGTATACCATTTACTCATTCAGAAAAGGGAATACCTAGCAGATGAAAATAGTAAAATTATATATAAAAAAAAAATATTATACTGACATATATAAAAAGAAACAAACGTTAGACCTTCAAAAGAAGGGAAAACATAAAGCACCGAGGACGAGGAACTAGTGCACCATGCAACAGAGCACTCAAACATGCTAACTGCCATTAATAATGGAAAGTACTCGGCTTCTTGGCCCAGCTGAATATATACCGCGGGGAAAAAAAAGGTTCTTAAACAATTTAGTTACAATCTAAACTCACATACACTAAAAAATAAATAAATAAATAAAATTGCACCCTTTGTACAAATAATCAAAGCATTTTTTTCCGCATAAATACAGCACATAATTAGTATCCTATAACTTCCGTTGATTTATTCCGAAGTGTAATGGTTTTGAATTCCATACCAAATACCATTACCCACACACACATCCACTATGTTCATAAAGCACATCATACATACATAAATATAATATAATTTAAATATATTCAGGAGTTACAACTGCCGACCAATCGTCGAGCGCCAAAACCAATATGAGGATCCAATGAAAATTCAACTTATTGATACTAAACATTAAACTGTATTCATCAATATAACTTATGTCAATCTCAGACCCCCTCTTACCAGAAAGGTGATATCTTCAAAATCCAAAGTACTCCGGATGTCTCTCATATGAATATTGGCTCAATTAAAATTATTAATAAAAATTTCTTATAATTCAACTTAAACACGACTATTCGTGTTCTATATCCGTTCACGGTCAATAAAGGTTTTCAACCCTGATTATTTCATTCCTTAAGTTTTAAAGAGCCAAAGTCCAAAATTTCAATAACCCAGAAGGAAGAAGAGAAAAAAAAAATTATACTAAAACCCAGAAGACAAAAAACCCCAGAATAGAATAAGACAGCTAAAAATCAGAAAATGATCAAATGGGTCTTTCTTATTTAGAATTGATTGATCACCAATAAAACGAGAGAGAGAGAGAGAGAGACCTGAATAGAAAAGTGATCATTCAGAGCGGAGAGAGTCTGGATTTTGATGGCTTAGATGTTTGGAGAGGAAGAGGAGGGCCTGGCAGAGGCAGCAGTGGAAGGAAAAAAGAAGAGATAGCAGATGGTGGATGACTAAGCCCGAAGTCCAGAAAAATAACGTCGATTGTTGCCACGTGGAATTGGAGACTTGTGTGATCCCAAAGATTGGGATAACGGTGGGGTCCTCAGCTTGGTTCAACCCTCTTTGTTTTCTAATTTTCTCAAAATATAAGATTGCGGTTGTGGCTGGACCAAAAAAAAAACTAAATAGAATTCCGTTTGCGGGAATCGAACGTCCTCCAATTGTTGCGGTAGTAGTTACAATTGAAATGAGATAGCTGTGATCAGCGCTACAACAAAATATATACTTCACGAAACTTGGTAGTTTGACGTGACTCCATTTAAACAAAATCTTTTTAAAGTAAATAAAAAAATATTTAACATAAATATGTCGCTCTATTAATAGTTTACTTTGACTTTAAATTATAATTTCCAAAATTATATCAAAAAGGTTTGAATTATCATAATTTGGCCAAGCCAAATCATAGGACTAAGCGAAGATGTACCCAAGTTGGCTATGCTCAGCTCAGGTACTGAGTGAAATAATAAAAATCATAGGACTAAGTGAAGATGTACCCAAGTTGGCTATCGTTCTAAAGAAGGATAAGAAAATTGTGATTCCACATAATTCGGTATCACTGAATTTTTCAAAACTGAATATGTATAATTCTCATTAGGTGTGATACATATTTTATACAAATGATACAATTTTTTATATACTAACAGAAGAAAATTTGTCAAATAAATCATAAAAATAAAGCTTTTTTTGTCACTAGGAAACAAAGAAATGCCTAATTTCTCAGAAATGAAATACCGTGTCTCATACCTGTTAGTGGTGAATCCCAATATTCGCAAATTGTCATACCCAGTGTCTCATACATAATTTCTCAGAATATGATCGTTAAGAGCTTCTTAATCACTGCCAAGCGTGCTTTTAATGTCAATGACTATGGTCCTACAGTGATGCATAATATAGAACAAAACTCATTGATCATCCAAATGGCTACGAGCGAATCTGATTCACAAATAACTCTCCTAACACCATGTCTCCACACTCCAGTCTCTGCAGATGGAGGATGCCCAACAGCTGATCATGCAAATTCTTAGAGGTGCCAATGAAACCCGAAAACCCAAATAGCCTTGAGCTTTCATCATTTCGAAGTAGATTTCCGTACCCACCTTTGTCAGGATTTTCGAAGATACCACCATCAACATTTAGTTTATAAAACCCCTCCGACAGCAAGCCCCTACCAATAAATCTGATCACTTGTTCCATTGACGGCTTATTGGGCCAAACAAATAGCACTAGCATATCTCAAGTTAACAATTTCCTTGCAAACATTGAAGGGGCCCACATGGGATCCCTGAAATTCTTTTGCATTCTTATATTCCCATTATATACACCATAATCCACCAAGGAAAATGTATTTATTGTCTTTAGACAAAAAGTTTTGAAGCCAAGGGTGGGTTAAGTCTCATACAGCTGGAAGTTTCTCCATTCGGGAAGCCCAACGTATGCCAAACCTGCGATGACCTTGGGCAATCACGAAGGCTGTCGAGCATATCTTCTGGACTCAGATTACAGCGAAAGCCATTGGTGTAGGTGGATAAGCCTCATCAGGCACGAAAGTCATTTGAAGGCAGCACATCATGGATAATGAGCCAAATTAGGAACTTGGTTTTCTGCGGGCATGCAGCTGCCGAACCCAACTCTATTTGGTTTGAGAAGGAGGCACGTTGTTCTCCTTAAGAGCCATCTACAGCTTGACAAAGAGGTTTAAATGCACACAAGGGTCCCTGATAACCTGGTCAGGACTATCGGCATCATGGACTATATATTGGCAACTCTAATTTAAATGAATGAGTTTTATGAGTAATAAGGCGTATCCCATATTTTATGGAGAAATAAGGGCGATTATGCTCATTCAAATATCTATTCAAGGAATATAGCTGATGTCAAGGATTCTTAAAGAGTAACAACTTCTCCTACATATGGTAATCTATTTGATAAAAGAAACATCGGTTATTTATTACGTTTAATATTTTTTTTCTTTTATTGATTACTAGTTTTAAGGTCCTAATTTAGGAATATTTGTTATTTCCTTCAACTTAATTACATATATGAACTGTATATAATTATCCCTCTCTTGTAGTCAATACATTGTGGAATCATTCAATAAAAAATTTATCAAGAAAAATTCTCTCTGAACTCTGTTTTTCCTCTTGGTATCAGAACATGAACGATCTTCTCTTCTTCCTGTCATGACTTCTCTATCTTTGAATGTTTGTAACTTTGTTACTCTAAAACTCACCCCAACCAACTCCCGTTATGGAGAGAACATGTATTAGGATTGGCAAAAAGTCAAGACCTGGTTCATCATCTCACCAATGAAACTGCCATTCCACCCAAATTTGCTCCACAAAATTCAGATACCATAGACACAGAAATCTCATCAACACCAACAAAAGAATTTGTTAAATGGCAAAAGTCTGATCGTCTTCTCAGAGGTTGGATCATTGGAACTCTCTCTGAAGAAGCGCTTGGACTTGTCATCGGATTAGATACAGCAATTGCAGTCTGGACTGCACTCAAAGAAGCCTACGCACAGGACTCTCAGGAGCAAGAGTTCACACTTCGACAACAACTAACCTATTTGCGTAAAGATGAAAACAAATCTATTACAGACCATATACGAAATTTCAAAGGGTTATGCGATAACCTTGCTGCTATTGGTAAACCTATTCCTGATCAAGAGAAAGTGTTTTGTCTTCTCACAAGTCTTGGACCACAGTATGAAACTTTCACCACAACAATGTTGAAACCTCCAAGACCAACCTATATAGAACTGATTTCACAATTGCAAAGCCTAGATCACCGTAGGAACTGGTTCTCAAATCAATCTGATGTTTCTCTCTCCTCTCGCACTCCACATCTAGCTTTCTATGGACAACAGCAGCAACAGATGCAAAACTTCACACCTAGGCATCAAAATAGTCTCTTCACTTCTACAGGTCGTGGTTTTCAAGCACAACAGTCTCGTATTCAAACACAAGGCTATCCAAACACACAACAACGCAAACCACCGCCACCTAGAGAATGATGAATGACTACTGCAAAAAGAGAATTGTATTGTGATGCAATCTGTCAATACTGTGACAAACTAGGTCATGTTGCAAAAATCTGTTGGTGGTTACCGAAGAAAGCAAAACAGAACAACAAACTCCCACAAGCTCTTGCAGCACTCACACTCGATAACTCCATCATTGACACAAAATGGACTTTAGATACCGGAGCTTCAAATCATATGACTGGACAGCCATGTATGCTAAACAATATTCATAAATATAGTGGAACTGACTCCATCATCATTGGAGATGGATCCTCTTTACCAATAAAAGGTATTGGTAATTCTTTCATTAAACAAAAGGGCAATATTCTACCTCTTGATGATATTCTTTTAATACCAACTCTTAAGAAAAACTTACTTTCTATTAGTCAACTTACATCTCAATTTCCTGTTAATTGTGAATTCTCTAATACTAATTTTTGTGTGAAGGCACGGAACACAGGCCACCCTCTCATAACAGGGAAACGAAAGGGTAATTTATATGTTTTGTCCAATAAGCCAGAAGCATATTTTTCTTATCGATTCAAATCTGGCACCACATACATCTGGCATCAACGTTTAGGTCACCTGTAATTTTTTGCAATTCAACTATTAAAGAATAAAGGACTTATTGAAGTTGTAGGCTTTTTAAAGGCAGATCATTTATGTGATAGTTGTCAATTAGGCAAATTAAGTAAACTTCCCTTTAGTTCTTCTGAACACTCCAGTTCTGATATTTTTGATAAGATACATTGTGATCTTTGGGGTCCTGCTCCTATTTTATTTGTTGGTAAATTTCGATTCTATGCATGTTTGGTAGATGATTTCTCAAAGTATACTTGGATCATTTCTTTGAGAAATAAATCTGATTTTTTTGCTACTTATTTAGTATTTAAAAAATATGTTGAGCGCCAATTCAATAAGAAAATTAAAATCTTCCGCTATGATGGTGGGGGAGAATTTGTTAATTCTCAATTATCATCTCATTTTCTTACCACAAGAATCGTTTACCAAATCTCATGTCCCTATACACCAAAACAAACAGATATGGTTAAGCGACGACATCGTATTATACGAGAACTAGGTATGACAATGTTATTTCATAGTCATGCCCCTTTATTTTTATGGTTAGAAGCTTTTTCCACTGCTGTTTTTCTTATTAATCGCTTACATTCATCCTCTCTTCACTTTGAAACACCATACTTCAGGTTGCATGGAACTCATCATAATTATACTTCTCTTCGAGTGTTTGGCTCCAAATGTTTTCCATATACATGGGACACAAAAAATACGAAATTTGATCCTAAATCTATTTTGTGTGTTTTTGTAGGATACAGTGAGAAACACAAAGGATATAAGTGCTTTCACCCTCTTAGTCGCAAGTTCATTATTTCTCGACATGTTTTTGATGAAACTATTTTTCCATTTAAATCATCCCACTCATCTACTTCAGTCTCTCACATACATCATATTTTTGACTCTTGGCTGACTTCTTGTGGTGGTTCTGACTCAGGTACATCTTTCCAGGAGCTTACCTCACTACATCACTCTCATATTCCGCTACCAACTGTTATGACAGCTCTTTCACAAAGTGATCCTATACTACCCTCAAATTCCTCTTTTGATGAATCTACTTCAACTAGCAACACATTCACTCATTCGTCTGAATCTCATGACTCTTTACCACTTGGTGACACAATAATCGCATCAATTGTGCCTATAATGGCTGACTCTGAGTCTACTGTTATAGTCTTAGAACCACAATCAAGTTCTGCACCTGTCCATCATCCTATGACTACTCGGTCTCAACATGGAATTATCAAGCCCAATCCTAAATATGCCTTAACTATTGCTACTTTTAACACTATACCTCGTGAACCTAAGACAATTAAAGCAGCTCTCTCTCACCCAGGCTGGAAAACTGCAATGCTTGATGAATTTGCTGCTCTTCAACAAAATAACACATGGCGACTAGTTCCACGAACTTCCAACATGAATGTGATTGGCTCAAAATGGGTTTTTAAGACTAAATTTCGACCAAATGGTACCTTGGATCACTCAAAGCTCGCTTAGTCGCAAAAGGTTATCATCAAATCAATGGACTTGATTATACAGAAACTTTTTCTCCCGTCATCCGTCCAAGTACAATTCGTCTAATTTTAACTGTTGCTCTTGTTAAGCATTGGCCAATTCGATAATTGGACATAAAAAATGCATTCTTACATGGTTATATAGTTGAAGATATTTACATGGAACAACCTCCAGGTATGGCTGATTCTCACTTTCCGAATCATGTTTGTAAGCTTCAACGTGCTTTATATGGGCTTAAACAGGCACCCCGTGCTTGGTTTGATAGACTTAATAATTTTATTCTTTCTTGTGGTTTCTTTTGTAGTTTTGCTGACCCTTCTCTTTTTGTTTGTCACTCAGGGTGTTCTTGTTTTACTTTTATACGTTGATGATATGCTTCTTATAGGATCTTCTACTACAATTGTCACTTCTTTTATTCAAACCTTAAGCCGTGAATTCTCCATGAAAGACCTTGGACCAGTTCATCATTTTCTTGAAGTTGAAATCTCTCCTACATCTGAAGGACTGCATCTTTCTCAATCACATTATGCTCTTACCATCCTAGAACGGTCCAACATGCTAGGCTGTAAACCTATGTCTACTCCTCTAGATGTCAAGCTCCAACCTCCTACACAGGCGTTTCCTCTTGCGGATCCTAGTTTTTATCGTGGAATTGTTGGAGCTCTCCAATACCTCACCCTCACGTGTCCGGACCTATCCTACAGCGTTAATTATGTTTCTCAATTCATGCATGCTCCTACAGTTGCTCACTTGAAATTAGTCTATCGCATCCTTTGGTACCTCAAAGGCACGATCTCTACTGATCTACATCTTACCTCTACTACTACTCTCACATTGTCTACTTTTTTTTATGCTGACCGGGCGGGATGTCCTACAACAAGGCACTCAACTACAGGCTATTGCACATTCCTCGGCTCCAATATCATTTCATGGTGTGCTAAGAAGCAACACACTATCTCTCGCTCTAGTATAGAAGCGGAATACCGTGCTATGACTAATACTGCTGCTGAGCTTACCTGGCTAACTTATATTCTCAGCGACCTCCACATTTCACTTCCATCAGCACCAACTCTTTATTATGATAATATCAATGCTCTATACATGACAATCAATCCCGTTTTCCATGCACGAAGTAAACATATGGAATTGGATTACCATTTTGTACGTGAACGCGTTACTCTTGGGCTACTTGTCACTAAACATATTTCTTCGACTAACCACGTTGCTGATCTCTTTACTAAATCAGTTCCAAAAGCTACGTTAGCTTCCTTTTGCACCAAACTGTGCCTTCAGCCCCGGCTCAGTTTGCGGGAGGGTATTGGTAACACTGATTCAAATGAATGAGTTTTAAGAGTAATAAGGTGTATCCCATATTTTATGGAGAAATAAGGGTGATTATGTTCTTTCAAATATCTATTCAAGGAATATGGCCGGACTCTGATTCAAATGAATGAGATTTAGGAGTAATAAAGCGTATCCCACATTTTATGGAGAAATAAGGATGATTATGCTCATTCAAATATCTATTCAAGGAATATGGCTGGTGTCAAAAATTCTTAAAGAGTAACAACTTCTCCTACATATGGTAATCTATTTGATAAAAGAAATATCAGTTATTTACTACGTTTAATACTTTTTTTTTCTCTTGTTGATTACTAGTTTTAAGGACCTAATTTAGGAATATTTATTATTTTCTTCAACTTAGTTACATGTATGAACTATATATAATTATCCCTCTCTTGTAGTCAATACATTGTGGAATCATTCAATAAAAAAATTTATCAAGAAAAATTCTCTCTGAACTCTGTTTTTCCTCTCGATATAGGAACCATTAGAATCTTGTTAGTGACATGGTTAAGCAGGGGCGTGGCGAGCCAGTCAAATCGCCAAGCATAGTCCTGTTTCAAGTCCTTAGGCTTCATATTCCCATCCACATCAAAAGATGTACATCTCGAAGCCAAGGTTCATACCATAAAGTTATGTTGCCATTTTCAACCCTCCCTAAGGGTCTTGGTGGCATTCCTTATAGATTTTGAATATGATGAACAGTGTATATTAAAATAGAAAAAGAAGCTTGGATAAAGAAGGAAAATTTTGAGCTACGCTTTGAAGTAACTAAAATTTACATTTTTAAACTCTATTATTAATGTTACAGCATCGATAATTTTATTGACAGCTTTTAATCCATGCGAAATGAGTGTCCATGCTCATACATATTACATATAATATGGCATAATATAATTTATTGTTATGTAATATAACATATAATATACATTAATTTTAGTCATCTTAGACTTACACCTCTGTCAGCACTGAATTGGGCTCTCACTTTGATTTATTTATTTTTTTCATTGCATTTAGCTCCACAAATTTCTATCTCACAAATAATTTATCGGTAAATTCTAATTTCTTTCTGGTTTTGTGCTAAATATCATACATTTAACACATGAAATTTGCTCAAGTAAATCACAGAACAAGTTCACACTTGTTTTGGGTAAAATATTATTTGTTATTTCATGCCTAAATTAACTTGAAATAAATTAGAGTTTTCAAAGTTAAATTCTCGTATTTTAAAGGTATGGGGAAATTTATTTGCAATATGATGAAGTAAAAAAACCATTGTGGGAGAATCAAAACCAAGGCCTATGATACACATAATAATTATATATCTAATCATTTTAAATTCTTATAATAAAATATGACTATTTTATTATTTTTATAAAATAATTAATATTTAGATAAAAATTTTATATTTTATGCTTTTATATATTTCTTCGTGCTTCCGTTTCATATATTCTTATAAAGTATCATTTTCTCTTTCCATTTTTGTGCAACCTAGATCAAGCTTTTCGCTTTTTATTATTTTTCTGTTAAATTATTCTAGTTACTCTTAATATCCATTTAATTGAAAAAGAGTATCCATTTTAATGAGAAATAAATCACTTTACACATAGTTAAGAAATAAATAAAAGTTATAAATTCGTTGCAAAATATATATATATATATATATATATATATATATAATTTTCCAGAAAGTTTTTTTTTTTTTTCAAAATTCTACTTTTCTAATGTAAAGTAAATTGAAAAATGTATTTTCAAACTCCTTTCACCAAACATTATTTTTAAGAATATAAAAATATATTATGACCCGTAACATATTCTTAGAATGAAAGGCATATATTATCCAACAAGGTAAGTGGAATTTTAATCTTATTCCTGTCTCACAATTCCACCATAGTCACAGTAAAAAAGTAGTAAAAAGTGGTAGTGTAATGGTTAATAATAATCAACATTTAGTTGAGAGCACGATACTCTATTCAGTAAAATTTTTAATTTGAATTTTGTATATATGAAAAAGAAAATATTAAGAGTGTTCTAATTCGATTCGAAATAAATTTAATTATTCATAATTTATTTTAAAAATGGTTAATGATAGTAAATAAACCCAAAAACGTGTGTTTTTGAATGAATCAAAAGTGGAGGAATAAAAGTTTGAATCCAAAACAGATCACAATTAGCCCATGGGTTCCAAATAAGATATATATAGAATGATATGTTGGACATCATTTCACGAATTCGATGCACATATCAGCCCATTAACGCCACATTTATATTAGTAACACCACCCACGTTACGGGGAAAAACTTCCTTTCAATGTTCTCCGATTAGAGCAACCTTCTCAGATTTAGCCTTTTCATCCAACCCAATACACCACTCAATTTAAAGTTAGTAGTGCCCAAAATTATTCAAACCATATATAAATAAAGAGAATGAAATGCAATAATTTTTTCAAAGTGTACCAATAAGCTCATGAAAAACTCACAACGAGCTGTAATCAAAGTTACTTGGACGAAGGCGCAATACTAGCACAGGCACTATTGAGGATAGAAGGGAAAAGGGGGTTGAAAGGAAGCATTCTTGTCCAGCATGTTTCGTTGATGCCAATAATTGCTTTGCAACAAGCAACACCAATTTTATCAATTTGGCCTTTGAAAATTGAGTCATAGATTTCTTCAACACACCCATCAATGCTTGCAGGTAATGACCAACATTTCAACACCTCGGCTGGGATTAACGTTGGGTGTGGCAGCCTTAACCTTGGGCCAGATTCGGCTTGAGCCGGTTCGACCAATATGGCAATGAACCCGACTGCCAAAATCACAGACACTAATTTCAGTGATTTGGGTGCCATTTTGTTTTCCCAAGTATGTGCTATGTGTAGTTAGAGGAGAACGTGAAGGACGTCTTTATATAGCTTATGAGTTCAGTGATTTGGGTGGCATTTTTTTTTTCCAAGTATGTGCTATGTGTAGTTAGAGGAGAACGTGAAGGACGTCTTTATATAGCTTATGAGGC
The DNA here is from genome assembly GCA_033439265.1 of Dillenia suffruticosa. NCBI lineage: Eukaryota > Viridiplantae > Streptophyta > Magnoliopsida > Dilleniales > Dilleniaceae > Dillenia > Dillenia suffruticosa. The sequence goes on along the minus strand of JAVTVX010000013.1, from coordinate 14,540,058 downwards.
CTAAACGCATATGAATATTTAATTTAATTAAATGTAACATTTCTCAACTCCCTTTGCTGTTCAGGTTTCAACATTGATAGCCATATTAAAAAGTTAAGACTAACATTTAACTATTATAAAATGTTATTAATATAACGTGGAGGTGAACTGAAACAAATATGGAAGAACCGGGAAGCATGTGGCAAGCTAGTGCAATCTTAGATTGATTATGACAAAGAAACAAAGAACACTAAATGAGTACTAAGGACTTAGGAGCTCATGGCCATGATTTTTATTGGACTTGAACTTATGCTTTCATTTAAAATGAATTGAATTTATAAGGGACCCTTCATGTAACTTATTATTTGCCTAAAGACGAAAAATAATTTGAATCCTGAGAAGGGTTTTTCTTTTTTTGAAGTTTTTTATTTGAATTTCTAACTCCTCTACTAATAGCTACTTAAATTTGAGAATTATTAATTATATTATTTTATAGTTGGTGGTTTTTAAATTAATATTCTGGTAAGGAAAAATATAGAAACCACTACTTTTCTAGAACTTGTGCCATGAAGGCTGTTATGCCTGCGTTTCAATTTGTTTCCCATAAATAAACCACTATTATGAAGATCATTTGTATAGAAAAAATAAATAAATATAATATGTTAAAATAATTTATTTAACATTTATTTGTCACATTAATTATAATTCTTGAATTAGTTTGTTTTAAAAATCTACATTTTCAAAGGCATTGAGGAGAGATGTTATAGGGACATTTGAATGATAAAAAACTCTTATTCAGGTGTAGCATTGAGGAGAGCATTAATTAAGTAATTCTCCATACACAAAGTAAGCAGACTAAAGGAGTTGTATAAATAGGCATAATTGAATTGGCGAGCATTAAATCAGTTTTCTCTAAGTAAAATATTAAAATTTTAATAAATTCAGTTTATTTTATGATTCGTATAAGAGTGTCATGGGAGAACTTTTCTTAAATTAGGCTCATTAATAGTTGAATCGAATTAATCAGAATATAGATCTGAATACCAGTTGGTTATATTAAAAAAAATAAAAGTGTTATTTCCTATAATATGGTTATAAGTCGCCATCCTCGGGATGAAATTATAAATAATAATAATAATAATAATAATAGAAGGAAGGAGTTCACTCAAAATGAATTAATAAATTAATATCTAGATATAGACATAGGAATAAGTGAAAATAAACCTCGAGACATATACTTCAATTACATTTAATTGATAATCAGTTCATTATTCTATTTTTAAACTTAAACCTCAATGTTTTGTAGCCCAAATCAAGAAAATTAATCAAACATTATTATTATTTTTTTAATTTTCTTTTGCTGGGCAAATCGAACATGCTATTCAACCACAAAGCATATGTCATACGCTCGCAGATTATGTATATCAATCAACTGGGAAGGAACTCTGTTTCAACTGAAACCAATCAAGCTGGACTGTAGTTGGAGTCTATTGCCATGCATACCGTGGGACCTTCTTAACTTGTCTCAACAAAATAAAAAATAAATAAAAAAATAAAACAATGTATCTTCAAAAAATAAAAATAAAAGAATGCTTGTTTTGTGCATTTTCAGGGTTTGCTCGAGAATTTTTCAAGATTACCATGCAACAAGGGTCATCAAATTCTCACAAATAAATATAGACACTCTTTATTTAACTTTAAGTTACTTAACGTGGCCATTGGTTTAGGGTTGGAGACCTAGTGTCAGAGAGAGAGAGAGAGAGAGAGAGAGAGAGAGAGAGAGAGAGAGAGAGAGAGAGAGAGAGAGAGAGAGAGAGAGAGAGAGAGAGAGAGAGAGAGAGAGAGAGAGAGAGAGAGGGAAAAAGAGCTTTTAAATTTCTTTTGCCGTTTTTAATTAATTATCATTATTCAAAATTTCAATTAATCCGTTTCAAATAACTATAAACTCTAATTTATAAGCTAATTTTTCATACATTTGTTTTTTCATTCATGAGATTTGAATTTGAAATATTGATTAAAAGAATTTAGTTTCTTATCACTAGATTTATGCCTTTGTTCTGAACATAGATGCAACATCTCCATGTATTGAAAATTGTGTGAAATGGAATATAGTATTTTATTATTTTTTTTATTTAATAAAAGACATATAAATTTAAAATTATACAATAAAAGGTAGTTTTAATTCTCGCCTAATATGTTATCTGTCTTCCGATTCATAGTTAGCAATGTTGTGGTTAGCCTATATGACGACAACTAACCTTCCAAAATAGAGAGAGAGAGAGAGAGAGAGAGAGAGAGAGAGAGAGATGCCCGAGATTAACTTTTTTGACAAATTGCCCTCTCTCTCTTCAACTTGCCCTACTAAAAATGCAGAAGTTTCTACGTGTTAGGCCATTTTTTCCTCCATCTCTTGTTGTTTCTAAACATCTAACTCAGTAATTTTTTTTGGAACATATTTCCTTTAATTTTCTAACGACTTTCAAAACTTTTACACCTAAACTCTATTCTATTTTCAAATTCACCTTATTACAGATTAATAGTTAAAAAAAATTCAGTGATAGATTCGAACAACTTGTTAATTAAGTAGACCGTGATGGGTTTATAAATATGTGAGTGAGTGTGTATTTCTTTATACAATACAAAATACAAATAATATATATATATATACATATACATATATATATCTTATTATTTTGAATCATTAGACAATTTCACTTTAGTAGAGTAATTTTCATATTCTTCTCATTGAAAATCATGATTAAACTATATTCATTGGCATCATATCTAAATGTCTAGTTTGATGAAGTTTCACACGCTTCCCATTCCACATTAAATTGTAACCAAGCAAAGCAAATGGCCCTGAAGTTCTATTAAAGATCCCTCTCTGTCAAAGAACAAACGAGATGATTATTTCAAAAGGAAGAAAAAGGGAGAAATCATAACCCAACAAATTGATTTCTCTATCTATGATTAAAAATATAAAAACAATAACCAAAAAAGGGGGAAACTAAAGGAGGCAATTTCTAGGATGGAACAATTATTTGTGACACATTTCTCGGACTAAACTAAGGCGTGACCATATTCATCTCAATCTGCAGAGGGTTTTGAGGAAAGCAGGGAAAAATGGATTGAAAGGGAACATTTCGGGCCAACAATGATCACTAACTTCAGCTATGGCATTGCAACAAGAAGGATCAAGAAATCCCCCTCCTCCACCAAAAAGAATACGCATAATCCCAGAACCACAACCTTGTATGCCCACAATTGATGACCAACATCGAATCACATCTTTTGGCAACGACACCCCTGGAAATGGAAACCCTGGACCTGAAAACTCTGGCCCAGGAAATTGTTGCCCTGTTGCGGATGCAATCAGGACTGTTATGCACGCTAATACTATACATACTGTCTCGATTGATTTTTTTGATGCCATGGTTTTGTTTTGATGCCAAAGATGGAGTTGAGTGTTCAAGTGTCGTGAAAATTCAGTATTTATAGGATCTTATGGAGATTGGAAGATGGGTTTTGAAAAGGAAACTATGGCCTTGAATTGATTAAGCTTGGCTTTTCAATTTTTCTTTAATTTGACCATTAATACCCTAATTATCCAATTAATTTGTTATGAAACTCAGTTTAGAAATGAATTTTTTTATATTTCTATAAGCTCGAACATGAAATTTTAGTTAAAAAGAATTTAGTATCCAAAGATATTAATTAAATATGACTTTCAATGTCATAATTAACACTATGGTATTCAAATCAAAGAATCTTTTGCAGTTAAATTAACTGCTACATTTACTTACAAATTAATGTAATTTATACTCGAGGTAGTTTTTCTCATTGAAAACAAAAAATCCAAATTGACTTTGTAAAAATGAAAAACTCTCTCATCAATTAAACTGTGAGGGTTTCAAATATTTATTTCTTTTAACCCATTTTCTAATATCTACATCTTAATACTCAAAATCATAATAAATATTTGGTCTTATCTAATTTCACATCAACAAAACATTCATAAATATTTCTTAGTTTTTAGCATCGAATGTTGGGCCTCAATGTTTACTTCTGGGCTGGCCCATGCAGCCCGGCCCACCATTTCATTTCTAGGGTTTTCGATTTTTTTGTGCTAATTTCTAGGATTTTCATTTCCATTCCAAGGAGTTGCCTCCTGGTGTCAAGTAATGCTGGTCATCTGAAAGCGAATACAAAACAATATAGAAACCAACGTCTGATAGTTCAATTGATTCGGGAACTGATACCTTTTAACTATGGTCGGGAGTTCAATCCTCCATGAAAATGAAAAAATCAATACCGAAAGACATGGCCTCTCAATTGAGCCCTGCAAGCAATCGATCCAGATTAGTCGAGACGAAACCCTAAATATTGAGTTGGTGGCATAGCCATGGTACTAAAAAAAACAATATAGAAGATGATAATCTGTAAAAACATGGAGAATAAAAATATGAACAAATGCGTAAATATAAAAATATATAAAAAAGAATTTATATGTATATTAATTAATTTATGAAAATAATAGAATAATCATATTTTATGATAAAAATTTAAAATAATCAAATATGTAATGATTAATCATACGATAAATAATATGAAAAAATAAAAATTATAATTAAATAAATAACTAATTCATTAAATATGAAAAATTGTATAAATATAGAAAATATAAGAAATTTTGTATAAATATTAATTAATTTAGTGTATTAAAATATTTTGAAAACAAAAAAAAACATTAGTTTTAAGAAGTTTCCATATATCATAATTGGTCATCTCTCATCAACATACAAGATTATAACCGATAAAAATAAATACTACACTTGATCTTAGCCAAAAGGCCGAGAAATGTATACTACACTTGATCTTATCAACATACAAGGTTATGGAAAAGTATTAGTGGGTCGATGTTCATAGAACTTTTGCCATCATTCATCTCTATGGTAATTTTATGTGATTTTTCATTTATTTTAAAATAATCTGTAAATAAATAAATTTGTGATTCAATAAAAATTAATGATGATTTTACTTTTTTCTTAAGCAATAAAAAGACAAAAAAAGAACCAAACTCTCTTCGGTGTAGCGGTACAGCACTATATCTGATTTTGAATTTGAATAATGAGAATTGAGAAATAGAATTTTAAAAAATTAATTATTTAATAAATTTGATAATATTTAAACCGAATTAGTTAGACGAAAGCCGAATACTAGTGACCGGTTGATACTCCAACACCCAAAAATAAAAAATATTATCGATAAAAAGAATGTCCATGGCTTTGGTTGTTGCATAATGCATGACCATGGACATGTCCCACCAAACGGGGCACGATCTTTACCATCGACAATATTCCACTGCCACATAATGAGAGGCATCGTTGAAAGTCTCTCCGAAGGATACAATAGAGTCGTGGGAGGTAAAGTGGAAGATGTCCAAAATTTATAGTAGTTTGGACTTGGAGATTGATGAAGGGCCAAAGAAAATTTTTGAAAGTTTTTAATTTAGGTTATTTGAAGAGTTCTTATTTATATAATCCTTCATTTTAGGGCTTTGACACCAGTGGGAATTTTTTTCTCTCTTTTCCTTTTCCGGGTAAGTGAAACGATGGAGGACACTTTAGGAGTTTAACCACAGTTGTGAAGATGAGCACTAAACCAAATTTATAATTAAAAACAGAACTTTGCTCCACATAATTTCTATTACTGAATCCCTTTTTTGAGTCCTAGTTCAAAACCTAATCTATATATTGTGCAAAATATTACACTTTCTTTTACCTCTGCTTATATATACCACATGCACCATTTTAGGGAAGAATGGGGAAGCAAACTCGATTTGGTCCCTTGGACAACTCAAACAGTAAAGTTTCTTTGTTTCTATTCTTTTTTTTTTTTTAATTCAATTTCGTTTAATTACATCTCTTTTTAAAAATAAAATGAAAGCATTTTGTTGCCATTCCAAGAACCATTACAGCCAGACAGCAAAGCAAAGCGGTAATTTGTTTAGGGAATGTAAAACATAAGAATCAATTTGTTGCGCAAGAAAACAAAGTAAAACCGTTACCAAAAAATAATTCAATCCTCATGCAATCCTAAATTTCAGTTCATTTATGTCCTAGCCTAATCTATAAAGAAAAAATAACTCCATCCTAATCATGGTTCTTGGTCATGTCGATCATTCTGTCAAAATCAGATTTCAAAGGATTCTGGCAAAGTTGCAAGACACAAACCCCCCAGTACTATAAGTTTTGAATTCGATTATTAAACCCCTCATGCCTTTTGGTGTAATCAAAATCTTTTAAATTGAGTGGTTAAACATTCTATTTTTTTAACAAAAAATCTCAAGTTCGAAGGTTAAAAATAACGAAAAATGATTTGTGAAAACCAATAAAAAAAATAAGCAATACATTACTCAAATCAGATTAATCGAGTAAATCTGGATATCAATGGTGAAAAAAAATTGTATTCCTGAGCCTAGAAATTGAGAGCCCAGCGGCCGGGTTGGGCTGGTGCTTGCCCAGAAGTGAACAATGAAGCCATGCATGCTATGGTTAAGAACAAAGAAATTGTTTTGCATGATTGTGCAGATGCCATTTGGTCTCTTTTTTGTGTAAATGGATTATTTATTAATGGTCTATATCTAAAATTTATCTGATTAATTTAACTTGAGTGTTATGGGATCTATTATGGAAGGATTGACTCTCCCAAATCTTATTATTTTATTCTTATGTTTTGAACTCAAAATTTATAATTAAGAAAAAATTATGTTCAATTGTTATATGCATGTGAGTTTAGTTTGGTCTTTTAACTATGTTGAGATGGAGTGTTCCATTTTGTCTTTTAACTTATTGGGTCGCCTTTTTATGTGATTGGGTTTAAAGAAGTTTTAAGTAATTTAGACACTCAAATTTGAGTTGTTTAAGGCAGAATTCAAACAGCAATTTGGTGGGTCCAACTTGAGTTGATTCTGGGCCATTATTTCTGGGCTGATTCCTACCTTTGGGGCTTCTCTTAAGTGGGTCCCCGCTCGCCACGCTCCATCCCCACGCTTGACTTCCCATTCTTCTTCCTCGTAAGATTAACGCCACAACGTTAGCCGAGGGTGATAGAGAGAGAGAGAGAGAGAGATGCTGAGAAGAAAGCCAGGCGAAATCGAGGTCAAAATCGAAGACAAAGAAGAACTCGAAGACTCCCGCAAACGTTCCGCCACCACATCCGCTACCCCCGCCGTCTCCCCCGCTACCGGAACCGCCGCTCTCCTCCAGCACTTCGACCGCAACAAAGATTCCTCCTCCAAATCTCACCGCATTGGCCTCTCCTCCCCTTAATCGAACAAAATCCTAAAAAAATCTGAAACTTTGTCCGACTGACAAACCCGAGAAACCCTAACTCTAGAAAAATAAACGATTTTTATTGGGACTACAAACCCTAGAAAAATTCTCAAATTTCTTGGAGGAGCGAGAGCCTCAAAAACCCTAATGGAGATCGAAGTCAAGCTCCGTCTTCCGAATGCTGCCACTCACAACCGCGTTCTCTCTCTCCTCTCTCCGTTTCTCCTCAAAACACATCATCAGGAGAATTTCTTCTTCGACGGAGTTTCCCACGAGCTTTCTTCGAAGCGCTCCGTTCTGCGAGTCCGATTCTACGACATTGATTCTCTCTGTGTTGTGTGTTTGAAGGCCAAAGCAGTGATTGTGGATGGTGTGAGTAGGGTTGAGGAAGATGAGGAGGAAATTGAGCCGTCAATTGGTAGAGATTGTTTGTCCAATCCATCGAAGCTAGGTTCGATTGATTCGAGGATTTTGAAGAGAGTGAGAGATGAATTTGGGGTTGAGAATGGAGGGCTTCTGTGTCTGGGTGGATTTAAGAATTTGAGGAACGTGTTTGAGTGGAAAGGGTTGAAGTTGGAGGTGGATCAGACAGATTTTGAGTTTGGAACTTGTTATGAGATTGAATGCGAATCCGCCGAGCCAGAGAAGGCCAAGAAGTTGATTGAGGACTTCTTGAAGGAGAATGGGGTTGAGTACTCATACTCTGAGACGTCCAAGTTTGCCATTTTTCGATCCGGGAAGCTGCCATAGTAAGTTGACGTCAACTTGCCTTTCATTTGTGTTTTGTTTCAATTTGGATATCGTTATAAATTCGATAATCTTTTGCGGTGCTAGTTGCTTGATGTATTGAGTTTTGATCTCTAAAGTACATTTGGTTATGTCTATGCTGTGCTAGTTGCTTTGCTTCAGATGCAAATTGTATATCTTTGGATACAATAGCAAGCTGTAGTTCTAAGTTATATTTATAATCAACCTTTGCATCCAAATCCCAAGTCAATTGGTGGGAGACGCTTTTATCTAGACGCAAGGTCCGGAATTTGATCCTTGAAAAGTGCACGAGGGAGGTTTTGAGCCTGCACACGCCCGGCCCACACGTTTTGTGGTCCATTGCTCATTTATGGTATACTTGTGCAACACCCTAAGGGTAGTCGCTGAAGCTGAAGTTCCTACCTGGCCTACAAGAATTTTCTGTTTTGGTAAAAGCATTAAAAGTACAATTACTAAGCATGAGATGTTTTGCAGGTTATTGTTGGTTGTTTTTTGATTTGATTTGATTTTTTTTTTTTTTTTTTTTTTTTTTGTATTTCTTTGTGACATGTTATAGCCCTTTCCTGTTTAAACATGAAGATGCATTTGATTTCATAATTATATCAATTAGGAACTTATGAACATGTGCTTTTTGCTTCTGAACTTTGAACTCTATCATATACATTACACAATGGTCTTTTGAATATGAGAGTTAGATTTTCCTGTAATCACTTGTCTGCTCTATGTTATTGGCCCTCTTTGCATGATTCATAGGATCTATTATCTTGATCTCGATAAATTATTTTTCCAGCATTCCAGTGAAGATGAAAACGATTCTGAAATCAGTTGATGTAGTTTTAGCAGGTTTCAATTAACATGTATATAAAAAAGATTCTGGTCTAAAAATAATTATAGTTCTACAGAGGAGTGTATGTGTATCGTAAGAACATATGATACAAATTTATTATTGAACTATTTCTTCCATGGTGAAATCTTTATGAAAGCAGTTCTAGATTGTTTGTAGACATATTCTATTAAAAATTTAATCTATGCAAAGTGATCTTCTCTTTGGAAGTGCTTAAAGGTCCTCCCCTTCTCTACCAGGGAGATGACCTTCATGTCTGTGTTGTACAAACACAAAGCCATCCCTTGCTGAACTTGAAATTGTACGCCATGATCCTTCCCTTCATATTCTTCAATTTCACATGTAAAATAGCCCATTCATTTTTTAAAACGGTTTCTGTGCTCTGTGTGCCATTCGTACATAAGAATGGGAGCATACTTGAATCTTCCTCGTGTTGCTAAACTGAGTCAGCTTAACTTGGGTTCTGCACTAACCCACCCCAAATCTCTCATAACGAGAACAGCATCAGAATGCAGTGCACTATTAGTATCAATGAATTTGCCTTCCATCATCATATTTTGGAACAAGAACACTACTTGCACCACTCGTTGAATCTTACCTAAAGTACTCAAACTAGTGTGAACCCTAAATTTCGGTGGCAGTTGAAATCAAGCTCCACCTTCCGCAGTCCTTAATACATCAGAGAGTTCTCTCTCTCGCTTCTCTCTCCTGACCACACCAAAGGCCCATTGCCATCAAATTTTTTCTTCAGTGGCTAGCTTCTGAGCTCTCTCTGAACAATGCTATACTCCCGCTTCTATGACACTGACACCCTGTCAATCATCTACCTCAAAGCCAATATCATAATTGTTGTTGGAGTGAGTCGAATGGGTGGTGTTGGAGAAGAAAGTAGCCCTTTAATTGCCTGTGAAATTGTATCAGATCAGACCCATGAAAGCTAGTTTGGATAGAATAAAGTAGGTTGTTGCAAAGAGTAAAAACTGAATTTGGGGTTGATGATGATTGTAGGTCCGTCTGAGTAGGCAGGTTTGAGATTGCCATGGATGTATTCGAATGGAAACAGCTGACATCGGAACTGGATTTGGACATTCTGTGAGATTGAGACTTGTTTTGAGATTGAGTACAAAAGGGAAGCATCTGAGAAGGCAAAGAAATTGATTGAAGAGTTTCTCGAGGAAAATGGGATTTGTGTTCCCACTCACAGAAGTCAATTTGCAGTTTTTCAATCTAAGAAGCTGCCATAATAGCAATTTGGAGATAGTCTTATACAGGATAGCTTCTTGTTGTACAAGTTGAAGCCCTGGTGGCAATATGAAAGAACATTCAAAATAACAAAACAGCATCTAAATATAGGATATTACTTATTCTGCCTCATTCTTCTATGTTAACCCCCTTTTTGTTTTCTTTTCTATGAATTCACCCTATTATTATGTCTCAGTTACACATTTTCAAACTGCATTTGCATCACATTGGTATATTTTCTTTCCCTAATATTGGACCTCGAAGTAACTGATTCTTTGTAGTATAAATCTAAGGAGATTTAACTTGAAGGCTTAAAGATACGAAATAGTTACAGCATGCATCTGAATTTACAATTCATCTCCATGACTCAAGGCCTATGTATCATTTGAAAAGCAACCTATACCTGGGTTAGGCCAAAGGTACAATATCCTGGCAAATTCATTCCGTGGGTAGTTTTGGTGGGGAAATTTGATTCAGGCAGTAAGCTCAGCAGTTTGAAGAGGTGTGTTGCCTTTGTCAGACAACCGGGCTCTTTTTGTTTTAGCATTTTTTATCCTGTTTATTCTTCTGAGTGATGGAAAAAAGCTACATTAGCATCCCAAGTGAATTTCGGGTTGATTCAATAACATCTTTCAAAGGGTTAATTTTCTGGTGGTTGTTTACCCTTTTCATCAAGCTGCCTTACTGGTACCATGCCACATAATAGTTATTTGGTTGTATTTGGCAGAAATGTATGATCTATTTCCTGGGCAACGTTTTTTTTTTTCATTAAAAGGCTATTATAGTTACCAAGAGCGATTGATACGGGGGTTTGGGGATTATGAACTTCATTTATTTTAGTACTTTTGGACTTCTGTATTGTAGATGGTTTCTTTTCCAAATAAAAAAAAAAAAAGATACAAACAAACAAAATAAATATGTAAGTAACTAAGAGAGAGTATGTGATCAATTTTAGTTCAGACGTGGAGGTTTTGGTTTGTATTAAAAAAAAAATGGAAACCTGACCGACTAACTTTCAAGTACATACCCGATAGTCCACAAACCATGCACATCAAGCACGCACATCCAGCAAACCCTTTGCGTGGGCTCAAGACCTTAATTCAATTAACATTGAAGATTGAATCTTACATGGAAGCTTGTGCATCTTCCACCAGATTCTAGGGTATTTAATGTTAAGTTTCTTTGTGTATTTGTTTATTTATATATCATGATTGGATTTCATGTCCTATTTGGCCTTATTCTTCTTGTTCCATTCAAATGCAGGTGTGAGAAGCTCTTATCTCCCTACTGCTCAAGCTGGAATTCTTAATTATGCATACCAAAAATTTGAGTATGCCCTTCCCCCAGAGATTTTTCTCGCTATACTCCAAGCCTTTGTGTTGATGGTGCATGGAGATTTCTGGTTCTTTCATCTGAGATGGCCTCATTCTGTCTGTACTTAACACCATAAATGGTGAACTTAAATCCCAAATTATCAAGACTGAATTCTGTTTACATTCATAAGGAACATTTGCTATCGTAATAAAGCTCTAATTGTTCTGATAAATGTTTGAGCTTTTTCTCCCATAATTTTTACCTACTATTTGCAATCAGTCTGCCTTAATTGTAATACAGAATTATCATAAGGCAAATGTATTAGATTTCATACTGGATGAACATTTGCAGACCTAAAAGATTTCAGAGGGTTATCAATGAGCTCTGAACCTAAAATGTAAAGCAGTCTATCAAATTCCAAAAGGAAGATGGAGGAGACTTTGGTCTAGTCATGCCCTCTGCAGTCGGTTTGGCTTCCACCGAAGCTCCAAGGCACAACGTTGGCACCTTGTGGGTTCCATAGAAATGGTGTCTCGTGTTGCGATCCACATCGGCCACATATGACTAAATATGGCACAACCTAGAAAAGCTACCTCAAAGCTACATACTAGGGAAAATGGTTTCGAACAATAAAGTAAATAACCAAGCATTCACCGTGCAAAATGTACCAAATGATGCACTTTGCATTCTTCTAACTCCATTAGATACGTTAGTTCTTCTCCTCTTTCGGTTCCTTGACGTCCTAGGCCAGCATTCTCTTCTCGTCGATTCCAGAGTGTTCTTGCCCTTCATCATCAGCCTGCTTCTTTTTAAGGGATTAATTAACCAAGCTTGCAAACATATGCCAGCAAGAACTCACATACTATAAAAAAGATCACAAAATGGCATTCATGTAGAATTATAGTTTTGGCTCAAGTGACACCTATCCTTCTTATGTAATAGGTTTGGGTTCGAGTCATAAATAAAATAAATAAAATAGAAAAAGAATTGACACCGGAAAGACATAAACCTATATTTGTCAATTAAGCATATAAGCAATGCATTTTTAAATTTGAAATTATAAGTTGCCTTTCTTTTTTCACATTCTCAATTGTTCTGCGTATTAAAATCATCGGTATTTATTCTTAAAAACAACTTTTTTCTTGGATGGCGTGACTTTGAGCTCTCTTTAAATAATGATGTGATGCTACTTTGCATATAGAATGATGCCTTATCCATCATCTATTTCGGAGGGAAAACCCTAATTGTGATTTGTGTGGTTGGTGCTGGAGAAGTTGACCCTGAAGTTGCTCCAGAAGCAATATCAATCCCTTCAAAGCTATGCTCGATTAAGACAAGGGCTGTGAAAAATGAATTTCGGGTTGATGACAATTGAGGGTTCCGTGTATCTCGCATGTTTTAGAATTGGAGGGATGTTTGTGAATGGAAAGGACTCAGACTGGATGTAGATCCGACATTCTATTAGTTTGGGACTTGTTTTGAGATCGAGTGTGAGAGTGAAGAGCCTCAGAAGGGTTCATCAAAGACTACGAGGTAGTTAAGGCCCTGAAGTTGTTCATCGAAAAGCTGCCATGCTTGCAACTACGAGAAGTGCTTGAATGTACCAGCCCAGAGGAGAAATATAGAGCAACTTTTCAAAATGAATGGAAGGTAACAATGCACAAGCACATCTACAACCAAGTATATGTTTCTTCTAATTCACACTTGAGGCAGATAATACGATAAATTTCAATGGTTCCATAACCTTTTATTTCAAGTATGGTGTCCACATTACATAGATGAATGGCCACTAACTCCTTGGACATCATATTCACAAGCTTCCCTACGCTTGTATTGTGTTTCTTTCCCTCTTGTAAGGGCCAACCAGATGAATTTGGGACTCATAACAAAGCAGACTTGTTCCACAAAACTGAAATAATATATATAACAAATTCAGAACAATCCGCCACAAGATGGATAACCATACGAGTGTCATACAGAACAAGGATGTTAACTTTTCTAACCCTAATTGAGGCAGACAGGCTGAACCCTCTATCCTCTTAAACTCCTGAACCAGAAAACAGAGGAAGAGAAAAGATAAAATTCCAATTGAAAACATACATTCAATTTCACTTTCTCTTCTTAGTAGGAGGCTGGGGATCTTCTTCCTCTTCTTCCTCTTCTTCTTCCTCATCCTCATTGCCACCCTCATCACCATCATCATCGTCATCGTCGTCTTCATCATCATCATCGTCTTCCTCACCTTCACCCTCACCATTAGCCTCAGGATCATCCTCAGGGTCCCCTTCATCATCATCATCATCATCCTCCCCTTCTTCACCAGAAAAATTTTCGTCTCCCTCATCATCATCTGGCTCATCTCCCTCATCATCATCTTCATCATCATCCTCGGTTTCACTACCATCTTTGTTTTCAGGACCTGGTTGTTTTACAGTATGGAGCTCATCCATAGGAAACCTGCAATAGCAGTCATTTCTACCTGTTTTGAAGGGTTTCCTCCTGATATAAATAGACAATTAACAAACACAAAAAATGGTCCTTACCTATCATCTTTGCCAAACAAACTAGGTAAGACGATTATGTCACTCAATGCAACTCCAGTCTGTAACAAAATAAGCTCATTTTAAAGAGTATATAATGATATCTTTACTGCAGTTCATGTCCAGTTGATATATTTTAGAAACAAGGCATAAACCGCCCACAAAACAGCACAGCCAAATAAGTTTACAATGGAAACATGACAGAGGTGCTTTGTTGAGTACAGCCCTTAAAAAGTATCTCATGGGGTATTAAACTAACAATTCAGCTCATGTACAAACAAAGGGGCAGTACAAGAGAGATTTTACAGGCCCCCAAGTACCATAATGCAAGACACTGTCAAAAACTAATGTGTCTACCACTTTCACATTCCTTAGGCTCCAATTTTGCCTCCTGGAATTCAACTGCATAGTCTTTGATTCCTAATCCACCAAGCTAACTCCCGTATTTATAAATTTATCTACTTCCAAGTTCATCCCTTCCCTTCCCTTCCCCCATAGCACTCGGGTAACTCAGCTATTCACAGAGAAATCCACTGATTGTAAAAAAAAATCCAAAATTCTTTACTAAGAAAGAATCTGACCTGATTTAAATATACAATAAGCATACCCTAAAATAAGGGCTTCTTTCAAGGGGTTATACTTATGGGGAGACCAGGCCTCACTCCCAAAAAAAAACAATATCAGTGATTTATGTTTGTGTCCATTCAGGGAATTTTAGTTATAAACTTGTTTTCTACCCAAAAAAAAAAAAATTGCTAAACTTCATGTCGATAATCAACAAAGGAAAACATAAATCATTTCTTCAAAATTAACAGGCATAGATTCCACAACAAAAGGAAAGAAGCCCTATTCATCCTCCAAGTTTTAAATAAGTTAGGGTACACTGACAGGAAATTTTAAACTACAACAGGAGAAAAAATGATGTAGGGCCTTCCTAGAAATAGAAACAGGAATAATACTACCGTGCAGTATACAAAACAAAACCAGAAGCTTCCATCCACTTTTGAATCGACAATAAGAAAACAACATTCGTTTGTAACTTTACCAGAAATGCTAGATCTACACACAAAGAAAATTCTTAAAATTACAGATTTTCTAGAATCTATATTAGGTACGTCACCTCTTTATAATAATAAAAAATAATAATAAAATAGGAAACTCTCAAATTGCAAAAATTCTCAATAAAGTTCAGTCGGGGGACAACCCAGTCATGGACTAGAAGAAGTCTACCTAGGGCAGGGCATGAATTGTACATGAGCACTTAAGGGATCTTAGTATTCAAACAACCTCGGTAGCTTAATCCACCACAAAAAGGCCCTATGCACATTGAAAGATACAAACAAAACCCAATCATTTTAAAAAAAAAAAGCAACGAAAAATAGAAGACCAGAACTAAGATAAACACAAAAAACGTACACAAAATCCCAAAAAATAACACAAACCAAAGAAAATAAAACAAAAGGAAGGAAGCTTTATACCACCATGAGAAGGCAAATAAGAGACTTTTGTGCAACCAGAGCAGTATCTACAAGCATAGCTTCCAGCAAAACCCTAGTTTTCAACTCATCAACTTCACTGCAAGCCCTCTCCAACTCCATTGCCTCAAAATTTTCAACAAAAACACGAACCAAAAGACCCAGAAGGAGAAAAGGAAGGAGAAAGCTTAAGAGCAGTGAACTAAGAACAGGAAAAAAAAGGCCCGATGGGTTCTCATGGGCTTGTGTTTAAGAGAGAGTGGGGAAGGAGGCACAGGAGAGATATTACAGCGGAGAGAGAGTGAATTGGTTAGAAGATAGACCGGTTAGGGTTCATTTTTTTTTTTGGCTCCTTTGTTTATGTACACTCAAGTGGGTCCCGTGCATGTGATACACAGTCCCTGACCGTTCGATCTGAATCACACCCGGAATCAGCACCGCTAAAGTTTGCTGAACTTTGATTTATGGTTTTATTACTTTCCTCAATATTCCTGTTGTTTCACATGCAAACCTGATGAGATGGGTTTCTGACGTTTAGATCTGACAATGATTAGATTTCATCTGAAACCGACTCCAAAAAAACACAGTTTATCACCGTCTGATTTGATGATCTCTGCTTGAAGGTGTTTGTGGGTCCTACTAAATGTATGACCATTTTTCTGGTTTCTGATGGGGACTTGATGTGGTAGGTTTCTAACCGTTCGATTTAGATTCAAACCAACGGTGATGAGGTATCTTGACTCTGGTGGGGGTCACGTACGTGTGACATGACCTTTTCGGATTCAAAATTGTATACACAATTTCTCTTGGACGAAATTTCTGCATTAAATCATCACTCACTTTATCTGTGCTATTGAAAACAGACAGGCAGAAAATAAAAGGAAAAAGTATTTTCTTTATTTTTAAAGAAGATTTAAGAGATTTAAAAAAAAAAATTCGTCACAACTGAATAACAATTAAAATTGAAGATAATTACAATTAAAATAGAGACACCGATCAAAGACAATTATAATTGTCAAGTTATGATCACAATTATTAATAATGACAACTAAAATATAATAATTTATTTTTAATAATTGATAAGTTTTATCGCCATTGATCATTGTTATTTTAAAACAATATGTCTGTAAGAACAACTCAATCATCGGTGAGCTCTCATTTAGAATACCTTAGATCGAATCATTGTTACACATTATTAGAGGTAGATTTTAAGTTTAGACACATTTATATTGAATTTTTATTAAAATTTTATAGATATGTTACTTTTCAATTTATATAAGTTTTTATTATTTACTAGATTGGTGGATTCGTTACATACAAGATAGAGACAAAGGTCGATAAAGAAGAAAAATAAAAGAAAAGAGAGGTAAAAGATAAAAATGATAAAATGATTTTTTTTTAAACATGTAAATTAAAATCAAAATTCAAACTTGGGATGTCAATAATTAGAAAGAAAGATTTGTCATCCCAAATGTAAATTACTTTCGTCATAGCGTTGGTAAAAGAAAGTTTCTGTTCATTTTAATGCTTTTCGGTTGTCTTTTACAATTCATTTTCTATCTAGGGTTTGATGGGATGCTGTTCATTTTCATGCCTCTCGCTAGATGTAGCCGTTGTCTCTCTCTCTCTCTCTCTCTCTCTCTCTCTCTCTCCCTTTCTCCCCCCCCCCCAATTCTTCACATTTTTGGGTGTTCCAGGATATTTCCTATTATTTTAGAAAAACATTTAAAATTACACCTTACATTTAAAATAATTTTTAAATTGCCTCTCCAACTTTTTTTTATAATATCTTCAAAATTGGTCTTTTGTCTATTTTACCACTTAACAATGTCACATCATGTACTTATCACTTAAATCTTTAATATTATTTAAAAAAGTGTATCGTAAAATATTAATTATGAAATCTATTTGTAAAATTAATAAAAAAATAACCCCAAATTCAAAAATTTTGTGGGTATAAATTTCTCCATATTTGAATCCACGACCCAGTTAAGATTGCCAACAGGATTTGGGTTTGAGATTCCGGTGACAGTTGCAAGAGGTTGAAGGAGAGGGAAGAGGCGCCCAGACTGACAGCGGCTTGAGGCGGTGCTAATGGCAATGATCGGAGTAGATTAAAACCCATTTGAATTACTGTCCTAAAAATCTCACACACAATGAATTCAAGTGTGAGAGAATTAAAACATTTGATGATTTACAGATAAGTCAATTGCTGTGGGGGTTGATTAGTTCCTATACAAAGCTCATGAATTTTTCAGAATTCAGATGCAACGACACAAACCCACTCCTTGGCTAATTTCGAGAAAGAAGAGGAGAAGAACTGTTGGGGCAAAGGCTTGGGAGGAAATCATACATCGTAGAGAAACATAGAGGGTTTTCTTCCAATTTTGTGGAATTTAAGAGAGGAGGGAGCGTAAGTTTATGCCCACGTGGACATGGTAGTTATCCTATTTTCAAATTGATAACCACCAAAATAACTCCCTTTTGCATCTCTCTAGAATGTATACTCTGTCTTTCTCCCTCTCCCTCTCCCTCTCCCTTGAACTCTCTCCTCCGAGTACATTTTTGTCGGCAAAAGAAGAAGCCACGTTTTCTTCGACACACATTGCACAAAATTCTTGAATACAATCGATCCATCTCTCAGTTTGAAGAGAGATTCATGCTTGAAGAATATATTTACCTAGAGAGAAATTTAGAGAGCTAGATATATATTATAGTAAGAACTATTTTGAGAGTTTGAGAAATTTTTAGGAAAGAAAATTTCTCCCGTTATTGGATTCACCAGTTTAGGGTTGAGGTGCCGTGAAATAATGGTACTGGTTCGTTTCGTGATCATCATTCCAACCGAGCGATCCGTATGAGAGATTTCGCAGTTCCGATTCATTTTTTGTACTCTACATATTGAGATATTTATATCAAAATTCCAAATTTTTAATTTATATACTTCCACATACGAATATAGTCTAATAAATCTTTTATTGGTATCAGAGCGAAATTAGATTTATTTAAAAAAAAATTCGGAATTTTTTGGGTATAAAATGTATAAGATGCAAATATAGAATTCGGATCACGGATGAGTTTCGTGAATCCGAAAGTACCACAAGAATACCCATGGCCCAAGGATCATGAACATAAATTTTGTTGAATTTTTTGAGCAAATTTTGGTCATAAAATTTGTAGCCAAAATTTCGGACCCTAATGGTGACCGAAACTTAAAACCTTAAATCTATCGCTAAAGAGGGTGAATTGATCTTTGAAGTTTGTATATATTTGTTTCTCATGCCTAAACCTACATTTTGACATATTAAGTGTGAATTATGGATGCCGGAAAATTGAGTTTTAAAAGTGGCCGTGAAGGATTGGAAATTTGAACGTTTAATTTGTCAGAATGAGGGCCAAATCCAATCAAAATAGAGTCTAGGACTGTTGGATGATATTTAAATATGATTTTTCGATGAAAATTGTCTCAGAAATAGGCCGAAAATGTGTTTTACGAAAACCAGATCCCACAGACTCTATTACAGACATCCGGGTGAAAGACCCGGCCCGGTTAACAAAAAGAAGCAAGCGCGTCTATCCACGCTCGCTGAGCGCGTGGACAGCTTGGGCATGGACCTGGTCGGTTCTGACCCGGGTCCGCGTACCCGACCCACTCCATACTGTTAAGAGAATAAAAAGGACCCAGGTGTAACCGCGAACCTTCGAACCTGAGAGTGGCATGTCATTTGCCTTAAAGGCCCGAACCACCAGGCTACCGCACGGCGGTGTGTTGAGGAGTGCATGCTCCACTTAAATAAAGACTTAAATAAATAATAAAAAAAATGGGAAAATGAAATGTCATTCCCTGCCTTCGAACCTGACATGGTGTATCTTTTCTTTAAGCCCCTAGACACCAAGCTATAGCTAAGTGCTATGTTCAAGGGTTATCTCATCCGATATATATATATATATATATATATATATATATATATATATATATGTTTACTTAATGTGATTGCCACGCGTTTGGCGTGTGTGCCAATGCGCAGCTATGCCAAACACACAGCTGGAGCGTGTAGACACGTGAGATGCCGCTTCCGACATGTGGTGGCTGGTGGAACTCTGGGCGACTAATCCGGCTGCTCTGAATTGGATTTTTCCAATTTTCTGAGGGTTTCAAATTCACATTTGCGATTTTTATGGGTTTTTGTATACCGAATCTAACTTTGAATGGTAAGATACGATTTTGGTTTGTGATGTATGATATCCGTTGACTCATACACTCAAATTTGAGTTTATACTTGAATCATTTAGAATTTGTTGATTCGAAAGGTACACAAAATATGAGAATAAGCGTCAATAAGTTACTAAAATCTCTTTAACTGCATAGAAAACTGTCATAATAGATTTTTGCAAAGATAATAAACCGAATGGTATCAAATGTAAGATTTTACACCAATAGATTCAGTTTATTTTCAATGAGCAAAATCTATATGAATATTCTGAACTATAAGATGGTGGGCCCCAAAGAGGGTACCACACCTCAGTATAGACGGAACAATTAAATCTATTATGCGTTGAAGAAAAAGGATAGCCAAGTTAGGGCAATCTTTCCGAGCACCATATACGACGATGTGATCCCGATTTTTTTTAGCAATATCCTACAACTATATCGGTTTAGCTCACCCTAAATGAGTATCGTAGTGCTCTTACAGCTCCTATGGTGAGGATGCTGACTTATAAGTTTATAACTTACAAGAAACGGGCTGATCATATAATGATACAACATTTGAACAAATGTCGAGTATGATCACCGAGTTAGGAATGTGAGTAAGCCTATTTCGGATGAGATTTAGGTACCAGGTGTGATCCAGTCTTTTACCTGATTCATGGAGATCATGAAAACCTATCTCACGTCCCACGAATGTATTCGTACTTTCGCTAATGTAAGCAGGTACAGTTAGCTCTAGATATAGCGCCCGGAGGAGATTAGGTCGCACCCGGGTCATTCTTATGCAGCGGAGTCGAGTAAGGACTCCTAAAGCACCTAACAAATTGCATAAGTATGAGAAGAAGACTCAATCTCCAAGCAAGAAATAAACCATCCGAGAAATCTGACAGTAAAGTACAAAAGCACAAGAAGAATATTTGTAAGACCAATGTGAAATGCTATATTAGTGGTAGAGTTGGTTATTTCGCTCGTAAGTGTAATGAGCAGAAAGAATGTCCTTCTTCATTATGTGATTTAAGATTTGTGTTATCTTCTGTGATACTCACTGATTTCTCTCCTTAGTAGATAGTAGACTCAGGAGTTATCAACCACGTAACTTATGACAGAAGCGCGTACGTAGAGTTCTGCCAAGTAAATCCGTGAATCCTCATGTTAGGAGGATTTACGTGAGGAATGGATTATTTGTCATCAATAGAGGGATTCACACTTACAAGTTGGAGTTGCAATGTGGTCAAACTCTGTATTTCTGTACTTGGTTTGTATTACCGACAGCTCTTTCATTTGTTTTGGTTTTGTCCATGGTGGACTATATGCACTGGAAACTATTCTTTTTAATGATATTTCTTGTAATTCTTTTATTGTCTTTACATCTGATTGCGTAGATAACGATGTATATGTATGGCATAGAAGACTTGGACACATAGGGTAAGAGAAGTTGAATTGGTTAGTAGTAAGTAGTCTATTGGGTTCGCTAACCAGATTCGAGTTGTCCGCTTGTGAGTTTTACCTAATTGGCAAAATTACAAGAAAACCATTTGAAAACACAATGAGAGCTGGGACTCCATTGCAGATGGTAAACTCCAATATCTGTGGCCTTATGAGCTTGAGAGCCCAAAATGGAGCTAAGTGTTTTATTTCGTTCACAGATGATTACATGCGTTTCAGTTATATTTATCTGATCTTATGCAAGTCTGAGGCATTGAAATGCTTTAGAAGATTTATTAGCGAGATTGAAAATTAGTTAGACTTGAGAGTGAAAACTCTTATAATCGATCGGGGGGCGAGTATTTATCAGGATAATTCAGATAGCTCTATTTCGAGAAGAGTATTATGAGACATCTGACTATTCCTGTTATTTCTCAACAAAATAAAGTAGCGAGAAAGGAACAGGACTTAATTGGAGATAGTGAGGTCAATGATGGCGCAAGTCAATTTGTCTATCCTCCATTGGGGAGAGTTTTATTGACTGCAATCTACGTCCTGAACTGTGTTTCATTGAAGTTCACTATCAGTACCCTATATAAGGGATAGAGAGATAGACTGATCTTAGCCACTTGAGATTATGGGTTTGTGCAGTTCATGTTCACATTTTCTCGTATACACACGACAAGTTAGACTTGCGAGAAAAGAAATGTATCTTTAATGAGATACTCAGAGTACTTCAGGGGGCATGTGTTCTTAGGTGAGCATACTAATAGCACTATTATTGAAATTGAGTCTTGTGATACCACATTCCTTAAGGATGATTTCCTTAAGAGATGTGAAGTCAATTAGGACTCTGCTTTTTATTCGAAGGATGAGCTCAATGGCTTAGTTGAGCCTGCAGTGGGATACAAAAAATCCATTGGGGATCTTCGTCCCAGTGGGAGTGATCCATCGATAGGCGAAATCGATCGAGACTTTACCCTCTATAAGATGGATGAGTTTAGTGACTTAAGTGAGCCCAGCGGTAGAATACAAGAATTCATGACGAATCTTGGTTCTAGTGAGAGCGATCCATCTAAAGGTAAAGAGGTTCTCTCTCCTCGTAGGAGTATTAAGGGCGTATACTTAAATGACGCTTCCCAAATGTGGGTGAAACTCTCATTGTAACTCTTGAGGGTGATGAAAAATTTAAAGCAGTCCTATAGGCTCTCGTGGGTTTTTTTGCGAAGAACAATTTTATTGGATACCAGAGATGAAGAGAATAAGTCGATGAAAATCAACAGTGTCTGGATTCTAGTTGATTTGTTTGAGGGTAGAAAGACTATTGAGAACGAATAAGTTCTCAAGAAGCTAGTTGATTTGCCAAAGGGCAAAAGGACTATAGGGAACAAGTAGGTTTTCAAGATTAAGAGAAAGTTTAACAGATCGATAGAAAGTTATAAGACCCGTCTAGTAACCAAAGGTTACATTTAGACTGAGTGATGGACTACCGAGGAGTCGTAGTTTAATTTATTTCGATCCGTTCATCTTTTAGCGATTGTCTCGAACATGGATTTGGGGTTATATCAGATGGACGTAAATACCACTTTCCGTAACGGAAGTCTGGATGAGGCGATCTACATGGAGTATCCCTCTGAGTTCATTTTAGTAAATCAAGTGGATATGGTCTATTGACTTTGGAAGTCAACATACAATCTAAACACTCATCTAGACGGTAGTACATGAGATTTCACGAGAAGATGATATCTTATGATGTTATAATGTTAAAAAATGATCATTGTGTCTATCTGATAATTCCGATGACTCTTTAATGATCATATTCTTATATGTACGTGATATTCTGTTAGTTAGGAATAACAATGAGTATCTAATGACCATTGAGACATGATTATTGTCGAGTTTTGACATGAAAAAGATATGTGAGACTTAGTTCATTCTCGGAGTAAGAATTCAGAGGGATCGCTCAAGAAAAATGTTGACTCTTTAACAAGAGTTCTACATTAGGAAGATTCTTGACCATTCAAGATAAACGAAAGCAACCCATTAGATACTCTTATCGTTAAAATTGAAGACCTGAATCTTAAAATGTGTTATGTAACTTAGGAAGAAATAAGGGAGATGAGTAGAATCTCTTATGTCGCAATGTGCAATCTAGTGTATGTGATGAGACGTACACGATCAGACATTTATTTTGCAGTCGATCTGGTGAATAGGTATCAATTGAATCCTGAAAAGGATTACTAAAGAGCAGTGAAATGGATTCTGAAATATCTCAAGGAACTGTGAACCTCTCCTTGTGTTATGGAGGAGGTGATTTGCGTTTCGTTGGATATTTAGACACTGATTGAGGTGGCAGTCTGGATAGACACAATCGATTTCCATTTTTGCTGTCTTGCTCAATAAATGGTACCATGTCTTGGAAAAGCAAGAAGCAAATCCGTCACTCCCCGAACCGGGGTCGTGAGTAGCCGTCCGTTGTCCTGAATGCTGACTGTGTTTTTACAAAAAATCAGACAGAAACGCCCCATAAATCCGAGGTCTTCCATGTACAAATAAACCTATTTAAACTTATATAATTTAAAAATATCCTGTAAATAAAATAAAATGGTCATCTCGATCTCACAACAACCTACCAACCACAATAGACATCAAGAATAATGTCAAACTATGTAAATTACTAAAAATCCTAACCACAGATCTCTACTGTCATGCCCAACTAGAGTATGAGCAACCGCCACACTAAATGTACCTAAGTTTTATACAATTTACAATCAATTTTTCCAAATTAACATTTAAATGCTACAATTCGCCTCAATGCAAATGAAATATGAGAGTTTCACAATTTAATGTACATAATTTATACAATCAATCCTAAATAAATATACGGTCAACTACGAATCTCAAAGTCAAGATCTCACAAGGAACAAAATAAAATGCGGAGCTTATATCTCAACTTAATTTAAATCTCATTGTCGAAAAATACTCAAATTCGCCAACGAGCTACAAATTTCTCAAGAGCCGAGAGTCGCTTTTGCACAATAATTCTGTTTGAGGAGGGAAAGAAGGGTGAATATCAAGAAAGATACCCAGTGAGTGAGGGGATTAATCTCAAGTACTAATAGTGCAGGTGAATATCGGAGTGTCAAATAATATCATTCATAACCCATAATTCAAATTTTGCAGTAAATCATGATATATTCGTTAAAATGAACTCATTTAATCATTCACACGTTAATATACATATATGCATCTATTTAAAATCAAGTAAATCATAGAGCAAACCGAAAAAATCCTGACAAAAGTCAACTGTGACCAAGAACAGACGTATCGGGGGTTTTATTATGCATAAAGTTTAAAAGTCACTCTCTATCCCGACTTTGGCCATGAGTTCACTGGGACTAACTCATCATCGTATATAGAACTCTGTCCGGTGCTACACGGTAGCGTCACACACGTCCTCCCCCTTACATTGGGTTCAATCGGCTGCGCCTATAGCCATTAAAAATATGATGTTTGAGGATACCTCCTGCAGAAGCGTATTCGGACAACCCGACCCTTCATAGCTATGGAATCAATCAAATAATGCCAAATTATCATATTATCTCAAGCTAGTATGCATTCAACCCACATAGCAAAATCATCTCATCATATCCTCAGAACAATTCAAATCCGTGTGCCAATATATTTCATTGAAATCATTTAAATTCAACAAACTAATGCAATGGTAGAATAGAAAACATTTCATTTCTCAAATCATGACACAATTTCATTTCATTCCAAACGTGAATGCATAATCGTAGAAAATATAAGTACGACACTCCAATAATCACAAAATAGATTTGAATTTTAATTTCATACGTGAGACAATATATATCAAAAGTATGTTTTATTAAAAATATGATAAAATCAGGTTTTACTATTTTATGCAAGAGATTAGGATCCCACTTACTTTTCTAGGGAGGGTAATCATTCCCTATTTTCAAAAATTAAATCAAATCGATTTCTCGAATCTCCAAAAAAGTCAACCTAATCAGATAATCACAATTGTCATCAAATTTTGAATTATTCTTAGGGTTTATCATCATCCCTAAGTTTGTATAAATTAATGTCATCTTAAAGGTATTGAAACCTAAATTCGATAAAATTTATTTCAAACGTTTAAGTAATTGCATTTCTCTTTCACCTAGGGTTTCGAAAATCTCAGACCTAGCTTTCGTTTGCCCGTCAAATTGGTTTAAAATCTGTAATATTTTCAAATTTGAACAATATTAGCAACTAACTCAAATTCTAAATACCAAAGCCTAGGACAACAACCAACATAGCCGTTACTTGTAATGAAGAAGTCGCGACCTAGGGTTTATGCGAGGACTGCATGTGAGCTCTCGAAGGAGACAGCTGGTCCCAAGCTTGCAGGCCATGGCGGGCTGGTGGGCTCGCGGGCTAGTCGGCTCGTGAGCTGGTCGGCAGTTGTGCGCCCGCGAGAGGTAGCTTCCTACGCGCTCGCGCTCACGCGGGGAGGGTCATGCAGGGGCGTGCTTACACTGGGGAGATCACGCAAGGGCGCGCTAGTACGCAGGCACGCGCTCATGCGCAGGTATGCTCCCGAGCGGGCGCGCGCTCGCGCTGTGGAGCGCTGGCAGAAGATCGTGCACAGTGGCGTACGCACGCAAGGAGGATCGCGCTCATGCGAGGAGGATCGCGCTCACCTGAGGAGGATCGCGCTCGCGGGGAGGCTGCGCTTGCGGGGAGGGAGGAGCGGCGGCGGAGGGGGAGGAAGGTGAGGTGACCACGGGAAGGAAAAGAGGCGGAGAGAGAGAGAGAGAGAGAGAGAAAGAGAGAGAGAGAGAGAGAGAGAAAGAGATAGAGAGAGAGAGGGAAAAGAGAAAGAGATTAGGGCTAAAAGCCCTAATCCCATTTTTTAGGGGGGTGCTGCGTTTTGGCCAAAACGCAACACTTCCCTCTTCTTTTTTTTTTTTTAACAAAATAGGATATGCCTCAAATCGGAAATACAGATACTTTATATATACAAAAAATTTTGATTTAAATCCCTCAAAAATCAAAATAAATAAAAATTTCTCTATATATATAACTGAGAAATATTTTATTTAATTTCTAAATAGGAATACAATAGTACGGATACCGCAGTGTCGGTGTTATATTTTCTAACTCCCTAAAAACAAGTTTCGTTCTCGAAACTAAATGATGACTAGACAGCAAATAAATGGGGATATTGTCTCCTCATAGACTCCTCAGGCTCCCAAGTCTTTTTCTCGACCTGGTCACTCCTCTACAAGACTCTGATCAACAAGACTTTCTTGCTCCGTAGTTTTCTGACCTGCCGATTTAGAATAGCCACGGGCTAAACTGGAAGACTAAGGTCCTCTCGTAATTCAACAGGTAAAGGCTCAAGTACATGAGAAGGATCGACCAAATACTTCTTGAGTACTGAGACATGGAAAACGTCGTGAATATGGAATAATTTATCTGGCAGCTCTAATCTATATGCCACACTTCTGACCTTCTCAAGGATATGGAAGGTTCCAATATATCTGGGGTTCAACTTGCCCCACTGTCTGAACCGTATAACTCCTTTCCAAGGAGATATTCTTAAAAAAACCATATCTCCAGTGGCAAACTCAAAAGGTCACTGCCTACGATCGGCATATGCCTTTTGTCTGTCCTGGGAAGCTTTCATCCGCTCACGAATGACCTTTACTTTATTTTTCGTTTCCTCAATTAACTCAACACTCCTGAGACGTCGTTTTCCGACCTCATCCCAGCATATCGGGGTGCGACACTTCCTGTTTTACAGTACCTCATACAGGGGCATCCCTATACTAGTCTGATAGTTGTTATTATATGCAAATTTGACCAGTGGAAGGTACCGATCCCAACTACCCCAAAAATCCATCACACATGCCCTTAGCATGTCCTCAAGGGTCTGAATGGTCTTCTCTGACTGACCATCTGTCTGCGGATGATAAGCAGTACTAAAATTCAGCCTTGTACCCATTGCCTCCTGCAACTTGGGCCAAAATCTGGAAGTAAATCTCGAATCCCTATCTGATACTATCGATACAGGAAC
Organism: Dillenia suffruticosa; assembly: GCA_033439265.1. NCBI lineage: Eukaryota > Viridiplantae > Streptophyta > Magnoliopsida > Dilleniales > Dilleniaceae > Dillenia > Dillenia suffruticosa. The sequence goes on along the minus strand of JAVTVX010000013.1, from coordinate 14,512,842 downwards.
ACCATGTAGCTGGACTATCGTATCAATATAAAGATGTGCCAAGGTCTCCAAAGGATAGTCGTTGCGAATAGGAAGAAAATGCACGGATTTGGTGAGTCAATCTATAATCACCCAAATGGCATCATGCCGTGATGAAGTCCGCGGTAGTCTTGTCACAAATCCCATAGTAATGTGATCCCACTTCCACTCAGGGATGGGTAAGGGCTGTCATGTACCAGCCGGCCGCTGATACTCGGCTTTTACCTGCTTGCAAACTAAACACCTATTCACAAAATCCACGATTTCTCATTTCATGCCAGACCACCAATAATTATCCCGAATAGTTCAATACATCTTGGTACCATTCGGATGCAATGCATAAGTGGAGGAGTACACCTCCTCAAGTATGGCTTTGCGGAGATCTGAATCAGCAGGAATACAAACCCGCTCCTTGTATACAACTAGTCCTTCATTGCAGAATCGGAAGTCTCCACTCTCGCCTCTGCTAATCTTCTCAAGAATACTCTATACCTCCTCATCTGACCCCTAAAGCTCTTTAATATGATCAAGCAAAGTTGGCCTCACCTCAAATCGAGCTAGTAATGCTCCTTAATCATCACTAGTCAAACTAACCCTGTGTGTACGGAGTCCTATCAAGCAAGAGAGGTAAGCACTCTCTGTCATAGTAGAGGGAGAAGAGGAGGATGATGACTTTTGGCTCAATGCATCTGCCACCACATTTGCCTTTCCCGGATGGTAATCAATGATAAGGTCGTAGTCTTTCAATAACTCCAACCATCTCCTCTGTCTGAGGTTCAACTCCCACTGGGTGAACAAGTAATTTAGACTTTTGTGATCCGTGAATACCCTACAAATCACCCCATAAAGATAATGCCGCCATATTTTTAATGCGAAGACTATGGCTACCAACTCTAAATCATGTGTCGGGTAGTTAATCTCGTGTTTGTTCAATTGTCGTGAGATATATGCAATAACTCGACCATCCTCCATTAGAACACAACCCAATTCTTGTCGGCTAGCAGTATTGTATACTGTATACTCCCGACTGCTAGTGAGAAGGATTAAAATAGAAACGGATGTCACCTATTGTTTGAGCTCCTGAAAGCTCGCTTCACAACGGTCATCCAAAACAAACTTGACCCCCTTCTGGATCAATCTAGACAACGGAGCAGCTATCTGAGAGAATCCCTCTGCAAATTTGCGATAATACTCGGCCAAACCGAGGAAACTACGAATCTCGGTAACTGTTTGTGGCTGCTCCCACTTCACTATAGCCTCAACCTTTCGCGGATCAACAAAAATACCCTCCACGGAGACAATGTGTCCCAAAAATCCAATTTGTTTAAGTCAAAACTCATATTTTGAGAATTTGACATATAACTGCTTCTCACGAAATATCTGCAATACTACCCGAAGGTGCTGAACATGATCTTCATTACTCTGTGAATATATCAAGATGTTATCAATGAATACGATGAAGAACTAATTCAAATAGTTGTGAAAAACTCGGTTTATCATATCCATAAAAGTAGTTGGGGCATTAGTCAGCTCAAACGGCATGACTAGAAACTTGTAATAGCCGTATCGCGTGCGAAAAGCTGTCTTGGGCACATTTTTTACTCTAATTCTCAATTAATAATATCCCAAACGGAGATCAATCTTAGAGAAAATAGTAGCTCCCTACAGCTGATCAAACAAATCATCTATACATGGTAGGGGATATCTGTTTTTTATGGTGGCTTTGTTCAACTGCCTGTAATCCACACAAAACCTAAATGTACCATGTTTTTTCTTTACAAATAACACCGGAGCGCCACAAGGTGAAGTGTTTGGGCGAATAAACCCCTTGTCCAGGAGTTCCTGTAACTAAATCTTAAACTCTCTCAGTTCCGCAGACGCCATTCTATATGACGGAATAGAAATAGGATTGGTTCCCGATACTAGATAAATCTCGAAATCAAACTCGTAAACTGGTGGTAATCCGGGAAGCTTATCGAGGAATACCTCTGGAAACTCCTGCACGATAGAGACATCTTCAAGTCTCGGTCCCTCAACGGTAGTGTCGACAATATAAACCAGATAAGCCGCACTATTATGGCGTACCAAGCGTTTGGTCTTCATAACAGATATAATACAACGGTGCAATACTCGTCTCTCGTTTCGGAATACTAATGGTGGTTGCCCGGACCTCCGAAACTCAATCTTTTTCATAAAACAATCCACGGAAGCCAGATGTAAACTCAGCCAATCCATCCCTAGGATGGCATCAAAATCCGTGATAGGAAGCGTAATCAGATTTGTCTCTAATACCACCTCTCCAATACTGACCTCACAGCCCTTATAGACTGTATCTCGAATGATATGCTTGTCAAGAGAAGTGACAACCATAATCTCCTAATCAAGTGGTGAAAGAGGTTTATCAGAATAGCGAGCGAATAGGTCGCTCACATAAGAAAAATTTGACCCTATATATATAAAAATACGGGCGTCGATACCAAATATCCGCATGGTACCTAAAGATAAGAAAAAGATTAAAGATATTTAAAATGTGGAGAAAAATAGACATATTTATATATATATCAAACTAGTTAAGTTTTTAAAATTTTAACTAGTCAAAACTGTATATCGACATCATAATATACAAAAAACTCATGCAGAAAGTACAACAAAAGTACTACACTGAGGGATCTGCGGGAGAATTATCTATAATAACATCAGGGTTTGTCTATGCGTCATCCTGCATCATCGCTAACACACTAGCCTGGGCCCTAGGCTGCTGTCGCGACGGTCCTAGCACTATATTACTCCCGGCTGCAGTCCGAGGAGCAGTAAGAGCTGAATACGCAAGTGCCCCCTGCTGGCCTATGCCAAAAGTACTAATACAACTATGCAGAGTCAATCCTCCTTGACCTAAATCTGGGCAGACACTCGTAACGTGACCTTGTTTCCTACACTGCAGCAAGTAACTGGTGCTCTACATGCCCAAAGGCATGATGGCTGCCGCATCTACAGTAGAAAAGCTGTCTCTGTGTAGTAGACTGTGTAGAGATATTAGGGGCTGGTACCCCAAAACCTTGTGGTCGAGATCTCTATCCCAGTCCTACTAGTCTGAAGCTAGAAGAACCTCCGGGATATCCGAAATCTTTACCCTTCTTCGAAAATTGTCCACCCGGTGATCCAGTTTTCCTTTTCTGGTGACTCTCTCTCTGCCTAGTCTCAGCTCGGACAATCTCCTTTACCCGATATGCTGAATCAATCATCTCTGATAATGTAAAAGAGAGAGTCACCGTCATATATTTTCTGATACTCAATTGGAGGCCATCTTCAAAGTTAAACGTCAATTGAGCCGGTATAGCCATATCGGGGAAGAACACTACTAGTCGTCTAAGTTCACTCTTGTACTCTGAAACTAACCTCGTCCCCTGGCGTGAAGTACCTGCAGTCGAACTCTCATAGAAATTCCTCCCATCGTAGGGTCTGTGTAACACTGTCGCGGATAGCCTCCAACCACGAGAGGTCATCTCTGTCAAGGAGTCTTTCAGCAACTCTCAATCTAAGCTCCTCTGACAACTCCAAAACCATAAGGATCCTACGAGTCCTGTTGATTTGGTGTTTCGCCGCTACGGCATCACTGGATCCTTAAAATGTCTGCGCATTCGAGATGTTGAGACTCTTTCACCAATTGAGTGAGCTTGTGGATGCGCCTCAAAGTAGCCGACGTATCATCGGTCGGAGTAGAAACAGAAGGACTGACCACCGAAGGAGGAATCGGTGCATAGGTATAGGTACGGCCGTAGGTGCGGTCTCTGGAGTCTGTAGTGGAGGCGGTGGCATCTATGCCCCATATCTACTGTACCACTCCTGCTATTGCCTCAAAGCATCGAGTGGTGGTGGAGAAATCTTGATTGTACTAGCCGGTGGTGGCACTGGAGAAGGTGCATGAGTAAAAGAAGCACCATCCGGTGCTCGTGGAGCTTCAAGTGCCTTAGAAACCTTAGGCACTGAGGGACTCTCTGGTGGTGCACCGCGCCTACCACGTCTAAGCGGCAGAATTATGCTAGGTGAGTTCCGTTTCATTAGATAAAAGTAAAGATTAGGGTTAGTTACTGGGTAACTAACCCCCTAAAAATAGAATTCGAGTTATGCATTAAGGCATTCGAATGCGAAATAATAAGTTAGATGACTGTATGAAACTCTCTAACATTACGGCCAAATATGAGACTTTAAATGACTGTATGAAACTCTCTAATATATTGAGAACTTTTAAACGTACTTGGGAAAACTTTTACTACTATCTTTTCTTTAATCTAGATGCTCTGATATCAATAAAATTGTCACGCCCCGAACCGGGGTCGTGAGCAACCTCCTGTTGTCCTGAATGCCGACTGAATTTTTATAAAAAATTGGACAGAACCTCCCATAAATCGGAGGTCTCCCATGTACAAATAAACCTATTTAAATCTATATAATTTAAAAACAACCTGTAAATAAAATAAAATGGTCATCCCGGCCTCACAACACACCAACCACAGTAGACATCTAGAACAACGTCAGGCTATATAAATTACCAACAATTCTAGCCACAGACCTCTACTATCATACCCAACTAGAGTATGAGCAGCCGCCACATTGAGCGGACCTAAGTTTTATACAATTTACAATCAATTTTCCCAAATTAATATTTAAACGCTACAATTCACCTCAATGCAAATGAAATATAAGAGTTTCACAATTTAATGTACATAAATTATATAGTCAATCCCAAATAAATACATGGTCAACTACGGAACTCAAGATCAAGACCTCACAGGGCTGAAAATAAAGTACGGAGCTCATATCTCAACTTAATTTAAATCTCACCATTGAAAAACACTCAAATCCGCCAACGAGCTACAAATTCCTCAAGAGTCGAGCGTCGCTCTATCACAATAATCTTGTCTGAGGAGGGAAAGAAGAGGGGTGAGTATTAAGGAAGATACTCAGTGAGTAAGGGGATTAATCTCAAGTACTAATAGTATAAGTGAACAACGAAGTGTCAAATAATATCATTCATAACCCATAATTCAAATTTTACAGTAAATCATGATATACTCGCCAAAATGAAATCATTTAATCATTCACATATTAATATACATATATGCATCCATTTAAAATCAAGTAGATCATAGAACAAACCGAAAAAATCCTGACAAAGGTCAACTATGACCAAAAACAGGTGTATCGTGGGTTTTATTATACATAAAGTTCAAAAGTCACTCTCTACCCTGACGTTGGCCATGAGTTCGCTGGGGCTAACTTATCATCGTGTATAGGACCCTGCCCGGTGTTAGATAGTGGCATCACACACGTCCTCTCCATTACATTGGGTTCAACCGGCCGTATCTATAGTCATTAGAAATATGACATTTGCGGATACCTCCTGCAAAAGCGTATCCGGGTCATCTGGTGCCTCTACAAACGCCTTTCGTAGCTACGGAATCAATCAAATAATATCAAATCATCATATCATCTCAAGCTAGTAGGCATTCAACCCACATAGCCAAATCATCTCATCATATCCTCAAAACAATTCAAATCCATGTGCTAATATATTTCGTCGAAATCATTTAAATTCAACAAATCAATGCAATGGTAGAATAGAAAATATTCTATTTCTCAAATCATGATACAATTTCATTTCATTCCAATCATGGATGCATAATCATAGAAAACATAAATACGACACTCCAATAATCACAAAACAAATTTGAATTTCAATTCCATACGTGAGACAATGCATATCAAAAGCATATTTTATTAAAAATATGATAACATCATGTTTCACTATTTCATGTAAAAGATTAGGGTCTCACTCACTTTTCTAGGAACGATGATCCTCCCTATTTTCAAAAATCAAACCAAATCGATTCCTTGAATCTCCAAGAAAGTCAACCTAATCAGATTATCACAATTGTCATCAAATTTTCAATTATTCTTAGGGTTTATCATCTTCCCTAAGTTTGTATAAATTAATGTCATTTTAAAGGTATTGAAACCTAAATTCGATAAAATTTATTTCAAACGTTTAAGTGATGCATTTCTCTCTCATCTAGGGTTTCGCAAATCTCAGACTTAGTTTTCGTTCGCCCGTCGAATAGGTTTAAAATCTGTAATATTTTTAAATTTGAACAATATTAGCAACTAACTCAAATTCTAAATACCAAACCCTAGGACTACAACCAATATAGCTGTTACCTGTAGTGAAGAAGCCGCGACTTAGGGTTTATGAGGGGACTGCAGGTGAGCTCTCGAAGGAGACGGTTGGTCGCCGGCTCGCGGGCTGTCGTAGGCTCGCGGGCTTGTGGGCTCTCGGGCTCGCGGGCTCGCAATGGAGGGGAAGGAAGGTGAGGTGGTTGCGGGAAGGAGAATGGGCGGAGAGAGAGAGAGAGAGAGAGAGAGAGAGAGAGAGAGAGAGGGAAAAGAGAAATAGATTAGGGCTAAAAGCCTTAATCCCATCTTTTGGGGGGTGTTACATTTTGGTCAAAACGCAGCACTTCCCTCTTCTTTTTTTGTTTAACAAAATAGGATATGCCTCAAATCTGAAATACGGATACTTTATATATACAAAAAATTTTGATTTAAATACTCCAAAAATCAAAAATCAAAAATCAAAATAAATAAAAATTTATATATATATATACATATAACTCAAAAATATTTTATTTAATTTCTGAACAAGAGTACAATAGTACGGACACTGCAGTGTCGGTGTTACAAAATTTGTGTATCTCTATCTACAATAGAGAATAAGCTTGTGGTATGTTTAGTGGCAGTTTAGAGGAGTGTTTGATTTCAGAGATTTCTGGATGACTTAGGGGTTGTGGCAAAAAGTGGGAGACCAGTAATAATTTTTAGTGATAATCAGGCCGGCATTGCCTATAACTGAAATCCTAAGTATCATAGTAAAACCAAATATATTGATACCATATACTATTATATGGGAGATATCACCGAGAAGGGTGTAGTGATGATTAAGTATATTTTTATACAATATACTGGCTGATCCTTTTATCAAACCCATTGTAAAGATTTCTTTGTAAGAGATAGAAATCATTGGGTTTATATATAATTTGATATTTTTTACTATGTACTGATTGTGATACTTATTGATATATATGATATATGTACATTAGACAGTCACAAGTTTTATTTGTTGACTAGTTGATTGTCATATATTCTGCAGTAAGTTATGATAAAAGATATATCAGATAGGCGTGATCGACTCTTTCACATGAGTGACCATCTCCAACTCTGAGTGAGCGGAGATGAGACGGTTTTTACTAGTAAGAGATTTTGGGAGTGGCCCTACTAGAACATAAGTCGCCCTGATATGTGTTCAAGATGAAGTCATATACGACATGACTGACATTGACATATCCACATCCATATTGTTTATGAATAGCCAAGTTGAGATCTCAGATATCACATATGTTAAGTGATATCGTCTCTGAGATACTCTCTCTGAGATCTCTGGGGTAAAGTCTTATGTAGACTAAGACCTATACCTATATAGTGTTAGAGAAATCTGATATATGTCTTTTTGAGAAATGGGAGAATAAAATTGTGACACGTGTTTTATACCACGTGTGATAAGACGACCAAGGAATAGTTGGAACTATTATTTGATACGATAATATGATTAAAGATCCCCGTTCCCACTGTGTGAGACCCGAGATCCATTGGATAGGATCTTTTGTACCCTTATGACTTTCGTCTGTCTTTTGAGATTTTATTTTGGTGTTGCTACTTTAACATATCACCAAGAAACCATGGTTGATTCGGTTTGGCGGTGTATGTCTAGGAAAGCAGTTAAGATAAAATTGGAAGTTAATGGTATGGAAGGAAGATCAATCAGCATTATATCATGGTGTTGTATTAATCGGTCGACCTGTTATGTTAATCTATATTGGGATACAAATATAATAGTGAATACACAGTCGAGCAAATAATTGGGGATCACTTTCAATGAGAAAAGTGGCTTGATAGATATAATTGTGTTGAGTTTGGAGTATAGCGAATTCTTTTTTGTATTAACGATGGCTTATCAATCATTCTGATAGGTGTATCGAGAAGTTTTTGCTTACAGGTGTATTCGCCGGTTGCATGACGCCCAATCGTGTACGAAAGTCCAATAAGAGTGATGTAATAGATATAATAAGTTGTGATCTTATGACGGATGTTAAATACCCTCGTGTACAAGTGGGAGATGTTAGTTTATGCCTACGTGGACATGGTAGTTATCCTATTTTCAAAATGATAACCACCCAAGTAACTCCCTTTGCATCTCTCTCTCTGGAATGTATACTCTGTCTCTCTCCCTTTCCCTTGAACTCTCTCCTTTGAGTACATTTTTGTCGGTAAAAGAAGAAACCACGTTTTTTTTCAGCACACATTGCACAAAATTCTTGAATGCAATCGATCCATCTCTCAGTTTGAGGAGAGATTCATGCTTGAAGAATATATTTGCCTAAAGAGAAATTCAGAGAGCTAGATAAATATTATAGTAATAGTTATTTTGAGGGTTTGAGAAATTTTTGCTAAAGAAAATTTCTTCCGTGGTTGGATTCACCGGACTTAGGGTTGAGACACCGTGAAATAATGATGGTGGTTCGTTTTGTGATCATTATCCTGTAAAATCTCTCGGAGACTTGCTTAAGAATAAGAAAGAGAAATCTCATGGAAATGCCATGTAATAAGGTTTGATCCTATTCATGGGGATTCCGTCAATATTCCATTCCAAAAATAGAAAGTTCGAAACAATTGGGATTTTTTTGGAGATTGGATGCAGTTACTAATTCATGATCTGGCATGTACAGAATGAAAACTTCATTCTCGATTCTACGAGAATTTTTATGAAAGCCTTTCATTTGCTTCTCTTCGATGGAAGTTTGATTTTCCCAGAATGTATCCTAATTTTTGGCCTAATTCTTCTTCTGATGATCGATTTAACCTCTGATCAAAAAGATATACCTTGGTTATATTTCATCTCTTCAACAAGTTTAGTAATGAGTATAACGGCCCTATTGTTCCGATGGAGAGAAGAGCCTATGATTAGCTTTTCGGGAAATTTCCGATTCATTTTTGGTGCTCTCACATTGAGATATTTATATCGAAATTCTGAACTTTTAATTTATACACTTCCGCATGCGAATATAGTCTAATAAATCCTTCAGGAAGAGAAGAAGAGCAAATGTATTATTGCTGAAGAGATATATAGAGAAAGTGGAGACCATTTTGGTGGAGGTTGCAGCAGGAGGAGCATCGTTGGTGGCACATATTAATTAAAGTGTATCAAAGCAACCGATACCGTTGCTTAATCAAAATCTTGTTGCCCAACTAGCATCAAATGTGCTTGATTTTTCCTCCCTATTTTGAGACACAAATTGTAAGTCTATTTTTAATTGGTGAAAAAGAAAAAAAAATGGTATTGTGCGTGTGTGGCAAAAAAACCTTAAGTTGGAGTTGAGAACTTTGGTCTTGTATTCTATTTTTCTTCTCCATAGTGCAATTTCTCCCATGATGTGCCCGTAAATATAGGTTTATGATCGACCTATGTAAATTCTTAAATTTATGATTATTTGTGGATTTATCTTTTTAAAATGATTTTCATTTTTACTCATTAAGATTTAGAGACAAGAAAAACAGAGAGAATATGCAATTTATCATAGGAATTGAAAAAATAAAAACTCAAAGACCATAGAAAGATGTTATTTTTGAGCATCTATAACTTGGTAATACAAAGGTAATTTCTATAATGGTTTACTTTCACATTTGTTTTTGTTATAGGAATAGGAAAGGAAAACAACAAAGACAGCAAGAACGCAGGGAAACCAAAGACAGAGGCAACGAATCAACTCAGATCTCCCTCACGAGGGATCTGGTGATCAGCAGATTTCTTCCTTTTATGAGCCCAGGAGGTGCCATCCCGATCCAGCTTTAGAAGAGGCACAACCTCAAGAGGGGGAGAGGCAGACTCAATGATATCAGGTAAGATTTCTCTCCCAATCTCCACCAATTTATCGGCACACCTATTGGCCTCCCTGTAAACATGGGAGATTGTCTGCACACCCAACTCTTCCATGAGTTTAGTGCAATCCCTAATTATGTTCCTCAACGGATGATTTGTGCCCACTTCCTTGTTAACTACTTCTACTACACTAAGGGAGTCGCATTCCACCATTAAATCACTTAGGTTTTTCTCCTTAGTGACCCTCAAACCCTTACAGAGACTCCAAATCTTAGCCAAGTACCCTTCCGCTGAGCCGATGTTATCCCAATAACCATAAATCCACTCCCCATTAGAATTCCTGATCAAACTACCAGTACTAGCATGGCATCCCTCAGCCCTGGCTCTACCATTGATGTTGAGCTTCAATCTGAACCCTGTAGGTTTTGACCACACAACAAGGAATGTATCCTCATCTTTCTTCAAGGAATTGAGGTTGCTAGAAAGGTGGTTACACATGCAGAGAATTCTTTTGGCTATCTGCGGAGGAGGCTCAATCTTCTTCTGAAAAACAACCTCACATCGAGATTTCCAAATGCACCATACTGTAAAAGCGAAGGTAGTTCCTTCTTCCTCTAATCCAAGATTGAGATTCTTGGACACCCCACTCCTAAGCCAATTATAACCCTCTCCGTTCCAAAAGATAGCAACAGAGGTAATGTTCTTCACCACTTGACCCCAAATGTTTTGAGCGTGAGAGCAATCCCTCACAGCATGGATCAAGGTTTCTTGCTTCCTCTTACAAATCTCGCAAACATCCTTATCCACCACTCTTCTTCTCTTAAGCTCAGATTTTGTCAAGACTTTACCTTTCACAGCCATCCATAAGAACATCTTCACCCTTTCTGGACATTTCAGCTTCCACACCCACTTCCAGTCTTGGAAAGGCCCCTAATGAGGAAGACTGAGATTTCTCTGAAGCCAACAGGTTGATAACACCAAGAATTCTCCATCCGTTCTCACATCCCAGAACATTTGGTCACCTAAAGAGCCATGTCTAGGGATGGGCAAGGCTCTAATCTCCTCCACTTTACTCCTAAGGAGAATAGCCACAAGATCATCAACCTTCTACTTTCCTTCTACGTCCCAAAAGTGGTTAACCTTAGTCATTGGAGTGCAGTCTTCCTTAGGGATTAAAGCATCCTCCACCAGCACTTCCTTGCTTATCCAACGATCATTCCAAAAGCTTATGAGCCTACCATCACCAATTCGCCCTTTAATTCCCTTCTTGATGCACTCACGACTTGCACAAATGCCTTTCCAAACCGCAGAGAACGTATGACCTTTTTTATGACCCAAGAGATTGTCGCCTCTAAGGTACTTATTCTTAAGAATGTTAACCCACAAAGCACTATCCTCCTTCATAACTCTCCACCCCAACTTAGCCATCAATGCAATGTTGCACTCCCTCATTCTCATTATCCCCAAACCACCCTCTCATTTGGTGGTACAGGCTGCCTTCCAACTGACCCGATGAATCTTTTGAACTCCCCCATTGCTACCCCACAAGAAGTCCCTATTCAACTTGTCTAGCTTATAGCAAGTGCTTTCTGATGACCAAACTGATTGCATAGTATAAATAGGAATGGAGCCCGTAACCGATTGGATCAACGTTCTTCTACCCGCGGTGCTCAGCAACTTGCCTTTCCAATTGCTTAATTTTTTCTAAACTTTATCTACCAAATGATGGTAGAATTCCTTATCAACCCTACCATGGATAACAGGAACCACCAGGAAGTTCCCTAAGTTCTCCGCAAGCACAAACTTACTGCACGCAGCAAGAGAGACTTTTAAATATCTAGGAGCCTTGGGGGAAATCCAAATCTTGGATTTAGACGAGTTAACTTGAAGGTCGCTTTCATCCGAGAATTCCCTCAGACAACTAAGGATGTTACTTAGGTTGAGGTGCTCTACCTCCGCAAAGAGAATTAAGTCATCTGCAAAAAAGAGGTGAGAAATAGCTAGCCCCTCTCTTACGACCTTGACAACATTCCAAACTCCTTTCGTAACCTTTTCTTGAATCATAAGTGCTAACCTTTCCATGACCAATAAAAAGAGATAAGGAGAGAGATGATCACCTTGTCTAAGATCTTGCCCAGATTTGAAAACCGGAAGGACTTCACCATTCCATATGATGGAGGTTTCTCCATTAGAAATTGTGAACATTATCAGTTTCACCAAGTTAACCGAGATGTCAATTTCAAGTAAAACTTTAGCTAAGTACTCCCAGTTGACATTGTCGAAAGCCTTCTTAAGATCAATTTTGATGACCATGGTATACTTCTTGCTCCTAGAGTGGACATTGTCGAAAGCCTTCTTAAGATCAATTTTGATGACCATGGTATACTTCTTGCTCCTAGAGTGATTTATAGTGTGAATAGCTTCTTGAAGAGCTATGATATTGTCTAAGGTGCCTTTACCTGGAAGGAAGCTGTTTTGGTGGCCTCTAATCAACTTTTGCAGCAGCAGTCTTAATCTAGAGACTAGGCATTTACTAAGGATTTTGAAGGAAGTGTTTAGCAGACTTATTGGTCTATAATCCGCCATCTCCGAAGGATTCGTTATTTTGGGAATCAAGATCATATGCACCTTTGCAATGATGGGACAGAAGTAGCCATTCTCCAAAGCCTTTGTTAACAAAACTACACACTTTGTCTTTCATAATTGCCCAAAACTTTTGATAGAAGCACGGTTGGAAACCATCCAGATCTGGAGCTTTTAGACCATCCATGGAAAAAATAGCCCTTCTGACTTTTTCTTCCCCAAATTTCCTATACAGTCTCCTTTGATCTTCCGCGTTAATCTTATTCCTCAGAGCTTTGAACCTGCCACTCATCTCTGTTACCCTCCCCGCAAACAGATCTGAAAAGTAAGAAATAGTGTCCTTTCAAAACCTCTTGATCAAAGCACCAATTGCCATTGATTCTAAGGACTACGATCCTATTGACACTTCTTCTCATTTTGGTGGTGTTATAGAAAAACTAAGTATTTTTATCACCCTCAGAGAGCTAATTAATCATAGATTTCTGCCTCCGGTAAATTTCTTCTTGCTCCAGCAAAGCATGGAGCTCCTACAAAAGCTTAGCTTCTAACTCTAGGAGATAGTCAGATTGGGAATAATTGCGGGCTTGTTGAATGCCCTTCAATCTACCTTCTAGAGCCCTCCTACGATGGAAAATATTACCGAACACTAGATTGTTCCAAGCTTTTAGGTCTTTGCCAACTGCTTGGGTACCAACCTCCAGGGGGCCATCAACATTCGTCCAAGCCTCAGTAAACACACTGCTAGGATGGGTGAACCAAGCAGCTTCCATCCTGAAAGGTTTTTTATCCTTAGGAGGAGGATGTAAGAGGCTTGTATTAATTAGGCAATGGTTTCCATGGAGTTTACTTAAATTCATTAATTTCATTTTAGGGAAGAAGAGCTTGGCTTCAAGATTACACAAACCTCTATCAAGCTTCTGATGAAGCACCAAGTTTCCTTTCCTCTTTCCCATCCAAGTGTATTTAGGACCATCAAATTTGATATCAATCAAATTACACTCCTTCCACCATTTTTGAAATCTCTGAAATCTCTTCCAAGGATAGTTTCTTACTCTACTGGTCTCAGTAACTCTTGCATTGTCATTGAAGTCCCCAATCACAATCTAAGGCTCGGATAGATATGTAACCGGGTCGGGCCGGGCCGGTCCGGTTCAAGGGCGGTTCCCAGAACCACGGGCCGGGCTGACTGCGGTTCCTAGGTCAGTCCGGGCCGGGCCAGGCCGATTCCAATTTTTTTTACTTGAACCGGGCCGGCCCGCTAAACCGGAACTAGTGGGCCGGTTCACACCGGGCCGGGCCGGGCCGGTTTGGCCAAACAAGGAGGGGGAAAATAATTAAAAAAATTCAAAAAAAAAAAGAGGAACAAGGAGCCGTTAGAACCGGCCGGGCCAAGCCGGTTCTGGGTCGGTTCCATGTCTGGGCCGGTTCTGGGCCGATTCACGGTTCCAAAAACTCTTGAACCAGCCCGGCCGCTACAATAACCGGTTCGGGGTTACTGTAGCACCGGGCCAGTTCACGGGCCGAGCTTTTTGCGGGCTGGTTCACAGGCCGGGCTTTTTCCGAGCCGGTCGGGCCGGTTTTCGGGCCCAAACCGACCCGGACTCATGTCTAGGCTCGAACATGTTCATCGCAATGGTAGACAGCTTTCTCCAACAGTCCACTTTCTCTCTATGGTACAGTTGGTAGTACACACAAGTTAGAAACCATCTTCTATCATTATCTTCAACAGAGCACTAAATAAATTGGTTGTTGTGCCTGATTACTGAAAGTCTAACTTTATTCTTATTCCAAGAAAGCCAAAGACTACCCCTAAAGCCCTCTATTGGGACAATGAACTCTTCTTTTAGGCCATAGTTCTTCATGAACTTTGGGAAGTGATTGCTCTTGGCTTTCGTTTCTAGGCAGCAAAAAATCTCTGGCTTTCCTTTTAGAGCAAAATCTTTACAAACTCTTTTGTAACTATGACTGCACATACCTCTGCAATTCCAAGTAATCACTTTAATATTCATCAATGACAAAGATTGAAACCCCCGCCTTCATTGTGAATGGACGTTTTATTCAAACCACAACGGCCTCTTTTCTGTTCACCAGGATCCAAGGCCCTCTCATCTCTGTACCCATGCGAACTGCCTTCACCAGGCGGTCCAACCGCTTCAAAGCAGGCCTCACTGCCATTAGGATCTACAGCATAACACAAATGGGCCGCACGATCTGAAACATTCAGCAAGTAGGCCTCATTAACTTCCTGTAGAGGTCTAAAGTACTTCGGGTCCAGCTCCATATCATTCGAAAAGCCCTGTGGAGATCTCTCCTTATCCACATTGATCAAATCCGTCTGCCCGCAAACCCATGTCTCCTTGTCCTTCTTCGAAGCTTCCTCGAGAAGCTGCATTTCCTTCTTCATGCCATTGCTACTCTCATTTCTCTTGACACCCCTCCCAAGCTTCTATTTCATCACTGTCTCCATGCTACCTCTCTGATGGGTCAGCGTTTGCATCATCCGATGTCTGCAGAAAGTGTCGCCCAGCTCTACATCAGAGCCACCTTCTGACAACATGTCATTAACTTCCTCCAAATTAATGAATCGATTTATTGAGGTGAGTTCTTTCTTCCCTTTCCCTCTGTAATTACTAAATTTGTTACTTCTTTGTCTTCTTTGGACCATCATCCAAGGTCTGAGCCCAACGTCCTTCTCTGCCGTGGTCTCCATCATGTTCTGGTTGCTGTCAACTAGGGTTTCCATATTTAACTTATTCCTTTCCTCCCCTGACTTAGAATTGTCACTACCACTGCGATCTCTACATTGTTCAGACTTGTGACCCACCATGCTACATTCGAAACAAATGACGTGCAGCCGCTCATATTCGATGCGCTGGATACGCTTCCTCATTTTAACCTTTGGAACCAAAGCTTTTTCAAGATTTATCTCTATACATATTCGGGCATATTTACCTTTAACCGTATTTGCAATATTGGCATCAATTTTAATTGGTTTACCCACTGCTTTGCCTATCTCAAATAGAATATCCTCATTGAAAAATTCAATGGGGAGGTTGGGTAGGTGAATCCACACTGTCATGGATTGACCCACCAAGCCACATTCGAAACAAATGATGTGCAGCCCCTCATACTCGATGTGCTGGATACGCTTCCTGATTTTAACCTTTGGAACCAAAGCTTTTTCAAGATCCATCTCCATACATATTCTGGCATATTTACCTCTGATCACATTTGTAATATTAGTGTCAATTTTAATTGGTTTACCCACTATTTTGCCTATCTCAAATAGGATATCCTCATTGAAAAATTCAATGGGAGGTGGGGTAGGCGAATCTGCACTGTTGTGGATTTGATTTTACCCTCTTCTAGGATGAACTACGACCGCCATTTCTTCATTGTGAGGTAGTGGTCGTGAATGAGCCACGGCCCACTCGACAGCACATGCTTGCAATCTTGTCTATTTGAAAACTTAACAAGATAGAAGCCCTCGCCTAGGTCAAGAAGCTCTAAGTGCCCTCTGGTTTCCACATATGATTTAGCTTCATGAACATTAGGTGGTAGCCTACGTTTTTGCCTAGGAGTTTAATGATCAGAGATTTTCTCCAAGGTTTCCAAAGATCTTTTAGGTTGGAATTAGACACTTGAACTTCAGGAAACTCGTTCCCCTCCAATGGCCCTTCCATTTCATCCGCTTCTAAATAATTTGATTCCAAACCAAAGTCAATCCCACTCATGTCACCTGGACAAGGCAAGCTGTCTCTTTGGCCCAACAACATTTCCTTGAATAAGCGTTTGGTTCTTAATAGGGGGTTTACTGTCTGCTTTGGCCTTTTTCGTGCTTCTCTAGAAATGATCCTCTTCAGTAGAGATCTCTCACGCATCTGCCATCTCCATTGTTATCTTGCTACTTTTTTCACTCACTTGCCCTGTAATATCTAATAATAACTCCCTAAATAAACCATATTAAGTTTTTGCTCAGTGTTCTTTCTTATTACAATTGATTTATCTATGATTTGTTACAAATAAGTTATAATAAAATGATCAAGTCACAACAAAATAAAAGTATTATGCCAACGGTAATGTTTACTATCGGTAAGTATTAGTGACGGTTTTTTGAAACTATACAGACGGTTATGGTTAAAACTGTCGGAAATAGTATAGATTTTCCGATGGTTTTAAAATGGTCGTTGATAAAACAATTTGAACAGTGGGTAAATGTAACATATCGTTTGTATAAACAACACTCTATACTTACAGATGTAAGGACGTCTGAATTTACATACCTCTATCCTTACGGTTATAAATTGTAATTGCAAAATATAGGTTTTGTAGTCACTATTTTGAAAGGTGTCTGTATAGACAATGCTATATGTACAGCCGTTGTGATGATGAGTGAATAAGCAGTAAGATATAGTAAGAAATGGTAAGTGTAAAATAATATGATAAATAGCGGTAAGTGAAGGAAATGTAAGGTATGTGAAGTGTAGAGATGTAAGATAGGTAACTGTAGGATATGTATAATATGGTGAGTTCCGATAAGTATAGTAAATATAAGTTATTTAAAATATAGTAAGTGTACAATATGTAAATTGACATTTAGAAAAGTGTTGGAAACAATTTATCGGGTATATATATTAGTAAATATTACTATATTATAGTAAATACTACTATATTTTATTGTTCTTATATACTAAATGTTACTATATATTATTATCTATTAATTTGACTATCGTGATTAGTTTAATAGTAAATGTTACTATTCTTTTATCATAAGAGACAAATAAATTTATTATCTTTCACATCCGTTATTACAATAGTAAATGTTACTATTTTATAGTAAATGTTATTATATTTTATTGTGGCTATATAATAAATATTATTATATGTTATTATTTGTTAATTTGACTATTATAGTTAGTTTAATAGTAAATGTTAATATTCTGTTATCACGAGAGATAAATAATTTTACTATATTTCACATACGTTATTATAATAGTAAATGTTACTATATTTTGTGATTATATAGTAAATGTTACTATATGTTATTTTTGTTAATTTAATAGTAAATGTTACTATCATTTTATTATGAGAAACAAATAATTTTACTAACTTTCACATACGTTATTATAATAGTAAATATTACTATATTTTATTGTGATAATATAGTAAATGTTATTATATGTTATTATCTGTTAATTTGACTATTGTGATTAATTTAATAGTAAATGTTACTATTATTGTATCATGAGAGATAAATAAATTTACTATTTTTCACATCCGTTATTATAATAGTAAATATTACTATTTTATAATAATTGTTATTATATTTTGTTGTGATTACATAATAAATGTTATTATATGTTATTATTTGTTAATTTGACTATTGTGGTTAACTTAATAGTAAATATTACTATTCTTTTATCGTGAAAGACAAATAAATTTATTATCTTTCACATCGTATATATATTAGTAAATGTTACTATTTTATAGTAGATATTATTATATTTTATGATGGTTATATAGTAAATATTAATATATGTTATTATTTGTTAATTTGACTATTGCGGTTAGATTAATAGTAAATGTTACTATTCTTTTATCATGAGAGACAAATAAATTTACTATTTTTCACATCCGTTATAATAATAGTAAATGTTATTATTTTATGATAAATATTACTATATTTTATTGTGATTACATAATAAATGTTACTGTATATTATTATCCGTTAATTTGACTATTGTGGTTAGTTTAATAGTAAATGTTACTATTTTTTTATCATGAAATATAAATAAATTTACTATATTTTACATCCGTTATTATAATAGTAAATGTTAATATTTTATAGAAAATATTACTATATTTTATTGTGGTTATATAGTAAATGTTATTATATGTTATTATCTATTAATTTGACTATTATGTTTAATTTAATAATAAATGTTACTATCCTTTTATTATTAGAAATAAATAAATTTATTATCTTTCATATCCGTTATTAAGATAATAAATGTTACTATTTTATAGTAAATGCTACTATATTTTATTGTGATTATATAGTAAATGTTACTATATATTATTATCTGTTATTTTGATTATTGTAATTAATTTAATAGTAAATGTTGCTATCATTTTATCATGAAAGACAAATAAATTTACTATTTTTAACATGCGTTATTATAATAGTAAATTTTACTATTTTATAATAAATATTATTATGTTTTATTGTGATTATATAGTAAATGTTAATATATATTATTACTTGTTAATTTAATTATTGTGATTAGATTAATAGTAAATATTACTATTCTTTTATCATGAGATATAAATAAATTTACTATTTTTCACATTCGTATATATGTTAGTAAATATTACTATTTTATAGTAAATGTTACTATATTTTATGATAGTTACATAATAAATGTTACTATATTTTATGATAGTTACATAGTAAATGTTACTATATATTATAATCTGTTAATTTGACTATTATGGTTAGTTTAATCGTAAATGTTACTATTATTTTATCATAAGAAATAAATAAATTTATTATATTTCACATCTGTTATTATAATTGTAAATGTTATTATATTTTATTATGGTTATATAGTAAATGTTATTATATGTTATTATCTGTTAATTTGACTATTGTAGTTAACTTAATAGTAATTGTTACTATTTTTTTGTCATGAGAGAGAAATAAATTTATTATTTTTGGCATCCGTTATTATAATAATAAATGTTATTATTTTATAGTAAATGTTACTATATTTTATTGTGGTTACATTGTAAGTGTTAGTATATGTTATAAAAACTGGCGATTCATGTCTCATTTCGCACCAAACTGCCAGTAAATATTGCTACATTGTAGTAGTAATAAATATTACTATATTATGATATATAAATATCATAACTTTTTACTACTATATTACTATATTGTTAGTTACTACATTGTACTATATAAAAATTGACGGTTCATGCCTCATGTCGTACCACTATATTAATATCTTATTATCACTATATTACTAGTTTAGTACTAATATATAAATACCATAACTTATTACTACTATATTACTATATTATTAGTAAATATTACTATATTGTATTACAATATTAGTAGTAGTAAATATTACTACATTGTAAGATATAAATACCACATGTCGCACCACTCTACCCATGCCTCACCTGCTTGTGCCGCACCACGTTGCCATGCCTCCGAGCTCTAACCTATTTGTGCCGACGGTTCATACCTTGCGCCGCGCCGCCCCGCCCGTAATTTAAAATAATAACATTATTAATTTAAATAACAAAATAATAATTTCATTATTATTATATTATATTATATAATGATATGAAATTATATAATTACTTTACAAATTTTATTACATATAATTTGTAATTAAATTAAATTATTAATTGGTCATTTATATCCCTTTTATTATGAGGAACTAATTTTATATCAAATCAAATGAATACAAATACATATTATATCAATCGTCTTTACTATAAAAAAAGAAACATTTACTTGCGATAAAGAACCCAAAATCTATTGGTAAAGACTTTAGGGTTTTCTCCAGTGGTTAAAAATTCCGCTGGCTATGCCAGCGCTAGTAAAGCGCTATGCCAATGGCCATATGGCCAGAGGAAGTCCCGTAACTTTAGCAAAGTCCAAATTCTTTGGTTTAAATGCCAATAATTTCTCCTCAACAGCAGCATACTCAGTTAAGGAGTTAAATTGCTTTGAATGTTTCAATGTTTTTTCACTGATATCACGTTAGAATTCATTGCCAACCTTTAGTTCCTTCACTTGGCTGCCCACCTTTATCACCACACCAGAAACATAAATGCTTGGAACAGTCTATAACACAACAAGTGTGTTACAATGCTTGAAATTACAACTAACTCAAGATTTGGTATAAGAAAGAGTGTATAAACAGTTATATTGAGATGTTTCTCATGTTAAATGAAATATCGTTCTATAATTCCTTCATAAATAGCACCAAACAAAATAATAAAAATTGAAAATATATATTGCAGCTGACGACTCATTATAGGATGGAAGTGTTGTTAATTAACAACCATAAATAAGACAACCCAGGACCTTTTCAGTGAACATCACTATGATAATTTTCACTTTAAATTATATATCAATTATTGTATAGAAACTGAAATAGAAATTATGTTTTCTTTTTGAATATTGAAGACTTAGCCCCACGTATAGAATTTCATATTTCCATCTTAATCCTCCCCCACAAACAAAAACCAAGAAAATGTAGTTAGTCATTTTCCTATTGAAAGTAATAGACCCACAAAATTAGGGAACAACATGTTCTCTATACAGCAACGATAATCATAAACAAAACAATTCAACAGAATATCAAATGTTACTATGAAACAACAATTCATTTAGGGTAATTTAACTATATAAAACCATTGTAAAACCCCAAAGCCATTTGGAGAAGTTTTCAAATTTATCAGCTTTTCTGCAACTTTTGCTCACCCGTCACCACAAAATCAGCTCAGTTGCCCTCTCCCAACGAGCAAACAACTCCAAATTCTTCGCAAAGTTGCACATCATATTTTAAAATTCACAAACCTAAATAATTGTAATGACTAATTATTAAAATTCACTTTCCCAAAGTTGCTCTCAGAGGCATTTTGTCGAACATATTTTATGCGTTTATTCATACTTTTACCTTATTCACTACTAAACATTTGATCGACAGTTAATAAATTGATCAATGATTAATTAATCATAAAAAAATGAATGATATAGCTAAAATATAGACGAAAATGGTGCTTTATTTATAACAAATGTGAATGTAAGGAAAAAAAAATGGGGGAAGCAAATCTGACATTTGAAAGACCCTAAACGTTGACTCGCAAGCGGGGAGAAAGAGTGTGTCTGTGAGAGGCCAATAAAAAAAGCCAAACAGACAATCGAAAAACAAAGAAAAAATTGTTCCATTGAGATCAATCATAGTCACGGATATGAGAGAGAGAAAAGATGCAACAAATATAATCAAAGAACATATCAAAAAGGAGAAAATACAGTAAGACCTAAATCGACGAAAAAGCCATCAGATCAATGCTTCGCATGCGAGAAAAGATCAAAAGAAGGGTGGAGAAGAGAAGAGACTGGAAGAGAAGACGAACTTGTGAGATGAGCCAAAGATAGAAAAACTTTCGTCGATTTGTATGAGGATGAGTCATCCTTTGTCGATTTGTATGAGATGAGTAGTTGTCCCGGCCACTAATAAAGGGGCCACGGGTGAATGACATTTTTTTAGTACTTCCTCCACTTCCCCCTCCTCTTCTATCTTATTTGGCGCCAATACTATTACGTGTTGGTTTTGTTGAATAGTTAGATTTTGCCACCATCAAGAAAATATTCTCTATTAATTAATCTTTCTTCTTCTGTCATTCTCTCTTTATTTTATTTACTTCTCTTTTCTCATATTTCATTTATTTTTCTGCTTTATTTTTATGATGGATAAAAAATGGATATATTTTTATATTTTTAATCACTCTATTTTCATTATTCTTCTTCGTATCCGTTATTGTGATGTGGTATGATAACAAATGGTAAAAAATAGTAATAACAACTAGTTTCTCTTCCTACAAATGGTAACAAATTGTAAGAATTACTTTTATTCTCTATTTATATTGTAATATGGTAACAATGGTAAAATGTGATAACAAGTGATCCATAACAAATAACAAATATAAACGCTACATTTATTTTTATTATAGTTTAATAATAAATAATATGTTAACTTTTATTCTCTATTTAGAAGTGATAACTAACAAAGAATAAATGGTAATAAGGATTGGTCCAATGTAACAAGTGGTAAGTCAATAATTATATAAAATTTGTATAATATAATATAATAACAAGTGAGTGGCATGGTAATAAGTGGTAAGAAATAGTAAAATTTATTATTAAATTTGAAAAAAAATTATGACTAAGACAAAAAATTAGAAAAAAAAAATAAATTATAATGGAAATAAAAAATGATAAAATGTAATAGTTGTATGATAACACTTACCATGCATGATAATACTTACCTATTGTATGATAACACTTATCATGAAACTACCTACCATGCATGATAACACTTACTACAAACTTATATGATAAGAACGAAGTTAACAGAGTTAGCATATGCATGTTTAGCAAATTACATGAACTTATCATGATAACAATTATTAACAACGCGAATAAAATTACCATACCAAATTACGGGATAACCTATATTCATATCCTATCTCTCTCCCTCAAATTTTTAACTTTGCCTTACTACTCTTTATTTTATTTATATATTTTTTTATTATTTACTAAGTTAAGTTTGTTTAGCAAAATTACCATCAATACTGGAGTTATCTAGGAAAATTACCATAATAAGAACAAATTACATGGTAACAGTCCACATGATAACAAGTTACCTATGAAAGTTTTTTTACTTACCAATTTGTAAAACGGTACCCTAAATCTAAATCAAAAAAAATATTGATGCCAAACTTTTTAGTGCAACTTTTGTTAGCACGAATAAATAGCACCAAAGAGGAGGACGGTTGAGGGTTAGCGCCAAAGAGAAGGAGAGGAGGAAGAGAGGAGGTTTGGCGCCAAAGATGGGGAAGAGAGGAAGAGAGGAGGAAGCAGGCTCTTTATTTTTTTAATTGATTTAAAATTAGATACTCATAAAAAATTATTTATGACACTATATGATATAAATTAAATTATCATAACTCTTAATTTTTATTTTATATAATTTTTGTTTATCTAAATTTATGAAATATATTTGTGTGTCTATATAATTTATACGTGGAACTTATATGGTAGCCGAGGAATAGTTATAAGTTATATATATATGACTTTAGAAATGAATTAAGTAAAAATATGATACTAATTATATAAAATTAATAATATGTATAATAATATTATAATATATGATAAGTTGCGGTAAATTATGATAATGTATGGTAAATGTATGATATGTAGGATATGATAGGGTTGGTAATGGTAAGGGTTGGTTGGTAATCGTAAGGTTGGTATATTTTCTATTTTCATTATATACTTTAATTATCTCTCTTAATTTTTTATTTTATACAATTTTTTGTTTTGCTAAATTTATGAAATATATTTATGTGTCTATATAATTTATATGTGGAATTTAGTAGCCGAGGAATAGTTGTCAATTGTAACTTGTAATTTATAATTTATAACGTTTGTTAAGAAAAAAAGTTTGTTAAGAGAAAGTTTAGGTTATAATAGAGAAAAAAAGAAAAGGAAAAAAAAAAGAAAAAAATAGAGTGAGGATGAGATAAAGGAAAAAAAGAAGAAATGTGTAGTGAGATAAGAAAATGGAAAAAAAGAAAAAAGAAAAAAAGGAAAATGATAGAAAGAAAACAAAACAAAACAAAAAAAAGACAAAGCATGCGTGCACGGCTATATTGCGGGGGCTGCATGGCTATACCGTAAGGGCCCGCATAGCTGTGCCACGCAAGCAAGAGAGCACGTGTGTGCATGCCTGCGCGGGTGTACCGCGGGGGCAGTGCAGTTGTACCGTGCAGGCGCACTGCCCGTGCTACGAAACCCGTGTAACCCACATGATGATATAATTAATATCATTATTTTAAATAATATCAAATTATTTAAATATAAAATTATGTAGCAATGTAATAATAATAATAATATAAGAAATATAGTACCATATAGTAATATACTAGTAATATTTACCGGCACTTGACATAATTATATAGTAATAGAAATAAAAATCTTCTGTTAATTGTAAAACAAAAACAATGATAAAAAATGATAAAAAGTATATAATAATCAAAATTTCAAAAATTAAAAGTGTGAAAAAGTAGGAGAAAATGACATTTTTTGAAAATTTTGTTTGGCAATAAACAAAATATATATACTATAAACCCATATTCAAATTTCTCCTTCCCTTCAAAAACTCTTATCCCTCAAACCTCTCAAAATTTCTAAGTCAAACAAAATTTCATTCTCATCAAACAATTTCATCCAAATATTTTCAACAAATTTCACTTAATTTTTTTTTTGAAATATGGGACGAAATAAACGAAAAATGATGCTGATCACAAAAAATCAGAACCATTCGACAAACAAGTTGAGTTTGAACAAACCCAATCATCCCAATATGATACCCAGTTTGGTTTATATTTATGTTTAAAAATAAATTATTTTATTTTTATAATATATTTTTATGTAATTAGTATTCAAACAAATATGAGAACGAACATATGACTATTATGATGGAATGAAAACAAAATCATAATTTTACGAATTTGATGAGCAATGTTGTTATGCATGGAAGTGGACAACAAGATGAATTGTTGAATTTCTTTAATGAAAAAGGCTCATTGCTGGTGTTAATGTATAAATATCATTTTTTACTTTTTATCATAACTTAACTAATTTTACTTCTGTATTTGAACAATAATCCAAATTATTTGTATTTGTATTGTTAACTTCCTTCAATACTAAATGCTGGGAGTGCATATTAAAATCAACCGCCATCATCATTATCACCATGCAGGTAATATTTTAATTTACAAGTTTTTATAATGTACCATATAATTATATTCATTTTATTACTACTGAATAGAATGATACCACATCACATATACTAGATGCTGGATGTTGGAACTGTCATGGATGCTACGGATGCTGGAATCTTTTTGGTGATCGAAGTCAATATTTTTGCCAATATTTTTTGCATGAACATTTCATTTCAGAAGATATGAAGATATGTAGTCATCTGGAACTTTATTTTTCTTTCTCTTATAGTATCCAAGATTATGTTTATTATTTTTCTAATTTCTGTAATTTATAGTGTCTATACCATTTTTATATATATTCTAATAATGATGATATAAAAGGTAATTCATTTCCTAATATACGGTATTTTATATTAATAATATTTCCTAACTCTTTTCATACTCACAATTGTAATATTTTCTATAATACTTTCTCTCGGTAACCCACGCATGTTTATCCAACGATAAAGTAGTAATATTTATTACGATAAAATAGTAATATTTACTACAAATAAAAAAGTAACATTTACTAATTTTCTAAACGACGGTAAAGTTATAATATTTATTAACACTTATCATAACCGACCAAAAAAATTTATAAATATTTTCTAATATATCTGGTTCTATATTTATCGATGATAAATAGTATAATAATTATTAACGGTTATAGTGAGTGACGATAAAGTATTAACATTTCCTATGTGGTAAGAACCGACGATATTGTAATAATATTTACTAATATTTGTATTTTTCTATAATAAAAGCAATAATATTTTCTAACATATTCATTGGGACAATAAGTAGTTGTAATAATTCTCAACGGTTATATTGACTGATGATAAATATAGTAACAATGTAATAACTTTTACTAACCCTGTACAAGTTGACAATAAAGGTATAATTTTTACTAACTCTTTATGACTGATGATAAATGTAGTAATTTTTACTAACTCATTTACAAATGTGACAATAAATATATTAATATATATTAACCATTTACAACCGATGATATAAAATTAATTTTTATTGATACTTTTCTAACCGTCCGATGTTGAGCATGCTCCAACGGTCATGATAAGTGTCGGGATTGTGTTTAGCCAACTGAATCTCTATCCATCGAAAAATACTTTATCGATGGTTTTATCATATTTTTTTCACGGTTTTTATCCATCTTCATAAACCATTTTCATTGTAATGAGTTAAATTTAAAATCCGTTCAGTTTTTCATATGAAAAGGAAAAAGGAAAGAAATGAAAAATGAAAAGCTAATGCATTTCTTTTGTTTGATATGAGGGAAAAAGATACCCTTTTCTTTCTTCCTGCCCTTTTTGTCCTTTTCTTCCATATGCAATTCTCTCTCACTTCTTTTGTTTCAACCAAACAACCAGAGGCAAATGCAAATCCTGCCTCTTCATTCCCTCTTTCTTAGCCTTTCCTTATTTCTTATTTTGGATACGTTTTATCATATGCAACGGATGTTGATCAAACCAAACTTATAGTCATCTTATGCCACCCCTGTGCACTAGCTATAGCTACCCATCATGAACAGCACATGAAAAGTGAGTGAAATTGAAGTTGCAATAATACCAAATTCGAGCGACAATAAAGTGTGCTTGTGCGACACTATCATGCTTCTGCTCTTCATTTTCTTTATAAAATCATGATCATTGAAGCTAAGTTAGTCAACCTCGCAAAATCTCCACTAGCCCCCACGCCCCAAATGGCATTTTCAATTTCAGTAGACCTCCCACCATCACCAGCCTTCCCCAAGGCCTCATCCACCTCTCACCAGCCGGCTATAGGCCCGGCCGGCCCACTGCCATTGGTTCCAAAACCGTTCTTTTTTTTGTTTTTTGTTTTATTTTTTATTTTTTTTACGTAAGATTTGAACCCCATATTATGAAATAAGGGAGGAGAATTGTGACTATTAAATTATTCATTTAGGGACAATTACAAAATCGTTGAACTAAGCATTGACATGTCTATGTTATTATTATTATTTTTTTCTTTTAATACAACTTATTTCTGTTATTCGATTCACGTTCAGAACTAACGACTATTTATTGATTCATTGGATAAACATTACTACCCATTAAATAGATTTTTGGAGTTTTATTTCTTAAGCGTTTTACCTTAATCATACATAATTTAATTAAAATTAATATAATTAATAGATATTGATAGTTTATAAAAGAAAATAAAAATTCATCTTCAGATCTATTTTGTTTAATTATTATTATTATCTTTTTGTCTTTCTTCAAATAAGTTGTGATGCCATATTAGCCATTGACTTTCGCATTGCCTAAGAGCCGATCTTTCTTTTGAATTTACATTAATTAGATTTCATATTCAGTAAGAATATCCGAGTGATAAAAAAATTTTTACTCAAATATCTTTCTTAAAATCTAGTGTTCAAAATTTCATGTTTCATGAACACATGTATTTGAGCGATTTTCATAACTCTATATAATAAAAAAAATTAATTAGATTTACTTCAATTTTTTAATATGATTCGATTCAAATTTAATTCAACCCAATTTTGATGATTTAATGAAAATGTGAAGTTGCCATAGGGAAAAATTAAATAATTTTATTATATTTTAAAAAAGAAATAATAATGCTAATTCAAATAACGTTAATATTTTACTCGGACAATATATATATTATGGTCATACTCATACTATTAAGATTTTATATAATGAATTAATTTTTTAATTATTACACCATTATGGATTTATAAAACAAATATTTCAGCATTAGGTGTATGAGTTTTCATGACATGTATAACGGATAATTAATAAAAGAATTTTAAACTTAAAATGTCAAAAGGGGTAATTAAAAAAAAAAAGGAGTTGCATAGTTTTTATAGAGTTTTTTACTTAAGCTATCTGCTCATTACAAAGGGAAAAATAGTAATTATACAACGAACTCTCCACTTTAAGATATATAATTTTCTTGTTTATCAATGAATAGCCCATGAGAGCAAAAAAAAATGAAACACAACCTAAAAGAAATCACAATGCATGTCTCAACTTGGATCAAACGAAGAGACCGCGAGATAAAGCAAACTCTCAGGTCTGGTAGCAATCTAATATGCTAAAATATTTTAATTATTATACAATATAATTATCTATAAAAATCACTAAATTTGGATAAATAAAGAGAACCAAATCAATATATTTGGATTAATGGACAGTTAATTTAGTGAGATAAGATATTTGATTTTTTAATCAAATTTTAGATTTAAAATTAAGAATAAAAAAATTACATTGGAAGAATTATTTCTAAATGAGTTTTTATAGAGATTCAGATTAAATTAAATATGGTTTTGAATATCGATGATATGGTGTAAAAAAAAACCCACATATTTGGGTTGAGTAATAACTTGAGGACACTAATTGATTCTACTAATAGTAGGTCAATTTTTTAGGAAAGGTGGTGGGCAAGCATGAGAGCGACCAGAGAGCATAGCAACCAATCACTCCCAATGGTCGTCCTCCCAGAGAGGACTCCCTCCTAGAAGTGAAGTTGGGTTTCATTGGGATGACGCACTGCCCACCCTAAATACAAAAAATGACCAATTGTATCACCAATTTAAAAATTTCTTGCGGAAGTTTTGCAAAATTTTACAAAAGAACGCCCTTTTTTTGGGAATACATCCCATTCTTGTATCTTGCCATGCATTTTATTGGTCACTATTTGCACTTTACATATATCTAGTATATTTTAAAACAAAATATTATTAGAACTGACAAGTAAAAAATTTCTTAGAATTGGGAATACAAAACTAGCCAAAAAAAAAAAAAAAAAAATAGAGAGTAAAATTTTTAATTTGTCAAAACCAAACATCTTAGCTCAGAAGAACATAAAAAGCATATAAGTTATCATGATCTTAAAATACGTAAGCAAATGATTAAATTTGAAACCTTTTAAATTTTGATAAATAAAATATTAACATATATCTTAAATCATTGAATTTATCTGAATATTATATTAATCATAAATGATTATTATCAACTAATTTAATTAATAAAATTTTTCAAAAAATATATTATATATATAAAATCAAATTTAATTTGTAACAAATTAGAGATTCAAAATAATCATTATTTCATACCAAAAAGAGAAAATAGTAAATATGATGACCAAACTTTCGATCAACCCCATTTTTTAACTTAATTCCTCCTGAAATTATTTTATGTCATACAATTCCTCCATAAGGAAAAAAAAAAAAGGTCTTACTTAAAATAAATAAAACAAATTTATTAAAAAAGTAGTAGGATAATTAAAAAAAAGGATTAAATAAATTAAAAAAGTTCCCAATTATAATTTTTTGTTGCGGATATTCATATGCAACTCCATCTATCTTGGCCTCTCTCTCACGCTCTCTCGGAGTCTCAACTCTCAACGCAATCATCCAATCCCAAGTCAACACAGACTTCGTCGACCCCTCTTTTTTCTCTCTCACGCTCTCACGGAGTCTCAACCCAATCATCCAATCCAAGTCAACACAGACTTCGTCGACCCCTCTCTTTTTTCTCTCTCCCCTCTCTTTCCAAGAAAAACCCTAGGCCCCTCTCTGAAATATTCAAATCGACCCCGTTGAATTTCCCAAATGCACATGAATTCTCGATTATTGTAAATTCTTTGGCGTTCTCTTTGTTCCTCTCTCTCTCTCTCTTTCTTAATCCATCCAATGGCGTCGGAAATCGAGGTCGTTGACGAAGTTGAATCGCGAGATGTGGCGAACTCTTCCGCCGGCGCCGGAGAAATGGCGAATGGAATTTCCGACGAGAGTCTTCGGAACGATGTGTATACGGCGGCGGCTTATGGAGATATGGAGAAGTTACAGAGATTGGTAGAGAACGAAGGTTGCTCTGTTTCTGAACCTGATGGGTTAGGTTATTATGCTTTGCAGTGGGCTGCTCTCAACAATCGCACTGCTGCTGCTCAGTACATCATTGAGGTTTTGCTTCCAATTCAATTTCTCGATCCCTCTCTCTATCTATGTGAAAGTGTTGTGAAGTTGGGATTTTGTTTGATTAATTCTCTCTTTCTCCCATATGATGTAAGTGTTCTTTAGTTCTATGTAGTTTGATGCCTCTGATTTGGGGAGTTTTGTGTGTTGTGTGTGTGGGTTTTTTTTTTTTTTTTTTTTTTTTTTTTTTATAGGTGAAGAGCTGGCGATTTCCTTTTTTGGTTGTTTTTGATTAGTTCATCTCTCTCTCTGTCTCTCTTTAAGTTGAACTTGTGTAAGTTGTGCTGTGTTTATCTGGATTTGATTTGATGTATAGGAGGATTTGGCTTCAACTGGGGATTGATCTGGTTTAGTTTGGGATTGTAAATTTAGTAGAATTGATTGTAAGGATTGTTTCCTATCGATTCCCTTTCTAATCTCTCTCTCTTTCTCTCTCTCAGCCGACTTGAACTTGTGTCAATTGTGCTGTGTGGTGTTCAATTATGTAGAATTTGATGTACTGGCTTCAAATGAAATTGATCTGCTTTAGTTATGGATTCGTGAATTAAGAAAAAAAAAGGCTTAAAGAGTCGTTTCCTATTTTTTTTCATTAATCTTTCTATCTCTCTCACTCTCTATCTCTCTCCGGCCTTGAACTTTTTTAAGGCTGACTTGCATTTATGTGTATTCAATTGCTAAGTTGAGGTACTTCTGTTGATTGGGCCTCCGCCAATCGGTTGCATAGATTTAATGCGTGACTCTATTTATTGAATTGCTTATTCATACATGATTCCTTTTTTACTCCAATTCTTGTGATTTTTGATCTTCATTTGAGGTCCAATGCTTTTTAAAATGTTTGCTGAGATTTATACGTAATTCTTTAAAAAAAAAAACTGGTTGAGGGATTGAAGAATGAACCATAATAATTGTGTGACTTTTGGCAGCATGGAGGAGATGTAAATGCAGCAGATCATACAGGGCAAACGGCATTGCACTGGAGTGCAGTGCGGGGTGCAATTCAGGTTGCAGAGCTTTTACTACAAGAGGGTGCTCGGGTTAATTGTGCTGATATTAATGGATATCAGGTTTGTTTTATTATAAACCGTGTTTTCTTTCTGCTATTAATCTAAAATGGAAAGCAAGGAAAGACTCATTTTATTGGGTTTTTTGTTTTATTAAATACATGTCAGCATTGTATAGTTTTTTTGTGATGTTTGAAGATTGTGGCATAATTTCTTGTCCACCTTTATTGCCCTGTGTAGCATCATTCCCTATATATCGTCAGGTATTGACACTTCATAGGCCGTCAATTAGTCAACTCATGTTAGATAATATTGTCATGATGATACCTCAAATACCCTTGATTTTCAGCCACTTGTCTAGATGTTTTAGGAAGGTCTAACCTTGTCCCCTCCCAAGTGGAAAGAAAGATGTGAAAGAACCAATATGTTTTACCTGTAACTTGTATATGTAGAATTGTTTTATGCTCCTAGTTGTAATAGCTTCTACTTATTTTGTGAATAAGAACTTGAGAAAATTTTGCAGTCTTTCAATGTATTCACTTGATCACTACATACGTATTGAGATCCACGTTCACATAGAAGTGCATTCCCCTGGTATGCATCATTGTTTTTTTTTGGGGGGGGGTGTGGTGGTTTGGTGGTGTTCCACATTCACTAGTTTGACATTGCTCACCAAATGTGGGTGAATTGTGCCACATTATATTGGCATGCTAACGGTGATCCAAGATACATAATCAACTCTGCATCTCTAATATCATTTTCAGACGGCCCAGTTGAGGCCTAGCATCTGATTCGATATTATCTGGGTACATTGCTAATCATAAAAAATCCCTCAATTAAGAAAACATTCTACATGTTTGTGAAATAGTATTCCAGTACTGTAAATCAGTTTTCTCTTTGCTTATTTTTTGTAATTATTTATTTCAGTTTTAATGGTCTAACTGCTCTTGATTGCAGACAACACATGTTGCGGCTCAATATGGTCAGACAGCTTTCCTTTATCACATTGTGACAAAATGGAATGCTGATCCTGATGTTCCTGACAATGATGGCAGAAGCCCGTTGCACTGGTACATTTCTATGTTTTTTCATCTTTGCTTTATGGCAATAAATGTTTCTTTGTGTAATAGTTGATATTTGTTTGATTGTCTTTAATTTAAGTGTATGATTGCAAGTGTCATTGGAATTTTTAAGGAACTCATACATTTCTTTATTTATTTTATTTGTTCTGGTTCATGATTGTTGAATTGATACATCTGGATTGGCTAATGTCTAGATAGAAATATTATGAAGGATAGCTTGTGAGTTTCTTTCGGCTCCCCTAATTTGTGTTAGTTTATATCCAATTCTTATGCTCATTTGCATTTAATGAAGAAATTTCTGGTATATGCATCCTTTTTATTAGTGATTGAATAATCATTTCTTCTCCTTGGAGATTTGCAGGGCTGCATATAAAGGATTTGCAGATTGTATACGCCTTCTTTTATTTTTGGATGCATATAGGGGGCGCCAGGATAAAGAGGGTAACTCTCTCCCTCCGTCCCTCCATCCCTCGCTCCCTCGCCCCTCCCTTAATTTTATTTGCTGTAGAGGGAGTATACTATTTTATAACACAGCATTATTCATGCATTTGATCGGTGATATTATCAAATTAACTTCTGTCTTTGTTTTATTTCTTAAGGTTGTACACCTCTTCATTGGGCTGCTATTAGAGGAAACTTGGAGGCATGCACAGTTTTTGTACAGGCTGGGAAGAAGGAGGATTTGTTGATGACCGACAATACTGGCCTCACACCGGCCCAGCTTGCTGCTGATAAGAATCACAGACAAGTTGCCTTTTTCCTTGTGAGTGTTTAGTTGCTGAATACTTGCATGGGGAGTAGTTTTGTCAAGTCAAATACTACTTTCTTATTTAGGGTCTATAATTTCCTTTCGTGAGGCTAGAAGCATGGTTTTTGGCTTGCTTACATATTAAAATGAAGCCCAAGTTAAATTAACTGCTTCTGCTTGTATTATGCTTTCCCATAATGCATTTGAGTTAGACTTTCAGCATACCATCTGTATGCGAGAATTTATAAATATGATTTTAAGGGATCTTGATAGTGCAAATGGTTGCTTACAGACACAGCTTCACCTGGATGTTCTAAATTACTAATCCTTTAGTCTTTTAGACGATAAGTGTTTGGTTTATCTCTAGCTTGTTAAGTAGGTGTAGAGACAAAATTGATGATGACTGGCTAGTTGCTGCCCCTAATCCCTTGGGGAGGGGTATGGTGACAGGAGTATACCTTAAAAATTTCAGTCTGGAGTTCTTTTAGAACTATGTTAATTGTTTCAATTTACTCGCTGCTGCTAGAGTGAAATCTATCACCAACACTGTTTTCCTGGATCTCACCTCCCTGTCTCACTCTTCAAAATCTCTCTCTCTCTCTCTCTCTCTCTCTCTCTCTCTGACAGTTTCCCTGGATCTGATAAGGAGTGAATCTGTATGGAGCTTTTCTTGGCCGCTCAATGTGGCAAATAAGTGATTCCAGATTTGTGGCAAATAAGTGATGCCAGCTTTGAATGTTATATATACTATTGGTTTTTTTTAGTCTCTATGTTAGTAACTGTTCTCAAGAACAACAAAGACTTTATGACTGCGCAAGACTCTGGAAATGATCGTGGGAAGCCATGATAGAGGTAGCAATTAGAATTCAATACGATGTGTTTTTGATTGAGTAGGAGATGTGGCACATAGTTAGGGGTTTTCCTTTTTAGTCTCACCGGCTAGGTTTATAAGGTCTGTTTCATTGTAGTTCTAACCTCAGATTTCACAAAGCCGCTGCTCTCAAAATTTAAAACTCAATGCTTATGACATTTTTAGTGGTCTGAGATTTTTGCTCTACTGTTGAACCAGCCAGTGGCTCCTGAGGGGTTTTACGGTATACAACAACAATGAGATTTTTGTTTGGACTAAGATTTCCTTTCAAATGATTTGTGAGTTTCTGCAGGATTTTAAGCAATCTTTCCTGCTTTGATGTAAGAATTTAACAAAAGCTAATATCTAAGGAAAATAGAGATTTTGATTTTGTCTAAGATTTCCTTTTACCTGGGTCATATGTGTTGACACGTTTGTAATTAAAATTTGCTCATATGACCAGGATGTCACTTTGGTTTTGTGATAAGAATGTTGGAAAAACTTAATTTTACTACTTACATTTTATGTTTAATTACCTGTGATATATTCAAATCTGCAGGGGAATGCTAGAAGGTTGCTTGAGAAGCGTTGTGATGGAAACAGCTGGCTTGGGCAATTTTCAAAATTAGGACTTGCACCTATTCTATGGTGTATAATATTTATACTTCTTGTGACTTACACGCATTCGGTCATTATGGGTACTTTATGCTGGTCCTTGCAAATGCCACTGTATTTCTGTCTAGAGACATCACAGTTCACATATGTGGTTTAACATTTCTTCTTGATGCAGATCCAAATATGCCAAAATTAACTGCTGGGTTGGGCCTTCTTGCTTGGCTTGGTGTTTTTCTTGCAACTTCTGGATTGGTTATGTTCTATAGATGCAGCAGGTATGCTCATGGATGTATTTCTCAAAATAGCTGGCAGAGATAGCACAAATTTTTATCAGCCTGTCAGCATGTGGGCATGACTGGGAGATACATGTTTATACTGATTCCTAAGTTAGTGGCATGGTCCAAAGGAGTGTTTCTGAACATTCTTTTGTCATTATGTTCAATAATTAGACAATGAATAAACATTCCAATTACTTAGATATATGCTACATTTGTTCAAGTTCTCTTTGTATGGGTAATAGATAGGTTGGTGTAGAATGTGAATAAGATGACTAGTGGACTTGTGTTCGTCAGTCTGATGATAACATTTTGCTTTAGAATTTGTTCTCTTAGAGGAAACTTACTTGACTTCACTGTGTTCTTGGCCAAAATGAAGTCACTCTGCTTTAAAATGTGCCCTTTTCCCCTACTAGAAGTTAAATGATAAAATTTTAGTAAGCAGATCAGAATAGGTTACACAAATATTTTTTATTCCCCCAGTGACAACAGAACAAACCATTTGGGAAGGGGGGTTGAGTACTAACTTGATTTTGGCCTGAGTAACAAGGGACTTTACTATTTACCCTTTCATTTGATGGTTTACCTGTCAAAAACCATTTTATTCTTGGTAGAGACATCACCAATCTGATTTATATTTTATTCAAGTGGAAAAATCCTCAGGTGTCTCTATGCCACCAGGGGCTTGTCACAGATTAATTTGTGATGGTAGGTTTGTCTTCCTACTGATAACTTAATGAACATCCGTGACAGACATCTGCTGTTACTCTACACTTTCTTCAGTCCTCTCCAATTGAGTTTTGTTCACAGATTTTTGAGCCATATTGTCTTTGAGGATCTTTAAGTCATGATATGGCAGCTTTATTTTTCTTATTGAAGCTGCATACAATGTCTAGTGCTTGTGAATCCAAATCATTTCAGTTTGATTGCTACTGGGTTGGTGAACGCTGATTTGTGTCATATCAGTCTCATCCTTTTTCTTTGTTCTTGTTCTTGTTAATTTTATTTTTGTTTACTTCTTTCATGATAAGATAGGAAAGCAGTAAGATAAAAAGTAGATTAGTTATCTTTTTAGTTTTGCAATAATTGGGTTAAAGCTATATATTGTCCTATTTTTGGTTATGCTTTTAAATCATGTCTTCTTGTGTTATTTTTCATATTTTCATGACAATGTTTCACTGGATGCTGCCCTACTGCAAACCTGTCTTCATGACATGGTATTTAGCTGTAGCTGCTCTTTTCGCTTGGACTTTGGCATTATGTGCATCTTGTAGGAAGATCATAGAATTCTACCACCATTCTAAGTTCTCTTCTGCTCTTCTACTGTAAATAAAGGTTAAAGAAGTGTGTCATGTTGATTCTGTTAGAAGCAAAATATTCAAATTACATACTAATTTCACCTCTTCTGACAGCTAAGTTATAGCTATATAATCACTTTGACATGTCTTTCTTGTTTCTCCTGTCGTCTTATTTGATTTTTGGTGTGTTTCTCCTTGTAGCAAGGATCCAGGTTACATCAACATGAATAGGCATGATTCACAAAACATGAAGGATGAGGTGAGTTGCTTTCTTTTTCCCTTCCAGTGCATCATTTGTATTGTTATATGGTTTTGTTTTTGCTGAGTTCTCTTTTGTTATCAAGTCTCCTATGTTTTGGAGCTATAAATTTTTTCTTCCATTTTCTTTGGTCATCTATAACTATATCATCATGGTATACACAATCTTGTCATAATTTATTTTATTTTTTTCCAAAAATATCCATATAAAGTGATATAAAGTTGATTGTAGAAAATATTTTTAGAGGTAAATCAGACAACGCATGCAGTAACCAATTACCCAATATTATACAAAATAATCCCTACCCTTTTGTGACTAGAATAACTTTTAGCAAGCCCATTTGCCCATTTACTAGATCAAAGTTTTGACTGGTTAATAATTATTTCAAATGGTCAAATAAAATTGTATTTACTGGGGTCTAGAGTTTCTGTGGGTTTTGAGTGATTGTGTATAAACAAGTCATCAGAGGTTTAACTACTCGATAGTCATTTTAAATGATTGCAAAAGAAATAAAAAAAATAAAAAAAATAAAAAAAATTCTTTACCGTATCTAGAGCGTTTGTGGGTGCATATGTATGTTGTCTGAGTGCAAGCGAGCAATGGCAACCGAGCACCTGTGAGTCAGAGCTATTTACCTACTCTTCACTTGGTAATGTCATATTTACACTTTGCTTCCTGCATGCTCGACATTTTGGGGGAGGCGTGGGCATGACTATGAGGTGTACTAACATTAAACTCTGTGTGTTAGCAGCTTTTTCTTTATTGTACTCCACTATCCTTTTCCTCTTGAGCTAAACATGGCCATAAAGGGTTAAAATGGACAGCACATATATATTATCTTGTTAGTCACTACCTTCAACAGCTACCTGCATTTTTGTAACTTGTAACAACCTTCAGAAACTCCTAATAATTTGTTTTTGGAAAAAATATTTGTTCAGAAGAACTTAATAAAATTATGCACAAATAAAGAATGTTGCAAAAGTCTGGTTAATTAGAATACTTGCAAAATTGTCCTCTTTTTTTTTTTGTGTATTTCTCAGTGATCACTGGATTAATGTGTTTGAATCTTTTGACACCATAGGAACCTCTGCTGAGAATTGAGGTAAATCATCCTGCTTTGCTGGCCGGGAATTGGTCTCAGTTGTGTGCAACATGCAAGGTATGAACCATGTCTGACTGTTACTTTTTCACACTAATGCGAAAATGTTCTGACTGCCCTTGTTGTATTGTTATATAGATTGTCAGGCCTCTTCGTGCAAAGCATTGCTCTACTTGTGATCGTTGTGTTGAACAATTTGACCATCATTGCCCGTGGGTATCCAATTGCATTGGCAAGGTACTGGAATTATTATGTAAATAGTACCTGATTGTATATTTTGCACCTCATTGGTAGGGAAAACAAAAAAGTTAACACCATCCATGCAACTTGGTATGTTAGAAGAATACTAGAGCTTTTCCCCAGAAGAGTATTAGAATTTTTTTCTTTATGTCTTGCATGCAAGATTGCTAATGCCCGTTTGCAAGATCAAACTTTTGACTGCTTGATAATTTTTCCAGATGGTTAAAAAAATGTCTTTACTGTATCTAGAGTTCCTGTGGGTTCAATGAATGCGGATAAGCAAGTCCATTTACAAGTTCAGACATTTCAAGGTTCAAAATGGTCAAAGAAATTTCTTTACTATGTTTATTGTGTCTCTAGGTTGAGTGATTGCATATGCATTTAGTAAGTTGTTTACCTACTCTTCACTCTTATGGCGTATTTACACTTTGCTCACTGCAAACTTATCATTCATGGTGTCAGAGGATCTCATGATCATGTTTCTACTTTGCCTCCTGTGTATTGTGTTACTTGTTCTGATTGTCGCACTGGTATTTTCTGTTGCTTTGTAACCTGTATGCAGAAGAACAAATGGGATTTCTTCTTGTTTCTTATTCTAGAAGTTTTTGCAATGCTGATTACTGGTGCTGTCACACTAACAAGTATGTCTTGCTATTTTCAGTTGCCTTTATTGTGAATTTTCTCCACGTTCTTTATCGTCAGGCATCTTCAACTGACTGCAATCTATAATACTACAGGAGTTTTGACAGACCCAGGGGCTCCATCTTCTTTTGGACCTTGGTTGAGTTATGCTGGCAATAATCATGCTGGTGCCATATCTTTTCTGGTTGCGGATGTCTTCCTCTTCTTTGGTGTCGCAGTTTTGACAGTCGTACAAGCTTCTCAGGTACGGCAGATCCTTTATGGCCAGAAGACTCAATCAATTCTCTTCCATATATGCTTATTAGCTATTTCCCTTTCTTAAAAAAGTTGTCGGAAAGAGTTTAATACTGCATATGAAATGTCTGTGTGGCTGGTACTGCAATTTTCAGTTGTTGCCCTTTTCATGTCTGTACCACTTTATCCATGTTTCTTCTCCTTTTTAACTGCAGATATCTCGTAATATTACCACAAATGAAATGGCAAATGCAATGAGGTACAGCTACCTTCGTGGGCCGGGTGGAAGGTTCAGAAATCCATACGATCATGGAATCAAGAAAAACTGTTCAGATTTTCTGATCAATGGCTACAATGAAGATGTGGAATACATAGAACAATCTGATCATTCCGAAGGAATTGGAATGATGCATATGGTGCGGAACTCCTTCGTTCAAAATGGTGTCTCCCACACTCATCAAAACAACGGAAATGGCCATGTTGCCATTAATATAAACTCAACTCCGAAAATCCATCATGGTCATGTCCATTCTTCAAGTTGCAGCCACAACAACCATGGCAAAACTGAAAGTATCCCTTTAGGCTTGGGTCTTGGTCTTAGTCGGAACAATGCTCGTTCCGTTGTAGCATCATGACTTAAGCATTATACTCTTGGTTGATATGGTTGCAGGTCATTGTATCAACTGTGTATAAGCATATACAACAGGGTATAGCCTCCTTTTGTAATTCATTTAATTATTATTGGTGGTTGATGTCTCTCTTCACATACCAAAGGTTGTTAGTTCGATTTTTGCCGTTACAAATGATGGGTTGGTTTTTTGTCCATATTTTATCCCATACATCCATCTCATTTTTCTCCATGTGAAGGCTGCTGCTTTGAGTTATTCTCCGAGCTAACCGAAACAGTTTTCTTTTTGTATGTGTTCCAGTCAAGATGTGTGTACGATTGAGTTATACAAATATGGTGGTTATTTTGACCAATAAATCCCCAACAGTTGTCATAGGCAGAATTTGATTTTGGACCTGGCAAGTAATCTTGAGTGGCAAATGAGGGAGGGGAAAAAAAACACCTATGAATTGTCCCAAACTCATGAAATGGTAGTTGTCGATTGCAGTTTAAACGTTGATTTAATACTTTGGTTATGCTTTTTGCTTTTGCATTTGCCACTCAGATTACTTGCTCGTGGTCCAAGATTGTTAACTACTACATTTACAGTCTAATGAAGTAGTCATTTTCAGTGTACTACGAGAACCCAGACTCGTGCGAGTAAGATTGGTCTTATATCGCTTTGTAATATGCATCAAATCCTTTAAGTTTGTCTAGAATTTATCACAATATGAATATCCCCATGCTATGGAACATGCCTTTTCATTACTTAAGGTGTCTATCAACACGAGACAATTTCGTTGTTATCAATGTTATCAGAACCGTATCGCATATTAATTCATAAAATTTAAAAGTATGATTGAATCGATTGGACCGTGAATCAATATGATCAAACCATTGATTTTTTAATAATAATTAAATATATATATATATATATATAATTAATAATTTTTTTTAAAACTCATATTGATAATTAAAAACTAAATAATTAAATTATAAAATCATATAAAATATAAATTAAAATCATAATATCAAAAATTGGAAGTCATATCATCTCATCAATATAATATAAATAATTAATTTTAAAACTAAAAATATATTAATTTTATATTTTATTTTAATAATCTTACTTAGGAAAATAAAGAAAAAAAATAGCAAATCCTTACCTATACCCTACGAGCAAGTAAATGGCATTTTAATCGAGGGAGAGAGAGAGAGAGAGAGAGAGAGAGAGAGAGAGAGAGGGGGGGGGGAACAGGGGGCGAGGCGATGGGAATAGGACTTCGATTTTTTGGAGAAGTGGAATCAAATCCAGAGATGGATAAAGGAGAGAGAATCTCTCTCTCTCTCTCTCTCTCTACACTCTCTTGAGGAGCAGGAGGCGATTCCTCCGCCGCTGTCACCGATTTAAGTTGGCATTCCTTCCTTTGACTCACGGTTCATCACCATCGATTCAACGTGTCCGCAACTTCAATCACGATGGTTGTTCAGGTAACAAAGAAGGAAGACGATTCGTCAAAGAACCGAGTTGACATCGTTCATCGCCGTCGATTCAAGTTGCGGATCATCTTCATCGTCTCGGAATCCATCATTAGCGACGGCCACTAGTCGTCTATAGTGGTTGATACCATCTTCATCGTCGGTCGCCATGTCAGAGAGTGGAGATTTTTTTTTTTATCCTCAAAACAAAACCGACCAGCGGGTCACACGGGTGACGGTTCACCCGCAATTGACCGCGGATTTTTGAGGGCCACTACACAAACAGTATTATAATTGAACCGACCCGTGAAATCTCTGTCTGGCAGGTTGAACCGGTCTGATCGGCGGATCGGTCCGGTTCTGATAACACTGGTTGTTATCCATTTTAAATCAAAAAAAAAAAAAAACCTTGTCGAGCATGTTGAGTAAGAGAGTAAGCATTTGTTTGATCAGGATTTCTACAACATCCGATCACCAATATCATGGAAATCAATAAATGATCCTCATTCACATTTTTAGATAAGGGGCAGTTTTGGTAATTTGTGCATTAGAAGCACCGATCTGATCCCCTCGGTGCTCACCCCTCCTTCCCGGTGCTGGAAACAGTCGAAGCAGGATTTAATTGAGTGGGGCCCATTAAGCCACCCCACTTAACAAATTTCCTCCGCTCTTTGCCCTCTCTCTCTCTCTCTCTCTCTCTCTCTCCCGCTCTCGTCAAATTAATTCCCAAAATTCCAAGTCAGCCGATCAATGACCCTCTATTCTTTCCGCTTCAAAGCAGTTAATTTTCTTTCTTTCTTTCTTACTTTCTTTGTTTTCTTTTTAAATGATGAAGGTTATTCTAGTATCGAATTCGACTATTTTATGAAATTTAGAATAAAGGAGGATTAATTTTAAATTTTCCATTGGTTTAAAATATTGGTACCTTTTTATACGTGGCCCATTGGTATTGGTCCTTTTTTTACACTATTCTTTATAAAATAGTCTGTCTAATTACAGTACACCACCTTGAGATTTGAGGGATAGGGATGGTAATGGTCTTTTTAATACATTGATATACACCGACAAGGCCAATAACTCATAACTAGATGGAGTACAATGCACAAAGTTGAAATTTAATTATAAAGATCAGTGATATATCCACTATTAGAAATTATAATTGTATGTATTTAAATAAAATATATGGGCCGCTCAAACAAGCAGACCACAAGCAGACCACATCAGCTCAGCTTAGCAACGAGCAATTAGATTCCATCAATTGGAAGACCACGAAATCCGAAATGATATGTTCATTAATAATAATTATAAACTACTATTATTTCATGTGATTTTGACCTTAAAAGAAAAAGAACTCGTTCCATCTCTATTGACAGGCTTAAAAAAAATGGTGTCCCTCTGTTTATCTTTTATTTATTCTAAATTTCAAACTTATTTTATGGATAATAAAGAAATCTGAAAAATATTCTATCTAAACCCTTGTGAATGTGAATCAATATTTTCTTGACAAATAATACCCAAGCATACATGCATTTTTTCACCTGTGCAAGAAGTAAATAAAAAACATAAAAAAATAAAAATACAGTGATTGGGGAAAAAACTTAAGAAAAACTTGGATTATATGAGTCCAACTTAAGCCCAGCAAAGCTAAATGGGCCACAACCCACGCAAAGAGGAGCCCAGTTACTTTATTTACTTCATTTGCTCTTTTTTTTTTTTTTGGTGAAGAAAAGGAGAAAAAAACAACGGAACAAGAAAGCAGTAAGAGAAGGAACAAAGCAATCACGAAGGCAACACAACAATTTCATAAGAAGCAAACTCTGACAAAGGGTGTTTCTTTCTCTTTCTCTTCCAAATGGTACCAGATGCATCAAGCAGCAGCGAATCCACTACCACTGCAGGAGGAGAAGCAGTTTCGTGGGTACCTGCTTGGGCCTCTAGCCCCAACTTAGCTAGCTTGTCGGCACAATTGTTCGCCTCTCTGAACATGTACTCAATCCCATTAGCTCCCAGCTCTTGAAGAAGGTCTCTGCACTCAAGGATTCTCTGTGGATGATTTAAACCCACCCCCTCTTAACGGCATTAACAATGGTGAGAGCGTCACATTCCACTACCAGGGGACCCAACTTTCTAGTTTTAGCAATGTGCATCCCCTCTCTCAAACCCCATAGCTTCGCCATCTCCCCACACGAAGCACCGACATTAGCCCAAAAGCCATACACCCTACCACCCATGCTATCTCCGAAAACACCCACAGCCCTTGCTCTACCACCATCAGCACTAGCCGCTCCGTCAGTATTCAGCTCGAGGAAACCATTGCGGGGTCTTTGCCAAGAGACTTCCAAGATTGCCTCACTTCTGTTATCAGAGTAAGAGTCTCCATTCTTCTTCTTTCTCAAGCTCAGGATCCTGTTAACAATTTGTGAAGGTGGCTCCCTCCTCTTTTGATACATTATGCAGCATCTAGATTTCCAAATATACCATGCTGTTAAGACAAAGATTGATGTCTCGCTCAAGGGACTCACTATGAATTTCCCTACAACCCATAACTTAAGCCAATCCCAAATGTTCCCATCCTAAAACCCCTGGACCTTATCAATGTTCTGAACTAGCTTGCACCAAACATCCTTAGCATGGGCGCAGTCATGGAGAGCATGGATCACGGATTCTTCCTCCTTTGTACAAAGCGTGCAGGTGCTATTCTCTACAACACATCTCTTCTTCAGCTCAACATTAGACAAAAGTCTTCCCTTAGCTACGAGCCAAAGAAAAACCTTTACCCTTTCTGGGCACTTCAGCTTCCAAATCTAGGTCCAGTCTCTTTTGGTCACTTGTAGCTGATCCCTCTTCTGAAGCCAGTAGGCTGAAGCCACACTAAACTCCCCGTTTGGTTTCTCTTTCCATAAAATGCAATCACTACTGCTCCTGATCCTGGGAATTGGGATGGCCCGAATCTTTTCAACAATATGAATCGGGAGGACAGAGTGCAGCAAATCAAGCTTCTAGCAGCCTTCTTTACTCCAAAAGTGGTTAACTTTGGTGTCTGCAGAATAGCTCTCATGAGGGATAATGGACTCTGTTATCAACCTCTCATTGCTCAGCTATCTATCACACCAAAAGCTTATAGTATTTCCATTACCAAGCCTCCACTTAATGCCATCATTTAAGCAAGTTCTGCTTTTGTAGATCCCTCTCCAAAGCGCGGACGAAGCACCTCTCCTCTTATGATTCAAAAGCTTCTCTCCTCTAAGATATTTGTTCTATAGAATTTGGGCCCATAACGAGTTGTCCTCCTTAATGATTAACTAACCAAGCTTGGCCATGAGAGCTATATTACAAGCCCTCATACTTCTAATCCCCAAACCTCCCTCCTTCTTGGGATTGCACACCTTATCCTATTTCACCAAAT
This sequence comes from Dillenia suffruticosa, assembly GCA_033439265.1. Classification (NCBI taxonomy): domain Eukaryota; kingdom Viridiplantae; phylum Streptophyta; class Magnoliopsida; order Dilleniales; family Dilleniaceae; genus Dillenia; species Dillenia suffruticosa. The sequence goes on along the minus strand of JAVTVX010000013.1, from coordinate 14,468,873 downwards.
GGATCCTTCTTTTCTCGTCATTACTACCCCACAAGAAGTCTATGTTCATCTTGTCGAGTCTCTTACAAGTACTTTCGAGAAACCATGCGGATTGCATAGTGTAAATAGGAATAGATGCCGTCACCGATTAGATCAGAGTTTTCCTCCCGGCCGTACTTAGAAGCTTGGCTTTCCAGCTACTAAGCTTACTCTGAACCTTCTCAATGACCTGATAGTAGAGGTTCTTAGTTGTTCTGCCATGAATCACCGGGACTCCTAGATAGGAGCCTAAGTTTTCGGAAAGAGCAAACTTGCTGCACGCAGCTAAAGAAGCCTTTAGATGGGTAGGGGCTTTAGGAGAAATCCAAATTTTAGATTTCTTCGGGTTAACTTGAAGACCACTCTCTTCGGAGAACTCCTTAAGGCAACTTAACATATTGCTGAGGTTCAGGTGCTCTACCTTCGCAAATAGAATTAGGTCATCCGCGAAAAAAAGGTGGGAGACACTCGGGCCACCTTTACTCACTCTAATAGCCTTCCACACACCTTTATGCACTTTTTCTTCAATCAAACTAGCCAATCTCTCCATCACCAGCAAGAAGAGATAAGAAGAGAGAGGATCACCTTGTCTTAGACCTCGGCTGGTTTTAAACGGAGGAAGAACCTCTCTATTCCAAACAATAGACGTGTCTCCATTTGAGATAGCGAACATAATGAGTTTGATCAATTTCAATGAAAAGTTAAACTCCAGTAAAACTTTTGCCAAGTATTCCAAACTCACATTGTCATAAGCCTTTCTAAGATCAATCTTGAGAATTATAGAATGCTTCTTACTCTTAGAATGCCCTATGGCGTGAACCACCTCCTGCAGCAAGATGATATTGTCCAGCGTCCCCCGCCCTGGCAAGAAGCTATTCCACCGCAAATACGGTGAGAGGAAGATATGCTAGGGTCTGTATTGAAATTGACCTAGAGAAGGCTTTGGTCGATAGTGTTAAGATCAGGAAAAGGGTTCAGCGTGTAGAGTACGAGGGTCTACACACTATCTGCTTTCACTATGGTAAAGTGGGGCACCAGTTGGAGGAATGTCAAGATCGGGCAGAAAGGGTTGGAGAGAGAAACAATGAGGTGGAAAAGGGTGTGGAGAATGAAACCCTAACCAGTAAAGGGCCGACTAGGGCGGAGACAACGACAGAGAAAGGCGAAGGATCAGTCTATGGATGGTGGTCCAGAGAAAGTAAAGATTCAACAAACATGGTAATCCTAGAGAAAAGGGAAGGAAAGTAAACCCTTACCAAAATCGTTTTCGCCAGTTGGATGAAATCAACGATGTCTTGGCAGGAGTGACCTCAGGAGCAGACAAAGTTGACAGCTTGCTCAGATCCACTCCATTCCAAAACATAATCCACTAGAGGGGGAGAACAACAGAGGCGACATCTTGGAAGGAGACAAGGATTTCAGGGGATCAAGGACAGAGAGGGATGTTAGCGATTGGGAAGGAAGGGTTCCCGAGGTTTTTCAGCTAAAAAGCGAAATGGTCAGGGGAGTTGGTCAGAACATATCGGGAAGGAAGAACCGGGCAAGTATCTTAAGAAGGGAGAAAGAAGACACGGTGATGGGATGTGAGGGGAACGGGCCTAATGTGAGCTTGGAGCTGGCCCAACTAAGGAAGGAAATGCGACCTTCCTTAGCTAGGGAGGCCCGACAGCGTTTGGACCCAGCTAAAAGTATGCAAGGCGCTCTGATGTATGCCAATTGGGTCTTAGACCCAGGCGAGACAGAGGGAACCCAAACAATTTCAATTCCAACAGTAAGTCCTAGTGGTAGGGAGGACGTTACTGCAGAGGATGGAATGACCGTTGACTGCGGTGTTTTCCTAGGAGAGGAAATCGGTGATTAGAGAGAGGAGAAGTGCGAGGAGGATATGGAAGTGCAGTAGTCAGTGCCGGTCCTTTTTTTCCCTCTTTCCTTTTCTCAATGAGTGTTAAGATCATAACTTGGAATTGTAGAGGTGTGGGAAGTAATGGTTTTAGAAGAGTTGCAAAGAGCTGCTGAAGAAGGAGAAGCCAGATGCAATGTGCTGTTTGGAGACGAAAGCCAAGAATAATCTTCTCCCAAATTTCATGAAAGGCTATGGTTTTGACAAGGAGTTTGTTGTTCCGGTGGAAGGGTTTAAAAGAGGACTGTGGCTTTCTTGGAATTCTAATAGAATCAACTTATCAATGGTTCACTCTACTGACCAACTTATTCACTGCTGCATTATAGAAATTCACAGAAGCTGGTTCTTAACCTGCATGTATTGTCGTCCTTACTTCAAAGCCAAATGTGACTGCTGGGTGGTCTGGCTGACATTGCAACCAACATGACTAGTCCTTGGATTGTCATGGGAGATTTCAATGACATAGCAAGTAGTGAGAAGACGAGCAACGTGATCGATCCCATGTGGAGAAGCAGTCAAAGATTCAAGAATTGGTGTAGTAGATGCAATTTACTGGACACTTTTGTAGGGCGTAGAAGTTCACTTGGTGTAGAAAGAACCCAAATGGCATTAGTCTGCATAAAAAACTTGATAGGGTTCTCTGCAACCTTGAAGCAAAGGTGGAGTTCCCAGAAATGAAAATCCTGAATTTGGCTAGATTGCATGGTGATCATTGCCCAGTAAGCATGAACACGAGACTGACTCTTCGCCTGATAAAAACAAAAGACCCTTTTGTTTTGAGGCTTCATGGCTTACGCATTCAGATTTTGGGAAGGTCTTTGTTGGGGCCTGGAAGAATATTGAAGGTCCTCTCGAGGTTACTGTTTCAACAGTGGCAGAGGAAGTAAAAGAGTGGAACCACTTAGTGTTTGGCAACTTCTTCAGACATAAGAAAGAGCTTGAGAAGCATCTCGGAAGAATTCAAAGATCCAACAACTACAATCTCTCGTGTTACCTGCAGTAGCCGGAGGCTAAGCTGCTCCATGATTATCATACAGTTCTTGAGCAAGAGGAGATTTTTTGGCATAAAAAATTCAGAATAAACTGGTTGTTGGATGGAGACAAGAACACCAAATTCTTCCACGCCACGATGAAGATCCGTAGAAGTGTTAATAAAATAGCTGCTCTGAAGATCAAGGGAAAATGGTGTACTGTCCAAGAGGAGTTGAAGAAGCATGTTCTCTCCTATTTCTCCAACTTGTACACGAGTCAAGAAGTTGTGGAGCTGAATAGCAGATTCATGTTACAGAGGAAGAAAATCAGCCCAGAGGATCAGGTTCTGTTGTGCAAAAGTTTTGATGAAGAGGAGATCAGATAGGCAGTCTTCTCTATGAAAAGTCTCAAGGCTCTGGGTCCGGATGGCTTGCAACCGATCTTTAACCAGAAATTCTGGTATGTGGCGAAGGAGAAGGTTTGTTTCTTTGTGACTAAAGCTTTGAATGATGGTTACTTTTGCCCAATTGTGGCTAGAGCTCTTATGATCCCAATCCCCAAATCCAGTAATCCTGTGGACATTGCGGATTATAGGTGCATCAATTTGATAACACTTCTTATAAAATACTGAGTAAATGCTTGGTTGCCAGACTGCGGCCAATCCTTCAAAACCTCATAGCCCTTCATTTGCTCTATTAGCAAGAGGAACTGGTTGACCAAAGCTATGCACTTCATTTGCCCAAACATATATCTATGGTTGACAGCTTTAATCGACTAAAGTTAGACTAAAGCTATGCACTTTATATATTACATATGTTACACCATATATATATATCCATATGTACCCAAAAAGTAATATACTTTGATTTTTTTTTTTTTTTTTTTTTTAGTTTAAATGAGAGCATCTCTTCTTAGTAATAAACATCCCAAATTCTGGGTCCCCGTGACAATTGATCGCTAAGTGAAAATCTTGAGGAAAAAGCAGAGAAAGGGTATGGTAATCTACAAGGTGGAGAAAATTTTCACAAGAGAAAGGATACATTGAACAGAAAGGGAAATTAAATGTACATATTGTATGTGCTTCAACAAAATAACAAAATGATTTCCAGCATCAAAAAAGGGACAAATAAAAGATTAGTGATTTTGAGCACTTACTGTGGAAAAAAATGGTTGGATTTAAGATTCAGTTTGTTGTTGTACTATGGAAAATAATGGTCTACAACTTATCCAAAGAAAATTTAAATGCCTAAGTGATGAAATCATCAAAATTGTAAGGAATTCACGAGATCCAACTCAAGTCCCAATTGGACCGGTGACAAAGGTCCGACTTAAAAGATTCAAAAAAGTACTGAATAACTTAATTCAGGGGGTTTTACAACAAGAAATTGAAACCCAAACCAAAAGGGGCCTTAATTATGTTCATACAAGTCCAGTTGGAAGAATAAAAGGCCCAAAACTACCCAAAATCAAGGGAGGACGAAAATAAAGAAAAAATAGTAGCAAGACTTGGTCAAAATAGTTTGATTTATTTAGTTTCCTAATTTTTATTTTTATTTTTTGTAACTTATGTTTTAGTTTTCTAATTTTTTATTATTTAGGGAGTTACTAAATTTTTTGTTGTCAATTATATTTTTACCTTTAGACTATAAATAGACTATTATACATTATGTAAAAAAACAATACTTTGGAGAGAATTAATAAAATTATGAGAATTCTTCACATAGGTTTTCTTCTTTTGAGAATTTTGAACTTATTTAAGATATGAGTCTTGTTTAGTTTTTTGACTTATCAATCTAGATTTCGAACCATCTAGATTGTGGCGTCATTCATTCAATCTTTATATCAAAATTCTTGATTTAGTGAGAAACGGGTTTAAGGTCATATATTTTAGATTCTTCCTCTTTTAGGGCAAGAGTTGAGATTTTTAATTTTACCGGTTCAAATAATTCGTTGGGACGATTTTTGGGCTAAATTAACTTGTTCGTGGGTTTTAGGATTTTTATACCCAACGGGTTCATATCAGTTGGTATCAGAGCCAATTCAGGTTTTTTTTTTTCCTTCGAATTATTCTTATTTAATTTTTTTCTTTTTTTGTATTTGAAAACTCTTCATTCGTTGGTTTATTTCTTATTTTTTAGTATACTTATTCTTTATTTTTGTGCTGTCATATTCTCCAAAAAAAAAAGAATGGCAAAAAAAAAAAGACCCACAAAAAAAAGAGGCCGTGAAAAAAAAAAAGAAGAGGCCGTGAAAAAAAAAGGACAGTTTTCAAATTTTACAAAATTAATAATTCTCCATTTTGTGATTTTGTTTAAATTTGGCAAATTTTAAAGTGTTATTACTAAATTTGAATTACAATTTTCTAAATTTTTTTGGTTGGGTTTGAAATATTTCCTTATTTGTACACATACCCAAATTCAAATATTCCATATTTGTTCTCCTTTCATGAACTACTTCTTAATTTGTTCACCTTCATTATTTATCTCATTTCTTGGTTGTTTCTTTTCTAATTTAGAAATTTCTTTTTAAATTTACTACTTTCTTCTATATAAGTCATTGAATTTCACAAGACAATTATTTTTGAGTTGAGTTCTCGAGTTCAATAAAGAACTTGACTAAGTGAAGTAGAGTGGTAAAAAGCAAGAGAGAATTCATTAAAAATAAAAGCCAAATACATAGAGTGAAACACGAGTGGATTTGAGTGAATCATTATTTTTGAGTGAAATACGTGAGGGAGTGTTGTGAGTTTCTTTCCTATTTTATTCTAACATTGTCTTGCAGATTCCAATCATGACTCAAAATCAAAAAGATAATATCAGTGAAGAGGTTCAACCACAAGTTGGGTCGAATCTACAACTACAAGCATTTATAAGGGAGATGAGACGGATGATGAAGAGGGAGTTAGATCTTATACATGAAAGGTTGGATAAGGTGGAAGAGGGGTCGCAAAGGGGGCAACCATCAATAGTGCCAGCCCCCTCTAGGAACAATAGGTTTCATCAAAGAGAAACTGAAGTTGTGGATGAGTTTGAAGGGGATGTGTTAGAAGAGGAGTTTGATAGGTTATCAGTGGGTAGTCATAGGAGACTTGGTCGAAATAGAGAAGTTAATAATCGGATAGACAACAACTTAGATAGTATCAAGATGAAAATTCCATCGTTTTAAGGTAAAAGTGATCCCAAGGTATATCTTGAGTGGGAAAAGAAGATTGAGTTAGTTTTTGATTGTCACAGCTATTCTGAATTAAAGAAAGTTAAACTTGCTGTTATTGAGTTTATTGATTATGCAATTGTATGGTGGGATCAGTTGTGTATCAATAGACGACGGAATGGGGATCGACCCATTGAAACTTGGGGTGAGATGAAGAGGGTGATGAGACGACAATTTGTGCCGAGTCATTACTATAGGGATTTATATCTCAAGTTGCAGAGTCTCCACCAAGGTAATCGAAGCGTAGATGAGTATTACAAAAAGATGGAGATGACTATGATTCGAGTTAATGTAGAAGAAGATAGAGAGGCGAAGATAGAGAGGCGACGATGGCTAGATTTTTGAATAGTTTAAATCAAGAAATTGCCAACACGATCGAGTTTCACCATTATGTGGAGTTGGAGGATTGAGTACATATGGCAATCAAGGTTGAAAGGCAGCTCAAGAGAGGTAACACACGACCAAAACCAACACCACAGATTCCAAATGCAACATCTTGGAGAATGAGCTATCCGAAGAAAGAAGAAAATTCAGCCATCTCCAGAATTAAGCCTGAACATAAACCAGCTATCTCTACCACGACTTCTCAAAGTAAGTCAACCCCTACTTTAACTCAATCTAGTGAGAATAAATGCTTCAGGTGTCAGGGAAGAGGACATATAGCTAGCCAATGTCCAAACAAGCGAGTTGTGGTGATTCGGGAAAATGGTGCAATCGAGTCTGAAGATGAAGGTGACATTGATTGTTTGCCTCCATTGGAAGACGTCCCCATCAGAGCTGAGGAGTATGAGGCTGAACATGGTGAGATGTTAATGCTAGTAACATGTCGAGTCTTAAGCTTACAAGCCAGAGGAGATGAACAAGAAGTACAACGGGAGAATATCTTTCACACCCGTTGCTATGTGAAAGACAAGGTATGCATTTTGATCATTGACGGTGGTAGTTTTACTAATATTGCGAGTAAGACTTTAGTGGAAAAGTTGAATTTGTCAACCTCTAAACATTCTCAACCATACAAGCTACAATGGTTGAATGATAGTGGAGAAGTGAGGGTTACAAAACAAGTTGTTGTACCATTCCAGATTGGGAAATATGAAGATGAGGTGTTATGTGATGTGGTGCCAATGCAGGCTGGGCATATTTTGTTAGGAAAGCCTTGACAATTTGATCGACATGTGCAACATGACGGCTTCACCAACAAATATTCATTCATGTTCAACCAACGAAAAATCACTCTAATTCCGATGACACCAAAGCAAATCTATGAAGACCGAGTGAGGTTGCAAAAATTGAGTGAGCAACAGAAACAAAAAGATCAAAATGGGTTGAGAGAAGAAAAAAAGAGAGAAAAGAAGAGAGAAATGCCGAATTTGGTGAGAAAGAGAAAAGAGAGAAAAGTTCAGCCAATGAGGTAAAATCTGAGAGAAAACAAAAGAATTTCTATGCCAAAACAAGTGAGGTGAAGCGAGCGAAACTCTCAAGACGGCCAATGATTGTACTTATGTATAAGGAATTCCTTTTAAACACTGACCAACTTAACCCTTCTTTGCCGAGTGATATTGTTTCTCTTTTGCAGGAATTCGAAGATGTGTTTCCTGAAGATCTACCCCAAGGTTTGCCACATATCCGAGGGATTGAACATCAAATTGATTTCATACCCAGTGCATCAATTCCAAATCGTCCAGCATATAGAAGCAATCCAGAAGAGGCGAAGGAGCTTCAAAGACAAGTCGAAGAGTTGATGGAAAAGGGGCATGTGAGAGAAAATATGAGTCCATGTGCAGTTCCGGTGATTTTGGTACCTAAGAAAGATAGAACATGGAGGATGTGTGTCGACTGCCGAGCCATCAACAACGTAACGGTAAGATATCGACACCCTATTCCTCGTTTAGATGACATGTTAGATGAGTTACATGGTGCTTGTGTGTTTTCTAAAATTGATCTTAAGAGTGAATATCATCAAATACGAATGAAAGAAGAAGATGAATGGAAAACAGCTTTTAAAACTAAATATGGGTTGTATGAGTGGTTAGTTATGCCCTTTGGATTAACCAATACTCCTAGTACATTCATACGCTTAATGAATCATGTTTTGCGTGCTTTCATTGGTAAATTCGTGGTTGTTTATTTTGATAATATTTTGATATATAGTAAAAGTTTGCATGATCATGTCTCACACTTGCATTCGGTTTTGGATGTACTTAGAAAAGAAAATTTATATTCTAACCTCAAAAAGTGCACATTTTGCACCGACAAGCTTGTTTTTCTGGGTTTTGTTGTGAGTGCTAAAGGTATCGAGGTGGATGAAGAGAAGATCAAAGCCATCCAAGAATGGCCAACCCCCTCCAATATAGGTAATGTTAGAAGTTTTCATGGTCTTGCTAGTTTTTACAGGAGGTTCGTGAAAAATTTTAACACTATCGCTGCACCGCTTACACAAGTCATCAAGAAAAACGTTACATTTCAATAGAGTGAAGAGCAAGAGAAGGCGTTTCAACTTATTAAACATAAGATTACTCATGTACCTTTACTTGCTTTACCGAACTTTTCTAAAACATTTGAAATTGAATGTGATGCTTCTGGTGTAGGTATAGGCGCTGTTCTTATGCAGGATGAAAGACCACTTGCATACTTTAGCGAGAAGTTAAGCGGGGCTGCACTTAACTATCCTACCTATAACAAAGAATTGTACGCCTTGGTTCGAGCTTTGGAGACATGACAATACTATTTGTGGCCGAAAGAATTTGTGATTCGTACGGATCATGAATCCTTGAAACATTTGAAAAGTCAACATAAGCTGAATAAGAGACATGCTCGATGGATGGAATTTATCGAAACTTTTCCATATATCATTCGATATAAACAAGGTAAGGAGAATGTAGTTGCGGATGCACTTTCACGCAGATATGCCTTAATCTTTACTCTTGATGCTAAATTTCTTGGTTTTGAGCATATTAAAAAATTTATCATGATAATCATGATTTTGGAGAAATTTATAGTGCATGTGAAAAATCTGCAGAGAGCAAATTCTTTAGGCATGAGAACTTTTTGTTTAGAGAAAATAAGTTGTGCATGCCAAATTGTTCATTGAGAGAGTTGTTAGTTCAAGAATCTCATAGCGGAGGGTTAATGAGACATTTTGGAGTTGCTAAAACCTTGACAATTTTACAAGAGCACTTTTATTGGCTACACATGAAGCGAGACATTGAGAGATTTTGTGGTAGATGTATTACCTGTAGGCAAACTAAATCTAAGGTTCAACCTAATGGTGTTTACACACCCCTACCTATTCCTAGTTCACCTTGAATTGACATTTCAATGGATTTTGTTTTGGGTTTACCTAAGAATAAATATGGACGAGATTCGATCTTTGTAGTTGTAGATCGATTTTCTAAGATGACTCATTTTATTCTTTGTTATAAATCTGACAATGCTTCTCATATTGCGGAATTATTCTTTAGGGAGATTGTGAGGTTACATGGGATGCCTAGAACAATTGTTTCAGATCGGGATGCTAAGTTCCTGAGTTACTTTTGGAAGATATTATGGGGAAAGTTAGGAACGAAACTTTTATTTTCAACAACTTGTCATTCTCAAACTGATAGTCAAACAGAAGTAGTCAACAGAACTTTATCTACTTTGTTGAGGGCTGTCATTAGTAAAAATATTAAAATTTGAGAAAAATGTTTGCCACATGTTGAGTTTGCATATAATCGTACTGTTCACTCTACTACTAAATTCTCACCGTTTGAAATTGTTTATGGTTTTAATCCTTTAACTCTTTTGGATTTTTTACCTTTACCTATTTTTGAGCAAGTGAATTTAGATGGTAAGAAAAAAAATAGAATTTGTGAAACAACTTCACGAGAAAGTACGGTTCAATATAGAGAGGAGGACCGAACAATACATTAAGCAAGCTAACAAGGGACGTCACAAGTTGAATTTTGAACCCGGTGATTAGGTTTGGTTACACATGCGGAAGAAAAGATTTTCGGCACAGAGACGTTCCAAATTGTTGCCCCGAGGAGATGGTTCTTTTCAAGTGCTAGAACGGATCAACGACAATGCTTACAGACTTGATTTACCAGGTGAGTATCATGTTAGTGTTACTTTCAATATTACTGACTTGAGTTCTTTTGATGTAGGTGACGATTTGAGGACAAATCCTTCTCAAGAGGAGGGGAATGATGAGATCATCAAGATTGCAAGGAATTCACGAGATCCAACTCAAGTCCCAGTTGGGCCGGTGATAAAGGCCCGAATTAAAAGATTCAAAAAAGTACTGAATAACTTAATTCAGGGGGCTTTACAACAAGAAATTTGAGACCAAACAAATAAAGAACCAAAAGGAGTCTTAATTATGCTCATACAAGTCCAGTTGGAAGAATAAAAGACCCAAAATTACCCAAAACAAAGGGAGGACAAAAATAAAGAAAAATAGCAGCAAGACTTGGTCAAAATAGTTTGATTTTTTTAGTTTTCTAATTTTTATTTTTATAACTTATGTTTTAATTTCCTAATTCTTTATTATTTAGGAAGTTACTAAATTTTTAGTTGACAATTATATTTTTACTTTTAACCTATAAATAGGTCATTATACATTGTATAAAAGATAACATTTTGGAGAGAATTAATAAAATTGTGAGGAGGTTTTGTTCTTTTGAGAACTTTGAACTTATTCAAAATATGAGTTTTGTTTAGTTTTTTGACTTATCAATCTAGATTTCGAACCATCTAAATTATGGCATCATTTATTCCATCTTTATATCAAGATTCTTGATTTAGTGAGAAACGGGTTTAAGGTCATATACCTTAGGTTCTTCCTCCTTGAGGGTAAGGGTTGAGATCTTTAATTCTACCGGTTCAAATAATTCGTTGGGACGATTTTTAGACTAAATTAACTTGTTCGTGAGTTATAGGATTTTTATACTCAACGGGTTCACATCACTATACCCCTACTGCATTCCGCATAAAAGTATTTCTGCAGTTCAATTTCTTTTGTCGACGAAGGCTGAAAAGTTTGTCGACTAAGGGATTGCAAAAGTGTAAAGGTGGAAACTTTAACTCTGGGTGTGTGATGAAATACATTAACAGTGATAGTTGTGAAAACCTATAAATTTACACAAGTTTATCAGGCATATTAGTAAAAGTTAATCAACCATAATACAGATGAACAAATTTAAAAAATGAAATGATCACAAGACATGTTTCGGACGAGGTGGAAATGCCACAACTATCACTTCAGAATTTTTTTGAGAAAAGCATTTTTATAGATTTTACTCAAAATCCATTATTCACACTATTATACTTCTTTACAATACAAGCACATTAGACATATGAGCTCCACAGAAGATGTGTGAATGGTTTGAATGAACATCAAAACTTTGAAAAGCACTAAACTTACATTGGAGCTTGTGTCCACTTTAGTATCAGTGGTTATGTTCTTGTTCTTGAGTTGGGTATTGACATCAGCCAAAAGGAGGTCACCTTTCTTAGTTCCCGATGAAGTAATGGCCTGGAAAAAAGAACAACCGAATACAGAAAATTAGGTCCAAGAGTAAAGAGATTAATTAGCACAATAACGAAACAATCACCTTCAAATTTAAAAGTGCGGAGCCCCAAGACTAATATCCAAAACTGTAATGTCTTGGGGGGATTTCAGTATAAGAAGACACAAAATCAACAGATTTCAGCATAAAACCAGAATGTTTTATCAAGCCCCGCATCCACGTTGAGAGTTTTATCAAGCCATTCCTGGCTTATATAATAAAACTACTGTTACTAACAAAGGTTTTATGTGTCATCTTTTCAGGAATTAACATAAGTGAAAGACTATAGCACTAATTATACCAAGTACCTGCATACGCGTTTTAGCAAGCTCAATAGGATAGCAAGAACTGCAAGCCAATGATCTCGCACATGCTCCTGCAACTAAAGGGGAATAAGGCTTGGGGCATTTTGTGACAAGAATTCCTCAAGCCAGTTGCGGAATATGTCATCGCACGGCAGATAGATCCCCACCTGATAAACAGATTACTGACCATCAACGCATGATCTAAAATAAATGCTGCCAGCCTGTTTAAAAAAAAAATAAGAGCAGTTTTGGTAGGACCATGTGCCTACGGAACTTACCGTAGGCATAGCCAGTGCCAGACACCTCCCCATAGCCTCCCAAAACCTTCCTGCAAGGGGCTCTTAATTTAAAAACCTGATATTGGATATGGCCCACTTTTGGGAAACTCTAAAATTGTAATCATGTTTGTCAGTTAACATCAATGATACCAATGTTTCAGCAAGCAACCATGCACATAAAACATCAAGCAGGAGAAATTAGCTCCTTTACAAGATTAGGTTAGCAAAATAAATTAATTTATCATTGTCAATTGCGAACAAGTGGTAGCCGCGAGACGAATTGCAATATTTAGACTATATGGTCAAAGATTTGCAAACCTGTCTGATGATTTTGTGTAAGACGTCAAGTGCTCCTTTGTAGTGAAAACAATCAGGGGGACATATTGTTACAGTACCAAGAAAACCACCGCGGGTGCATGATGGCGAAGATCTCAAATCCGCAAACATCTGAAAAAATATATTGAATGGTAATCACATATTTTATTTCAAAAAAAAAAAAAAAACTTTAAGAAAGAAGAGGATTAAAATAAAAAAGAAAAAGAAGAAAGTATCCGTTAATTTCACCAAAAAATATCAGAAAAAAGAACAATTGAGCTGAACATGAATGTACAACTCAATTAGAAAAAAAAATGAAAACATAGAAAAGCACCATTTTCTACAATAAGTGTTAGGAACAAACAGGCACACACTAAATGATGACTACCATCAAATACAGTGTTAATCTAAAGATGAGGTTATAGGTTGAAGCATTTCAGGTAAACAACATGAGGTAGCATAGATGTCCAACTTGGGTAAGAACGGCCAGTTGTATATGATGACAAATCTTGCTTCTCCAATTGGAGAAAGAAGCAGAAGTTTTATCAGATCATCACAATAAGAACACAAAGAATGCCATATTGACTTGAGTGGAAAGCCCTCAAATTAGGGCTTAACAAAATCTTTGAGAGTCCACCTCATTCTCACTTGCAACGAGAAAGTATTACACATTCAAAGGACATGTGGCTTAAACACGTACCATGTTTGGGCCAAAATAAGCCATGCGCCCTGTTACATGACCAAGTGGACGGGAATGAATTCCAGCTGCCTGTGCTTGCAATCTTGTCTGGTAAAAAGGTCCAAAAAAAAAAAAAAATCCTCAATAGACATGTTGTATCGCTTTGATGCCAGAAGAGTATATTCATAATACTGATAAAATTATTGAGAAAGAATATCTCTCTTGTTTTTTCTATTCAATAAGAAGTATAATTTATACAAGAGCAAAACTAACATTAAGGATCTAGATCTGGAAATAAACAAACTAATTTTGAAAATACAAACTATAATTCCAGAAAAAAAAATCCCATAGTAATTGGGATATATACAAAGAAGGAATAAATCTCTTCCTAAAATTACTCTACTTAATTTACAGCTCACGACAACACTCCCCCTCAGGTTGGTGCAAAGATGTCTTCGATGCCTAACTTGACAAGTGAGCTATGAAAATCTTTACTAGAGACTGCCTTTGTGAGAACATCCACAAGTTGATCTTCTGACCGTACAAAGGAAATTTAATCACCCCTTCTTCAAGGTTTTGTTTGATGAAATGTCGATCTACCTCGATATGCTTAGTGCGATCATGCTGAACAGGGTTATGGGAAATTTTAATAGCAGCCTTGTTATCACAATACAAATTCATTACTGAGGAAAGACCGAACCCAATCTCTGATAATAACCTTTTGATCCAAAGAAGTTCACACAAACCTTTTGCCATTCCTCGAAACTCAGCTTCAGCACTTGACAGTACAACCACCTTTTGCTTCTTGCTTCTCCAAGTAACCAAGTTACCTCTAACAAATGTAAAATACCCAGAAATAGATTTTCTATCAGATACACTACCTGTCCAATCGGCATCTGTATAGCCCTCAACGTGTAAATGATCGTTCTTAGAGAACATGAGTCCTCTCCTTGGAGCTGACTTTAAGTATCGAATTATTCTAATCACAGCATTCATATGATTTTCACAAGGATTATGCAAAAAATTGGCTAACTATACTGACAGCATATGAAATATCTGGACGAATGTATGAAAGATAAATCAATTACCCACTAGTCGTTGGTATCTTTTCTTATTTGTTGGTGCTTGATCTGAATATTCTCCAAAATTTTGATTTTGGACCATTGGAGTGTCTGCTGGTTTGCAATCAATCATCCTTACCTCGGTCAACAAGTCTAACACATACTTCCTTTGTGAAAGAAAGATACCTTGCTTTGATCTAGCTACTTCAATTCCTAAGAAATACTTGAGACCTCCTAAGTTTTTTATTTCAAATTCAGCAGCAAAATGTTTCTGTAGCTTACTAATTTCTTCAGTATCATCTCCTGTGATGATCATGTCATCTACATAAATTATAAAAGCAGTCACTTTTCCATGTTGCCTTTTCAGGAAAAGAGTATGATCTGAATTACTCTGTTGAAATCCATACTTTTTCATAGTTATACTAAAACGACCGATCTAGGCACGCGGTGACTGTTTTAATCCGTACAGAACTTTTTGTAGTTTGCACACAACATTGGATGATGAGACATAACCTGGAGGAATGTCCATATATACTTTTTCTTCAAGGTCTCCATGAAGAAAGGCATTTTTTATATCAAACTGATGAAGTGGCCAATTTAAATTTGCTGCCAAAGATAACAACACCCACACAATATTTAGCTTTGCCACTGGAGAGAATGTTTCTTGATAGTTAACTCCATATATTTGGGTATACCCCTTAGCCATGAGCCTTGCCTTGTATCATTCAATTGCATTAGAATTATGTTTAATGGTGAAGACCCACCTACATCCAACTGTTTTCTTCCTTTTTGGTAGTGGAACAAGTTTCCACGTTTGGTTCTTTTGGAGAGCTTCCATCTCTTCTTTAATTGCTTGAGACCATTTTTTATCATTTAGAGCTTCATGGACTCCAGCTGGGATTTGACAAGAAGATAATTCCTTGTTGAATTTCTTGAGTGGTTCAGTTAGCTTTTGAGTAGTGACATAATTAGAGATAGGATACTTTGATCATTTCCCTACAAGATCAGGTGAGTATCGAACTAGAGGCTTGCCTCTATTGTTCCTGAAAGGTAAGTGATAGCTAGTAGGAGATGTATCTAAAACATGACCAGAGCTTGGAGCAGGAGATTTTACCTCAAGAATATTCTTAGTAGGAGATTCATCATTGTATGGTATTTGGAGTAGAGGGGTTTCTTCAATGGCCAAATCATGAATAGTGTGATTTGCGCCTTCAATTGTTGTATTATCTGATGTTATAATTATGCTTGGCTCATTCACTTCAATTACATCACCCAACCCACCAACAACATTATCTGTATTTGAAACACCTGTATCTATATAAGAAACATCTATACATTTCCACCACTTCTACTCTTCTACCCATGTCTCCCCCTAAAGAGAAGAAGTGGATGTTGATGATGAATAAAAGTGCTCTGATTCTAAGAAAGTAACATCCATGGTGATGTATGTACGGTTTGTGGCAGGATCATAGTAGCAATATCCCTTCTTATTTGCACTATATCCCAAAAAAAATACAACGGACAGCACATGGTTCTAATTTTGTTCGTTGATTTTTGTGGAGATTAACAAATGCAACAAAGCCAAAAACTCGTGGAGGAATAAGAAGTATAGATGGTAATGTAACATGTTCAGACAAGACCTGTAAAGGAGTTTTAAATCCCAAAACTCTAGAAGGCATGCGGTTTATAAGGTGAACTGAAGTTACAACAAAATTATCCCAGTATCGGTGAGGGACTTTTGTTCCAATCAACAAAATATTCATGTATGAGACCATGTTGTTGAAAATAATTCATGAAATCTTGATTTGCATCTTCCCCTCCATTATCAGATCGCAGAATCTTGACTTTGGCTGAAAATTAGTTATGAATCATAGCATGAAATGAACGAAACACATTGAATACTTCATGTTTATGCTTCATCAGATACAACCATATCATTTTAGTACAATCATCTATAAAGGTTACAAACCACCGTATACCAGAAGTGGTTGTAATGAGAGATGGACCCCAAACATCCGAATGAATCAAAGCAAATGGAACATCACTTTTATTATTACTAATAGGAAAAGGAATATGATGACTTTTTGCTAAGATGCACATTTCACATTTGAAAACTGAGCAATCAATTTTGAGAAACAATTTCGGAAATAAATGCTTCATATAACCAAAGGAAGGATGTCCCAAACGAGAATGCCATAACCAGATTTGCTTTTCCATTGGATTGATCAGGTGACTCACATGATTAACTCTGCCGGAGCTGAAATCATCCATATAATATAACCCCTCTCTCTTAGTACCACGCCCAATGATCTCCTTCGTGAGAATATCTTGAAAAAGACAAAAATTTGGATACATTAGTGCCACACAATTTAATTCCTCTGTAGTTTGCCCTACAAACAATAATTTATTTGAAAGAGATGAGACTAAAAGAGTGTTGGATAAAGATATTGTGGGTGATAGATCTACTGTTCCAGCACTAGTGACTGGATACATGACTCCGTTCGTATTTGAGATACTTGTTCTTCGTGCTTTTGTCTATTTAGTGAAGTCATTCGAATAGAACGTCATATGGTCTGTTGCACCGGAGTCTACTATCCAGCCATTTTGTTTCTGTTCATTAGGAATTAATAAAGCACTACTACTCTTGGTACATGAATCCCTGAAATCTGTAGTAGACTGAAGTGAATTTTCCACCAGTGGAGCAAGTGACAATTGTGATTCTGCACATGCCATTGCTACCCATGTTGTTCCTCCATTAGACTCCTTCGATTCTTTTTGTTTTCAAGCCTTTAATTCATGCCACCAATCTGGATAGCCATGTAGCTTAAAGTATGTTTCACGAGTATGTTTGGAGTTCCCACAATGAGAACAGTCGCTCCCTCCATTCTCGACTTGTCCCTTACCCTTAGTTGGAGCATTTGGTTTTCCACCACCAGTTGTGAAAGATCATGGTTTCATTGGTTGAGAGGTCATCTGAAGTTGAGGAATTGTTTTGGTACCTTTAGATATCATAGCAGCAGTGGTAACATTATCACTTTGTGAAAGCATGACTGATTGTCTGATATCCTCTCTTCGAACATATGCATAGGCTTGTTCTACAATAGGAAAAGGTTGAAGTTGGAGCACATCACTCTGAATTTTGTTAAGTCTGTCATCTAACCCATCAAGAAAATTATAGACACGATCTTCTTGAATAAGTGTGCTGTACTTCTGTATGTCAGATGCGCATTCCATTGGATTTGGACGATGGAAGTCGATTTCCCTCCATAGATCTTGGAGACCATTGTAATATGACTCAATGGATTCCCCCATTTTGTTTCATTCATGCAACTTTTCTCTTCAAATCATATACCTGAGATTTGTCATTCCCATCAAAATATGTTGTAGCAATAGAGTCCCATACCTGTTTGGCTGTTTGGAATCGAATAAAGTTGCTAATCAATGAAGGGTCCATTGAATTGATCAGCCATCCCTTCACGATCGAATTCTTTATCCTCCACTTTCTAAACGTGCAGTGATTTGTTTCTGGTTGAGGCAAATCACCATTAATATAACCCAACTTGTCTTTGCCTGAGATATACATCTCGACAATTTGGGACCAAAGAGCATAGTTTGTTTTGTCAGGTTTGATACCGATCTATGCAGAGACAGAATCACTTGTCGTTGTTGGGGTCTGGTTTGATTTTGATTCAAGGTTTGAGTCATTTTTTTAGTAAGGATCTCCAAGAGAGCAGTAGTACTTTGCTGTCCTTGTTTTATCAAACTGGTTGAAGTTGCCATCTTCTACAACCTAATGGTTGTTTATTTGTTACAAGAACAAATTAATATGAACAACGAGAGTCTAGGGATCTCTGCTATGATACTTTGATAAAATTCTTTAGAAAGAATATCTCTCTTGTTTCTTCTATTCAATGAGAAGTATAATTTATACAAGAGCAAAGCTAACATTAAGGATCTAGATCTGGAAGTAAACAAACTAATTCTGGAAATACAGACTATAATTCCAGAAATAAAAAATAAAATCCCATAACAATTGGGATATATACAAAGAAGAAATAAATCTCTTCCTAAAATTACTCTACTTAATTTACAGCTCACGGCAATAAATACAATAACAAATGATTGCCAATGAAAGACTTAAGCAAAATATATATATTATATATTATATATAGAGATATATGAATTTAAACACAAGAATTATATGTTGTATATATTATATATACGAATTGTATTATGAATATATATACGAATTTAACATCAACAAAATTTCCTCCTCAATAGTATTAAACACATGAATTTTAGAATACAGATCTTTACTGTAGAATCAATGGTAGCAGGAGACGAGAACACGTTATTCAAAAAATTTATAATTTCAATCCATGTGCATCCTCAGAACGCTAATTCTAAACCCAGAAAATGAAACATATATTTCTCCATTGATGTAATTAATGCCCACATGGGACATTTTTTCATATATGGAAAATAGAAATTATCCTACTTTTCATATCCTAAAATGATAACTGAAATAATTTGAATTTTCTTCCTTCTGTGGTTACGTGAGAATAAGGAAATTAGGGCAAAATCCTAGAGAACAGAACACAATTATACACCATTGTAGTGATCGCATAATAGAGAGAAAAACACATCATTGAGAATAAGAGTTAGAGAAAAAATTCTACGTAGAGAATTTTACTGAATTTTTGCTATCTTTGTCACCGGATTTCAATTACGGTGTTGTGGTGCTGCGGTGATAGTTCGATTTTCGTGGCTATCATCTCGACGGTGACGTTGTTCAATCATGATTCGTGATTCTCCAGATTTTCTACGATCTGCTCACTGAGATATACCCAAAAAACCTAGAGTTTTATGATTCCGAAAATATTTATCACGCTACCGCATGTGTATGTGCATATAAATTCAATATTGGTATCTGAGCGAGTGGTTGGATTTATTAAATAATTTTTTTCAGAATATTTTTCAAATATAAAAATATGGGGTTGAAAATTTGGGGTTCGGATCACGGATGATTTTCATGAATCTGCATATACCATAACGTTGTCCATGTTACGTAGATCATGAATATATTTTTTTGGAATTTTTGGAGCATGTTTTGGTCATTAAAGTTGAGGCCAAAATTTTCGATGCAAAAGATACCCGAAACTTAAAACCTTAGATCTATCCTTGTAGAGGGATTTTTGATATAAATAAATGGCTTATTTGTATTCCATGTGCATTGATCTACGATTTGACATGCATTTTGTGATGAGTCATTGCCGGAAACTAGGTTTTCCAGCGAGGCCGTTGAGAGCCAAAATTTGGATATCTGATTTACCGTGTTTAGAGCTTGAACCTCCCAAAAAATGAGTTCAGAATGTTTTTGGGAAGTCAAAATATATTTTCCGGTTGAAGTCGCCATAAAAAAATAGTCGGAAATAGGTTTTTGGAGAACTGGATCGAAAAACCGGTTGCAGGACCGTCAGGTGAGGAAGAAGACATCCAGACCCGCGGGCACATGAGAAGCACGCGCGGAGAGGCACGTCACACGATACCAGGTAGGCGGGTACACTTCACGTGCGGGGCAGGCACATGAAGCTGTTAGGGTCTCGGCTCGGGTCGGATCCTTACCCACTTTGACGCTCGATCTGACTCGGTCGGGTCAGACCCTGACCCTTTGACAGACCCATGCTCGACCCGGTCTTTGACCCAGGTGAAACGGCTTCGCGTGTGAAGGCGCGTGAGCTGCATGCCTCGAGAGGGCACACGTGGGCCGATCCGTGCTAGGCACGTGGGTCGAGCCTCACCAGGCGTATGGTAGTGGATGTGAGGCGTGCCATGCATCTAGCATGTGAGCCAGGCTCCTATCGGCACGTGGAGGCTTGTGGTAGGGCCAGCAGACGCGTCACCGGCGCATGGCGGCGTGTGGGGACCCCGGCGGCATTCAGGTCGTCCGAAATTGAATTTTTTCAACTTTTTGAGGGTCTTATATTAATATTTGTGACTATTTGTGAGATTTTGTGTGTCGAATCCAAATCTGGATGGTAAGATCAGATCTCGGGTTGTGGTGTATGGTGTTTATTGACCATACGGTCGCTTTAGAGTCAATACTCTAATTATTTTGGACTTGATGATTCGTAGGGTGCACGAAATTGTGAGAATAAGCATTAATAGTGTCACGCCCCAAACCTTATTTGTGAGCAGCCGTCCGTTATTCTGAATGCCGGTTATATTTTTACAAAAAATCGGGCAGAATCTTCTTATAAATCAGAGGTTTTCCATGTACAAATAAACCTGTATAATGTAAAATCAACCTGTGAATAAAATAAAATGGCCATCTCGGCCTCACGACAACCTACCAACCACAACAGACATCCAGAACAATGCCACACTATATAAATTTTCAATAATTCTAGCCACAGACCTCTATTGTCATACCCAACTAGAATATGAGCAGCTGCTACATCGAGCGGGCCTAAAGTTTATACAAATGTACAACAAATTTCCCAAGTAGAAAGTTTAAACACTTACAGATGCCTCAATGCAAGTAAAATGAATCAAAGCGAGAGTTGTGCACACAACTGTCCATAAGTTATACAGTCATCCCATAATATACATGGCCAACTACGGACTTCAATATCAAGGCCGCGCAGGGTCGAAACAAAGTACGAAATTCATATTTCAAACTTAACTTAAATCTCACCGTCATAAATACCAAATTTCAGGGTATGCTGTCAAACCTTCTAGAACTTGAAATGTCGCTCTATCACAAAAATCCTGTCTGAGGAAGGAAAAGAGAGGGGTAAGTATCATGGGAAGATACCTAGTGAGTGAGGGGGACAATATCAAGTATAAATAGTGTGGGTGAACCATTGGAGTGTCAAATAATATCATTTGAAACAAAAATTTACATTTCCTAGCAAAACATGATCTGTTTAACAATTTAAAATCATTATATCAATTACACGATAACAAACATGTATGCATCCATTTAAAAACAAATAATAGTAGAGCATGCCATAGATAATCCTAACAAGGGTCAACCATGACCAAGGACAGGCGCATAAGAGGTTTTATTATGCATAGGCTTTAAAAATCGCTCTCTACCTCGACGTTGGCCGTTAGTTTGCTGGGGCTAACTTATCATCGTGTATAGGACCCCGCCCGGTGCTAGACGGTGGCGTTATATTCGTCCTCCCCCATCGTGGGTTCAACGGGCCGCGCCTATAGCCCTTAAAATCAATGACGTTTGTGGATACCTCCTGCAGAAGTGTATCTGGGCAACCCGTGCTTCTACAAACGTCTTTCATAGCTACGGAATCATCAATGTTATCATCATAGTATCACAGGGCATAACGTCCCACAAGAAAGAATCATATCATGCATAACTAGAGGGCATCCAACCCACAAGTTTATCAAAGCATTTAACATTTGCGTGCCAATACATTTCATCAAATCATTTCAAAAATGCATACCAATGCAACCGTAAAAAGGAATTTATCAATTTTCAAGTAATGAATAATTTTTGTTCCATGTCAAACCATGGATGCATAGTTATCGTAAACATAATTTAAGACACTCCAATAATCACAAAACAGATTTTTAATATCATACGTCAAGTCAATACATATCAAAAGTATGTTTTATCGAAAATACGGTAGAAAACACATTTCACTATTTCATGCAAGAGATTAGAGTTCCATTTTTAGGGAGGGTGATCACTCCCTATTTTCCAATTCAATCCAATTGACTTCTCGAGTCTAAAAAAAAAGACCTAATCAATCATCACAATTTAATATCAAATGAAGGTCTAATATGAGATTTTAAATTTTTCTTTCAAATTTAATACAACTTTCCCTTTATAGATTCCCGTTTCATCACTTTCGAATCATTTGGCTCACCAATAATCAATTTTCCAATATTTCTCATTTTCTCTAATTTTTCTCGAATTTAACATTATATAGTTTCCGATTCTAAATTCCACATAATTTTGACAAACTTAATTCAAATATTGAAGTAATTGCATTTCTCTCACTTAGGGTTTCTCGGATCTCAGACCTAGCTTTCGTTCGCCCGTCGAACTAGTCTAAAACCTATAATACTTCCAAATTTGAAATGAGATTAGCAACTAATTAAATTGCTAAACGCCAAACCCTAGAATTACATCCAATTATAGTCGTTACCTGCAGTAAAGAAAATGCAGGTGAGCTCTCGAAGAGAACAGCTGGCCGCGGGCTCGCGGGCCATCCTGGGCTGATGAACCGGTGGGTTGGTGGGCTCGCGGGCTCGCAGCTCGACTTGCTGGCCGCAGTGGACTTCACGGGCCGCAGTGGGCTCGAGGGTCAGCCGTGGGCTTCGCGGCCTGGCGGGCGCTCACGGGCTAGGGCTCACGCTCGCGAGCTGGAACGCTCATGGGCTGAAGCGCTCCCGGGCTAGGGCTCGCGGGAGGTCTGCAATCTCGCACTTACGGGCTGAGGCGCGTGCTCACTAGCTGAGGTGGTCGCTCGAGCAGGGGTTATGCGTTGTGGGCTGTGCTCGTGTTAGGGCATGCTCGTGCTTGTGCAGGGATCGCGCAGCTCGCAGGAGAACGCGCGCTGGGCTCGTGCGGTAGGTCGCACTGGAGCGCACTCGCGTTCGTGCTGGGGTGCGCTCGCGCTCGTGTTGGGATCGCGCAGCTAGCGGGAGATCGCATGCTAGGCTCGCGCAGAGAGGATCGTGCTGCGGTGGAGGAGCTGCGGTTGCGCACGCAGAGGGGTAGTGCTCGCTAGAGAAAGGCGCAGCGGCGGTGGGCGGCAGAAGGGAGAGACCGTGGTGGAGAGAGAGAGAGCAACGGTGGAAAGAGAAGAGAAAGAGAGAGAGAGAGAGAGAAAGAGAGAGAAAAAGGGAGAATTAGGGCTTTAAGCTCTAATTCGATTTTTTTTCTTTTTCTTTTTCCTTTTCTTTTTTCCTTTTCTTTTCTTTTCTTTTCTTTTTCTTTTTTTTTCTTTTTCTTTTATCATCATCATCATCATCATTATTATTATTATTATTATTTACATATATATATATATATATATATATATATATTCATTTTACACAAATTTTCACGGATACGGCATAAATGTAAATGTACCAAAAATTCAATTTAAATACCCCAATCAATATAAATAAATAAATTTTTTCGTACAAAAATACGGTATCACAGAGTCGGTATTACATTTTCTAATCTCCTAAAATTAAGTTTCGTCATCGAAACTAAAAGAGGACTAAATAGCAAATAAATGGGGATACTGTCTCTTCATAACCTTCTCGAGCTCCCAGGTCTCCTACTCGACCTGATCACTCCTCTACAAAACTTTGACCAATATGACTTTCTTGCTCCGCAGCTTTCTGACCTGCTGATCTAGAATAGCCAAAGGCTGAACTGGAAGACTAAGGTTCTCTCGTAACTCAATAGGTGGAGGCTCAAGTACATGAGAATGATCGACCAAGTATTTCGTGAGTACTAAGATATGGAATACGTCATGAATATGGGATAGTTCATTTGGCAGTTCCAATCTATATGCCACACTTCCGATCCTCTCAAGGATATGGAAGGGTCCAATATATCTGGGACTCAACTTACCCCGCTGCCCGAACTGTATAACTCCCTTCCAAGGAGATATCTTCAAGAAAACCATATCTCCCGTACCAAACTCAAGAGGTCATCGCCTACGATTAGTATACGTCTTCTGTCTGTTTTGGGCGGCTTTCATCCGCACACGGATGACCTTAACTTTATCCTTTATTTGCTCAATCAACTCAACACTGCTGAGACATCGCTCTCTGACCTCATCTCAGCATATCGGGTGTGCGGCACTTCCTGCCATACAATGCCTCATACGGGGGCATCCCTATACTGGCCTGATAACTGTTATTATATGCGAACTCGACCAGTGGAAGGTGCCAATCCCAACTACCATGAAAATCAATGACACATGCCCAAAGCATATTTTCGAGCATCTAAATCGTCCTCTCAGACTGGCCATCCGTCTGAGGATGATATGTCGTACTGAAGTTCAATCTAGTACCCAATGCCTCCTGCAACTTGAGCCAAAATCTAGATGTGAACCTGGGGTCCCTATCTGAAACAATCGACACGGGCACCCCATGAAGTCGAGCTATGGTTTCAATGTAGAAAAGTGTCAACGCCTTTAAGGAATAGTCACCGCAGATAAGGATAAAATGTGCAGATTTGGTGAGTCAATCGACAATCACCTAAATCACATCATGTCGTGTAGAAGTCCGCGGCAACCCCATCATGAAATCCATAGTAATATGCTCCCATTTCCACTCAGGAATGGAAAGAGGCTGTAGTGTGCCCGCTGGATGCTGATACTCGGCTTTCACCTACTGGCACACCAAGCATCATGTCACAAACTCTGCTATATCCTTCTTCATGCCTGACCACCAATAGCTATCCCTGATGGTCCGGTACATCTTCGTACTCCCGGGATACATAGCATATGCAGAAAAATGTACTTCCTCAAGGATAGTACGTCGAAGATTACTATCGGCTAGGATACACACCTGTCTCTGAATACCACGAGTCCATCATCACAGACTCTGAAGTCTCTGTACTCAGCTCTACGGACTTTATCCGCAATACGTTCTTTATCTGTACTCTGGAGCTCTCGTATACGGTCAAACAAAGTCGGTCTGATCTCAAATCTGGCTAGTAAGCCTCCCTGATCATCATTAGTCAAACTGACTCTCAAAGCTCAAAGTCCCACTAAACAAGAAAGGTAGGCTTTTTCTGTCTACTGTGAGGATGATGCTGACTTTCGACTCAAGGTATCTGCTATAACATTCGCGTTGCCTGGATGATAGTCAATAATGAGGTCATAGTCTTTCAATAACTCCAACTATCTCCTCTGTCTGAGGTTCAACTCCCATTGGGTGAACAAGTATTTTAGACTTTGGTGATCCGTGAATACCTTACAAGTCACCCCATAAAGATAATGTTGTCATATTTTTGACGCAAAAACTATGGCTGCCAACTCTAAATCATGTATCGGGTAGTTAACCTCGTGTTTCTTCAGCTGTCGCGAGGCACACGCAATAACTCGACTATCCTGCATCAGAACACAACCTAATCCCTGTCGGGTAGCATCACTGTACACTGTATATTTTCGACTACTAGTGGGAAGGGATAAAATAGGAGCGGATGTCAACTATTGTTTGAGCTCATGGAAACTCGCCTCACAACGTTCATCCCAAACAAACTTGACCCCCTTTGGGTCAATCTCGACAACGGATCAGTTATCCAGAAGAATTCTTCTATAAATCTGTGATAATACTTGACCAAACCGAGAAAATTACGAATCTCGGTAACTGTTTGTGGCTGCTCCTACTTCATTATAGTCTCAACTTTCCGCGGATCAACATAAATACCCTCCGCGGAAACAATGTGCCCCAAGAATACAATTTGTCTCAGCCAAAACTCACATCTCGAGAATTTGGCATATAGCTGCTTCTCACGGAGTATCTGCAATACCACCCTAAGGTGCTCAACATGATCTTCATCACTCCGTGAATATATCAAGATGTCATCGATGAATACGATGACGAACCGATCCAAGTAGTCGTGAAAAACTCAGTTCATCAAATCCATGAAAGCAACTGGAGCATGAGTCAGCCCAAACGACAGACTAGAAACTCGTAATGGCCGTATCGGGTGCAAAAAGCTGTCTTGGACACATTTTCGGCCCAAATTCTCAACTGATGATAACCCGAACGGAGATCAATCTTAGAGAAAACCCTGGCTCCCTGCAGTTGATAAAACAAGTCATCGATACGTGGCAGGGGATATCGGTTTTTGATGGTGGCTTTGTTCAACTGCCTGTAATCCACACAAATCCGAAATGTACCATCCTTTTTCTTTACAAATAGCACCGGAGCACTCCAGGGTGAAGTGCTCGGGCCGATAAAACCCTTGTCTAGGAGTTCCTATAACTGAGTCTTAAACTCTTTCAGTTTAGCAGGCGCCATTCTGTATAGCGAAATAGAAATAAGATTGGTCCCCAGTACTAGATCAATATCGAAATCGAACTCCCGAACTGGTGATAATCCGGGAAGCTCCTCGGGGAATATCTCTGGAAACTCTTACACCACAAGGACATCTTCAAGTTTCGGTCCCTCAATGATGGTGTCGACAACATAAGCCAGATAAGGTGCACTACCATGGCGTATCAAGCGTTTGGCCTTCATAATAGAGATAATATAGCGGGGCAATACTCGTCTCTCGTCCCGGAAAACTAATGATGGCTGCCCGGACCTCCGAAACTTAACCTATTTCGTGAAACAATCCACAGAAACCTGGTGTAAACTTAGCCAATCCATCCCTAGAATGGCATCGAAATCCGTGATAGGGAGCGGAATTAGATCTGCCTCTAATACTGTCTCCCCAATACCGACCTCACAGCCCCTATAGACTGTATCTCGAATGATATACTTGTCAAGAGAAGTGACTACCATAATCTCCCCATCAAGTGACGAGAGAGGTTTATCAGAATGGCGAGTGAACGTGTCGCTCACATATAAAAAATTTGACCCGGTATCTATATGAATACGGGCGTCGATACCAAATATTCGCATGGTACCTAAAGATAGGAAAAAGATTAAAGATATTTAACATGGAAGAAAATAGACAAATTCACACACATATATATATATATATATATATATCAAACTAGTTAAGTTTATAAAACTTTAAGTAGTTAAAACTGTACATTGACATCATGATATACAAAAAGGTCATACAGAAAGTACAACAAAAGTACTACACTGAGGGGTCTGTGGGAGGATTACCCATAATAACATCAGGGTTTGCTTGTGCGTCCTCCTGTGTCATCGCAAACACCCGAGCTTGGGCCCTAGGCTGCTGTCGCGATGATCCTGGCACTTTATTACTCCCGGCTACAGTACGGGGAGCGGTAAGAGCTGAGTGTGTAGGTGCCCCCTGTTGGCCTGTGCCAAACATACCAGTACGACTTTGCAAAGTCGATCCTCCTGGACTTAAATCGGGGCAGACACTCCTAACGTGACCTTATTTCCCACAATGGAAGCAAATAATTGGTACTCTACATGCCCCAAAGGCATGGTAGCTGCTACATCTACGACATATGGGTTGTTTCTGTGTAGTAGATTGTGTAGAGATACTAGGGACTAGTACCCCAAAACCCTATAGTCGAGATCCCTGTCCCGGTCCTGCTGGTCTAAAGCTAGAAGAACCTTCGGGATATCCAGAACCTCTATCCCTTTTCGAAGACTGTCTACCCTGTGACCCAGTCTTCCTCTTCTAGTGACTCTCCCTCTGTCTAGCTTCCGCTCGTACGATCTCTTCCGCCCGATACGCTGAATCAATCACCTCTGATAGTGTAAAAGAGGGAGTCATCGTCATATAGTTCCTGATACTCAATTGGAGGCCATCTTCAAACTTGAACCTCATCTGAGCCGGTATAGCCATGTCGGGGACAAAGTCTACTAGTCGTCTGAGCTCAGCCTCATCTGGTCCTGCTAGAACGGGGTGAAATACCTGCGGTCGAACTCTCGTAGAAAGTCCTCCCACCACAGGGTCTGTGTAGCACTATTACGGATAGCCTCCCACCACGAAAGGGCATCTCCGTCGAGGAGTCTCTCAACAACTCTCAAAATCTAAGCTTCTCTAACAACCCCAAATCTGTAAGGATCCTACAAATCCCGTTGATCCAGTATTTCGTCGCTACGACATCACTGGATCCTGAAAAGTCTGTGCATCCGAGCTGCCGAGCCTCTTTCACCAAATGCATGAGCTCGTGGATGCGCTTCAAGGTAGCCGACGTCTCATCGATCGGAGTAGAAACAGAAGGACCAACCACCGAAGGAGGAATTTGTGTCGTAGGTGCAGGTACGGCCGCAGGTGCGGTCGCTGGAGTTTGTAGTGGAGGCGGTGGCATCTGCGCCCCATATCTACTGTACAACTCCTGCCACTGCCTCAAGCCATCGAGTGTTGATGGAGGAATCTCTGCTGTAACAGCCGGTGGAGGTGCTGAGGGTGGAGCTGGTGAGCGTGATCGAGTAGAGGAAGCATCCTCTGGTGCTCGTGGAGACTCAAGTGCCCAAGAAGCCTCAGGCACTGAGGGACTCTTCGGTGGTGCATCACGCCTACCACGTCTAGGCGGCATAATTCTGCAAAGAGAGTATCGATTCATTTGATATAAACAAGGATTAGGGTTAGTTATCGGGTAACTAACCCCTAAAATAGAATTCGAGTTATGAATGAAGGCATTCGAATGCGGAATAACGGGTTAGATGTGTTCTGTATCCAACTCCATAAAATAGATGAACTTATATGCATATGGCCAAGTATAGGACTTTAAATGACTGTATGAAATTCTCTAATGTATTAAAAACTTTTCATATACTTGGGAAGACTTTTACTACTATCTTTTTTCTAACCTAGATGCTCTAATACCAATAAAACTGTCACGCCTCAAACCGGGTTCGTGAGCAGCCACCCATTGCTATGAATGCCGGCTGTATTTTTACAGAAAATCGGACAGAATCTCCCCATAAATCGGAGGTTTCTCATATACAAATAAACTTGTATAATATAAAATCAACCCATAAATAAAATAAAAATGGTCATCC
Organism: Dillenia suffruticosa; assembly: GCA_033439265.1. Classification (NCBI taxonomy): domain Eukaryota; kingdom Viridiplantae; phylum Streptophyta; class Magnoliopsida; order Dilleniales; family Dilleniaceae; genus Dillenia; species Dillenia suffruticosa. The sequence continues at coordinate 14,439,943 of JAVTVX010000013.1, read as the reverse complement.
CGATCTCACAACAACCTACCAACCACAACAGACATCCAGAACAACGCCAAGCTGTATAAATTTCCAATAATCCTAGCTACAGACCTTTACTGTCATGCCCAACTAGCTGCCACACCGAGCGGGCCTAAAGTTTATACAAATATACAACAAATTTCCCCAGTAGAAAGTTTAAACGCTTACAGATGCCTCAATGCAAAGAAAATAAACCAAAGCGAGAGTTGTACACACAACTGCCCATAAGTTATACAGTCATCCCATAATATACACGACCAACTACGGACCTTAATATCAAGACCGCGCAGGGTCAAAACAAAGTATGAAATTCATATTTTAAATTTAACTTAAATCTCACCGTCGTAAATACCAAATCTCAGGGTATGCTGTCAAACCCTCTAGAGCCTGAAATGTCGCTCTATCACAAAAATCCTATCTGAGGAAGGAAAAGAGATGGGTGAATATTATGGGAAGATACCTAGTGAGTGAGGGGGATAATATCAAACATAAATAGTGTGGGTGAATCATTGGAGTGTCAAATAATATCATTTGAAACAAAAATTTATATTTCGCAGCAAAACATGATATGTTTAGTAATTTGAAATCATTATATCAATCACACGATAACAAGTATATATGCATCCAATTAAAAATCAAATAACAGTAGAGCAAGCCAAAGATAATCTTGGCAAGAGTTAACTATGACCAAGAGCAGACGCATCGGGGGTTTTATTATACATAAAATTTAAAAATCCCTCTCTACCCCGATGTTGGTCATGAGTTTGCTGGGGCTAACTCATCATCGTATATAGGACCCCGTGCGGTGCTAGACGGTGGCGTCACACTCGTCCTCCCTCATCGTGGGTTCAACTGGCCGCGCCTATAGCCCTTAGAATCAACGACGTTTGTGGATACCTCCTGCATAAACTTATCCGGGCAACCCGTTCCTCTACAAATGCCCTTCGTTGTTACGGAATCATCAATGTTATCATCATAGTATCACAAGGGCACAACGTCCTACAAGAAAGAATCATATCATGCATAACTAGTGGGTATCCAACCCACATAGTTTATCAAAGCATTTGAAGTCCGTGTACCAATACATTTCATCAAATCATTTCAAAACTACATACCAATGCAACCGTAAAAAGGAATTTATCAATTTTCAAGTAATGACACAATTTTTGTTTCATGTCAAACCATGGATAGATAGTTATCGTAAACATAATTTAGGACACTCCAATAATCACAAAACAGATTTTTAATATCATACGTTAAGTCAATACATATCAAAAGTATGTTTTATCAAAAATACGACAGAAAACACATTTCACTATTTCATGCAAGAGATTAGAGTTCCAATTATAGTTTTAGGAAGGGTGATCACTCCCTATTTTTCAATTCAATCCAATTGACTTCTCGAGTCTCCAAAAGACAAACCTAATCAATCATCACAATTTAATATCAAATGAAGGTCTGATATGGGATTTTCAATTTTTCTTTCAAATTTAATACAACTTTCACTTTCTAGATTCCCGTTTCATCACTTTCGAATCATTTGGTTCATCAATGATCAATTTTTCAATATTTCTCATTTTCTCTAATTTTTCTCGAATTTAACATTATATAGTTTCCGATTCTAAATTCCACATAATTTTGACAAACTTAATTCAAATATTGAAGTAATTGCATTTCTCTCACCTAGGGTTTTTCGGATCTCAGACCTAGCTTTCGTTCGCCCGTTGAACTGGTCTAAAACCTGTAATATTTCTAAATTTGAAACGAGGTTGGTAACTAATTAAATTGCTAAATGCCAAACCCTAGAATTACATCCAATTATAGTCGTTACCTGCAGTAAAGAAGATGCAGGTGAGCTCTCGAAGGGAACAGCTGGTCGTGGGCTCGTGGGCTGGCGGGCTGGTGGGCTCACAGGCTAGTGGGCTCGTAGCCCGGCTTGCTGGCAGCAGTGGGTTTCGCGGGCCGTAGTGGGCTCGTGGGTCAACAGTGGGCTACACGGGTGAGCAGTGGGCTTCGTGGTCTGGCAGGCGCTCACGAGCTAGGGCTCGTGGGAGGTCTGCAGTCGCGTGCTCACGGGCTGAGGCGCATGCTCGCAAGCTGAGGTGCGTGCTTGCGGGCTGAGGCGCGCACTCGCGAGAGGATTGCATGCGCGCTCGAGCAGGGGTTGCGTGATGTGGGTTGTGCTCGCACAGAGGGCCGTGCTGGAGTGCGCTCGTGCTTGTGTAGGGATCGCGCAGCTTGCGGGAGAACACGCGCTGGGCTCGCGCGGTGGGTAGCCGGAAGGGACCCAATGTTGTCTTCCAATGGATTCTACGATTTTTTGAGTAAGAGAGGATAGAGAACCTATGGAATGGGTGGAGTACCTTGCTGCACAACACCTATGTCCTATGCATAAGGGATGGCTAGCTAATTGAAGTAAAAGGGAATGAAAAAGAGACTAGGAAACTAAGGAAAAGATAGGAAATAATGGTAGAATGTTTTTGGTATTTTTGAATGAGGATAAACTTACAAAAGTAATGGGATATGACTCACAATCGTTGGGAGAGTACTTGTCCTGCACCGTAGGGATCTCTTGGACAAAGGACTGCTCTTCAATGGTTGGAAGCCTTGCCACACTGCACCGCAGGGATTACTTGTATGGCCTTACATCTCTGCACCTAAGGATCACTCGAGTTGCGTCGAACAAAGGAAGGTTAGGGCGTCAAAGACAGCGACCTAACTCTTGAATCCTATGCTCTAATTCTCACATTCTCTCAAGGAGATATCAAGGGACGAAAATGGTTGATAACCTTTATAATTGGATGTTGATTGCCTTCTCAAAATGAGTACAAGGCCTGCCTATTTATAGGCAAGGGCTAGGGAGGCAAAATGCCTCATTACATATGTCCTTTCATGCTAAAGGACTCCATAATCCTAATAGCTATAAGGCAGTTATTTGCCTTTATTACAACACTCAAAAGACATAATAAAATACATGAAATTAATTCATAAAAGCAGTTATTGAATAGAGGGATTCGTGGCCCTTGTACTGCCTGTGCAGTGCATGTGCGCTGCCTGTGCCCTGTATGGGCACTGCATGCTTGTTGGTGCACTGCTGTGCACCCATCAGGCCATGGCTCTATTGACTAGAGCAATAGCCTTGTCTTCTCATGCATTATGACTCCTAGTTGAGTCTCTTCACTTGCTGGACCAATTGCACATATTCGCTCGGTCGCTTGCTCATGCTTCTGGTGCACTAAGGCAAGGTAGTGCATTGCCTTGTCTTCTTTGAGCCTACGCTCCTTTGGTTGCCCTATGGACTGCACCTCTTCACGAATAGATGTCTCTTGGCATGGGCTATATGCTGTCTCTTCGTGCATTGCTTTGTATGCGCACATAGGAAGGTGGCTCGTGGTATGTCTCATAGGCATGTGCGGGCTGCTCATGTGATGGTGCCTCCTCGCATGGTGTCCTTTGGAGCGATAGTCTTCTTGCTTGCTCTTTTCCTTAAGCAACAGCCTCCTTAATGTCCGTGGAGTTAATTGCTTGATGATTGCTCGGACTTGCATGAAAGGTTATGACCTTTGCTCGAAGGGTCACGTCCTTTGGTACGCTGTTGCTCGGGCTGCGCATGCTACTGCTCGTGCGCTGCTCGCCCTCGTTTGTCCTGGTTCCTTTGCATCCTTTTGCTCGTGGCCTTTCGTTCGCACCTTTTGCTCGTGTCCTTTCGTGCGAACTTCTCGCGCGCTGCTCATGGCTATTGGCGGTTCCGTTACATTCGTCCCTCCTTGGAGACGAACCTTGTCCTCAAGGTTGTGAGTCTTTGCCTTGATCTCTTGGCTTGGATGGCTCCCTTTTAAGTGATGTCTTTTCTTGTTGAAATGGCTCCTTTGCTGCATTCTTTTGCTTGCTTTGGGATCCTTGAGCTTTTGTTGAGAACCGAACTCTTGCCTCTTTGCTTGTGGCCATTGCTGGTTACTCTTTGGTGGTTGCACCATTTTCTTCAAAGGGACATCAATAACTTCTTTGTCGCTGCTCCAAGGTTGCTTGCTTGTTTGCTTGATGGTGTCCTTTCATTTGATGAGGAAATGGTGTCTTTTTGTGCGCTGGACATGGCTGCTGTCCCTTGCCTTGTGATGGTGGCCATAGGGAAATTACGTACCCTTTGGGCTGCCTTTTGTTGCTTCTTTGGATAGGCTGCTTCATGTTAGTGGATTGGTAGCCTTTAGGATTGGATTGTGGCCGCATCTCAAGTGTGATCCATTGATTTTTATGCATGAACTCCAATTGCTTCTTTGGGTAATCGATGACAACTCGTCCAAATGTTAGCCATGATACTCGAAGAACTACATCAATCTGAATCTTTGTAAGTGAATAAAGATCAGTTTAGAATTTGTACCCTTGAATTTCGATGGTAATCCCACGATAAACTTTTGAGCATCGAATTCTTTCTCCGGTTGCGGTCTGGACTTCAAATGGTGTGACTTGCTCCATGGGTAGTTGTAGAGTTCTTGCTGTCTTTTGTTTGATGAAGTTGAGTGGTGTACCATTGTCAATCAAAATTGTGACTTCTTGTTGCCCAATTTGAGCCTGGGTTCTTGAAGTCTTTGGATCTTCAATCTTGGCTAAGGCATGGCTGGATAGGAATGGTACTTCATCACTTGGTGGCTCTTCGTCTAGATCTTCTTCAAATGACTCCATTTTAAGTTGCATTTCTTCGTCTTCACTATGCTCATTGATGAATGGTTGTGGCTGGTTGCACTTGTGGTCATTTGTGATCAACTCCTTGGGTCAATGACCTTCGGACTGCTTTGCTCCTTTCTCTACATGGATGAATAACTCTGGATCTTGCTGGTCTGCATCTTGCTTGGCATCAATGGGCTTCTTTCTGGATGCCAATTTCTTCTTTTTGTTGATATTTGCTTTTTGGCGATGATGGTGTGTCTCGGGCTGCAACTTGTGAGGCATGGCTGTGGAGTGTGATGAGCCTTTTTTGGTTTGAGCAATGTGCTGATGTACTGGTTGCTTCATCTTCTTTATGGCCTCAAGATCAGGTGGTTTCCATTTGATAGGTACCTTCTTGGCCAAATGAGAATTGTGAAGGTTGGTGGTGTATGTCTCCACTTGGGGTAGAAGGGTGTGAGCATTTGGGTGAGGGATCGAAGGGACATATGAATGTGGTTGAGGGCTAAAGGGATAGAAGGGTAAGTGTTGGGTTTGGAGAATAAAAGGTTGTGTATAAGGGACATAAGATGAAAGGTCATATGTTGGGCAATAAGGATGAAAGGGTATATACTTGGTTGGGGTCATGAAAGGTTGGGTATTTGGGTAGGGAAATGGATGGGTGTGAGTTTGGATAGTGAAATGAAGGGGTGTATTTTCGGATGGAAGGCTGAAAGGGTGAGAATTGGGGTAAGGAAATGAAGGGACATATTTAGGTTGAGTGGGTGTGAAGGATAGAGGTTGAAGGGTTTGAGGTACATGACCTTTGGCTTGATTGCTTGGATCATGGCTCTTGGCTTGTGGTTCTAAGGTTGTATGCTGCTATCCATGGTTTTGTGGTGCGAAATGTGACTCTTGGACTGCCTTGTTTGTGACCAGAGATATGGTGGCATAGGTTGGACATCTCTTGCTTGTTGCTGGTTGATTTGTCATCATGTTGGTTGGTTGTTCAGCCATTGCATGGACCACATGTTTGGTGTTGCTACTGCAGAACATTTCTTGTTGCCGGCTGGATGTTTGTTGTTCTCCCTTGCTGCTATTTGACAGAAAAGGATGGGTATCCAAGTTCTGATGCTTCTGGTTGATGAATCTCTCTTGTTCGGAACAATATTGACTCTTCAATGATGATAGAACTCTAGGAAAAGGGTATGATGCAAAAAATGGAAGAAATTATGACGATGGAATGAAAATCTATCCAGAAATGAAGATGCCTGTTCTGAAACTTACAGAGGAGTCAAATAACTTTCTCTGCACTGAAGAGTGGTCCCTTATAGGTCAGAATTTAACTCTCTCAATGAAAGCACCAAATTGGAAGGGACCCGATGTTGTCCTCCAATGGATTCTATGATTTTTTGACTAAGGGAGACTAAAGAACCTATGGAATGGGTAGAGTACCTTGCTGCACGGCACCTATGTCCAATGCACAAGGGATGGCTAGCTAATGGAAGTAAAAGGGAATGAAAAAGAGACTAGGAAACTAAGGAAAAGATAGGAAATAATGGTAGAATATTTTTGGTATTTTTGAATGAGGATAAACTTATAAAAGTAAAGGGATATGACTCACAATCGTTGGGAGAGTACTTGTCCTGCACTGCAGGGATCTCTTGGACAAAGGACTGCTCTTCAATGGTTGAAAGCCTTGCTATACTGCACCGCAGGGATCACTTGTATGGCCTTACAACTCTGCACCTAAGGATCACTCGAGTTGCGTCGAACAAAGGAAGGTTAGGGCGTCAAAGACAGCGGCCTAACTCTTGAATCCTATGCTCTAATTCTCACATTCTCTAAAGGAGACATAAAGGGATAAAAAATGGTTGATAACCTCTATAATTGGATGTTGATTTCCTTCTCAAAATGAGTACAAGTCCTGCCTATTTATAGGCAAGGGCTAGGGAGGCAAAATGCCTCATTGCATATGTCCTTTCATGCTAAAGGACTCCATAATCCTAATAACTATAAGACAGTTATTTGCCTTTATTACAACACTCAAAAGATATAATAAAATACATGGAATTAATTCATAAAAGCAGTTATTGAATGGAGGGATTAGTGGCCCTTGGACTGCATGTGCACTGCATGTGCACTGCCTGTGCACTGCATGTGCCCTGCATGGGCGCTGCATGCTTGTTGGTGCACTACTGTGCACCCATCAGGCCATGGCTCTATTGGCTCGAGCAATAGCCTTGTCTTCTCATGCATTATGACTCCTAGTTGAGTCTCTTCACTTGCTGGACCAATTGCACATGTTCGCTCGATCGCTCGCTCATGCTTTTGGTGCACTAAGGCAAGGTAGTGCATTGCCTTGTCTTCTTCGAGCCTACGCTCCTTCGGTTGCCCTATGGACCGCACCTCTTCACGAATAGGTATCTCTTGGCATGGGCTGTATGCTGTCTCTTCGCGCATTGCTTTGTATGTGCACATAGGAAGGTGGCTCGTGGCATGTCTCATAGGCATGTACGGGCTGCTCATGCGATGGTGCCTCCTCGCATGGTGTCCTTTGGAGCCATAGTCTTCTTGCTTGCTCTTTTCCTTAAGCAACGGCCTCCTTAATGTCCATGGAGTTAATTGCTTGATGATTGCTTGGACTTGCATGAAAGGTTGTGACCTTTGCTCGAAGGGTCGCGTCCTTTGGTGCGCGGTTGCTCGGGTTGCGCATGCTACTGCTCGTGCGCTGCTCGCCCTCACTTGTGCTGGTTCCTTTGCATCCTTTTGCTCGTGGCCTTTCATTCGCACCATTTGCTCGTGTCCTTTCATGTGAACTTCTCGCGCGCTGCTCATGGCTATTGGTGGTTCCGTTACAGTCGCGCTGGAGCGTGCTTGCGCTCATGTTAGGGCGCGCTTGCGCTCGTGCTGGGGCGCGCTCGTGCATGGATCGCGCAGCTCACAGGAGATCGTGTGCTGGGCTTGCGCGGGGAGTAGTGCTCACGGGAGAAAGGCGCAGCGGCGATGGGTGCCAGAAGGGAGAGACCATGGCGGAGCGAGAGAGAGCAGTAGCGGAAGGAGAAGAGAAAGAGAGAGAGAGAGAGAGAGAGAGAGAGAGAGAGAGAGGGAGAATTAGGGCTCGAAGCCCTAATTCGATTTTTTTTTTCTCTTTTTCTTTTTCTTTTTCCTTTTCCTTTTTCCTTTTCTTTTCTTTTCTTTTCTTTTTCTTTTTCTTTTATCATTATTATTATTATTATTTACATATATATATATATATATATATATATATTCATTTTACACAAATTTTCACGGATACGGCATAAATGTAAATGTACCAAAAATTCAATTTAAATACCTCAAAATCAAAATTCAATATAAATAAATAAAATTTCTCGTACAAAAATACGGTATCATAGAGTCGGCGTTACAACTAGTTGCTGACGTCTCTTTCTTTCTGTGTGACCGAGACTATGGCTTTGACGAGAAGTATCGTACTTGATCTCGTTAAGGGACACAAGTTGAACGGTGACAACTATGAGATTTGACACCATAAAGTTTAGTTTGTCTTCGAGGAAAAAGACTTAACATAGGTTCTACTTCACAAGATGACAAACCCTAGGGTGGGTGATACGGCTCAGGCGAAACTGGATGAGGATGCGTATCGTGCATGGAAAAGGAAAGATGGCCAAATTAGGGCAATCCTCTTTAGTAGCATGCACGATGATCTGATTCCGTTTTATGAGCAGTATTCTACTACGATATTGGTTTGGCTTGCTCTGAGAGAGTACCTTGGCTCCTGGTCAGCTCCTAAACTGAGAATGCTGACCTATAAGTTCATCACATATAAAAAGAGACCCGATCATACTATGAAATAGCATTTGATGCATATTTCGAGTATGATCGCTTCTCTAAAGAGCATGGGGGAGCCGATGTCTGATGAGTTTCAAGTGTTGGGGGTGATCCAGTTCTTGTGTGACTCCTGGGATATGGTAAAGACCTATCTCATGCACACTGAGAGTATCGTACTTTCATGGACGTATATAGGCATTGTGAGTGCGAGGAGGTGCGCTAAGAGGTGGCTAGGTCTGTATCTGTTTATGTCTATGTGGTGGAGTCGAGCAAGGGCTCCAAGGGCGTCAAACATAAATGGCACAAGCATGACAATAAGTTTAGCCAAACTAAAAAGAAGCCATCAACAAAAACCGAGGATAAAGGGAAAAAATGCAAGAAGAAGGAGCTCGACAAGAGTAAATTCTGATGCTACGTTTATGGCAAATCTGGGCATTTCGCTCGCGAGTGTGGCGAGCGAAAGATATGTCATTTTTCTTTACATGGTATGAGTTATGTTTCATCCACTATGATGTTTACTAACTCTTCTTCTTTGTGGATTATAGACTCATGAGCCACTGATCATGTATCTCGAGATAGGAGAGTATATGTGGAGTTCCGCCGATTGAGTCTCCAAGCAAGGAGGCTGTTTGTAGGGAACGAAACATTTGTGGTTGTGAAGGGGATTGGTACATGTAAGCTGATGCTGCGAATTAACCAAGTCTTGTACCTACATGATGTATTATATGCTCCTGAGATATGACGGAATCTTGTATCTGTCCTTTATTTATATCGCTTAGGATATTCTATTTAGTTTAAAAACTTGAGTGTTTTGGTTCGTATGATAATTCTCTGATATGTACTGGTTTGCTCCATGATGAACTTTATGCGTTGGACATGGTTTCCTTTAATAATATTTCTGATTTTTCTTTTATTGCCTATACATATGATAACGTAGTTGATGATATTTTTGTTTGGCATAGTAGACTTGGTCACATAGGGCAAGAGAGAATGAACCGATTAGCGATGAGTGACTTGTTGGGTCTGCTAACCTGGGTCGAGTTGTTTATATGTGAGTTTTGCCTAGCCGGCAAAGCAACGAGAAAACCATTTGGAAAGACAATGAGGGCTGGGACCCCATTACAACTGATCCACTCCGATATTTGTGGGCCTACAAATGTGAGAGCCTGAAACAGAGTCACGTACTTCATTACGTTCATAGACGATTACGCACGTTTCGATTGCATCTACCTGATCTCACACAAGTCTGAGGCATTAGATTGTTTCGGGAGGTTTATCAGTGACATTGAAAATCAGTTAGACTTGAGAGTTAAGACTTTCAGAATCGATCGAGGATACGAATATTTGTCTGAGGAGTTTAAAGAGCTCTATTTCGAGAAGAGCATTACGAGACAGTTGACTGTTCCTACTACTTCCCAGCAGAATGAGGTAATTGAGAGGAGGAATAGGAATCTGTTGGAAATTGTGAGATCGATGATGGTGCACACCAATTTGGCTATCTCCCATTGGGGAGATGTATTGTTGACTGCTGCTTACGTTCCGACCTTGTTCCAACGAAATCCGTAGTCAGTACCCCATACAAGCTTTGGATAAGGAGGTAGCCTGACTTTAGTCATTTGAGGCAATGGGGTTGTGCCGTATACGTTCATGATACCTTGCACCCACACGACAAGTTAGACCTACAAGAAAAGAAGTGTATCTTCATAAGGTATTCCGAACATTCTAAGGGATATGTGTTCCTAGGTGAACGTACGAATAACATGGTCTCTGAGATCGAATCTCGTAATACTTACATTTCTAGAAAATGATTTCCCTAAAAGAGGCAAAATTGACCAGAACTTCACCTTTTATGAGATGGGTGAACCTAATAGCCCAATTGAGCGCAATGGTGGGATCCAAGAGCCTATAACGGATCTTGTTCCTATGGGAGTGACCCATCTAGGGTAAGGAGGTTCCCTCTCCTCGTAGGAGTAGTCGGGGACATATACCCCGACGTTGTTTTACGATTAAGGATGAGATCCTCATTGTGACTTCCGAGAATGATGAGGAATCTCGGACCTTTCGGGAGGCTCTCGAGAGTCCTATGAAAGACCAATGGCTAGAGGGTATGAAGGAGGAAATGGAATCTATGAGAGTCAATGGGGTCTGGGACTTAGTCAACCTACTTGAGGATAGAAAGACAATTAGAAACAAGTGGATTCTCAAAATCAAAAAAAAGGCCGATGGATCAGTGGAGAGATACAAGGCCCGTATAGTAGCCAAAAGTTATATTCAGACAAATAATATTGACTACGAGGAGATTTTCTTCCCCGTAGTCAAATTTATAACGATCCGTTTACTCTTGACGATTGTCACAAGTATGGATCTAGAGTTGTATCATATGGATATAAAAACCGCTTTCATTAACAGAAATCTGAATGAAGAGATCTACATGGAGCAGCCCTCTGGGTTCGTTCTAGTAGGTAATGAGGATAAGGTCTGCCAATTTCGGAAGTCGATATATGGCTTAAAGTAATCATCCAGGCGGTGATACCTAAGATTTCACGAGAAGGTGATATCTTATGGTTTTACAATGATCGAGGATGATCATTGTGTCCATTTGATATGATCTTATGACTCTTTTGTGATCGTATCCCTATATGTGGACGATATAATATTGGCGAGGAATAACATTGAGTATCTGATGACAATCAAGGCATGGTTGTCATCAAGTTTTGACATGAAAGACATGGGTGAAACTAAGTTCATCCTCGGAGTTAAGATTTAAAGGGATTGCTCGAGACGAATATTAGCTCTTTCACAAGAGACCTACATTAGGAAGATCTTCGAGTACTTTGAGATGAGTAATTGTAATCCCATAGATATTCCAATCACCAAGTGTGATGGTTTGACTCTTGAGATGTGCTCGAAAACTCATGAAGAAATAAGAGAAATGAGGAAAATCCCTTATTCCAGCGCAATAGGAAGTCTGATGTATGTGATGTTGTGTACATGACCAGACATATGTTACGCAATCTGTCTGATGAGTAGATATCAATCAAATCCTAGAAGGGGTCACTGGAGAGTAGTGAAAAAGATTTTTAGATATCTCAAGGGAATTGCGAGCTACTACTTGTGCTATGGGAGAGGTGATTTGCTTCTTGTGGGATATTCAGATGCCGATTGGGGCGATGATCTGGATAAGCGCAAATCAATGTCAGACTTTGCCTTCTTGCTCAATAATAGTGCCATTTCTTGGAGTAGCAAGAAACATACCTATATTGCTTTATCTACGATAGAGGCTAAATTCGTGGATTACTCAGTTGCAATTTAGGAGAGTGTTTGGCTCTGGAGACTATTAGATAACTTAGGGGTTGTGGCTGATAGTGAGAGGCTGGTGATAATCTACTGTGACAATCAGACTGCTATAGCCTATACTTGAGACCCTAAATATCATAGTAGAACCAAATATATCGACGTCAGATATAATTTTGTTAGAGACATTATCAAGAAGGGTGAAGTGACTGTCAAGTACATCTCAACACATAGCAAGGTGGCTGACCCCTTCACCAAACCCATCGCTAGAGACTCATTTGTAGGTTATTGGGTTTGGAGATATTTTGATATTTCTCATTTTGTACTGAATTTACGATGTGATTCTTACTACATATATATATGATTTTGTGCATTATTCAGTCACATTTACGTTATTAATTTATTTCTTAAATAATGTACATGTTTTTAGATCATATATGCTTTGATATCATAAAAGATATGTCAGGCAGGCGATGTCGACTCTATCACACGGGTGACTACCTCCAGCTCTGAGTGAGTAGAGATGAGACAGTTTCTAGTTGTAAGAGACATTGAGAGTGACCCTGCTAGAACATAAGTTGTCCTAATATGTGTTTAGGATGAGGTCATCTGGGATATGACCGACATAGAAATATCTACATCCATGTTGCCTGTGAGTAGACAGATTTGAGATCTTGGACATCACCTGTAATAGTGATATTGTCTCTGAAATACTCTCTCTGAGATCTCTAGATAGAGTTTTATGTATAGACTGAGTCTCATATCTGCATAATATTAGAGAAATTTGACATATGCACTTTTGAGAAATGAGGGATTGACACTGTAGCACATGTTTCATACCGCGTATGATAGACGACTAGGGATAGTGGGAGCTATTACATGAGACAATGATCTAATTTAGATCCCCGTTTCCACTGTGTGAGACTCGAGAGCCACTGGGTAGGATCTCTGGTACTCTTATTTTACTTTCGGCTATATCTAGAAATCTCGATTCAATGTTTGCTAGTTTAATCTGTTTACCTATGACTCGGAAGATAAATTGAGATTTAAGAGGCAGATTTAAGAAAGCAGCTAAGTTGAGGCTGATGGATTTGAGTTTGGGAAAGAAAGTCCAATCTACATTACATCGTTATGTTGTATTCACCGACCAGTCTGTTACATTTATCCATGTTGGGATATAAACGCAATAGTGAATACACAGTCGAGCACAAATTGGGGATCACTTTCGATGAGGAAAATGACTCGATGGATGTAATTATGTTGAGTCTAGGGTACAGTGAGACTTTTTCGTACTAACGGTGACTCCTCGATCATCTTAACAGATGAATCGAGAAGTCTTTTCTTGCAGGTGTACTCACTAGTCGCACGACACCCAATCTTATATGAAAATCCGACAAGGTGATATAGGAGATCGCATGAGTTGTAATCTCGTGATGGATAAAAATGTCCTTGTGTGCAAGTGGGAGATGATAAAATTAACGCTCACGTGGGGGCATTTTTCTATGTATGAAAAATGAGAATTATCCCACTTTCCATATCCTAAAATGGTAACTGAAGTGATTTGAATTTTCTTTCTTTTGTGGTTACATGAGAATAAGGAAATTAGGATAAAACCCTAGGGAACAGAACACAATTGTATATCATTGTTATGATGGCATAATAGAGAGAAAAACACATCCTTGAGAGTAAGGGCTAGAGAAAAAATTCTGCATAGAGAATTTTGTCGTTTTTGTCACCGGATTTCGATTATGGTGCCGTGGTGTTGTGGTGATAGTTTGATTTTCGTGGCTATTATCCTGACGGTAAGGTTGTTCAATCAAGACTCGTGGTTCCCTGAATTTTTTATGATCTGCTCATTGAGCTATGCTCGAAAAATCTAGAATTTTATGATTCCGAAAATATTTGTCACACTTGCGCATGTGTATGTGCATATAAATCCAACATCCATAAACCAAACCCTAGCATGAAAGAAACATATTAAGCACAAAGGGCAGAGAGAGACCTTGGCGACGTCTGGAGGGTTAACAAGAATGGCAGAGAGAAAAGCAGCACCAGCGGCAGTAAAAGCTCGCTCGGCGAAACCCATCTGCCTATCTGAACTACTCTTCGTTACGTTCTTCTCTTAATTATTATTGTGAAACCTATTGATTTGAGCCTAGGAGGTTCCGATTGTTGCCTCTCTAAACATCAAATCCGAAATTGAACTCATAACAGTAGAACGCGATTCTGATTCCTCCGAATCCATAATCTATGTTGCGTTGTTCTGCTTCTCTCTAGATTCTTCCACCATTCCTTCCCCTCTAGAAAAACTCGATTATAGATCGAGTTGTTCAAATGGGCCCGTGTTCCAATTATACAAAACAACAACTTGGTAAAAGTCAAATTAAGGAAACAGTTAAATGAAAAAAATTAGTCTTTAATCAAAAGATGGAAGTTTGGGCATAGTTTCCATATTTTTTGGGGAAGAAAGAACAGTAATGACTTGGCCAATACCTCTTGCCTTCTTGCCGATATCGGAGTAGAGTCCTGGTCCTTTCAATCTTCATACCGACAGATGGAGGAAGAGAGCCTCGTGTGGGGGGGGGAGAGAGAGAGAGAGAGAGAGAGATGTGGTTTAGCTTCGAAAGAGAGGGATAGTGAAAGAAGAATCAGTACCACAAATGAAAGGGAAAACCCTAATTTCTCTGATTTATATTTCCTGGTTCTTTTGTCGATGAAGGCCGAATCTTCTGTCGACGAGGGATGGCTCCTTTGATGCGGGCAAAAATCCAAGCCGCCGATTTTAATTTTGAATTGTGCTTGATGATTAAAAAAAATAATTAACTTATTAAAAAAATTTTTATACCCTTTTAAAGAAATATATATGTATTTTCATTCTTGGGAGTTATGATAATATTTGATTCAACAATTTAAATAAATTATTAATTTTAAAATTTGAAAACTAATTTACAAGAAATGAAAGAATAATATAATATAAAATTAGAGTGAATTTAAAAGGGTTCAAGAACATAAAAAATAATTAAATAACAGAAAGAAAAAAAATAAAGAAAGATATCTATATTATTGTATTATTTAGAGAGAGAGAGGACCATAAAATGTCAAATATAACAATACAATGACATAAAAAAAAAGTCTCAACGAAGGTCAAAAAGTTTGTCGACTACGTTGGACAAAAATATAAGTGGAATACATGAAAGAATAGTTTGGGGTGTAATTTGTGTATACATGATTAATTATAAATCTTATAGAATTTGAAAATAAATTAATTTTTTTTTGTTATCTTAGATATAATATGTTTAAAACCACACATAAAAAATACATGAAAAAGTAATTAATATTTGAACCAAATGTGAAATTTTTGAATATTTATTTTTTTAGCTTGATAATATTTTATTATGATTGAAATGAAATTATAATGTATGTAATAATGTTTATATGTATACCAAGTAAAGTAAATAGGGATCAAGAGATGAGTGAAAAATTATGCCAAAAGGTAGCAATCACCACGGGATGAAAAGCAAGTCTACATACTCACCACAAATTTAAAACTCTACCGAGCAGATAAAATTGTAACACAAATTTAACACTTTTGGTAGACAAGAACTTTAGTGATCGGGAGAATCAATCGATCAATCGAGTGTCTAAAGGAGTTTCTATCGATAAAGTGTCGAAAGAGTTTCTATATAGCTCAAAAGCAAAATTCATATTTAAATTTACATTTTATTATTCTCTCACATTTTACAAAATACAAAAATCTCAAATAATCATTTTGGTGTCAACATAGAACTTTTCCTATGTTACAAAAAGAATAAAAAGAATAACCCGTACTTACAAAAAACGAGGGAAAGAATGGCATATATGAGTATTTTTCCACATAGAATACTATTTGCCCAAACGCTGGTGTTAAGAGGCTGAGGCAGAAAAAGATAACATATGCCACACCATGACCCATACCACCAGGTGCATCCAGTTGATTGAAGTATATCAGATGGCCAATTCAAGCCAAGTCATAAAAAGAAAGGATAGTCACTCGTGTTATCCTGAACACTTTCTCATAAAATATAATATACACATAAGAATGGTAACATAGAGAGAAGATAATTATGATACTTGAGGTATATGCTGAAAAGTATAGCAGGATTGAGAAAATATCCTAACCGAAATAAACTTTAGGAGAAAGCCTAAACCATTTTATCAGCAGAATTGTCATGTTAAAAAGTTGGAACATCTTTCCTTGCCAAATGAATATGGCAAAGTATTTGACCGGCTAAATTTGAACGACAAGTATTGTAGCTAAGCTAACCAAAGGGGAAAAAAGAAAAGCTTTCCAAAGGCTACTCACCATAATTGTGTTAATTCCCCAATAATTTGCAAAATATTAAACTTATATGTAAATTATATATTAGAATTTTCAACTACAAATCATACTTAGAAAAGGAAGACATGTACTTGAAGCGCAATTTGCATCTTATTAGTTTATTTGCTCCTTATCAGTGAGATATAAACGAGGCTTGGCTATTCTATCCGCAAAAGCATCTAGTATTTTTTCCAACCTCCTATATAATGTTCACCAAATAATAAATAACAGTATAGTAGGATATGAATGTAATGCAGCAACAGTCCACCAATTAAACGAAAAATAGTATAGAAAATTTTCAACAAACTCAATCAAATCCTCAGAACAAAAGAATAGAGACATAGGATGAATTTTGAAAAAAAAAAAAAAAGAAAATTCTCTATAGATTAAATGATGATATGCCATTTCCTAAAGTTGCTGCTAAATTGAAAAAATGTGCAAAAAATGTTGGCGTTTTTAATAATGTAGGGACACGTTGGGTTAAAAAAGATTTAAATTTAAAATTGGATGTATAAAAATGGTAAGATACTAATAAATTTCCTTTATCCCTTCAATTTTTTTACACCTCAATTGTTATTCTCACTCGCAAAGACCCCACGGCCCCATTGTCATTTTGCGAGGGGGACATGGAGGGGGAGAAAGAGAGAGAGTGTATGTGTTGGGGGTGACGGTCACTGTAATAGAGCATGTAAAAAGGTTCAAATTAATTAATAATAGGTTGAAATAAAAACCTTTGTGACAAATCAAGTAACTGACAAAAACATGATAAGCAACAAGAATATTCTCATCAACCTTGAGTACCAAATGACTCCCAAGTTATAAAACATCAACAAGAGAAATGTGTATCGATCAGTATAGATGCATGTTCATTGTAAATATGCATTCGAAACAATGACCACAGGTATATAAATCAATATATGACAGTTGCCATTCTCTACCGTGCTAGTCATTATAAACATCAAGAGGTTTCAAATGCAAGGTGACACTAATCTGCCGTTTGAGTATTTGATAAATGATGAATATGAATGCACAGAGGTACTATAAATACTCAAGAGGTGTTCACCTTGGATACATGAAGTTGGTCTAATATGCACTACATAAGAACTCTTGAAGCATCATCCGCGGATGATACTCCAAAATCTTGTTCACTTTAAAAATAAATTCTTTTAGTCTATGGCTACAAGAATATGTTTAACTACCAACTAAAGAAAAATGGTGCATAATGGACATATTTATCTATAAATTAGTTTCCTTACGTCATCATTTCTCAACTTCTTTCTATCAAACTCAAACTCAAGCTTTGAAATCGGCTGCATGGATGGTTCATGCTCCACATTTGCAAACCACTGCAATATGGATGAGCCGGTGCCTTCATGAATTAAACAAATTAACAGTATCAGGAACAACAAATACAAAACATTGTGGAAATTAGTAGTTCAACACCAAACCATTAGTAGGCCGATCTTTGGGATCAAATGCAAGCAAGCACTCAAGTAAACAAAGAGCCAAAGGATCCATATTAGGAAACCTTTGAGTAAAAGAAACACGCTGCTTCTTTCTCCTGCTAATTTATCTTTTAGCTTTTTCATTTTGCATTTGTAATTATAACATGTCAGAAAAATGAAACAAACTTAATCTTTTAAGCTATCATAAGCAACTCAAAAATGGAATTTCTTGTTAAGAAGAGATAGAGAAAGAACCCTGGCAATGGATTCAGAAGACAGTGTTCTAAGCAAATCAGTTATAAGATCCAACTGATAGACCGCATTCTTCCCAGGAAACAATCGTTTCCCAGTAAGCAATTCAATAGATATACCTCCTATGCTCCAACTGTCAACAGCAGGGTATACTGCAAAAGATATAAAACATAGGAATAAAATCATTGGAATCAAATAGAGACCATCTATACTTACCACATGCAGAAAATCAAAATATTTACAAACAGCAGAAGCCTTAAACTATCTTCTCATTTTCTACATTTTCTTCTTATTAAACCTTTTTTTTTTCTTTCTTTGTCTTTTCCCTCTCATTGAAGAAGACGATGGGGAAGTATATTGCAACTGAATTGGTACAGAAGACACAAGGTGCCATATATCTGCCAAAATTAACACCAAATTCAGAGACCCATTGTCAAAATTAAACCAAACCAAAACAAAAATTCAAATCAAAATCCAAGCATACTCCAATGGAGGAAGACTACCAGGTCAACCAACGACTATCGTAGCACAGAGCCCAGTTGAACTGCAAAACCTAAAATTTGGGGAAAAGTTAAGAAAACCCTTCTAGCCAAAGTTTGAATATCTCAAAAATCATAAAAGTTACCAATCGGACTTTTCTGGGTTGGGTTCTAACAACTTTGTTTTTTGAAGAGTTTGGTGAAACTTGGAGTTGGAAGAAGGATTCATTATTGTGTCTGTTTTGAAACTTGTGCAAGCTCGATCTGATCTAGAATAAGAGTAAGGGAGAGCGGGAGAGAGAGAGAGAGAGAGAATCAACTAAGATCCGAGAATCATATTGTAAAGTATTTGAATATGAGAAATAAATTTGGAGAACAGATTAGAAAAATATCAGGAATGGCTTCCATGACCATCTGATGAAGCGCACCACTCTCCTTAACTCAACTAATCTATAGCACAAAAATTGCATGTTGATTTAATTAAAGAGATAGAGAACCTATGCTGAAACCAAAGAGAAATAGCTTCCATCTGATGTGTACTCTCTCCTCAACTACTATGTACTGGATTTGTACATGCATTTACCCATATAGAAAGTGAGAGAAAACCAAATCCTTGAAATAGAGATATCGTGACGAGACGAGACATGTTTTTGTCCAAATCACCTCAATTAAAAAAAAATGACAGATGACATGTCCAACTCAACAATCAGCAATAATGAAAGCAAAGTGGAGGACGACCAGAATTGATGTGGCTAGGAATTCAGGACATGGACAAATCACCTACCGCCAACTCGAGGACGATGAAATCCAAGTTGGCAAGGTTGTTCAACACTTATATCTAAATGGTTAATAAGGTGTAGGAGAATTGACAATGAATCTGCAAGTATGTTTAGCATCTCTTGTAGGCATCTCCCATTATTTTCCACCATTCTTGTCCTTCTTATTCATGTCTTTGATGCAAGATATTCACACAAAATTATTACAAAAAAAGCACAAGTGCCTAAATTAATTGTATGGGATACCCTCTAGTCGTTAGAGTTTTTCCGTTATTTTTAATGTTATTTTTGGATAACAATGATAATATCCAAGTATTATTTTTAGAATGTATTATATGAGATAAACCTATTATTCACAAATTTCACATGCATCCCACAAATTAAATGATAATTTTATTGATTAGAGACTAATATATTTCCTCCTCATGGACTATCTTCGTTAACAAAATTTCGTATAAAATGATTTGTTTTGGATGTAGATTTGGTTTTACAGATGATAACTTTGTTGACTCGAATGGGATGTCCAATTATCAGGTGATCTTGATTAGTAGGATCTAGCAAAGCTACTGGAGAGGGTGTTCTGACGAAAGAGATTCCGATACTCAAGTCAGAGAACGATTTTCAAAAAGAAAAACAGATTGAAAAAAAGTTTTGTATGTCTTTGTGTACTATGTGTGAGGTTTGAGGACTTACGGAGCTGAAAGGCTAGATGATGTATATATAGTCTTGGTGCATGAGTGTTATATGTGTTCGGGGTGTTGAAATCTTGGTTTCCATACAAAAGTGTCTCCGAAATTATAGGACGCTTAAGGAAAGATTTCCATAAGATTCAAGATCCTTTTAATTAAGAAAGTTTTAGTCACTCAAGGATTTCTTTCCTTATCAATTATGATTCAGAATCTCCTACCTAATTACATAATGTTACGTCCGTAATTTTAGGGAAGTCGAATATTGCTCCGAGCTAATTGAGTATTGAGCGCCAAGGAAGTGTCGTGACTGATCAGTCGACTATCGAGAAGGGTTTTGGTTGGTGAGCACCGAGGGAGCGGACCGCATCTTGTTTGTGCGAACCGTTGATCATGGGCTTAAGTTCTGCGATAATGTGTGTCATATATCATTAATTTGTTTAATAATACATTGATATTTGAATTCATGAAAAATGTTATGAAATTTTACAAAATTGTCGATCCTATCTCACTTTGTTATTATAAAATCTATATCATGATGACACAATTTCTTTTGTTATCCATTTAAGGTTAAACAAGGAAAGAAAAGAAACCTATAATTTACAACTTGCCCTTTCAAAATGGGTAAGTTGCTCCCTTGTGACTTGCAATTTGACATTGTGCCCTACGTGTTTTGCTTCATTGACTGCCTGTCAATCAACACATGAGGTGCTTAGTTTGAAATAAAATAGGTGGGTTTTTCACATGTAAAATAAAATAAGAAAAAATATAATCAAATTTGCTTAGTCCGACATCTCTTTGGAAGATAATCGAAGGAAGGAACGAATTATTTTGATCTTTTTTCTCCTTGGAAATTTGATCAACGTCACTCTCCCTCTCATATTCAAAAAACTTTTGTCTCTTCTCTTCAACTTTGAAACCAAACTGCAATGAGTTTTATCGATCACACCCATCGTTGCCTCAATTTATGTGTGGAAAAGGAATAAAAATAGGAGATGATTGTGAATCCATAAGAGTAGATAAAGTGAAAGACAAAGTCGTTAAACTTAAGAATTCATACTTGGTTTTAGATTCTGATTAGATTTGAAAGTTTTTACATGAAGCCAATTGGAGAAGCTAAAGCAATAGAAATCAACACAAAGCTCCTGTTGTCGAAGACATTGAGGATAGCAAGATAGATAGAAGAGCATGTGTCATGGAAATTGATAAAGTGGTGTCAAAATTAGAGTCATTAATGTAACCTAACGTGAGGGTCTGCAAGGGCACAAAATTGAAAATGATGGAGATGGGTTTGCACCACAAATATTTGCTCCGCTAACACGAGCATGGAACTGATGTGATGAGGAGTCTTCAGGGTCTTCATGAGTGATGAAAGATGCAAATACCACCGGAGGGTGCTCCAGTCGGGGATGTTTTGACGCTCAACTCAGAAAGAATGGTTATGAGAGAATGAGAAACAAACTTAGAGGAGTAGTGAGATAACTTTGTGTTATCTTTATGTGATAAGTGTAGAGTTAATAAATATATCTGACCGGTTGTCTGT
This sequence comes from Dillenia suffruticosa, assembly GCA_033439265.1. NCBI lineage: Eukaryota > Viridiplantae > Streptophyta > Magnoliopsida > Dilleniales > Dilleniaceae > Dillenia > Dillenia suffruticosa. Next base: position 14,418,627 of record JAVTVX010000013.1, on the reverse strand, counting down.
ACTAAATATATATGGTATACATGTATGACAAGTCCCATATGCATTTAGGGGTATATGAACTCTAATTTTCTCATGGGGAGATTGTTGAGAATTTTTCGAAATTATTGATACTATAGTCAAAGATCTCTAAAAGATTTAGGATCTTGTTGATGAAGGCAAGTTCAAGTTTTTACGGAGATTTCCTGCCTTATCGTGTAATGGGATTATTTCTGTATAAGTAAAACGTATTCACTGAGGAGTGAGAAAAATCGAGAGGTTCGAGGACTGAGAGTTGGAATGACCAAGAGCTTAGCAAGTAGTTGGCTCCCAAAGAGAGTAAGACCGAGAAGATCAAAAGGTATAAGTTAAAGCATTTGACCAATAGAGCACTCAGTCGAGAGACAGAGAGTGTGTTTAATTGTTTATGTGCTTTACGATCTAAAGGAATTGGGTGATTCCGATCATATCATGTAATGGAACTATTTCTGTATTAGTAAAACATATCCACTGACGAGTGGGATAACCAAGAGGCTCGGGGATCGAGAGTTGAAATGAACAAGAGCTCAGGAAGTAGTTGGCTCCCCAAGAGAGTAAAATCAAGATGGTCGAAATGTATAAGTTAGATCGCTTGATCAAGAGAGAACTCAGTCGAGAGATAGACAACGTTTTTAGTTGTTCATGGGCTTTACGATCTAATGGACTGGGTGATTCCAATCATATCGTGTAATGAACTATTTCTATATTAGTAAAATGTATCGACTGAAGAGTAGGATAACTGAAAAACTCAGGAGCTAAGAGTTGAAATGACCGAGAGCTCAGGAAGTAATTGGCTGAGAGAGTAACACCGAGAGGGTTGAAAGGTATAAGTTAGATCGCTTGACAAAGAGAGTATTAGATTGCTTGTCCAAGAAAACATTTAGCCGAGAGAGAGTGTGTTTAATTGTTCATGGATTTTACAATGTGATAAACTATGATGATTCCAGTCTTGATAATTGATCATTGGATCATGTATCTTCGTAACTTGATCTTAGCCACAAGCCGAGAAAGGTATGTACCATCAGTAACGATATCAAATAAAGTTAGTTTAAAAAAGAAAAATTTTATTAATTTACAAAGAACTCACAAATCATTTGGTTTCTAAACAAAAATCCATTTGCGCATGTTGACAAAATTTTTAGTTATTCTACAAGGGTCTAATTACAAAAATTACTTAAACTAAGGGCACCACTAAAATATTTTCTTATAATTCACTAATTGACTAATATATTTTAACAATAAAAGTTACATACTTTTTAATTTAACTAAAAGTGTAAAATACTCTAACTAAAAGTGTAAAACACTCTAACTAAGGTCAAATATAAATAGGTTTCTAAATTTAAAAAAAAAAAACAGAAGAAGAAAATCTTCCTCGCCTATAAAAATATGTAAAATTTTTCATTCCGCCCATTTTATCGTTCAAATAATAAGAAAATAAAAAATTTATTTCTTTTATTTAAAAAATTGAGCGTAAGAAAAAACCAACTCTCTTGGTCTCTCTCCCTCCTTCCTTAGACAACCGGGCGCACTCTCTTTATCTGACTTCTCCAATGGAGAGACGAAACTCCACTTTATCTCTCTGGAGTGCACACCGGGAGTGCACTCTAAACCAATTAAAAGTTTGGATGGTTGAGAACTTTTGCCGAACACTGGGAGTGCACATTAGTAGTGGGCGAAGCTTCCGATAAATAATATACTGAACCCCATCCAACTGGGGAGGGAAAGAGAAGGATGAGGTTTGCTTCATTCTTTAAAAGTCCCAAGAAGGAAGAAGTGCCTAATTCCACTTTTACACAAAAAATAATCATGGCATCATCAAAATAGTAATATTGCTCCAAAAAATAGTTTTAAAACTACAGAAAATTATAAAATAATATTTTTATTCCAAAAATTTTTATAACTCAAAGATAAAATTTTAAAGCTTTAAATAAAATTAAAACCCTAAAAATAAATTTTTTACAACACTTGAAAAAAATTGAATTTCAAAAAAATTAGGGTTATTACAGTCGGGATTCACGTCATCACCAAGAGGAAGGCCAATATTGATCGCACCTGGAGTATTAAAAGGAGAAGGCCAGGGTAAGGAGTCCAGTGTCTGATGTCTAGGTCGCTGGGTCCCCAATATGCTGACCGAAAAACCCTCAAAATCCAATTTTGCAGCTGTAGTTGCAAACCGCCCTCCCCCACCAAGGGAACAAAGCTATTCGACTCCACCCATTGTACCTGACTTTCTTACCAACCATTTTCCCCAATGGTATTGGTAGGTGAAGAGATGGGGGTGGGTATAAAGGTGAGAGTAAGCAAATGCTATCCATCCATATTTGGATAGCAAGGGGCAGTTTTGGTAATTTGACCATTCCAATTTACAAGCGGTGGTCCCCTGAAAACATTTAGCCAACCTACCCTCCTTTTCTTCCCCGCCAAAAAATACTCTCTCTCTCTCTCTCTCTCTCTCTCCGGGACTAACCAAAATGCAGGCAGGTCAGATGGAGGTTGACGAGCCTGTTCGCCTCTCTTCCATCCTCACTGCTTCTAAACTTGTTTGCTCTCTCTCTCTCTCTCTCTCTCTCGCTTTTACCTCAACTCTTTCTCGGATATATCTCTAGTAAATGCTTACTGCTCTTGATCAGAAAAAAAAAAAAAACTGTAGGCAGTAATTTATAGGATTCAAAATTGCTATCCAAATATTTGTATTTACAATATATGTATATATTTTTTTCTGGAAAGAATCATTTCTTAAAAAGAAAGTATTAATGTAATATTGAATTTGAATTTCCACTTGACCTCTTTTAATTTCAGATTCAAATTTCCCATGTTGGAGACCCTGAACTTAAAGTAAAAGAGGGTTTTTTTTTATTATTATTAAACATCTTTTTATGAAATAATCTGATCAATTTGTTTGCAGCGCCTCTAGTTTTGAAGGATAGTAATATTCTTAATATATATATATATATATATATATATATTTATTTATTTATTTATTTATTTATTTTTGGATATATTGGCCTTCAATGACGGCCTTGATGGCCAAGAACTCATACTAAGATGAAGGAGAATAAGAATGGAGCGGCAAGTATGTTTGGTTATTTCCACATTTTGGACACGAGATGCTAGAGTATCAAAGTGACATGTAGAATGCCATCAAACATTTTCAAGGGTCTAGGCTATTAAAATTCACATCAGTCAAAGGCACTGCATGTGGGGCCCTCTATCTGCATGGCAGTTCCATTGAATTGGGCTATGATTTCTAAAACTGAGCAAGAGTCCCCCTAGCATATGATTAAATTGAGTTGTTCCACACAAGCAGTTTAGGATGTGCAAATATTTAGGAAGATGAGGTAGAATGCTTATGGTAGTTCCATCATTTTGCTTGGTTAAGAGTTTTGTTTATTCAGTATTGGACTCGGATCGTTTCTGGGGTTCGAGTTCCTAATGCTGTTCTGTAATTGCAGAGTTTCTTACCATCTCTAACCAAGATAGTTGGAACACTTGGACCAAAGTCGTGCTCCATTGAGACAATTGAGGCGTGTCTAAGGGCCGGAATGTCAGGTGGGGTAGAATAGTACTAAATGCATAAATTAGATGGAGCATAATTCCTCAGTTAACATGTCATTGACGATCAATGAGTGATTTTTATGAATTTGCAGTTGCTCGGTTTGATTTCTCTTGGTTAGATGGGGACTACCATCAAGAAACTCTTGAGAATCTAAGGATAGCTGTGAAAAATGTTATGAAGCTGTGTGCTGTGAGTAAAGATATTCTTTTTCAAAAATCTAGCTGTTCAAATCTAAGATATGTTTATCTTGAGTTTTGACCCATACCAATGCACAAGCAGATGCAATCATTAACTCCACAAGTTTGCTTCTTCTTTATTGTGTTTTTCCATGGTAATTTTCCTTTTTATTTATTTCAATTGCATGGTTTTTTCAATGATTGAGATCATGTTGAAGCATTCTAACATATTTTTGTAGTATTTCTTCTTTGTAGTTGTTCATCTGCTTTTCTGTCATCCTATCTTCAAATTTGAGAACTTTCAGGATATATTTTTGGGTACTTATGTAATATGTGTTGATAGCTAATTTTGTTTACTCCTTTATGTTGGAGAAGTTGATTTTCCTTTTCCGTAGCTTCATTCAGAGTATAGAAGTCTCCCTCTTGCCATAGCTACATTTTTACTGATATATTTGATAACATGTTCAAGATGTTGTAGCCAGCGCATGGATTTTCTTGTTAAAATTATTGTCTGGGAGGTCATTCCTAATATCTGACCTAAATGTTGGGATACCCTAAATGAAGATTACCTGTTGGAGGTTGTAGAATGTGACTGTGTTTTGTAAGCAAGTAATCTAGGCATTACGTGGGATCACCAGAATTTACCTTCTTGTCATGCCATTTTTTTGGGGGGGGGGGTGGGGGATGCATATTTACTTGTCCTCCATTTGTGGGCAACTCTGTACTTATTGGTCTTATCCAACACTTTTAGGAGGGAAGAGTTTAATTTCTTCTACTTTTGAAGTTGCCACCTGCAAACAGTAAATTACCCTTGAAATGTGTCCTTTTACTTTGAGCAACCCTTGAAAAGCTCATCATCGTATTCACTCTTGCTCTGGCAATTGGGAATCAAATTCCTTTTAACATTTTTACATGCACCTTTTTATCTTGTATATTTTTTCTTTAACTAAAGAAGTTGCTGTTTTCAAGCATTGAATTTACCGTTCATGTTTTCTGTTGTGATATATTTTACTTTTAAAGTAGCTTATGTTGTTCGGTTATATGTGGCATCAAAATAACCATTTCAGGTGATGCTAGATACTGTGGGTCCAGAACTTAAGGTTTACAACACGAATGGAAACTCAATTGAGCTTAAGACTGATAACTACGTTACAATCACTCCAGATGTTACAAAGCCTCCATCAAATGAAGTCTTGCCTATAAACTATGCTGGACTTGCTACGGTATGGAGTCTAGCATAGGCCCTTTTTTGGGTCTAGAACATGTCTTTTAAATGCAAGATAATGACCTTATAATTTATTTAGCAGAAAGTATGGAAGTCTGGTAAATTTGTAATGGCTGTGTATCTTGAACTGGTACCTGTTGCACCTGGCCATTTAAATTATATTTAAGACATGATGTTGCTAGTGGCATTTTAATAATAACTTGTTAGTAGTGTTCATTTTCTGTCAAAGACATAGAAATACAGTGCCATTGCTTGACTTACAAAACCATCATGCTGCTGAGTAACATGTAGAAAATTGTTGAGGAAATGAAACAACAAAAAGTCTTTGGCTAGGAACCAAATCAGTCATAAGTTGTTACATTTGGTTTTTGTTTTTATTGTCTTTTGTCTCTTGTGCGATATAGATGATTCTGTGAGCTCTGTTCCATCTTAAGCTCTCTCCCACCCACTTTGCTTCCTTTTTTGCTGTTGTGTTCTTGTTTGGGCTTTCCAATCCAAGATTTTACTGCCTTTCAAAAGACCAATGATATTCAAGAAAAAAAAAATATCAGGATTACCTCTGCCTAGACGTGAGCATGGACCTGGCTTATAGGAGTATTAAGGAAAAAAATTTGAGCCTTGAGCCTGCACCCAACTGTAACCCCCGTGACATGTTGCCTGTTCTGGAAAGCCCAGCCAGCACGAGCCATGGCTCCGTAGAGCCAAAGGGGTGCATGGGGCCATGAGATATTTGGTCCGAGCAGAAATTGGGAAAATGTTAGAAGGGGCCCGGAGGAACTCTTCTGAGGTCTAACAAGGCATGGTTGGATGAGGACCAAGGGTTCACACGATGGCTTGGGTGGAGCCAAAGGGGTGCACCGGGCCAAGTGACATTTGGCCTGAGCAATTAAAGGGGAATGGTGAGCAATTAAAGGGGAATGGACAGAAGGAGGCTAGGGAGACTCTTTCAACGTAGAACCATGCGGGATTAAGGGAGGACCACAGCCTGAGAGCAAAGATGGCATGTGGCTCAGCACATGAGCCATGGTGGCTCGATGGGGACCAAGGAAGACTTTGGTTCAAGTAGAAGGTCTCGTTTTCGTTAAGGGTTTATGACATTAAAGAAATAAGGTCCGGAGCCACAAAGCCAATAGAGCATGCCAGCTTAAAGCAGCCCGTGACATGGCAAGATGGCGCTGAGCTGTCCAAGCACGTTTGTAGGAGCAGTTTGATGTGCAGAGTTGAGGCGTCAATGCAGGAACATGCTGAGGATGTGAGAAGGCCATTTCATTCATGATCGAAGCCAACTGCAACAGCTTGGTCGGAGTGGGCATTGCATGACCCTCAAATTAGGGTTTTTGGAGCAAAGTGGAGAATTTGCGAGTAGCACTCGTGCCACTAACCCTAGACCGCTATGTAATCGTGCAATGTGGTGTTCTAAAGTGGATCCTAGCAATTGGGGATGTCAACTGCACAATGGCTCTATAAATCTAGGGCTAGGGTGTGGCATTCAAGCAATCGAAGGCAACCTAAGGCAAATTAGGGTTTGAGTGCAAGCATGCTGTGAGAACACGGGTACACCTAGGGTTAAGGTGTTAATCTTAGGGGATATTTGTGAATTGCTCATGTAATGCCTGGCAGTTAGGGTTGTTAACTGCATTCTGGCTCTATAGGGTTGAGTCAGGCCGAGCATTCAAGGCAATTGAGTGCACAGAGAGCATAAGCTGTGAGCAGACTGTGAGCTTGGGTAGAACCTAGGGTTAGGGTTTGAAATGCGTGGGAATTTCTGTAATCTGCTTGAGCATTGTCCTTGTAATTTTGTGTGGAGCAATAAAACAAGGTTGGGAAGGGGTTCTGTTAAATTTTGTATAGTTGTTCTTCATTTGCTAGGTTTAGAGAGAGAGAGAGAGAGAGAGGAGTGAGCAGAGAGACACATGTAATGCTGAGGCTGGTGCGTGGGCATTGTTCTGCATCACTTGGGGTAAAAATTTTGTGAGCAGAAGTTGCCCAGGTGATGGTTGGTATCAAAGCAAAGGTTGCTCTTCCATGGCTGTTGCAAACACATGTGACGGGTTGTCACAAATGGAAGAACCTCTCGGCTTGCCTGAGGTTCTTCCTGAAATTTCTCTGTTTGACCGAGTGGAAGCACTAGCTGCACAGGTTTTGGGGCTTATTGTTTCTGTGGACTCACTTCGCATGAGGCTTGGGGCTATGGCATCTTCGTCCATAGACCGTAGTCTCTCTCACAATGAAATGGCATTGGAGAAACTCCAAAAAATGGAGGAGGAAATCAGCATCTTAAGGTGGGCAGTCCTGGAGGCTCATGACAAAGTGACTTTTCGGGGCCAAAAGCATTCTGTAGAGTTAGGTCTACGAAGGAGCTCGAAAACTTTCTTTGGGGCATGGAGCAATACTCAAAGCTGCTTGAATCCCATAAGAACAATAGGTCATAGTCACGACTATGTATTTGGCCGAGGATGTCAAGCTTTGGTGGAGGACTCACGTGCAAGATGATCTTAGTGCAGGCAAGCCACCAATTTCGACATGGCTGGCCTCGAAGAGGGAATTGAAGGAGCAATTCCTTCCCTGCAACACTGCATAGATTGTAAGAGAAGCCTTGAAGATGCTGAGATATACAATCACAGCCTGAGAATATGTGAAAGAATTCAGCTTGGTGATGTTGGACATTCACAAAATGTCGTAGGAGGACAAACTCTTCAACCTCATGTCAGGGCTACAACCTTGGGCCCAGGCTAAGTTGAGGAGAGAGGGAGTGATGGACCATCCTATGGTTATTGCCGCTGCTGATGGCTTGGTGGACTTCAAGATCATAGCACCTACTTCCAATGTCAACCCAAGCCCAAAGAGAAAGGGCAGGGGAAAGGCAATTGGAAGGAGGACAAATTGAGTTCCAAGGGCAGTGGAGGCTCTCAAAATCAGGCCAAAGACAAGCCAGAGAGTGCTTCATCTACAATGGTCCACACCTTGCTAGGGAGTGCCCTAAGCAAGAGAAACTATTAGATTTGGTGGGGGAGGACCAAGGAGCAAAGCTTGATTTGGACAAGCCAGCCCAGGTAAGCCCTCTGCAACTTGTGAATGCAATGAGGGCAGGGGTTTATATGTCCCTCATGTATGTTCAGATCACTTTAAATGGCACGGCTGCACTAGCCATGGTGGACATGGGTGCCACACAATTTTGTAACCAGAAGGGAGATTCCGAGGTTTGGATTTCAAGTCACACAGAGCTCAAGCTGCTTGAAAACTACAAATTATGAATCAATGCTGGTTCGTAGGTTGGCAAGGAGTGCTGATCTTAAAGTTGGGGCATGACACAGCAAGTGTGACTTCTTGACAATCCATTTGGATGACCTCGATGTGGTGTTGGGGCTAGAGTTCTTGGAGCAGGCCAGGGCAATGCTTGCACCACACTTACAGGGCATGTTTATCATGTAGAACAGGACACCTTGCTTTGTGCCAGTAGCAGACCTTCTAAAGGTGGAGGAAGGAGGGCCTTCCAATTTGATCTCATCCCTACAAGTCAAGCAAGGGCTAAGGAATGGGCAGCCCACATTCTTGGCAGCTATGGTGCAGGCTGAGAAGGAAATATCTCAGCAGGTTGCTGAGATTTTGGGATAACTCTAGCATTGCTTGGTGCGTGCTAGAACCCCAGCTAGCACATGCAAAGGTCAAGGTGCATGGGGCAACTTGGCAAAAATCCACTGGGGTGGAACTGAAGATGGGAAAAATGGAGAACCTTTAGGGATTATAAGGTGCACAAGTCAGGTTGGTGAGCAGCCAAACGTGATAACCCCACCACTTGGTGCGCCCTGGGACACCAGCCAGCACGTACCAAGACCCTGGGGTAGGGGCTGAGATTAACACAAGACCAAGGAGCAGAAGGCAACTCGATGTGTTCCACAAAGGCAGAGACAAATGTGGGGATAAGGAGAAACATTTTTAGGATGGTCAGGAGCATGGGTTTGGTTGGAGGATGGCCACGGCCTGAGAGAACAGCATGTAGGTGAAGGCTAGGATGGTGCCAAGAGGTTGACAGCTTTGTCGAGCGATGGCAGGTGAAGCTTAGTTTCTACATTCATTACAGGCCTTTAGGAGATGGCCTTTGCAGGAAAAAAGAGCATACTTCATCAGGGGATGAAGGATCCTAGTCAAGATAATAGGAAGCATGCAAGCCAAGGCTACTGCATGACGCCAAGGGGTTGGCATTTGGACTAGAGCAGTTGGAGCAATTTGGACCAGATTGTGAGAGCAAAGGGAGGCTCTTAGCATATGGCTCCTACAAGGAAAAAGGGAGTTAACTTCATCAAGGGATGGGGATTCTAACCGGGACAACAAAGCAGCATAGATGACATGAGACAATGCAAGGGCTGTTATGCTTGTGCGTGCCAAGACCAAGGGTCAGGGGCAACTTGGTGTAACCAAAGGAGTTCCGAACTTCTGATTGGGGCAAAGTGCAACCCTTTTGAGGTGGAGCAGTAGGTAGGCAAGGGGCCGTACAAGCTCAAGTTGCCAGACAAGACAGGCATACATCTTATCTTGTATGTAAGCTTTTTAAAGCACTTTTTACGTGGATGCTTTGGAGGAAAGCATGTCAAAATCTCACGGGTGCGACCCACGGTAAAGAAGCTGTTCGACAAGGAGGTTGGGTAGGTTCTTGATCACAAGGTGATCGGGGATGAATGGGACAACCAGAGGGTGGATTATTTGGTGGCATGGAAGGGCTAGCCACTTGAGAAAGCTACATGGGAAATGGACATGGCATCATGGCAAGTTGAGAAGCAAGTTCAAGATGACTGGAAGAGGCATTTGATAGGGACGTTGAATTCTTTTGGTAGGGGAGGAATGTGACCCTCGTGATTGGAAAGCCTATGTTGGAAAGCCTAGCCATCATGAGCCGGGGCTCAGTAGAGCCAAAGGGGTGCACTGGGCTAGTAGACATTTGGTCCAAGCAACAATTGTGAAAAATGTTAGAAGATGTTTGGAGGAACTCTTCTCAGGTCAAACAAGGCATGATTAGAAGAAATCAAGGCCTGAGGACCAAGGGTTTACGTGATGGCTTGGGTGGAGACAAAGGGGTGCATCGGGCCAAGTGACATTTGGCCCGACAAATCAAAGGGGAATGGACAGAAGGAGGCTAGGGAGACTCTTTCAAGGTAGAATCGGACAGAGTTAAGGGAGGACCACAGCCTGAGAGCAGAGATGGCATGTGATTCAGCACATGAGCCATGGTGGCTCAGTGGGGACCAAGGAAGACTTTGGTTTGAGTAGATGGTCTCATTTGCATTAAGGGTTCAAGGCATTGGAGTTTCAGGACATTAAGGAAATAATGTTCGGAGCCACGAAGCCAACAGAGCACCCTAGCTCAGAGCAGCCTGTGACATGGCACTGAGCTGTTGATGCAACTTTTCGCAAGGCAATAGCAATGCTCGAGATTGTGCACAGCAAATTGCTGCAAGGCGCTTGCAAGAGGACATGATGGGGGTTCGTATCTCAAGACAAGCCAAAGGACATCAATGAAGAGACTCCATCTTTGCTCACGGAAAAACCATCACTTGAGGCATGGCATGAGATTGCACCAGTTCGCTCGAGCAAGGACAAGCAGCGCCCTATCAATGGCACATGGTGCCCGAGCACCTGTGCACGAAAGGACACGACCTTCATCCAAAGGTCGCAACCTTTCATGCCACTTCGAGCACTTAGCAAGCAAAAGGCTTTAAGGAAGGAAAGGAAGCAAGTCAACATGCAATTGCATGAGCAAGAAGGCCACTGCTTGAAAGGACACCATGCGAGGAGATAACATGGCATGAGTAGTCAGCACATGAACACATGCCAAAGACATGCAGAGTAATGCCACCGTGCAATGAGCAGGCACCAACAATCAAGCCATTGCTCAAAAGGACAGGAAGCACATCAAGCCAAAAGGCACCATTGCATGAAGAGGTGTAAGCCAAATGCACCTGCATGAGCCAGGACTTGGAGGAGACAATGTAGTGCACTATAAGGCCATGGGTAAGAGCACAAGGCCAAGGAGGCATGCTCCAAGGAGCCCACAAGTGAAGAGACATGACCAAGAGCACCAATACTTAAGGCACAAGCACCATTGCTCAAAGAAATAGAGTCATGGCTCAATGGATGTCCACCATTGCACGAGCCAGCGTGCACTAGTGCATGGAGTAGCACCATGCCAACACACGGGCCAGCGTGCCACGCCCCAATGCCAACGCCCAAGCCAGCATGCAGTGACTCAGTGCCACAGCTGGAGCCATCCGGTGCCAGTGCATAAGGTAGCGCATCAACAGTCAAAAGGACACATGCAGTCTAAGGCAATAACCGCTTTTATGAATAAATTCCATTAATTTTCTAAATCATTTTAAGAGTTGTAATAAAGACAAAATAATTGTCTGGTAGTTATTAAGTAGTTAATGTATTTAAGAGTCATTTAGCATGAAAAGTTCTATGTAATAAGGCCTTTTGGCCCCCATGCCCTCAACTATAAATAGGGCACTCTTCTCCCTTTTGTAACAAGCAAATTTCATAAATAAAATTCAGAGTTTGTTCTTCTCCAATGTGAGAGTTATCTTAGGGCTTAAGGGTGCAACGTTCCCTTGTCACCAATGCGTGATCAAGGCTCTTGACCTTGACAAACCTATCAAAGGCAAGTTCAAATCCTTTTCATTTTCTCTATTTCATTTCTATTCCATCCCCCACTCTCTAGCGAGCCACCCTTGTGCATAGGACATCTAGGTGCCGTGCAACACGGTGAACTCCATCCCTCCACCATAACTCCTAACCAAACACCACAGCCCATGCAAAATCCTTAGGTGCTAAGGCTGCTCGCAGCATAATTGGTGCTTTCATTGAGAGGGCATCCATTCCACCCTTTTTTCATTGAGAGTATCCATCCATTCCATTGAAAAACCACATCCATTCCGTACCAAATTCACAAAAACAAAATCAGCCCTTACTTTTCATTGAGAAGATTCGTCCGATCTTTGAAAAGGTTCCTTCATTCCCTTGAAAAGACCATCTGTCCACCCTTGTTAAACACACCCTTTCGTGTAGGAACTTCATTGAAGAGTGATTATTCCACTCCTTCGAGAGACTTTCATTGAAAAGTTATCTTGGAAAGAAACCTTTCATTCTCCTACCCCATACACACGCTTTCATACAAACTGTTTCCACAATTGTCAAACACAACCTTTCATCTTACCATGGATCAAAGGTAAAGAATTGAAGCCCTTGAAGCATTCATGGAGGCTAGTCAAAAAATCCAAGTAGAAATGGGACAGAGCATGCAACAATTGGAGCAACAATACACCATCATCACCAACATGCTCCGAGAACTTCAAGCAACCACTCAAAACCGAAGAGCCACAAGTCATGAGGGCACCAACCGTGATGAAGCAAACGTCCCACAAGTTCTACAACCAACACCTGCATTATCTCGAGTAGGGAGTATACACCAAGAGTCATCTGCAGGAGTTATCTGATGAAAGCGATGAAGAGGCACGACTCGTGCCGGAACTTGGCCTTTCAACCACAGCAGCCATGACAACCCAAACTTGTCTTTCCAATCTTTGATCAAGGAGATCCAAGCATTTGGATTGCAAGAGCTGAAACATACCTTTTGTACTATCCCTTGGATAGATACGAAAGGGTATGAGTTGTAAGATTTTATTTTGATGGAGAGGCATAATTTTGATATCAATGGATTCGAGAAAGGTACCATTCCAAAGGAAGAGAACTTTCTTGGCTGAAACTATGCAAAGATATCCCCAAAAGATTCGGTGAAACCGCATATGTTGATTACAACAAGGCACTCACTCCCTTCCTCTTCTCTAAGGGAATATCAATAAGAGTTTGAAAAGATCTTGACAAGAGTAGATTGGCCCGAATCAACCCTAGTTGGCGTTTTCATAGGTAGATTGAAGCATGAATTGGCGTCTGAAGTCAAGCTTCATTGGCCTAAGACCCTTATGCGAGCTTGGGAAATTGTCCACATTAAGGATGATCAACTCCGAGACACCTGGAGGCTCACAAGATCACAACCTTTCAAATGAGCTGCAAGTTCATGTCCACCCATGAAACCCACTATTTCTAAGACTTACCAACAAGGCACAACCAGCAAGATGCCTTAGGGAGTCAAGCGCCTCGCACATGCTGAAGTGGAGGTTAGGCAATCTAAATGGTTGTGTTTCAATTGTGACGAGAAATTCACTCCTGGTCACAAGTGCAACAAGCCTGAATCTTCATGATTGAGACTCAAGATGATGAAAAGTCACAACTAGAAGAAGAGTACTTTGAAGAGGAGTCAACCAGAGAGACAACTTTTGAAGAAGACCCTCATGTATCAATCCATGCAATGGCCGGCATACAAGGTCCAAAGATCATGCGAACCAAAGCACACATTGGAGGAAAAGTAGTTATTCTCTTTGTTGACAATGGATCCTCTACTCAACTACATTAATCACATGGTAGCCAGATCCCTCAAGCTACCCATTGAGAAGATTGAACCTTTTGAAGTAAAGGTTGCAAATGGTGATAAGTTGCAATGTTCTAGGATCTACCGAGGAGTCACAATTAACATCCAAGGGTACAAAATCATAATTGATCTTTATTCACTTTCACTAATTGGTATGGATGTAGTACTTGGAGTTCAATGGCTCACAACACTTGAAAAAGTGGTAACTAACTACAACAAGAGAGAAATGGAATTCATGCATGGAGACCAATCGGTTCAACTCAAACTAACTTACATTGAAGGGCAAGAGACACCGAATGAACAGCCGCAAACTGCCCCTCTCACAGCCATATCCGGTCCTCAATGGAGCATATGGGAAGACATAAAGGCAGCCCTTCATGAAGACAGCTGATGCAAGGACATCATTCAAAAATTGGAGACCAATCAAGCCGAGACTGTTCACTAAGAAATGAAAAAAGGCATGCTGTTTTGGAAGGGGAAAGTATGTCCCTTCAATTCGAGGCCTTGGACAAATGATCCTTTCACATTTCCAAGACACCAAGGAAGGAGAACATAGCGGAGTATTCAAAACTTATGCCCGAATCATCTAACTATTCACTTGGGAAGGCATTAAGCTAGATGTCCTCAATTACATCCGATCATGTCAAGTGTGTCAGAGGACAAAAGGAGATTCTACCAAGCCACAAGGACTTCTCCACCGCTGCCAATACCACAACACTCTTGGAAAGATGTTACAATTGACATGATTGAAGGATTATCATCAAGCAACGGATGTGATGGAATTTTGGTCGTTGTGGATAGATTCACGAAGTATGCTCACTTCATTGCTCTAACACACCCCTTCACGGCCAAAACCATTGAAAGGCTGTACGAGGATCATGTTATGAAGCTTCATGGAGTCCCTAAGAGCATCATCACCGACTGAGACAGAATTTTCATGAGTGGCTTTTGGAAGGAATTCTTTCGCCTTTATGGCACATAACTTTCAAGGAATTCGGTTTATCACCCACAAACGGTGGGACAAACAGAGGCAACCAATCGCACACTAGAGCTGTACCTCAAAAGCTTTGTGCATCACAACCCTAGAAGATGGGAAGAACACCTTTTGTGGGCAGAATATTGGTACAACACCAACAAGCATGAAGCCATTGGAATGACACATTTCGAAAAACTATATGGAAGACCTCCACTGAATCTACCATCCTACACAAGCGGTTCAGCAATCAATGATTTGATTGACACTGAGTTGAGGACACAAGATGAAGTGTATCCAACCTCCAAAGGGCTCAAACAAAGTTGAAAAAACAGCATGACAAAAACCGCCCGGATGAAGAGTTTTGAGTTGGAGATTAGGTCCATTGGAAGTACCATTTCAAGAAGAAAAGACATGACTCCAAGTAAGGATTAACAAAGTTTCAAGCCAAATACTATGGGCCATATCAAATCAAAGCCAAGTATGGGAAGCTTACATTACATCTTGACCTCCCTCCAAGCATCCAAATCCACCTAGTCTTTCACATAAGTTGGCTAAGGAAGTTCGTGGTAGATCCCTCAAAAGTGGCAGCCACCCTACCAGACCTAGAAGAAGATGGCAGCCTTATCTTTGAACCAAAAGCCGTCTTGGATTCAATACTAGTCCGAAAAGGAGATCACATGAGACAAGAAGTGCTGATTAAGTGGAAAGGACTCAACCACGAGGAAGCAACTTGGGAAGATGTCTTGACAATTGTCAATGGGTGTCCTCACTTCAACCATGGGGATGAGGTTTGTCTTCAAGAGGGTTAATGATGCAACCCTTCGCAAGGCAATGCGCAATACTCAAGACTGCGCATGGCAAATGGCTGTAAGGCGCACACAAAAGGTCATGATGGAGATTTGCATGGACAAATGTGTTAAACCTCAAGAGAACCCAAAGGACACCATTGGAGAGACACCATCTTTGCTCATGAAAAAGCCATCACCTAAGGCATCGCACGAGATTGCACCAGTCCGTTCAAGCAAGAACAAGCAGCGCCCAAGCAATGGCACATGATGCTTGAGCACCCCGCACCAAAGGATATGACCCTTATTCCAAAGGTCGCAACCTTTCATGCCACTTCGAGCAATCAGCAAGCAAAAGGCTCTAAGGAAGGAAAAGAAGCAAGTGCACATGCAATTGCACGAGCAAGAAGGCCACCGCTCGAAAGGACACCATGCGAAGAGATACCATGGCATGAGCAGCCAGCAAAATGAGCACATGTCAAGGACATGCAATGCCACCGTGCAATGAGTAGGCACCAACAATCAAGCCATTGCTCGAAAGGACAGGAAGCACATCAAGCCAAGAGGCACCATTGCACAAAGAGGTGCAAGCCACAATGCACCAGCATGAGCCAAGCCCGGGAGGAGATAATGCAGCACACTCCAATGCCATTGCACACCACAAGGCCATAGTGCACCATAGGTAGGAGCACAAGGCCAAGGAGCCATGCACCAAGGAGGCCACAAGCGAAAAGGCATGAGCAAGAGCACCAATGCTCGAGGAACAAACACCATGGCTTGAAGAAATAGAGCCATGGCTTGATGGACGCACACCAGAGCATGGAGCAGCACCATGCCAGCGCACGAGCCAGCATGCCGTGCCCCAATGCCAGCACCTGAGCCAGCATGTAGCGAACCAGTGTCACGGCCCGAGCCATCCGTTGCCGGCGTATAAGGTAGCACACCAGCAGCCAAAAGGACACATGCAGTCTAAGGCAATAACCGCTTTTGTGAATAAATTCCATTTATTTTCTAAGGCATTTCAAGAGTTGTAATAAAGGCAAAATAATTGGCTGGTAGTTATTAAGTAATTAATGTATTTAGGAGTCCTTTAGTATGAAAAGTTCTATGTAATAAGGCTCTTGGCCCCCAAGCCCTCAACTATAAATAGGGCACTCTTCTCCCATTTGTAACAAGCAAATTTCATAAATAAAATTCAGAGTTTGTTCTTCTCCAATGTGAGAGTTGTCTTAGGGCTTAAGGGTGCAACGCCCCCTTTGGTTACATCATCAACGTGGGATCAAGGCTCTTGACTTTGACAAACCTATCAAAGACAAGTTCAAATCTTTTTCATCTTCTTCATTTCATTTCTATTCCATCCACCACTCCCTGGCGGGCCACTTTTGTGCATAGGACATCAAGGTGCCGTGCAACAAGGTGAACTTCATCCCTCCACCATAACCTCCCAAGCAAACACCACAGCCCGTGCAAAATCCTTAGGCGCCAAGGCCACGGAATGCAGCAGCTGTCCAAGCACGTTTGCACGAGTAGTTCGATGTGCAGAGTGGGGGCGTCGATGCAGGAACATGATGAGGATGTTAGAAGGCCATTTCATCCATGGTCAAAACCAACTACAACAGTTTGGACGGAGTGGGCATTGCATGACCCTCAGGGTTTGTGGAGCAAAGTGGAGAATGTGCGAGTAGCACTCGTGTCACTAACCCTAGACCGCTATGTAATCGTGCAATGTGGTGTTCTAAAGTGGATCCTAGCAATTGGGGATGTCAACTGCACAATGGCTCTATAAATCTAGGGCTAGGGTGTGGCATTCAAGCAATCGAAGGCAACCTAAGGCAAAATAGGGTTTGAGTGCAAGCATGCTGTGAGAACACGGGTAAACCTAGGGTTAAGGTTTTAATCTTAGGGGAAATTTGTGAATTGCTCATGTAATGCCTAGCAGTAAGGGTTGTTAACTGCATTCTGGCTCTATAGGGTTAGAGCCAGGCCGAGCATCAAGGCAATTGAGTGCACAGAGAGCATAGGCTGTACTGAGCTTGGGTAGAACCTAGGGTTAGGGTTTGAAATTAGTGGGAATTTCTGTAATCTGCTCGAGCATTGTCCTTGTAATTTTGTGTGGAGCAATAAAACAAGGTAGGGAAGGGGTTCCTGTAGAATTCTTTGTAGTTGTTCTTCATTTGCTTCGTGGGTTTAGAGAGAGAAAGGGAGAGGAGTGAGCAGAGAGAGACGTACATTGCTGAGGCCCGTGCTTGGGCATTGGTCTGCATCACTTGGGGCAAAACTTTTGTGAGCTTGCCTTGGTGACACCAACACAAGGTTGAGCCCGGGCTTTTTCTAGCTATTTCCCTGGCTGGGCTTCTAAAATTGGCATTTAAAGCCTGTGCCTAGCCCTAAAAAGATACAGAATGAGATCGGCTGACACGAGTTTTAAAAGAAAAAATGTGCAAATGACAGTGAGAGCCCAATCCATACACACGTGTACTTCCACCTCCACAGAGGACATTTCTTGATGATTCCAATATTTTTTTTTTGGTAGAAATGATTCCAATAATTTATTACCCCCATGTTGCCAATGTTCCATTTAAGAAGCTAGGACTCAATGACTACCATTTTGTGGTACCATACAGGAAATGCATTACTCAGTATTTGCCGCCCCTAAAATTTCAAGTACTACATATACTTTTAGAGCTATCAAATTGAATTCATAGGTTACGGTGCATGATTAAATCAGTAAATACTTCCTTCTTTTCTTCTACTGTGCTGCGTTTACTTATTTTTTCCTTTTCCCCTTTTCTTTCTTACCCGAATTGTAGAGTGTGAAGAATGGTGCGACCATTTTTATTGGGCAGTATCTCTTCACAGGAAGTGAAACCACCTCCGTATGGCTGGAGGTGAGTGTTGCAGTGCAATCATGCATATTACTGACTATTAGATTTTTCATGGGATGAAGTAGCTTTCTAATAGGCTAGTTCTGATTTCCACCGTGCAGGTTGTGGAGACAAAAGGTGCTGATGTTATCTGTCAAGTGAAAAACAGTGCAACTTTTTCAGGTCCCGTACTAACCTTGCATGTTTCCCAAGTCCGTATAAATCTGCCTACCTTAACTGATATTGATAAACAGGTTAGCTGACCAATTCAGAGAAATTGCATTTCACCTTTTTGTAGTTTTTGTAGCTCTTTTTTCTATTTAATTTTTCTCTTTCTAGTTCAAAAACATTTACCTGATTGTAAAGTTCCTTGCATAAGTCGGCTGCACTTAATAAAACAGGCAAACCTATCTAGAGGTAGCCCAACCTTGACCCCACATGTTTTGGATGCTCAAGTACCAGAATGAACCCTTGTTTCTATATATTGCTAATGCACGTGCATGCAAAAATGCCCTTGTTCTGTTTTTGGTAATTTTGGGCTCCAATTGTCAACACTTTAGCGACACATTCTTTTAGATCACTTGCTATACAAGATATTTGGGGACTACATTCTACATTTTTCTTTACTCTGTCCTGTTGTAATTGTTACAGATTATTTCAAATTGGGGATCACGCAATAAGGTCGACTTTATTTCCCTTCATTATACCCGTCATGCTGAAGATGTTAGAGAGGTACTTTACTTGCTAATTGCCATTTTACTGCGGTCTTCTCAATGTCCTTGTCCTTTATTTCTTCAAAACAAATTTGACGTGTTTTGTGTCTGTGTCCATAACCAAGGAAGTACACGTTTTATTCCTTATAGATAAAGACCACAATTTAGTTTTTGTTAGCTGGATTCTTAACTCAAGCCCCTTACGGGGGAAAACTTTCATGTTTATGAATTATAGCCAATTAAATGCAACACTCCATTGCCTTAGTTTCATGAACAATGTACCATAACAAGATATTAACTATATTGTTCATAGTAGACAACCTAAGGAGATGTAATGGATAAATTGAGAATACTTGGTACATATATGTTGGAAGATAGATCCATAAAATCTAGAGTCTAGACCACTGTCAGAGTTAACTTTAGGTGTCCATAGCCAACCCAAACTTAACCATCATCATGTTCCACGCCTGTCTTTGATAAGTGGACTGTGAACTTATTTGCCTTGCCTGTTTAGCTATATTGTCCTTGGAAAGGTGTGAAGCAGGTGAGGCAGCTCTAGCTTTTGGTTGCTGAATTTCTATATTGGACTTTGATTTCACAATCATTGTTGGTGAGTAACAATATTGAGCGTCAAACAAGCAGCTTATGAATATTCTTACCACACCTACAATCTCATTTTTCATGCATCCATTCTGGGACTGATTCATGCAGAAGTTAGTGTGGAATCAATGGGCCTGAAATTTTCATGATCAATAGATGTCAGACATAATAAATTGGATTCCTTTTTGCTTCTTTGATTACCATAGATAACATTTGTCCAACAAATTCTGCCTTGTTCGGATATACAAAATAATAAAACTCCTTTCTCAATAGCTTAAGCTTTTAATCCAGGTAGTCATTTCACTTGGTATCAGAACAGAGAAGTCCAGAGTTAAAATCTTACCAGGCCCATTTATTGATCTCATTCAATGTTTCATGTGTTGGGGACTCTTTTACAAGTTGCCTTGGCTACCTGCTAGTGGGCAAGTTACAAAATAGTAGAATGCGTCATTCCAATGGCTTAAACTTTTCAGAGTAGTTGGTTGTTTCAAATACCTTTCTCATGTTACAAGGTTTTCATGGCTCTTAATTCCAATGGCACTTGGTGCAGAAATTACTAGGTGTCCAAGCTTATGTTCATGTAGTTAGGAGAGAATTCTTGCATTTCACAGTCTGAAAAGGTTTCATCTAGGATCCACAAGTTCCAGGGCTGTTCTTGACAACAAGTAACTGAAAATCCCTAATCTAAAAGTACAACTTTAATTTTCTCTAATTTCCATATTAATTTTGATCATGAATCTTTCAGATTCAGAATCTTGAAAGGAAAATATAACATAAATCGCACGGTAAAAAAGTAACATAAACCAATCATGTCTGAAATAATCACTTGTCTTTCATTCAAGTAAATATATCATTTTGATTAAATGGCACTGCTATAATGAAATTCTCTAACATTCTTTATTAAGGCATCACAGTTTAAAATTTCTCCAAATCAACATTTCTGTATATTTCAAGAAAAAGTAAGAAGTTTTTTCTTCCAGTCATTCAGATCCATGGTCAAGGATCACTACTGTAGCTTGGGCATGATATGCATAAGCATAGTTATGAACTCATGAGTTCCTATTTCTCTTCTTTAAGCCATTTTTCTTAAGTTTTCCTTGTGCTACATTCCTGAAGCTTGTGTTTAGGTATCAAAAGCTCAGTAAGGTGAGTACTCTGAACATTTGAAGTCCAATGAAATCTTGTGAGCACTTGAAAATTCGCGTTTATGAAAAAGTGAAAATGCTTGGTGGAGCATGTTTACATCTAATCACCTATATTCTTTTTTTATTTTTTTATTTTTAATTTTTTGCAGTTAAGAAGTTTCCTTAATTCACAGAATCTACATGAAACTCAAATATTTGCCAAAGTTGAAACTGTTGAGGTATGCTACCATCTTAAAAAGGGAAATGCAATGGTATCATGTTAGTTCTTTGATAACAATGGCACCAATCCTTTAGGATCAGCAATCTTTTAAGACTTATATGTTGAGTAAACACACTGAAGTTCTCGTATTGAAAAATTGATCAAAATTTTCAGGGATTGAAACATTTTGATGAGATCCTTAGGGAAGCAGATGGCATTATCATTTCTCGTGGAAGTCTGGGTATTGACCTGCCTCCAGAAAAGGTCAGGATTGTTGTGTATATGATGTTGCTACCATAATTTCTTGCCCTACAGCTTTGTCAGTTGCTTCTTATGACCATTTCTTTGTCAATCGATGACAATCATGAGTGTTTAAGTGAAAGAAAGAGTTCAATTAACAGCTGACCAATGTAGATTCATGAACTCATGACATTTATTAGCAAATAATCAATGGATCCATAGAGGCGGATATATTTACATTGAGAGAGGGACATGCTGCATTCTTCAGACAAACTGCCTTAGCATATTGATTACCTTAGTTCCAATATTACTGTTCATGAGAATCTGGAATGAGAAGAGATGGAGAGAGGGGGATAGGATAGAAAACTGATATGAGCTATTGATTTTCCTCTACTGCAGGTCTTCTTGTTCCAGAAATCTGCTTTGCATAAGTGCAACATGATTGGAAAACCAGCTATAATTACTCGAGTAGTAGATAGCATGACTGATAATCTACGGCCAACTCGTGCAGAGGCAACTGATGTCGCTAATGCTGTTCTTGATGGTTTGTACCTTTATTCTTTTCCATTACTCACTAACATTTGACTAGGAAAGCTAACATATTTCTTTTTCGTTTTCTCTTGATAATTGTGTTCTAGGTGCTGATGGTATACTATTAGGAGCAGAGACACTTCAGGGTCAATATCCTGTTGAGACGGTAAACACTGTGGGGAGAATTTGTGCAGAGGTAAGTTCATTTTTTTTTCTTCTTCCTTTCTTTCTAATACAAACTAATAATGATTTACATATTTTGTAGGCTGAAAAAGTTTGCAGCCATTATCTTAATTTTAAAAGGATCGCTAAACATGTTGGAGAGCCCATGTCTCATGCAGAATCTGTTGCTTTATCAGCGGTATATGAGACCATTTTATCTTCATATTATTCTGTCTATTGTTTTCTCAAATCTCAACAAGATGTAAATCTTGATTGCTAGCTCCTTGTTCTTAAAGGTGCATTCATCCATGAAAGTCAAGGCTTCCCTAATAGTTGTATTTACCTCATCCGGTGGAGCAGCAAGGTATTGTTCCAGGTGATATGGTTTAAAAATAGATGCAAGAATGGAACTAGTACTAAACTTGTGCATTTTTATTCATAGGTTGATTGCGAAATACAGACCACCAGTTCCAGTTTTTGCCATTATTATACCTCGACTTCGAACAGACTCATTGAAATGGACATTATCTGGTTCATCGCAGGTAATTATACTCTCTCCTTCACAAGAAAGAAATCATCTTGAGAAAAAACAACCTGCAAGTTTCTAATAAACATTTTCTCTGCCTGTGCAGTCTAGGCAGTTGCTTGGCGTCAGAGGCGTTTATCCTATTCTAGCCACTCCTCATGTGGTGAGAAATAGCATATACTTTCTATCTCACATCTCATTCATACTTGATTTGTGTATGATTGCAGTTGTCTTTTATAGTTTTTCTGGTTTTTCTTCCTTATTATTATTATTATTTTATATTTTCTCTTGTGGCTGGTTGATGGAGAGTGTATCATCTGCTGGGACTTTGTGTCTGACTTTGGCTTTTTTCCATAGGCAACTTCAGGCCGTTCCAGTGAAGAATCTGGACTGAAGGTAGCCCTTCAACATGGTAAATCCATAGGGCTGCTCAGCCCTAATGACAGGGTGGTTGTCTTCCAAAAAATTGGGAACTCGTCAGTCATCAAGATTGTAGAGTTCGAAGACTAGTGGCACCAAGGAAATCACGACATTTTTGTAAAATTTGTATGTTGTAATTCATTTCCTTACATTAGTTTTTTTCATGTTACCCTTTCTCTTCCCCGTTGCATAAGAATGACAAAATATTAAGAAATTGGAACTTTGACCTCGAAAGACACCTATTACGACAACAACTAAGGGAATCTATAGGCATGCTTCATTGTATTTTCTCCATTTCTGCTCCCTAATTCTGATTTCTTTTCCATGATCAAAATAATAATCAATAAACAAATCTATTCATCCATTACGATCTCTGCAGGCTAATCAATGACAGATTTAGTATATTACTTCTACATTGCAGGGCTGCTTGAAGTTTCTAGGGTTATGTTGTCTTTGATGGATGGGACAGGGTTATGTTGTCTGTTAGTGGAGTAGTAACCTATGTACATAATTGACAGCAATTATTACCCTAAACGCTGATCATTGAACATCTTTTTCCTTTTATAAGGCATTGTGCCATGCATCCTTTAGTTTACCATAATCTTTTGTTTCCAGGCACATCTTTGATTTAACGTTGAATAAATGAAGACACTTTGGGAAGTTTGATCATTGAATGGCTAAGCTAGCAAATTCTAATGTTCAACATTATTGAGTCCAACTAAATATATGAATTAGAAAGTGCTAATAATGAATAAAAGGATATTGGTGTTTTGTGCTTCGAGTGGAGGAGAGGCTGATGGAATACTAAGAGAATAGTGCCAAAGAGAGAGACTTGTGAGGAGAAGTGATTTGATTATAATTGTATTTTGAGTCACGAGAAAAATATTTTTTTGCAATTATATTGGTTGAATTACCAATAATTTTAGTTATTTTTTAGTCAAGTAGGCAAATAAAGATGAATTACGTAAATATTATATTGTATATTTTATTTCTGATACTTTGATATTTTGTTTTATTCAATTTTGTAGTAACGAATAAGAATTGAATGAATATTAAGGCAATAGGGTTAGGTAGACTATGATAAACATAAATAAAATAGGAGAGTATGGGAGCATTTGGATTACACAACTGATCTTATAAAAGTATCTTATATTCTATCAAATTAAAATTTCAATTTAAAGAAATTAAAATCATCAATAAATCAAAATTGTCTGCCAGATATGGAAAGACCCTCCATAAAATAATATGCCTTGGCTTGGCAGGAAAAAATTAAGGGAAAGCATTAAGGTGAAATAGAGCAATAGAATTCTACCAATTAAAAAAAAAAAAGAGCAAAAGAACAAAACATAAGTTGTTATCCCATTGACAGATGAATGGCTTTCATATTTAATTAATCAATAGCAAATTTCACGTCTCACCAACAGCTAAGTGGGTACTTTTTAAAAATCTAATCTGACTAAATCAAATTTAGATGAATTGAACATAATTACTAGATATCGATGATTTATATATATATATTTATAGCGCAAATTTCAGCTGCCAAAGCATATTCTCGTGCCCGCAAGTGTTACTAAAGGGGGGGCCCTCTGCATTCAGATAAATGCCGCTATAAAAATATATATATATGACTTGTAGGTTAAAATTACCCCAACTAGTGCAGCTCCAAAATTAGTGTTTTGAGTAATTAAAGTGCATTGGAATCCAATCAATAGATTATATATATGACTTGTAGGTTAAAGTGTCAATATGGAGAGAGAATTACAGAACATTAAAAAGAGAATGAAGTCAAACTTTAGAAAAGTAAATCATCACTTTATGAATATATATGACCATTTTTCTAACCAGTTTTGATCAAATGAATTAAGTTGGTCTATTATTCTTTGTGTGGTGTCTCTAAATTAATCAAAATTGTTCTTTGACCGCTCTTGGGTTTGATCAGAAGTTGGATAAACGTACTTTTCACACGAATGTAACATGAAATAGTGCGGCCTTTGCTTTTGTTTATCTTTTGCCAAAGTACTTCACGCGAAGAATAAGGGAGCATGCAACCGCATTAAGAATGGCATTGGGAGAACAAGAAATGGGTAAGAATTGGGCACATGTGTATAGTATAATGCGCCTCTAATCACCTGTATGTTATAAAATATTGGTTAGGATGACATTCCATTCCAACAAAACACAAGAAACTATCTTAACAAGAAATGGGTAAAATCTTTGAACAAGGCGTAGTTGTGCTGCTGTGTACTTAGAATAAGGAGAGAAAGGTGCCATGATCGCCTACATGTGAGAACTCGATGAAAATTCAAAAATTATTCTTATCCGGTTCGATTTTTTTGTTAATTTTAATATATGCTGTTCATACGAATGATATTGCTTACAAGGAATTGGGTTCTGAGAATAATTTTGTCAACTATCAATTTTGATGATGGACCAAAGAACTTGGTTTTAGTCCACTGATAAATTCTGGGTACGGCATTCATAAATTCCTTCAAATTTTATATGCTTGTATCAGACTTAAAAATGGCAATATTTACTATTTTGTTTGTTAAATGCCACACTTCCTTTTTCCTTTTTTCCCAACTATTGAAATCGGAAGAAATCTTAACAAGTAAAATAATTTTTCATGCCACGAGATTTTCATTTTTTCTTGGAAAGGGCAGAGGGTGTTGGAATATTTATATTAAAGAACTTAGTAATTGAAAAGAAAAGAAAAGAAAAAACCCCAGAGTTGTTTGACCTTAGGTTGTTTAATTTAAGGTAAGCCTCAAATGATACTCTTTGAAAAGAAAAATAGAAAATCGTACTCAATATATATCACATTTAAATTTAATTATATGGATAGTTCAGATCAGAGATGGAGATGCACAATTAGTACAACAAAATCTTAGAAGGGTTCAAGCAAACTCTTACCCTATCAAATGTAAGTAAGATTGAGTTAAACATTTTTACTCGGACATTTCACAAGTCAGTCCAAATATAATACCGTTTTTGCATTCAACCTTAAAAACCGGCGGGTGAATTGCGGGTGGACCAGTTCTGTTTTGTAATGTATGATTCTTTTTTTTTTGGGGACAAATTTCATAATCTTTATTGTTTCCATGGTGATCCCACCAGTTGATTTTCTGTGCCGTGTCCTCTCAATTTTGATGATCTCTTGCTAGATGTGTAGTTTGTGATATGAGGATGCTCCTTTTGCTCATATCTTGCTCTTCCCACATAAGATTAAAAGAAAGAAAATTTTCAAAAATGGCTTTGCTTTGCTTTGTGTTTGTTTTTGTTTTTGTTTTGTTTTTGTTTTTGGTTTTGTTTTGTTTTTCTGTTTTTTTGTTTTATTTTTTTAGAGTATCCTAACGATTCGGAAAAACTAATTTCATTTTTTTTATCTCGATAGCTAACTCCAACATGAAGCAACCACATTTTAGCCTTCGCAAGTGGGATCCTGTGATGATGGAGATTTTCAATCCAAGGAAGTGAAACATGATGAGGATGAAGTGCAGATACGAGAGAGGATCACATCAGGTTAATTGGGTAGCTCCTCTGTTTTCTCCATTGGCACTTGTCTAATATTCTATGATCATCATGTAAACTTGAGCCTGTCAACAAGCCATCAAGTTGCTTGCCACCCTCTTTTTTAACTGGGATAGTAGATTCCCATTGGAATCTTCGTTCCCAAGGACATGCAGTTTTCAGAGTTTTGTTTGTTCCATCTGCCTTAAGATGATAACAAAGGCTTTTGAATTGTCCTTCCAGATTTAGTGAAGAACAAGTGAGTAAACCCAAAACCTGTTTCTTTGTGCTTGCACTCATCCGATGTGTGCTTCTGCTTTTGCATGCATTTTTCGTATGGAAAGTAATATGACTAAGATTTGTGTATCCATGGAAGTTTAGTTGTTTTTTAATCATCAAAGTCCACTTTTTTTTAGCATTAACCGTGTGAGATTGTATCAAGCATCTGCCTAGTATCCATTTGAAATTCGTTCCTTCTCAGGTTCAAAAGGAGAGGTCAAAAACTCTGTTGATTTTTGGAGCCCTGGTTTCACCCAAGCTTCGAGATGCACAACTTTCTTTTGAAACGGGTAGTAACTAAACTAAGTCAATCCCTTTGAAAATGCTCTCTCTCTCTCACTCTCGCTCTCTCACTCGTGCAACTTTTATTCAGCATTCTTGGAGAATGAGTAAAATTTCTGAGCTTGTTTTGTGCAGCACTGGAGACACTTTTTGGTATAGGAAAGAGAAGATCAGTGATGCTATCTGATAGGAAAATTGTTGTCAAATTCTTTGGCTTTTGATACAAAATCTTTTATATTATTCTAACATTTTTACTAAGAGTGTAAACTAAGTCTCGTTTGGAAATTCTTATAAAAGTTGTCTAGGAGTGATATATAGAGATTAGAATAGAGCATCGTAGAATTTGCCGGTTTTCTTTGTAAAGTCAGAAGTGAGGTGAATCACAGATGCTATAGAGGTTGTCATAGAGACAGTTTAGAATCTACTACAAAAATATATAGTCTATTACAAGACAGAAATAAGGTAGAAGACCTATAGAGACAAGTTATCATGGATTATAAAAATTGTTATACAGGCAAAAAATCTTTTTCTTAATCGAAGACCCAACTCAGCACACTAAATACAGATTGGGTACTACACTTAATCTAAAAATATGATCAGATACACATTTTAATGATTCAACAACTAAGAATCAAATTTACTAAAATAGAAATTTCAAATTCGAGAAAGTTAAATAACTTTTCAGAAAGGATAACTTAATCATTTGCACATATTCAGATTGTTAATCATCTCCATTGGTCAAGTATTTTCAAATTTAAAAATTCCACGTTTTAGGGTGATTATTGGACTTCAAATTTGAACAATTATAGTGGTAAAAATCAGATATTTCAAAGAAGATATATATACTGGAAAATTGAATCTACTCTAATTTTTCACTGCTGTAAGTTGGTTCTGAAGGCAATTTTGAGTCTTTAAGTCTTGGTTATGGTAACAAATTTGTGGATAACTCATTAAAATACAAAAGGAGGGAAATTCAAATTTTAAATTTGAACTAAAACAGTTGAAATATTATAAGAAATTAGGAAAGATTTCAATACTACAAATTAGAACATTAACTAGAAATTTACTCATGTAAAAGTTATTGGGAAGCCAACTTTGCAAACATATCTCTTCACGATGGTGACTAATTTTGCAAAGACTTTTTTTTGGAATTTAAAGTTTGATATACAGAGAATATTCAGCATCATTTATGGAGCTATTTCAATACTTTTGGAGTGAGATATTCATTCTATAAATTGGTTACTTGAATAGCCAAAGTTGTGTTGTGTACTAAGTTTTGTGAGGTAGTTTGGTGAGAGTTGAGAATCTATCTCTGTTAGATAAAGGCATCTCAGTTTAAGAAGAATATAAGTCAATAGTTTGGATTGTAACTTATAACTCTTTATCATGGTGGAAAACTGGCAGGGTGGTAGACCTCAGCTTCTTGAGTTGGAAGAGTGGATATAGGTATGAGACCGAACCACTATAAAATTAGGATTGCCTCTCTATCCCTTACTCTTATTTCCTATTGCGTATATTTAGATTGACCATAGAATTAATTAGAATCTAACTGGAGTTAAATTAAGAAATTGAGGCTAGTCAAAGACAACTAATTCAACCTCCTCTTGGTTGTCTTAAGGACCAATAAGTGGTATCAGAGCCAATACCCTAATCCACTAGAGTGATCTCTTAGAGTAAAATATCCATGACCTTTTCTTATAAATTTGGCCAAACTATCAATAGAACACCCTATTTTGATGGTGCAAACTTTTCTTATTAGAAGTATATGATGGAGACATTTATAAAAGCCACTGACTATAAGATTTGTGAGGTCATTATCTCTGAAAACCTAGATGTGAAAGGCCAAATAATAACAAAAGATGCAAGAGAATAGTTTTTATAAACTTTAGGGCTAAACACTTACTTTTAGTACTATTCTCCCACTGATTTTATTCTTGATTTTTCATGTGTTACAGATAAAGAAATTTGGGATAGATTTTGCATCACTCATGAAGGAAATAGTATGGTGAAGGACTAGAATAAATTTGTTGATACAAGAGTATGAAATTTTTTTGGTTTAGCCAGGGGAAAAAATCAAAGATATGTTTAATTATTTTCCTGTTATTACTAATGAATTAAACTTATTTGGCAAAAATATTTCAGATACTAATCATATTAGGAAGATCCTTCATGCGCTACCTAGAGCATCAGATGCCAAGAAAACAATAATTGAGGAAGCACAAGTTCTGAACAAGTTGTCCCTAAATGAGTTAAGAGACAAATTGAAATCATATGAGGCAAAAATCTTCTATGCTGCTAAAACAGAAGGCAAGAGGAAAACAATAGATTTCATAGCAAAAGAGGATGAAGGTTCAAAAGATGAAGAAAATAGTGATCAAGAGTTGAATATGTTAACAAAAAGACTCAGCCGTGTTTTTAAAAAGAAAAGTAAAAAATTTTTCAAATCTAAAAAGACTAATAACTCACGAAAGCCTAAGTCAAGTGCAAGAAAAGATAGCAAAGAAAAGGAATAGAATGAGAAAAATAATTTGTTACGAATGTAAGAAACCAAGTCACATAAAAATACGAGTGCCTTGTTCTGATATGAAAGATTGAGACTTTCAAAAAGAAAGGGAAGGTAATGGTGGCCACTCTGACTCACTTGGCAAAAAGATTTCAGATATTGATCAGATTAGGAAAATCCTTCGTGTGCTACCTAGAGCATGGGACGTCAAAAAAACAACAATTGAGGAAACATAGGATCTAAATAAGTTGTTCCTAAATGAGCTACGAGGTAAATTAATGTCGTATGAGGCTGAAATCTTTTATGTTCCTGAAACAAAAAGCAAGAGGAAAATAATAACTTTCACAGCAAAAAAGGATGAAGGTTCAGGAGATGAAGAAGGTAGTAACCAAAAGCTGAATATGCTAACAAAAAAACTTAGTCGTGTTTTTAAAAAGAAAGATAAAAAATTTTTCAAATCTAAAAAAATTAATAACTCACAAAAGCTAAAGTCAAGTACAGAAAAGTCAATAAAGAAAAGGAGCAGAAGGAAGAAATAATTTATTACGAATGTAAGAAAACAAGTCACATAAAATACGAGTGTCCTGTTCTGATAAGAAAGATTGAGACATTAAAAAAGAAACGTAATGTAATGGTGGCAATTTGGAGTGATTCAGAAGAGAAAAATTCAAATTCTGAAAATTCTAAAGCTTCTGAAGAAGTCAACCTTGTCTGATAGCCAATATTCAGGTAGATTTTGAAACCCACTCAAATTATTCTATTCAGTACATTTCTAAAACTAACAAACTGTTAAAAATTATCTCAAACCTCAAGCGTAAGAATATAATCTTAGAAAATGAAAAAGTTATGCTTAGACAAATAATTTTTTTTTTACTGAACTTAGAATTAAAAGCAATTATTACTGAAAATGTAAGTTTAAAAAATGAAATTAAAGTTCTTAAAAATAGGTTAGAAGATTTGTCAAAATTCATAGAAACCACATTTAAGAAATTTCATGAAAGTGATGAAAAACTATCAGAATTACTTTCAATTCAATGAAAATATATTTTTTAAAACTGATTTGAAGTATAAAAATGATTCAGAAATTACTTGAAAAACTATCAAACTGTTTTTGTTAAAACTGCAGAAGAAAGATAGATTAAATATTCACAAACTGTAAAAAATTAGCATAAAAGCATGCATAGAGGCACCCATAGAAACTATCATGAAAAAATAAAATATCAGGAAAAATACAGTATTGGATTCAAGTATAAGAAATCAATGTCTTTTCAGAATAATTATATGCATAGAAACTATAAACCTAATTATTTAAAAAATAAAAATAATTTTTCCTACTATATATGTCACAAATTTGATTACTTTACTAAAAATTATTTTATGAATAAAATTAGTATATTTTAAGAAAAATTTAATTCAAATACAAACTTGTTTTTCTAGAGGATCCAAACTTATTTGCATTCCAAAAAATAGATGATATTTTTCTTCATTGTAAAGGAACAAGAGGCAAGAGTCAAAAGAAAATGGTATATCGATAGCAAATGTTCAAGATACAATGGGAGACGCCTTATTGTTCAAAAAGCTTGAAAGAAAAGATCATGGAGTGATGACCTTTAGAGACAACAAAAAATCATTATAAAAGACACTATCAGTATAAATTCTACTACAATAAAAAATGTATTTTTTGTTGATAAGTTGATATATAATTTATTAAATATTAGTTGATTGTATAATTTAGGGTTTCATGTGTAATTTAAAAGAAATTATTGTATTGTCTTTAATAGTGAAACACAAGAAAATATTTTTGAAGAAAATTTTATAGATTATTCATTAAATAGCAAAACATTTAGAATTTTTAATAAAAAAACTAGAGTTATGGAAGAATCTACTAATGTAAAATTTCATGAAAATGAATTTCAAGATTTGGAAAATGAAAAAGATAATGAGAATATAAAAATACAAAAAACTCCCCAATGAAAATGATAAAAATAAAGATGTAGAAATTGAAAATGAATCTACAAAGGAAGTTATTAAAATCTAAAGAAATTTTATCTAGTCACTCACAAGATAATATTATTAATGATATAAATGAAGACATAAGAACTAAATCAAGTTATAGAGAATCAATTTGCATTATTGTTTAACATAGATCCGAAAAATATAGAGAAAGCCCTTAATGATGAAAATTGGATAGAAGGGTACCTATCGATTTTAAGGAAATAAGATTGTGAGTTAGGTATCTTTAAAAAAAAATTAGTTACTTTATCCACAGTCAAGTCAGAATACGTCTCTACATGAAATTGTTATATTCAAATTTTATCGTTAAAACAGCAATTTAGAGATTATGGATTACATTATAAGAATATTATGATAAAATATGATAATACGAGCACTATTTGTCTCACAAAAAATCTTATAAATCATTCAAAATTCAAACATATAGAGGTTAGATACTATTTCATTAGAGATTATGTTATAAGATGGAGATGTTGTTTTTGAGTATGTTGAAACCAAAAATCAGCGTGTTGATATTTTTACAAAACCCTCAAATAGAGAGAGATTTGAAAATATTATA
Organism: Dillenia suffruticosa; assembly: GCA_033439265.1. NCBI lineage: Eukaryota > Viridiplantae > Streptophyta > Magnoliopsida > Dilleniales > Dilleniaceae > Dillenia > Dillenia suffruticosa. Next base: position 14,386,872 of record JAVTVX010000013.1, on the reverse strand, counting down.
AATGAAATTGGAGTATGTTTTCCATTTTAAAATTTAAAAAAAGGAGAGGTTTGCATAGAGGCTAACAAGTTAAAAGGAGTAGACTCTATAGAAGTTGACTCAAAGAAACCCAAGAGCCGCTTCTCTCATCTCTCCCCTTTTCGCAAACCTTAACCCAAGAAATCCTAAAATCGTTTAATCAAATGGTTCCTTGCAGATCAGTATGAATTTTGAACAAAATCTCCAAAGAAAAAACCACTTCATAAGTCAATCTCTTTAGATTTGGAATCTTCCAAATCAGAATTTTCGAAATTTCACTCTATCAATGAAAAGACTTCTCGATCTTCTTAACAAAATTCACAATCTTTTTATCAAGTACAAAATTCCCCACATCAAGAATCCCAATCACGATCATCACAACATAAATTTCAACATTCACAATCTGAACCCCAGTCTTCTCAACCTGAACCTTCGGATAACCAAACCTTCATGAACCCAAAATCAAAATACCATGTGTTCTATGTAGATCGATAATGTTCGAAATTAATCCTTGTAAATTTATGGATTTTGGATATTTTGAAAAGATGGGTTTAGAGATGAAAAGGCTTTTTGAAAGGATTGGAGGGGTTAGACTCTGTAATGTGAATAGGGTTGTATTCAATGGGTTATTTTGTATTTTTATAAGAACTTTAGATGCAGACAATTCTGAAAAATTAGTATCTAGAATCTTGTGGTTTTGTATTGAAATTTTTAAAGAAAATGTTATTGAATGTTTAGGATTTAAGAGAACTGAAAGATGATTCTTTAGAAAAGATGAGAAAACATAAGTTTTATAATCAGTTTAAAGCAAAAAATTATTCTGGAGGAGGTTATCTATATGAAAAGGATTTCCCTCTACGAATTCAAGTTGTACACAAAATGGTGATTATGTCTCTGATATTAAATAATATTGCGTACCAAATACAATAAAATTAAACATAAAATAACAATAATCCAAAATAGAGGATCGTCATTGACGATTCCGATGAACTCTGATAACTGCAATACCACCAAAATGATCCTTAGGATGAGTACAAATCTTTTAATTTCTTAATTCGCTTAATAGATAGTGTGGAGTTAAGAAATTTGGATTTAGAGACTCAATGCACTAAGAGAAAGTTTATATAGGCTTTCAACCATAAAAAAGTCATTAAAATCCTATAATTATCAACATAAATTATTGCTGAATGTTATGGAAAGACAATTAAACATTCATAATGGAAAAACAAAGATTAATTATGTCAAGATTTGAATGGGCCACCAAAATCCGATCAAATGCTAGCCAATTCAAATTCATTCCATTTTTTTTATCATATTTAATCACTGTCTATTATATTTTTTTCCATTAACTTGATTTTTGAATGCATGTAATTTGAATTTCTCAAAAAATTCCTAACATTCTCCCTTTTGGCCTAAAAAACCGACTTGAAATCAAAACCAAATAGTACACGAGTTAAGCTGATAAGTTCTCTAAAAATGAGTATTATTTTCTGTATACTACAGTGCATTTATTTTCTAATGTGATGGTAATATTTACTTTATGAAGAAACCCTACGCTTATTGAGGATCCAAATCTTAAAAAAAATATATACACAACTTTATTGAGAAAATTTATCTTTGAGTTTCATTTAAAAAAAAATAATAAACTTATATTTACAACATGATCTCTGAATCTACTTGGTGATATGCGTTTGGTTAAGAGATCAGTCAACATACAATTAGTGTTAATATGTTGGATTATAATTTTATTTTCAAATACTTTTTTCCTAATGGTTAAATACTTTATATCGATGTGGTGATTTCGACTACTATTTTTATTATTCTTAACAAAAAATACAGCATTGAATAGTCACAAAATCCTAAAATCGGATATGAAACTTTTGAGCTACACCATGTGTAACGTATGCTCAAAACACGCCACGAGTTTAGTTTCTATAATGGAGGTCGCAGTCAATGTTTGTTTAGCACTCCTTTACGATACAACTTTACCAACAATCATGAAAATGAAACCTAAGGTTGATTTTTGGGAATCAACATAGCTGACAAAGTCCGAATCTGAGTACGCGACTACTTCCAGACCATCGGTTCTTTTGTAAGCGTATGTTTCTTGGTCCTTGTTGGTACTTCAATATATTCTTTGCAACCTTCCAATGTTCGAAACCTGAGTTATTTTGATATCTTCTTAACATCTCTACAATATGTACTATATCATCTCATGTATAGATCTGCGCATACATAAGACTTTTAACAACAAAAGCATGTGAGATGTTAACCATCTGTTCTCTTTCCAAATCTTTCTTAGGGCATTAGTCCAAATCGAACGTATCCCTTTTGACTATCGAAACTATACGTGGTGAACAATTCTCAATCCTGTATCTGTTAAATACTTTGTTGATATAAGTCTCTTGAGATAGTCTCAGGATTTTATAGGATCTTTCTTGATATAACTTTATGCTAATAATATAAGATGCATTACATAGATTCTTTTTCTCAAAATTCTCTGAGAGGAACTGTTTCATCTTACACAATATCTCCCTTATCATTGGTGGAAAATAATATATCATCCACATATAGGATAAGAAAATAAAATCTACTCCCACTAAACTTAAGGTATATGCATTGATCTATAATATTCTCTTCAAAACCGAATGAAATGACTATATTGTAAAATTTCAAATATCACTAGCAGGATACTTATTTCAACCTATATATGGTTTTCTTAAATTTGCACACTAAATGCTCACTATCACTAGAGAAAAATCTTTCAGATTGATACATGTAAACCTCTTCCTCTAACTTCCCATTAAAGAAAGTCATTTTCACATCAATGTGTTGTAATTCTAGATCGAAATATGCAACAAATACCACAATGATATATAGGGAATCTTTCTTAGACACCATAGAAAATGTCTCAGAGTAATCGATTCCTCCCTATTGGATGAACTCTTTAACAACAAGTTTGACATTATATTTATCGATATTGTTTAATGAGTCAGTCTTAGTTTTGAAGGCCCATTTATATTCGATGGGTTTTACCTAATCTGACAACTTTCAAGATTCCATACTCTATTGATCCTTATGGAGTCTATCTATTCATGGCATTTAGCTTTAAGATCGAGTCCTTAGAACTCATGCTTCTGCAAAAGTTTTCGGATCCTCTACGGCTTCCACATTATAGTCAAATTTTTGAAAGTACACCATATATAATCATCAGGTATAGTTGATCTTCTTTCTTAAATATATTTTCTTAATGTTGGTTCAACATTCTTCAAAGGAGAAGGTTAACCGACTTGATCTTGACCAGCTATTTGTGACATTTCTTGATTGTCATCTGTAACTTGATTTATGTCCATAGGTACTTGAGGGTCATTTTGGATGATAACTAATTTGGTACTTGAACTTGATGAGATATTTGATAGGTCCCTTTTAGAAGTTAAGTCCCGCAAGTAATTCCTCCCACTAACCAAATCATTCTCCAGAAATCTAGTATTTATAGATTCCACATATTTAGTGTTGTAGGATAGACAATAAAATCGGTATCTTTTGAATTTATCGACATAACTAACAAAGTATGCAGTCATGGCCCTTGCATCTAATTTCTTTTCTCATAAATTGTAAACCCTTATCTCTGCAGGACAACCCCAAATGCGTAATGTTTGAAATTGGGTTTCCAACTCTTAAATAACTCGAAGGAGTTTTAACAACAAGTTTGGTTGGAACCCTGTTTAAGATGTACATTACCGTCTTGAAACTTTTAATCTATAAGAATTTAGACAGTTTGGAGGTAGCTATCATACTCCTAACAATATCAAGCAAGATTCTGTTTCTTCTTTCAACTATCACATTTTGTGGTCAAGTAAACCAGACATGGTGTATTGGGCAACAATTCCAATTCTCTAAAGGAACTTTACAAATGGACCTGGTATTTGTCCATCATCTATTTACCTTCCATAGTATTCTCCACCTCTATCTGACCTCACGACTTTTATTTGCTTACTGCATTTTTTCTTTACTTCTGCCTTGAAAATTTTAAAGATATCTAACATCTTGTCCTTATGACAGAGGATATAGACATACATGCATTGTAAGTAGTCATCTATAAATGAGATGAAAAAACTGTGACTATATGAGTCTGTACCTGGAATACAAATGTCTACATGTGTGATTTTAAGCAATTCTAACCTCTTCCTGGTACCTTTTTGAGTCTTGTTGGTCTACTTTCCCTTAATGCATTCCATACATGTCTCAAAGTCATTAAAGTGTAGGGTATCAAATATCTCATCATTTACCAATTTTTTTATCCTCATTATGGAGATGTGTCATAATTTTCGGTACCATAACATGGAAGAGTTTTCTTCAATAATGCTTTTTTTTTTAACTCTTGTATGTGTTACATTCATGCATGTGCTTGTCTTGCAAAGTAATACTATACAATCCATCTAATAATAGACTAAAAATGATATTTGAATCAAAAAAATAATATTATTTTATTACTAAATTGGAAAGAGTAACCGAATTATATAAGTTTTGAAACGAAAATTGGAGTAACCAAATTATATAAGTTTTTGAAATGGAAATTAATTTCCTAGAAACTTAGGTACATAAAATATTCTTTCCAATTTCAAAATATGCTCTTTTGCCAGAATGAGCTCGCAATCGCCAGTTCCTTTTACCCGTGAGTTCAACATGTTGCCCAAGTAGATGAATTGTTCACGATCCACTAGTTTGCTTAGATTTTGCAAGCTTTGCAACACATTCGTAATATAAATGGCATAAACAGAATTAATCCACCATGTGTATAAAAAATCTTAGTCATGTAAGATTCATAACAAAGTAATGAAATTTTTATACCTTTATTTTCAAGCCATTACTTGTATGTTGTACAATTCTTTTTTATGTGTCCTTTCTTTTTTTAGAAGAAACACTTGGACTCTTTCTTTATATCCGCTTTTGGTTTTGTGCCCTTTCGATTCAGTTTGATCTTATCCTTTTTCTTTCCTTGCACTGCCACATGTGCACTTGCAGAATTTTGCTTCATCTTTATCAACAGGCTTCCTTCCTCCTATACATACATAACCATCAACTCATTGATAGACATTTCTCTTTATGTGTGTTGTAGGAGATTTTAGAAGTACCATAAGGCTGAGAGAGAGAATTCAAAATAAAGTGTACGAGAAAAGATTCGGACATCTCAATCTCCTGAATTTTTAATTGAGCTGTTATGTCACGCATTCGCATGATGTGTTCAAGCACATCATGGATAGTAGTGAGCCTCATGGAGGAAAACTACATAATAAGGGTATTGGTTAAAGATTTTTCTGATATATCGAATTGCTCATCTATGATTGAAGGAAGAGCATGAACATTGGTATGCTGGTTGACTGAGTCACAAATACCATCCAAAATTTTGCTTTTTATGGACACGATTAGATCGCTTCTATTGTTCATAAAAAGCTTTTTCCGTCGTAGAACTGGTATCGGTTACTAGAGGTGGCTTGTCTTTCCGAATAGTATAGTTAATTTCCAGACATCACAAATGGAGAAGAATTATTTCTTGCTGTTAATTTGAAAAAATTAGATTTTAAATTAATGGTTTGGAATATTATAAAATAAATAAATATGCATACTAACTATATATGAGATATTTAATATATGTCTATGAATGCAAATATATGAAAATAAATTTATGATATAAAAATTTTTTGTGGACTAAATTTTTAATTCTATTAGATTTATTTGATTTTATGATTAGATTTACCAAAAATAGTTCATTTCCTAGTACCTGTGGGTTAATTAGGAAATTACCATTAGCTCGTCTATCTTTGATCACTTTTGATAAGACGATATCTCTAGTGTAATAGGTAGGTTCTTAGATAGGTGATTAGTCATATGAAACATTTTAAAAACTAGCACTACAAAAAAACACGGTTTTAACCACGGATTTTCACGACAGAAAAAATTTATCGCTATTTTGCGACGGATTTAGCGACGAAAATGTTTTTCGTCGCTAATTTGCCACAACATTTGGAACGAAAAAAAAGTTGTGGCTAAATTAGCGACGGATACATCATTCGTAGCAAAATTCGTAACTAATTAGTGATGAAAAAATTTTCGTGGCTAAATTCGTCGCTAATTAGTGACGTAAAAATTTTCGTGACTAAATTCGTCGCTAATTGGGGACAAAAAATTTTTCGTTGCAAATTTCGTCGCTAAATATGGCAAAATTTTACCACCGATTTAAAATTCGTCGCAAAATTTAATCTTTTTTAGATAGAATTTTATTTTTTTATTATTCTTTTTATTTTATTAATATGTAATATTTAAATTAAAAATTAATTTAGTAACGGAAAACAAATCCGTCGCTAGATGAAAATCCCAATCCCTATATTCGGTAATTTAGTGACGGATTAAAATCCGTCGCGGAATTTAATTTTTTTTTTAATTAGAATTTTATTTTATTTTTATTTTATTTTAATAATTTAGCGACGGATTCCAAATCCGTCGCTGAATTTTATATTCTTTTAATTATAATTTTATTTTTATTTTTATTTTATTTTATTAATTTATATTAACAAATCATATTATTATTTTATAATATTTTAATTTACATTTTATTTTATTCTATTATATTTCATTTTTTAGAAGAATAATGTTATTTAATTCTTAAAAAAACCATATATTTTATTTTATTTAAATTATATATATATTTTAATTAATTTATTATTTTTTTTACTTTTTTTATTTAATATTTTTTATTATTGTATAGGTAATTTTATTTTATTTCAATTAATTTATTTAATAATATAAATTTTTTAATAAAATATTAATGCATGAGCGGGCGCCGGCGCATGCACGCACGGGCGCCTGCCTGCCTAGGCGTCCGCGCCCTGCGCGCGCCTGTCTCGGCACCCGCGCGTGCCAGGGCGCCCGCGCCTGGGCGTGCCTGCCTGCGTGCGGGCGCCCAGGCAGGCAGGCGCGGGCGCCCGCGCCAGCGCCAGGGCGTGCCTACCTGGGCGCCAGCGCCCGGGCGTGGCTGCCTGGGCGCCTAGGCAGGCGCGGGCGCCCATGACCCAACAGGCGCACGTGCCCGCGCCCGCGCTTGCCTGGGCGTGCCTGCCTGGGCGCCCAGGCAGGCGCGCAGGCGCGCGGGCGCCCGCGCGCCCTTTGTTTTAATACTAAAAAAACATGCATGCGGGTGGAGGGTGGAAGGAATGCAACTTTTTCCACCTTTTTGTTTCCTATTCTTACTTTTTTTTTTCCATTGGTTTTTTTTTATTTCTATTTTCATTTCTTATATATAATAATTTTATTGAAATTTGAATAAAAATATTTTGTGATTAAATATATAGATTTTTTAAATTATTAATATGTTATAATTTATTGATAATTATAATTTTATAGTTTTGAGATGCATTTTTAAATTATGGATTAAAAAAATAAAATAAAAATGAAAAAGAATAATAGAATAATAAAATAAAAGAAAAAAGAAGAAATCAAAATATAATATTAATATATTTTTTTAATTAATTTATTATTTTATTTTAAATTAGTATTTTTTTTATTTTTTTATTTTATTAAAAATTATCATATTTATTATTTTTAATTAATATTATTTTAGATTGGTGGTATAAATAAAAAAAAGTTTTTATTTTTATTATTTAAATTATTATTATATATTATTTTATTATTATTAGAAAAATGTGAAAAAATGTAATAAATAATAAAAAAATAAATTTATATCACAATAATATGTTTGGCTCAGTGGTTGGTTTACACATTGCGTGTGTGTGCAGGGGTTCGTGCAGGAGTTCGGAGTTCGAATCACGGTGGAGGCAGAAGCGCGGTATTTTTCAGCAATTAAGAGTTGATGCTGCGCGGGGTGCTGACTCGGGCGGGTAGGTGGGGGAGCTGGCTTGGGCGGGCTCGGGCGGGCAGGTGGGGGTGCTGGGGTGGGTGTGCACGTGGCTGGGGATGCTGGGGTGGGTGGGCACGTGGCTGGCTCATGGCCAAGGTATATGGAATCAGCGATGGAAGAATCCGTCGCTCATTCAGCGGCGGATTTGGGCGACGAATTCTAAATCCGTCACTAATTCAGCGACGGATAATTTTTTGACGGGTTTATTTTCCCGAGCGACGGATTTGGAATCCGTCGCTAATTCAGCGACGGATTTGGGCGACGAATTCTAAATCCGTCACTAATTCAGCGACGGATAATTTTTTGACGGATTTGTTTTCCCCTAAATTAGCGACGGATTTTAGCGACAAAAATCATTTGTCGCTAAATTTAGCGACGGATTCCAGATTTTCGTCGCTAAATCCGTCGCTAATATTTTTAGTGACGAATTTTTTAAAAATTTTCGTTGCTAAATTTGTGGGTAAAAGACTATTTTTTTGTAGTGTAGCCAATCTTAGACTTATCTATTTTTTTGACAGAACTAGTTTAAACATGCACTAGAGCAACCATACTTATAGTATTATCTTGCAAAAGAATTTTAACTATGTAGATTACTATTGAAATTAGTTATTTTGATATCTCGTATCCAATTTTATTATTTTATGTAATAAAAATTCCTATGGGAATTTTAATGACAAATTGTCCTTTTCCTAATATAATCACGTCTTTATACATAATTTTCTACATAATTATGATTACAGTGGCTAGATCCTAATTAATTTTAGAAATTATATTGATTACTAGAATAATAATGTTACTTAATTCTATCATACCAAAATCGATAAAATTTTAATATGAAAATGCAACCAAATCAATTAATTCATTTTATTAATTTTGTACCTCGTTTCACGTACAAAATTATACTCAAAATTAATTTTTTCAAAATTTGGATTTAGAAGATACTTTGACAATTTTTGGGAATTTTGAAAATTTTTGGCCCTAAAAAATTTTAATAATTTTGTACGTTCTCTTATATACAAAATTATTCCAAAACTAACTTTACACATAATTTCCAAATATTATACTTTGAAAAAATTTTAGAATTTTTTTTTTGGATTTTTAAAGTTGGAAAATTAATTTTAAAGTCTTAAGGACCAAACTGTAACATTTTAAAGTTTATTGGGTCCTTTTGAAAATAATGTTGCAAGGAATAGATTGCAACAAAAATAAAATTTGGAAAACCATGAAATTAATAGAAGTTTCTAGCAACGATTCTTTTAAAAAAACTAAAAGGGTTTTGGCCACACAAGGTGGGGCCTTGGCCCGGTTTGTTTTTTTTTCCTTGTGTGTGTCATAATTATTGAAAGAAAATGATAAAAGAAGTAAAAAAAAAAAGAGAGAGAGAGAAGAACAAGAAGCCCAAAAAAAGTTAAAAAAAAAAGTAAAAAAAAGGAAGAAGAAACCTCTCCAAAAAAAGAGGGAACAGTAGCCAACTGTTCCTATTCGAGGAGGCATTCCCTCCCACTCCCCCGTCCCGGACGAGTGAAGTGTCGAAAAAAATAAAAAAGGAAAAGAAGAAACAAAAAAAAGAAGTAAAAAAGAAAGTAACAAATTGGTGATAGAGGAACAAAAAAAGTGAAAAAAAAAAGAATGGTGAAGGGTGAAAAAAAAAGTACAAAAAAAAAGAAGAAAAAAACCAAAAAAAGAAAAAAAAAAGGTGTAGGGTGAAAAAAAGGAAGTAAAAAAAAATGAAGAAGCAAAAAGCAGGGAAAATGTGTAAAAAAAAAACAAAAGTAGCAAATCGATAATAGTAGAACAAAAAAAAAGGAGAAAAAAAAAAGAAATACAAAGAGTAAAAAAAAAATGAAAAAGAAGAATTAAGAAGAAGAAATCCAAAAGAAGTAAAAAAAAAAAGGAAAAAATGAAAAAAGGGAATCGAAAAGGATGAGAAAAAAAAAGAAGAAAAAAAGGGTAAATGGGTGAAAAAAAAGATGAAAAAACACCAAAAAAAAGAGAAAAAAAAGGGGAAATAGTAATTCACTGTTCCCGTCTTAGGTGGCACTATCAAAGTACTCCCCCTACCCGAAGATGAAATCGCTAAAAAAAAAGAGAGAACAGTATCCAACTATTTTCATCCAAGGTGGCATTCCCTCCCACTCCCCCCTCCCTTATGAGTGAATGGTGGAAAAAAATGAAAAAGGAAAAAAAACCAAAATAAAGAAATAAAGAAAAAAAGAATAGTAACAAATCGCTAATAGTGGAACAAAAAAAATGAGTGAGAAAAAAAAAAGTGAAGGATGAAAAAAAAAGTCAAAATAAAGAAGAAGAAGAAGAAAAAAAAGTAAAAAAAAAAAGCAAAAGAAGCAAACCAGTAATAGTGGAACCCAAAAAAATGAGCGAAAAAAAAGAAGGACGAAATGTGAAAAAAAAGTAAAAAAAAAAAACAAGAAGAAGAAGAAAAAACCCAAAAAAAAGTAAAAAATGTTCCTATCCTAGGGGGCACTCCCAAAGTACTCCCCCTCCTCGAAAAAGAAACCCCTAAAAAAAGGAGGAAACAACATCCAACTATTTCCATCTGAGGTGGCATTCCCTCCCACTCCCCTCCCCCACGAGTAAAGGGTGAAAAAAAAAGTAAAAAAGGAAAAGTAGAAACCAAAAAAAAAAGAAGTAAAGAAAAAAAGAATAATAACAAATTAGTAACTGTGGAATAAAAAAATGAGTGAAACAAAAGAAGGGTGAAGGGTGGAAAAAAAAAAGAATAAGAAACCCAAAAAGAGTAAAAATTAAAGAAGAAGAAGGGTGTAGGGTGAAAAAAAAAGTCAAAAAAAAAGAATAAGCAAAAAGAAGGGCAAATGGATAAAAAAAAGGAAGTAAAAAAAAAAAGAAGCAAAAGTAGCAAACCAATAACAATGGAACAAAAAAAAATGAGGGAAAAAAGGGGCAAAGAGTGAAAAAAAGAAGTAAAAAAATAAGAAGAAGAAGAAGAAATCCAAAAAAAGTAAAAAATGTTTCCGTTCTAGGTGGCACTCCCCAAGTACTCCCCCTTCCCGAAGAAGAAACCCTTAAAAAAAAGGGGGAACAATATCCAACTGTTTCCATCCGAGATGGCATTTCCTCCCACTCCCCTTCCCCAACGAGTGAAGGGTGGGAAAAAAAAAAGTAAAAAAGGAAAAGAAGAAACAAAAAAAAGAAGTAAAGAAAAAAAGAACAGTAATAAATCTGTAACAGTGGAACAAAAAAATGAATGAAAAAAAAGGATGAAGGGTGAAAAAGAAAGTTAAAAAGAAGAAAAAGAAGAAGAAACCAAAAAAAAGTTAAAAAAAAAGGAAGGGTGTAGGGTTAAAAAAAACAAAATAAGCAAAAAGAAGGGTAAATAGATGAAAAAAAGAAGTAAAAAAAGAGAGCAAAAGTAACAAACCAGTAATAGAGGAATCCAAAAAAAATAGTGAAAAAAAGGGCGAATGGTAAAAAAAAAAGAAGTAAAAGAAGAAGAAGAAACCCAAAAAAAGTAAAAAAAAAAAAAAAAAAAGAAAGAAAAAGGGGAAGGGAAAAGGGTAAAAAAAAAGGAAGGAAAAAAAAGGCAAATGGGTAAAAAAAAAGAATTAAAAAAATGATGAAAAAATACAAAAGAAAGAGAAAAAAAGGAGGGGGAACAACAGCACATTGTTCCCATCCGACGTGGTACTCCCAAAGCACTCCCCCTCCTCAAAAGGTACGGCCTTGGCCCAGGTTTTTTTTTTCTTTTTCTTGTGTACATTATAATTATTGAAAAAAAATGGTGAAAAGTGAAAAAAAGAAATAAAAAAGAAAAAGAAGAAACCAAAAAAAAGTAGTAAAAAAACGGAATAGTAGAAAATGGGTACAAGGGGAACCCAAAAAAAGGAGTGAAAAAAAAAGAAAGGTGAAGGTGAAAAAAAAAAGTAGAAAAAAGAAGAAAACAAAAAAAGTAAAAAACAAAAACAGGAAGGGTGAAGGGTGAAAAAAAAAGTAAAAAAATAAAAAAAAAAACCGAAGGGTAAAGGATGAAAAAAAATATAAAAAAAAAGAACCCCCAAAAAAGGAACAGTAGCAAACTGTTCCCATCCAAGGTGGCAATTCCTCCCACTTTCCCATCCCTACTTGTTTTTTTAAAAAAACTTTTAATAGTGTGTTACTGTACATACACACGGTTTTTTTATTGGATGATATTTTTGTAAATTAAACAATAAAAAATGGATCAAAAAAAGGAAATGGTTCGAAAAAAACTAAATTGCACCAAGAGACATCAAGAGGAGGAGGGACTCCCAAAAAGAGTTGCGAAAACAGTGAAACCCATAAAAAAAAGTTAAAAAAAAGCCGGAGAGAGGAGAAGAGATAGATAAATAAGGAAAAAAGGGTGAAGGAAGAAAAAAAAGAAGTAAAAAAAAGCAAAAAAAAAAAGAAGAAAAAAAAAACAAGTAAAAAAAAAGGAATAGTAACAAACCAGTAATAGTGGAACCCAAAAGAAAAATAGTGAAAAAAATGGTAGAGGGTGAAAAAAAAAGAAGTAAAAAAAAGAGACGAAAAAAAAGAAGGGTAAAGGGTGAAAAAAAAAGAAGTAAAAAAAAAGGAACAAGAAACTCCAAAAAGAAAAGAAAGAAAAAGGGAACAATAACAAACTGTTCCTATCCGAAATGGCAATCCTTCCCACCATTTTCTCACTTGTTTCTTTATATATAGTTAAGACAAATTAAAATTAAGACAAAATTAAGATTATAGAAAGAAACCCAAAATAAAGAGAAAATAGTAGCCAACCGTTCCCATCTGAGGTGGCATTCCTCCCACTCCCTTCTCCCCACGAGTGAAGGATGGAAGAAAGAAGTAAAAAAAAAAAAAAGAAATAGTAGCAAACCAGTAACATGAAATCCAAAAAAAGTAAAAAAAAAAAAAAAAGGAATGGTAAATGAAGAAAAAAAAAGAAGGAAAAAAAGGGTAAATGGGTGAAAAAAGAAATAAAAAAATAGGAACAGTAACAAATTGGTAATAGTGGAATAAAAAAAAGAGCTAAAAAAAAGAAAGACAAAGGGTGAAAAAAAAAAAGAAGAAAGCCAAAAAAAGTAAAAAAAAAAAAAAAAGGAAGGGTGAAGGGTGAAAAAAAAAGTAGAAAAAAGAAGCAAAAAAGAGTAAATGAGTGAAAAAATGAAGTGAAAAAACAAAGGAACAGTAACAAATTGGTAATAGTGGAACAAAAAAAATGAGTAAAAAAAACGAAGGGTGAAGGTTGGAAAAAAAAAGTAAAAAAAAAAGAAGAAAAAGAAACCCAAAAAAAGTATAAAAAAAAGAGGGGAAGGGTAAAAAAAAAAAAGCAAAAAAAAGAAAAAAAAGATAAATGGGTAAAAAAATAAAAAAGAAATAAAAAGAAACCCAAAAAAAGAAAAAAAGAGAGAGATGAATAGTAGCAAACTATTCACAATCGAGGTGACAAAGCTTCATACACCCCCTCCCTCTCTTGTTCTTTTCTATTATAGTAACATAAGATAAACATTCCAACGTGTTGACTTTTCCACGTGGACAAACTTTAACTTTATTTAAAATAAATAAAAATTGAAACACACGTGGTGTGGCTTGGGTGTTGGGGTCACATCAATTTACTTTCATGCCACATGTCTCGCAAGGCCATTGTAACAATACTCTCTAGAGAGGGAAAAATGTATAGAGAGAGATAGATAGAGAGAGAGAGAGAAAGAGAGAGAATTAAGATATCGAAAGAGAAGACGATAGAGAAAGAGAGAGGGAGAATAAAAGAGAGAAAAAAATATTACATTTCATTATATTCAGTTCCATACTAATACATGTTTTGACATTACTATTTATACTATTTTTACTAACTACTTAATAATTTCCATTAACTACTAACTAATGTATTAACTATTAACTAATATTTTTAACTATGATTAACCACTAATCCTACTTGTTACAATACTTCTTCCTTGAAAACATCCTTGTCCTCAAGGATGGGAAAAAAAAATCAAGAATTGAAACTTGAATCCATAAATCTTGAACCATGGTTTACATTTGTGTTGAAAGATAAGATGATAAATACGAACAATCGATATGACTTGAGTTACATGAAGAGTAGTGAGAGAAAAATAGAAATGAGAGAGCTTGATAGAGACATTTCTTCAACTTCTTTTTGGTGAATGATTTTTCCCAACGAACAATGGAAATTCAATCTTTGAAGAGTTTAACACGTATCCACCATCAAGAACTTCTTTCTTGGACAATTGAAATCTTGCTTCATTAATGGGTTCTTCTTCAGTCATTTGTGATCCTTCTTCCACCCTTAACATTTCTTTACTAGAAGTGGATAGAATGAAAGACTCAAAAAATGTATTAATACCTTGTTCTTCCATATGTGTTGATATTGTTTCATTTATTACTTGAATTGTTTCATTGCTTTTCAATTTCTTTTCATTTTCTTGCTCATTTTCCACCAAAGTTTTGATATCTTCAACGATACCAAACATTTTCAATATAACTTTGAATTTGTCATTAATCCTTGCCATGATAGTGTCCATCCTCTTATCGAATTCTTCCATTTTTTTCTTTGATTCTTGCCTATAAAGTTCTTGTTCTTTTTCAAATTCTTCAAACCAATCATTTTTTGCCATGATTATGATTCTGCCGAGAAAAGAATGCTCTGACACAAATTTGTAACAATTCTTTCTAGAGAGGGAAAAATGTATTGAAAGAGATAGAAAGAGAGAGAGAGAAAGAGAGAGAATTAAGATATAGAAAGAGAAAGACTATAGAGAAAGAGAGAAGGAGAATAAAAGAGAGAAAATGTCACGCCCCGATCCTCGGATCGACCACGCGACAACCGTCATGGTGTCTCAGTATACGGACAGAAACTCTACATATACTAGGACTCCGCAATGCTATACAACCGTACCATATATTTTCCCAATACAATACACATGTAAAAGACCCATTCGGTCCATCCCTATACATAAAACATGCGTCGGCACACATCCGGGTAGGGGTTCCTGTACATGCACGCATGCAAAATTGGCCATCCAGCCATTCCAGAATTCTTAGTACAAATAAAGTATTTAAAATAAAAGAAGTCTCAAATCATAGTCGCAGGATTTTACTAACACTCGCTTGAAAGACGAGCTAGCATCAATAAAATCTAAACAGTATGAGATGTACAGAATTTCACAAATCCAAAAGAAAGTATTGAAACTCAGAATTTCAATCCAAATGTCCCAAATGAGAGTTAAGAGAAAATGAACAAGTTTCGTATGAATTCCAACACAAACTATGTAAGGATTTCATAAATACTTACTCCAATATATGAAACAAGTATTGATTTAATCCATACCAAAAGAATTATACAAGTCTTCCCTTCCATGGATTCCAAAGCAACTAAAATAACCTTACATCACTAAATTACCTACACAAAACAGCAAAAATCCTTTGCAAGCTCCCACGTGCGGTCTCCAAACTAAGTATCCTCTGTAAAATGTGAAAAAATGGGTGTGTATTGAGCAATACTCAGTCAAAGAAGTGCAATGGTATGATTGTGTGATAATTGAGGGGTGAATATGGGAAAGTCAAAGTATATCTCGTAAACAACACTTTATATGTAAAAGCATTCTCAATAAATCAGATAGTTCACAAAATATGCATCCTCATCAATTATTCCTTTAGAAAATCACAAGGGTCTCATCGAAATCACTTCCGTCCTGAGTTTGGCCAAACCCAGACAGAAGCCCGCAAAGGGGTTTTCCATTATTGTATTTCCAAACACTATCCCTTTCCTTGGCGTTGGCTCGTACCTCACCGGGGTGCAATTTGGATAGTCCGACGTGACAGAGAAGAAGCTACGTACACCTCTCTCGCAATAAAACCCCACCCACGTCACCTCGTTAGGTCGCTCCGTGGAGGGAATGACTATAGCTATTACACTCGTGCACCATCATTTCACAATCATTCAAGTTACAGTCAATGTGCCATGTTCATCAAACAAATTCCAAAATTCATGCTACAAGCATTTACAAATCCAATATCGAATACAAATGGCACAGAGTCATTGATAATAACATAGGATGCATTCGTAATTCAAACTTCCATTCTAGACATCCCACAATCACAAATGATTTCATATAAATCATGTAAAGATCATTCAAAATCACTTATAAAAGAGTTTAAAACAGTTTTTACTCATTTATAATACAACGGACCATCCACTCACCTCTAGAGAGGGTATTCACTCTCTACTTTTCAATCAAATTCGAATTGATTTCTTTCAAGCCCCCAACAGATTTAACCTAATCAATGTCGAAACTTACTATCAAATTAAACTCTGGAAAAACTATTCTATCTAACCTAATATGATTCTATCGTCCCTCAGCATGCTTCTTTTGTATCAAATAGCCTAATACATATAAAATCCTATACTTAATCTTAATAATCACATATAAGATGTCAAGATATACGTTCTAATTGAATCTAACATACATCCTAAACATATACAGATTCTTTTACCTTAGATTTAACCCTAGATTCACTCAATTTCTCGAAGGGATTAGAATTTCCTCCACCTAGGGTTTTCACATTTCGCAGCCTCATTCAAATGTCTCCTCAGTCCTATTGGTGATCTGCAGTACTTCTTTACCGAAACAAGGTATGGTAAGTTAGTTCAATCATCTAGAAAAATCAGAACTCTAGAACTAGAATTCAGAAATCCGTTCTTGCCTACACAGAGATGGATCCGCAGTCGGCCTAGGGTTTTCGAGGGTATGCTGCTACTGCCGGCTTGGGGCTTCTGCGAAGGTTGCAGAAGGGTGGCGCTAGCGGGGAGCAGCGTGCGCGAGCGAACAAGGGAGAGAGAAGCTATTGAGCACGAGCGAGCAAGGGAGAGAGAAGCTGTCGTGCGCAAGCGAGCAAGGGAGAGACTGTTATTACGCGCGCAAGAGAGAGAAAGAGCAAAGCGAGAAACAGAGAGGGAGAGAGGGAGAGAGGGAGAGAGAGAGAGAGACGGAGGAGGAAGATTGCTGTGTGTGGCAGAGCTTGCCGGTAAGTGAGGGAGGAGCGACGGAGGGAGGCGTAGAGTGAGAGAGAATCGGGAGAGGGAGAGAGAGAATCAGGAGAGAGAGAGAATGAGAGGGATTAGGGCCAAAAACCCTAAGCAAATTGGGGGTAGGGGAGACGTGGCATTTTGGTTTAAAACACTACGTCTCTCCCTCTTCTTTTTCTAATAGGTATTACAACTCTTAACCTCTAAAAACAAATTTCATCCCCGAAATTCCAAGATACAATTATACATCAAAGAGTTGCGGTTGTTACTTCCGCATTAATTCTTCGGTTTCCCAAGTCTGTTTTTCGACTTGATTATTTCTCCATAACACCTTAACCATAGGAATCTGCTTATTCCTCAACTGCTTGATATGCCTATCAATGATCTTCACCGATTGTACCTTGAAACTCAAATTCTCATTCAATTCTACTGGAGGTGCTTCCAATGTATGTGAGGGATCCGGTAAATACTTCTTCAATATGGAAACATGAAAAACGTCATGGATCCTCTGCAACTCCGGTGGTAATTCTAGCCGGTACATCACTTGTCCAATCCTTTCGAGAATTCTAAAGGGGCCGATATAACGAGGATTTGGCTTTCCCTGTTTCTGAAAACGGATTACGCCCTTCCATGGAGATATCTTCAAAAACACCATATCTCATTTTTCAAATTCTAAAGGCCTTCTTCTCTTGTCGGCATAGCTCTTTTGTTGATCTTGAGCTATCTTCATTCTTTCTCGAATCAGTTTCACTTTCTCTTTAGTGTCCTCGATCATTTCTATATTTTCAATCTTTCTCTCTCCAACTTCATCCCAACACAAGAGAGTATGACACTTTCTTCCGTAAAGGGCTTCATAGGGGGTATCCCTATACTAGCTTCGTAACTATTGTTGTAGGCAAATTCAACCAACAGAAGGTACCTACCCCAAGCACCTTGAAATTCCAAAACGCATGCCTTAAGCATGTCTTCCAATGTTTGGATGGTGCGCTCTGATTGTCCATCGGTTTGAAGATGAAAAGCAGTGCTGAATTTTAGCTTAGTCCCTAGGGACTCTTGCAGCCTTGACCAAAATCTAGAAGTGAACCGAGGATCGCGGTCCGATACAATGGACACCGACACTCTGTGAAGCCTCACGATCTCATCAATGTATAACTTTACCAGTCTTTCCAACGAATAAGTGTTCTGATCGGCAAGAAATAAGCCAACTTAGTGAGAGAGTCTACAATCACCCATATGGTATCGTGACGGCTCGGAGTACGTGACAGTCTCACTACGAAATCCATAGTGATATGTTCTCATTTCTATTCGGGAATTGGTAACGGTTGAAGTGTTTCTGCTGGTTTTTGATGTTCAGCCTTGATCTGTTGGCATACAAGACACTTCGCCACAAATTCAGCTATCTCTCTCTTCATCCTAGACCACCAATATGATTCTTTGATGGTTCGGTATATTTTGGTACTCCCTAGATGCATAGCATAGGCCGAGGAATGCGCCTCTTCAAGTATGGCCTTTCGGAGATCTTCATTTTTCGGAATGCACATCCGGTTCCTATACAATAATTCCATCATCCTGAATCCTAAATTCTCCACCTTCCCTTTTTTGGATTTTCTCAACAATGCCCTTCAACTCATCATCGGTAGCCTGAAACTCTCGAATGCGATCCAACAACATGGGTCTGACCACAAACTTGGCTAATAAAGCACCTTGATCATCCTTAGCTAATTCGACTCCGAGTGCTCGGAGTCTAACTAAGCAAGAGAGGTAAGAACTCCCTTGGAATGTCGTATATGAGGATTTGTGGCTTAAAGTATCAGCTACAACATTCGCCTTCCTGGGGTGGTAGTCAATCACTAAGTCATAATTCTTGATCAGCTCTAACCACCTTCTTTATCTCAAATTGAGCTCCTTCTGAGTAAGTATTTGAGACTCCTATGGTCAGTAAAGACCTTGCAAATAACCTCATACAAATAATGTCGCCAAATCTTTAATGCAAACACAATGGTAGCTAGCTCTAAATCATGAGTAGGGTAGTTTACTTCGTGCTTCTTTAGTTGGCGAGAAGCGTAGGCAATCACCTTATCACCTTACATCAGCACGCACCTTAATCCTTACTTGCTAGTATCGCTATACACCACATAATCACCACCGCCACTAGTAGGGAGAGTAAGGATAGGAACGGAGGTCAACCTTTGTTTAAGCTCTTGAAAACTACCTTCAGACTTTTGGTCCCACTCGAACTTGACTCCCTTCTGAGTCAAACTTGTCATCGGAGTTGCTATTTTCAAGAATCCTTCTACGAATCTCTGATAGTACCTTGCTAATCCGAAGAAACTTCTTACCTCAGTGACATTTTTAGGCTGCTCCCACCTTAGAATGACCTCTACCTTCTTTAGATCCACAAAAATCTCATTTTTGGAAATCACATGCCCCAAAAATCCAATCTCTTTTAGCCAAAACTCGCATTTTGAGAACTTGGCGTACAACTCCTTCTCTTTAAGAGTTTGCAAAATGATTCGGAGATGATCGGAATGGTCTTCATCACTCTTGGAATACACCAAGATGTCATCGATGAAGATTATGACAAATTTATCGAGATATGGATGAAACACTCGATTCATGAGATCTATAAAGGCTGCAAAAACATTCGTCAATCCGAAGGGCATTACCAAAAATTCATAGTGTCCATACCACATCCTAAAAACAGTCTTATGAACATCATCACCCTTTCTTCAATTGATGATAACCAAACCTCAAGTCGATCTTCGAAAAGATACTTGCACCTTGGAGTTGATCGAACAAATCATCAATTCTCGGAAGATGATACTTGTTCTTGATCGTTGCCTTATTGAGCTGTCGGTAGTCAATACATAATCGAAGGGTTCCGTCTTTCTTCTTCACAAACAGAACCGGAGCACCCCATGGCGACGTGCTCGGTCGGATGAACTTTTTCTCCAATAACTCTTAGAGCTGAATCTTCAGTTCTTTCAGCTCTGCAGGTGCCATTTAATACGGGGGAATAGATATTGGTGCAGTGTCGGGAATTAGATTTATGGTGAAATCAAATTCCCGGTTTGGTGGCAACCTAGGCAATTCTTCCGAAAAAACATCCGGAAACTCGTTCACCACAGGAACATCATTTAGACTAGGGCTTCTCACCGTGGTATCAACAATGTGAGCCAAATAAGCTTCACATCTTTTATGTACTAATCTCTATGCTTCAAGAGCTGAAATTACACAACTCAGCAACACTCGCTGATTACCGGTGAATACAAGCAAGGGATATCCTAGCTTTCGGAATTCCACTTCTTTAGTAAAGCAATTCATGGAAGCTCAGTGAAGATAAAGCCAATCCATACCTAGGATGACGTCAAAATTTTTCATATCCGACGGAATCAAATCCGCTTCAAGGATTGTCTCATCAACTTTCATCTCACAAGACTTGTATACTGAATCCTTAATCAAATGCTCTCCCAAGGGGGTGATAACCAACAATTCTTCAGCAAGTGGGACTAATAGCCTATCAGAATGTCTAGTAAACTCCGAACTCACAAATGAATTACTAGACCCGGTATCTATGAGCACGTGTGCATTAATATCAAAAATTTTTATCGTACCTGTGATTATGTCAGGATTGACTTGGGCCTCTTTATTAGTCATGGCGTCAATTCGGGTTTGGGTTCTAGGTTGAGGGCGTTGTGTGGGGGCAGCTACAACATTACTTCCCGTGCTTATCCTCGGTGCATTGTTAGTGGAAGGTGTAGGAGCAATTATCAAATCTCTTCTAGAATTGCTCGAGGGACCTCGAACTTGTCGGCTTTCTTGTCATTCTACATTCAACTCCAGACAAGAGTACCGAAAGTGACCTTCCTTCCCACAGTGATAGCATCTTTTGGGTTTCCTGCATGGACCCGGATGATGGCCCTTGCAATTCGGGTAAATTTCTCCTCTACCACCCCTAGACCCTACTCCCATACTAACAGTTCTGCTGGGAGCACTCGGACTATAAGTCGATTGATTTTGAGGAAAGCCAACCGACCCTGAAAATGATCCACCGCTATAAGAGCCAGTACCTCGGCTCTTTTTAAAACCTTGACTCGGACTGGAGCCACTAGGTCTCTTCCTCTTCCCATGGTGCTCCCTAACTTTGCTTTTCTCCATCACCATTTTTTCGGCTCTCAAAGCCAAGTCCTGAATGTCTCGAAAGTTATGCCCCTTGGTGATTGACATTCTCTCTTGTATACTCAAATTCATCCCTGACTCAAACTTTGAACACAGGGACTCCTCGGAGTTCACAAACTCCGAAACATAAGTGGCAAGTTCTCTCAACTCTGTCTCATACTCAGATACTATCTTGTTTCCCTAAAATAACTTGAAAAATTCTTCTCTTTTTTGATCATGAAAGAATCGGGTGTAATATTCCTTCTCGAAGGTCTAAGGTAGGAGGAACAGGAGCCCTTCCCTTCACATTCTCCCACCATATTCTTGTACCTTTATCCAACAGTTTCACCACTACCCATAATTTTATCTCTTCGTTTAATCTCATGTCAAAGATAGACTCTTGAATGCGGCCAATCTATTCCTTGGCCACTGTAGCATCAGAAGTGCCCGCAAATGTTTCACACCCTAGTTGTCTTGCTTCTTTTAGCAGTTTTGACAGTTCTGTAGTAGGGCGATCGGTTGTTGTATCAACTGAAGGAGGGGGTGCTACTGGTGTACTAGGCGTAGCAACTGGCACTAAAGAAGCAGTCGGTAGAGGAGCTGAAGTTGCATGTGGAGTTTGGTATTGTACTCCGAAAGTGCTCCACCACTCCATTACTTGTTGAAGAGCAGCAATAGGAGGAGCCAAAATTCGGGTAGGAGTCGGGTGTGTAGGCATGGAAGGAGGAAGAACATGCTAGGACGACTCATCCTCATGCTTCGGTAGAGGAATCTCGTTCACATTCCTCATTCTCCTTCGTTGAGGCATAGTGATCTGCACAACAAGAAATTATAATTAAATCAAGGAGTTAAGCGAAAGCTAATACTTAACCCCCTAAAAAGAATGTTTCGAATTTACTAAGAAATCTAGGGAAGACTCTGTACATTCTCCGGAGACTCTTAAAAGATCTTAAAATCTTTAGAAAACTTTCGGGATATTTGGAAAGAATTGAAAATATTTCAAAATCATCAACCTTTTAAAATCGTGAGCTAACCTGGCTCTGATACCAATAAAGCTGTCATGCCCCGATTTTCGGATCAACCATACGACAACCGTCGCGGTGTCTCGGTATACGAGCAGAATCTCCCCATATATTGAGACTCCGCAAGGCTATTTGGTCGGGTTGTTGAAACTCTCAAATTAATACTGATTTCCCCAATACAACAAATTGTAACAATAGTGGTTACCAGGTCGAATTACAAGAGAACTATGTTAACTTAACTCCTTAGTAAATGTCAAAATAAAATGGGGGGTTTATAAAAGAAATTCCTAAATCAAAATTAAATAACTAAAATTAAAAAACAAATCAAATATGCAAAAAATACTAAAATTTAAAGAAGAAATTCAATTCACCAAATTCCGATCCAAGGGTTCATATATTCGATTGTCTTATTGATCATTGGTTGAAAATATTATTTTTGCAATTCAAGCATTTAACCTTAGATTTATTATGATAGCCATAATAAATCTTGTATTTTCCTAAAATAATTGACCAAACCCAACAACCAATCAAAACTTATCATTAATCGATTGGGTACGATAGTGTTCCATATCAAATAATGACAGCATTAAGTTCTGTGAAAACAATTAAACCAAAATACAAATAACCAGGATAGCCGTACAATTATTTGATTTTGTTCCATCGATTCCTTAGGTTAAAATGAATATTGGCAAACGACCCATAAACATATATAACCTATTTGCTACTCGTACCATTCATTCATAATAATTACAGATCACTGAAATCCTGGATGCAGTAGAAAAATTGATATTGAATTAAATTGTCAGATTAACCAATACCAATCATTCATAAAAATAAACCAAGAATCGACGAATACTTGAATTAAAAATGTAAGAAATTAAATTAAGAATATAACCTCACAATGAAGAACAATCGATTAAAATTCTCCTTGAATCAGAATAAAGAAACTAGCCACTCATGGTGGTAAGTGTCAACAAAAAAATTAAAGAAAACTAAATGTTCCTAAGAAAGAAATAAAAACCTAATGGAGAATGACTTTTCTCTCTTTCAGAAAAAAATGCAGCCGCCTCCCTTGGAGTATATTTTAGAGAATGTACAGCCCTGCTTTTTGGAAAAATATATGAAGTGGTTTGATGCAACTTCTTATGTGTTTAAATAAGCAAGGGCAGCCGGCCCTCTTGGAATGAGAGAATAATTGCTTTCATTTCATGTAGACTTCTAAATCAACTAGGAGATCTAAAATTAGGTAAATTATAAAATTTTTCTCCCACTAAAAATATTTTTACTAAAAGTAAAAATATTACTAAAATATTGAAATTAGAATTCAAGCTCCACTTCTTCAAAGCCCAATAAGATGTCTTCACCCCAATTAGTTCCAAAATTACCTCATTAAGCCCAATTTGCTCCAAGTCTTCAATTTCAATCTCCTAAAAATAAAATTCAATAAACGCAACCATTAGGGCATTAAACAATTCAAAATCAAACCATAATATTAACAATAAAATGACAATTTGTGCATTATCAAATTCCCCCACACCAAACCAATACTTGTCCTCAAGCATTCACTAGATTAATGTCACACAAGTATTCTCTTCTTCACTTCTTCTTTTCCTTCAATTCATCTTCAAATAATTTCAAAGCAGCACACATCGAAAAATTCAAGCAAAAATAACAATTCAGAGAGCAAGTGATCATAGTTTTAAAACTTTAAAAGAAAATATAAGCATCCTATCAAACTCGATAATCTCATCAAAATTCAATGTATCAAGATTCAATACCCTCACAAGGATTTCACTCTATATACTCAAAGTGTTTAAGGGAATTTATCAATAACTCTCAAATCAAATCAAAGTATGTTATTATCATAAGTTTGCTTATTTATCAAATCTCCACTACCACTTATATGAATTCAAAACAAAAACCCGGGAGTCTTTATAAGGGTTGTAACGTGGCTTGGGTAAAGATAGAGTAAAAGAATGAATGTATCGTGTAATAAATATATCAAAGAAGCATGTCAGAACATATCCCCTATATCCCATATCATGAAATACAATCAAGCCAAAAGAAAGATACTCCAATCAAGATCATTATCATTTCTCAATCAAACTTTTTATATTTTCTCTTCAAATTCCCCAATTTCAACTTTTGGGAATTTCTTATATATATTTTTTTCTTTTCCCCATTTTTTTTCTTTTTTTTTCTTTTTCTCCCATTTTTTTTGTTGAATAAGGAAACTAAATGATGATCAATGAAAATGCCGCGCATATACAATCCACCCCAATTGTATAATCGACTTCCCAAAATAAATCCCACAATAGAAGTAACTCATCCCCTTTGCAAATAACCACTCAATATATGCTCAAATGACATGCTTCTTTAATATAAGGATAAAAAAGAAGGTGAAGCATAAAAAGAAGGTTATGTGTTAATTAATGAGGTTAAAGCAAAGAAATGGGATATAAGCTCAAAGGGTTTCACTGAGGGAAATATTATGCACAGGAAGGTTTATTTTCGAGAGCTAAAATGGGTAAACCTAAATGCCCCCATCATATTAATGTATGAACTCATTGATGTGGTCTCAAAAAGTATAGCAAAGCAAGTTCTAGAATAAGCATACTATGATTGATAAACACTCATGAAGAAAGATCAGAGCAAATTTGATAATATGCTCTTAAGGCTCAAATTCTCACAAAATGTGTTTAATTTGTATCAAATCTATCACATTTTCATTTGATTCAATCATCAAGAGCAATGGGACACTTTAAAACAATTTATCCAAAAAATAACTAATCACACTTGTCTCTTTCATGCATTTCAAACTCAAATCAACAATATATATTAACTCAAAATCATTATCCGACAAAATTCAGAGAGTACGAAGTTTCAAAGAAAAATAGAAGAAATGACATTGGCATGAAAATCCTCCCCCACACCTAAATACTACATTGTCCTCAATGTATGCAAAAGATAAGAAATTAAGACACAATGCTAAAGAAATTCACAACCAGTACAATCGAAAACCAATCTCAGAAAGGAAAGATGCTAGGCAATGAAAGAGAACAATGACAAGGAAGATAAAAATGAGAGTACTCCCCTAAGGTGATGGCGGGAATGGGAGTTGAAATCCCACAAAAGTCGCGAGCGCTTGGATGTTCTGCTCCAACTGAGAGATATGTTTGTGCAAGTCGTTGACCATTTGAGCTAAGTAAGGAGAGTGAGACAAACGGGCAGCAGCGGAGGGACCTACAAAAGAAGAGGGAACTCTGGACCGAATATCATCCGGCGAGGTGAAATGATAAATACCATCTTTCATAGAAACAATACCCATGCGCATCAAGCATCCAAAATCCAAAGGTTCGGCGGAACAAGCAATATTCAATGTGTGATGTGCCAAGTCTAAAACTTTCAAATTGACAGCCAAATGTGTGATTAAAGAGCCAAGAATCAGTGGTCTAGCAGAAGAATTCACAACATTCCGAAATTGAATAGCAAGCCAAGAACCAAAATTAACCTTTTGACCTTGAGTCATGGACCATAAGAAAAACAGTTCGGGCTTTGTGCAAACAGCAGAACTAGCCTTTCTCCCAGAAAAACTAAAGGCTAAAAATCGTTGTATGACTTGCAATGCATGATCCTTAAGATAATAACTCTTGGAATGGCTTGGATCGAAGCTAAGAGGATCAGTTGTTAATTCAGACCAAATACTATAGCAATATGAGTTAAAATGAGACGTGTAATCACAAACAGGAGAACAAGGAGATGTGCTGGAGCAGGAAGTGTCTAGAAACCCTAAAGCTTCATTAAATTGTATCAAGGAAAAGTGAAATGCTCGGTTCATCAATCGGAATTCAATGAGACCTGCGGTGTCTACAGCCAATTGGGTAGAGGTGTCAAACCAAAATGTTGTGTAAATTCACATATGAGTTCCTTAAATGCAGGGAATGACACATTCATATAGGTGCTTCAGCCAATTGCAGAAAAAAAACCTATGATTCTATCAAGTAATCCAAGAGATTCAAGTGTGGGAACATGAAAATGTTTGCAGGGAATTATGGCTCTGGTGGAGATGTCGAAATACTTGCGTTTGTGCTTAGCAGAAGTGAATTTGAGGCAGCCTCCCAATTTCGCAGGTGGTGAGGGGAGGATTGCTTTCCCTTTTGTAATTCGAGATCGCGATTTGGACCTTCGGGAATAAGAAGGCTGCGCAGGCTGTTGTTGCTCTGTGGAAGTGGGGTGTGCGTGTTGTGCAGGGTCTGCAGTGTTAGAGGTGGCACTCGAAAAGGTTGTAGTCGATCGCGGAAGTAGCATGCGAGGCCTTCGCGGTGGAGCCTTCGGTTTGGGCATTCGTACACGAGGCTCTACAGGTGATGCTAGGCGCTGAGGAGATGCCGTAGGCGATTGCGGAGATAATTATGAGGAAGAAGTTGCTGAAGGCGACGGTTGATTGTCTGAAGAGAGGGAGATCAGGTCGTTGCTAGGGTTTGTGGCTCTTGTGCGTTTGATGAGGCTTCGCGTGAGGAAGATGTACCCTGGCGATCTCGAAGCCCATATTGATGTTGGGGAGTTTGCTTTTATCCCATGATGGAGTGATTGCAGTGGTTAGGGGTTTCGGAGGTGAACCGATTGCAGAAGATACAAGGTACGAAACCTTGACGACACCCTTGAAATTGGAGATGTGCGGCGATAGAGACACAGAATGAAACGTAGGGTGTGATCGAAGAGATGGTGTTGATCAATTGGTGGACGAACGAAGCGAACTCTCGGAATGGTGATGCGTGATGAAGCGAAGTTAGGGTTTTGGTTTGGGGCCAAATTGGGAATGACTGCGGCTGAGAACCGTATGTTGGGTATTTCTTCAGAACCGTCTCTCCCTTTTTTTTGTTTTTTTTTTTTTTTTTTTTTTTTTTTTTTTTTTTTAGGTCAGAAATCATGTGATCACACCTTATGAAGATGACTGCTTCTGTCTAGTGTTTGTTTGCACTTCCTTCGGAAAATCGCGTGATCATCTGTTAATAACGAGAGTGCTTCTGCCCAAAAATTTTATGGGGGTGTGGAAGCTGCGTGATCACGCCCTAATGCCAAGACTGCTTCTATCCGAAAGCTGACTGTCATTCTATTTGTGTCGTGGCTTGAGAAAATTTCTGAACACATACAAAAAAAATTAAGAGAAGGGATAAATAACACTAAGAAAACATTTAAAATTGAAAAAAAAATGAAATAACTAAAAACTAAATCAAACTCTAAAAAATTTTGGTTGCCTCCCAACAATCACAAGTATTTAACATCGTTATGCTCGACGGTCTTCATGTTTGATTCAGCCGGAGGAATAATTTGGAGACATCAATGTAATGTCCAACATTGTAGAAATCTCCATATCATCGTGAAATAACTTCAACCTATGCCCATTCACTTTGAAACTCTTGTTTGTGTCAAGGCTTTTGATTTCTACTGCACTATGAGAAGACACATTAGTGACAACAAATGGACCAACCCAATGAGAACGCAACTTACCCGGCATGAGTTTGAGTCGAGAATTGTATAGAAGCACTTTCTGTCCGACCGCAAATTGTTTCCTTAAGATCATACCATCGTGAAACAATTTGGTTTTCTCTTTATAAATTCTTGAGTTCTCATAGGCGTCCAATCTCAACTCTTCAAGTTCTTGCAATTGCAATTTCCTCGACTCACCGGCTTCATCCATATTCATATTGCAACGTTTGATTGCCCAATACGCCCTATGTTCAACTTCCACTGGTAAATGACAAGATTTTCCAAAGACTAACCTATAAGGAGACATCCCTATTGGTGTTTTGAAAGCTGTCCTGTAAGCCCAAAGTGCATCATCTAAATGTAAACTCCAATCCTTTCATCCCGAGTTAACCGTTTTCTCTAAAATGGATTTAACTTCACGGTTGGAAACTTCGGCTTGTCCATTTGTCTGAGGATGGTTTGCCATAACAACCCGGTGATGCACTCCATATTTCTTCATCAATGCTTCGACTGCTCGGCTGCAAAAATGGCTTCCTTGATCACTTATGATGGCTCTAGGGATCCCAAACCTGTTGAAAATGTTAGTCTTGATAAAACCTACAACAGACTTAGAATCGTCAGTCCTGGTGGCTTTTGCTTCCACCAATTTCGATACATAATCAACAGCCAAAAGAATGTAAGCATATCCACAAGATAAAGGGAATGGACCCATAAAATCAATACCCCATATATCAAATATTTCACAAACAAGAATGGGAGTTTGGGGCATCTCATGTCTATGGGACAAAGATCCTGTTCTCTGACATCTATCACAGCTTTTACAAAATAAGTAAGCATCTTTAAACAAGGTCTCCCAATATAACCCACTATCTAAAATCTTCCTTGCAGTTCTCTTCGGCCCAAAATGTCCCCCACAAGCATAACTATGACAAAATGCTAAAATGGATTTATATTCATTCTCTGGGACACATCTCCTAATTATTTGGTCAGAGCAAAATTTCCACAAGTAAGGTTCATCCCACACATAATATTTCGCCTCACATCGAATTTTTTCCTTTCTTGACTTACTAAGATCACTAGGCAAGATATGTATGACCAAATAATTCACAATATTTGCATACCAAGGAGTAATGCCTTTCAAGTGAAATAACTGCTCATCAGGAAAAGATTCAGAAATAGGTAGTGGATCTTCCTTCTTCACTAACCTGCTTAAATGATCAGCTACCAAGTTCTCAGCTCCACTTCGATCCTTGATGTTCAAATCAAATTCTTGCAACAAGAGAATCCACCGTATCAACCTGGGTTTCGACTCCTTTTTCGCCAATAGATATTTCAAAGCTGCATGATCAGAATACACAATTACTTTAGAACCAAGTAAATATGATCTGAATTTATCTAAAGCAAAAACAATGGCTAAGAGCTCTTTTTTGGTGGTGGTGTAGTTGCATTGAGCGGCGTTCAATGTCCTTGAAGCGTAGTAAATGACGTGACTCTTCTTATCAATCCGCTGGCCAAGAACTACTCCCACAACAAAATTGCTTGCATCGCACATGATCTCAAAAGGTAAATTCCAATCAGGTGGTTGAATGATTGGTGCAGTAATTAATAGGTTTTTGAGCTTGTCGAAGGCTTCCTTGCATTTTTCTCCGAACTCGAAAGGTACATCTTTTTGAAACAACTTGGATAATGGTAAGACAAATTTTTGAGAAGTCTTGAATAAACCTGCGATAAAAACCTGCATGTCCAAGAAAACCACGTATTTCCCTAACATTTGTAGGATAAGGTAAGCTCTTGATCAAATCAACCTTCGCCTTATCTACCTCAATACTCCTATGAGAAATCACATGCGCTAACACTATGCCTTCTTTCACCATGAAATAACATTTTTCATAGTTCAAAACCAAATTCGTTTCCATGCATTTTTTCAAAATTTTGATCAAATGCCCTAGAGAACTATCAAACGAGTCACTGTAAACAGTGAAATCATCCATAAATACCTCAATACAAATTTCAATATATTCAGAAAAAATGCTCAGCATGCACCTTTAAAATGTACCTGGGGCATTACATAGACCAAAAGGCATCCTTCTATAAGCAAATGTTCTAAATGGACATGTGAATGTAGTCTTTTCTTGATATTTTTGTGCAATCACGATTTGAAAATAACCTGAAAAACCATCAAGAAAACAAAAGAATGATTTTCCGGCTAATCTCTCTAACATTTGATCAATAAAGGGTAAAGGGAAGTGGTCCTTTCGAGTAGCTAAATTGAACTTCCTAAAATCAATGACCATTCGCCAACCATTTTGCACTCGCATAGGTACAAACTCATTGTCTTGATTTCTTACCACCGTGATCCCTGTTTTCTTTGGTACCATATGGATTGGGCTAACCCACTTGCTGTCAGAAATTGGATAAATTATGCCTTCGTCCAAAAGTTTGAGAATCTCCTTCATCACCACTTCTTTCATGATTGGATTCATCTTTCTTTGCGATTCCCTCATTGACTTAGTGTCCACTTCTAAAAGGATTCGATGCATGCAAATTGAGGGACTAATACCCTTTATATCAGTTAAAATCCAACCAATTGCTGTCTTGTACTCTTTTAGAACTTGGAGTAGCCGATTTTCTTGTTCTTCCGTCAACTCTCTTGCTATGATAACGGGTAAAGTCTCTTCGTCACCTAAGTATACATATTTGAGATGATCCGGCAAAGTCTTTAATTCCAATGTTGGAGCCTGCAAAACGGAAGGTAACATTTTCTTGTGAGAAACAGGAAATGTGGTGCTCGAATTTAAAGACCTTGATTGTTGTTCCAATATTGATTCTGAAATTTCACAAGTTTCGGTCATCTCTTCTTTAGTGTTCAATTGCATATCCAATTCAAAACTTGTGTCATTTTCTTCTTCAAAGATTTCCTGCACAATTGAATCAATGACATTAGCGAAACAAATCGAATGACACTCATTTGGGTATCTCATGACCTCAAAAATATTGAATTTAACAATCTCGCCGTCGAATTCGACGGAGAGTGTACCATCATCCACGTCTATTTTAGTTTTTGCCGTTTTCATGAACGGTCTCCCCAATAGTAGCGGTGCTTAATTTGTAACGGTGTCTTCATCCATTTTCAAGATATAAAAATCTGCTGGAAAAATTAACTCATTAACCCGTACCAAAACATCTTTAACAATCCCTTCTGGATACACGACAGAACGGTCAGCCAATTGAATAATCACTTTAGTTTCCTTTAGGGGGCCTATATTTAGAGCAATATAAATAGAATATGGCATGACATTGATTGATACTCCTAAATCTAACATAGCATGTTCAAATTTCTTCATCCCAATAACACAGAGTAAAGCGAACATACCTGGATCCGAACATTTCTCCGGTAGAGATCTTTTGATAACAGCAGCCACGTTCTCGCCGACCCTTATTTTCTCATCACCTCTCATCTTTCTCTTGTTTGTGCACAACTCCTTCAAAAACTTTGCATATTTGGGTATTTGCTTGATGGCATCTAACAAAGGTATGTTTATTTCCACCTTCTTGAAAGTTTCCCAAACCTTCTTTTCGTAGTCTTCCTTTTTGGATCTTTCAAACCTGCTAGGAAAAGGTGATACAACTATGTTAGGACTCGTAGGTAAAAGAGAATCGGAATTTACCTTATTTAGATTTTCATTGGCAACTTCGACTTCTTCCTCTTCTTCTTTCTTCTCATTTCTCTTTTTAGGTGATGGTGGTTTTGATCGCACTTCGTTTCCACTCCTCAATACCATTGCACTAGCATTTTTCTTAGGGTTTATTACCGTTTGTGAAGGTAATTTCCCTGTATTTTGACGCTCTAAATTGCTAACTGAAGTGGCTAGCTGAGTGATTTGATTTTCCAAATTTTGAATGCTAACTCTTGTTTCCTATTGAAATTGTTGAGTGTTAGTCGCGAGAGCTTTCACAATATCTTCTAGGGATATACCTGAATTAGACGATTGTGTCGGTACATGTATTGGCCTATTGAATTGCTGAGGAGAATATCTTGTTTGTCCTCCTTGATTCCCGTAACTCAGGTTTGGATGCTCTCTCCATCCAGGGTTATAATGAGTAGAGTAGGGGTCGTATTTCTTCTGAGGTTGGCCAGGAAATCCTTCTACGGCATTTGCTTGATGAGTAGAATCTTCTTACAGAGATGGACACATATCCGTAGGATGTCTGGGTATTGAGCATATACTACAAACTTTGGTTGCATGTATTTGCCCTACAGCCATCTGACGAACCAAAGCAGTCAATTCAGAAATTTGATTTTCAAGATTCGAGTGACTTACCTCATTGACACGTTTCATAACTCCATCCGTTCTCAATCCAAATTGTTGAGAATTTTCTGCCATGTTGGTGATCAATTGTCTGGCTTTTTCAGGCGTTTTATTTACCAACGCTCCTCCACTGGCCGCATCTACCATACTTCTATCCATGGATAGAAGTCCTTTATAGAAATACTGAATCAAGAGCTGTTCCGGTATTTGATGATGTGGACAGCTGGCACAGAGCTGTTTGAACCTCTCAAAGTACTCATATAGCGTCTCTCCGCTAATCTGTCTGATCCCACATATCTTCTTTCGAATGTTGGTAGCTCTAGATGCAGGGAAAATTTTTTCTAAAAATAATCTCTGTATCCCATTCCATGTATTTATTGAACCCGGAGGTAGGTAGTACAACCAATCCTTTGCCTTATCTTTTAGGGAAAAGGGAAAGGCTCTCAGCTTAATCTGTTCCTCAGTCACTCCTTGGGGTTTCATACTCGAACAGACAACATGAAATTCCTTCAAATGTTTATGTGGATCTTTACTTGGGAGACCACAAAAAGTAAGCAGTAAGTGAATCAAACCAGATTTAAGTTCGAATGCTACCTCAAGAGTTGGGTATTCGATGCACAGGGGTTGTTGATTTAGATTGGGTGCAGCCAATTCCTTCAAGGTTCGCTCATGATCGGCCATCTTTTCCTCTTTTTCTTTCCTCTGTCTGGCCTCCTTTCTCAATAGGCGAGCAGTTTTCTCAATTTCAGGAATATATTCCAATTCACTTCCTTAGGAAGAACGGTCATAAAATAAAAGAGGTCAGCAAAACAAATAATAAAGATAACACAACTAAGAAATCAAAATAGTTCCCCGGCAATATCGCCAAAATTTGGTCAGGTTGTCGAAGCCCTCAAATTAATACTGATTTCTCCAATGCAACAAATTGTAACAATAGTGGTTACCAGGTCGAATCTTAAGAAAATTATGTTAACTTAACTCCTTAGTAAATGCCAAAATAAAATGGGGGGTTTATAAAAGAAATTCATAAATCAAAATTAAATAGCTAAAATTAAAAAACAAATCAAATATGCAAAAATACTAAAATTTAAAGAAGAAATTCAATTCACCAAACTCCGATCCAAGGGTTCATATATTCGATTGTCTTATTGATCATTGGTTGAAAATATTATTCTTGCAATTCAAGCATTTAACCTTAGATTTATTAGGATAACCATAATAAATCTTGTGTTTTCCTAAAATAATTGACCAAACGCAGCATCCAATCAAAATTTATTATTAATTGACTGGGCATGATAGCGTTCCATATCAAATAATGACAACATTAAGTTCTGTGAAAACAATTAAACCAAAATACAAATAACCAGGATAGCCGTACAATTATTCGATTTTGTTCCATCGATTCCTTAGGTTAAAATGAATATTGGCAAACGACCCATAAACATATATAACCTATTTGCTACTCGTACCATTCATTCATGACAATTACGGATCACTGAAATCTTGGATACAGTAGAAAAATTGATATTGAATTAAATTGTCAGATTAATCAATACTAATCATTCATAAAAATAAACCAAGAATCGACGAATATTTGAATTAAAAATGCAAGAAATTAAATTAAGAACATAACCTCATCATGAAGAACAATTGATTAAAATTCCCCTTGAATCAGAATAAAGAAACTAGCCACTCATGGTGGTAAGTGTCAACAAAAAAATTAAAGAAAACTAAATGTTTCTAAGAAAGAAATAAAAACCTAATGGAGAATGACTTTTCTCTCTTCCAGAAAAAAAATGTAGCCGCCTCCCTTGGAGTATATTTTAGAGAATGTACAGCCCTGCTTTTTGGAAAAATATATGAAGTGGTTTGATGCAACTTCTTGTGTGTTTAAATAAGTAAGGGCAGCCGGCCCTTTTGGAATTAGAGAATAATTGCTTTCCTTCCATGTAGACTTCTAAATCAACTAGGAGATCTAAAATTAGGTAAATTACAAAATTTTTCTCCCACTAAAAATATTTTTACTAAAAGTAAAAATATTACTAAAATGTTGAAATTAGAATTCAATCTCCACTTCTTCAAAGCCCAATAAGATGTCTTGACCCAATTAGTTCCAAAATTGCCTCATTAAGCCCAATTTGCTCCAAGTCTTCAATTTCAATCTTCTAAAAATAAAATTCAATAAACACAACCATTAGGGCATTAAACAATTCAAAATCAAATAATAATATTAACAATAAAAATGACAATTTGTGCATTATCACTATACAATCGTATCACATATCTTCCCAATACAATACACACGTAAAAGACCCATCCGGTCCATCCCTATACACAAAACATGCGTCGGCACATATTCGGGCGGGGGTTCCTATACATGCACGTATGCAAAATTGGCCATCCAGCCATTCCAGAATTCTCAGTACAAATAAAACATTTAAAATAAAAGAAATCCCAAATCATAGTCGTAGAATTTTACTAATACTCGCCTGAAAGACGAGCTAGCATCAATAAAATCCAAACGGTATGAGATGTACAGAACTTCACAAATCCGAAAGAAAGTATCAAAACTCAGAATTTCAATCCAAATGTCTCAAATGAGAGTTAAGAGAAAATGAACAATTTTCGTATGAATTCCAACACAAACTATATAAGGATTCTATCAATACTTGCTCCCATATATGAAACAAGTATTGATTTAATCCATACCAAAAGAATTATACAAATCTTCCCTTCCATGGATTCCAAAGGAACTAAAATAATCTAACATCACTAAATTACCTACACAAAACAGCAAAAATCCTTCGCAAGCTCCCACATGCGGTCTCCAAACTAAATATCCTCTGTAAAATGTGAAAAGAGGGGTGAGTATTGGAGAATACTCAGTGAGTGGAGTGCAATGATATGATTGTATGATAAATGAGGGGTGAATGTGAGAAAGTTAAAGCATATCTCGTAAACAACACTATATGTAAAAGCATTCTCAATAAATCAGATAGTTCACAAAATATGCATCCTCATCAATTATTCCTTTAGAAAATCACAAGGGTCCCATCGAAATCACTTCCGTTCTGAGTTTGGCCAAACCCAGACAGAAACCCGCCAAGGGGTTTTCCATTATTGTATTTCCAAACACTACCCCTTTCCTTAGCGTTGGCTCGTACCTCACCGGGGTGCAATCTGGATAGTCTGACGTGGTAGAGAAGAAGCCGCGTACACCTCTCTCGTAATAAAACCCCACCCACGTCACCCCGTTGGGTCGCTCCGTGGAGGGAATGACTATAGCCATTACACTCGTGCACCATCATTTCACAATCATTCAAGTTACAGTCAATGTGCCATGTTTCATCAAACAAATTTCAAAATTCATGCTACAAGCATTTACAAATCCAATATCGAATGCAAATGGCATAGAGTCATTGATAATAGCATAGGATGCATTCGTAATTCAAACTTCAATTCTAGACATCCCACAATCACAAATAATTTCATATAAATCATGTAAAGATCATTCAAAATCACTTATAAAAGAATTTAAAATAGTTTTTACTCATTTATAACACAACAGACCATCCACTCACCTCTAGAGAGGGTATTCACTCTCTACTTTTCAATCAAATTCGATTGATTCCTTTCTAGCCCCCAACAGATTTAACCTAATCAATATCGAAACTTACCATCAAATTAAACTTTGGGAAAACTATTCTATCTAACCTAATATGATTCTATCGTCCCTTAGCATAGTTCTTTTATATCAAACAGCCTAATTTATATAAAATTCTATACTTAACTTTAATAATCACATATAAGATGTCAAGATATACGTTCTAATTGAATCTAACATACATCCTAAACATATACAGATTCCTTCACCCTAGATTTAACCATAGATTCACTCAATTTATTGAAGGGATTAGAATTTCCCTCATCTAGGGTTTTCACATTTCGTAGCCTCGTTCAAATGTCTTCTCAGTCCTATTGGTGATCTGTAGTGCTTCTTTACCGAAACAAGGTATGGTAAGTTAGTTCAATCATCTAGAAAAATCGGAACTCTAGAACTAGAATTCAAAAATCCGTTCTTACGTACACAGAGATGGATCCGCAGTCGGCCTAGGGTTTTCGAGGGTATGCTGCTACTACCGGCTTGGGGCTTCTGCGAAGGTTGCAGAAGGGTGGCGCTTGTAGGGAGCAGTGCGCGCGAGAGAGCAAGGGAGAGAGAAGCTGTCACGCAAGTGCGAGCAAGGGAGAGAGAAGCTGTCACGTTTGAGCGAGCAAGGGAGAGAGAAGCTATCGCGCCCGAGCAATCAAGGGAGAGACTGTTCGTGCGCGTAAAACACAGAGAGAGAGAGAGAGACAGAGAGACAGAGAGACGGAGGAGGAAGACTGCTGTGTGCGGCAGAGCTCGCCGGTGAGTGAGGGAGGTGTGACGGAGGGAGGCCGAGAGTGAGAGAGAATCGGGAGAGGGAGAGAGAGAGAATCGAGAGAGAGAGAGAGAATGAGAGGGATTAGGGCTAGAAGCCCTAATCAAATTGGGGGTGGGGGAGACGCGGCGTTTTGGTTTAGAACGCTGCGTCTCTCCCTCTTTTTTTATAGGTATTATATAAAAAGAGATTACATTTAGTTATATTCAATTTTATAATAATACATGCTTTGACATTACTATTTATACTATTTTTATTAATTATTTAACGATTTCTTTTAATTACTAACTAATATATTAACTACTAACTAATATTTCTAACTATGATTAACCACTAACCTTAGTTGTTATAGCCATTTACCAAATTAAAGCACAATGCATAAACTCCGGGTCTTCTTTACCTGGCAGACCTCGAGGGTCCCGACCGGAGCCTATGGATCTTCTTTGACCGACCAAAAGTATAAAAATACTTTAAAATATTTTTAAAAAGCCTAGTTTTGATCATAACAAGCAATGATTCCAAAGTTGGGTTCAATTTTTTGAAAACATTAAGATATATTTTAGACTAAATATTCAAAAATCCGAAAACCCTAATTATTAAATTTTGAAATTCAACGGAATCTTGAAAGTAAAAAACAAAGAAGCTCTTATACCAAATATTAAATAATGTTGCGCATCAGTCACTTGCGATTCCTACATGTTCCGTCGATTGTAATACCACCAAAATGATCCTTAAGATGTGAACAAATCTTTTATACCCTCAATTTCACTCAATTGATGGTGTACAACTAAGAAATTTGAATTTAGAGATTCAATGCACTACGATGGGATTTCTATAGGTTTTCAACTATAAAAAAACTATTAAAATTCTATAATTGTTACCCTAAATTGTTGTTGGACGTTATGGAAAGACAATTAAACATTCAAAATGAAAAAAAATTAATTGTTAGAGATTTGAATGGGTCACCAAAATCCGATCAAACAACTTAATTCAAATTTTTTCTATTTTTTATTACATTTAATCACTTTCGATTATATTTTTTTCATTAACCTGATTTTTTAATGCATTAAATGTATGGAATTTGAATTTCTTGAAAAATTCCTAATATCTGATTACTAGAAATGAGAGTTCAACCATAGTTACGATCGAAGATGGTAGAATTGTGATTGCAATGTTGTTGGGAAGAGAATTAGACATGATTAATGTGTTCATGAATCATGTTAGAAAGAATAGATAAACAAATTTTATGGAAATGTGCTAATGAATTTGTTTGAGTTTAAAGGATTCGATTTTTCTATACTTAGAGCTTCAGTTTTTTTTTTTTTTTTTTGTGCATACATAAGGGGTCAAACTAGAACGTATTACATGGGAGGGAGAATGTGCTATTTGAGCCGAAACTCATTGGCTTTAGAGCTTCAATTTTGGAACCAACTTTTTTAAGAGAGACACTTGTGTCACATATGAGTATTGAAATTTTTAAACAAAGAGTATGGAAACACAAGAATAGAAATTTTTGGAAAAGGAAAATTTAATAGTGTTGGTGGAATTGTTCGTCTTTTTGGAGATGACGATGACTCAGGAGTGCACAGAACTGCATTTGAAGAAGGTGAGTCTTCAAGAAAAAAGATACCTGCCAAAGAAAGTGAGCCTTCTATTTTCAAGGATGATTTTGAATGGAAATAAAAAATTGAGATGAAAATTAATGTATGTTTAGAATGGCAAAAGGAACATAGAAAATTATTCTAGAAATTATGAAATTACTTTCAAATGATGAATACCAGAGTGTGTAGTTTTAGAATTTGCTATGGTTCCAATATCTTCTATATCAATTTCTATTACTTTTTTTATATACTGATATTAAAAACAATAAAGTTTCTGAAATGTTTTCTTTTTTATTCTCTGTTTCTCTACGTAATATTTATTCTAATGTTTACCATATTTTCTTTTGATAAAATAACAAGGAGGAAAAAGAATAAAAAAATAAAAAATAAAATAAAAAATATGCATATATTGAGTGGGAGAAATTAAATCCATAGATTGAGGGGTAGTTTGAAAATGTAGATTCATGAATTTTTTAGTATTTTTTTTCTTATATTTTTTATGATTTTGTTGTCATAAAAAGGGTGAGAAATCTATGCCTGTTCGCTTACTTTAGTCTTCCTTCTCACGGCTGTTCGCTTTCTTTGGTCTTCCCCCTCATTTCTAGTGAGCATACGCTCCTGATCCACCATTATTTTTGTTTTAGCCATGAGTTTCATAAGAACAAAAGAATGCAATGAACAACACTTGTTGTTATGGGTGGGATGGGTACCATCGTTTTCTAACCAGATTGAGAGTTCGACTCCCCCTGAATATGGAAAAAAACAATGTTGGGAGATCCGGCTCAAAAAATGGGTCTTGCAACTGTTGATCCAGATTAGTCAGGGTGAAATTTCGAATATTGAGTAGTGATCAAGCCAAGGTGCCAAAAAAAAAAAGAATGCAATGACTTGTTCGGTTGGTCCAGACACTCTTACTTTGACCACCTAGCCTTGCCCTCTATCAACTTCCGAAGCTTGCCTCTTCTCTCCTCGGAGCACCCGAAAATTTGCTCTACACTAGTTAAATAAGCCCGAAGAAATTCTCTTTTATACTGAGAATCAAGGCAGCAGAGCGGATGGTCTGCCTTGTCCCTACAAGACAAAGATGCACAAAAGAAAAAAGAAACTATGAGAAAAGGTGATTTTACTAAATAAAGGCAAAGCAGTGACAATAAACCAACTCTCTCAAGAAATATGGAATGCTGCAGATAAAAATCTGTGGGCACCGATTGGTCTCAGCCACGACTGCTTTCTCCTCTTTCAGAAACTTGCGCAACCATAAACCCATTCATGCGCTCCTACTAATTTCTCATATAGACACATAATCAAATTCTTGAGTTGTAATGTGACCAATTATCAAAACTCACATCCAGAATGAGAGAAATATGGAATACTGCAGGCAAAAATCTGTGGGCACCAATTGATCCCAGGAACTACTGCTTCCTCTTCTTTCAGAAACTTGCACAAGCCCAAATCCACTCATGCGCTCCAACTAATTTCTCCTATAGACATAATTAAATATTTGAGTTGTAATGTGATCAATTATCAAAACTCACTTCCAGAATTTGGAAGATAGTTGGAACTTAAACGCAAATTGGCCAATGTTCTAGCTATCATGAAATGAACAAAGAGCATGTCTATGTTCATGAGCTAATATGGTTGAAGACTAAAGTACGCGCAATAGCAGGCACCTCTTCTAGCTACCCTAAAATAAGATAATAAACTGACAATTTGTTAAGCCAAATTCCAAGTGATTATGAAAGAATGAAGGCTTCTCAACAAAATAAAAAAGCATGCATACTGCATTGTCAAATTCTATGTCAGATAAGGGCTTTTCACAAGAATCCACCTACCAACTCTAACCCTACTCTACCATAAGCAGGGTGATATACCAAAGCCAGAATGGTGGTGTTAAATATTTTCAAAGATTCATACAAGCCCTAGCTTTCTGGACTACAAAGATTATGGGACAAAATTATTACATATTATGATTTCCAAGAAACCAGAATCGGAACCAAAAAAAAAAGGAGATAATAATATGCATAAACAATTTGAAGGAGCACCTGATTACTTGAATCTGAGCCCTTATAATAAATCATCAGGAAACCCATCAGACATCTTAAAATCTCCATAAACCTATCTGAATTTTGAGATTATTGCATCAGTGTCTAGCGTTAAAACCAGAAAATCGTAAACTGTACCAAGTGACTCCAACCTTATCGGCAAAAGGAAAAATTAATAAAGTCCAGCTGCACATGCACCAATCAACAAGGGACAAAAAAATTAAGCCAAATAAAAATGTCACAAAACATTACCAGACCTGGAAGGAGTTTGTCATGATTAGCAACACACAGAAATAAAGGAAGGTGGTTGCCAACATCAAAACTCTGGGGATAGATTAGAATTGACCTCCACCCCAAAAAAAAAAAAAAAAGTTAGGAGCACTAGAAATTTCACATTGCCAAAACTTCTTATGGATACTATTTGTCCTTTTGTTTCTTGTAGCATAAAACGAGATAACTGTAGAAGGATTCAACAACAGGTATATAAAGTTTTGTTTCAACAAGTTAATTATTGTTGAAAAGATCTCCACAACCTTCATGAATGGATCTCTGAACCATCACAAACAAGTTATATGGCAACCCACCTTACCAGATTTCTTTTCCTGGAAAGTGTTTCTTTTTGAACCAAACATTACAACCAACCTCATGGGCATAAAATGACCCAGCTTTAATTATGAGAAAAACCACAGCCCAAAGTTTATATGCCACGGCAACAAGAGAAAAACCACCTCCAACTGCCAAAAAAAGTCTGTTGACTACAGAGATCTTCCACTTACACTAACCTGTCTAAAGAAATTTCCCCTTCCATGGATGTTTCCAAACAAACCAAAGTAAGAAGAGAAACCAACCCGATACAAAAAAGAAGAGCAGAAAGGGACAGATTTCACTACAAAAAAACAGCATTTTAGCCACAAATTTAGCGACAAAAATTTTAAAAAAATTCGTCACTAAAAACATTAGCGATAGATTTAGCGACGAAAAATTTTTCATCACTAATAACACGTTACAAAAATTTAGCGACGAAAATTAGAAATCCGTCCCTAAATTTAGCGACAAAAATCTAAAATTCGTCGCTAAATTTAGCGACAAATAAATTTTCGTCACTAAAATTCGTCACAAAATTTAGCGACAAAAAATTATTCGTTACTAAATTAGCGACATAAAAAAATCCGTTGCTAAATTTAGCGACGAAAATCTAAAATTCGTCGCTAAATTTAGTGACAAATAATTTTTATCGTTAAAATCCGTCACTAATTTAGGGAAAAAAAGTCCGTCAAAAAATTATCCGTCCCTAATTTAGCGATAAATAAAAAAATCCGTCGCTGAATTTTGCGACGGATTTGGAATCCGTCACTGATTCCAAATTTTCAAATTCGTCGAAATATCCATGGAGCGCACGTGCCTGGACCGCACGTGCCTGGATGGCCCCGCCCGCACGAGCCAACACCAGCCTGCAAGCTGCCCACCCGCCCGAACCAGCACCCTCGCGCAGGCGCTCCAGCGTCAGCTCTTAATTGCTGGAAAATGTCGCTTTGCCTTCTGCCTCCACCGCGGTTCGAACTCCTGTACGCACACACATAAGTATAAACCTGTAAACCACCAACCCAAAGGATATTATGTGATATAAATTTTTTTTATTATTATTTATTATCTTTCCTTCACATTTTTCTAATAATAATAAAATAATATATAATAACAATTTAAAATAATAAAGATAATAACTTTTTTTATTTGTACCACCAACCTAAAATAATATTAATTGAAAATAATAAATATGATAATTTTTTATAAAATAAAAAATAATAAAATACTAATTTAAAATAAAATAATAAATTAATTAAAAAATATATTAATATTATATTTTGATTTCTTCTTTTTTCTTTTATTTTATTATTTTATTATTATTTTTTATTTTTATTTTATTTTTTTAATCCATAGTTTAAAAATGGATTACGGCATCTCAAAAATATAAAATTATAATTATCAATAAATTATAATATATTAATAATTTAAAAAATCTATATATTTAATCACAAAATATTTTTATTCGTTTGAATATATAAGAAATTTCAATATAATTATTATATATAAAAAATTTCAATAATGAGAATAGAAAGGAAAAAAAAAACCCAAAAATAGAGATGAGAGTAAGAGTAATGAAAAAAAAGTGAGAATAGAAACAAATGAGGAGGAAGAAAGAAAAAAAAATATTATCACACAACATTAAGCAGTGGTGCAATGGTGATGATATGTCTTCCGTTCAAATCCAAGATTCGAATCCTTTCAACAGCATTTTATCATCTTTTTTAACATTAAAACAATGAAGGGTGGGCGCCCGTGCGTGCATGCGCCGGCGCCCGCATAGGCTCGCGCCCAATATGTCATGACGGATTAATATTTAATTAAAAAATTTGTATTATTGAATAAAATAATCTAAATAAAATAAAAATTACCTACACAATAATAAAAAATATTAAATCAAACAAAAAAAGAAAAAATAATAAATTAATTAAAAAATATATATAATTTAAATAAAATAAAATATATGGTTTTTTTTAAGAATTAAATAATATTATTCTTATAAAAAAATGAAATATAATATAATAAAATAAAATGTAAATTAAAATATTATAAAATAATAATATGATTTGTTAATATAAATTAATAAAATAAAATAAAATAAAATAAAATTCTAATTAAAAAAGATTAAATTCAGCGACGGATTTGAAATCTATCGCTAAATTACCAACGGATTAATTTCATCGTTGCTAAATTAATTTTTTAATTTAAATATTATATTAATATTATATTTTATTTACTTATATATAAAAAACTTAGTGACAGATTGAGATTTTTGTATAGCGACGGAAAACAAATCCGTCGCTAAATTAATTTGTCACGCCCCAAAAGGGGATCGTGAACAGCTGCCCGTTAACCCTGGATGTCGGTGTATTTTTACAGAAAATCGGGCAGAATCTCTCCATAAATCGGAGGTTTCCCGTGTACAATTAAACATGTATTATCAAAATCAACCTATACTGTAAACAAATGGCCATCCCGGCCTCTCCAAAATTAACAATTTCCACTCCAACATCCAGGACAATGCAATGCTATAAAATTTCTAGCAGTTCTAGCCACAGACCTCTACTGTCATGCCCAACTAGAGTATGAACTGCCGCCACACCGAGCGGATCTAACTTTTATCTTATATATAATAATTTTCCCAAATAACATTTAAATATGTACAATCGCCTCAATGCAAATAAAATATGAGAGTTAAATTATATAGTCATCCCAAAATAAGTATACGGCCAACTATGCACCTCAATGTCAAGACCTCGCAGGGTCGAAACTAAATTAGAAATAAATCTTACCGTTAGAAATACCAACTCCACTCTAGAGCTTGTAACGTTGCTCTATCACAACAAATCTGTCTGAGGAGGGAAAAGAGAGGGGTAAGTATCATGGGAAGATACTCAGTGAGTGAGGGGGATAATATCAAGTATAAATAGTGTGGGTGAACCATTGGAGTGTCAAATAACATCATTTGAAATAAAAATTTATATTTCGCAGCAAAACATGATGTGTTTAGCAATTTGAAATCATTTAGTCAATCACACGATAACAAACATGTATGCATCCATTTAAAATCAAGTAATATCACAGCGATCCAAAAATGATCCTGGCAAAGGTTAACCGTGACCAAGGACAGGCGCATCGGGGTTTTATTATGCATAGACTTTAAAACGCCCTCTACCCCAACATTGGCCATGAGTTCGCTGGGGCTAACTCATCAATGTGTATAGGACCCCGCCCGGTACTAGACGGTGGCATCACACACGTTCTCCCCTTACGTAGGTTCAACCGACCGCGTCTATATCATTTAGAATAAACGACGTTTGTGGATACTTTCTGCAGAAACGTATCCGGGCAACCTGTGTCTCTACAAACGCCCTTCGTAGCTACGGAATTATCATAGTATCACAAGGGCACAACGTCCCATAAGTAAAATCATATCATCGCATAACTAGTAGGGATCCGACTCACATAGTTCATCAAAGCATTTCAAGTCTGTGTGCCAATACGTTTCATCAAATCATTTCAAAACAGCATATTAATGCAACGATAGAAAATGAAATTTATCAATTTTCAAGTAATGGCACAAGTTTTGTTTTCATTTCAAACCATGGATACATAGTCATCGTAAACATATTTCAAAACACTCCAATAATCACAAAACGGTTTTGAAATTCAATATCATACGTCAGATCAATGCATATCAAAAGCATGTTTTATCGAAAACACGGCAGAAAACACGTTTTACTATTTTATGCAAGAGATTAGAGTTTCACTCACCTATCTAGAGAGAGTGGTCACTCCCTATTTTTCAACGAGGCACAAAAAGACAGACCTAATCAAATCGTCAAATTTTATATCAATTAAAACCCTAATAAGGGATTTTATCAACAAAATTTATTCAAATTTCGAAGTGAGTACATTTCTCTCTTCTAGGATTTCTCGGGTTTCAGACCTAACTGTCGT
This sequence comes from Dillenia suffruticosa, assembly GCA_033439265.1. Lineage (NCBI taxonomy): Eukaryota > Viridiplantae > Streptophyta > Magnoliopsida > Dilleniales > Dilleniaceae > Dillenia > Dillenia suffruticosa. The sequence continues at coordinate 14,342,334 of JAVTVX010000013.1, read as the reverse complement.
TCGCCCGTCGGGTTGGTCTAAAACCTGTAATATTTCCAAATTTCAAATATATTAGCAACAACTAAATTCCTAACACCAAACCCTAAAATTTTGACCAATTATAGTCGTTACCTGTAGTACAGAAAATACAGGTGAGCTCTCGAAGGGAACAGCTGGTCGCGGGCTCGCGGGCCGTCACGGGCTCGCTGCCGGTGGGCTGGCTGGCTAGCGGGCTGGCCCGCTAGTGGGCTCACGGGCTCTCAGCCTGGCTTGTGACCGCAGCAGGCTTCGTGGGTCGCAGTGGGCTCGGTGGGTCAACAATGGGTGTACTGGCCGCAATAGGCCGCGGGTTGTAGTGGGCCGCGGCTGGACTGGGCCTTGGGCCGCTGGTGGGCTGGCCCGCTCATGGGCTAGGGCTCATGCTCGCAAGCTGGAGGGCGCTCTCGCGAGCTGAGGCGTGCGCTCGAGACAGGATCGCGCTCTGTGAGGCGTGCGCGCTCGCGCAGACGGGTCGCGTGCTGTGTGCACTATGCTCGTGTAGGGGCGCGTAGGCTGGGGCTGCTCGTGCTGGCACGCTGGCTCGCGTTGGGTCGCGCGCAGGGATCGTGGGAGATCGCGAGCTGTGGCACGCTGGGCTCGCGTGCTCTGGGGTGCCGGCAGCAGATCGTGCTCGTGGGAAGGTGTTGCAGCGGCGGCTGGGAGCGGTGGCGGGAGGGAGAGGCCGCGGCAAAGGAGAAGGCAGCGGCAGAGGAGAAGAGAGAGAGAGAGAGAGAGAGTGAGAGAGAGAGAGAGAGAGAGAGAGAGAGAGAGAGAAATGGGGAAGAAAAAAAAAAGATTAGGGCTATTTAGCCCTAATCTAGATTTTTTTTTCTCTCTGGTGTTACATTTTCTAACCCCCTAAAATCAAGTTTTGTTATCGAAACTAAAAGAGGATTAAGTTACAAATAAATGGGGGTACTGTCTCTTCATAGTCTCCTCGGGCTCCCAGGTCTCCTCCTCGACCTGATCACTCCACCACAAAACTTTGACCAATGAAATTTCCTTACTCTGTAGCTTTTTGACCTGTTGATCTAGAATAGCCACGGGCTGAACTAGAAGACTAAGATCCTCTCGTAACTCAAGAGGTGGAGGCTCAAGTACATGAGAAGGATCGGTCAAGTATTGCCTGTGTACTGAGACATGGAATACGTCATGAATACGAGAGAGTTCATCTGGCAGTTCCAATCTATATGCCACACTTTCGACCCTCTCAAGAATACAGAAGGGTCCAATATATCAGGGGCTCAACTTGCCCCGCTGCCTGAACCGTATAACTCCCTTCTAAGGAGATATTTTCAAGAAAACCATATCTCCCGTAGCAAACTCAAGAGGTCGCCATCTACGATCAGCATACGACTTCTGTCTGTCTTGGGCGGCTTTCATTCACTCACGGATAACCTTAATTTTATCCTTTGTTTGCTCAATCAACTCAACGCTGCTGAGACGTCGCTCTCTGACCTCATCCCAGCATATCGGGGTGCGGCACTTCCTGCCATACAGTGCCTCATACGGGGGCATCCCTATACTGGCCTGATAACTGTTATTATATGCGAATTCGACCAGTGGAAGGTATCGGTCCCAACTACCCCAGAAATCCATCACACATGCCCTCAGCATGTCCTCAAGGGTCTGAATGGTCCTCTCAGACTGACCATCCGTCTAAGCATGATATGCCGTACTGAAGTTCAATTTAGTACCCAATGCCTCCTGCAACTTAGGCCAAAACCTAGATGTGAACCTGGGGTCCCTATCTGAAACAATCGACATGGGTACCCCGTGAAGCCGAACTATGGTATCAACGTAGAGACGTGTCAACTCCTCTAAGGAATAGCCACCGCGGATAGGGATAAAATGTGTAAATTTGGTGAGTCAATCGACAATCACCCAAATCGCATCATGCCATGTAGAAGTCCGCGGCAATCCCATCACGAAATCCATAGTAATATGCTCCAATTTCCACTCAGGAATGGGAAGAGGCTGCAGTGTGCCCGCCGGACGTTGATGCTCGGCCTTCACCTGCCGGCACACCAAGCATCATGCCACAAACTCTGCTATATCCCTCTTCATGCCTGACCACCAATAGCTACCTCTGATAGTCCAGTACATCTTCGTACCCCCGGGATGCATAGCATATGTAGAATGTTCTTCCTCAAGGATAGCACGTCGAAGATCACTATCGGTTGGGACATACACTCTGTCTCAGAATACCATGAGTCCATCATCATGAACTCTGAAGTCTCCGCCCTCAGCTCTGCGGACTCTATCCGCAAAACCCTAAATCTCCTTATCTGCACACTGGAGCTCTCTGATACGATCGAACAAAGTCGGCCTGACCTCAAATCTGGCTAGTAAGGCTCCCTGATCATCGTTAGTCAAATTGACTTCTAAGGCTCGGAGTCCCACTAAACAAGAAAGGTAAGTTTTCTCTGTCGACTGCGAGGATGATGCTGACTTCCGACTCAAGGCATCTGCTACAACATTCGTCTTGCCCGAATGATAGTCAATAATGAGCTCATAATCTTTGAGGAGTTCTAACCATCTCCTCTGTCTCAAATTCAGTTCCTTTTGGGTAAATAGATATTTCAAACTCTTGTGATCTGTAAAATACCCTGCAGGTCACCCTATAAAGATAATGCCGCCATATCTTCAATGCGAAGACTATGGCTGCCAACTCCAAATCATGTGTCGGGTAATTAACCTCGTGTTTCTTCAGCTGTCGTTAGGTATACGCAATAATCCGACCATCCTGCATTAGAACACAACCCAATCCCTGTCGGCTAGCATCACTGTATACTGTATACTCCCAACTACTAGTGGGAAAAGCTAAAATAGGAGCGGATGTCAACCGTTGTTTGAGCTCCTGGAAACTCGCCTCACAACGATCATTCCAAACAAACTTGACCCCCTTCTAGGTCAATCTCGACAACGGAGCAGCTATTCGGGAGAATCTCTCTATAAATCTGCGATAATACCCGGCCAAACCGAAAAAAACTACGATTCTCGGTAACTGTTTATGGCTGCTCCCGCTTCACTATGGCCTCAACCTTCCGCGGATCAAAATAAATACCCTCCGCGGAAACAATGTGCCCCAAGAATCCAATTTGTCTAAACCAAAACTCACATTTCGAGAATTTGGCATATAGCTGCTTCTCACGGAGTATCTGCAATACCATCCGAAGGTGCTCAACATGATCTTCATCACTCTGTGAGTATATCAAGATGTCATCGATGAATACGATGACGAACCGATCCAAGTAGTCCCGAAAAACTCGATTCATCAAATCCATGAAAGCAGCTGGGGCATTAATCAGCCCAAATGGCATGACTATAAACTCGTAATGGCCGTATCAGGTGCGAAAAGCTGTCTTGGGCACATTTTCGGCCCGAATTCTCAACTGATGATAACCCGAACGAAGATCAATCTTAGAGAAAACTCTGGCTCCCTACAGTTGATCAAACAAATCATCTATACGTGGCTGGGGATATCTGTTTTTTATGGTGGCTTTATTCAATTGAGGTGCTCGGGCGAATAAACCCCTTGTCCAGAAGTTCTTGTAGCTCAGGCGCCATTTGGTATGGCGGAATAGAAATATGATTGGTCCCCGGTACTAGATCAATCTCAAAATCGAACTCCCGAACTGGTGGTAATTCGGGAAGCTCCTCGGTGAACACATCTAAAAATTCCTGCACCATAGGGAAATCTTCAAGCCTCGGTCTCTTAACGGTGGTGTTAACAACATAAGCCAGATAAGCCGCACAACCATGACGTACCAAGCGTCTTGCTTTCATAACAGAGATAATACTGCGGGGCAACACTCGTCTCTCGCCCTAAAATACTAATGGTGGCTGCTCGGACCTTCTAAACTCAACCTCCTTCGTGAAACAATCCACGGAAGCTCGGTGTAAACTCAGCCAATCCATCCCTAGGATGGCATCGAAATCCGTGATAGGGAGCGGAATCAGATCTGCTTCTAATATGACCTCCCCAATATCGAACTCACAGCCCTTATAGACTGTATCTCGAATGATATGCTTGTCAAGAGTAGTGACAACCATAATCTCCTCATCAAGTGGCGAGAGAGGTCTATCAGAATGGCGAGCGAACGTGTCGCTCACATAGGAAAAATTTGACTCGGTATCTATAAGAATACAGGCGTCGATACCGAATATTCACATGGTACCTAAAAGTAAAAGAAAATCAACAGAATTTAAAATACGAAGAAAAAGTGAACGAATATATATATATATATATAAAACTAGTTAAGTTTCGAAAGCTTTAACTAGTTAAAACTGTGCATCAACATCAAAATATACAAAAAAAAAGTCATACAGAAAGTATAACAAAAGTACTACACTGAGGGGTCTGCGGGAGGATTACCCATAATAATATCAGGGTTTGCCTGTGCGTCCTCCTGTATCATCGCAAACACACGAGCCTGGGCCCTAGGCTGCTGTCGCGACGATCCTGGCACTGTATTACTCCCGGCTGCAGTCCGGGGAGCGGTAAGACCTGAGTGTGCAGGTACCCCCTGCTGGCCTGTGCGAGACGTACCAGTACGACTCTGTAAAGTTAATCCTCCTCGACCTAAATCGGGGCAGACACTCCTAACGTGACCTTGCTTCCCACACTAGAAGCAAGTAACTGGTACTCTACATGCCCCAAAGGCATGGTGGCTGCTGCATCTACGGCAGAAGGGCGGTCTCTATGTAGTAGACTGCGTAGAGACACTAGGGGCTGTTGCCCCAAAACCCTGTGGTCGAGGTCCCTGTCCCAGTGCTGCTGGTTTGAAACTAGAAGAACCTCCGGGATATCCAGAATCTCTACTCCTCTTCGACGACTGTCGACCCTATGACCCAGTCTTCCTCTTCTGGTGACTCTTCCACTGTCTAGCCTCTGCTCGGACGATCTTTTCCGCCTGATACGCTGAATCAATCACCTCTGATAGTGTAAAAGAGAGAGTCACCATCATATATTTCCTGATACTCAATTGGAGGCCATCTTCAAACTTGAACCTCATCTGAGCCGTGTAGCCATATCAGGGACAAAGGCCGCTAGTCGTCTAAGCTCAGCCTTGTACTCTGAAACTGACCTCGTCCCCTGGCGCAAGTGCAGGAACTCCGTCCTCATCCGGTACTGCTGGAACGGGGTAAAGTACCTGCGGTCGAACTCTTGTAGAAAGTCCTCCCACCGCAGGGTTTGTGTAGTACTGTCACGGATAGCCTCCCACCATGAGAGGGCATCTCCGTCGAGGAGTCTCTCAACAACTCTCAATCTGAGCTCCTCTGACAACCCCAAATCCGTAAGGATCCTACGAATCCTGTTGATCCAGTGTTTCGCCACTACTGCATTACTGGATCCTGAAAAGTCTGTGCATCCGAGCTGTCGAGACTCTTTCACCAACTGAGTGAGCTCGTGGATGCGCCTCAAAGTAGCTGACGTCTCATCGGTCGGAGTAAAAACGGAAGGGCCGGCCACCGAAGGAGGAATCGGTGCCGAAGGAGCAGGTACAACCGCAGGTGCGGTCGCTGGAGTCTGTAGTGGAGGTGGTGGCATCTGCACCCCATATCTACCGTACTACTCCTGTCACTGCCTCAAGGCATCGAGTGGTGGTGGAGGAATCTCGGCTGTAACAGCCGGTGGAGGTGCTAGGGGTGGCGCTGGTGAACGTGCTCGAGTAGAGGAAGCAACCTTTGGTACTCGTGGCGCCTCAGGTGCCCTAGGTGTATCAGGCACTGTAAGACCCTCAAGTGAGGCGAATCTAGCACCCCTCCTACCACGTCTAGGTAGCATAATTCTGCAACAAGAATACATTGTTATTAGATAGAAATCAAGAGTTAGGGTTAGTTGCTCCGTAACTAACCCCCTAAAAAAATGAACTATAATTCAAAGCATTTGAATACAAAATAACGGGTTAGAAGCGTTATGTATCCAACTCCATAATCTAAAGGAACTTATGTGCCTATGGCCAAGTATGGGACTTTAAATAACTGTATGAAACTCTCTAATACATTGAGGACTTTTAAAACCAAGTTACTTGGGAATGTTTTCAAATCATTTTATACAACATAGCTCTAAACCAAGGCTCTGATACCAATAGAACTGTCACGCCCCAAACCGAGATCATGAACAGCCGCCCGTTGCCCCTGGATGCCAGCTATATTTTTACAGAAAATCGAGCAGAATCTCCCCATAAGTCGGAGGTTTCCCATATACAATTAAACCTGTATTATCAAAATCAACCTTTACTGTAAACAAATGGCCATCCCGGCCTCTCCAAAATTAACAATTTCCACTCCAACATCCAGGACAACACAAGGCCATAAAATTTCTAGCAGTCCTAGCCACAGACCTCTACTGTCATGCCCAACTAGAGCATGAACAGCTGTCACACTGAGCGGATCTAACTTTTAAATGCAAATAAAGCAAGTAACTAGAGCATGAACAGCTGCCAATCGCCTCAATGCAAATAAAGTATGAGAGTTAAATTATACAGTCATCCCAAAATAAGTATACGGCCAACTACGCACCTCAATGTCAAGATCTCGCAGGGTCGAAACTAAATTAGAAGTAAATCTCACCGTCAGAAATACCAACTCCGCTCTAGAGCCTGTAACGTCGCTCTATCACAATAAATCTGTTTGACGAGGGAAAAGAGATGGGTGAGTATCATGGGAAGATATTCAGTGAGTGAGGGGAATAATATCAAGCATAAATAGTGTGGGTGAACCATTGGAGTATCAAATAACATCATTTGAAACAAAAATTTATATTTCGCAGTAAAACATGATGTATTTAGCAATTTGAAATCATTTAGTCAATCACACGATAACAAGCATGTATGCATCCATTTAAAATCAAGTAATATCAGAGCGAGTCAAAAATGATCCTGGCAAAGGTCGACCGTGACCAAAGACAGGCGCATCGGGGGTTTTATTATGCATAGACTTTAAAACGCCCACTACCCAAACGTTGGCCATGAGTTCGCTGAAGCTAACTCATCAACGTGTATAGGACCCCGCCCGGTGCTAGACGGTGGCGTCATATACGTTCTCCCCCTACGTGGGTTCAGCAGGCCGCGCCTATATCCTTTAGAATAAACGACGTTTGCGGATACCTCCTGCAGAAGCGTATCCGGGCAACCCGTGCCTCTACAAATGCCCTTCGTAGCTACAGAATCATCTTAGTATTACAAGGGCACAACGTCCCAGGGCACAACGTCCTACAAGTAAAATCATATCATCACATAACTAGTGGGCATCCAACCCACATAGTTCATCAAAGCATTTCAAGTCTGCGTACCAATACGTTTCATCAAATCATTTCAAAACAGCATATTAATGCAACGATAGAAAATGAAATTTATCAATTTTCAAGTAATGGCACAAGTTTTGTTTTCATTTCAAACCATGGATGCATAGTCATCGTAAACATATTTCAAGACACTCCAATAATCACAAAACGGTTTTGAAATTCAATATCATACGTCATATCAATGCATATCAAAAGCATGTTTTATCGAAAACACGGCAGAAAACACGTTTTACTATTTTATGCAAGAGATTAGAGTCCCACTCATCTATCTAGGGAGGGTGGTCACTCCCTATTTTTCAACGAATCACCAAAAAACAGATCTAATCAAATCGTCAAATTTTATATCAATTAAAACCCTAATAAGGGATTTTATCAATAAAATTTATTCAAACTTCGAAGTGAGTGCATTTCTCTCATCTAGGGTTCCTCGGGTTTCAGACCTAGCTGTCGTTCGCCCGTCGGGTTGGTCTAAAACCTGTAATATTTTCAAATTTCAAATATATTAGCAACAACTAAATTTCTAACACCAAACCCTAGAATTTTGACCAATTATAGTCGTTACTTGCAGTATAGAAAATGCAGGTGAGCTCTCGAAGGGAACAGCTGGTCGCGGGCTCATGGGCCGTCACGGGCTCGCGGCCGGTGGGCTGGCGGGCAAGCGGGCTGGCCTGCTAGTGGGCTCGCTGGCTCTCAGCCCGGCTTGCTAGCCGCAGCAGGCTTCGCGGGCCGTAGTGGGCTTGTGGGTCAACAATGGGTGCACGGGCCGCAATAGGTCGCGGGGCGCAGTAGGCCGCCGCTGGACTGGGCCTTGGGCCACTGGTGGGCTGGCCCGCTCAAGGGCTAGGGCTCACGTTTGCGAGCTGGAGCGCGCTCTCGCGAGCTGAGGCACGCGCTCTCGTGAGCTGAGGCATGCGCTCACGACAGGATCGCGCGCTGTGAGGCGTGCGCGCTTGCACAGACGGGTCGCGTGCTGTGTGCACTGTGCTCGCGCAGGGGCACGCAGGCTGGGTGCTCTCGAGCTGGGTCGCGCGCTGGCTCGCGCGCTGGTCTAGCGGGAGATCGCGAGCTGTGGCGCGCTGGGCTCGCGCGCTCTGGGGTACCGGCAGCAGATCTTGCTCGCGGGAAGGTGTTGCAGCGGCGGCTGGGAGTGGTGGCGGGAGGGAGAGGCCGCGGCGGAGGAGAAGGCAGCGACGGAGGAGAAGAGAAAGAGAGAGAGAGAGAGAGAGAGAGAGAGAGAGAGAGTAAGAGAGAGAGAAATGGGGAAGAAAAAAAAAAGAGATTAGGGCTTTTTGGCCCTAATCTAGATTTTTTTTTTCTCTCTGGTGTTACATAATTTTTAACTTAAATATAACATATTAATAAAATAAAAAGAAAAATAAAAAAATAAAATTCTATTTTAAAAAATTAAATTTTGGGCCAGATTTTAAATTCGTGGCAAAATTTAGCCACGAAATATTATTCGTCGCTATTTAGCGACGAAATTTGCAACGAAAATTTTTTTTCGCCAATTAGCGACGAATTTAGCCACGAAAAGTTTTTCGTCACTAATTAGCGACAAATTTTGCTATAAATGATGTGTCCGTCGCTAATTTAGCCACGACTTCCTTTTCGTCGCAAATTTTGTGGTAAATTATCGATAAAAAAGTTTTTGTCGCTAAATTCGTCACAAAATAGCGACGAATTTTTTCTGTCGTGAAAATATGTGACTAAAACCGTATTTTTTTGTAGTGTTTCCTAGAAGTGAAGTTCCCTGCTCTCAAATACTAATCAATAGTCGGCCTTAAGCCTAGCCTCAAGTTACAGGGCCATGGTAAAGAAGGGCGATGGGCTTTATCATAGGATTCAATTTCAACAACAATCTCAAAGATCCACAATATTGACCAAATATCCAAACTCAAGACCTCAAAGGCCTCGTGACATAACAGGCATCAATAGGCTTTAGCCCCCCAATTTTAAAAGAACAAATTGCATTTGAACAAAGACCACACTTGTCAATCCCCTACTCGAGTAAGGACTCATAAAATCCCCGATCCATCGAAAGAGTGAGAGAGTAGTCAAACATCAAAATGCATGTGAAAAAGTTTGTTTGCATACGGTACAAGCACATAAAATTTCAAAGAAAAGCTGAAAAGCAGTTAACTATGGCATTCAGAAAGAAAATGTATGATGCACAAAATAAACAAAGTATGCACACCATTTATGGCCTCCAACCTCAAAAATATTACTGCGAAGCTCCTCCTTAGCAATCTGTGAAAACTTTTCTATCTTCCATGCATATATCCCATATAAATCAGAAGGTTCGGGCCCTACAATAATGTCAAAGTTAGATAATTAATAAATTAACTATCATAGCTGCCATTGATTACATACGGTTGTGTGTGTGTATAAATACCAGTGCAAGAAATCAAACTATTTCTCAATATTTAAGAATTTCACATGCTCATTTAAAACAGCAATTGTAGTCTGCTAGGCAAATTATCCTTCCTCCCCATTTTCATTCTTCATGCCAGCTACTGATATTGAAGATGATCAACCTTCCCTCAAAATTCAGTAACACTTCCAATGTGTCAAAGTCCCCCATCACTCTTTCTTCCATTTCTTAGTGTTAATTTTCCTTTTCCTAATCCCGCAAGGAGAAGCAACTACAACCCTTACCACCACAACAGTTGCAGATATTTGTGAATCCATGATTTCCTTCATAGTTGCTTGTCCACCTCCACAACTTCACCTCAATATTGTTCCTTTTAAAATGAATACTTTTTTAATAGCTCAATGCTATGTTCCCACTACTAGAAATGGAGGTATCACCGACGGAAAAATTCCATCGGTGAAAGTTAAATTTCCGTCGGTGAAAAGAATTACTGACGGAAATTCACCGACGGAAATTTCCGTCAACAATTCTGATGGTGAAAGCAACCCCGCTAATTATATGTGACAGAATGTTTTCCGTCACTAAAATTTATGATAGATTTGCGATGTTAATTTCCTATACTAATATAAGTGGTCGTTATTCCGTCAATGACATGATTGGTGGCGTTTGCCCATCACCGTCGGATTACTGACGGAAATTCCCCATTGCAAACAATTTCGTCGCTAATCCGTCGCTTATCTATGAGATATAGTAAGACTATTTGCAACAGATTATTGATAGATAATTTAGCGACAGATTTTTTCCCTTGGTATTCCGTCACTGATTTATTCAATGGCTTTTAGAATAATCAACAGATTATAGATAGATTATTCAGTGACAAAATTTTTCCGTCTATAATCCATCAGTGTTTTACATTTTCCTACCCTACTCTAGTGAAATGTATTTCATCCACTTATAAACATATTTCCCAATCAACCTGTTTCATCTCAATTATAATATTATGAACAATTTTACGAAAAAAATCCATTTCATTGCTATAAAATCCATAGATAGTTCCAACACACAATACATAAATTATAAAAGTACAATAATTCTCAAATATTTGTATAAAAGGAAGTGCAATCCATCTAACATCAATCAAACTCAAGTACATCAAAAGCATATCATCAGTCTCATAGTGGTGGATGATTAGAATCTGGTGACTCAGTGCTATCAACGTCCGGTGGTATTTATTCAAAACGAATTTGTGCAAGAATGTCATGAACCTTTGCCTCCATTTCCACCCACACTTCACTTCGCACTTGTTCCAAAATTTGGCTATGCATTTGACTTCTTATTTTATCCATCGTTCTATCCACCTCCTCCTTAGTATACATCTTATATGAACGCATGTATGGAGATGAAGTGGTACTAGATGGATTAATCATCAATACATCATCACCTCTCTCTTCGAAGCCATATAAATGTCCCTTCATCAGATCCCCGGTCACCTCACACCATGACCAAACCCTGGCTAAGACGTGCTATCTGAGCCAAAGTTTTCCTCGATTTTCTGTTTGTACTTGCCCTACAATAAGCATATGTAATTAGATCAGTGAAGTGAATAATGTTTAAATGTTACAAAAAATAAAATAATAATGAAGTTGTCTTACAGTTATTGGTTCAGATTTCTTGTCAACATATTGTCATTTTCCCTTATCTCACCTGTGAGTTCAATTAAAGAGGTCGAGATGGGAAACGGGCTGTTGCATTTCTTCGGCCTGAAAAAAAATTTTAATTATCATTACAAAATTGATGAAGATATAACTAATGAAAATATAACAATTTAAAGAATAAATAAAAAGACACCATTCTCTTCATGTCAGTGGCAAATGGGATTGAATCGGCTGTGTGTTTCGTAATCTCCCCTTTTTTCTTTGTATTTCGATTTTGCTTTACTGTGTTTGACTTTTGTTGCCACTTCGGTGTAGTCCAATATTTTTCAATCAACTCATCCCATATAACCGATGTCAAGAACATAGGTGGATGACCTTTCATTTAACCTATACTTGTTGTACCAACAGCTTGCATTATTTGCTTTTGTGCCACGCCAAGCATACTGATAGGATTTAAATATGTGTAATATTTGTAATTGATTTTACATTATTTTTGAATAAATATTATACTAATATTTATATTTTATGACATTTGATTTAGGAGGAGATTTATTATTGAAAAAGAAGAAAAATAAGTTAAATTAGAGCAAAATTTTCAAAGCATGAAAAATTGGACAGCAATACTCTTTCATTAGCACGTGGGTATATGGATCTCAAGAGGCAACCAAGAAGTTATGAAGATTTACGGCAGTAAAAATTTTCTTTTTCAATTGCACATTCAAGAAGAAATTAGAGTGTAATTGGAATATTGAAGATTTTGAAAAATTTTATTTCATTTCTAATATTTAGAAAAATGAATTTTTAAAAATGTAAATCTCTTAGATATTATATTTTAGGAAGTTTACTTTTTATTTTATTTTTTATTAGTCTTCTAGGGTTACACTCCTATATATATAGGAGTGTTACATATTGTTTAAGAACTCTTGGAGGCAGCCCCAAGGGGGCAGCAACCACCTTTTCTCCATGATAGGCAGCTGGCAGCACATGGAAACTTGTTTTCTTAACATCCAGGAAAGCACAAAAGAGGCAGTCGGGAAGGAGGAGCATTCTTCTTGTACTTTTTATTTTATTTTCCAGTAATAATTATTTTGTGAGTTTCTTTTCTTTATGAATTCATTTTAATTTATTTTTCTAGTCAAAGGATTATTGAAATTTTGATGAATGTTGATTGTGAGATCTAAATGATCTTATTTGTTTGATATTTGTGGGTATTTATTTAATTTCTATGTTTAATATTTATAATTGTTTTGGGATTATTAAATAGAGTACTATATTTAATAACTCTAGAATACTCTACAACCATTTAAAAACAGTAAGATTTATGTGTTTTTAATAGAGTGGTGATTGGTATAGTTTTATAGCATCGCAAGTGGTAGGATTTATGTCAAGAGATTAGATAATCTAATTTAAATAAATCCAGATTGAAATTTACTGATTATAATTGGATCTCTCTAGATTTTAATACTGTCGGAAAACTTCTCTTGGGTTGTCTTTCGATTAGAAAAGTAATTAACGATACTATCTTAATTACCAAAGAAAAAGGAAAAGATTGGTCGCTTCGTGGTATTTAACGGTTATAACCATTTTATTCGCATAATATCGCATAATTTTTGTATCGATAATCAATCAATTACATCAGAGTGAAAATAAATCCTTTGGCTAGGTTTTCTCTCATTGATATTCTCTCTTTTAATTGACATTATTTAGTTGTTTTATTTTAGTTAATTTTTATTGATTTATTTATTTTTGTTAGATTTAGATCATCTCTCAAACCCCTCATACTTTTATTTTCCTTGAAAGAGATAAATTCACCGTTCCCTATAGATTCGACTCTGCTCACCTTATACTCGTCTTTAGTGAAATAGGTAATTTTATTTTTCGTTGTTTGACGACACACCAAATCATACTCGTCTTTTATTTTGTTTGATTTATTTATGTATTTTTTTATCTCTCTTAACTTGAACATACATTGAGGATAATGTATGATTTAAGTGTGGGGGGATGTTAGGTATTTTTCTTTTTTATTTTTGATATTATATTTATTTTTTTTGCTATATTAGTTTAGATTTTTGTTTTTATTTGCTTCTTCAAAAATAAAAATAAAAAATAAAAAAATAAAAAAATTTTGAAAAAAAATTCTGAGCTTTCTTAGTTGATATATACTATTTGATTGGTCGGAAATATATGAAAAATGGCTTGTATCAATGGTTTTTGTGCTTGAAATGGCTTATCATGTCTTTAATAGTTTTCTTTGAGTGATGAACATACAAAAATTTGACACAAACCTACTTAAAAAGTGAGATTTTGAGTCTAAAACGAGCAAATTCATTCTTTGTGTTCGAGATTATTTTTCTTGATGAGTGATTATCACACTTGGATTGCATATTCTAGAAATTGCATTGTTATGCATTTCGAGACTACATTCTAAGATTTCATGCATTGAAATGATAAAGACAATTAGGTTTTACCCCTTTTGGTTTTCTAAAATCCCTATCCTGATTTTATAAACCCGTAGTTAACCCAATTTGAGCTTTTAGCCATTTTCTTCTTTAAAACCCACTCAATACAACACCTATCCTTTGATTTTAGCCTTCGTTTCAAACCCTAGTACCAAAGGTATATATATTTAATTGTATGATTTTGGTTTTATATTCGCTTCAATAGGAAGATGATGATTGGAATTTTGATATTGACATTTTCATGAAAATGATATATATTCGGAAAAAAAAAGCAAGAGGAAAAAAAAAAAGAGAGAAAAATGATGAAAAAAGAAAAAAAGAAAAAAAAAAGTGGATGAGAAAGAGAAGTATTGTATTTTGATTGAAAATTTATTTATACTTCAATTATGAAAAATTGAGAAATCATTTGACATCTTGTATATTGTTTGCTATTGGCTATACATTTGAATAGCAAGAAGTCAAATTTTGTTTGTTGATTGCTTGAGGCGAAGATCAATCGATGTCATGAGAATTATGTGGTTAATTATATATTTTCTTTGATATATTTTTAACCCTTAAATATCCCTTTATCTTACTCTTTATCCAAACCCCATTACAACCAAATAAAAGACCTTTAGATTGATGCATAAGATTCAAATTTTTAAATGGTAGAGATTTGATATATTTATAAACATATGATAATGACATTTCATGTTGTTGATTTGAGAGATATCTATATTTTTCACCCTTTCGAGTGCATTAGAGTGAACCCTTGGAGAGAATTGTCGAATTTTGCTATTTGGATTTCATAAGAGACTGTTGGGATATATAGTGGTTGTTTTAGTACGTATTACTGTAAAATATTTGTTATTTTGATTATATTTTCGGTTTGGCTCTTATAGTAATGTTGACTTGGAAGCTTGGAAGAAAAAAATAGGTTGGATAGTTTTAATTTTATTTTAGTTATGAATACTTGAGGACAAACATCATCTAGGTGTGGGAGAATTTGGTAAGATTTAAATATGTGTAATATTTGTGATTTATTTTACATTATTTTTGAATAAATATTAGACTAATATTTATGTTTTGTGTCATTTGATTTAGAAGAAAACTTATTATTGAAAAGGAAGAAAAATAAGCTAAATCGGAGCAAAATTTTCAAAGCATGAAAAATTGGACATCAATACTCTTTCATTAGCACGTGGGTATATGGATCTCAAGAGGCAACCAAGAAGTTATGAAGATTTACGGCAGTAAAAATTTTCTTTTTCAATTGCACATTCAAGAAGAAATTAGAGTGTAATTGGAATATTGAAGATTTTAAAAAATTTTATTTCATTCCTAATATTTAGAAAAATTAATTTTTAAAGATGTAAATCTTTTACATATTATATTTTAGGAAGTTTACGTTTTATTTTATTTTTTAGTAGTTTTCTACGATTACACTTCTATATATATAGGAGTGTTACATATTGTTTAAGAACTCTTGGAGGTAGCCCCAAGGGGGCAGCAGCTAACTTTTCTCCATGAGAGGCAGCCGGCAGCACATGGAAACTTGTTTTCTTGACATCCAAGAAAGCACACAAGAGGCAGCCAGGAAGGAGGAGCATTCTTCTTGTACTTTTTATTTTATTTTCCAGTAATAATCATTTTGTGAGTTTCTTTCCTTTATGAATTCATTCTAATTTATTTTTTTAGTCAAAGGATTATTGAAATCTTGATGAATGATAATTGTGAGATCCAAATGATTTTATTTGCTTGATATTTGTGGGTATTTATTTAATCTTTATATTTAATATTTATGATTGTTTTAAAATTGTTAAATAGAACGCTATATTTAATAACCATAGAATAGTCTACAACCATTTAAAAACAACAAAAAAAATTACTCGATATTATGCGAATAAATTGATTATAGCTACTAAATACCATGAAACGATCAATCTCTCCTTACTTTTTCGGTAATCAAGATACCATCGTTAATTACTTCCCTAATCGAAAGACGATCCAAAAGACTCTTGTTGGATTTAATATTCCGATAGAATTAAGATCTAGAGAGACCCAATTCTAATCAGTAAATTACAATCTGAATTTATTTAAATTAGATTATCTAATCTCTTGACATAAATCCTACCGCTTGCGAGACCATAAAACTATACCAATCACCACTCTATTAAAAACATACAAATTATCAATGATCAATCAAATATATCAAAGTGAAAATAACTCATTTGGCTAGATTTTCTCTCATTGAAATTCTCTTTTTTAATTGGCATTATTTAGTTGTTTTATTTTAGTTAATTTTTATTGATTTATTTATTTTTGTTAGACTTAGATCATCTCTCAAACCCCCCTCATATTTTCATTTTCCTTGAAAGAGATAAAACCACCGTTCCCTGTGGATTCGACCTTGCTCACGCTATACTCGTCTTTAGTGAAGTAGGTAATTTTATTTTTGGTTGTTTGACGACACACCACATACCTAGATATCTCTTTCTGCATGAACCTTTCCATGCATTATATATTGATTGTGAATCTTCATCTCGCCATGTGAATTTTTGCTGCGCATTAGTAGATAAGTGATCAATTATGGACGCTACAGAAACTGAATAACCGCATACCATATGAATGGAAACATAAGTCCCTCACTGTAAGCTGAACAATAACTTGGATAATTGAACAAGAACAACATGTTAGATGTAGGGCTCAAGGATGGTAGACAGCAGTGAATGGGAAAAAACCTTAGCATACAATGAATTGGTTGACATGAGTGAATTGCACAATGAATTGCACATAATTAGCATATACAAAATGAATTGGTAGACAGCAGTGAAGTAGCATGTACAACATTATTTTGCCCCAAAACAGCATCCCACCAAATGGTACACAGCAGTGAATTAGCATTTACAACTGTAATTTGGAAAAAAACAGCAAACAATGTATTGGTAGAGAGCAGTGAATTGCACACTCATTTGCAATTGCAGACATTGGTCTAGTCATTGACATGTAGTAATTATTCTTTCATTTTCAGACATTGAGAAACAATGTGCAGCATAAATGCTGTCACGCCCCGAACCGGGATCGTTAACAGCTGCCCGTTGTCCCTGGATGCCGGCTGGATTTTTACAGAAAATCGGGCAGAACCTCCCCATAAATCGGAGGTTTCCCATGTACAATTTCACCTGTATATGACATTCATCCAGTACAAATAAACAATTTGCCATCCCGGCCTCTCCAAAATCAACAATATCCACAGCCAACATCCAGAACAACGCAAGGCTATAAAGTTTCTAACAGTCCTAGCAACAAACCTCTACTGTCATGCCCAACTAGAGCATGAGCAGCCGCCACACCGAGCGGACTTAAATTCTACGCATATATAAAATAAATTCCCAAGTTATTTTTAAATATTTACAAATGCCTCAATGCAACGAAATAATCAACACGCGAGTTTCGCGAAATAAAGTCCATAATTTATACAGTCATCCCAGAAAATTTATATAAATACATTGGTCAATCTAAAACCTCAAATACATAATAATATCACCAATCATCATAGCGGAAGAGATGGAAAATATCCATACCCAATCCCAGTGGTATCTCCTCGATCCAACACTAATCCTGTGGGAAAGAAAGTGAGGGATGAGTATCTATGGGAGGATACTCAGTAAGTGAGGGGATTGACATCATGCTATCAATATCGAGGTAAATTTGGAGTGTCAAAGCATAAGATAAGAAAATATCCACAGTGTGCAAACCGATCATGTTATTTCAAAATCATATATAATACGCACACATCAGAAAGCAAGATATGCATCCCAAAATTTTACATCAATGTCATGAAGAACCGGCCAATGAAATATTCCCGACAATGGTCTACCTCGACCAAGGACGGCGCATTGGGGGTTTTTCCAAATGCAAGTATTAAAGAATGGTTCTCTGCCCTAATGTTGGCCACAGACTACCCCAACTAGCCTGTAAAAAGTATATAGTGTACATATAACTAGTCGGCCGTGTATGGTGCCCCCGCCTGGTGCTAGACGGAGCCGTACTCAACGTCCTCTCCGATGAGGGTCAACCTGGGACACCCATACACACGACAATCTGGCGGATACCTCCGGCCGAAGCGTATCCGGACACAAGGGGTGCCTCTACCAGATGTCCTTCGTAGCTACGGATCACAATATCATATCGGCCGGGCACGTAGCCCCATGCATCCCATCACCAGTCGGCCGGGCATATAGCCCCATGCATAATATCATAACGTCGGCCGGGCATACAGCCCAATGCATAATATCATAAAGTCGGCCGGGCATACAGCCCAAAACATAATATCATAAGTCGGCTAGGCATACAGCCCAAAACATAATATCATAAAGTCGGCCGGGCATACAGCCCAAATGTGTAAGTAAATTCATTTAAAACCATGTGCCAATGCAATGAAAGCATTTAAAACATATCAATATGTCGAAAATGTGGCACAATATACGTTTATCAAAACTCATGGATGCATATCAATAAGATCAGCAGTTAAGACACTCCAAAGGTCACAAAACATTTCATCAAATATTGGAAAGTCATAACAATCATACATTTTGCAGAAACATGTCATTTAAAAGATATTTTTGAAATATGGTTTTCAATCAATAGCGAATGTCAAATTCCCACTCACCGTTCTACAGGAGGGAAGTCACTCCCTACTAACAAGCCAAATCGGATCTGACCGCTCGAGTCTCCAAAAGATCAACCTAAATCAGATTATCAAATTTCTGTAACATTCTATACTTAACCTTCAATTCATAGATAATCATTTCATAATTTGTATTCTATATGCATTCCACTTATACTCTAAACATATACAAAACCTTTCATCTTAAATTCAATCCTAGATTCGTCCAATTTATCAATTAGAGTCGAAATCTCCTCACCTAGGGTTTTCTCGAAGCGCCGAGTCTCGTCCGAAAGTCGCTTCGGTCACTCCAAATTCTGTAGGGTTTCCTATCAAAACAAGGTTCATTTGTTAGATCTAAACACATAGATCCGAAACAAAACCCTAAGTCATTTACCTGCGTGGAGATTCGTGGGCTGTCACGAACTCACGGACCGTCACGGGCCGTCGCGGGCTCGTGGGCCACAGCTAGCGGGCTCGCTGGTCTGCGTGCTACGGGGTAGCGGGCCGGCGGGCTGGCGGGTCGATGGGCTGAACTGGGCCTCGGGCCGTACTGGACCTGCAGGCTTGGACGGGCTGTCGGGCCTGGTGGGCCCGTGGGCTTGCTGCTGATGGGCCTGCGGGCCGACAGTGGCTCGCGGGCTGGTGCTCGCCCGTGTGCTGCGCTGGCTCATGCGCGCTCGCGCGCTGCTGCGCGCCCCTGCGCGCTCTGCTCGCGCTCGTGCGCTGGGCTGCGCGCCCGTGCACACTCGTGCGTTGGGCCGCGCGCTCGCGGCCTGGGCTCTCGCTCGCGGCCTGGGCTCGCGCTCGCGGACTCAGTCCTGCTCGCGGCCTGGGCCCGCGCTGCGGCTGGGTCCTGCTCGCGCGCTAGTGCGCTGATGCGCGCTGGTGCACGCCCGTGCACTGATGCACGCCTATGCGCTGTGCTGCTGCGCACTCGGTGGCTCGATCGCGGCCCGCGGCAGTGTGCGGCGAGGCGGAGAGAGAGCGATCGTGGAAGATCGCGAGAGGGAGAGAAGATAGAGTGAGGTAGAGAGGGAAACTGCGAGGGAAGAAGAAGGAGAAGGAGAAGGAGAAGGAGAAGGAGAAGAAGAAGAATGGCGGCGGCGGCGGCGGTGGCTGTGGCGGAGGAAGCCGAACGGCCGCGGGAGAAGGCGAACAGCCGCAGGAGAGGGAACGTCGGGGAGAGAGAAAGAGAGAGAGAGAGAGAGAGAGAAAGGGGGTTAGGGTTAACCCTAATCCCCAATTGGGGACGCAGCGTTTTGTCCCAAAACGCTGCGTCTCCAAATATTATTTTTTTTTTTTTTTTTTTTTTTTTTTTTGTAAGCTTGGTGTTACAAATGCTGGTATGCAAAGCGCATGATTTGGAAGCCTCATTCAGTTGGAAAAGAAGATGGAAAGTTGGCATCAATGCAGTCATCGCAGAATGAAGTTATGACAATTACGTAGATCTCATCCTAGCTATGAAGCCATTTCAAGAGACGTATGAACATATGAGTGGATAACATAGGAACTTTGTCAATTAAGCTGCTTCTGCAGACCCCAATGAACTGTATCAAATGTCCAAGAACAATAACAAGGCACCTGTTGTTCAGTTCATCTTCTGCGAACTGGCAATACTGATTTCCCAGAGCAACGCCAAACTTCTGTGGGAGGTGTATATTGCATAATGCAAGTTTTTAGATCTAAAGTAGAGAAGTTATTGAATCTATACATATTAGGATATCATGCCTCCAGTAGAAAGATTAAAACCCATTTGGATCACAATGACTGAATATTTGTTTGCCTAACAGCCTCTAATATCCTTTTACATTTTCCTCCACTCTCCTGTAGAGAAATTGAGTTCCCAACAAAGTGTCTATTGCAAAATAATATAAATAAAAATAACAAAAAAATTGCTAATGCAACAAAATGGATGGAGAGAGGATATCCTCATGTCTTTGGGCGCTAAAAGGAATTTACATTACTGTATGTATGTTGGCGATTTGAAGAAATGTTAAAATCATGTGAAAATATTTATTATTATTTTTTTGCTTCATTGCACTGGGTTGTATGATTGTGTGTTTGGGTATATATGTAGGCAGGTTTCACATATACTATAGTCCCGGTAGCTCTCTTCTATATGGACCACAGGCATGAAGTTGGATATAAGTAAAGTTGGACATGATGCTAATTTGTGGACATAAAATACAGTCAGTGGGCAATTTAACTTCCTCGACAGGAAAGGCACATCTGAATGTGTTTAAAAAACAAGGATCAGCCAAGCAAGTCTCTTTTATAGCATTCTTCTTTAATGTGACCTCTCTTTGGTACAAAACAGAATCTGTTTTACTGGGAAAGAGCTGGACTATTAGAGGCTGAGTTCTTTACTGCCATGGCTGGTAAACCCCTACTCCCAAAATGTAGCAAGAGTAGTCCAGAGGCGTACCGTGAGAAAAAGGATAAAAGCATCTGATATGAAGAGGTGGTCCTATAGTAATGTAAATAAAATGGGTATTTGAACTAATGTGGATTCCAACAAGTAATGCATTAATTAAAAAAATCAGTTTTGTGGTCGAATAGTGATATGACGTGCAATATTTATTTAAACGAAGAAACTTTGTTTGAAATAAAATGT
This sequence comes from Dillenia suffruticosa, assembly GCA_033439265.1. NCBI lineage: Eukaryota > Viridiplantae > Streptophyta > Magnoliopsida > Dilleniales > Dilleniaceae > Dillenia > Dillenia suffruticosa. The sequence goes on along the minus strand of JAVTVX010000013.1, from coordinate 14,321,254 downwards.
TACCTAAAATTTCTCCCAAAGCCCATCTTTGATATCCTTTGGCACCATATGCCAAGTAGGCCACACGCCAGTATTATGCCCCTTTATATCATCAGTAATTGAATGAACAACACAAGGATAAAAAAAAACTATATATTGACCAAAAAATTAATGAATTAGTATTCATTATATATAGAAAATACCATTCACATGTTAATATATATAAAAAAGAAGTATTTCTCTTACGTATGATTTGCGACTTCAATGAGGGTTCTATCCTCCGAATTGACTAGCACCTCAGTCCCACAGTTTGGGCCTCTACCTTGAGGGGATGACGAACCTACAATACTCTCATCCTCAACTCTTGACTCTTCCTGTTGAACAATGGGTACCGGGATATTAGTCATAGGTAATGACCCTCTACTGCTCTCACTCCCTCTCCTCGAGCTTCCCCTCGAGGTAGATCCTCTACCTCATATCATATTTCTTTAGCTGAAATAGAGTTGTATATACAAATCTAAGATCAAATAATTGTACATGAAGAAATGAGAAGAGCTGTAGATTCACCAAGTGCATTGTATACCTCCCACAAAACATTTCCTCTGAACCAATGCACAGCATGGGAAGAGGTTGAATTTTCGAATTTAATGGAAATATTTGGGTCTCATGCATGGTATGCAGCTAAAGCATAAGCAAAATCCTGGGAATTTCAGTGCATAAACGAGAAGTTTGCATAAGTCTTGCATAGCAGTGTGTCGTGATGTGTAAAGAATAGGAATACACATAGCACTAAATCATCATATCCAGTGTAAAGAATAGACCCACTGCTCTTTTTATGTCCACAATTATGCTTTTTTGTTTGTATTGGGTTATGCTCTTTTTCAAGTCAAGCCAGTGCGTACAGCAAGCAAGCAAATTATAATGCTTTCTTCTCTGGCCAGACCTCTATAATTTTTCCAATTGTTCTGAAAATCTAACAAAAATGACCAACCTCCTTAATAGTGTACTTAATGAACTTATTTCACACAGCAAGCAAGCTTTCCAATCGTAAATGTACTTGAGCAAAATTAAAGGTAAACAAAACTCATCCAAACCATGCACACAAACTTCTCATGCCCGAATGAATAGTACTATTGAAAAGAGTCCCATAAGTTTGAGAGTAAAAGGATACCCACCAATACACAGCTTTCTTTGAGTCGAAATTTATAGGGCAAAAAGGGGCCTTACACTTGAGTTATATGTCGAGATTCCTGATTCCCTCTTAAAATTGTGTTCCTATCTCTATAGTGAACCTTCAAGGCAACAAGAAGAGTGACTTGCCTCTACAGAATAGTAACCATGATCTGCATCACAGTAGGAAAACATTAGAGAAAGATATTAATCACAATCTACAATAAATTAAAGTGGACAGGCAGGAAATTTGTACAAGTCAATAGGAAAATATTAGAGCAAGATATTCATCACAGTCTAAAATAAATTAAAAGGGACAGCTACAAAAGTTGTACCAGGCAATAATCCTTCCAAAATAAACAATGGCAGCCTTCTCCAAATTTCAGTGAGTTCAATTTAATTCAATAACACGTATATAACTGCAGCTTTGTATTCTGAGTCTGATAGAAATCTACGATGACTTTCCTCAATTGCTCGACCTGAGAGAGAAAGTATTGATAAACTCCCCCTTGATTGAGGACAACCCCATCATCATTTCGAGAAACTCGATTCAACTTTGTTTCAATGTACGGTTCAAAATAAAATGAGCAAAATGTTGAATTCTCTTCAATAAAATAGTCCTCACATATGGAACCCTTAATACATGCTCGATTTCTTCTTTAAACGAAACATACAACTAAACATTATTTAACTATAATTAGTAAAATAAATATATAACGTAAATTGAATATAAGTTGTACACATTACCTCTCAAATGGGTACATCCATCTGTATTGAACATGTCCTCCCACTTTGGCTTCATAAGCTAAGTGAACAAGCAAATGTTCCATACTATCAAAGAATGAGGGGGAAGATCTTCTCAAGTTTGTATAGTGTCACAACTATATTGCTCTCTAATAACTTCATATGTTGAATACGTAACTCAATTGCACATAATTCTCTAAAGAAATTAAGGAGTTCTGTTAATGCATCCCAAACAGCATTAGGCACCAGGTCACGAAAGGCAATAAAGATCAATCTCTATATGAAAATGTGACAGCCATGACTCTTCAGGCCATAAAACTTACCTTCCTCCAAGCTAACACATTGAGCCAAGTTCGAAACATATACATCTGGGAACTTCAAATTTTTCACCCAACGACATACATCAAATATTTGTTCTTTATTTAATGAGTATGAATCTTTTGGCTTCCAAGTCCTCCCATTAACTTGATTCAACTCTAATTCTAGCCATTTGCAATACAACCTCAAATCTAGTCTTGTATTAATGTTGTCCTTAGTCTTTCCTTTAACATCCATAACTGTGTTAAACACATTCTCAAACATATTTTTCTCAATATGCATCACATCCAAATTATGATGAATAAGAAGTATTTTCCAATAAGACAACTCCCAGAAAATACTTCTTTTGATCCAGTTGTGTTTGACCCCAAAACCTTGAATAGTTTGTTTACTGCATTTTGTGCCAAATATAATATTCGGAAGAGAAGATACTCGATAAATCATCTCCCCTAATAGTCTAGGAGGCGGCTCAGCATTCTCAACTTTTCCTTTTCGAAACTTATCTCTTTATTTTTGATATGGATGATCAATAGAAAGAAATTGATGATGACAATAAAAAAATGATGTCTTTCGACCATTCGCAAGAACAAAAGACTTTGTGTACTCTATGCAATAAGGACAAGCTAACTTTTCATGAGTGCTCCATCCGGACAACATTGCATAAGCAGAAAAGTCACTTATTGTTCATAAAATGATGTCCTCATAAGAAAGTTTTGCTTTCTTGAAATATCAAAAGTGTTTATACCTTCGGTCCATAACATTTTTAGTTCTTCAATTAAAGGTTTCAAAAAAAATCAATATGCTTTATTGGATTTTTTTGGCCTGAAATAATCAGATTAAGGAAAATGAATGGCCGTTTCATACACATAAAAGGAGGCAAATTATACACAGTTAGAAATACCGGCCAACAAGAGTATGGAATGTTTGATTGACCAAAAGAATTAAATCCATCTGTGCATAATCCTAAGCAAACATTTCGAGATTTGGAGGCAAAGGATGGATGACAACAATCAAAATGCTTCTACGCTTCACTATGGACCGGGTGTGTAACAGCTTCATCATCATTACGTTCATTTCTAGCATGTCATGTCATGTGCTCTGATGTAGCTCTTGACATGTAAAGCCTTTGAAATCTTGGTGTAAGAGACAAGTATCGTAACACCTTGTTTGGCACTTTATTTCGTCTACTAGTACCAACACTTTTTATTTTATACCGAGAATGACCGCATACAACACATTTTGACTTATCCTGATTTTGTTGATAATATAATATGTAATAATTTTCACAAATATCAATCTTGTCATACCCAAGTCCAAGTTCTTTTCAAAAGTTTCTTTGCTCCATAGAAATTTGTTGGCAACTTTGAATATTTGGGTAACATGGCTTGAATAATCCCATTTAAGCGATCATAACAGGCTCCACTCATGTTCAAGTTCGACTTACAATTTAACAACTGTGAGATAGCTGACAACGTTGTTTGCATTTTACATCCATTCCATAATGGTTCGTCTGCACTTCTCAACAACTCATAAAACAATGTTGCCTCCGGATTATGTATGTCAGTATTGTCCACATTCATTTCATCATAATTGCAATTTCAATCATATTGAGGGCCTAATGCATCACCAACCATTGAGCTTTATGGGGTCTTAACATCTTCTCTATATCTAGATGATTGCCTTTTAAATGATTCTATGTTTCTCACTTCTCCGTGAGAAACCTATATGGTATAACCATGAACAAAGCCTCTTGAGAATAAGTGCACTACGATATCATCTCAACTAAAGAATTTATGGTTGCGACACTTATGACAAGGACATCTAATTTTGGATTCATTCATGAAGTTATGTTGAGTACAGACAAAATCCAAAAACTTATTAACACCCTTAACAAATTCATCTCTCAGGTATTCATCAGCTAAGTGATGATATATCCAATTACAATCAATGGATCCCATTTCCGAATTACACACTGTATAACAAAAAATCAAGGAGAGAAATATAAGCTTAACAACATGTGCAAATTCATCAACGTCGCAACAAAATAATGGTGGAGGTGCTTTTGTTACTACTGATGGTTAAAGCTCTCAAAGGAAATCTCAGTACAAAATTGAGCCAGCTATTTTGACAAGCTGGCCGGCTCCAAAACTCCGACATGCCTATTCATGGAGGTGGACAGAATGCCAAAATGTCTCTGCAACATCGTCCTTTGAGAAATTACAAATTCAGAAAGGGAGAGAGAGAGAGAGAGAGAGAAAGAGGATTTGCATGTAGGAACGTAATAAACAATTATTTATAGAGTTACTTAATTGCTTAAGAGAGAAAGGAAGTCTATAACACAATTTAATGAAATAAAAGATAGTAAAGTGCACAAAAAAGATTACCATTGAAGTTATTGGAATGTTAATATACGGGAAACATGCACCAAGCGTTACAAATATAATAAGTAATAACACCAAGCTTTGTAGAAAGTTGACCGGAAGAAGATTCTACCCGTCTAGAGGACAAAAGAAACAATCTGATGAAGACCTGACTTAATAGAGATATTGAAAACAGCTTTACCAGATCACAGTCCAACAGAAGCTTCTGCCAAACCAGATGGCATATGAGCTTGATTGAATGAAGGATGACCGGTGACAACTCGAGCTCGACCGGAAGCTAATTGGAACCGAGTGGCTAGGTACATGCAAGACTAAGCGAACCTGATTAATGGACCCCGGGATGAAATTTTTTAAGGATTGCATAAACTTAATTCTTTTTGAAGGATTAAACTTAGGAATAAAGTGATGACTTGAGGAGACATTAGAAAATGGATAGGTCTGAGCACTAAAATGCTTTAGTATGCAGTGATGTAATTGAATGCACTTGACTAGACGGGCTGCCATGACTTGCTTGATTGTTGGTCTCTATTTTATTTATTTATTTATTTATTTTTGTTAAAGATGTCCTAGGCATTTGATAAAGATTCTTTTAGGAGGACTGCTTGACCTAATTTAGATGCATAAAACCTACAAGACTAAGGGAGAAGCAGGATAGAACATTGCTTTCATTCCATGTCGAGAATGGAGAAGAAACAATATTGTCATCATTCTATGGGCTTGTGTGGCTACATTATTATTATTATTTATACACAAACACCCTTGTGATTTAGCAATAACCAAGGCCAAACTTGGGACCATATCCTTCCAAACCTTTGATTTCTCATTGTAAATAGATTTCAATGAAAATTGAAGTATAAAGAGAATTGTTTCATTTGTAGATGATAACGCCTTTTTGTGCATATATTTAAACTGAAATTTATAGGTCATTTCATATTCTTTGGGTAAAATTGGTCAAATTTCGTTCTTAGGATTATAATTATACTATCAGTTCTAAAATGGAGTGAAAAGCAATGGTCCAGTTCAAAACACGAAAAAATGCACATGAAGGTCTTATGGCCGTGATGGCAGGACCGCTAATTCCACAACTCATAACATTCAGAAAATACATTTATTTTGGTTTCTGCACTCATGTATATTCTGCACAAGAAACATGTATGTTTTGCCAAGAAACCCTAAAGTATGAAGGAAAGAGAGACAGACAGAGAGACAAACCTGAAGGACCAATGACGGTGACGATGGCGGGGAGCTAAAATTCCACTACGTCGTGATCTTTGCTGACGAGACGCGGCAATGATCCTCTTCCATGGTGAATAGGATAGTGATTCCATGGAGATAGAGAGAGAGAGAGAGAGAGAGAGAGACGAGCAAGGTAAAGATTTCAATTTTTCAAAACTTAGGGTTTCTTTTTTCCTTTACCTTTCCCTGACGGATTACCAAAGGAAATATTCTTTCGGTATTTTCCATCGGGAATCCATCATTAATTATAACTAAAATTTAGACTTATGATGGATTTCTGACGAAAATTAATCAACCAATTGTTCCCTCACTCATCCGTCACATTTCTCTTGGAAATAACAATCACGGAAGAATAATCAGTATGTTTCCGATAAAATTACCAACAGAATATGTCCATCACAATATCCGTCGGTCAATCCATTGCTGATCTATTGGAAACTTATAAATTTCTTTTCCTTTCATCTAACGTTAATCCCACTCTAATTTGTTGCTATTACCAACAAACTTTTTCCGTTGGTAAAAATCCGTCAGTGAATCCCTGCATTCTTGTAGTGTCCATAGGTTATAGATTCTTTTGAAATCAGTCTTGTCAAACTGTACAAAGAAAATAACCTAAGACCACCCAACTATTTTAAAATACTCTTTTACTACAATTGCATAGGTTTAGCCCTAGAAGCCACACCTTCAGGGGCCTCACCAATATTCCCAATGTTACTAAAATAGCCTGACACCACCGGAAACAGATGGAAATCTTTTTCAGGCATTTCCAATTTCCGCCTTCCCTACTCCTAGGAAATATCATAAATTATATAATTGGATCAAAGTCATAAGGATTTCCAGGACTTCTAACTCCAATATACAGATAGTGCAAATGAGAATTATCAGCTAAAAAGCCAAATAGCCGTACAAATAATATGCTGGGCAAATTTAACTCTAACCAGTACCTACATGATGGGTCAATAACCTTATCATTTTGTAGGTGGTGGGATGGTTTCACGAGAACTAAATATGCACGAAAGTGGTTTTCCATGACAAGTAAATAGCCATAATTTGACACAAAATAGGCTAATGGCACACTTGGAGAATAAAGGAACTAAAATGAAAACCCAAAAGAGGGGAAAACAAAAGGAACTGCAACATCACTTTGACCTAAGTAGCTGCCCGAGTTTTGATCCCATCTTATGTAAAGATTTAAAACACCTAGCCCATAAAGCATCGACATGGACACAAATACTAACTCAAGGCTAACATTCTCATCATTGCAGCAATTGGGGGTGCTCTCGTAAGATGCTGGTGGGATAAATGAAATTAGTTGGCTTAGTTCCATCAATTAAGACGAGTCGGTTCAGTTACAATTTAACAAAGAACTAGCATATCAAAAATATGAATTGTCATATGTAGACCCACAACCACCTTTACTAAAAAGATGAAAAAATTGATTAAACCGTAACATCAAAGAAAATAAACCCTAAACTCTAATAATCTACTGCAATTAAATAGGGAACTCATAGTTCAAATAAACATATATGAGTATTGTCGAAATGAACAAAAGCAGACAGGGTTGAAAATTAACAACAATTAATCACCAACTATGTCCACATAAGGGCTCAAAGTTGATAAAGCTGCATTTTTCATTTGTTCTGATATTGCCTTCCATGGTTCAGGTTCCATAATCAAAGAAAATGCCCTATCAGTTGCATTGGAATTTAGATCCTATATCTATTGGAGGTAGGTGTTACTCCACAGATAGTAACTTCACTAACCTGAATGGGATGAACGGTTGATGGGCCTTTTGGTGGATGGAACCTACAAAACACCGTCGGATGGCGTTCCAATGGGAAAACTTCGACGCTCAAGTCAGGGAGTGGTTTTGGAAAAGAGAATTGCTTTTGTATTCTAAGTATCGGGTTAAGAGAACATACCTGACCAGTGATCTTATAATGTATATATAGCCTACATGTGTGAGTCTCACGTGCATCTGGAGTATTGAAACTCTAGTTTTCTTGTGAAAATGTCCCGAGATTTCAGCATTTGTGATGAAAGATTCTCAAGAGATTTATAATTCTATTACTTGAAAAGTTCTGATTGTCAAGAGATTTCATTTCTTATCAACAGTAGTTAAAGATCTCCTTCCTAATTATGGGAGATTGTTTTTGCGATTTAGGGAAAAGTGAATATTAACATAGCAGATGAAATAGCAATACTGAGCATCGAGAAAGTGTTGGAGCCGATCAGCTGACAACCGAGAAAGATCTAGTCGGTAGGTACTAAGAGATTGAGTCCTGTCAACCCATCGGGGAAGTACATCCCATATTGATGACACATTTCGGTGTGTTTTGTCTTGTTGGACCACGGGCATGGAGGATTTGAAATCTTATGATAATAGGCCTTTGAACTATACTCCATCACTTACCCCAACTCCAACTGTCGTTCCATAAGAAGGGTTTTAGGAGTAATATTAAATTGATAAGAATTCAAAAAAGATGTTAGCACGGGGCATTAAATGCATCGCGAATTGTCTCCGATATGCTTTATAAGTTGTGACGTTTGATTGGCTCGTGTTGGCTCATGTACTATCATATTTCTTTTAGACAGTTTAATCATTTATGTAGAGAGAACCTGAGAGTCAGTTTTCATGAAACTTGGGAGAGAAGCACTCAACATAGATCTGAAATGGCTAAGGGTACCTCATCGCGTATTCACCAGAGCATTACTGATATTAGGAGCACCATGACAAAGGATGAACTGTGTGATGTTAAGAATGATATGTTGCAAGGAGATGACTACGTCCTATTGTCGGCCATCGATGAGAACAGAGCTATTAGGGCGCCGAAAGGTTGCATTCCAATGTATAAATAGTATGTCAAGTACGGTTTGAAGGTGTCGTATACGGGCCCTATCACTCAAGTCCTGCTTCGTGGGAACATTTTCCCAACGATGTTGATCCCCAGCGCTTGGTGTCTAGTGGTGACCGTGATGTCATTGATGAGTTTTAAACATCTCCATTTTGAGTTTGAGATTCCGGTATCTGTGTTTTTGCTTAAGAGGTGCACTTGTGGGGGCTTTACAGAAGAGTAGTTTATCTACAAATCAGACGAGAGTTGAAATGCAAATTCTTTTACAAAGAGACAATGGACAAAAATTGTATGTACAAGTATTTCTTTGTGGAGTTCTTGAATAGAGATTTAATGCCCTCATTGTTGGAGGCCGATAACGAACAGCTTCTTGGATTGAAGACTCTGCAACCCTCTCGTTACTCCTAATTCATTTGCTCTGTCAATAGTTTTTGTCATACCAAGAAGAGACGTATTTGGGTTGAGACTCTTTTAGACAATGAGATGTTAGCTCTAGCTGGTTGATTATTGTGGGAAAAGAGAAAGATCGAGAAACCCCTTCTAGTAGAGAAGAAGAATAAGAAGCTCGTGGATATCTTCGCTTCCCCCGAGGAAGAGGATTTTATGGAGATCACCACATGAGGCCATGGTCAAAGAAGGAGCCGATGGAAGCAAAAAGCACGTTTAATACGGGCACTGATATGGTTCCCATCTCGTCTCTAGTGCAAAAGAAAAGAAGAGTTCAACTATCGAACTCGTCGGGTGTGGACAAGAGAGAGAATGGGGGACAGAGCTCCCCGACTGCATTGAGGGCTATCGAGACTGATGATCATGAGTCCAAGGCTTAGGGAGATGTAGAGGCTCAAGCAGAGGGACCAAAGAGTGCTAAGGTAGATAGCGTGAGGGTCAAAGAGGTGGAAGAGAATGCCAAGGATGGAGAAAGAGAGGAGGAGGTTGTGGTTCATTTCTCTGAGGACCATAACGAGGGGGGAGGAGATAGAGGCACACGCCCTCGGAACCCTGAAGGTATTTGTCTTGGGTGGGTGAGGGAACCCGATGCAGGAGCACCATCTTTTGTTATTCCTTTGATGTTGAGAAATGGCAAGCAAAGAGTACCTAGGGGGACTACTCTTCCTCCTTCCATTCATGTTTGGTCTTATGATGGTCATAAGGGACAAAAGGAGAAGAGAGAAGGGAACCATAGCAATCAATGTGGGTGATTGTCATTACAGTTACATCGATAGTAGCAAGACTAGACGAATAGCTAATCAGGTGAACTTCTATCATTCCGAGCTGGAGTTAAATAAGATGTCCCTTGAGTAGGGTGACGAGGCTATCATAACTTTGGGACTTACGGTATGATTGCATTACAGAGTAGTTAATGTACGTTCTTAGTTTTCATATTTTACCTCTATTTGTTTCGTGCAGACTATCATCCAAGTAGAGTTTCAAAGGTTGAGAAGAGAGTAGACAATGGATAATTTGAAGCACCGAGCAAACCATATGGGTGCCAAGGTCTCTTAGTTACAAGATATTCTTTCACAGAGGAAGAAGGAGGTCGAGGAGGAGAGAGTATCTGTAGCCAAGTTGAACATCAGGAATAAGAAAATAAAGTATCTAAAGACTGACTTGGATGCAGTGCTCCAATAGTGTGAGGTGGTCTTGAAGAGATGCAAGGAGTTAGAGGCAATGGCTAGGTTTCGTAAGGTACAGTTGTAGGCTACAGTGAAACTAGCCGAAGCGCACAGACAATCTCTTTGCCTGCTAATCAGAAGATAGTCGAGTTGGGAGAAATTATCACAAAGAATATCAATAAACATAAGCGTATTCGGCGTTGGCTATCCAAGATGTTGTAGTATGCTATGGAGATCATTCATCGTGCAGGATTGATGGATGCGCTGCCTCCTAATGGCAATGAGACTAATTCTAAAGCACCAAACTCTAGCCTTGCCATCGCTCATATGGATGATGTTCCTCCTAAAGATGTTATCAATGATTTGCTTCAGGCGCTCCTGTCTCCTACTTCCCCTTGATTGTAATCTCTATAATGTCTCTTCTCTATCTGTACTCTGGTTTCTCCTCCTTTTTGTCAGGAGTTCCTTTTCATTTTTTGTTATTTTCTCGTCACCAACATTTGTAATAATTTCACTAATGAGCTTCTTCGAGTATTAACAATGTCCTCCTGTTTAAGTATTAAGCATCATATTGGTAATGTATTTCATTCAATTGAGAGAGTATACCATGCCTACATGTCAGATAGATATATTCCTTATTGATAATATATTTGTTCAATTGAGGGAGTGGATCATGCCTATCCGTCGGGAAAATACATCCCTTATCAATAACATATTCATTCGATTGAGGGAGTGAGTCGTGCCTATCCATCAGAGAAATGCATCTCTCATTGAAGACATGTTCGCTCGATTGAGGGAGTAGACCGTGCCTACCCAACAAGTAGATATATCCCTTATTGACGACACGTTCATTTGATTTAAGGAGTGAACCATGCCTACCCGTCAGGGAAATTCATTTCTTATTGACATGTCCATTTGATTGAGGGAGTGGACTAAAGAGATACATCCCTTATTAATGGCATATTTATTCGATTGAGGGAGTGGGTTATGCCTACCCATCTAGGAGATACATCACTTATTAATGATACGCCCATTCGATTACGAGAGTGAAGCTCGAGTGCATGTGTTCAATATGATCAACTTATTGTGGAAATAGAATGTCATTAAAAGGATGGTTGTAATATAGAAGGCTCATGCAAAAGTATCTAATGGGCAACATAGGGTCGTAGACATAATAGTAGTGCAAGAAAATTTTAAGTTACTTGGAAGCGAATGCCGGGGATTTCGGACTACAGGATAGCATTCTAATGCCACTAGATATCCTAAACTTGATTTTCATATGTTTGTGCTCAGGAGTGCCTCAAGGGCATTTAAGTCGGGTTGGCCTAGGATGATATTGTAGGGTGAAGGTTGCTTAAGCACTGAATATTGTGGTAGCTGTTGCATGATTGGGTGGAGTCCCAAGGGTGAACGGGAGCAAAATAATGCCTTCGGGGTAGATCTATTTGCGTGAAAGTCCTTTGATTGGCTTACCATGAGGTTAAAGGTGTGCTTGATTAGAGTCCACCTGCTAAAAAGTATTCCACTAGAGAAGGTTACAATAAGTCCCCTGGTCTACAAAAATTCTTTTCATCTCGTATTGTCCTATCTTGGCAATGATAATAAGAAAATCATATCGGTTTGGATTAACTCCATTAGATTGTCATCGTTGAAACTGATCATTGGTCTTTTTCTCTTGGGCTACCTCTTAACACGGGTGGCAATGACTTCTTTGGAAATGGAATCGATGTCTCGGTCTTTTGAAAGATTGGGGCTATCATCTACCCTATCTCGTTCCATTACATGTACTCTCAACTATGTTGATATTGCATTATGAGGATGTGAGTTGGAAGGTAAGGTACCGAGGGGTTGTACTCATTCTGCACTCAAAGGATTACTCCATCTAGTCAATTACGGGCTGGTCCTGGAATCGATTGCTCATTTTGCTCATCCTCACGCCTTGCAGCGTGCTGGCCTTGAGGAAGGGGATCTTCTCTCTCCATTTATAAACCATTGGAGCCGATAGTTTCAAACGAGAAACTCAAGTTCATCCTTTAGCTTTCTGTATTCATCTGCCAAATGGCCGTAATCCTGATGGAAGTGCCAGAATCATATTTTGTCCTTCTTTGAATTATCTTGCATAGAGTGAGGGGGCCACCTAACATAAGCCTTGTTTCTGATTTGAAGAAGAACTTGACTTGACGTCTTACTCAGAGGTATGTAGCTAGTAAACCTTCATTGCTATAGGGGTCCTTGTCAGCCTCTCTTAGGCAAGGGTTGTCGAGGTGATCGACTACGTTCATTTTGACTTGGTCGGTTTCATCGTTTGTTAAATGCTTCGGCATCTTCTGCGGCCATATGCTTTTCCGCACAAGCATAAAATTCTTAGATGGTAGAAGGGGGTTCTTCATTATGGATGTTTTCATTCCCGACGGCCATAACCCAGTAAGTAGTACTGTCAAGGTGATAGAATGGTCTAGATCCAAAACCTTCATTATCTCAGTTTTGAATTTGTTGAAGAAGTCCCTTGATGGTTCATCGTCCCAAAATGGGTCTCGAATTACTATTGAAATTGAGAGAAACACTTGATACTGAACAGAGAGAGTGAGTTAAATCATGTTAGTACGGTACCCTTCAAGGTCATAGAAAAGTGTTTGTACATAACCGCATCTGACATGTCTCTCAGATCATCACAGTCACGAAATGAGTTTCACAGTCTTGGGAATCAGAAGTGTCATCATATCTTTCCAAAGGGGGAAGAAACACGTTACGGGTCATTAGTTCTGTCACGCCCCAACACGCAGGTCAAGCACGCGAACAAACCGCCGCTACTCCTCGAGGCACGGGTAGCTCCACTCGCATGCTGAGGTGATGCAAGGCTAATATTATGACTAATATCATGACTATGCTCGACATCCTATGTCAAAATATACAGCGGAAGATTTGCAAAATAATATTTTTCAGAAATTTCTTTAAAATATTTGCCATCGATTTAAATATAATATTTATATGCATGGTCCAATCGTAAATAAGGACATGTAATGAATATTTACCCGATAGCGTCTTTCAGTAAAACTCATAGAACAGTAACTCAACGTTAGTCAAGCAAAGTATGAGTTGAAAATATTTAAATATGATGGGTTGAGTATAATTTACATACTCAGTGAATGAGGTGCAAGAATAATATATAATGAAAATAAATGAATTTGTGAGATTGGCAAGTCAAATCATCATTTTTAAATTTATATTCATTTGTAACATATCGTGTAATTTAAAATAATATGCATCCTTATTATAATCATGTATCATGGGGTGTCAGTCGATAATAAATCTTATTCTATCCATAGTTTGGCCTAATATGATAAAATCTATCAAAGGATCACCACAATATCATAAAAATGAAACATATATATATATATATATTTTTTTTTCTTTTAACCCCCTTCCATTGGTGTTGACATGGTCCTTATAGGTGCTTGTTTATTGCATCCGTTAGCCAGAGTGAGGGGGTTCAATCCCCTGCTCTCGTGTTATCCCACTATATCATCTCGTCCGGTAAACGCTCAATACCATGGTAGGGAGTGCGCTATAGCCACTATGCACCATCTTATATTCATACACATGAGCCATATGTTATTATTCATAATCATAAGAAAAATCATGACACTATCAAGTCATAATATCATAATACAAATTTTCTCAAAATTATCATTTCAAGACATGCCATAAACACTAAAACATTTTTAAATCACATTACAAAATTTATTTATAAAAATCATGATCAATCTATTTTTTTATTTAAAGTCAAAAATAGTTCGTTCCACTCACCTTGACTGGAGAGGGTACGCCACTCCCCTAACTGTCCTCATTTCTCGAATGAGTCACTCGTTGTACGAAAACATAACCCTACGCCTAGGTTAAACTCAATATAATTCATTAATTATTTCGATAATATCATATCATAGAACTACAAATTGTATATGGAAATAATTTTTTTAAGGTAAAATCTCAAATTCTATATTTAGAAAAATTTTCAAATCTAAGTTTCCAAAATTCAACTCTATACAGTTTTGGAAGAAACTTCATATCTCCATGTGTATTCCTCCAATTTAAGTGATTTTTATCTCTAATCGAAGACAAGATATCGATCTAAAATCTAGACTATCCTCATATTTTATGTATATAATTTTATAAAATTTCTTTTTAATTTCAGTTTCGGTGCTAAAAATTATTTCCGTGTAGTTTCAGTAAAAATACTATAACTTTCTGCCTACTACTCCGATTCAAGTGATATTTAGTTTAAATTAAAAATAAAATAGAGATCTAGAACTTTCATGTTTTAAGTTTCTATAAATTCCATACAAAAAATATTTTAAAAATTGACACAATGTATTGGTCATACACAGAGTATGAAATAGAATAGGTGAGATATGCTGAACTTCTAAAAATCACTAAAACTCGATTCTTTCATAAAATGTTTCACATAATATACCATTTTAAAGTTTAGGAAGTCTAATTTATACATGAACAAACGGTTTAGATTTTTGATTCCTACAGAATGAGATATCACCACAAGACTACACAATACTCAATCTATAAATCAATATCTAGCATGCTAGTATGGATACTAATATAACTACTTATCATATAATCAAATTTTTGCACAAATTAAGACATATTACCTCATTTGTAAGATCTTTTACTAATAATACATACTAGCACCCCCTTTGAATCCTTGATTTTTTTTATATCACCTTAATAAAAATCAAATCACAAATCAATATGAATTCCTATATAACACTTTTATACTTCCAATTGAAATCCAAGAATTTCCAAAAATGTTCTTACCTCCTTTGCTTCATGGTTGCACTTAAATTGGATATGGATCCTATATATTTCGTCCAAGGGGGTTGAATGAAGAAAGTGAGCCAAATTCTTCTTAAACAAGTTCTTATATAAATTTAGTAAAACCTCCATGACTATTGGATCATCTCATGCATTATCTCAACTATCCACTTATCCTAACACTTAAACTATACAATTGTTGATTCAAGTAATCTCCATGCACTCCATTAAGGGTCTTGTTGGATGTCCATGTCAAGAAAAGAAGTGTCACAACTAGCACAAACCATTCCAATTAGATTTCATGCATAAATTACCATCCTATAAGCTATTTTGAATGTGGAACAATCTTATGTGGCCACTAACTAACCTTGCTGCCCTCTTGACCAATCATTTGGCTCCAATTATCCATCCTTGAGTGGCTTGCAACCTAGTCTCTCAACTTTCCTTAATTGCATTTAGACCTAACAAATTTGTATTTTTGGTCCCTATGAAATTTTGTTCATAATTTCTTAAAAATATAAAATTTCATTTAAATATTTTTATTTAAGTGTGTAGGCCTTTTCTCAGCCATTTTTGATTTCTTTAGTCTTTGTCGGCACTTGCCAAGAAAGTTTTCGGTTTACCGATAAAATTTTCAATTTTAACGATTTTGAGACGAAACCTCAAAATAAGTAAGCGAAAAATTAAATTTTCGTTTTAAATGTCTCAAAAGGATATTATATATATATAATCATGAGGTGTGGTACATGATACACAGTCACCAAAAATCGGTGTTACAAATTCTGTGGAAACTTTGGAGTCGAATGGTGAGAAACTGGTAGTATATTGGGCAACTTCATCCCTTCTCACGTTGACATGTTTCAGCTCGTTCGCCACAAGTTCTTCAACCTATTTTCTTAGATCATCAAGATCGTGTTGCGAAGTTACCAAAATCTCTTGGCGTATCCTAGGTTCGAGCCTTCCTGAGCGTATATAAACCAACCCGTAAGAAGAGGATTGTAATTTTGGTTTGAGAACACGACTGAGCTCTTCCAATTGTTTACTCATGCCTTGTAACTAGGATTTGAGCCTTTCCATATGGGGTCGCATGGCCCTTTTCGGAGAGGCTTGTGTTGGGCAGGGTGGAATCAGCTGATTCTATTGTAAGACCGGTGGTTGGGTTTCTGCTTGACACGGTAATACCATTAGAGGTTAATTACAATGGTAGGAGCTTCTGTAGGATTATTCGGTATTGCTGGCTGGACAATGTCTATTGGAGTGGCAATGCGTCCTTCCATCATGGATGCTACTTTGAAAGCAATTCTGGTCTTTTTCTTGGGAGGTGTGGTCTTCGGCACCATAGAGCGTGGGTTAAATTTCTTTCTAGTCTGTTTCCATAGATGGCACCGATCTGTTGGAAATATATCTTACTCCACAGATAGTAACTTCACTGACCTAAATGAGATGAACGATTGATGGGTCGTTTGGTTGAGGGAACCTACAAAATACTGTCGGAGGGCACTCCAATAAGAGAGACTTCAATGCTCAAGTCAGGAAGCAGTTTTAGAAAAGAGAAATAGATTGAAAGAACTCTGCATTGCTTTTGTGTACTAGGGTCGGGTTGAGAGAACATACCTCATCAATGGCCTTATCAATATAAGAAAACATGGTATCAGTGACAGAAAATTACAGGCGGAAAAAATCAATCGTAAAAAGCGACGAAATTGTGATGAATTGACGTCAGAGGTCAGGGAAAAAAATTTATAAATTACTGACAGATCAGCGAGGGATTTAGCGATAGAATTAGTAACGAAAATTTTCTATTAGTAAGTTCGATAGTAATACATGCGCCAAACTGATTATTATTTTGTGAATCATTTTTCTGACAGATTAGCTATGGATAAGCGAGGGAACTAGAGACGGATTATAATCCATTGGTAATCGGTCGCAAGTGTAACATATAGTTTTCATTAACAACGTATTACTGACGGAAGTTAGCAATGGGTTCTTTCCATCGGTAACTTCCATCGGTAATCCATCGAAAAAAAAAAACCTAAATTCTACAAATACTACCTCTGGCCTTCACTTGTCTCTCTCTCTCTCTTTCTCTGCTCCTTCACTCTAGTATTGTCACTGGTATACATTTGTCGTCGCGTCTTGTTAGCCATAAAATCAAAGAAGTACAATTTAAGACCTAGTCGCCATTGCTGTCGCCATCGATCCTCCCTTTAGGTTCGTCTCTCTGTCTCTCTGTCTCTCTGTCTCTTTCTTAGATTAGGGTTTTTTTGTAGAACAGAGGCATGTTTCTTTTGCACCCATCATAATAATCTCCAGATTGCCATTTTTTCTACTGTAGTTGGCTCAAATCCTAGTAAGCACTTGCACTTTATGAGTCCACTATCAACATTGCAGCTACCAAATGTTCTGCTGGCATTATACTTATTGCACTAACTTTTGAGGTTATTACAACATCACCTAGCCAGCAATTTGATAGAGAAGCATTTTCTAACCAGTGAAATCTAATGAAATCTTTTATGAGCATTGAAAGGACAAAATGAAGAGACAGATAATAGGATTAAATGGAAATTAACATATTTATTGGCTCAATGAATTGAAAGGCAAACAACTGAGAAAACTTTTATCAATCAAATACGAGGACAAAGCTTTGTTAACAGTTGAAACAAGCGTCTGGTTTAGCATTCAGTTCTCACCTATACTATTCTTCCCTATTCATGGGTAGCTGATTTCTTCCCCTAACCTTATATGGCACTTCTTCTATCACACACAACACTAGGGAACTGATTGAAAATTATATCCAATTCCAGCAAAAATCATTTTGTATACACAGGGTTAACAAAAATTGTGAGAAGAAAAAGGAGCTAGCCCGTTGTTTTCTTTGTCTCTCCCCTACTAATAATCTTATTTGCTATCGGTAAAATCTGCATCAATGGCATCTCCATCAAGACCATTGTCCGATGATTCTGAGGGTCCTGCACCACCACCAGGTGTAGGCCCAGTACAAGGGACAGCACCAGGCTGGTTGTAGAGAGATTGATCAAGCTGCATTATCTCCTGATTAAGGGCAGCAATGCCATCCTTCATAGCTTGTGTTGCGCTTCCACCGATTGCTTCCTTGAGCTCCCCAGGTTTTGACTCAACCTTCTATTTCAGTTCAGCTAGGACTTTGTCTCCTAGCTCCTTCAGTTGCTCCTCTATCTGATAGACAACCGAGTCTGGTTGATTCTTTATGTCAATGGCATCTCTCTTCTTCCTATCTTCTTTTGCAAATCTCTCTACTTCCTTGACCATTCTCTCAGCCTACATATTGAGCATAAGCCACATTTAATTCACAGTCTGTTTTACAGCTTACTACTAGTATAAGGTACTTATCAAAAGCATTAATACTCCCATATGATACTATTGACCTTAGAAAATGGGTCATAACAGGCAAGCATAACACTTTTGAAATAATGGGTGAAGGTAATAACATTGGTTTAACTTTATTTCAGACATTTTTCTTTTCATTGAAAAGAGATTTGATTTCAATTTTGGACAACTAAATTTATCTTTTAAGAAGGATGAAAAAAAATTACAACTAAAATTACCAACTAATTGTATTGTAGGATTGTGTACTTGTTCAATAATTTGTGATGAAGGAAAAACTACTTTACATTCATTATACTCCTTATATTAAACTGGAGAGGTTCTCATTTTGCTTACTCGTCTAAGGGGTCTTTGTTTCCCTTCTTTGTCCTTAGCATGGTCAGCTTCTTCTTCCTTGTCCTCTCTCTCTGTGGCATATATGCACCCACACACGGACATTGTGTATAATATTTCATTAATGTTTAAGCCCATTCTTGATATGTAGCTAGGTTAAGAAAACTTTTTTTTTGTAGACTCAAAAGAACACCCTTCTAGACTTGTCCCAAGGATATAGAAGCACTGACTTTATAGGGTTAATGTGTCACGCCCCGATTCTCGGATCGACCACGCGACAACCGTCATGTTGTCTTGGTATACAGGCAGAACCTCCCCATATACCGGAACTCCGAAAGGCAATACAATTGTACAATATATCTTCCAAATACAATATACATGTAAAGGACCCATCCGATTTATCCATGTACATAAAGTACGCGTCGGCACACATTCGGGCGGGGGTTCTTGTAAATGCACGCATGCAAAATTGGCCATCCCAACCATTCCAGAATTCTCAGCATAAATAAAGCATTTAAAATAAAAGAAATCTCAAATCATAGTCGCAGAATTTTACCAACACTCGCCTGAAGAAACAAGCTAACATCAGTAAAGTCCAAACAGTATGAGATGTACAGAATTTTACAAGTATTAATTTAATCCATACCAAAAGAATTTTATAAGTTTTCCCTTCCATGGATTCCAAATCAACTAAAATAACTTTACATCACTATAATACCTACACAAAACAGCGGATAAACCTTCCCAAACTTCAATTCCCATCGTGGCTCTAAACTTCCTCTGAAAATATGGAAAGAGATGTGAGTATTGGGAATACTCAGTGAATGGAGTGCAATGGTATGATTATGTGATAAATGAGGGGTGAATGTGGGAAAATCAAAGTGTATCTCATAAACAATACCTTATATATGTAAAAACATTTTCAATAAATCAGGTAATTCATAAAATATGCATCCACATCAAACATTCTTTTTGAAAATTACAAGAATCCCATCGAAATCACTTCCGTCCTGAGTTTGGCTGAACCCAGACGGAAGCCCGTTAAGGGGTTTTCCATTTCAGTATTTCAAAACACTATTCCCTTCCTTGGCATTGGCTCATACCTCACCGGGAAACAATCCGGATAGTCCGACATGGCAGAGAAGAGGCCACGTACACCTCTCTCACAATAAAACCCCAACAACGTCACCCCGTCGGGTCGCTCCGTGGAGGGAATGACTACAGCCATTACATTCGTGTACCATCATTTCATAATCGTTCAAATTGCAATCAATGTACCACGTTTCATCAACAAATTTCCAGTCATGCTACAAGTATTTACATATAAAATATCCAATGCAAATGGCACAGATTCATTTATAATTTCATAGGATACACTCGTAATTCATATTGCCATTTCAGACATCCCACAATCACAAATAATTTCATATAAAATATGTAAAAATCATTCAAAATCATTCACAAATGAATTTAAACTCATTTTGTTCATTTATAATATAATAGGCCATCCACTCACCTCTAGAGAGGGTATTACTCTCTATTTCTACAAGTTTTACAAAATGACTCCTTTCAAGTCTTCAAAAGGTCAACCTAGACCAATAATTCATAATTTCAATTCAAACTCCAATGAAAGTTATTTTAATCAACCCAATAAGTTTCTAATTTCATCTAACACGCTTCTTTCGTATTAATCAACCTAAATTCATGTAGAATTTAGACGTAACCCTAGAAAACACATATCAAATTTAGGAAAATGCAGTCTTTCAAATTCCATACATTTTCAGAGCATATACAAAGCTCTCATTCTAAATTCAGACTAAACTCATTCAATTTTCGAAGGAACTAGAATTTCTCTCACCTAGGGTTTCATAATTCATAACCTCGTTCGAATGTCTCCTCAGTCTTATCGGTGATCTGTAGTGCCTTTTTACCAAAACAAAGTATAGTAAGTTAGTTCAATCACCTAGAAAAATCAAAACTCTTGAACTAAAATTCAGAAATCTATTCTTACCTACGCAGAGATGGATTCGCAGTCATCCTAGGGTTCTCGGATATCCAATTCAAGACATCAATGGAGGAATCGTGACCTAGGGATTTCGAGGGTCTGCTGCTACTGCCGACTTGGGGCTTCTGCGAAGGTTGCAGAAGGGTGGTGCTCGTAGAAAGCAACGCGGGTGAGCGAACAAGGGAGAGAGAGAAGCTATCATGCACGAGCAGGAAAGGAGAGAAACGGAGAGAGACAATAGAGAGGGAGAGAGAGACTGTAAGATAGAGAGAGGGAGAAAAAGATAGAGAGACGTAGGAGAGGCAAGAAGAATGACTAGGCAGTGATGATGGTGGTCAGAGGACCCACTGTAGGAGGCAGAGAGTGGCGAAGAGAGAGAAACAGAGAGAGAGCGATGGACGAGAGGGGGAGAGAGTTCGAGAGAGAGCGAAAGAGAGAAAGAGATGGGAGAAAGAGAGAGATTAGGGCTTTTTGCCCAAATCGAATTTGGGGGAGAGGGAGGTACTGCATTTTGGCCAAAACGTAGTGCCTCCTCTGTTTTTTTTAAGTATTACAACTCTTAACCCCTCTAAAAACAAATTTCGTCCCCGAAATTCCAAGATACAATTATACATCAAAGAGTTACAGGTGTTGCTTCCGCATCAATTCTTCGACTTGATTGTTTCTCCATAGCACCTTAACCATAGGAATCTGCTTATTCCTCAACTGTTTGATCTGCCTATCAATGATTTTCACCGATTATACCTTGAAACTCAAATTCTCATTCAATTCCACTGGAGGTGCTTCCAATGTGTGTGATGGATCCAATAAATACTTCTTCAACATGGAAATATGAAAAACGTCTTGAATCCTCTGCAACTCTGGTAGTAATTATAGCCGGTATGCCACTTGTCCAATCCTTTCAAGAATTTTGAAGGAACTGATATAACGAGAATTTAGCTTTTCCCATTTCTGCAAACTGATTGCGCCCTTTCACAGAGATATCTTCAAAAACACCATATCTCCTTGTTCAAATTCCAAAGGCCTTCTTCTTTTGTCGGCATAGCTCTTTTGTCGATCTTGAGCTGCCTTCATTCTTTCTCGAATTAGCTTCACTTTCTTTTTAGTGGCCTCAATCATTTCTATATTTTCAATCTTTCTCTCTCCAACTTCATCCCAACACAAGGGAGTATGACACTTTCTTCCCTATGTTAGCTTGGTAACTGTTGTTGTAGGCAAATTCAACCAACGGAATGTGCCTATCCCAACTACCTTCAAATTCCATAAGACATGCCCTAAGCATGTCTTCCAATGTTTGGATGGTGCACTCCGATTGTCCATCGGTTTGAGGATGAAAAGCAGTGCTGAATTTCAACTTAGTCCCTAAAGATTCTTGCAGCCTTGGCCAGAATCTAGAAGTGAACCGAGGATCATGGTCCAATACAATGAACATCGGCACTTCGTGAAGCCTCATGATCTCATCAATGTACAACTTTGCCAGTCTTTCCAAGAAATAGGTGTTTTGAATCGGCAAGAAATGAGCCAACTTAATAAGACCGTCTACAATCAACCATATGGCATCGTGATGGCTCAGAGTACGTGGCAATCCCACTACGAAATCCATAGTGATATATTCCTATTTCCATTCGGGAATTAGTAGCAGTTAAAGTGTTCCTACCGGTTTCTGATGTTCGGGCTCGATTTGTTGGCATACAAGACATTTCACCACAAATTCCATTATCTCTCTCTTCATCCCAGACCACCAATATAATTCTTTGATGGTTCGGTATATTTTGGTACTCTCCGGATGCATATCATAGGCCGAGGAATGTACCTCTTCAAATATGGCGGTCCGGAGATCTTCATTTTTCGGAATACAGATTCGTTTCCCATACAATATAATTCCATCATCCTGAATCTGGAATTCACCATCTTCCCCTTTTTGGATTTACTCAACAAGCCCTTCAACTCATCATTGGTAGCCTCAAGCTCCCGAATACGATCCAACAATGTGGGTCTGACCATAAACTTGGTTAACAAAGCACCTTGATCATCCTTAGCCAACTCAACTCCGAGTACTCGGAGTCCAACTAAACAAGAGAGGTAAGAACTCCCTTGAGATGCCATAGATAATGATTTGTAGCTTAAAGCATCAGCTACAACATTCGCATTCCCGGGGTGGTAGTTAATCACCAAGTCGTAATCATTGATCAGCTCTAACCACCTTCTTTGCCTCAAATTGAGCTCTTTCTAAGTGAGCAAGTGTTTGAGACTCTTATGGTCGGTAAAGATCTTGTAAGTAACCCTATACAAATAATGCCACCAAATCTTTAAA
Organism: Dillenia suffruticosa; assembly: GCA_033439265.1. NCBI lineage: Eukaryota > Viridiplantae > Streptophyta > Magnoliopsida > Dilleniales > Dilleniaceae > Dillenia > Dillenia suffruticosa. The sequence continues at coordinate 14,298,119 of JAVTVX010000013.1, read as the reverse complement.
GCAAACACAATGGCAGTTAGCTTTAAATCATGAGTAGGGTAGTTTACTTCGTGTTTCTTCAGTTGGCGAGAAGTGTAAGCAATCACTTTATCACCTTGTAACAGCACGCACCCTAATCCTTGCTTACTAGCATCACTGTACACCACATAATCACCACCGCCACTAGTAAGGAGAGCAAAGATAGGAGCAGAGGTCAACCTTCGCTTAAACTCTTGAAAACTACGCTTATACTTTTCGTCCCACTCGAACTTGACTCCCTTCCGAGTCAAACTTATCATCAGAGCTACTATTTTCGAGAATCCTTCTACGAATCTTCAATAGTACCCTGCTAATCTGAGGAAACTTCTTATCTCGGTGACATTTTTAGGCTACTCCTACCTCAAAATGGCCTCTACCTTATTTGGATCCACAAAAATCTCATCTTTGGAAATCACATGTCCCTAAAATCCAATCTCTCTTAGCCAAAACCCGCATTTTGAGAACTTGGCATACAACACATTCTCCCTAAGAGTTTGCAAAATGATTCGAAGATGTTCGGAATGCTCTTCATCACTCTTGGAATACACCAAGATGTCATCGATGAAGATTATGACAAATTTATTGAGATAGGGATGAAACACTCGATTCATGAGATCCATGAAGGCTACAGGAGCATTCGTCAATCCGAAGGGCATTATCAAAAATTCATAGTGTCCATACTGCGTCCTAAACGCAGTCTTATGAACATCATCATCCTTTATCTTCAACTGAAGATAACTAGACCTCAAGTCGATCTTCGAAAAGACACTTGCACCTTGGAGTTGATCGAACAAATCATCAATTCTCGGAAGATGATACTTGTTCTTGATGATTACCTTATTGAGCTATCGGAATACATAATCGAAGGGTTTCGTCTTTTTTCTTCACAAACAGAAGCGGAGCACCCCAAGGCGATGTGCTCGGTCGGATGAACCCTTTCTCCAATAACTCTTGGAGCTGAATTTTCAGTTCTTTCAGCTCTGCGGGTGCCATTCAATACGGAGAAATAGAAATTGGTGCGGTGTCGTGAATTAGATCTATGATGAAATCAAATTCCCAGACTGGTGACAACCCAGGCAATTCTTTCGGAAAAACGTCCAAAAACTCATTCACCACAAGAACTTCGTCCAAACTAGCACTTCCCGCTGAGGTATCAACAATGTGAGCCAAATAAGCTTCACATCCTTTATACACTAATCTTCGTGCTTTAAGAGCTAAAATTATACAACTCGGCAACACTCGCCATTCACTGGTGAATACAAGCAAGGGATGTCCTGGCCTTCGGAATTCCACTTCCTTAGTGAAGCAGTTTACGGAAGCTCGGTGAAAATATAGTCAATCCATGCCTAGAATGTCATCAAAATCTTTCATTTCTAATGGAATTAAATCCGCTTCGAGAGTTACTTTCCCGATTTTCACCTCACAAGACCTGTACATTGTATCCCTGATCAAGTGTTCTTCCAAAGGTGTGATAACCAATAATTTTTCAACAAGTGAAACTAGAGGCCTATCAAAATGTCTAGCAAACTCCGAACTCATAAATGAATTACTAGACTTGGGATCTATGAGCACATGTGCATCAACATAAAAATTTTTTATCGTACCTATAAATATAACACATAAACAAAATTGTATCATCCGCATTCCTTAAATCATAATCACAAACCATTATATCATAATTATTTTCAAATTTAGAACCTATAATTCAATAGAGATTACCTGTGACTACGTCAGGGTTGACTTGGGACTCTTCATTAGTCATGGCGTAGATTCGGGTCTGAGTTCTAGGTTGAGGGCGTTGTGTGGAAGCAGCTACAGTATTTCTTCCAGAGCCCGTTCTCGGTGCATTGCTAGTGGAAGGTGTAGGAACAGTTGTCGGATCTCTTCTAGAACCACTTGGGGGACCTCGAACTTGTCGGCTTCTTTACCCTTCTACATTCAACTCCAGACAAAAGTGCCGAAAGTGACCCTCCTTCCCATAGTGATAGCATCTTTTGGGTTCCCTGCACAGACCCGGATGATGCCCCTTGCAATTTGGGCAAACTTCTCCTCTGCCACCCTTGGACCCTACTCCCATACCAACAGTTCTACTGGGAGTATTTGGCCCAAAAGTATCTTGGCTTTGAGGAAAGCCAACTGACCTTGAAGAGGATCCATTGCCATAAGAACCTGTGGTTCTACTTTTCTTAGAACCTTGGCCTGATATGAACCTGTTGAACATCTTCTTTGTACGATGGTCCCTCACATTGCCTCTTTCGAGCACGATGTGCTCGGCCCTTAAGGCCAATTGTAACATATTTTGATATATGTGCTCATCATTAACTGACATTCTCTCCCGGATGTTTAAATTCAAACCATCCTCAAACTTGAAGAGCCTGTACTCCTCGGAAGTTATCAAATTCGGTACTAGGGATGCTAGGCTTCTAAATTTTGCCTCATATTCCGCCATGGACATATGTCCTTGGCAAAGTCGAAAGAACTCCCTTCTTTTCGAGTCCAAATCAAATCGGGTATAGAATCTCTCATTGAATTCCCTAAGAAAATAGTCTCATGTAAGAGGTGCGGTTGCCCTTTCTTGCACACCTTCCCACCAAGTGCTAACTTCGTCATCCAATAATCTTACCGCCATTGTGAGTTTCAATCTATCATCAATGCCCATATCCGTCACAGCTCATCGGACTCTCTTAATCCATTTTTTAGCCTCCGCAGGATTGCCAGATCCGGAAAAGGTCCACACCCTAGTTTCCTCACCTCTTTGATTAGCTTGGACAACTCAACTATGGGGCGGGTGATTGGTGCAGCAACCGGAGGAGCGGGTGCTACCGGTGTACTAGGCGTAGCAATTGGCACTGAAGGAGTAGTTGGTGGAGGAGCTAAAGTCGCATGTGGAGCTTGGTACTGCACTCCGAAGGTGCTCCACCACTCCATTACTTGTTGGAGGGCAGCTATAGGAGGAGCGGGAATCTTGGGGGAAGGAGCCGAGTGTACAGATACAGAGGGAGGGAAAGCATGCGAAGACGACTTATCCTCGTACTTCGATAAAGGAATCTCGTTCACATTCTTCATTCTCCTCGTAGAGGCATAGTGATCTACACAACAAGAAATTACAATTAAGTCAAAGGGTTAAGTGAAGGCTAATACTTAACCCCCTAAAAAAATGTTTCTAATTTACTCGAAAATCCATGGAAGACTCTATATATTCTCTGGATACTCTTAAAAGATTTAAATCTTTTTCAAAAACTAAACATTTCAAAATCTTTAGAAAACTTTTAGCACATTTGGAAACAATTGAAAACATTTCAAAACCATCAACCTTTTAAAATCGTAAGCCAAACCTGACGCTCTGATACTAATAAAGCTCTCATATCCAGATCCTCAGATCGACCATGCGACAACCGCCGTGTTGTCTCAGTACACGGGCAGAACCTCCCCATATACCAGGACTTCGCAAGACTATACAACTGTACAATATATCTTCTAAATACAAAACACATGTAAAGGACCCATCTGGTCCATCCCTGTATACACAAGCATGCGTTGGTACATATTCGGGCGGGGTTTCCTATACATGCACGCATGTAAAATTGGCCATCCTAGCAATTCTAAAATTCTCAGCACAAATAAAGTATTTAAAATAAAAAAAAAAAAGTCACAAATCATAATCGCAGGATTTTACTAACACTCGCCTGAAGAAACGAGCTAGCATCAGTAAAGTCCAAATTGTATGAGATATACAGAACTTCATAAAATCGAAAGAAAATAATAAATCCCAACATTTCAAATCAAATGTTCCATTTAAACCATAAGTTTAACAAAAAATGAGAGTTAAAAGAAAATAAACAAGTTCCGTACAAACTCCAACACAAACTATGTAAGGATTCCATCAATACTTGCTCCTATATATGAAACAAGTATTGATTTAATCCATACCAAAAGAATTATACAAGTCTTCCCTTCCATGGATTCCAAATCAAATAAAATAACCTTACATCACTATAATATCTAAACAAAACAGCGGATAAACCTTCCCAAACTTCAATCCCCGTCGTGACTCTAAACTTCCTCTGAAAATATGGAAAGAGGGGTGAGTGTTGGGAATATTCAGTGAGTAGAGTGCAATGGTATGATTGTATGATAAATGAGGGGTGAATGTGAGAAAGTCAAAGTATATTTCATAAACAATACTTTATATATGTAAAAATATTTTCAATAAATCAGGTAATTCACAAAATATGCATCCACATTAAGCATTCTTTTTGAAAATTACAAGGGTCCCAACGAAATCACTTCCGTCTTGAGTTTGGCCGAACCCAGACGGAAGCCTGCCATGAAGTTTTCCATTTCAGTATTTCAAAACACTACCCCCTTCCTTGGCGTTGGCTCGTACCTCATCGGGGTACAATCCGGATAATCTGACGTGGCAGAGAAGAGGTCGCATACACCTCTCTCGCAATAAAACCCCAACCACGTCACTCTGTCAGGTCGCTCCGTGGCGGGAATAACTATAGTCATTACACTCGTGCCCCATCATTTCACAACCGTTCAAATTGCAATCAATGTGCCATCTTTCATCAAACAAATTCCAAGTCATGCTACAAGTATTTACATATCAAATATTCAATGCAAATGGTACAGATTCATTTATAATTTTATAGGATGCACTCGTAATTCAGATTTCCATTTCAGACATCCCACAATCACAAATAATTTTATATAAAATATGTAAAAATCATTCAAAATCATTTACAAATAAATTTAAACTCATTTTGCTCATTTATAAATAATGGACCATCCACTCACCTCCATGGAGGGTATTCACTCCCTATTTCCACAAGTTTTCCAAAATGACTCCTTTCAAGTCTCCAAAAGGTCAATCTAGACCAATAATTCACAATTTCAATTCAAACTCCAAGAAAATCTATTCTAATCAACCCAATAAGTTTCTAATTCCATCTAACACGTTTCTTTCGTATTAATCAACCTAAATTTATGTAGAATTTAGACGTAACCCTAGAAATCACATATCAAATTCAAGAAAATGCATTCTCTTTAAATTCAACATATTTTCAGAGCATATACAAACCTCCCATTCTAAATTCAGACTAAACTCATTCAATTTTCGAAGGAACTAGAATTTCTCTCACCTAGGGTTTCACAATTTGTAGCCTCGTTCAAATGTCTCCTCAGTCCTATCGGTGATCTGCAATGCCTCTTTACCAATACAAAGTAGAGTAAGTTAGTTCAATCATCTAGAAAAATCAAAACTCTAGAACTAGAATTCAGAAATCTGTTCTTAGCTACGCAGAGATGGATTCGCAGTTGTCCTAGGGTTCTCGGATGTCCAATTCAAGACATCAGTGAAGGAATCGTGACCTAGGGTTTTCGAGGGTCTGCTGCTACTACCGGCTTGGGGCTTCTATGAAGGTTGCAGAAGGGTGGTGCTCGCAGAGAGCAGCACGCGCGAGCAAGCAAGGGAGAGAGAGAAGCTGTCGCGTGCAAGTGGGAAAGGAGAGAAACAAAGAGAGCTGATAGAGAGGGAGAGAGAGACTGTGAGACAGAGAGAGGGAGCGAGAGACAGAGAGACGCGGGAGAGGCGAGAAGAACGACTAGGCGGTGGTGATAGTGGTCGAAGGACCCACTGTGGGAGGCAAAGAGTGACGAAGAGAGGGAAACAGAGAGAGAGCGACGAATGAGAGGGAGAGAGAGTTCAAGAGAAAGCGAAAGAGAGAGAGAGACAGGAGGAAGAGAGCTAATCGAATTTGGGGGAGAGGGAGGTGTTGCATTTTGGCTAAAACGCAGTGCCTCCTCTGTTTTTTTTTTATAGGTATTACATAATGATTTGATGATCTTTCTTTGTTTCTTGCTTTCTTCTTTGTAAATTTTTTTTTCTTTTATTTTAATGAAGTACAAGATTTTTCTCAGTATAAGTACAGGAAATATGGTTATTATTCTTTGTTTGCAACAAGGGCTTCAGTATAGTTTTCAGTACCATAAAGTTGCAATCATTCTTCTGTTGTTTTTTTCCAACTAGCAATGAGGCAAATGTGGTGTCTATACTATTGTCTCTTGTGTTGAAATTTCATATAAAATGTTAACTTTTTTCTTCTACGAGAACCAAAAGTATTTAACTAATGTAATATGTTGTTTGTTCAAATTGAAAAATCAATACATTTTGGCTTTCTTGAATTGCAAACTGTGTTCTAATACTGGCCAACTTAGCGAGCATGTCATCCATTATGTTCCCTCATTCATTCTATTTATTTCCAACTCATCGTAGGGAATTTAGATAAATCTATTATGGTTGCTCCATTATGAATTCCTAATATAACCAATTCTTATCCCTCCTTCCATAATCAAACATATTCCTTCATATATGAACTTTCTTCATCTCAGAGGAATAGGATACGTAAAGAACTATGAAAAATTTGCAAAGAATAGAGAATTTTAAAGGGGGTGTTCCTTATTTGCAAAATGCATATGGGATCGATAACTACTAGTAATTGTAATTTTGTAATTGGGCAAGAAATAGTAATAGAAGTCTTGAATTTTGTCTTGCGATATCTTTGGTAGTGACGAACTCGGTTCAAAATTTTGATTGCAGTCAACATTCATCCCAACTGTACATCGGCTACTGGGAAGAGCTATTACTCCGTAGTCATACAGGTTGTTAATCCAAACCCTTTGGTTTTTTTAATACTGCTATCTATCATGGGTGGAGTTCACCCTTATGTCACCTTTATCTATTTTCCTTAACTAAAACATTCTCTAAAATTTTTTCCATGTGAAGCAACTATAACAAAAGGATATTTTATAATTTTATACTTCTCTTCTTTGGGATGAGATTGTACTTTATGTTTTTCTCTCATGCCTCTAGAAATTTTAAATACTATAGCTTAGAAGAGTTGAGGAGGGATTGGAAAGCAATTATCCATCGGTTTATGTGATGTTTTCTCATCCTCGAAACTTTTTCATACATTATCTATACATCTAAATCTAAATTATAATTCTCTTTTTCTTGAAAAAGAAAAAAAAAATTAATAACAAAAAGGTTAAATTTCAGCTGTGATACATGGTGGTGTCTTTATCCATGGCACAACAAAAACGATAATACAACCACCAGGTGTGAAGAACCCAAGTTCAAATTTTCCAACCTTGTAATACAACCACAAGGTGTGAAAAACTAGAATACATGGTGGTGTCCTCATCCAACCTTATAATACCATATACTTACATATCTTCTATTGCTAGAGCATTCCAGTAGGTGTCAAGAACCCAAGTTCAAATTTTCAACCTGCTTATACCAAACTATCTTCCCTTGCATCACTAATGTTCAACTTATCCGTCGATATGCATCTTTGGTGGCAACATCTGGATTAGAACATAAGAAAATAATATGGAGGGAGAAATTTTATGCAATATCTAAGATTCACACCACGTAGTACATGTTCTTAGTCTTCTACTAGCTTTCATCAATTGTATTTTCTGCTTAGTTTCACATATCAATTTTACTCGATTCTCCAATGTCCATCATATAGTCCATCGTAAACATTTTCAAACCATCTAGTTCTATCTTTCACATACTAGATAATTATTGTTGTTGAACATTTTCTTCTCATTGCTGAAGAGTAACTCCCTATTGATTAGATATACAAAACATATTATGCATGATTATTAAAATATTAAATCTGATACCCATATATGCCATTTTGTTAGTTGTAATTATTTATCTCTGTTCTAACTTGTCTTCCCTTTGGACTCATATTTTCATTTATTCTTAGATCGTTATCACCTGCTCTCAGTAATATTTAGTTTGACAATATTAAAATTATATGAAATATATTTCTTTTTATAATTTTGATATATTATATTTATTATTTGTTATACAGTTTGTACTTCGAAATGGGGTCCATTGATCATAGTTAGATGTATCGTAGCTTAACTAATGGATACTTCAGATGAATTTGTTGAGGGTGTTAATCAGTTCTTGAATTTTGCATGTTCTCAACATAAATTCATAGATGGATTCAAAATTAGATGTCCTTGTCATAACTGTCGCAACCATAAATTTTGTAGTTGAGATAATGTCGCAGTGCACTTGTTCTCAAGAGAGTTTGTTAATGGTTACACAATTTGGGTTTTTCACGAAGAAGTCAGAAATAGAGAATCATTTGAAGGACAATCATCTAGACGTAGAGAGGAGGATGTTGAGACTCTATAAAGATCCATGGTTTTGGATGCCTTAGGCCCTAAATTTGATTGGAATTGCAATTATGATCACATGAATGCTGACAATACTGACCCACCTAATCCAGATACGACATTGTTTTATGAGGTACTAAAAAATGCTGAAAAACTATTATGGAATGGGTGTAAATGCAAACAATGTTGTCAGTTGTATCACAATTGTTAAATTGTAAGTTAGAGTTTAATATGAGTAGAGCATGTTATGATCACATAAATGAGATTATAACAACTACGTTATCTAAAAATTCAAAGTTAACAACCAATTTCTACGAAGCAAAGAATATATTGAAAAAACTTGGACTTGGGTATGAGAAGATTAATGTTTGTAAAAATTATTGCATGTTATATTATCAATGAATAAAACCAAGTGTATGGTATGCGGTCATTCTCGATATAAAATAAGAAATGTAGCAGGTGGAAGACAAAAGAAAGTCTCAAACAAGGTGTTACGATATTTGTCTCTAACACCAAAACTTCAAAAGCTTTACATGTCAAGAGTTATATCAGAACACAAGACATGGCATGCTAGAAATGTAGAAGTGTAGAAGTTTTTTTATTATAGTCATCCATCCTTCGCCTTTGAATCTTGAAATGTGTGTTTAAGGTTATGCATATTGGATTTAACCCTTTTGGTTAGTCAACCATTCTTTACTCTTGTTGGCTAATATTTATCACTGTATACAATTTGTCTCCTTCTATGTGTATGGAGCAGCCTTTCATTATTTTGAGTCTGATTCTCTTGGGCTCAAGAAATCCAATTAAACATATTGATGTCTTTTTGAAACCTTTGATTGAAAATTTGAAAATGATATGGACTGAAAATGTTAACACTTATGATATTTCAAGAAAGCAAAACTTTCATATGATGGCAACACTTTTATAGACAATAAGTGACTTTACTACTTATGCGATGTTGTCTGGATGAAACACTCATGGAAAGTTAGTCTGTCCTTATTGCATGGAGCACACAAAGTCTTTTGTTCTTGCTAATGGTCGAAAGACAACATTTTTTTATTTTCATCACCGATTTCTTCCTTTTGATCATCCATATCGGAAGCAAAGGGATTAATTTCGGAAAGGAAAAGTTTAGATTAATGACCCACCTCCTAAACCGTCTGGCGAAGAGATATTTTATCGAGTATCTTATTTTTCTGATATTATATTTGACACATGTTGGTCCCAAAGATAACCAAGAACAGGGATTGAATTGGTTGTCCTAAATTGGCTTTTCAAAAATCTTACTCTACCAAAATTCAATAATTAAACCTATGGTCAATCTAATGCAATGAAAGAGATAAGAGTAAGGAGACAAATCTGTTTTTATAGTGGTTCAGCCTTGTGCCTACGTCCACTCTTCCAGCCAACCAAGCCGGGGTCTAGCCACTAGCTAGTTTCCACTATGATCAAATCAATTACATATACTCCACTTGTCGACTTCTAATCTTCATACCATGAAGATTCCTTCGTTCAACAATTGAAGATAACTCATACAATGAGTCACTCACACAATACTCTTTTACAACTCAAACAATGCTTGAACAAATGGATATAGAGGTAGAAAATCAGAAATACAACAGTAGTATCTTCTTTCAGAATACAGAATTCTGTTTCTCAGAATTCAGGAATTGTATTGCTCTTTTTTTCTATGAAAGTTTGCTGTTCAATGTTCTCTACTCTCTTGAATTTCGAAACTCCTATATTGCTGAAAAATCTGCCCTTTAAAATTCAAAATCCTTGTAGTAAAAACTCCCCAGAGTTACCAGCAACAGCTCCACCAACCATCCTGAAAAATAGGCTCCAAATCTTCCTTGAATAATGATATTTACAAACAGTAAATATTTTTTGTTTGAAGCTTAAACATCCCTCCAACATATTCAAAAACTAGTTGAATTATATCTATATGATAGCTCCTCCAAAAAATTCAAAATCAGTCCAGAAGTTCAGTTCCAGTTTAGAGCATTTCAGCGTAACTTGCTAATTTCACCCATTTATTTCTCTATCAAAATCTCGATGAAATTATGCTATAACAACACATATCTATAGTCCAACTGTAGTAATATAATATTGAATAAATAAACTCACAAGTTCCTAACCTGTGATGAAGATATCGAGATTAAAATACCTACTGAAAACCATAATTTGTCCAAAAGTTTTGCTATGTAAAATGAGTGACCAAGCAACTTCTAGCTGAATTTTCTCCACCATTCTAACAAGATAATTGTACCTCTTTGAAACATAATTTTTGGTATTGAAAGTATTTCAGCATATAGGAAGATATGAATGTCCAAATATGGTCAAATGATCACTGTTGTTATATTTAGAAAAATTCTAAGTATGAAGAATTTGGAATGTAAAGTCTACTCTATTTATAAGAAGAATTATCTTTATCTAGCCTCAATTTTGGATTAAGTGTAGTACCCAAACTACACTTACCTTGTTAGCTAGGTCTTCAACAAAAATAAAAAAATCTTGCTTCTATGACCCAAATAAGCCTTGCTTCCATGACTAGTTCTACGGCTGGTCCTATAACTTTTCTTTAATAAAATTTTTTCAGTAAATATAAACTCTGCACACTAAATAAAATTGTTAAAACACTATGAGGGATTTTGTTATTATCAAAATTAAGGAAACAACATAACAATTTCCAACATTCTCCCCCTTTTTGATGACAACAAAACCTTAAAAAATGTCACAAAAGAATTCAATAAGGCACATTTAGATCACTTCTCAAATACATCAAAAAAATAACGCTCATTCTTATCCAAATGATAAAATGACATTTAGCTCTCACTTCAACACTCTTTCTAAGTTTATGCCTCTGTTTATTATCCTTTTAAGCGTAAGGTTTATTATTTGTTCTTTGTTCTCCCCCTCAATGTGTGCAGTCTTCTATTTATGCAGTTTGCAATGCTGTCTTTTATTTATTTTTTATGCAGAAGTTTAATTTCTTTTGTGCAGAAGTTTGATTTGGCAGAAGTTTTATTTGCAGTGCTGTCTTTCCTTTGTTTAACCTTATTCTCCCTATTTTTGTTGTATCAAAAAGAAATTAATCATAACAATGGATAGAAGAAAACAGAAAATTTCATTGAAGTCTGACAAAAAAAAAAATACATCATTGAAGCATAAAGGAGCCGACCCTTGTCAGAACATTGAAGCTAAAGACAAAAAACAAAGATAGATAAAAGAAATCCTATAAACCAGAAAATCAGAACAAGAAATATCTAAATCTAAGATGAATTCTTTGACAGTAAATTCAGAACTTCAGTGAATTTAGATTGAATGTCTTTTTGTTATTTTAGACACTTATTAAGCTTCTTTTCAATCCTTTCCTTCCAGTCATCATCATTAATCTTAGCATGTTTATTCTTCCTCCTTAAAGATTCACCATGGACAAAATTAGATCTTAGAATGTCTTCATTGGTTAGTTTAGAAAATGGATAAGCAATGTCACCACTTCCTTGAAATTTGCCTTTCCAGAAAGAATTACTCTTGGCTTTCCAAACATTGCTGTCAGAAATGGTTATTCCCATATAAGAAACCATTGATTCTCCTAAGATAGATGGTTCTAGGATAGGATTTCTGAGGGCTAAAAAATCAAATCCTTTAAATTCAAATAACCTCATAAGAACATTTCCATACGGTTTGCTGCCTTTGTTCTTATGCATATGATGAAGTACCACATTAACCATGTCAAGTTCTCTCCCAAAAAGCATTGCAACTAGAATTTTGGCATCCTCTACAATCACTGTTGTTGTGCTTCCATACCTAGGAATTATGCACATCACAACAACCTTATGTAGTATTCTAACTAATAAAGAAAAATCCTTTTCATACAGATATCCAATTCCAGAGTGAGTATGTGCATGAATCAATCTATCAACCTAAAGACTTATCCTCTATTTGCTTAAGTCTTAAACACTGAACGAGATCATCTTTGGTAATCTCAACGAGAAAGCCTAATATCTTGGACTTTAAAATATCAGGATTTTCATCATTCAGATTCTTGTAAAAATCAAAGATTGCCTTCCTTATACAGTTTTGGTTTGTGTTACACAAACCAACACCTCCAATCCTCTCAAGAACAGTTTGCATCTCCAAACCCATTTGCTCAAAATAGTTGAAGTCTACGAACCTACAGGAGCCAATTTCGAACATGATTGGATGTGACGGAGTGTAAGGAATTTGGATTCGAAAAGGTTGAAGAAACTGATTTTCTGAGAAGGTTTGATGGGTTTCTTGACTCGAGTAATGAGCTTGATGTTCAGTTGATTGAGAATCAGAATCACGAGAGGGTGTCAAATTTGACCTAGGGTTCTGAGCGTCACGATTGAAACGAAGGTTTGAAGAATCAGAAGTGGAAGATTCAGAACTTGAAGAATCAGAGCTTGAGATGTTAACGTGTGAATGAAATAGATTCTTTGTAGTTCTTCCCATGATTCTTGAAGATTTGCGTGTAGCCATTTAGGGTTTGAATTTTGGAGATCTCTGTTAGGGCTTTCGAAGAGAGAGAGAGATTGTTTGCTGTAGAGGCTCTATGTAGGCTGTCAGCTGAATCTTCTATGAACCGAATTTTTTTTTGTTTATTTTAAAATGGAAAGCACACTCTTATTTTATTTCTAATGTTTTCAAATCTTTTTTTGTCTAAAGGTTTTGTAAAAATATCGACAAGTTGATTTTGTATCTCTAAATATTTCAAAATTATATCTCCATTTAAAATATGATCTTTAATAAAATGGTACCTAATTTCGATATATTTTGATCTTAAATGATTTATGGGATTTTTGGTAAGACAAATGGCATTTGTATTATCACATTTTATGACAATATTTTTATAATCTAACCCATAATCTCTAAATTATTGTTTTACCCATAAAATTTGAACACAACAATTTCCTATTGAGATATATTCCGATTCAGCTATTGACAATACAACTGAATTTTGTTTTTTAGATACCCAACTTATGATTTTGACACCTAAAAATTGGCAAGTATCTGAAATATTTTTTTGATCAATTTTGTAATCGGCATAGTCGGCATCCGAATATCCAATTAATTCAAAATTTGAATTCTTTGGATACCATATTCCTATATTTTTTGTACCGGCTATATATTTTAAAATTCTTTTGATGGCTCTAAGATGAGATTTCTTATATTTGCTTTGAAATTTTGCACATAGACATACACTAAATAGGATATCGGGTGTAGAAGCGGTCAAATATACCAATAATCCTATCATGTTTCTATAGAGTTTTTCATTCACATCTTTCCCTTCTTCATCTAGATCTAATTTAATAGAGGTAGACATAGGGGTATTAACATGTTTTGAATTTTTCATACCAAATTTTTTAATTAATTCTTTTGTATACTTTTCTTGACTTATAAATATAGCATGAGAAAATTGTTTAATTTGCAATCCAAGAAAGAAATTTAATTCACCCATCATTAACATTTCAAATTCATTTTTCATGATATTACTAAAATTATCACACAAATGCTCATTTCTAGATTCAAATACAATATTATCAACATATATTTGAACAACAAGAATATCATCATTAACATGTTGGATAAATAAAGCTGTATCTACATTTCCGTTTGAAATTATTTTTCACAAAATATTCACTTAGTCTATCATACCATACCCTTGTGATTGTTTTAAACCATACAATACTTTTTTACAATTTATAGACATAATCTTCCTTATTATATTCTTCAAAACCAGTTGGTTGACTAACATATACTTATTCTTTTATGTAACCATTTAATGCACTCTTAACATCCATTTGATATAATTTAAAATTTTTAAAACATGCAAAATTTAAAAATAGTCGTACTGCCTCTAATTTAGTAACAGGTGCAAAAGTTTTATCATAGTCAATTCTTTCCTCTTGTAAATATCCTTTTGCAACTAGTCTAGCTTTATTTCTTACAACATTTCCAATTTCATCCAATTTATTTCGAAAAAACCCATTTAGTTCCAATTATTGATTTATTTTTGGGTTTCAGTTCTAAAGTCCAAACATTGTTTCTTATAAATTGATTTAATTTTTCTTGCATAGTTTCTATCTAACTTTCATTTTTTACGGCTTTTTTTATGGTTTTCGGTTCTATGATAGAGATTAAAGAGAATTGATTTTCAATATTTGTATAACTTGATCTAGTTCTTATTCCTTCACTTACATCTCTCATTACATCATTAGGTGAATGACTAGGTAAGAATTTCCAGTTTCTAACAATTTCCTCTCTTTATTCATTTTGATTATCTTGTTTTGCATTTTGATTTTCAAGGGGGATTTCATGATCATCTTCCATTTCAACATTTTGAAATTCATTTTTATGAAACTTAATATTTATTGTTTCTTCTATAATTTTAAATTCTTTATTAAAAACTCTATAAGTTTGGCTATTTAAAGAATAATCTAGGAATATTCCTTCAATGAGGTTTTCATCAAATTTACCTATAATATTTATACTATTTTTCAGAATAAACCAAATGTATGAAAATAAGAGATATTTGGTTTTTTTTTAATTTCATAGGGGGTTTTGTTTGTCATAGATTTTGTGTAGACTCTATTTATTATATCATATGCTGTAGATGCGGTTTCGACCCAAAAATATTTTCCAACACCACTATCATTTAACATAATTTTAGTCATTTCATGAATTGTTCTATTTTTACGTTCAACAATCCCATTTTGTTGTGGTGTATAAGTTACTGAAAAATTTTGATTAATTCAGTTTTTATCATAATATTGTATAAAATCTAAATTATCAAATTCTTTTCTATGGTCGATTCTTAGACTCACTATTTTTAAATCTTTTTCATTTTGAATTTTCTTTGCAAAAAGTTTAAATATTTCAAAAGTTTCATTTTTGTGGGCTAAAAATAAAATTCAAGTGAATTTAGAAAAATTATCAATAATAACTAGTCCATATTTGTTTCCTCCAAAATTTAGGTTCCTAACCGATTCAAATAAACCATATGCAACATTTCTAGTGGTCTAGATATGGAAATATGATCTTTACTCTTAAATGATATTTTTATTTGTTTGTTCAAGAAACATGCATTACATGTTATAGGTTCTTTCAATGAAAATTCAGAAATTCCTCTAATCATATTTTTTTTGGACAATTTTTCTAATTGCTTGAAGTTTATATGACCTAATTTTTTATGCCATGTAAACATATCATTATTAAATAATATCAAGCAATTTTCTTTTAAACTATTTAATATTGTAGAGTCTGCTATATAGGTACTATATAATCTTATTCTTTCAAAAATTTGTTCATGCGACTCATTATCTAACACTATACATTTATCACTTTTGAATAACACATTATAAAATAAATCACACAATTGGTTTACACTCAACAAATTATGTATCAATTTATCAATAAAAAGCACATTCTTTATTGAGGTAGAATTTATACCTACTGTGCATTTTCCAATTATTTTACCTTTTTGATTTTCTTCAAAGGTCACCACTCCATGGTTTCATCTTTCGAGTTTCTTAAACAATGAGGCATCACCGGTCATATGTCTCGAGCATCCGCTATCAACATACCATTTTCCTTTGATTTTTGCCACCTGTTCCTACACATAAAGCAAAATAATTATCTGTTCTTGGGAACCCAAATATATTTGGGTCCTTTTGAAGACCAGCTTGTATATGTGTTAAATTTGTCTTGATGAGCACTAAGCTTGTTCAAAAAAAAAAAACTTCTAGCAAAATGACCAATTTTATGACAAATATAATATGAAGCAATATTTTTTTTTTTTTGCATAGTTAGGTCTATAAATGAAATAATTTTACATACTATCAAATTTGTTATATCTAAATCAAGAATAAAATTTTCTATAAAAATACTGTTTTTCACCAAATCTTCTATGGGTATTTCCATGGGTGTTTCTATGGTTATTTTTATGTCCATTTCTGTGTGTCATTCTGTGATATTTTTCTACAGTTTGAGAAAAGTTTTTGTGCATATATTGTGTAGAATGTGAATTTGTTTTTTACAGATTTTGTATGGTTTGTTAGGCAATTTTTTGAGCATGGATCTTGTTTTTCTCAGTAGTCACTTATAAGCTTCTGTGAGCATTTACTGCAGGCAAAACTATGCTATTATTTTCTGTTTCTGTAGCTCTAACAAACCAGCTATTGTTAAAACTTGAAAACTTCTCATGATCATTAATATAGTCTAAACCTCTTTTTGAAAAATTTAGTCTTTATATAGAAAGCAATTTAGTTAATTTTTCATCACTTTCATGAAACTTTTGGAATGTATTTTCTATTGATTTTGATAGTTCAGCTATTCTATTTTTCAGAATATGTATTTCATTTTTCAGACCATAATTTTTAGTTTTTATTACCTCATTTTCAGATCTAATAGTTTCATTTTCAAAATTCAACAAGTCCTTGATTTGCCTAAACAAATCCTTCTCATTTTCCAATATGTTAACTTTATTTTTCAGTTCTGAAAATATATTTAACATGTTGTCAAATTCAGCAATATTTATTGAGTTATCAAAGATCACCTCATCCTTTGCCATAAGACAAAGATTAATCTCCTCTGATATTTTAGAACTTCATCATCTGAGTTTTCATCTTCTGAATCACTCCATGTCACTATCATGGCTTTGCTTTTCTTTTTGAATGCTTCAATCTTTTTCAGTAGCACTGGATACTCATATTTGATGTGTCCTTTCTTCTTGTATTCATAACAGATTTTAGCATCCTTTTGCTCTATTTTTCTACTGTCATTTCCTGCATTGGATTTAAACTTTTGTGAATTCTGAAAAATTTTTATATTTAAAGAACTTTTTACCCTATTTTTTAAAGGCACAAGGGAGCTTCTTGGCCAGCATGTTGATGTCTTGATCACTGCTATTTCTTCTGCAAAATTCTCATTTTCTTTAGTGGTAAATGCTATGAACTTCTTCTTATGTTCAAATTCTGCAGTATGAAAAATTTCAGCCTCATAGGACATCAATTTTCCTCTCAATTCATTAAGCGACAGCTTGTTCAAGTCTTGTGCTTCCTCAATAGCAGTCTTCTTGGCATCCCAAGTTCTTGGCTAGAATCGAAGAACCTTCCTCACTTAATCTGAATCTGAAATTCTTTTTCCAAGTGAATCAAATTCGTTAGTTATTATAGAGAATCTATTAAACATGTCCTTTACATTTTCTCCTTGCTGAAATCGAAACAATTCATATTCTTGCATCAAGAGACTAATTCGAGTCTCTTTGACAGTGTTGGTTCCTTCATGTGTAATGCACAACCTGTCTCAGACTTCCTTTGCTGTTGCAAATGAAGAAACTAGATTAAATTCAGTTTGTGAGATTGAACATAAAAGCAAATGTTTAGTACGAGAATTAATAGACATATTTCTCTTGTCATCCTTTGTGATTATGAACAACTTAACCTCTAAATTTCCAAAAGTAATCACTTCCCAAGCCTCATAATCAGTGGCTTGAATGAATGTCTCCATCCTACATTTTCAATGGGAAAAGTTTGCACCATAAAAATACGGTGTCCTGTTCACAGCCTGACTATAGTTATAGGAAAAAGCCATGGATTAAACACTATAAAGATGTCTCTTTAATGGAGTAGAAAACTTAATCTGATACCAATTATTGGTCCCAAAGACAACCAAGAAGGGGTTGAATTCGTTATCCTAAATTAGCTTTTCAAAAATCTAATTTCACCAAAATTCAATAATTAAACCTATGGTCAATCTAATGTAATGAAAGAGATAAAAGTAAGAAGACAAATCTATTTTTATAGTGGTTTGGCCTTGTACCTACGTCCACTCTTCCAGCCAACCAAATCGGGGTCTAGCCACTAGTTAGTTTCCACTATAATCGAATCAACAACATACACTCCACTTGTCCACTTCTGATCTTCATACCATGAAAATTTCTTCGTCCAACAATGGAAGATAACTCATACAATGACTCACTAACACAATACTCTTTTACAATTCAAACAATGCTTGAACAAATGGATATAGAGGTAGAAAATCAGAAATGCATCAGCAGCATCTTCTTTCAGAATACAGAATTTTGTTTCTCAGAATTCAGGAATTGCATTGCTCTTTTTTCTGTAAAAGTTTGCTGTTCAATGCTCTCTGCTCTCTTGAATTTCGAAGCTCATATATTGCTGAAAAATTTGTCCATTTAAAATTCAAAATCCTTGTAGTAAAAACTCCCCAGAGTTAACAACAACAGCTCTACCAACCATCCTGAAAAATAGGCTCTAGATCTTTCTTGAATAATGATATTTACCAGTAGTAAATATTTTTTGTTTGAAGCTTAAACATCCCTTCAACATATTCAAAAGCTGGTTGGATTATATCTATATGATAACTCCTCCAAAAAATTCAAAATCAATCCAGAAGTTTAGTTCCAGCTTAGAGCATTTCAGCATAATTTGCTAACTTTGCCCATTTATTTCTCCATCAAAATCTTGATGAAATTGTGCTATAACAACACATATCTATTGTCCAACTGTAGTAATATAATGTTGAATAAATAAACTCACAAGTTCCTAACCTGTGATGAAGATATCGAGGTTCAAATACCTATTGAAAACCATAATCTGTCAAGAATTTCTGCTATGTAAAATGAGTGACCAAACAACTTCTAGCGGAATTTTCTCTACCATTCCAACAAGATAATTGTACTATAATTACTTGAATTTGAAGTTCCATATATCCTTTTTGAAACACATTTTCAGTATTGAAAGTATTTCAGCATATAAGAAGATATGAAGATCCAAATATGGTCAAATGATCACTATTGTTATATTTAGAAAAATTCTAAGTATGAAGAATTTGGAATATAAAATTTCCTCTATTTATAAGGAGAATTATCCTTATCTAGCCTCAATTTTGGGTTAAGTATAGTACCCAAATTACACTTACCTTGTTGGATGGGTTTTCAACAAAAATAAAAAAATCTTGCTTCCATGGCCTAAATAAGATTTGCTTCCATGACTAATTCTATGACTGATTTTATAACTTTTCTTTAATAAAATTTTTCCAGTAAATATACTCTGCACACTAAATAAAATTGTTAGAACACTATGAGGGATTTTGTTATCATCAAAACTAAGGAGACAACACAACAATTTCTAACAACACAAAATCCGATAAACAGACTATTCAAGATTTTGGGATCGAATACAACTGGTTGAAAAAAATTATATTTTAGGAGTTACTTTATTGGAAAACACTTCTTATTCGCCATAACTTGGATGTAATGCATTTTAAGAAAAATGTGTTTGACAATATTTTTAACACTGTTATGGATGTTAAAGGAAAAATGAAGGACAACATTAAAGCGAGACTCGATTTGGGGTTGTGTAGTAAACGGTTTGAATTAGAATTGAAAGAAATGAATGGGACAACTTGCAAGCCAAAAGATTCATATACGTTAAATAAAGATCAAATATTTGATGCATGTCGCTGGGTGAAAATTTTGAAATTTTTTTATGGATATGCTTCAAACTTGGCTCGGTGTGTGAGTTTGGAGGAATGCAAATTTTATGGGATGAAGAGTCATGATTGTCATATCTTTATGCATAGATTGATCCATATTGTCTTTCGTGATCTTGTGCCTAATGCTTTTTGGGATGTATTAACAGAATTCAGTAATTTTTTTAAAAACTTATGTGCGACTGAGCTGCGTATTAAGTATATGGAGTTATTGAAGAGAAATATAGTTGAGACGCTATACAAACTTGAGAAAATCTTTTCCATCGTTCTTTGATAGTATGAAGCATTTACCTGTTCACTTAGCTTATGAAGCCAAGGTGGGAGAACCCATTCAATACAGATGGATGTACTTATTTGAGAGGTAATGTTTAGAACTTTTATTCAATTTACATTATATATTCATTTTACAATTATAGTGAATTAATGTTTAGGTGTATGTTTCAATTAAAGAAAAAAGTGCACAATCGAGCGTGCATTGAAGATTCCATCTGTGAGGACTATATTATTGAGAAGATTTCAATATTTTGCTTATTTTATTTTGAATCGCATATTGAAACAAAATTGAATCGAATTTCTCGAAATGATGATGGGAGATCTGTTCTATCTATGAGGAGATTAGCAATATTTTCTCTCTCAGGTCGAGCAATTAGGGATTGTTATCGTAGATTTCTATCTGAATGATAATACAAGACTATAGTTATATATATGTTATTAAATTATATTGAACTAACTGAATTTATAGAGTAAGTATCTTGATAACCGTTCACT
This sequence comes from Dillenia suffruticosa, assembly GCA_033439265.1. Taxonomy (NCBI): domain Eukaryota; kingdom Viridiplantae; phylum Streptophyta; class Magnoliopsida; order Dilleniales; family Dilleniaceae; genus Dillenia; species Dillenia suffruticosa. The sequence continues at coordinate 14,277,593 of JAVTVX010000013.1, read as the reverse complement.
TTTTACGTGGATTAGAATTGAGAAGGTCATAACGTGTTATATCGTTATTTTGAGCAAGATATTTGATGATATTGTTAGACAATAAAATTTAAAATCACTGACGAGCAACTAGAGAAAAGATGTAAACAAGAATTTGAAAGTTGGTTGAGCCAATTTGTATGTAGACCATTCACATTGTAAGTATCTGCTCATTTCAAAGTATATGTATATCATTATTTTATCTAACTATATTTTATTTATTTCTTTTATTAATAGGTAACAGATGAGAGAAATTCTGTAAATAAAAATGTAAGGGATATATCACAAGAGCCATCATACTTAGTAAAATGTTATAAGAGATATTTTGTTAACAGTTTCAAGTTTCACACATACTAGTATGGAATGGATAAATCAATAATGAATAGTGGTGTATGTGTGAAAAGGAGCTGTTACAATGATTTTGAGCGTGACTTCTATGACATGTTGCTTAATATCATAGAGTTGGAATACTCTAGAGTTGGTAATAGGCTGGTGATTACATTTGGTATGATACTGAAAAAGGAATCAGGATGCACTCTCGTCACGGTCTTGTTGAAATTAATCATAAATTAAAACTACATTCTAAAGAGTCTTTTATGTTGGCAACACAAACACAACAAGTTTACTACACATCATATATACTCTTCTAAGAAGAGAAAGAGAAATTACTAGTGGGTTGTATATAAAACTAAGGCTTGAGGGCCAACTAATGATGGTCTTATACTTCCGATTGTAGATAAAAGCTTTTATCAAGAAGATAAACTATCAATTTCTATAGTTGATTATAAAACTGAACTTGTTGATTCTAGGATTCTAATTGGTAGTGATATGGAAGAGGTAAATCCAACTGAAGTACCTCAAGAAAAAGACAACCACTTTGATTTGTTAGTGGAGATTGAAGAAGAAGAAGAAGAAGAAGAAGAAGAAGAAGAAGAAGAAGAAGAAGAAGAAGAAGAAGAAGAAGAAGAAGAAGAAGAAGAAGAGGAGGAGGAGTTGTCTTCTTCAGAAACAGAGCAAAATGAAGAAAATGATTCTGATGGTAGTGATGATGACATGGAATGATTACACCTACAACATTGGCGGGTTTTGACAAACATTAGGTAATCATCCAAAATATTTGTCAAATTTGGTTTCCCCTCGTCTAATTTTTATTAGGATGCCATACGTGAGTTTTTGCACAAAATGCTAAAAACCCCAAATTTATAATTATTAGAAGATTGCTATGCTACTTTAGTTTGTTTCGGCTTAAGAATAATGAAATCCAAAAAATAAAAAAATAAGATTGGTTAAATGCTTGAGAATACTGGTTGGTTGTAATGGCCTTTGAAATGAGGCTTTGTCCAATTCTTTGAAATGTCTTTGAAATGAGGGCTGTGTCCAATTCTTTTAAGCCTTTTTTTCTTTTTTCTTTTTTTTTTTCCCCTTTTGGGATTCTTTATTTATCTATTAAAAAAAACCTTTGTTGAATGGAGTGGTTGGTTTTGGTGAGAAGAGATGCCATTTAGCAGTTAATCTAGATAGGGCAACAGAGGATTCGACTTACTTTGCTTTCGCCCCACCCCCCCTCTCTCTCTCTCTCATTATAAACTTTGTGTAGTACCTTTGTTTTAGCTATGGGATTTTTAGCAGTTGGGAGATTCCCTGTACATAATGCCAAATACATGTGCACAGCCCCTTGTCCCTTGTTTCATTGGCTTTTCTCTGTTTCTCTCTTTCTTTGTAGGGAATGCAATATCTAAAGATTCATGAGAGAATTGATAGGATTCTCAATTTTTTTCCAACTTTTGTGCACGTGCCAACATAGTTTTCAGTTGTCCTCTTTGAGAATTTCCACCACTAATAATTGTGTGTACACCATGAAAACTTATTAGGTTATTTATATATTATCGATAGGTTGATTTTCTTTGCCCATAATGGTCTTTCCACCACTAACATAGTTTTTGCTCATTATGGTCTTTGCCCTACTTTTTCTTTGCCCATTCAAGGTTGATTTTCTTCTTTACCTTTTTTTTTTCCCTTCCTATCCACCGTCTTTATTTTCTTTTTCCTTTTGATTTGAAAATTATGTATTCTTTGCAATCTTCAAGCTGTAGAGCATCTCAACCACTCATGCTGAAACCGAAAAGGCTTTAGGAGACTACAGCAACTTAACCCCTAATTTTGACTCTCTGTTTCCTCCATTTTTTCCCCTTGATTCTCTGTACAGCAACTTAACCACTCATGAAAAATGCACTACTATTTTTCTTCATATTTATGAAATTTGTATTACTTATATCGTTACTTCCTCATTGAGAGTTTCATCCCTTAACAATAACCTCTGCACTCATGTTAATTTGTTAAATATTAATTTTTTTTTTTTTTTAGTTCGAGTACTGCTGATAAAGTTATTTTTAAGCAAAATTATAGAGTTAAAAATATAAATTATTTCTATTTTGCAAGTAATACTTAAATGATGTCAGTACAACATGAATATGATTGATCAAATAACTGAAAATAATTTAAAATAATTATAAAGTTATTTATCTATTTAATTTTACTTGGCACTTTCTTAATCATGTTCTCTGTAATGTCATTATCATATTTTATGTCTAACCAAGAAGTCAGAATGGACTCCTACTGGGTAGAGTTGATAGTTAATATAACATGATCATTATCATATAAATGGTACTATATGTTACTATTTTAAAATTAATTGCGAGGACGTACCTTCAATCTACCTAATTTTTCCTATTTATTATTGTGGTTTTTTTTTGGTTGTTATGCAGCATTAGAATGGTATGAATTTTGCTTGTTCACTAGTTAGTTCATTTTCTCCTCCTTTGTTTTATTCATTTTTTATTTATACAATCACTGTGAACTAATTCCATTTCTCTATATTTTCGCAGGAAGTGCCACATAATTTGTTTGACATCTTGCACCCCTCAGAAGGTATTTTTCTGTTCTTTAGAGGTTGAAAATGCGCTTCTCCATCTAATCGAAAAGGAAAACTGTGTCTTGTCGTGTTATTCTCAAAGTAAATGCCATATATTGTTACAGCGGTCCTCCCTCCCCATCTCTTTTCTTGCACATGAAAAGAGGAAAAGCTTAAAAATTTTCAACAACAAAATTTGGAGTCGCATGCCTCAAGGGTCCTGCTGCATGAAGTATATAATCAAATCTATTACACCTGCTATCCCATGAAGGAACCTCAGCATTTCTACAGTCACAACTGCATGGACACTTTTCCACCCAAACACAGAGCAGCCCAATTCACATAGCATTCTTATATTTCAGCTATGCAACCTGCCCATAGATACACGATATTGATCTCATTTTCCATGGAAATTCATAATACAAATTAACATAAGACATTTGACAGATTACAATTGTAGGAACAGGAAGGCACCTTAAAGTGGGAAATGAGCACATCAGAGTCGAAGTCATCTACGAAAAAATCAAGCTTCTTTGCTTGTTATCCTGTCAATAAATTGAGATTGAAGTGTTATAACCAGGATTATAGACCTGTCAATAAATTGAGATTGAAGTGTTATAACCAGGATTATAGACGGCTTCACCATTTCAACTGTATAGAATACTATCAACAAAAAATATTGATCTCATTCAGGCCCCAACCTCTAAACCTGAAGAAACTGCTACTAGATAGCATTGAACTTAATTTCAGGGGACTAGTCTTCCCGATGCTTCCACTACACCAGCAGTGGCTGTCTCAATGGGTGGTTGCCGGTCTCCTAAGCCAACACTTTCTCCTTGAGCACCAGCGTGAGAGTCTAAAACTTGTCCTTCTACTGATATTAATAGCCCGGATGAGAACTAAGTATTAAACTTTTGAACTGCTGCCCACACAGCACCAAAAAGAGATGCTAGGTAGCCACCATAACCAACATACGGGATGGGTTCATTCTATGACAGTTTTTCCTTTGACAGGAAAAGTAGTATGCTGTTTTTGCATTTGCAGCAGTATTTTGTTCAACACTTCAAATTTAATAAATACCACAACAGATGATTGATTGTCATGAGATTTATACAAATAGCCTGCTGAGTTATGAAGAGCATTTAGTTTTTTTATGGTATCAAATTTTGTTTATCATGCAAGATTGCAGCTGTATGATGGGTGGAACTTTAGGAGTGTTCTTTATTTAATTAGCAAAGCTAAACACAGAAGAAAAATGGAGTACATTCATTTAAATGAGCTAACATCGCAAGCCTATTATCCCATACCTCTTCAGTATTGATTTCAGTCATTATTTCCTTAGTCACTATAACTTTCATTTCACACTGCTTTTCTTCAGCTTTCAATTCAACTGTTGCTACCTTTGGATGCTCGTCCTTGATTTCAGTCTCTTCTACTTCTGTGGGTCTTTTATCACTCTAAATGATATTTGTATTTCTTTGCTTTTGTTTTGAAAGTATTCTATGATGCAATTATATCGAAATAAATATTTAATATCTCAAAATTTAGAGTCGGATCACTAACCTTTTTGATGTACGGGTCATTAGAATATCACGAATTGATCAATCTCCTTTTGTTCACAATCCAAGAATCTTTGATTAAAATGTATATGGTGTAGATCTCTATTGAATTTATCTTTTTATTTTTTGTGTATCCTCACTCTTCCTTCAATATGCATGTTCATTGGTTAAGGGAGTTAAGAGTTGGTTTTTCTCTTGAAAACCACTCCCTCCCTTTTCTCCTTTGAATTAGAGATGTGTCCGGACCGGTTTGGTTTCAAAAACCGGCCCAGTCGGCCCAAAAAAAGCCCGGTCTGTGAACCGGACAGGAGCTACAGTAACCCGGCCTGGCCCGAACCGGATACTGTAGCGGTCCGGGCCGATTCAACAGATTTTGAAACCGGGAACCAGCCCAAAACCGGCCCGGACATGGATTCGGAACCGGCCCAGACATGGAATCGGAATCGGCCCGACCCGGCCGGTTCCAATGACCCCTTGTCCCTCATTTTTTTTTTAATTTTTTCTAATTTTACACCTCCTTTTCAGACAAAACCGGCCCGACCCGCCAGTTCCAATTCAGCACGCCGGGCCGGTTCAACTAAAAAAAATTTTGGAACCGGCCCGACCCGACCCAGACTGGCCTAGGAACCGCAGCCAGCCTTGCCTGCAGTTCCGGAACAACCCTTGAACCGGCCCAGCCAGGCCCAGGCCTGGCCCGGTTACAAGTCTACTTTGAATTTCAAAATAGGTAAGGGAATGGGTTTGGGTCAAACCCACATGGGCGACCTGACCCAACACTCATAATTTATATCTCTCACTCGCACATGAGGATTAGACCTACATTTTGCTCAATCGCTTCCATATACTATCGATTTCATACAATCAAATGGATTCGTGTGACCAGCGAATATATCAAGAGCTCATAGCTATATACCAGTTAAGGATATGTAGCAGCTCAAGATCTAATACAATGAGAAGTCTCACTATACTCCAGACCACTTTTGCTATACACAGAGTCACCGTACCTCTTATCCCTCTATTAATAAACAAAAGCATACTTGACTTATCTCAACTATACATTCACAATTATATTTCAGAATATCAAGTTAAAAACATAACTAGCCAGTCTGTGAATACAAAAATTACGTGCAACGTTTAAGACAATCTTCCTTTCACACTACTATCTTTCCACTTCATTTTAGCTGCTTTCCTAGTCATGCACCGCAAAACCGAATCAATCATGATCTATTGGTTACATGCTAAGCTAGCAACACTAAAATAAAGTTTCAAGAAACAGGCGAAAGTCTTAAGGGTATTGAATGAGATTAATTACAAACCTTTGGGTCTCACACAATGAGATAGAGGGATTCATTAACTCATTACCCATAGGATCACTGAAAGCACACGTGGTATGAACATGTGCTACGATACCTTTTCTATTTATTTAGAAACGTATGTTTATTTCAAAATTATAATGCATCGTACAGGTCTTAGTCCAAGTATATCAGGACACTGACTTGATTCTCTGTTCTTATAAATCCTCCAAAAAAATCACCTTTTCAAGAGAGAACCACACCTAATTTCTAGACAAGTGTAATGGATTGTGGGAAATCCATTTCGATTATCAAATAAATAAATATCAAGGATAATCTCATCTTAGTTCTGTATTAAAGCGGCTAATTTATGTTAGTTATCCAAAATTAACATTGTCTCATCTCTACATATCACACAGATATTAGATGTAATTGCTCGTATGTGTGAGCCAATCTTCCAAACTTGTCCGACATATTTTTTGATCAAGACATAAGAATTCGCAAATGCAAACAAATTCAAATATCATATAATAATGAGTATTACATCACGTTCATTGCATACACATACAATTATACTCTACGCAATTCTAGAGATTTTACATGTTTCAGAAATATATCTCTAGGTATCGGTTTCATGAATGGATCAGCCACCATTAAATGCGTAGATAAATACTTCAATACCACCTCTCTCTTTTCAACAATGTCTCAAATAAAGTTGAATTTTGTATCAATGTATTTGGTTCTTCCATGATATTTGGGATCTTTCGTGTAAACGATAACTGATTGATTATTACAATAAATTGTCACAGCTCCCACTGTGTCGCTTACAATCCCCAAATGTTGTAAAAATTATTTTAACCAAATACACTCCTGAACTGCTGAAACACAAGCTACAAACTCTACTTCCATTGTAGACAGTGATAGACATGTTTGTTTATTGCTTCTCCAAGAGATTGCGCCATTATTTAGCAAGAAAACATAACTTGAGGTGAATTTACGTTCATCTAAATTACCACCCCAATCAGCATCTATATATCCGCTCAATAACAAGTCATTTCATTGATAACAAAGGGAATAATTCGTAGTTCATTTCATGTATCTTAAAATCCTCTTTATAACTGTCCAGTGACCTTTATCTAGATTGGATTGATACCTGCTGACCAAACCCACAGCATAGCAGATGTCAGGGTGAGTATACATCATAGTAATAATCAGACTCCAAACAGCGTTGGAATACGGTACTTTTGACATCTCATGTTTTTCTTCAGCAGTCTTTGGGCACATCGCTAAACTTAAACCTTTGCCTTTAGTCAGAGGAGTATCAATAAGTTTACAGATATCCATCCTAAATCGTTTCAAAATCTTTTTAATGTAAGATTCTTGAGATAAGGCTAACAATCTCTTGGAATGATCTCTGTGGATCTTAATACCCAGTATGTACTCTGCTTCACCCATGTCTTTCATATCAAAATTTGATAATAACTAACTCTTGATATTCATAACATACTCCATATCATTTCTAACTAACAATATGTCATTGACATACAGACTTAGAATTACAAACCTATCATTGGACTATTTCATGTAAACACAATAGTTTTCGTCTATTATTACGAAGTCGTAAGAGATTACGACTCTGTGAAATTTTAAATACCATTGTCTTGAAAACTGTTTGAGACCATAAATTGATCTATTCAATTTGCAAACTTTGTTTTCTTGCCTTTAACTATGAAACTTGCTGGCTATTCCATGTAGATTTCTTTTTTAAGTTCTTCGTTGAGAAACGCAGTCTTCACATCCATCTGATATAATTCTAAATATAAATTGGTTACAATAGTTAGCAATAGGCGAATAGAAGCAAATTTCACTACTGGTGAAAATGTTTTTTCATAATCAATACCCTCTTGTTGGGTATAACCTTTTGCCACCAACCGAGTTTTATATCTCTCAATTGTTCCATCAGCCTTACGTTTAATCTTGAGAACCCATTTATTCCCAATAGGTTTGCGTCCAGATAGAAGATCAACCAGTTCCCAAATATGATTGGAATCCATCTGTAACACCGACACTCGGTGCCAAAAAAAAAAAGGGAAGGAGGAAACGCTGTGTTTCGGCCCTAAACGCGGCACTCCCCCTCGTCAGATTAAGGCTAAAAGCCCTAATCTATCTCTCTCTCTTCATCTCTCTCTCTCTCCGACTCTTCGTCTCCCCTCTCCCTACCTCTTCCTCTCCCGCAGCAGCGCCGCCTGAAGCCGCCGCACACTACCACCACTACCACCGTCTTCTTCTTCTTCTCTCTCTCTATCCTTCCCTCTCAGTTTCTCTCTCTCTCCGCTGCTCACTCGCTCCCTATCTCTCACGATCTCCCTCCCTCTCGATCGCACTCTGCCCTCACCTCCTCCTGTGAGCCCGCCAACCTGCAACGCCTCCCACCGCCACAGCGCGCGACTATAGCGCCTTCAGCCACGGTGCAAGCGCGAGCGTGCGGCCTTCATCCAAGAGCGCCACAGCGTGACTGAGCACGCCACAGCACGACTGTGCGCACCATAGAGCGACAGAGTGCTCGACAGAGCACGGCCGCGCGACCCTTCCTACACGAGCACCAGTGTGCAGGCAGCGTGCCTCTGCACGAGCGCCAGCGTGCCCCTGTATGAGCTACCATGTGCTAGCGTGCCCCCCAGCGCGACCTCCCTCTCGCGAGCATGTCTCAGCTGTCACGCCCCGAACCGGGATCGTGAACAGCCGCCCGTTGTCCCTGGATGCCGGCTGTAATTTTACAGAAAATCGGGCAGAAGCTCCCCATAAATCGAAGGTTTCCCATGTACAATTTCACCTATATATCACATTCATCCTGTAAAATAAACAATTGGCCATCCTGGTCTCTCCAAAATCAACAAATACCACAGCCAACATCCAGAACAACGCAAAGCTATAAAATTTCTAGCAGTCCTAACAACAGACCTCTACTGTCATGCCCAACTAGAGCATGAGCAGCCGTCACACCGAGCGGACTTAAATTCTACGCATATATATAAAATAAATTCCCAAGTTATTTTTTAAATATTCAAATACCTCAATGCAATGAAATAAATCAATACGAGAGTTTCACGAATAAATGTCCATAATTTATACAGTCATCCCAAAAATTTATATAAATACATTGGTCAAACTAAAATTTCCAATACATAACAATATTACCAATCATCGTAGCGGAATAGATGGAAAATATCCATACCCAAACCCAATGATATCTCCTCGATCCAACACTAATCCTGTGGGAAAGAAAGCGAGGGGTGAGTATCTATGGGAGGATACCTAGTAAGTGAGGGGATTGACATCATACTATCAATATCGAGAGTAAATTTGGAGTGTCAAAGCATAAGATAATAAAATATCCACAGTGAGCAAACCGATCATGTTATTTCAAAATCATATATCATACGCACACATCAGAAAGCAAGATATGCATCCAATATTTACATCAATGTCATGAAGAGCCGGCTAATGAAATATTCCTAGCAATGGTATACCTCGACCAAGGATGACGCATTGGGGGTTTTTTCAAATGCAAGTATTAAATAATGGCTTTTTATCCCAATGTTGACCACAAACTACCCCAACTAACCTGTAAATAATAATAATGTACATATAATTAGTCGGCCGTATATGGTGCCCCCGCTTGGTGCTAGACGGAGCCGTAATCAACGTCCTCTCCGATAAGGGTCAACCTGGGACACCCATACACATGACGATCTGGCAGATACCTCCGGCCGAAATGTATCTGGGCAGAAGGGGTGCCTCTACCAGATGTCCTTCGTAGCTACGGATCACAATATCATATCGGTCGGGCACGTAGCCCCATACATCCCATCACCATGTCGGCCGGGCATATAGCCCCATGCATCATATCATAACGTCGGCCGAGCATACAGCCCAAATATGTAAGTAAATCATTTAAAACCATGTGCCAATGCAGTGGAAGTATTAAAGCATATCAATATGTCAAAAATGTGGCACAATATTCAATTATCAAAACTCATGGATGCATATCGATAAAGTCAGAAATTAAGACACTCCAAAGGTCACAAAACACTTCATAAAATATTCGAAAATTCTAACAATCATATATTTTGCAAAAACATGTCATTTACAAAGTATTTTTGAAACATGGTTTTCAATCAATAGCGAATGTCAAAATTCCACTCACTGTTCTAGGAGGGTGGTCACTCCCTATTTTCAAAACAATTCCAATCTGCTTTATCGAGTCTCAAAAAAGATCAACCTAATCAGATCATCAAAATTGAATATCAACTTCTCAAACATCTTTAGGGTTTATCCGAAAGACATGAAATGTACAATATCTTTCACTTTACGGCTCATTTCATTCCAACCCTACAATCCAGATACTCTCATGCATATTTCAAATTTTAACTCTAAGGGAAACTATTCGAATTCACTCGACATGATTTTGTGATTCTATAATATACTTCTTTCGTATCAGACTATCTAGTTTTCTGTAACATTCTATACTTAACCTTCAAAGTCACATATAATCATTTCAGAATTTGTATTCTATTCGCATTCTACTTACACTCCAAACATATACAGAACCTTTCATCTTAAATTCAATCCTAGATTCATTCAATTTATCAATTAGAGCCGAAATCTCCTCACCTAGGGTTTTCTCGAAGCGCCGAGTCTCGTCCGAAAGTCGCTTCGGTCACTCCAAAGTCTGTAGGGTTTCCTATCAAAACAAGATTTATTTGTTAGATCTAAACACTTAGATTAGAAGCAAAACCTAAGTCATTTACCTACATGGAGGTTTTTGGGCTATCACGGGCTCACAAGCCGTCGCGGGCCGTCGCAGGCTCGTGGGCTACAGTGGGCTCGTGGGTTCGCGGGTCAGCGGGCCAGTGAGCTTTGGCTAGCGGGCTCGCGGTCTGTAGGCCAGTGGGCTAGCGGGCCGGCAGGCCTACAGGCTGGCGGGCCTACGGGCTGGCGAGCCTGCAGGCTAGCGGGCCTGCGGGCTGGCGGGCCTGCGGGCTGATGGGCCTGCGGGCTGGCGGGCCTGCGGCTGATGGGCCTGCGGTTGGTGGGCCTGCAAGCTGGTGCTCGACCGTGCGCTGGTGCGCGCCCGTGCACTGTGCGGGTGCCGGCCCGTGCGCTGCCCGGGTGCCGGCCCGTGCGCTGCGCGGGTGCCCGCCCGTGCGCTGCGCGGGTGCCCGCCCGGGCGCTACGCGGGTGCCCGCCCGTACGCTGCGCGGGTGCGCGCCCTTGCGCTGCGCTGATGCGCACCCATGCGTGCTCATGCGTTAGGCCGCGCGCGCCTGTGTGCTGGCTCACGCGCGCTCATGCGCTGGCTCATGCGCGCTCGTGCGCTGGCTCATGCGCGCTCGTGCGCTGGCTCGCGTGCTCGTGCGATGGCTCGCGCACTTGCTCGCGCTCGCAACCTGGCTCGCTCTCGCGGGCTCGGTCCTGCTCGCGGCCTGGGCTCGCGCTGCGGGCTCGGTCCTGCTCGTGGCCTGGGCTCGAGCTGCGGGTGGGGGATCGCGCTGCAATTGCGCGTGGTGGCGGAAGGTGGTGCTCGATCGTGGCTCGCGACTAAAATATTACAAGTTTTCAAAATTGAAAATATTACAAGTTTTCAAAATTGAAAATATTACAAGTTTTCAAAATTGAAAATATTACAAGTTTTACAAGTTTCAATTGAAGGGAGTCTTGTTCTACATATTGTAGTTTTATTGGGGAGTGCGCTATTCTCTCCAAAACTGTGAGTAGAATTTATTTCAATACTTTTGTTTAATGTGTAAACTCTGTTTTAAAATATTTGATAAATAAGCATGATAGCGTGCTTGAAATGTTTTGACTGGCTTTGAAATTGATTTTTGTGAATTGATGGAGAGTCCAAAAACTGTGTTGAAATATTGAAATTATGCATCCATGTGGTTGAAATGTATAATGTGTCATTTTATGCTATATGTTGTATTTGGTTTGTGAACCTGATTTCAGTACATTTTGATACGATTTTAGATTTGGCCTTGAGGGCTTTGGTATGTATTGTTCCGTAGCTATGAAGGACACCGTGAGAGATGCTTTGGTGGCATCCGGATATACCTAGGCCTGGGGTATCCCACGAGTTGTCGTGATTTTATTAACGACAAGGTACTAACCAGGTTGAACCCGAAAGGGGGAGGATTTGGATACTTTCTCCAAGTCTAGCACATGGACGAGATCCGTCGCCAACGCCAAGGTAGAGAGCACTTTAAATAAACTTGCATATAACACCCCCGGTGCGCCTGTCATAGGTCGCGGTAAACCTCTGTCAAGACATTTTTGGCTGGCAGCTCTATGATTTTAGTGACTGTGCTTTGGATGCATATTTGACTTGAAAATGCGTGCTAATGATATATTATTGAAATGAAAAGAATGATAATTTGAAATATGATTCGTATACTTATACTTTGACACTCCAGTTTCACACTTCAATATTGACCCACTCACTCACTGAGTATTCATTCTCGAGTATTCACCCCTCATTTCCCTTATTGTTTCAGATATAGTATTTGACAAGGAACGTTGCTTTAGGACGCTCGGTATCATTGAGAGATCTGGTCTGAACTTGAGGAGTCATTGTATATTTTCACTACAATTTCGTGAGTTAAAATTTTATTGATGATGTAAATGTATTTTGAGATATATAGATGACCATTGTATAATTCTGGGATGACTGTATAATATGGACATTTAAATTATGGAACTCTCATGTCATTGCATAACACTTGTATTGAGGCAATTCTTATTCGTTGTGTATGTATTTAGGAATGTGTTTTGTCTTAAAAGTGTACTCTAAATCGCTCGGTGCCACCTTTAAATCACAGGAGAGGCGACTGGCGGCTGTCCATACCTTTGATGGGGGCATGGCAGTAGAGGTCTATGGTTAGGTTGAAAAAATTTATAGTCTTGCGTTATTCTGGATGTTGGCTATGGAATTGGTTGATTTTGGAAAGGCCGGAATGGTCATTTGATTATTTTACAGGATATTTATGATTTATATAGGATTAATTGTACTTGGGAGATCTCCGAAATATGGGGAGTTCACGATCCCGGTCCGGGGCCTGACACCATCGACTCTATTTTTTCCTCTATTGCTTTTACCCACTCATCCTTGGCAGGACAAGACAAAGCCTCGTTCACATTTTTCGGCTCATCCTCGTCCTGTGGAGAAATGATAAAAGCGTGCCCTTCAATTTTGTAATGACGTTTGGGCACACCTTTCCTAGCACTTTTCCGAATCGATGATTCGGTTGGATTGTTAGAATTTGAATCTTTGCTACTGGGATCATCTAGGGATTCAACTTCTCGTAGTTCTATGGATCCATCCAGCACAGAACCATCATTTGAATTATTTAATTCAAACAAAGGCGTTCCTTTTGTTAAATCACCTTTACTAGGAAAATCATTTTCCAAAAATGTCACATTTCGTGATTCAATTTCGGTTACAGTACCATCTTCCCTTTCACCGATGAACACATAACCTTTTGATTGATCAGAATATCTAATAAAGATGCATTTCCTCCCCCGGGGACCAAACTTTCCAAATTTATTAGAAGGATCATGAATATATATTGTCGATCCCCAAGTTCTAAGACCAGTCAGACTTGGTTTTCTACCAGTCCAAAGTTCGTACGATGTTGTGGGTACTATTTTTGAAGGCACTTTATTCAATATATAGGTCACAGTTAACAATGCATCTCCCCAAAAGGAAATTAGCAAGTTAACCTGCTCCATCATAGATCTCGTCATTTCCAATAACGTCCTATTCCTCCTCTCAATAACACTATTCTGTTAAGGTGTGTGGGGAATAGTCAATTGTCTAATTATTCCTTTTTCATTACATAGATCATTAAACTGATCCGATAGATATTCACGCCATCGATCTGTCTTTAAAGTTTTAATCATTCTATCTATTTAATTCTCCACTTCATTCATATAACGTCGAAAGCATTCAAGTGTTTTAGACTTGTGAGTAATCAAATAAATATGACCAAAACGCATGAAATCATCAATAAAAGTAATAAAATATGTCGCTCCATGCCTAGCCTTCACATTTATTGGACCACAAATGTCAGAGTAAACCAATTGCAATGGAATTACAGCCCTCACGGCTTTTCCAAATGGTTTTCAAGTCATCTTCCCGGCAAGACAATATTCACAATTCGATAAATCAACTTTAGTAAGCGAACCCAATAGTCCTGCTTTCAGAAATTGATTCATCATGTCCTGTCCTATGTGACCAAGTCTAGCATACCATACTTTGTCATCTATATTAGCATTACTAGAAGAATAAACATTTAACAAAATATAACGATCAACATAACAGTTAAACATTTGTCTATCACAATTCAAAGTAAGAAATCCATTTAACAGATTTTCAGTACCATAAAACACACCATCATTATAAATACAAACCCTATCATGAGTAAAGTTCAAGTCATAGCCTAGTCTAAGAAGAACAACAACAGAGACTAACTTTCATCGAATTTTTGGTGCAAAGAACAACATGTAAGATTAGGGTTTGGCCACTTCGTAACTCCAGTTTACAAGTGTTAATCCCTTTGACTTCTACCCTTGTATTGTTCCCTACATATATCTATCTTGTACCAGGAGGAACTCGACGAAAGTCCACGAACTCTTCTCGATCTCTCGTCACATGGTCTGTTGCTCCTGAGTCTATAATCCTCACAGGATAAAATTCATAAAGTAAAATGTGCTAGAGACATATATAACACTTAGAGAAGCGTACAGGGGGCTACCTTTTTCGGCTCGGGGCATTCTCGAGCGAAATGACCAAGAGCTTTGCAATTGTAGCACTTCAGTTTGCTCTTATCCTTCTTTTTCCAAAACTGTTTGCGTTTGTTCTTGCGGTTGGAATTGTTTTTCTTAGACAGTTCTACAACTTCCTTCCCTTTCTTGCCCTTGTCTTGTTCCCCTTGTGTTTAAAGCCCAAAACTGTCTAGGAACTGAACTCAGCTACAAAGGCATTAGAAATCGATTTTGCAGTACCAAGCCGCTCATCTTTGAGTTTTACGTGACCAGCAACATTATTGAAAGTCTTAATACTATCATTGTGAGTCAGATTGACCTTCAAGTGCTCCCACTGGTCTGGAAGGGATCGGATTAAAGCTTGAACCTGCTGTTTATCAGATAAAACATGATCTGCTGACTTCAATTCTCTTATCATGTTTGACATGGTTCTCAAGTATAGTTTGATACTGTGATCAGACTTCTTTTTGTACGTATCAAACTTAATAGTCAACTGTCTCAGACGGGTCACACTTGTACCTCCATACTTCTCTCTGAGGTACACCATATGTCATGAGCAGTAGGGAATTGTTCACATTCATGTATGAGATCATCAACTACAGAACTAACCAGGATGTCACGTGCAGTGGAATTTTCTTCTTCCACGCCTGGTAAACTTCTTGATCTCTTCTTTGTTGAGCAGTGTTTCCAATTCTAGGGTTTTGCATGATATGGTTGATACCCTCAAGGCATCTTGCTCTTCCAGCACATACCATATCTTATGGCGCCAAATGTCATAATTGTCGTCATTAAACTTATCACATTTATTTAAATCTGCTATTATTGAATCAATACCATGGTCTGGGTTTTCAAAGAGAGATAATTATAAGTATTCATGCTCATTCATTCATATAATTTTGTACTTAAAATCTAATAAATTTATCATAAACGAATATAAGGTGTAGACTCGAAAGATCACCAAGTTCCCAATCATCATCTATCATCCAAATGTTTGATTATCATAAATTTGATTTCAAAGTAGCAAAATTCTTTAAGTCTTAGGTGAGAATTACTTAAATTCTACCAACCTAAAAACTCACACTAAAATCATGTGAATTTAGAACATATCTTTTCACATGCTCGCATAAATATACAAATATGCACATTCTTGATATATATTTAAAGAGAGAAACATTACATCACATATTCATGGCATTGTTCTCATCACAGTAGATAACTATGCATCAAAGAAAAGAAAAAAATATATACAATCAAATTTGTTTTTTCTTTTCTTTCTTATCTTCCATATATGTACGAGTAACCATATTGACCATCCCAACTGAAAGTCTATCTCTCAGAGTGAATCTCCTAATAGCTTGGGTTGTAGAGCCATTAATCTTTAGACACGACGCTCTTTTTATTTTAATCTCTATCTCCCTAACTCTCCACATCCTAAACAGTTTTAGACTGAAATCCTTGAGGTAGAGCCATTTATTATCCTCTATTATTTTGTCAGTCATTCCAACCAAATAATCAGGGAGGGAATTCCTTATAATCTTAATCTTGGCTTCGTCGCCTCCGAACCAGTGACCCAAACGCCGAAATTCATAACGTTTTTGACTCATAACCCACATATATTACAGCAAAGTATGCGTTACTTTCATCTTATAATGCAATATCATATACAGTTTTGCCAAACATTCCAAGATCCTCTTGTCTCTGCATCTCCCTCGGAGAGGTGCAAGGGTACGTCTGATTTTCACCATATCCCTAAAATGGGGTAAACATTAGATTGGACACGAAGCCAATCAAAAAAAAATTTAAACACCATTCAAAATTATTTATACTCATTAATCAAAAGATTTATGTCGAAAAAGAAAAAAAAAACTAATTTTTCATACGTAAATCAACGAGTACAAAATTAAATAGCTGTTATAAAATTTAATTCAGGTAGGCAGAAGTTAGAAAATATTTTTCCAAACATGTGAGAAATTTTCAGAAATTTGTCTCACCTGTTGATTGATTTTTCTGCAATTTCAAAAAATTTTACAAACTTAAAATCAATAGAAAATAATTTTCAATCCAGAAAAAATTAATTTAAAATTACAGAAAAATCAAAAAAAGAAAAATTAAAAAAGAAATGGAATAAAAATTTCGGCCTGAGAGGGCACGTCTCGCGCCCTCACGCGCCAGCCAAACTGGCGGGGCATGTGGGTGACCTGCCCACGCGCCTAGGCGGTGCGTGAAGCCCACGCGCTACCTTCCCAGCTGAATCTGGACACCGGATTTTGCCTACCTCCCATTTTTGGGGTCTCTGAATCTAATGGTGCCATCGGTTTTCCAATCTGAGGTTTGGATCTTGATGTTTGGGTTTCACAGCCCACGGCCCGAGAGTGGAATTTTTTTTTTTTGCACTGTTCATCATCTTCCCTAAGTCCAAGTTTCTGCACTTCAAACAGTTTTTTCAGATTTTGATTTATCCCTCATTTCTAAACCATTTGTTTTGTTATTTGTATGGTTGGATTGAACCATGTATTTTTCTTTTCATGAAGTGCATTATCTAAGGAGATTTTTTCATCATAAGTCTCGGCAAGGGTTTCATGTTCTCCAAAAATACATGACGGCCATGCATGAAACTTTGCATTATCAAAGCATTTCGTGGTCTATATTCAAAGTTACCATTTTCAATTTTTTTTTTTAAAAATGGAACTCGAATATATATCAAAAAAATAGGAAATATCCTGAATCATGCTATGATACCAATGAAAGCATTCTATGATACAATTACAGTGAAATAAATATTTTGTCATACCCCAAACCAAATTCGTGAGCAGCGGCCCGTTACCCTAGATGCCAGCTGTATTTTTATAGAAAATCTGGCAGAATCTCCCCATATTTCTGAGATCTCCCATGTACAATTTGACCTGTATATTCAAAATCAACTTGTCAAATAAACAATGGTCATCCCGATCTCTCCAAAATCAACAAATCCCACCGCAACATCCAGGACAACGCAAGCCTATAAAATTTCTAACAGTCCTAGCCACTATACTGTCATACCCAACTAGAGTATGAGTAGCCGCCATACCGAGCGGTCCTAAATATTTTTATAAAATGTACAACAAATTTCCCAAGTTAACATTTCAAATATTTTCAAGTGCCTCAATGCAAATGAAATGTAGAGTTTCACGAATAAATGTCCATTATTCATACAGTCATTCCATAAATATATTTACGATCAACTACGGATCTCAATATCAAGATCTCGCAAGATCGAAATAAAGTAAGAAACTTATCTTTTAAATTAAACTTAGAGTTCACCGTAGTAAATACCAAATCCACCGAAACTATCAAAACCTTTAGAACCTGTAACGTCGCTCTATCATAATAATCTTGTCTGAAAAAGGAAAAGAGAGGGGTGAGTATCAGGGAAGATACCCAGTGAGTAAAAAGGGTTAATATCAAGAATAAATAGT
Source organism: Dillenia suffruticosa (assembly GCA_033439265.1). Lineage (NCBI taxonomy): Eukaryota > Viridiplantae > Streptophyta > Magnoliopsida > Dilleniales > Dilleniaceae > Dillenia > Dillenia suffruticosa. The sequence goes on along the minus strand of JAVTVX010000013.1, from coordinate 14,259,535 downwards.
GTGGGTGAACCATTAGAGTGTCAAATAACATTTTTCGTAAGCAAAAATTTATAATTTGTACCGAACCATAATATGTGCAGAAATATGAACTCATTTAATAAATCACACGATATCATACATATATGCATTCGTATCAAACATCTTTTTCAGAAAATCCTGGGGTCCCATCGAAAACACTTTTGTCTCAGGTTGGCCGAACCCAGACGAAAGCCCATCAAGGGTTTTTCCATCATGTTTCAAAACATACCCCCTTCTTTGGCGTTGGGTCGTACCCCACCGAGATGCAACCGGATATAGCCTGACCTACCGCAGAGGGAGACACGTCTGTCTCTCCCACCAAATATAATCCAACCTTCATCTACGTTGCCCCGTCGGGTCGCGCCGTGGGAGGAATGACTATAGCCATTAATCATGCACAAGCACCAATCATTTCGCAAACATCACATAACTAGCAGGCATCCAACCCGTATAGTTTATCAAAACATTTCAAATTCGTGTGCCGATACATTTCATCAAATCATTTTAAATTAACATGTCAATGCAATGGTAGAGCAGAAAACATTCTAGTTCTCAAATAATGGCACGGCATTGATTCATTTCAAACATTGATGCATAGTCATCGGAAGCATAAATTTACTGTCACGTCCCGATCCAGGATCGTGAATAGCCGCCCGTTGTCCTGAATGCCAGCTGTATTTTTACAGAAAATCGAGCAGAATCTCCCCATATTTAGGAGGTCTCCCAAATACAATTAATCCTATATAAATCACAACGATCCTGTAAAATAAATAAATGGTCATCTCGGTCTCTCCAAAATCAACCAATCCTACAGCCAACATCCAGAATAACACAAGGTTATACAAATTCTAGTAAGCTGGCCACAGACCTCTACTGCCATACCCCCGTCAAAGGCATGGATAGCCACCAGTCACCCCTCCTGTGATTTAGAGGTGACACCGAGCGATTTTAAAATACACTTCTAAAACATAACACATTCCCAAGTACATACACAACGAATAAGAAATGTCTCAATACAATGTTATGCAATGACATGTGAGTTCCATAATTTAAATGTCCATATTTATACAGTCATCCCAGAATTACACAATAGTCGTCTATAGACCTCAGAATGCATATACATTACCAATACAAATTTTGCAGCTGAAATATATAATGAATCCCTAAATCCAAACCAGATCTCCCAATGACATTGAGCGTCCTAAAAGTAACGCTCCTTGTCAAGTACTAGCTCTGAAACAAGAAGGGAAATGAGGGGTGAGTACTCGGAAAAGAATACTCAGTGAGTGAGTGGGTCAATGCAATCGTCTAAGATGAAGTGTGAAACTGGAGTGTCAAAACATAAGTATACAAATCATATTTCAAATTATCATACTTTTCATTTTAACAATATATCATTAGCACGCATTTTCAAGTCAAATATGCATCCAAAACACTGTCACTAAAATCATAGAGCTGCCAGTCAAAAATGTCCTGGTAGAGGTTTACCGCGACCTATGACAGGCGTACCGGGGGTATTATATGCAAATTTATTTAAAGTGCTCTCTACCCCGGCGTTGGTGACGGACCTCGTCCAGGTGCTACACTTGGAGAGAGTATCCGAATCCTCCCCCTTTCGGGTTCAACCTGACTAATACCGTATCGTTAATAAAAATCACGAAAACTCGTGGGATACCCCAGGCCTAAGCATATCCGGACGCCACCAAAGTGCCTCTCACGGTGTCCTTCGTAGCTACGGAACAATACATACTAAAACCCTCAAGGCCAAATCCAAAATCATATCAAAATGTACCGAAATCAGGTTCACAAACCAAATGCAACATATAGCATAAAATGACACATTATACATTTCAACCACATGGATGCATAATTTCAATATTTCAACACAGTTTTTTGGATACTCTATCAGTTCACAAAAATCAATTTCAAAACCAGTCAAAACATTTAAAACACGTTACAAATCATACTCATTTATCAAATATTTTAAAACAGGGTTTACACATTAAATAAAAATATTGAAATAAATCTCACTCACAATTTTGGGGAGGAAAGCGCACTCCCCAATAAAACCACAATACGTAGAGCTATTCGAACCAAGTCTGTACGATTCTATCATCCAGAATAGCTTAATTTGTATAAAATCCTATATTTGATCTAATTAATTTCATATAATGTCAAATAATGCATTTCAATCTATTCTAACATTCATCCTAACATATGCAATACACTTTTACTCTAATTTACCCTAAATTCGTCCAAATAAATCGAGTGAGTTAGAAATCCTCACGTAAGGTCCCTCGGGTTGCAGATCTAGCTTTCGTTTGCCCGTCAGATTAATTAAAACCTATAATATTTTCAATTTTGAAACCAAGTTAGCGACTAAATCTATTTTTAACACAAAACCACATCTAACACAGCCGTTACCTGCAGTGAAGGATTTCTGCGATGATGGCAAATGGCTCTCAAAGGAGAAAGTCGGTAGTGGGCTCGCAGGCCGTCGCGGGCTGGCGAGCTAGCTTGCTGGTGGGCTCGTGGGTTAAGAGGACGCAGTGGGCTCGCGGGCTGTGCGCTCGTGGGTTGCGGAACGCGGGCTGGCGTGCTGTGAGGCACGCGCACTCACACAGTGGGTTGTACGCTCGCGCTCATGCTGGGGCTCGCTCGGGCTCGTGTACAGGCGCGTAGGGCCATGCTAGCGCTCGTGTAGGGGTACGCTGGCTCGTACAAAGGAGCGTAGGGGCGCGCTAGCGCTCGCGCAGAGGGTTGCGTAGTGCGTGCTCGCACAGAGGATCGTGCAGTGCACGCTCGCGCTCAGGAGAGCGCACAGTGCTCTACACTGTCACACGCTCTCGCGTTGTCGCGCGCTCTGGCGCTCGCGGTGGTGGCGCGCAACAGAAGCATGCGGCGGAGAAGGCCGAGAGGGAGATAGCGAGAGAGTGAACAGTGGAAAGAGAGAGAAACTGAGAGGGAAGGATAGAGAGAGAGAGGGAAAGTGAGAGAAAGATGAAGAGAGAGGGAGACGCGACGGCGATGGTGGTGGTGGAGGAAAGCAAGGCCGCAGGAGAGGAACGAATGGAGAGAGAGCAGCGGGGGAGATGAAGAGTCGGGGAGAGAAAGAGAGAAAGGGAAAGACTAGGGATGAAAGCCCTAATCCCAAATTGGGGGGGTGCTGCGTTTTGTCTCAAAACGCAGCACTCCACTATTTTTTTTTTTAAATATATATATATATATATATATATATTTCAAAATCAATATACAATGTTCGGGCACCGAGTGTTGGTGTTACATTTACGACACTCTAAATGTCACAAAACAAATTTTGAAATTTAATACCACACGTCGAGTCAATACATATCGAAAGCATGTTTTATTAATAATATGGCAGAAAATCAAGTTCACTATTTTATGCAAGATATTGGGATTCCACTCACATTTTTAGGGAATGTGGTCACTCTCTATTTTTAAAATAAATCCAATCTAACTCCTCGATTCTCCCAAAAGATTTTCCTAATCAAATCATTACAATTTAATATCAAATAAAAGCCTAATAAGGGATTTTTCATTTTTCTTTCCAATTTAATACAATCTTAATTCACACAATCTCCTTTCTAGATTCTCGTTTCATCAAATTTCGAATCATTAGCTCACCAATGATCAAATTTTCAATATTTCTCATTTTTTCTAATTTCCCTCGAATTTAACATATTTCAGAGTATATATATAGCTTCTGATGCAAATCGTTTGAATGTCTCCTCGATCACTTCAAAATCTGCAATGCTCCCTAATAAGACAAGATTTATTATTTAGGTCATAAACACTTAGATTAGAATCAAAACCCTAAGTCAGTTACCTGCGCAGAGGTTCGTGGGCTCGCGGGTCAGCAAGTTAGCGGGCTTGTGGGCCGCAGTGGGCTTGCAGGCTCGTGGGCTGTCACGGGCTCTCAGGCTGGCACGCTCATGGGCTAGAGCGTGCGCTCGCGGGTTGCGCACGCTCGCGGGCAGGACTGCAGTCGCGCGCTCGTGTGCAGAAGCGCTCGCAAGCAGGACTGCAGTCGCGCGCTCACGGAAGGCCGTACGCTCCCGCGAGGATGGTCGCGCGCTCGCGTGGGGAAGATCGCACTGTGGTGTGCTCGCGGGGAGGTGGAGCAGCGATAAGAGAGCGACGGAGGGTGGCGGAGGAGAAGGAGAGCGCGTTGTGCGCGCGGCGAAGGGAGAAGGAGAATGGGAGAGTGAGAGAAGTGGAAAGGGAGAGAAGAAGAAGAGGATGGTAGTAGTGGTGCGCTGTGGAGGAGGGTAGCGGATTCGGGCGAGGGAGGGCAGCGGGTCGCGGGAAGGGGAAGAGGCGGAGAGAGAGAAAGAGGAAGAGAGAGAGAGAGAGAGAGGGAGAGATTAGGGCTAAAAGCCCTAATCTGATTTGGGTGTGCTGCGTTTTGGCTCAAAACGCAGCACTTCACTTTTTTTTTATAACTCTTATTATTATTATTATTTATATATACATATATATATTCATTTTATACTAAAATTCGCGGACATGGAAAAAATTTAAAATATACCAAAAAATCAATTTAAATACCTAAAAATCAAAAATCAAAATAAATAAAAATTTCTATATATATAACTGAGAAATATTTTTATTAAATTCCTGAACAGAAGTACAATAATACGGATATCGCAGTGTCGGTGTTACATTTTCTAACCCCCTAAAAACAAGTTTCTCAAAACTAAAAGAAAACTAAACAGTAAAAAAATGGGGGTACTGTCTCCTAATAGCCTACTCGGGCTCCCAAGTCTCCTCCTCGACCTGGTGACTCCTCCACAAAACTCTGACCAACAGGACTTCCTTGCTCCGCAGCTTCTGACCTGCCGATCCAGAATAGCCACGGTCTGAACTAGAAGACTAAGGTCCTCTCGTAACTCAACAGGTGGAGACTCAAGTACACGAAAAAGATCGGCCAAGTACTTCCTGAGTACTGAGATATGGAAGATGTCGTGAATACAGAATAGTTCATCTGGCAGTTCCAATCTGTATGCCACACTCTCGACCCTCTCAAGGATACGAAAGGGCCCAATATATCTGGGACTCAACTTGCCCCGCTGCCTGAACCGTATAACTCCCTTCCAAGGAGATATTCTCAAGAAAACCATATCTCCAGTGACAAACTCAAGAGGTCGCCACCTACGATCGGCATATGCCTTTTGTCTGTCATGGGTGGCTTTCATCCGCTTACGAATGACCTTAATTTTATCCTTCGTTTCCTCAATTAACTCGACACTGCTGAGACGTCGCTCTCCGACCTCATCCCAGCATATCAGGGTGCAGCACTTCCTACCATACAGTGCCTCATACAGGGGCATCCCTATACTAGCCTGATAGTTATTATTATATGCAAATTCGACCAGTAGAAGGTGTCGATCCCAACTACCCCGAAAATCCATCACACATGCTCTCAGCATGTCCTCAAGAGTCTGAATGGTCCTCTCTGACTGACCATCTATTTGCGGATGATAGGCCATACTAAAATTCAGCCTGTGCCAAATGCCTATGTATCTTATAAAGATACACTTCTTTCTTCATGGGCTTAACTTGTCATGTAGATGCAGAAATCGTGATTATATGTGGCCCAATTCCATGACCTCAAATGACTAAAGTCATGCTGCCTCCCTATCCAAAACTCATATGAGGTATTAATTATGGCTTTTAATGGGACACGGTTGAGGATGTAGACTGCAGTCAATAAAATATCTTCTAAATAGGAGATGGACAAATTGGCTTATACCATTATAGATCTCACCATCTCTACCAAAATCCTATTCCTCCTCTTGGCTACTCCATACTACTGAGGAGTAGTAAGAATAGTCACTGTTTTGTAATACCCTTCTCGAAATAAAACTCTCTAAATTGTTCTGACAAATACTACGCCCTCGATCAATTATGAGAATCTTCACTCTCATGTCTAATTGGTTTTCAACCTGGCTAATAAGTCTCCCGAAATATTTCAATGTTCAGATTTGTGTAAGATCAAAAAGTCGTAACCAAAACACGTATAATCATCTATGAACGTAATAAAGTACACAGTTCCATTTCGGGCTCTCATACTCATAAAGCCATAAATATCGGAGTAAACCAACTACAATGAAATCATAGCTCTCATTATGTTGTCAAATGGTTTTCTTATAACTTTTCCGATTAGACAAAACTTACATACGGGTAACTCAAACTTGGTTAGCGGACCCAATAAACCACTCGCTATTAACCGATTCATTCTCTCTTACCCTATGTGTCCAAATCTATTATGTCATATATTCACATCATTATCTATGTAATCAGATATAATGACAATAGAAGAATAACAAAAAATACTATTGAAAGTAACAGCATCCAATGCATACAGTCCATCGTAGATAAAGCCAGAACAGATCAAAGAGTTGCCCTATTTAATAAAAATAGATGATTTTCTGTATGACAAAATATATCCTAAACAATTTTAAACAAAGTATTGAAATCAAGTTCCGACGAATATCCAGAGTATAAAGAACGTCATTTAGATACAATATTAGGTTACTTTACAACTCCAACTTGTAAGTGTCAATCCCTCTGATAACAACAAATGTTCTATTTCTCACGTAAATCCTCCTGACCAGATGATTAACTTGGCGAAACTTCACGTATGCACTTTTGTCTCGAGCTACGTGATCGGTAGCTCCTAAGTTTACAATTCATAAAGGATAAAAATTAGTGAGTATCACAATATATGAGACATACTCAAACCACGTAAAAAAGAAAGACATTTCTTCCGTTCATCACACTCATGAGTAAAATGACCAAGTCTACCACAAATGTAGCACTTTGCATTGGTCTTATTAAATTTTTTCTTCCTACACTTTTACACATTGTTGTCAGATTTATCAGATGGTTTCTTCTTACATGGACCTCAAGTCTCCTTCTCATGCTTATGCTGTTCATTTGGTGCCACAAGAGCCCTTATTCGACTCAGCTACCTAAACATGATCCGAGTGTGGCCTATTTGCCTCTAGGTACTCCTCCTCGAGCTCACAGTGTATGCTTACATCAGCAAAAGTACAAATACTCTCGTCATGTGTGAGATTGGTTTTCATGGTCTCCCATGAATTAGGTAAAGTCTGGATCACACATAGTATCTGAATCTCATCCAAAATGGGCTTTCCCGTATTCCTTAACTCGGTAATCATACTCGACTTTTGCATCAAACGTTGCATCATTGGATGATCAACCCTTTTCTTATAAGTTATAAACTTATAAATCAACATTCTCACCTTTGCAGTTGAAAAGAGCACCATAATGCTCTTTTAGAGCGAACCAAACCGACATAACCATAAGATACTGCTCATAGATTGGAATCAAGTCATTGTGCATACTACTGATAAGGATTACCCTAACTTGATTATCATTTTTCTTCCACGTATGATATACCTCCTTATCTTGTCTAGCTTGAGGTGTTGTACCCTCCCCGGAGACTACTATCTTGTGTCTCAGAATCTCATACAGATCTTGCTCCTTGAGAACAAACAGAATCTTCCAATATTAAATCTCACAATTGTCACCAATCATTTTATTCTCTCACAATTGTCACCAATCATCTTATTCTCATTGTTAAGATCTATTACGACAGTTTAAGAGATTTTAGTAACTTATTAATACTTATTTTCACATTTTATACACCTTTCGAATCAACAAATACAAAATGGTTCTAGTATAGACTCCAAAGTGAGCGTACGAATCAACAGATACCATACACCACAATCCAAATTTGTATCTTACCATCCGAATTCGGTATATAAAAACCCAAAAATATCACATTTAATGACACGAGACCCTCCAAAAAGTGGAAAAAATCAATTCAGAATGACCTAACACGCCGCCGGAGGTCCCATGCACCGGTGGCAGCACCTCAAGCTCTCGCACGCACTGGCTGCACACTGACACATGAGCAGTGTAGGTGTAACCCGCCTGGATGCGTGCGACCGGCCTCCCAGATCACCCCGATCATCTTCACGCACAAGCTTCCCAAAGCCTTACGTTCCTCCTTCGCATGTGCATGTCATGCGCCCATGGGTTGGGTCGGGTCTTTCTCGCCCAACCGGCCTACAACCGGGTCCTTCTGACCCGACTATCAGAAAATGCTTTTTCGGCCACTTTTAATACCATTTTTCGATCAAAAATTATAATTGGATATCCTCTAAATATCCTTGACTTGATTTTAGGAGGATTTAAACCCTAAAAATGACAAATTCAACCACCTTCGTCATGGCCCTTTGCGGCCAATTTGGAAATCTCAGTTTTCGGTAACAAGAATTGCAATTGATCACTCAAATTGATAGATCTGAATGTTAGGAACACATCTAGACCATTTGCATGTATCAATTTGTTCTCTAACTAGACAAATCTAAGATTTTGATGTTCATATGGTCAAAAATTTTGACCAAACTTTTCATGGTCTTAATGTGTTCAAAAAATTCAATAAAAATTATTTCATAATCTTAGGACCATGGGTATTCTCATGGTGTTTTCATATTCACAAAACTCATATGTGATCTGAATCCTAAATTTTATACCCTACACATTTTATATCTGAAAAAATTTTAAAAAATTTTTTAATAAATCTAACGGGCTCTGATACCAATGTTAGATTTATTCACATATATCGAAAGGATAGTAAATCACAAAAAATTAAATATTCAGAATTTTTGAGTAAATACCTCAATGCGTAAGACTCCAAAATCTATGAACTGCGAACTCTCTCATATGAATCATTTGATCAGAATAGTGATAACAAAATTAAACCACCATCATAAATCCACAACGCCTCAACCTAAAGTCCGGTGAATTCAATGACAGGAGAAATTTTCCTATTCGAAAATTTCTCAAACCCTCAATATTTTGTCACTCTAGACAAAAATTGATCTCTCTCACTTTGTTAGATAATGAACACATCTCTTGTTCATCCAAAAGACTCAAAAATTGTTTCACACCAATTCATGTTTAAATGAGAGAGAAGAGACGTTTTGGGAGTCAGTGAAAGGTTTGGAGATAATGGGAGTTAGCCCTTTATCTCCAAAATCAAAATTTAAATTTTTTTACTTGTGGTAAAAGCCCCTCATGGGCATGTTTACAAGCAAATTGGAATTTGAGTATGCATTTTAGATTTCAATGAATTCCCAAATGCCAAAGGATTTGACCAGAACGTTTCATCTATTTCTGGGATTGATTCTGATGAATCCAAGTGATCATCTTTGATACTTTTTTAATTATTTGTCACAACTGAGTTTGGAGGACTCTGTGAAGGATGAAAATTCATTAGAGGAATCTTCATGCCCTAAATGACACTACAAAAAAACACGGTTTTAGCGACTAAAAAATTTCGTTGCTATTTTGCGATAGATTTAGCGATGAAAAATTATTCGTGGCTAAATTTTCAACGGATAAATTATTCGTGACTAAATTTGTCGCTAATTTGCGACGAAAAAATTTTCATCGCTAAATCCGTTGCTAATTTGTCCCTAAATGAATCCAAGTCAACCCAAAAACTCTAATTTTCAAAACCTACTTTTTCTCTCTTAATGTGACTTTAAATCTTCTAAATCCAAGTGAAGATTATAATATCTCAATTTCATCTTCAAAGAATTCTTCCAGTTTGGGTTACACCAAGACCATTGATTCTCCTTTTTTTGTGACGGCTCTAGATCCTTAAACCCTTCTTCAAAATCAATGGATGGGTAATTTGGAACATTTGATTTTGAGTTTTGAAGGTGTATCGATTGGCTTGGGGAGAGGAGAGAAGAATAATCTAGAAAATGAGATAAAGTTTTTAATTCTCATGAGTTTTAGTGTCTCCTTTCTACATTTATCTTCTAACCCATTTCCAATATTTGCTTAATATCTCTCTCACACTTTTAAATTACACAAGTGTGCAATATGTTCTTTTTGAATTATTGGGAAAGATTAACCATATGAATTTAAACACTTGAAACATTATTTTGCCAAGAAAGTGTGTTTGATGGATGATCAAGGAAAGTTAAAATTTATGAAAAATAAATTAAAAATAATAAAAATGTGGAATATTCAAAAATATGGAATATATTATAAATTGTATATTATATAACTATTTATGTGGCTTAGTGGTGAAAAACATTTTGGGAGGTCTTGGGAGTGGATTCAAATCACGAGAGGTGTCTCACCAATTCCAATTGCAAGCAAGGAAGCCAAGAAATAATGTACCATGACTACAAAGTTCACAATCTCAACCGAGGGGAAATTTGCAAGTGCCGAGAGTGTAAATACAAGTGCTCAACAACCAAGAACCGAGAGATCCAAATGCATCCAACACCAAAAAATGTATTCCCTGACTATAACACCAAGAAATGTACCAAGAGATAGTGAAGCCAAGAGATAAATAAGAAAATGCACCGGGAGACTACAAGTTTCACACCATACTGAGAGAGAAATAGAGTTTAATGCTAGTACTCTAACATCAAGAAAACTAAGAGGTTGCAATTACCGAGGTATTGTGGAATACAATGGGAGAGAGATGAAAATAAATTTACTACTAAGAGGTAGCAAATTAACTTCTCACAGAGAAGTTAAATTCTATTGAACATAGAGCACTCTAGTAACCGAGAACTTAAAAATTGAGAGTCTATCAATCGAGAGTTTATCAATCGAGAGTTTAAGAAAATTCTCATACAGCCCAAAAAACAAAATCCATATTTATATCCAAATTAATAATTATCCTAAATTTTACAAGGTACAGAAATCTCATATAGTCCTTTAGAGTAAACACTACAATCAAATTTTCCGGTGTTATAGTTTGTCAGGTTATATATCTTATAGGGTTCTACAATTATAGGTTATGCAGCTATTCCTACTTCTTTTTTGTTAGATGATGATATTACCTGACTATGGCATATGCGTCTGCGAAACCGCAAGGTTGAATTGAGTAGAAGAGGACTTCTTAATGGGTAGGATATTAGTACATTGGAGTTTTTGCAAGTACTGTGTTTTTGGAAAGAGAATTAAATTTGTCAAAGGCATACATACCATAAAGGGAATACTTGACTACAAACATTCTGATCTTTGGGGTTCATCCCAGATACCTTCCAAGGAAGGTGCAATTATATGATAACTGCATTAATAATTACTCCTAAAAAGATTGGGTGTACCTTCTAAAATAAAAGAGTGATGTATTTGCAACATTTAAGGATTGGAAGACTATGGTCGAGAAGCAAATAGGAAGGTAGATAAAATGTCTACACACTGATAATGGTTTGGAGTTTTGTTCTAATCAATTTAATGCCCTTTGCAAGTTAGAAGAAATTTCGTGGTGCTTCATAGTTCGCCATACTTTGCAGCAAAATGGTGTGAGTGAACAAACAACACTGTGATGGAGAAGGCATGTTGTATGCTCTCGAATGCTATCTTACCTAAGTCTTTTTGGGCTAAAACTGCTTCTACAACTTTTTTTCCCATTAATCATTCTCTCTCATCTACTATTGATAAAAAGACTCTAGAAAAGGTATAGTTTGGTACACCTGCTATATTTTAATTTAAAAATATACATTGTTTTGTTTATATTCATGTTGATAATGGAAAATTGAAATCTAGATCTATGAAATGTATCTTTCTTGGATTTAAGTCTGGTGTTAAGGGGTATAAATTATAGAATCCAAAAACTAAGAAAGCCATAGTTACTAGAGATATTATTTTTTATGAGAACGCCATGTTTCACGAGATATCTTCTATGGAATTATGCAATAAAATTTAGAAGAGATAGAATACGTAGGTCGAGTTTGAGATTGGGTCAGAGTTTATACCATTGTCTTCATCTCAGTCTAGGTCATAAATACAAAATCTTCACCATCACCAATGATATCACAATATTCTATTACTAAAGATAGGCCTAGGATAGATATTAGACCTTCTTAAAGATATGCAGAGGCTGATTTGGTTGCTTGTGCATTGCATGTAGCAGAAAACATTGATTCTAGTTGGGAGTCTTCTAGTTATTCAAAGGCAATTGGTTTGTAATAATTTTGGCAGATGTGTGATTATTATGCAGGAGGAGATGGAATCACTCTATAAAAATAAAACATGAGATTTGGTGAGACTACCTAAGGGTAAGAAAGCAACACCTCGGAAATGGGTATTTAAAAGAAAAGAAGGAACTCCGGAAATTAAAGAAATCAGGTACAAAGTAAGGTTAGTTGCAAAAGGGAACAGCCAAATTCCAAGTGTAGACTTTGAAAATGTGTTCTCTTAAGTTGTAAAACATAGTTTTACATGAGCTTTTCTTGGTATTGTGACTATATATAATCTTAAGTTTGAGCAGTTAAATGTTAAGACATCATTTATACATAAAGAACTTGATGAAGACATCTACATGCATAAGTTTGAGAATTTTATAGTTTTAGGAATAGATGATTATTTGTGCTTGTTAAAAAAGTCCCTTTATGACATGAAGTATTCACCTAGGTAATGATATAAGAGATTTGATCTTTTTATGACCACCAATGAGTTCAAAAGTTGTAGTTATGATAGTTGCATTTACTAAAAAAATAAAAATAATAAAAATAAGTGATGGGCCATTTGTGTATCTCCTCTTATATGTTAATGATAGTTAGTTGCAATAGATGGAGGATGGTTCAAAAACCCATTATCATAAGATTTGAGATCCTCAAAGCCCATAACTTAATAAACAGAATGCACCAAAATGTATCATCAATATGGAATGTATCTCCCGAGACACGACCCAGTCTCTTGGTGCCTATCAATGTGATCCTTCTCGGTTAGTTGTTTGATCGACTCCAACACACCATTAATGCTCGGTATTATTATTTGATCAACTAAGATAATATTGACTTTTCCTTAAATCATGCAAATAAACTCCCATAACTAGAAAGGAGATCTTTAACTTATATCGATAAGGAAGGGAATCTCTTGACAACTTGGACTTCTCCTAAGTTCTAGGATCCTAAATCTCCTGGAAATCTTTTACTAAGAATTTCATAATCTCATAACACTTTCATAATGAAATTAGGGTTTCTACACCTCGATAGCATATGAAACATGCTGTACCTACACATTATATATGCATCATGAATGTCATCGACCAGGTATGTTCTCTTAATCCTATACTTAGCACACAAAAAGCAACAGAAAATTCTTTCTCTTTTAGTATGCTTTCCTTCTGAAAACCGATCTTTCTAACTTGATTGTTGGAATCTTTCCTGCCGGAGCAACCCCCGACGGAGTTTTGCAGGTCTTATCATCCAAAAGGCTCAACTACCAATCATCACATTTGAGTCAACGGAGCTACTATCTGCGGAGCAAGACCCAACTCCAACAGATTGGTTTCATCTATGGGAACAGACTAGAAATAGACCTGCACTACACTCTGTACCACTAAAGATCATGCCTTCAAAGAGGAAGATTAGAACCGCTTCCAAAGCCGCGTCTATGAGGGAAGGACACACGGCCACCGCAACAGATACTGTCCAGCGTATAGTCCCAAACAGCCCTACAAAAACCCCCACCATTGGCAATCAACCTCCGATGGTATCACCTCATCAAGAGGAGGCTCAACCAACAATCATTCAATAGGGTTAGCCGATCCCGCCCCCTACATCGGCCTCTCCAGAAAAGGCCATTTGAACTAGATGGAAAGGCTCAAATCCAAAATACAAAGTATGAGCAAACCATTGGAAGAGCTAACCCACAACCTTAGGCCAGAAGCACAATCCTCCTCTCATGGATCGGGCTGCACACATATGCGAAGACTTCAACCCAGGACCCACCAAGAGCCCTTGGTGGCTTCTAAACACGACCCTGAAATTTGAGGAAGCAAGTTGAGGAAATTGTAGTAGACTAACTCAGACATGCCAACACGTGAAGGGACGAAATCACCCAATATGCTACTGGCATCTCAGCATTCGACACCAAAGTTTCTATAGAGCCAATGCCTCGCAATGTGCTTCTTTCCCCTATGGAAAGATATGATGCCACTATTAACCCCCGGGATCCGCAGCCAACTTTGTGATTGTAATAATCTTGAGAGACATGTCAAATATACCATTGTATAAACACGTTCGTATGACTTTAAAGGGTAATACACTAACATGGTTCAACTCACTCCCGCCATTTAGCATCAAGAGTTTCTCCCAGCTTCGACAGTAATTTGAAGCACACTCTGTGATCAACAGAGGCGACAAGAGGAAATCTACTTTCCTCCTCTTCTTGCGACAAAGGGATGAAGAGCCATTGAGGGATTTCCTTGACAAATTCAAAACTGAAATGATGAAAGTCTCGGGTTTGGAGCATTCAATCACATTAGCGGTACTGCTCACTAGGTTGCGGCCGTCAAGAATGAAAATGTCCATAACAAAGAATCCTCCATCTACCATCCAAGAATTCTATGCCTGTGCAAAGAAGTACATTACCATGGAAGATGCTGAAGCATTCGACAAGCAATGAAATCGACCTTGTTGAAGTAAACACAGTCGGTCACCCCGACAGCCCTCGCCTAAAAAGGGCCCAAATGGTCCCCCATCACAACGAAAGTTTACTAGCTATACTCCTCTGAACGAAGCACCTAGCCAAGTTCTGCTGTAAATCAGGAACAAACTATACATCAGATGGCCTCCTCACTCTATAAAAGATGAATCAAAGAAGGATAAAACACGATGTTGTCACTTCTATTGGGATTATAGCCACCGACAAACCAATGCAAAAAACTAAAGGATGAACTCAAGTTTCTTATTCAAAGCAATCAGCTCTAAAGGTTTATAAGTATAGAAAGAGAAGGCCCTCCTCATCAAGGCCAGTACATTACAAGGCATGCGAATGAATAGAATGAGCAACTAGTTCCGAGGGCCACCCACAACCGACCAGATGGGGTAATACTATAGGTGCAGAACGGTTATCACCCCCTCAGTACCTTTCCTCCTGACTCACATCCTCATGGCCCAACACCAAGATAGCCAAGCGTACACGCAATGGAACCAAGACGGAGCAAATGGTGACCCTAATCTTTTAGATGACTGAGGCATCCAATTCCACATCCAAAAACGTTCTAGCCCATTCAACGATGACAATCTAAGGGGAGTTGATCTGGACTGACACGATCCTCTCATTGTGACTGCCAAAATTGGACAATATGAGGTGAGGAGAATTTTCATCGACCAAAGGATTGGCTGTAACCTCCTCTACTGTAACGCTTTTAACAAATGGGTTTCAATCAAGGACACCTTCAATCTTACACCGGGCCAATCAATAGACTCTCAAGTGAATGGGTATATTCCAAAGGTACCATCTCACTCCCGGTCACCCATGGGAGACTGCCCAATCATACAACAGTGACAAAAATGTTCAACATGATCAAGTTACCTTCAATCTACAATCTCATCTTGGACCGGCCTAACTTGAACGCCTTTGAGGCACTACTGAGCATAAAGTATGTGAAGATCAAATTCAGGATATCTATCGGCATTAGGATGTTATCTTATGATTCAGAATCCCTAGTATTTTCTCCTAAGTAATCTTGAACTCTCTCATACTACTACTATGTTTGCGATCGTAAATCCCCATTAGATACTTTTGCATGAGCTTTTTTGCATTATAGTTATTCTTTCAATAACACTTTGTTTTATTATGTTTTCACAATGGATAGGCACGTCTCACTCTCGACTAAACAAACGTGGTGTCAATATGGGACGTATCTTCTTGACGGATAGGCACAACCGACTCTCTTGACTATGCTTAACAAAATATACTATCGAAATAATAACATCTTAATAAATAACCATGGTTAACATGCAAGGATAAATCCTATCAGAAGATTTTTCAACCCTCTTTTATGAGGCCATAAAGTACACTGATAAGACTATCGCGAATTTTCATTAATTTATCCGACTACCAAGGCATACAGGCAAGGAAGAAACAAAGAAGATCCTCTGATGGACAAGGAAAGAACTAGAACACAAATAGAAAGAGAACAAAAAAGAGATCACGATCAAAGAGGAGTAAAAGATGGAAGGGCTCACTGGTGTAGGGACTCAAAGTTGGTCCGGAGTGAACCAACAGCAACATTTTCATCCACTACTTCAAGAGGAGCATTACCAACACGAGCAACTACAAGGCTTGAATTCGGTGTTTCAAAATTGGTATCCTTGCCATTCGGAGGCAAAGCATCTATCAATCTTGCTCAGTGGATAATCTCCATAGCGCACAATAATTTTTCAAACAACTGACTCTAGGCATGCTTGTGATGATCGATAGTCTTTGTGACAGTTTCTCCCAACTAGACTATCTTCCATTCGACCGCCCAAAGAGAAAGCTCGCATACTTCGGCTAGCTTTTCTATAGCTTGCAACCGTCCTTCGTGCGCCCTAACCTCTACCTCCAACTCTTCGCATTTCTTTGAGACCACCTTGTACTATTGAAGCATCATGTTCCGATCAATCCTTAGACACTCATTTCATCATTTTCATGTTCAAAATGGCCGCAAATGCTCTCTCATCCTCTACCTCCTTATCCCTTTGTGAAAGAACATCATGTAACCGAGAAACTTTGTCACCCATTTGGTCTGCTCAATGTCTCAGATGATCGATCATCTACTCTCTCCTCGACTTTTGAAACTCTACTATGATAATGGTCCGGACGAAACAAATGGGAATAATTTACAAGAGCCAAAAATATAGGTATATTACTTTCTAATGGGATCATACGGTGAGCCCAGAAACATGATGGCCTTGTCACTCTATTCAAGAGACAGCTTGTTCAACTCTAGTTCAAAACAATAAAAGTCCACTCGATTTGCTATTTTCCTAGCCTCACTGCCATCCACGTAGCTATAATGGCGGTCACCTGCGCTGATCGATATAATACCCCATTCCCTTTATCCTTTTCGCCTATCGTAAGACAGAATAGGAATGGAAGAAACAAGGGTAGTCCCACCGGGTACTTTTTGTTTGCCCTTCCTCGATGTCAAAGCAATAGCAGAAGATGGCCCCGCATCAGGATTCTCTCACCAAGCCAAGGCGAACACCTTTGGGGTCCCTAGGAACTTGTCCATCAGCCTCATCTCTTTCCCTCCTAGCCCCTATCTCAACATTCTTGACATCCTCTCCTCTCTCTCCGATCCTTGCACTATCTGCCTCAGCATTCTTTAGATCCCTTGCTCTAACCTAAGCCCCCAACGCAACTACGGAGCCCTATCCCCTGTTCTCCCTTGCGTCCTCACTCGATGAATCCAACAGTTGAACTTTTCTTCTCTTCTACCTTAATAACAAAATTCGAGCAATATCAATCAATGGATCACTGGCGTCCAATATGCTCTCGGCTTCCATCGCCTCCCTCTTCGACCCTAGTCTAATTTGCTTGTTGGTAGTTACCGTTTCAAGTTCTTTTTCGTCAGGGAAACCAATAACATCTACGAGCTTCTTATTTTTCTTCTCTACTAGAAGGGGCCTCTAGATCTTTCTCTTATCCCCCAATAGTAAACCGGCCAACAATAGCATCTCGCTATCCAAAAGAGCCTCCACCCAAATTCATCTCTTTTTAGTCTTGCAAAAACCACTAACAAATAGATAAATCGCAAATAATGAGAGGGATGTGGGGTACTCAACCCACAAGTGGTTCACTATTGGCCTCTGGTTATAAGGGCATTAAATCCCTATTCAAAAACTCTGCAAAACAATACTTGTATATCCAACTTTTGTCAATGGTTTACTTGTAAAAGAACATCAAATTCGACTCTATTCTAGTCTGTTAGTAGAACCAACTTCCGTAAAGCCCCCACGACCATACCTTTTAAGGGAAAACACATACACTAGAATCTCAAAATCGAAGTGGAGACAGCAAAAGCTCATCAATGACATCACAGCCACCACTAAATGCCAGGCACCAGGGATCAGCATCATTGGAAATCGGTTCCAATGAAACAAAAATCATGCAATAGGACCCATATATGATACCTTCACATCATATTTGACATACTACTTGTATATTGGAATGCAACCTTCAGGAGCCCTATTAGCCCTATCCTCGTTTGTGGCCGACGAAATAGCGTAGTCGTCCCCAAGCAACACATCATTCTGAACACCACATAATTCCTCCTCTGACATGATGCTTCTAATATCATTAATACTCCGGTAACAAACGATGATGAACCCTTGGCTATTATCAATCTGTTATAGTATCCTTCACAAATTTCACAAGATCTGACTCCTAAGTTGCCTCCTTGTACGAAGGGTAAAATCTATCAAAAAGTAAACACGATAGTACATGAGCCAATCAAACACCACACCAGATAAAGCGTATTGGAGATGATTCATGGAAACCGAAGCAGTGCATGCCGTATTTAATGCTTCGCACTAATATTTTTTTGAATTCTTATCCATTTAAAACTACTGCTAAAACCCTTCCTACGGAACCCCGCCAGAAGTGGAAGGCAAGTGATGAAGCATGACCCAAAAGTTCATTATCATAAGATTTGAGATCTTCTAAGCCTATAGCCCAATAAACAAAATGCACCAAAATGTATCATCAATATGGAATGTGTCTCCCAGTCAAAACGAAATGGTCCACTCTTTCGGTACCTATCGACGTGATCCTTCTCGGTTAGTTAGCTTATCAGCTCCAACACCCCCTCAGTGCTCCATATTGTTATTTGATCAACTAAGGTAATATTGACTTTTTCTTAAATCACAGAAACAACCTCTCATAACTAGAAATGAGATCTTTAACTGATATCGATAACGAAAGAAATCTCTTGACAACTTGAACTTTCCCTAACTTTTAGGATTTTAAATCTCCTAGAAATCTTTCACTAATAATCCCATAATCACAGGACTCTTTGATGAGGAAATTAGGGTTTTTATACCTCAATAGCATACGGAACTTGCTATACCTACGACTATTTATGCATCATGAAGGCCATCGGCCAAGTATGTTCTCTTAGCCCTACACTTAGCACACAAAAAGCAATAAAGAGTTCTTTCTCTTTCAATCTATTTTCCTTTTGAAAACCGCTCATTCTGATTTGAGTATGAGAGTCTCCCCCTTTGAAGCACCCCCAAATGGAGTTTGTAGGTCTTATCATCTAAAAGGCTCAACTACTGATCATCCCGTTCAAGTCAACGGAACTATTATCTATAAAGTGAGACCCACCTCCAACAGGAACTAAGGATAAAAGGGAGATAATAAACTTCATAACCAGCTAAGTGAGGAGTTTGAGATGAAAAATTTGCGAATAGTGAGGTAGATTCTTCGGATAGAGATTCTAAGAGATATGCAAGCAGGCAAACTATACCAAAGTCAAAAAGGGTATATTGTGAAAATCTTTCACATGTTTAATATGTAGAATGCCAAACCCGTTAATACATAATTAACAGCTCATTTCAGACTTTCAACTACTTTATTTGCAGAGACAAATAAGGATCGTGATTATATGTTGGGAATTCCAAACTCCAATGCAATTGGATCCCTCATGTATATTATGGTATGTTCTCAACCAGATTTATCTTTTGTAGTTAGTGCACTTAATAGATATATGACAAATCCCGGAAAAGAACATTGAAAAGCAGTTCAATGGATTTTCAGATTCTTGTATGGATTTGTTGATGTTTGTTTACAGTCTGGGAGAACTAGAGATGAAGTCATTGAATATGTTAATTCTAATTTTGCTGGAGATCTTGATAAGAGAAGATCTCTTACAGGGTATATTTTTATTGTTCGTAATTGTGCTATCAATTGAAAGGTTACTTTGCAAACCACAGTTGTTTTGTCTGGTAACAAAGATAGAGTCCATAACTATTACAGAAGTTTGTAGAGAAACTATTTGGTTGGAAGGCCTATTAGGCGAGCTTATTTACATATTACCACCATTTTTTTGTGACAATCAAAGCGTCATTTTTCTCATAAAAGATCAAATGTTTCATAAGAGAATGAATCATATTGATGTTTAGTATCATTTTGTGTGTGAATCATTCCTCATGGGGCTATTATTGTGAATAAGATCAGTACTTATGATAATCCTACTGATATGATGATCAAGACACTTCCTATTGCATTGTTGTGGAAGAGGTGGAGAATTTTGTTGATCTACGTTGAAGATTTGCATTAGAATTCATGTCAATGTGGAGATTGTTATATTATGGTCAGCCAAATTTTTTTTGTTCAATCCAATGAATCCACCAGTTATATTTTTTGGGTTAGAATTTTGTTTTTACCATATATATATATATAGTGTTTACTAGGGTCTGGGTGTTAGGTATTAAGTTACCATATATATAGTGAATTTTCTCAATTTGAAGTTTTTCATGTAAACTTTGTATGATTATCTCTCTGCTTTTCTTGCTCATTTCTTACACCGGAGGTTTAAAAGTCATATTTCACACAAAAAGAAGGATTCTCAATGAGAATAGCCGTACAAGGAAGATTTGATGCGACTCAGAATTTGTTTCTTATTTCTATTTATTTGTTATATCTTTTTCCTTTTTAATCTTTAATCGGATAGAAATTCAATATTTGTTATTTCTTTTTAAAACGCAAACTCATAGGTATTATGGGTCTAATATGCGCCATACAAATTACTTTCTTTTTATTTTTCTATCCCATATTTTCCTCTCACTTATAAATGACTTTCAACGGGACAGCCACGTCGGTGGCAATCAATCCTGCCATAAAGCTTAACTCAAACAGATTGACGGGGTGTTAGTATAAAAATCAAGAAAAAAAATAATATTCATATAAATTGTTTAAATTAATAAAATAAAAATGAAATCTCAGAATAAAAATTTTATAAAATCCAAATAAAACGATGAATTACAACCGAAATCCATGTCTAAATCCCAAGAAAAATAACTTCCGCTCTTTGCCCATCCAGTCGGCCAATGCCTCCTCGATGTATCTCCTTTTCTCTCTCTCCCCCTGATTTTTTGGCAAGGCGACAGCACAAAACCCAGCTATTTTCCATTAAATGCTCCAAATTCTCTCCCTCTCCCTCGTCCACACCCCCACCCCCACCACTAACCTCTCCAGCAAAATATCGTCATCTTGCCGATGAGAACAACTTCTGCAACGAATCCTGCCGTCTCCATACAACCTACAACTTCTCTTCCAAACAGGTCCCTTCTTCCTTTGAAGTTGGAGGCTTGTACCTTAGATCAAGAGTTTTGTTGGATTTCAGGTATTTTATAGGGACGAATTATCCATCCAACCGGCAATGGCATTTTGGTAGGGGAATTGGACAACTGTTCTTGTTGGTGAACTTCTCTTTCTAAATGTACTTATGCTTTCTGCTTGTAGCATTTTATTATTATCAAATAAGAAAATGTATGATCAAGCAATTTTGTCGAGGACAATGTTTTTATTTCTTTAATTAAAAAAAATTAAATCATAAAAATATTTTTTTATCAAGAACAAAATTGATAATTATACCGATTCCTATTCCAAAAAATTTACAAATCAAATATCAAACAATGATAATTATATTCATTTCAAAATTTAAACCAAATAGTTAATATCGAATTTAACTTTTTTATTCCATTCTTAAGATTTTTTATTCCGATTTTCAAGTACGAACCAAACGCCACCAGAATCTTCTTCCATGAAGCAACAAAGGCGAGGAGAAAAAGGTAGAACCTGAGTGGAGATGCAGAGAATCAAACGCCGAGCCAAAACAAAAACCTGCTAGATTAATGACTGCGAGCAAAATGGGCAGCATGTCTTGAAATAGCGCACTCATGCTATTAAGGAAGTAGATCCGCCAGAAACCAATCAATATTTGAGATGATTCCTGCCATCCACACGGAGAAATCCCATATGCCGATAAAACAGAAAGACAAGGAGGAAAAAATAAACTTGACAGAAAAATGCTCTCGAAACGTTGCAACACCGTACACGATTAGTATTTCCATTACATGGAAGCAAAAATATGAGTGCACGAGCTTCACCACCGATTGTCACATATACACAAAATCTTCCACCAAATACACAAAAATAGCATCTTACTGAAAAACATATTTCTGGATCCATGATAAACCTGTCTAGTGTGCCCAGAAGACAACAATTGGATTCCTAGCCAACAGGATGCTGAAATACATAGACCGTACTCAATATGTCAACTGCCACCAACCTTCTAACCCCGCACCCATACCTTCCAGAATTCAACACAACCTGTATCATAATGCATCAATGAAACCAGACTTCTTTTCTTTTTTTTTTTTTGTTGGGGGGGAGGGGGGCAGAATGCTAGAGATTACTGCCTTAGTGCAAAAAGGCAAAGCTAATGGAGTTTCTAAACAGTGTCCAGATGGCAACCAGCTAAGTATTAACCATACTGTTTTATATTTCGTCTTCCTCAAAAAGGTCCCTTTCAGGATAGTCACCAACCTGAAAAGAAAAGGAAAAAAATTAATGCATTAAGCAGAAAACATATCACACCAGCACGGGCATTGGGGAGGGGTTGCGATTCACCATGTCTATCAGGTAATGACAACTCAGAATTCCCCAATTTGCGTCAGTTTATTTATGTACAACTTGTACAAGCTATAGAAACCCCCCCCCCCAAAAGGAAGGAAAAGGAATGAAGAGAAACGCAAGTGAAAGAGAAAAAGGGGAACCAAACAAGACAGTGGCAACAAGAATATTTCAAATCCCCCTTCAAAAAAAAAAAAAAAAGAAACACTCAACCAAACGGCTCGTGATGAGCAGCGAACGTTTTCTAGTAAAATGTTTCACACAAATTACTCTGAACTATGAACCCTCATGCAAGACAGCTTTTCTTTCCATTATTTGTATATTCTGCCCATCAGAACACTATTCATACAGATGTATAAGCAATGAACCTCTAAAATGAAGGACATAGAAGGAGGTAGATGACCATAATGCTATGCATTTGCATATAAGTTTTATCTCCATGCTGCTGCACAACTAAGTAGTTTTTAAGGGTTTTATATCAATTATTATAGCATTATCACTTTCTGATTCATACTTGTCAGTTGCTAGATACTTGCAATCCACATGAATTATGCATCAAAAAAGCAAATTGACTAAAATCTAAGAGGTTTTGATTTTAAAAATAAAAGAGAGAGAGAGAGAGAGAGAGAGAGAGAGAGAAAGAAAGAAAGAGCAAATGCTTAAAATTATAAATACGGACGGATTTGGAATGTGCAATAAATGTTGAAGGAGGGTTGCATTTGACACATATATCCACTTTCAAATTCCATAACTTTCAAACTGAAATAGCCTCATACAGACCTTCACTTTATCAGGCCTAACCATTGCTCCATGAAGTTGTGGACAATCAAAGTAACGTGCTCCTTTTACCCTGCAACATTACAAGAACACGCTTTAAGTAACTAATACGAATAAAAAGAAGGGGGGGGAAGGAAAAAAGGGGAAATCATTTATCCAACTTTCGACAAACACAGTAACTTTTGTTTCGAGTGATTTAGTAATATCATGATGGTAGTGAGAACTTGATGAATAGAGATAATAAATGTCAGCATCCAGAAATCTACTATTTCAATTGATGAAAACGATCTACATTGCTGATCAATGATTTTGTAAATGACTCAAAAAAGTAGTTAACAAAAGAACAGTCATAAACCCCATAGGTCCTGTACTAAGAAGCAATTCATCATAAGGGCCCACAGTAACCTGAAAAGAGGGGGGAAAACTTCTAGTATATAAATTTCATAAGGTTTTTCTGTTCCCTGATTGTGTGTCATATAAGATTCTACTCTAAGGTATAAAGAAACCATCAGGTGAACATGAAGACTGCAATAATCCAGACAAACCTTCAGTCATTCAGTCAAGTATAATTTTTTCAAAAAATTTTAACACCCCAAAATCCACTAACAACATGAATATAATTTGGTGCTAAAAGACAAGAGAATCAGAAACATTTATCACGTCCTGACGTGAATATTTCGACTAAACAATCACAAAGCAGTGATAAGCTTTAGCATAAATGAACATTATCAGCATACTCTTGAAGTTTCACTAAACTATGTTCAACTCACTTGACTTTCCTATTTCAATACGCAAGTCAATTACCTGATCTTGGCCATAAAGCAAATTAGTATTTAATTGTATCAATGCTTACTATGGTTAAAAAGAAAGATGGCTACATAAACCAGTAACAAATTAAGTGTTATAGTTAACAAAGTACAGCCAGTTTGGCAGCTCTCTTTAAGAATCATATTTCTTCCATTTCCACAATATCAGATAATCATAGACAGCACAAAAATAAAAACTAAAAACTAAAAACTAAAAAACAAATCTTGACTGCATCTACTTTTGTTACTACATTTTCTGGTCAAAGTTAAATTATGCCTAATTGTTTTTATCCCTGAATGGTGATTATCCGAGAGTAGTGACAACAAGCATAACAAAGAACAAAGTACAGCCATACACCATAACCATAAGAAAACCAAACCATAAATGAATGTCTGAATTACAGAAGAGTATAAAGAAAATACACTTAAAGCATACGTACATGCCATCATGTTTCCCCAATGGTTCATCATATTGAATTCCAACCCAAAAACCAGGAGCAAGAGTTTCTGCTCGGCCTACAAACTTGACAGCCCCTCTTTTCTCTCCTGGTTCAACTTGACATCGATCTCCTACCTTAATTTGAAACAATATGGTCAAACAAATGAAAAAGAAATAAATAAATTTAACTAATCACCTGAATTGGTATTTCTGAATAACTGACAAGAAAGATTTAAAAATAGGGAAAGAAATTGCATCGGCTCACTCTTTATCATCAGCACACATTATTATTTCAAGGAACTTAAAAAGATAATTAAATGAAGAAAAAAAGTAAGTGCAAGAAAATTTGAGATCATTAGATATTTGACAATAATTCTTCATGTTTTGTACCTAAACCATATGTACAAACAGAGGAAGAGAACATAGAGTCAGCACGAGCCACATGCTCAAACATGTAAAATTGCACAACTTGTAAAATGTTTACCCTTCAAGTATGGTTGAGTTGAAGTTGCTAATAAACAAGTTAGTACAATAACAAAATCCATATCCAGTGGCAAATGGTTTGTTTACAGAACAAATTTCTTTACAGCCTGTTCCCAACAACTGAAGATGTCTGAGAAGATACCAAATCACCCTTGTGTTCAGTTTCTATCAAATTAAAATGGCTTCCAGTCCCAAGTGATATCTCAAAAACAGTAACCTCAAAAAGCACCCCCATTGTATCTCACAGTTGATTAATAGGAAGACTTTGATCCTTGGAGATCTGAGCATTCCTCTCTAATCATATGGTTAGATAGAGAGTTTAGTTGTACCTTCAAAGCCCCCTTCTTGGAGGCTGAGTCCTGAAAAACCATATGGATTACCACCACAATTCTCAAGAAACATAGAAACAGGGGAATTCAGTCTACACCAAAACCATAAAGACAAGCATTGGATGATGGAAACTCTGGGAGGAAAGAAGATACCGATTCAAATGGCAGAGGAAAAGGGATGGCATTGACCTTTTTAAGTCTCCTTAAACTGACTCACAACCAAACACATAAATGTTCATGGGTGGGCTACTGCCCTACGGCAGAGAGAGAGAAGCCCAAAAGAAAGAGAGCATGCTTGCAACCAGAGAGCTAACAAGCCCATCGCACTTATGATGCCACTAAAATCACAAGGTACACTCAAGCAGTCATCTTATGATGCCACTAAAGTCACAAGGACTCCAGCAATAATCTGTCATCTCAAACTGAACTGTCAAGCTGCAACCCTGTTCCCTTAGAAGAGAAGATAGACTTGGAAGAAGCAAATGCATCTATTTATCCTAAACTACATACTGTACCATAAGAACATTCAGCAGGAAAAGCAAACCATTTAGGAATGTTTAATCTTCTGTCAGAATATGGGCTAATAGCACCTTTGGAGAACCTGTTGTCTTCATGCACCAGACATTTGCCAATGTTCTCAATCTGAAGGATGACAGACAGCTTTGATATGTCCAATAACACCAGTTATTCAAGGCCATAATGCATAAATGTTTCTTGCTGGGCTCAACAAGAGAGAATAATACATGCGACACTCTTAACTAATTGGAAGGATATAAATTAGAGTAAAAAAGTTATTTTTATAGAAAAAGAGAACTATATTAAAATACAGAAAGAATGTACCAAAACTTTCAAGGATAAAAGTTCCTTAAAAGAGATGAGAAAAACAAAAACAAAAACAAAAACAAAAACAAAAACAAATGGCTTAGACACAACTGTCTATTAATCTCTCTTCAACTATAGGAAGCTATACTCCTTATAAATTCGAGAGACGTAAACCCACATAAAAGTGAAGAAAACAATTTCATCCCATAGAAGAGATGATTCAATCATCTGATTTCTACATATCTTTGCATTCTGCTCTCTCCACATACACTGAGACATAGTCAGAAACGCACACCTCCAAAGCAATTGAGCATATTATTAGCATGTGACTTTTGCAACAGCATCATTTACATATCATTAGCAAGTGGAAATATAGGTTAAAAAGAATAAAATTATGTCTCCTTAGTGCCCATGACAACAAACATGTGACTTCATACCAAACCCCCAACTAATGTCCGGAAATTATTATCTCCAGACCTCTTTAAAAAGATTTTTCCTTACAGACATTAAAGTTTATGGAAACTTTATTTTGGAGTAATATTGATATTGACTAATGCAATTATCTTCTGGAATTTTCATATGACAAGGTCTAATGCTTGCCCTTGTCTGACATACAAGTTCACAACATAATACTTTTGCTGCTCCATAATGCAGACCATCCTGAAACCAGGAGCTTGCAGATGGTCCAATAAGAATTCACAAGGTGGCAAAGGAAAATTCAAACACAAAAGGGGGGAGCGTGGGAAAGTTTCTTTTTTTTTTTTTGGAGCAAACATGCATAAATAAAAAATGACTATGATTTTCATGAAATTCAGTATGAGCCAATTATTAACACTATGGAATTATGAAAACTTTCACATAGGCTTTAGAAATTGAGCGAACAATAAGAAATAAAGTAAGAAAAATAGGGACACTGGGAGATTTATATAACGATTTCATAAAAAGTATCCGCATCATGTGTAGGTTTTTTTGAGATCCCAAAATGCCAAGATACAATGTGATATATCCTTCAATCAAAGCACAATCATACAAAATGTTCAGGATTCCCCATTTTAAGGGCCAAAACTCCAAATGCTAAGTTACATTTTCATCTGTATGTTTTAGGGTTTTGGTTCTTTTTTACTCCTGTTCAACTTATTTTAACCCAACCTAGTCAAATACTCAAGACATCTTTCAGCTTCTAAATGTTAGGCAACTAAAAAGCATCCCCTATGAGAGATTCTATGTCATGTTAGTTACACAGTGGAGGTTTTAGATGAAATTTGACACAAATATTTATTCTACCTCCTGTTAGTTTCATCTAAAGTTTTTAGGTAAAATTTGGCTTAAATATTTTTTCAACCAAGCCTTACACATTATGGTATGAACCTAGCTGAATAAGACGGGACGGACTGGGAAACTTCAAAACTAAAATGGAAAGACATAAGATAACTAACCTTAATATTTGCACAGAGGTCTTCCATGTAGTTATCTGGTATCTGTATGCGAAAACCAAATTAGGGAGAAACTACTACTACACCACAAAATAAGAGAGAATTTTTAATCTTTGGAATGGCATCATTCAACAGATATAAGACCAAAGACAATGATTTGAGAGGAAAAAGAGTTAAAACCTTGATTGTGTTAAAATGACCTTAAAAGAATTAAACCCCTTAAAATATTTGCTAATGGAACTTTGACACTTTTATGATGATAACAGCATTATAAGCTTACTTTGGCATCAAGGGTAGGATTTTGCTGTACCAACTTTTCCTTAAATTTTCTGAATGTGCCTGAAACACAAAAGATAGACTTGAAAATTGCCATCTTCAATATTTTGACTCTTGTTCTCTGTCTCCAGCAAAAATAATTGAGAAAATATGAGTTCTGTTTAGAATGATGCAATTCAATAACAAATTATGTCAGAATTAGAACATTTCACCATATCAATATAATTTGATAAACTCCAAAAACAATTACATAAATAATAAGAGAATGAAACGAGCACAAAATAAAAAGCAAAACAATGTGCTAGCCATTGTGCCACTGGCACAATTTTGCTTACCACAAAATAAAATTCATTTGTAGAAAATACAACCGATGTGTGCATAAGGAAAGTGGAAAAAAAGCTATTTGATGGCAACTGGACCTGGAAACCACATGACATCTACACGCTTATATTCACAGGCAAAAGAAAATGGATAGGAATTGAATTTATTTTGAGAAAATCTTTTTGCGGGCTTTAATTTTTAATTTCAGTCATTATTAGATCCATATAGCACATACTTAGTTAAGAGCACAAAACCAACATGATCAAGTTCAGGCATTACACGATGCTTGAAAGGGATTGAAACCCTAAAGGGAAACAAGTCATTTTCCACTTTGTTCCTCAACTGCACTCCTTCTCTCCCCCTTGCTCCAGCATCATTACTGTAAATAAACTAAGCACCAAAGCCTTGAAATCAAGAATAAGCTCAGCACAACCCCCCTTACATTCCAATATCAACATAAGACAAAAAATCTACACGCCATCTAACTTTAAGGTTTTTTTTTGGGGGGGTGGTTTGGCGGGAGGAGGGGAGACGGTGAATGATAACATGCAAGATTCATTCAACCTCTAGAAGATTGATTTAGTCAGATAAGCACCTTTTAGCACCTCTTGCTTCCAGTCATTCAAGGATATGTTGCCTTGAGCTTATTTTTAACTGTTGTCTTCTTGCTATTCTAACAGCCAGATTAGTTACTTGAATGCACTAAGATCATAGTTTGATGCTCGAGTACCCTAGGTGCTCTGAAGAATATCAACAAACAAGATGGAGAATTGAAAGGTATACAAACATTTGACAGATAGAGTCAGAAAAATTGCAGCATCATAATGTATTTTTCACTCTTTTGCCGCTTAACATCATAGGAGGCATCACCTAACAGAAAGGAAGACAGATTTAAAGATGCAATTGTTCCCCAAAGCAGTGGGAAAACAATGTATTGAATCAAGCACAACTCAATATAATCACTTTTTAACAATTACTGATGAAGTTTAATTGCAAATTCAAGCATTCATAGAAGATCAATAACAAAAGAATTGAGCTCGTATGTTAAAAATTAAATGCATCTCAACTCCTTGTCAGATTTCCTCCAGGAGAGAATATGAAAACCCAACAAAATTAACCAACTTTTAAATTATAATGTCACCCAATGCTCAAATCTGTTCTATGTTAGAGGGAGACATGTATAGGAAAAGATAATTAAGGGTCTTGTAAGGACTTGCCATCAAGTTTATTGTAGGCTTCATCAGAAATTGAGTATTTCTCCACCAAGGAAGTATCTTCCAGCCAGCCACCAGAAGTTACTGATGAAGGGTCAAGATCTATAACATGCAGCCGATACCTTTAAAATGGAACAGAAAAATTAGAATTATGTACAAAAACCCGGCAACTCAAATTGAGAATCCAACATTTATATGCAATGACCAATGAGTAACACCCTTTACCAAACACATTTACTTTAGCATAAACAACAATCAATATTCTGAAATTATGGCATTGTTCAAGGTAAATCAATAAAGGAAAGTCTTAAACAAGTATTATACATAAGAAAATATCTTCAATTAAGTCTAATGAAATCATTGAGTTTTTTTTTTTTAATAGTCTTAAACAGCTTGGCACAGCAGGACAATTTAATAGAAGGACCATAGTCTCCATAGTTTCAAGACAGTGAATCATCAGGACTGAACTACAAAAATGACATAGACACCAAAAACCAAAATTATTTTACACAATGATGAGCAGGAACTAGAACATGATTTTCAATCTGGATATGCATATGTAAATCCTGCATCGCTTGATGGTTGAGAAAATGATGCTTAGTGCTTATCATAACTAGGGGACATATTTAATATGTAAGATTATGATTACAACCATGGTAATTATACGATGTACTAAACCTAGAATTTAAAATTTAAGCGAGTTCAATAAAAAATCCTAGGGATCATAACAGGACTTCTATTTGAGTAAAAAACTATAATGGAGTATACATGATATACATTTACTATAAAAAAAATGGACCATAGTGTAGTGAAAATTGAAAAGGAAGATTAGAATAAGCACAACATTTTTAGTTTTTCAGAATATAATCATCCAAAATATTAAAATAGTAAGGAAAAAGTTACATATTGGATTAGGAAACTTCAATGAAGTCAAGCAGTGGCTCTAGAGTTCTCCATTACTACAGCATTCCCATTAAAATGAAAGAATTACAGAAATTAAAAAAAAATCCTCAATCATCTAAAAATCAAATAAAACGAAAGGAGACTATGACATTAGAACTTCAATAACTAAAAATGCAAGTTGAGTTACAAATAAGTGTATCAGAGAAATGTTAGGGATATCCTCAACTGATTAAGATGGTTTAGTCATGCAAAGCAGACAACTTAATACACATATACAAAGAGGAGATATGATGTGCATGTTAAATTATCAACCGAAAAAGAAAATGAGAGGTGATGAAATATAAATTTAACTTGCTCCAAGAGCTAAACGAAGATCCAAGAAAACCTTTTTTGGGGTTTAGAAAATCTAACAAAACTTGAAAAGATGCATGTGGCAATTAATGATGATCTACCCAAAAGTAATACTAATAACAATAAAACAATAAATTAATAGGGTAAGGCAATTTACCATAGGATAGGATAAGATATACATATACTCCGTAAAAAATTCAAAAATAGAAAAGGAAAAAAGAAATATGAATGAACATTTCTCTTAACCCAGTTCACTAGCTCTGATGAGATTTCCTTGAAAGCTCTGGCCACAGTAGACCATAATGATGCCAGAAACACAATTCTATCTCAATGGATATAGAGGGAAGGCTCTTCTTTATAAACAAGTACACTTTCCTAGCCAGGAACATCAAACCATCACCCATCCAGCACAATGCACAGTTTTGATAGTACAAAGATGAGTCAAAATTCTTGAAGATAATCTTCATAAACTCTTTTCACATTTCAAAGGGGCCCAAGACTCCCCAAGATATTAAAAATATTACACCAAAAATATCAAGCAACCGAGAAATGCACAGAGATAGTGCTGAATTTTATTAGTCATGAACCACATTATACACATATTTGGGTATAAAGTGCTAGTTAATTTCCCTCTTGGCAGCATATCATTTGCATTGGAACTGTTAAGCAATGTAATTCACATGAAAGCCTTCATTCTTAAAGAAGGATAGGATGGGTGAGAATCAATTTTGTTTGGTGAGATGCTCAAAAGAAGATTCACATGTGAAGCTACTGGAATTATGTTTAGACCACACCATTCTAACCCAAAAATTGGAAAAGTATAAACCTTCCGATAGGTGAATCAGTGCTTCACTTATTGGAAGGTTCACTAATTGATGTAATTATCTTTAGATGAGTTGGTTACTAAATGTAGTTTATATGAAAGCAATGTGGATAATGACAGACATTAACTTTCCAGATGGAAGGTATTATCTATGCAGTCTGTATGTAGTTACCATGTGTATTTATACCATGTAAGAGAGGAAGGAGAAAGCAGCTGCATGTGCCGGCAATAACTTGTGGCTTCTTTAAATTACTAGAAAAGAAAATACCCCAAAACAGAGATGATTTTTGATTACATGACATGTGAACTGATCATACAGGACATTTACAATACACAATTTTCAGAAGAAATGACCCTTGGTGATGGCATTAATTCCACGATCTAAGCTCAAATATCATCACAACAACTTTCCAAGCAAGACCTTAAATGAAACCAAAATATGTGATAGCGACATAAACTCCTTAAGTATGAAGAACACTTATCTACTAAACATTACGCACAAACAATCAAATTGAATGCGTGTGCACATATAAGAGAGAAAATGGGAGAGAGGATATTAACTAACCCATCTTGAGGAGAGTAAAAACCAAGGGATCTAAAATTGTCACTTAAATCAGAGACTTTACTTCCTGTCTCATCATAAAGCTCCAGAGACATGGATCCAACAGAAGTTCCACATTTTTTCCACAGCTTCTCCTTTACAGCTTCCACGGTAATCTGCGCACATTTGTGTAAGCAATTTTTAGAAAGATGGTTTCCATAACAGTCTTTACCAATACTAGGAGACTTAACTTATATACAAGTGCAAGACCAATCTCATTAAGCATTTATATATTTATATATCAATGAAGAACAAGAGGAAGACCTAAGAAAACTCTGGGGCAGGTGATAAAACAAGTTATGGTAATTACCGAGTTAACAAGTTTTCAATAGAGTTGAATAGAAAAGATGAATCATGTAGCCAACCCCAACTGAGAAAGGATAAAGTTTAGTTGAGTTGAGTTGTGTCTATCAACAAGAGGATTTCATGGCGAAACAAAATAAATCAAAATATCCACCACAATATGCCGGATTAGGCATCCACCATGAAAATACATTTCATGTGAAAAGAAGGGCTCCAACTGACCCATCTCAACAATCCTATCAGATTAAAGAAATGGCAAGTAAAAATTGAAATTTCAAATTTTCATCAAGATTATATTAGCTCTCCATCAATCACTTCTTTTTTAACAGCCACAAATCAACTGATGCATCTATACAGACATACTTACATACACACCTATGAAAGTATTGACAAGCACTCGGTATCCATTTCCAAAAAAAAAAAAAAAAAAAAAAAAAAAGAAGGAACCTAAGAAACTTTCCAACCAAATCTACATGGAAGCAGCTTCTTGGCGCCTAAGGGCGAGTGCATCAATACAAGTGATGAGCAAGAATGAAAGCAAAGTAGGAAACAAGTGAATCGTTGGAAATACATTTCAAATGTCTAAATAAGATCGATCAATTTCTACAAGAAAATGCATGAATTGCAGCCATGAGAAGCTCAAATTTGGTAGGTACCAGAAGAGAGAAGCGAACATCAGGAGAGAAGCTCTTAATATTAGAATGTGTAACCCTAAGTAGAACTGACTCATCACCCTGTATTTGTAAGCGAGACCCCATAACCTCAACCTCTCTTCTTTCTGCCCTCAAATCCCAATCCAGTTCAAGCAAAAACCCTAGCTAGATGATGATGATTCTTTTCAACATGCGAAGTTCGTTTCGGGTCGAACTCCGGTTCTCAACTCGCTCCGGCCAAGTGGTCAAGCCGAGTTCAAATCTCTCACGCGACAATTTCTTTTTCAATAAACATTTCGTTCTTCTTTTTTACGTTAAAAAAAATGTATTTTAAATGACAAAAATTGAAAAAATAAATTCAATTTATTTTAAATAAATAACTGAATAATATAGCTTATTTTAAAATGAAATATTGTGCATAAACCCAAAAATTAAAAGTGAAATTTAAATGAATTTTCATGCTTAGAATTCAAAGATAGTAATATAGATTTTATTTTTTAAATTTTATTATTTATTTAATTGCTCTTAATTTTATTTCCCTTTAGAGTTATAAGAATAAAATAGTAACTAAAAAGTAAAGTTATTTAGACTTACTAACTCTTAGAGAATTCAAATATCACACTATTTTTTCTTTTTGCTTATTTAGAAATTCATAATTTTAATAAAATTAAAAATAAACTCCACATTTTATTTTTTTTATTTCAAGCAAGAAAATTTAGATTTGACCGGGCAAGGCTTAGTGAACTAGTTTATATTTCAGCAGAAATTATAGGTTTGTGTAATATATTATAAAAATTGGATTTATAAAAAAATAAAAAAATTTAAATTTTGTATATTTATTGAATATTTTAATTTAAATAACCATTTAAATAATTTAAAATCAGTTGATTATGCAATTTAAAGATACTCAACAATCAAAATATTCACTCTAAAGTGATGTAACAATTGTTATATACTAATATATCGCACACACTAATTATAATAAAAATAAGTAAAATGAAAGCATAGGTAAATTAGCATTTACAAGAAAATATTATTTGATTTATAAAAAAGGAAAGGTTCACTTTTTTTTCCACCTACTCATTTGATTTGATTTTATTTTTTCTTTTTCTGTGACTTTGAAAACTTTACAAATCGAAGTACTCGCTCACCTATTTGTGTTCTTTTGCACCCACTTAAGTTTATTAGTTCAAATTAACTGTCGATCTTTTTATACAAAATCTTTTGAATTAAATACTCTATCATTCATGTTGTTTTAATTTTCTTTTTAAAAAAGGTCTAATTTGAGGAACGGAAGAAATCAAATCAATCTTGTCAATAAATTAAGGAATAAATTCAAAATAAATCTATAAAAAATAATTGTTAGGCAAATATGTTATTGATATTGATTTTGAAGTATTTTCTGAATATTTTTTTTTGTATTATGCAATTCCGTCCATAGTTTTGTATGAGTTTCAAAGCATTGAATTGCTTAATATTGCATATATCAGACTTCTCACTGTGCTGGAATAAGGGAATAAGGGATTTTCATTATCTCCCTTATTTCTTTCTGAATTTTCGGGCACATCTCAAGATTCAGGCTATCACACTTGATGATCGGAATATCAATGGGATTACAATTATTCATCGCAAAGCACTCGAGAATTTTTTTGATGTCGGTCTCTTACGAAAGAGCCAACATTCGGCTCGAGTGATCCGTTTGGATCTTAACTCCAAGGATGAACTTAGTTTCACCCATATCTTTTATGTCGAACCTCGAGAGCAGCCATACTTTGATTGTCATCAGATACTCAATGTTGTTTCTGGTCAACATTATGTCATCCATATATAAAGATGGATGACAAAAGAGTCATCAGATCGTATAAGATAAACACAATAATCCTTATCCTCATGACTTACTAGAACGAATTTAGAGGGCTGCTCTATGTAGATAACCTCATTCAGATTTTCATTAAGAAAAGCGGTTTTTACATCCATTTGATATAATTCTAGATCCATGCTTGCGACAATTACCAAGAGTAAACGGATCGACGTAAATTTGAGTACAGGGGAGAAAGTCTTCTCGTAGTCAATACCCTTTGTCTATGTGTAATCCTTGGCTACTAGACGGGGCTTGTATCTCTCTACTGATCTGTCGGTTTTTTTTTATTTTGAGAACCCACTTATTTCCAATGGACTTTTTATCCTCAGGTAAGTCAATTAGGTCCCGACCCCATTTACTCTCATAGATTTCATCTCCTCATTCATGGCTTTTAACCATTGATCCTTCATAAAACTCTCGAGAGTCTCCTCAAAGATCCGAGATTTCTCATCATTCTCGGGAGTCACGATGAGAATCTCATCTTCAATCAGAAAATAACGTCGAGATATGTGCTCCCGACTACTCCTACGAGGAGAGGGAGCCTTCTCACCTCTAGATGGGTCATTCCTATTAGGACCAAGATCCGTAACAGGCTCTTGGATTCCACCACTAGTCTCAATTGGGCCGTTAGGCTCACCCATCTCATAAAAGGTGAAATCCTGGTCGATTTCGTCCTCTATTAGGGAAATCATTTTCCAGAAACGTATCATTACTAGATTCGATCTCGGTGACTGTGCCATCCATATGTTCATCTAGGAACACGTCCCTTATAATGTTCGGAGTACCTTATGAAAATACACTTCTTTCCTTGCGGGCCTAACTTGCCTTGTGGGTGCGAGGAGTCATGAACGTATGCGGCACAACTCCATTGCCTCAAATGGCTAAGGTCAGACTGCCTCCTTGTTCAAAGCTCATACAAGGTACTGATTAAGGACTTAGTTGCAACACAGTTAAAAGCGTAGGCAGCAGTCGATAATGTATCTCCCTAGTGGGAGATAGCCAAATTGGCCTACGCCATCATCCATCTCACCATCTCCAACAGAGTCATGTTCCTTCTCTTGGCTACCCTATTTTGCTGGGAAGTAGTAGGAATAATCAACTGTCTCGTAATATTTTTCTCGAAATAGAGTTATTTAAACTTCTTAGACAAATATTCGCGTTCTCGATCGGTTCTAAGAGTCTTGACTCTCAAGTCTAACCGATTTTCTATCTCGTTGATAAACCTCCTGAAATAATCTAATGCCTCAGACTTGTACGAGATCAGGTAGACATAACTAAAATACGTATAATCGTCAATGAACGTAATGAAATACGTGGCTCTATTTTGGACTCTGACATTCATAGGTTCACAAATATCGAAGTGAATCAGCTGCAATGGGGTCTCAGGCCTCATTACCTTTCCAAATAGTTTCCTCGTTGTTTTGCCAGCTAGGAAACTCACATAAGGGCAACTGACTCGAGTTAGCGGGCCCAACAAGCCACTCGTAGTTAACCAGTTTATTCTTTCTTACTCTATGTGGCCAACTCTACTATGTCAAACAGAAATATCATCAATTACACTATTAGATGTATAGGCAACAAAAGATAAATCAAAATTATTATTACAAGAAATCATGTCCAACGCATAAAGACCATCATGGACCAAATCAGTACAGTCAGAGAATTATCGTACGAAATCAAAACACTTAAGTTTTTAAACAGAACAGAATATTTTAAGCGATCTAAACAAAGGACAAATACGAAATTCCACCGAATTTCGAGAACATACAACACATTGTGCAAGTAAAGGACTTGGTTACTTTGCAGCATCAACTTGCATGAACCAATCCCCTTCACAACCACAAATGTTCCGTTCCCTACAAACAGCCTTCTTACATGAAGACTCAATCGGCGGAACTCCACATGTGCGCTCCTATCACGAGCTATATGGTCAGTAACTCCTGAGTTTACAATCCACAAAGGAGAAGAGTTAGTAAGTATCACAGTGGAAGAAACATAACTCATGCCATGTAATGAAGAATGACATACTTTTCGCTCGCCACTCTCACGAGTGAAATACCCAGACTTGCCACAAACGTAACATCTGACTTTACTCTTGTCGAGCTCCTTCTTCCTGCGCTTCTGCCCTTTGTTGTCGGTCTTTCTTAATGGCTTCTTCGTGTTTTGGCTAGGTTTCTTGTCATGCCTGCGCCATTTATGCTTGACACCCTTGGAGCTCTTACTCGACTCCGCCACATAGGCATGACTAAAAACTGATCTAGCCACCTCCTAGTGCTCCTCCTTGAATTCACAGTGCCTATACACGTTCATGAAAGTACGAATACTCTCAGTGTGTGTGAGATAGATCTTGACCACATCCCAGGAGTCAGGCAAAGATTAGATCACCCCCAGCACCGAAAACTCATCAGACATTGGCTCCCCATATTTTTCAGAGAAGCGATCATACTCGACATATGCATTAAATACTGCTTCATAGTATGATTGAGTCTCTTCTTATAGGTGATGAATCTATAGGTCAGCTTCCTCAGCTTAGGAGCTAATCAGGAGCTGATCAAGAGCCAAGGTGCTCTTTCAAAGCACCCCAAACTGATATCGCAGTAGGATACTGCTCATACACCAGAATCATATCATCGTACATGCTGCTAAGAATGATTGCCCTAACTTGGCCATTATTCATTTTCCATGCACGATACGCCTCCTTATCCAGTTTCGCCTAAGATGTATCACCCACCCCGGGGTCTTGACATCAGTGAAGTAGAACCTCCTTTAGGTCCTGCTCCTCGAAGACAAACTGAACTTTACGGTGTCAAATTTCGTAGTTGTCACCATTCAGTTTGTTTCCCTTAACGAGATCAAGTACGATACTTCTCGCCGCAGCTATTGTCTCTATCACACAAAAAAAAGAGATATCAGTGACTAATAATGCATATTCTCACAATTCATGCACCCTACGAATTAACAAATTCAAAATTAGAGTATTTACCCCAAAACGAACATATGAGTCAACGGACACCATACACCATAACCCGGATCTCATCTCACCATACGGACTTGGATTCGGCTCACAAAATCCTACAATAGTCACAAATATAGATATAAGACCCTCAGAAAATTGAAAAAAATTCAATTTCAAATAACCAGATGCGCTGCCAAGCGTCGGCAGCGCATCTACAGACCCTACCACGCGCCCCATGCGTCGGCAAGAGCCTAGCTCACGCGCCAAACACGCGGCATGCCTCACATGCGCCACCATGCGCCTGGTGCAGCTCAGCCCACGTGCGGCGTGCGGTTCACATGCTAAGCCATGTCCGACCCAGGTCGGCACGCGGGTCGGTCAACGGGTCGGGCTCCGACCAGACCAGGTCGGGCTCCGACTTAATCCTACTCCTGACTGCTTCACGTGCCTGACTCGTACGTGAAGTACACGCACCGCATGTTGCTATGCCAAGTGCCTGTCCACGCATGCCGCTCACGCTCCTACGGGTCTGGATGTCTTCTTTTTCGCCCGACGAGCTTGCAACCGGGCTTTTTCGACCTGATTTCCAAAAAAACATTTTTCGATCATTTTTGTTACGGCGATTTCGACTGGAAAATAATTTTCGATTTCCCAAAAATATTCTTGACTTGATTTTTAGGATATTTACACCCTAAACTTGGCAAAATAAATGTCTAAAATTTTGGCCCTCCGCAGCCTCATCGAAAAACCTAGTTTCTGACGACGGCAATTCACAAAATATATGTCAAAAAGTAGATTAACACACATGGAACACAAATACGCCATTTATATAGATAAAAAATCTCTCTACACAGACAGATCTAGGTTTTTAAGTTTCGGACACTTTTTGGATTGAAAACTTTGCTTCAATTTTAATGGCCAAAGCATACTCCAAAAATTTCAAAAATATATATATATTCATGATGTATGTAACATGGGCAATATCATGATATAATTGGATTCACGAAATTCATCCGTTATCTGAATCCCAAATTTTTTATAACCGAAAATATTTCTGAAAATTATTTAATAAATCCAACCTGGCTCTGATACCAATGTTAGATTTATATGCACACACACATGCGGAAGCGTGACAAATATTTTTGGAATCATAAAAGTTTATAATTTTCGGGTATATCTCAATGGGTATATTACAGAAAATCCGGGAACCACGAGTTTTGATCAAACGAACGCACCGTCGGGATAATAGCCACGAAAATCGAACTATCACCACAGTATTACAATATCGCATTCCGAATCCGGAGATGAATATGACACGAAAAACTCTCTTCACAGAATTTTTTCAAGCCCTCAATCTCACGGAGATGTATTTTCTCTCTATTGTGCCGTCACACGAATGATGTGCAATTGTCTTCTCTTCTATAGGGTTTTGCCCTTGGTTTCCTTTTTTTCCCGTAATCACAAAATGAAGGAGTTTGAATTACATCGATTACTATATTGGGAATATGAAAAGTAGGATAATTCTATTTTCCATACATGAAAAAATGCCCCACGTGGGTATTAATTCCATCAATATTGCACCAGTTATAGGCTTTTATTTTGCATATGCACATATGCATTTCTTTGTGCTGGATTTCTCTCCCTTCATTCTTCTATTTTGCAAATTGTGTTTGTGATGTACTGCGGCAACTTTGAGAAGCTCTGTTTTTATTAGTTTGTGGAATTGAATATAAGGACTTCTCTTTTGATTTTTGTTCTTGTTATTTGGATGTGGGGTGCTCAAACTAGGTAGTTGCAGAACTTTGAGATTGGAGGTGACAGGAAGAGAATACCTGAGCCTATTATCTGTGCATTTGGCATTCCTAAGAAGTGTGCTGGCAAGGTCTAGGAACTTACTCTCTTTTACCTGCTTATTATGATAGTGTATCATGATATTAATTACTAGCATTTTGTTTTAAAGGAGTATGTCTGCCAAGCATTATAACTAGAATCACCTGATGAGATTTATATGTAGGCAAGGACAAAGTATTGAATTTCTAGGACTATCAAACTTGAAAGTTAGTAGACCATCATTACTACTTAGTTGATAAGATATAACCTTTAACTAAGACTCAGCTTAGGTTCAAAGCACATACTTATGTTTGCTACACTATGAACTTTTGTTCTCCATTCAATTACATGTAGAACCCTCATAATGTCAGTTGGAAAGCACTTCCCCAGTGTGTTTGATACGTGTGAAATCGGTGGACTCTTCTTCTTCTTCCCCAATGTGGTTGTGGTTTACAAGCTTTATTAGTCTCTTCTTATTCCTTTTCTTCTTCTTCTCTCTCTGTGCTGCTTCTACAATAGATCTTTGTTGTTTAGTCTTTGGCATTTGGTCAGCATTATGAAAACTCTAACTCTCTCTTTGCCTCTCTCTCAGCAGCGTGGGATTATGTGGTTCTTCTAAGTGTTGGTACTTTTCTTTTTCCTTCATTTTTATATATTTTTTTCTTTCTCCATTTTGGAACATGGAACAAAATCTGAGATCTTTTTTTATTCAAAAATGAATATTTTTCTTTTGTGTTCCTATCTTTGGAACACAGAAAGATGAGACAAATCTAGGGTTAATTTACCCATTAAAAGAATTTAAAAAGGGCTACCTTTTTTCCCAGCATTTCGTTTTACGAAAGTAATATTTTACAAATGAAGCACAAGCATATGATAAACTATGGCATTATGTTAGATTTAATCGACACCGGTGGAAACATGGTGATTTTTTGAAAAAAATAAAAAACTTGTGTTTACGGGTATATTTCAGTGAATAAACGTAGAAATCTGACAATTACAAAACTATTCTCGACGATCTTATAGTTGGGATGATAACAACACCAAACGAATTATTATCACAATGTCACAACGCTACAACCCTAAATCTGATGATTAAAATGACGAAAAAAGTCTTTATTCGGAATTTCCTTTAAACCATCAATTGATCTCACTCTAGAGAGTATGCGTTTCACTCAAAACTCAATTCTCTAAAAAATAACGTATGTTCTCTGTATGAGAATTATGCAACAACTCTCAGATGAAGAAAATTATTAAAATTCACGTAGCCATTAGAGAGATGTTTTAGAGAGAGTTGAGATAACGGGTTAACCACTCATTATCTCTTAATTTTAAATTCAAAATTTAATTGTTTTTACTTTGTGGTAAATGCCCTTATATGGGTATATTTACCAACATCCAACTCATGCGATATTTTACATCACCCTGTTGGATTTTCATAAAGGATTGAGTATCATGTGACTAGCGAGTACACCTACAATCAAAGACTTTTCGATACATCTGTTAAAATGATCAAAAAGTCACCGTTAGTATCAAAAAGAACTCGCTATACCCCCAAACTCAACGCAATTATATTTATCGAGCCACTTTTCTCATCGAAAGTGATTCACAATCATTGCTCGATTGTATATTTATTATTGTGTTTGAATTCCAACTTTGATAAATATAACAGACTAATCAGTGAATACTACATAATGATGTAATGTCGATTGACTTTTTTTTCCCAAACTCAAATTTATTAATTTCAATTCAGCTGTTTTCCTAAATTTGCCCCTTAAACCTCAATTATCTTCCGATCCTTAAGTAAACAGACTAAAATAATAAATAATGAACTAAAACTTTTAAAAACAACCGAAAGTAATAAGGGTACAAGAGATCACATCCAATGGATCTCAAGTCTCACATATGGAATTAGGGATCATGATTACACTATCATCTCAAATAATAACTCTCACTATCCCATAGTCATCTTATCACACGTAGTATGAAACACGTGTCATAGTGTTATTCTCTCATCTCTTCAAAGGAAATATGTTAGATTTCTCTAATACTATATACATATGGGACTCAGTCTATACATAAGATTTTATCCAGAGATTTTATAGAGAATATATCAGAGACAATATTATTAAACGCAGGTGATATATGAGATTTCAAATTTGGTTATTTATAGGCAACATGGATATAGGTATGTCGGTTATTTATAGGCAACATGGATATAGGTATGTCTATATCGATCATAATACATATGACCTCATTCTGAATACATATTAGGACGACTTATATTCTACCAGTACTACTCTCAAAGTCTCTTATAACTAGAAACTGTTTCATTCCACTCACTCAGAATTGGAGATGGTTACTCATGTGAGAGAGTCGATTTCATTTGTCTGACATATCTTTTTATCACATCAAATCAAAGAATATATGATAAAAAATAAATGTATTAAATAAAAAATATAATAATTCATGTATGACTGAAAAATGTACAAGAATCATATATATAAAAATAATAAATATCAATATCGTCAATACAATACAAAATGAGGAATGTCAAAATATATAGAAATCGAATGACTCTTTATATCCTATAAATGAGTCTCTAGCAATGGATTTGGTGAAGGCCACCATGTTGTGTATAGAAATGCACTTGACGGTCACTTCACCATTTTAGATGATATCTCTCATGAAATTGTATCTGATATCAATATGTTTGATCATACTTTGATATTTAGGGTCTTGAGTATTGACGATAGCGATCTAATAATCACAGTAAATTATCACCAGTCTTCTGCTATCTGCCACAATCCCTAAATTATCCAATGTCTCCGAAGCCAAACACTCTCCTGAACTACAATTGAGTAAGTCATGAACTCAACTTCTATTATAGATAGAATTACACAGGTTTTCTTCTTATTACTCTAAGAAATGACACTACCATTGAGCAAGAAGACAAAATCTGAGGTCGATTTATGTTTATCCATATCACCGCTCCATTCAGTGTCTGAATATCCCAGAAGTCTCAAATTACTTCTTCCGTAATGCAAAGAGAAGCTCGCAGTTCTCTTGAGATATCAAAAAATCATTTTCAGTGTTTCCAGTGATCTTTTCTAGGATTTGATTGATATATACTTACCATACCGACTTATAATAAATGTCTAGTCGTATACACAATATCACATATATTAAACTTCCCATTGTACTGGAATAAGAAATTTTACTCATTTTTCTTATTTTTTCTTGAGTTTTGGGGTACATCTCAAAACTCAGACCATCACACTTGGTGATAAGAGTATATATAGGATTACAATTGCTTATTCCAAACTGCTCGAGAGTCTTTTTAATATAGTTCTCTTGTGAAAGAGCTAACATCGATCTCAAGCGATCCCTCTGGATCTTATCTCCGAGGTTGAACTTAGTTTCACCCATGCCTTCATGTCAAACCTCAATGATAACCATGTTTTAATAGTCATTAGATACTCAATGTTGTTCCTAGTTAATATTATATCGTCCACATATATAAATAAGATCATAAAAGAATTATCAGAACGTATCGAATAGATACAATAATCATCCTCGATTATTGTAAAACTATAAGATATCAGCTTCTCATGAAATCTCATATACCATCGCTTGAATGACTGTTTTAGACTGTATATCGAACTTTGAAGTCAAAAAATCTTATCCTCTTAACTTATTAGATCAAACTCAAAGGGTTGTTCCATTTAGATCTCCTCCTTTAAACTTCCATTAAGGAAGCCGGTTTTTATATCCATCTGATATAACTCCAGATTTATGATAATAATAATTGCCAAAAGTAAACGTATCGATATAAATTTGACTACCGGAGAGAAAGTCTCCTCGTAGTCAACGGACTTTGTTTTCGTGTAACCCTTAACTACCAAATGGGACTTGAATCATTATATCGATCCGTCAGTCTTTCTTTTGACTTTGAGAACCCATTTGTTCCCAATTGCCTTCTATTCTCATACAAATCAACTAGATCTCAGACCCCATTGACTCTTATGGATCCCAACTTCTCTTGCATAGCCTTTAACCATCGATCTTTCATAGAACCCTCAAAAGCCTTCTTAAATATCTTGGTCTCCTTATCATTCTCAGAAATCATAATGAGAATTTTATCCTCAATCGGAAAATGATGTCGGGGCATTTAACCCTGATTACTCTTACGAGGAGGGGGAGCCTCCTCACCTCTAGATGGACCACTCCCACAAGGATCAAAATCCATAATGGATTCATGAGTCCCGCTGCTGGACTCAGCTAAACTGTTAACCTTACACATCTCATAAAAAGTTTTTACCTCTCTTAGGGAAATTATTTTCTAGAAACGTGGCATCACGAAACTTAATTTTGGTAACTATATCATTCGTATGTTTACCAAGAAACACATATCTCTTGAAACTTTTAAAATATCTTATAAAAATATACTTCTTTTCTCATGGGCTTAACTTGTTGTGTGGATTCAAAGAATCGTGAACATATATTGCACAACCTAATGGTCTCAAGTGGCAAAACTTAGACTATATCCCCCAAGACCAAAGCTCGTATGGGGTACTGACTACTAACTTTATTAGAAGACGATTGAGAATATAGGTAGCAGTTAATAATGCATCTCCCTAATGGAAAATGAACAAATTGGCTTACGTCATCATAGATCTCACAATCTCTAACAAAATCCTATTCTTTCTCTTAGTTACACCATTCTGCTGGAGAGTAGCAAAAATAGTCAACTGTTTTGTAGTACCCTTCTCGAAACAGAGCTCTTTGAATTGCTCAGACAGATACTTGTGTCTTTGATTAGTTCTGAGAGCTTCACTCTTAAATCTAACTGATTTTCAAGTTCGTTGATAAACCTCCCGAATCACTTCAATGCCTCTGACTTGTGCGAGAT
Source organism: Dillenia suffruticosa (assembly GCA_033439265.1). Classification (NCBI taxonomy): domain Eukaryota; kingdom Viridiplantae; phylum Streptophyta; class Magnoliopsida; order Dilleniales; family Dilleniaceae; genus Dillenia; species Dillenia suffruticosa. The sequence goes on along the minus strand of JAVTVX010000013.1, from coordinate 14,214,921 downwards.
AAGATAGACGTAATCAAAATGTATGTAATAGTCTATAAACGTAATAAAAAACGTAACTTCATTTCGAATTCTCATATTCATAGGTCTACAAATATCAGAGTTCGCTCTTATTACCTTTCCAAATGATTTTATTATGACTTTGTCGGCTACGTAAAATTCATATAGGGGCAACTCGACCTTAGTTAACAAGTTCAATAGGCCACTTGTAGCTAACATATTCATTTTCTTTTTCCCTATATACTATGCTAAATAGTAACGTCATCAACGACGCTATCAGATGTAAAGACAATAAAAGATAAATGACAAATGTTATTAAAAAAAACCACATCCAATGCATATAGTCTATCTTGGACTAAAGAAGAACAAATCAAAAAATTGTCATATGAAATGAAAATTCTAGAGTTTCCCAAGAAAACAGAATATCTTAAACGATCAAGAAAAAGTACAGATATGAGATTCTGTTGAATTTTAAGAGCATACAAAATATCATGTAAATATAAGATTTGATTACTTTGCAGCATTAGTGTCGCGCGCCGACCTGCCCCCGGCCCGAGCACGAAACAACCGTTGCGGCATCTTGATACACGAGCACAACGTCCCGCGTATCGAGACACCGTAAGGCCAATAACAACATCCAATCTAATGTATCATAGACCAAATCAATTCTCAAGTTATCACAATGTATCTCAATGTATCAATATATCAAATCAAATGAGAGTTATCACTTTCACAACTCAACATAAATATAATACAGTCATCCCAGGTATATAAATATAATGGTCAACTAAATGTTCTAAATATAACAATAACCTCAAATGATTACCGCGGAAGAGTGGGTAACCGCACCCAAGCCCAGTGTCTCTGAAATGTCCAACGAAATCAAAGCTCTATTAGCCCTCAGTTCAAGACTAAACCTGTAAGATGGGAATGTGAGCGGTGAGTACCTAAAGGAGGATAGTACTCAGCAAATGAGAGGATTGATATCGTACTATTAATATCCGTATAAACTTGGAGTGTCAAAGTATAAGGTAATAATATCCATAATGTGCAAACTGATTATATCATTTCAAAACCATATATCATACGCACATATAAGAAATCAAGATATGCATATAATATTTACATCAATGTCATAAAGAGCCGACCAATAAAATATTCCCGGCAAGGGTTTACCTCAACCAGTGACGGGCGCATTTGGGGTTTTCATAATGCATGTATATAAAAACAATAGCTCTCTACCCCAATGTTGGCCGCAGGTTGATCTAACAAACCCGTAAATATCACAAGTATAATCATCAGCATAGATCCGACATTTGGGGGATAGCTCTGGTCAAAGCGTATTCGGGTACAATGAGTGCCTCTGCCAAATATCCTTTGTAGCTACAGAACATTGCTATACCGCGGAGAAATGGGGGGCACCAAGCCCAAAGCATGGAATCATCACAGGGCATCCAATCTAATCACATGTTCAAATCCAGGTTATCTAAAACCGTGTGCCAATAGATATGAAAATCATACAAATACCACATGTTATGAAAAAGTATCACAATATCATTTGTGAAAGCGCATGGATACATATCAAACAAGTCAAGTAATTGGGACACTCCAATGGTCACAAAAATATGTGTAAAGCATATATAAAAATCCGAAAACTCAATTTATCACATATTTGAAATCGTGCTATAAAAAGCACTTAAAATAAGATTTTCCAATCAGTAGCAGACGTCAAAGTCCTACTCACTGTTTAGGGGAGGGTAACGCAATCCCCAATATTACCACGAAGCGTAAATCAAGTGATCCCCTCATTCAAATCAAATAACTCTTATGAAGAAAAATCAGTCCGCAGATTTTTAAACATGCGCAGTCATGGGAAATAAGCTATACTTTTTGCACAAAACTCCATTCCAAGCGAAATTGTGACATGTTGTAAGTAACTTCATGACCTATAGCTTTCATTTTATACACTTTGTCAAATTCACACCACAAAATTCTCAGAAATCCTCACTTTGTTTCATAGTTCCGCAATATAAGAATTCTCATTAGGCATTGTTCAAGGATTAGGGTTAGTACAACTAACCCCTAAAATGAATGAAATCATCAATTTAAGAACCATCTCCATTGGTTCCTTCTTTGAAAATGAAGAAATGCTAGGTTAGATAAGAATTAGTATCTAACCCCCTAAAATAGATAAACTCAATTCCTAAGACCATATGCAGGGATATAAATGACTGTATGAAACTCTCATGCATTGAGGATTTAAACACAAACACACTCGGGAATATTTTTTAGATTTTCTTCCTATATAGCGCTCAACCTAGAGTCTCTGATACCAATAGAACTGTCACGCCCCAAACCGGGATCGTGAACAGCCGCCCGTTGCCCCTGAATGCCGGCTGTATTTTTACAGAAAATTGGGCAGAACCTCCCCATAAATCGGAGGTTTCCCATGTACAATTATACCTGTATAATCCAAATCATCCTGTACAATACACAAATGGCCATCCCGGCCTCTCCAAAATCAACAAACACCACAGCCAACATTCAGAACAACGCAAGGCTATAAACAAACCTAGCCACAGACCTCTACTATCATGCCCAACTAGAGCATGAGCAGCCGCTATACCGAGCGGACCTACGTTTATACGATATATATCACATTTCCCAAGTAACATTCAAGTACGTACAATCGCCTCAATGCAAATGAAATATGAGAGTTAAACTATACAGTCATCCCAAAATAAGTACATGGCCAACTACGGACCTCTATGTCAAGACCTCGCAGGGTTGAAACTAAATTAAAAGTAAATCTTACCGTCGGAAATACCAACTCCGCTCTAGAGCCTGTAACGTCGCTCTATCACAATAAACTTGTCTGAGGAGAGAAAATAGAGGGGTGAGTATCATGGGAAGATACTCAGTGAGTGAGGGGGATAATATCCAGCATAAATAGTATAGGTGAACAATTGGAGTGTCAAATAATATCATTTGAAACAAAAATTTACATTTCGCGACAAAACATGATATGTTTAACAATTTGAAATCATTTAACCAATCACACGATAACAAGCATATATGCATCCATTTAAAATCAAGTAATGTCAGAGCGAGCCAAAAATAGTCCCGGCAAAGGTCAACCGTGACCAAGGACAGGCGCGTCGAGGGTTTTTATTATGCATAGACTTTAAAACGCTCTCTACCCCGACGTTGGCCATGAGCTCGCTGGGGCCAACTCATCAACGTGTATAGGACCCCGCCCGGTGCTAGACGGTGGCGTCACACACGTCCTCCCCCTACGTGGGTTCAACCGGCCGTGCCTATAGCCTTTAGAATAAATGACGTTTGCGGATACCTCCTGCAGAAGCGTATCCGGGCAACCCGTGCCTCTACAAACGCCCTTCGTAGCTACGGAATCATCATAATATCACAAGGGCACAACGTCCCAAAGTATCACAAGGGCACAACGTCCCAGGGCACAACGTCCCACAAGTATCATCACATCATCACATAACTAGTGGGCATCCAACCCACGTAGTTTATCAAAAACATTTTAAATTTGCGTGCCAATACGTCTCATCAATTCATTTCAAAACAGCATATCAATGCAACGGTATAAAATGAAATTTATACATTTTCAAGTAATGGCACAATTATTGTTTCATTTCAAACCATGGATGCATAGTGATTGTAAATATAATTCAAGACACTCCAAAAATCACAAAACAGATTTCTAAATTTAATATCACACGTCAACGAATGCATATCAAAGCATGTTTCATCGAAAATGTGACAGAAAATACATTTTACTATTTTATGCAAGAGATTAGAGTCCCACTCACCTATTTAGGGAGGGTGGTCACTCCCTATTTTTCAACGACTCTCCAAAAGACAAACCTAATCAAATCGTCAAATTTATAGCGATTAAAACCCTAATAAGGGATTCTATCAATAAAATTTATTCATCTCTCACCTAGGGTTCCTCGGGTTTCAGACCTAGTTGTCGTTCGCCCGTCGGGTTGATTTAAAACCTGTAATATTTCCCAAACTTCAGATGTATTAGAAACCACTAAATTTCTAACAGCAAACCATAGAACTTCAATCAATACAGTCGTTACCTGCAGTACAGAAGATGCAGGTGAGCTCTCAAAGGGGAAAGCCGGTCGCGGGCTCGCGGGCCATCACGGCTTGCGGGCCGGTGGGCTGGCGGCTAGCGGGTTGGCCCGCTGGTGGCTCGTGGGCTCTCAGCCCGGCTTGCTGGCCGCAGCGGGCTTCGTGGGTTGCAGTGGGCAGCAGCTGGACTGGGCCTTGGGCCGCTGGTGGGCTGGCCCGCTCACGGGCTAGGGCTCGCGTTGGGTCGCGAGCTGGGTCGCGCGGTGGCACGCGCTGGGCCGCGAGCTGGGTCGCGCGCTGGCACGGGCTGGCTCGCGCGTTGGCACGGGCTGGCTCGCGGGAGATCGCGTTGGCTCGAGCAGGGGTAGCACGCTGGCCCGCGCTGGGTCGCGCGCTGATCGCGGGAGATCGCACGAATGCGTGCTGTGCAGAGGGTGAAGCGCTGGAGCGGGGTGCGCAAGTGAGCTCCCGAGCAGGCGCGGGCTCGCGCTGTAGAGCGCTCGGACAGTCGCGCACTCGGCTAGGCTAGCGCAGCTCGTAGGAGATCGCGCTGCACGGAGGACAGAGGCTGCTCACGGGAGGCGCTGCAGCGGCGGCGATCGCGGGAGGAAGGCGAGGCGGTGGGCGGCGGAGGAGGAGAGTAGCGGCCGCGGCGGAGAAGAAAAAGAGAGAAGGGGGAAAGAGGGAGGGAGAGAGAGAGAGAGAGAGAGAGAGAGAGAGAGAGAGAGGAGAGAAATTGCGAGAGAGGGAAAAGAGAGATTGGGAGAGAGGGAAAAGAGAGATTGGGGCTTTTTAGCCCCAATCCCGAAATTTTAATTTTAATTTTTTTTTTTTTTTTTTTTTTTGGTGTTGCATCTACAATTTACGTAACTAGAGTATTTTCAAATTCTGATTGTAAGATATCTTAAAACAAAGGTGAATTCACAGATAGAAATAAAATCTAAAGTAAGATAGAACATAAAATTTATCTCAATTTCTTTACTTTCCAAAGCTCAAGCAAGCTTTCCACTTAGTCTCAGCCTTTGATCACCCTATATATACCAAGTTAAGAGTCTCCCTTTGGGTTCAAAACAAAAACATAGTATTTTAGAATGCAAAAGAAGGCCTTACCTTGTTTTCAAATGTGCCTAGAGATTTGAAAAAATTTTCCAACACAACTTCTCCTCCTAGATTGGACTCACTCATTTTCACTCTTGGCTTTTCTTTCTTCTTCCTCTCACTCACGTCCATTTCATTGTGCAACAAATGAAGGGGTTGGAATCTTTTAATTATTACAAGCACACTTCATTCCCCAAAAGTCAAGATTTGTACATTATCAACATATCTCACATAAATGTTTGTCTTTTCATTTAAATACCACACCATGCTTTGGCATTAAATGCTTGTCCAATTTGTTGTCTACTATCTTATTGCATTGAAATCCCTATCTTTTGAGAAATTGTTTCTAGATTCTTGTTAATTAAAATTTGATCCATGGACTTATAAAAATTAAAAATTGATTCCAAAAATTCTCAAAATTACACGCTAGGCTCAAAATCACATATTAGGCCCAATGGAACCAATTTCGAAATTTAATATGGTCGTCTCGACCCTGTTTGTTAAAATCGATCCGAATTAGGGTTTACGGACCAAATTTCTTGACTTTTGTCGTTTTAACCCTAAAAATAATTATTTATCTAATTTAAAACTTTTATCTCTCTCAAAATCACATCTTCTCATCATAGGACCATTTGTCGCCAATTTCGAAATTATTCACTTATGTCTAAAAATTGGAGCAAAAATTTTCTAAGGGAATTTTTTCGAAAAAATTTCTGAGTGAAATTTATAAATGGATTTATAAAAATCATCATATACAAAGATAAAATAGGATACATGAGCATACACCGAAATCATCATATACAAAGATAAAATAGGATATATGAGCATATACCGAGAGTCGTTGTTACACTAGTTTACATATACCAATCTCTCTAATAACTACAAATGCTTCGTTCCCCATATATAGTCTCCTCATATGGAGACTAAATCAGCGGAACTCCATGTACGCACTTCTATCATGAGTTACATAGTTGGTGATTCCTGAGTCTACAATCCATAAAAGAGTGGAGTTAGCGAGTATCACAGTAAATGAAACAAAACTCAAACTATATAAAGAAGAATGACATACCTTCCACTGGCCATATTTACGAGGGAAATGCTCAAACTTGTCGCATACGTAGCACTTAACTGTACTCTTATCAAGCTTCTTCTTCTAGCGCTTTTATCTTTTGTTGTCGATCTTGATAGATGGCTTTTTCTTGCTATGACCTTTGGTTTTCTTGTTGTGCTTGCGCCATTTGCGCTTGGTATCCCGGGAGCCCTTACTCGACTCTGCCATGTAAGCATGACGCGAAACAAACCTAACCACTTCCTGCTACTTTTTCTTGAATTTACAGTGTCTACTCACATCCATGAAAGTACGAATACTTTCAGTATATGTGATATAGGTCTTAACAACCTCCCAAGAGTTAGGTAAAAACTAGATTACTTCTAGTACCTGAAACTCATCTGATAGTAACTCTCTCATATTTTTCAAAGAGGTGATCATACTTGATATATGCATGAGATACTATTCATGCTATGATCCGGTCTTTTTTATAGGTAATAAACCTATAGGTCAATATATTTAGCTTAGAAGTTGATCAGGAGTCCAAATGCTTTTTAAGAGCAAACCAGACTGACATCGATACTGCTCATAAACTGTGATCATATCGTTGTGTATATTGCTCAGAAGGATTGCCCTAACCTGGTCATTCTTTCTCTTCCATGCATGATACGCCTCCTGATCCTGTCCTATCCAAGTCGTGGTACCCTCCTTAGGGTCCTTCATCTCATGCTGTAGAATCTCTGCTAACTCTTATTTCTCGAAAACTAACTGAATCTTTTATTGCCAAATCTCATAATTGTCACCGTTCAGTTTGTCTTCCTTTACGAGATCAAATACGAAAGTCTTTGTTGCATCCATTGTGTCTGTTACATAAAAAACAAAGAGACGTTAGTGACATATGATACTTATTTTTATAATTTTGTGTACCGTACGAATCAACAAAACATAAATGATTTGATATAGATCCCAAAGCGAGCGTATGAGTCAACAGATACCATACGCCACAACTTGGGATCGTATCTTATCGTTTGGATTTGAATTCGACGTACAAAACCTACAAATAATCACATATATAGATGTAAAACCCTCAAAAAATTGGAAAAATCCAATCCAGATGGCCTAACGCACCTCCCGGCTTCCTACGCTCCTGTGGCATGTTGCTATACGCCTCCATGCGCCGGTAGCAGATTGGCACATGCACCAAACATATGGTGCATCCTGCATGCGTGCTCATGCGCTTAACCCACAGATCGAGAAGGGATGATGGTTAGACACGGATGTAAGTTAGAGCTGACCTGGACCGTCTGACCCTATTCATGCTCCTCAGAGCATGTGGATTTCACGCTCCTGCATCCAAGGGCATCACGCACCTTTGCGTGAATGTGCTTCCGATCTGGGCCGATTTTTCCTCGCCTGACGGGTTTACAACCAGGTCGTCTGGACTCGGCCACCGAAAAACTCATTTCTGGCTACTTTTTGATGGCGATTTCATCTGGAAAGTAAAATTGGATTTCCCCAAGTCATCATTAACTCGATTTTTAGGAGATTCAAGTGCTAATCTCGGCAAATCATGTGTCCAAAATTTTAGCTCTTTTCGACCATGTCGAAAAACACAGTTTGCAGCATATCAAACTATGAGAAACACATATAAACCAATTTCATAGATTAATTTGTTCTCTAACGCCACAAATCTGGGGTTTTAAGTTTCAAGCACTATTAATGGCCGAAAATTTTGACTTTATACTTCATGATCTAAACATACTCTAAAAATTACAAAAAAAAAAATTATAATCATGATCTGCAAATTATGAGTAATATTGTGGTATAATTAGATTTATGAAACTCATCCATAATTCGAACCCTATATTTTTATACTCGATAAATTTCAAAAAATATTTTAATAAATTTAATTCGCTCTGATACCAATGTTATATTTAATTGACACTAGCGGAAGTATGGTGATTTTTCAAAAAAATTACAAAATTATGTTTACGGGTATACCTTAGTAAATAAACATAGAAAATCCAGCAACTTTGAATCCTGTCTCGACGATCTCGCAGTCAGAATGATAACCATACCAAACGAGTTATCACCGTAATATTACAATACTACAACGCTAAATCTAGTGATTAAATGATGCAAAAATTTCCTATTCGATATTTTCTCTAAATCCTCAATTGATCTCACTTTAAAGAGTATATGTTTTACTCAAAACTCAATTTTCTAAAAACTAACGTGTGTTCTCTGTGTGAGAATTATGCATCAGCTCTCAAATAAAGAAGATCATTAAAACTTATGTAGCCATTGGAGAGATGTTTTTAGGGGAGTTGAGATAATGGGTTAACCACTCGTTATCTCTTAATTTTAAATTCAAATTTTAATTGTTTTTATTTTGTGGTAAATGCCCCTACGTGGACATATTTACCAACACGTTCTATGAAAGTAATATTTTACAAATCAAGCACAAGTATATGATAAACCATGTTGGTTGACCCTTTTATGGCATTGGCTATGTGTTTGGAAGGAATTTATTGAAGCAGTTGGCGTAAAAAATAGAGAAAAGAAATTGGGAAATAAAAGTGATATCATATTTTACTCGCCTGGAAACACAAGAGAATTAATTTTTTCCAACCATTTGGGTCTCTAAAGCACAAGCATATAATAAATTATTTTGGGTGTCTTTTTTGGATATCAATAATATGTTTTCAGTGTGTTTTGTTGAAGTTGGAGTAGAAAGCAGGAAAATAAATAGGAAAAAAGGTGGTATGGTGATATTATGTAATGATAATAAATTTTCTTTTGATCGTAACTTTTGCCCTTTCGTGACATTGGTTGGTGGGAGTGGTGGTGATCTCTTTGGAGTTTCTTTGAAGGGATTGTGTTGTTTGTTCGTATTGGATGCTGATTAGAAGTAGCAATCTTTAATATGGAATACTTAATTTGTTTGTGTTGCATATATGTAGGGTGCATTTTCTATTTCTTTCTTAGTCAGGAACTCTCAAAATTGGTGCAGGACTTGTGGGTCAGGGGACTTTAGAAGGCGGAGAGAAATAAGCGTTACTTTAGTTTGCCCACTTTATACTTTATAACTGTGAGGGATTTATAATATGTTAAATTTATTCACATTAATAAAAAATGTGGTAAATTATAAAAAATTAAATAATTCAAAATTTTTAGATAAATATCTCAATATGTAAACTTTCAAAAACCCAACCATATTGCAATATCTTTCGAATAAGTACACGGTCGGAATGGTGATCAGGAAACCGAACCATGACCACAGATTCACGACACTTCAACTTAAAGTCCGATAAATCCAATGATGAAAGAAATTTTTCTACTCGAAAATTTTTCAATCTCTCGATATTTTGTTACTCTAGACAAATTGATCTCTCACTTTATCTCGACAATTCTCAAATTGCTTTTGGTTCATACACTCACCTTAATGTGCGGAGAGTTTTCATCACCCTCAAACTCACATTCTGCAAATGTTAACTCACGTAGTTGAGATAAGAGAGATGTTAGGAGATGTCATAGGATAATGGGATAACTTCCTATATTTAAAATTTTAATTATCTTTTAATATTAAGTAAGATGCCCTACGTTGGCATATTTACTAGCATCTCCCATTTGTACACGACAATATTTTATGTCTATTATTAAGATCACAACTCATGCGATCTACCATATCACCTTACTGGATTTTCATATAGGATTGGGTATCGTGTAACCGATGAATTTATCTGGCAGTGAAGACTTCTCGATACACCTATTAAGATGACCGAGAAGCCACAGTTGGTATTAAAAAAAACTCGTTGTACCCCAAACTCAATGCAGTTTTATCTATCTAGTCAATTTTCTTATCGAAAGTAATCATCAATTATTGCTCGATTGTGTATTTACAATTATGTTTAAATCCCAATATGGATAAACATAATAGGTCGGCCAGTGAATACGATACCATGAGGTAATATCGATTAGTTTTTCTTTTCCCAAACTCAAATCTATCAGTCTTAATTCAACTGATTTCCTAGACCTATCCCTTAAAACTCAATTATCTTTCGAGCCATAGGTAAACAAAGTAAAATAGCAAACATTGAACTAGAATTTCTAGAAATAGCCGAAAATAATAAGGGTACAAGAAATGGATCTCACATAATGGAACGAAATCAAAATCACACTATTATCTCAAATAATAACTCTCACTATCTCATGGTCATCATATCATACGTGGTATGAAACAGGTATCATAGTGTTATTTTTTTATCTCTCAAAAGGGCATATGTCAAATTTCTCTAATACTGTACAAGTATGGGACTCAGTTTACATATAAAACTTTTACCTAGAGATCTTAGAGAGAATATCTCAGAGACAATATCACTAGACATATGTGATATCTAAGATCTCAAATATGAATACTTACAAACAATATGGATGTAGGTATTTCCATGTCAGTCATATCACATATGATTTCATTCTGAACACATATCAGAATGACTTATGTTCTAGCAGGGTTAATTTTAAAGTCTCTTACGATTACAAACTATCTCATCTCCGCTCACTCAAAACTAGGAGTGGTTACCGTATAAGAGAGTTGACCACAACTGTCTGACATATCTTTTATCATAACACACTACGAAATATATGATAGTTAACAAGTGCAAGAAAATAAAATTGTGATTGAATAATACACGGATGTCATATATATAAAATAATAAATATCATAATCAGTATATAGTGAGAAATGTAAAAAATACACGTAAATCCAATGATTCCCTATGTCTTATAAAGGAATCTCTCGTAATGGATTTGTAAAGGGACCAACCACCATACTATGTATAAAAATGTATTTAATTGTTACTATACCCTTCTCGATGATATCTCTCACAAAATGGAATCTGGTATCAATATATTTGGTTTTATTATGATATTTAAGGTCTCGATTATAGGCAATGGGGGCTTGATTATTATAATAAATTATCATTGGCCTCTCACTATCTTTCATAACCCTTAAATCATTTAGAAATCTTTAAAACCAAACACTTTCTAGACATACCACTAGACATGCCACAAACTCAGCTTTCATCTTAGATAGAGATTCACAGATTTGTTTCTTACTTCTCTAAAATATGACATTATTATTGAGCATGACAACAAAAATTGATATCGATTCATCCAAATCACTACCCCAGTTGGCGTTTGAATAACGAGATGCAAATCACCTCATTCATAATACAAGGAAAGGTTCGTAATTCTCTTGACATCTCTCAGAATCCTTTGCATTGCTCTCCAATGACCTCTTCCAAAATTCAATTGATAGCTACTCATCAGATCGATTGTAAAACAAATATCTAGTCATGTATGCTTCATTGCATACACTAATCGTGTATTGGGTTGCAATCGTTTATCTCGAAATTCTTAAAAATCTTCCTGATGTAAAACTTTTGTAAAATAGCCAACATTCATTTCGAACAATCCCTCTGGATCTTAATTTCGAGAATGAATTAGGCCTCACTCATGTCCTTTATATTAAAACTTGATAATAACTATATTTTAATGGTTATCAAATACTCTCTGTTGTTATCGGCCAATAGAATGTTACCGACATATAAGAATATGATTACAAAAGAGTCATAATAATATATTAAGTACACACAATGATTCTCCTCGATCATCACAAACCCATAAGATATCACTTTCTCATAAAATCTCAGCTACCACACTGGATGATTATTTAAGGTAGTATATCAACTTCCGAAATTGACGAATGTAATCCTTCTGACTTTTTAGAATGAATCCAGAAGCTTGTTCCATGTACATCTCTTCTTCCAAGCTTTCATTAAGAAAGACAGTTTTTATGTCCATCTGGTGTAACTTCAAATTCATTTTCGCGACAATCGTTAAAAGTAAACGGATAGAGATAAATTTGACTATTAGGGAAAAAGTTTTCTCGTAGTCTACGCTCTTAATTTAAGTGTAACCCTTGGCTATCAAATGGGTTTTATACTTTTTCATCGATCCATCGACTTTTCTCTTAATTTTGAAAATCTACTTATTTTCAATAATCTTTCTACTCTCAGACAAATCAACTAGATCCCAGATCCCTTTAATTCTCATTAACTCATTTTCTTTATCTATGGCTTTCAACAAATGGTCCTTCGCAGAACCCTCGAGGGTCTCTTGGACAGCTTTAGATTTTTTATCATTCTCAAGAGTCACAATGGGAGTCACACCCTCAATTGGGAAGCAACATTTAAGTACACGTTCTCGATACTCCTACGAGGAGAGAGAACATTTTCACCTTTAGATGGATCGCTCCTACTAGGACTAAGATCCGTAATCGGTTTTTGAATCCCATTGTTGGGGTTAGCTGAGCCACTAGGCTCATCTATCTCATAAAAAATAAAGTCCTGATTGATTTCACCTTTATTAGAAAAATCATTATCAAAAAATGTGGTATCACGAAACTCAATTTTAGTGATAGTATCATCTGTATACTTATCTAAGAACACATACCCCTTAGAATCCCATGAACTCAAATGGCTAAGGTCAGACCGACTCTATATCCAAATCTCATATGAGGTACCCCTATTACCCCTTTCGACTACTCTATTCTACTGAGAACTAGTAGAAATAGTCAACTATCTCGTAATACCTTTATCAAAATAGAGTTTTCTAAATTGTTCTGATAAATACTCGTGCTCCTAATCGATTTTGAGAGTTTCACTTTCAAATTTAATTGATTCTCAATTTTACTAATAAATTTCCTGAAATATTTTAATATTTCAAACTTGTGCAATATCAGATAGACGTAACCAAAACGCGTGTTATCATTTATGAACGTAATAAAGTACATAGCTCTATTTCGAGCTCTCATGCTCAAAAGGTCACAGATATCGGAGTGGACCAATTGCAATGGAGTCTCACCTCTCATTACGTTGTCAAATCGTGTTCTTGTATCTTTGCCGATTAAACAAAAACTCATATACGGACAACTCGAATATGGATAGCGAGCTCAACAGAGCACTCGTTGCTAACTGGTTCATCCTCTCTTACCTTATGTGTCCAAGTCTATTATGCCATACATTTACATCATCATCGACACAATCAGAAATAAAAGCAATAGAAGAATAACAAGAATACCATTGAAAGAAACAACATACAGTGCATACAATTCATAGATAAAACCAAATAGATATAAGAGTTGTCGTATATAATAAAAACAAATGATTTTCTATATGATAAAGCATATTTTAGGCTATTTAAATAAAGTACTGAAATCAAGTTCTGTCGAATATTTGAAGCGTAAGAACATCATATAGATATAGAGTTTGGCTACTTTGCAGCTCTAACTTGCAAATGCTAACCCCTTTGACGATAACAAATGCTCTGTTCCTAACGTAAATTCTCCTAACCTTAGGATTCACTCTGCGGAACTCCATTTACGCACTCCTGTCTCAAGCTACATGGTCGGTGGCTCCTAACTTTACAATTCACAAAGAAGAGAAATCAGTAAATATCACAGTAGATGAGACAAAACTCAAATCACGTAAAGAAAAATGACATTCCTTCTGCTCGTTACACTTATGAACGAAATGACTAAATCTACCATAAACATAGCACTTTACATTGATTTTATCAAACTCATTCTTTCTGCGCTTTTGTACATTGTTATCAAATTTATCGAATAGATTCTTCTTGCATGGACTTCGAGCTTTCATCTCATGCTTATGCCATTTGTGTTTGGTATCACGAGAACCCTTGCTTGACTCCGCCACATAAGCATGACCTAATTGTGGCCTACTCGCCTCTAGGTGCTTCTCCTTGAATTCACAATGGCTGCTTACATCAGCAAAAGTACAAATACTTTCGTCATGCGTGAGATAGGTTTTCATGGTCTCCCATGAATCAGGTAAAAACTGAATCACACTTAGTATATGAAATTCATCCGAAATAGACTCTCCCGTATTTCTTAACCCGGCGATCATACTCAGCATTTGCATCAAAATTTGTATCATTATATGATAAGCTCTTTTCTTATAAATTATAAACTTATAAATCAGCATTCTCATCCTAGAAGTTGAAAAGATAACCATGATGCTCTTTTAAGGCGAGCCAAACCGACATAACCATAGGATACTATTCATAAACAGAGTCGTGTCATCGTACATATTATTGATAAGGATTTCCCTAACTTGACTATCATTTTTCTTCTACAAACGATAAACCTCTTTATCCTGTTTAGCTTGAGCTGTAGTACCCTCCTCGAAACCCACCATCTCATACCTCAGAATCTCATATAAATCTTGCTCCTAGAGGACAAACTAAATATTTCAGTGTAAAATCTCGCAATTGTCACCATTCAGTTTATTTTTTTATAAAAATTTAATACGACAGTTTTCGTTACAACAAAAGAAACTTTAGTAACTTATTGATATTTATTTTCATATTTTGTACACCCTTCGAATCAATAAATTCTAAATGACTCAAGTATAGACCCCAAAATAAGCGCATGAGTCAATGGATACGGTACACCACAATCCAGAATTACATCTTACCATCTGAATTTGAATTCGGTATACAAAAACCCACAAAAAATCACATTTAATGACATAAAACCTTCAAAAAAGTAGAAAAATCCAATTCAGAACAACAGAAGTGCCGCTCGAAGTCCTACGTGCTGCCACGCACCGACTGCACTCTAGCACACACGCCAGACACATAGTGCATGAATCATGCGCCTCCACGCGCGCTACCCACATCCCAGGTCATGTCCCAGGTCGGGACATAGATCCAACTCAAAACAACCCAGACCACCCCGATCCTATTCACGCATCTCATCACGCGTGAAGTTCATGCACCAGCTTCCCTAAGCCTCCCAACCCAACCCGCGCAATGTTAGATTTATTTACATGTATCAGAAGCGTGGTAAACCACAAAAAATTAAATGGTTCAGAATTTTCGAATAAATACATTAATATGTAGGCCTCTAAAAACTCAATCATATTACGAGATCTTTAGAGCAAACATACGATAGGGATGGTGATCACAAAACCGAACCACCATCATAGATTCACAGCACCTCAACCCAAAGTCCGGTAAATCCAATGATAGAAGAAATTTTCCTACTAAAAAATTTCTTAATCTCTCGATATTTTCTCACTCTAGACAAATTAATCTCACTTTATCTCAACAATTCTTAAATTGCTTTTGGTTCACACACTCAACGTTAATATGCAAAGAGTTTTCATCACCCTCAAACTCACATTCTACATATATTAACTTACGTAGTTAAGATGAGAGAGATGTTATGACAGATTCTAGGATAATGGGATAATATCCATATTTAAAAAGTTAATTATCTTTTAACATTAGGTAAAATGCCCCTACGCGGGCCTATTTACCCACATAATATATGCAAACTCCAAAAGGAAGGTAAATTTATGATTCTTTTGATGTTATGTTGTGTTTCTAATTATATAATTGTTTCTAAGCAATTTCATTTGCAATTTTTAGCTACTTTAGTTGTTTGTATTGTAAGATAAGGAGAAGATTTGTCAGTTGTGTAGTGAAAACTTTTTAAGTTCCCACCTGTGAACAGATCATGACCCATGACCCATGATCCATGTGGGTAGAACTTGCTTTTTGGATTGAGTCATTCCCTTTCATTGATGATGTCATTTCAAACATTCTCTGAAGATCTTCTTGGTGACACCTTACTCATCATATCTGAAGCTGTTTTGAGCATGTCGGGTGTCATAGTGGAAGGAACAAACCCAGATCCAAAACCTTTTGAATTAGTGTCCGAAGAACTTCCGGCAGAATATGGGTTCTGTCCCTGAGTGAGGAAGCCATCTGCAGCATATTTTGAAGTTCTTCAGGTGACATCTTGCTAATCATGTTAGATGCTGTCTTCACCATGTTAGGAGATATCTCTCCAAATTTACCACTACCTACGGCAGCCAACATGCTAGGATCAGCATTGGAAAATAAGTTGTGGAATGATTTATAGACAAAAAAGAAAATACAAGGATCAACTCCCTGCGTCTACGATTTAGTACTTGAGCGGTTCATAGAGACAGTCATATCCCGTGTAACTTTTAGCATCAATGAAGAACAAAATTCTATCAGATTTAACAATGTTAAAACTTGTCTTACAGATATTTTCTTTCTCTTATGAGAAGTAATTTCCTTCATGCAGAACCAGTGTACTTGCTAAGACTTCTTGTATGTTTCAATTATCACCAACTTTAAGAAACGTAGGACCGGTAACACGTAATGGCCATTACCTGTAACTTGTAGAGCAAACAACAAGCATTCCGCCCATGTATCTTAAGCATCATTTGCACTGAAGAAACAACTATAAACAGCAAGTTCTTCCATCCAGCAAGTTCTTCCATCCAACCACAGAAAGAAGAATCAATAGTGTTCCTTTTGATCAGTTGAATGACTCTTTAGCGCAATATCAATTTGATAATACGTTTTCCATTAAGTACACCAACCAGCCAGATCCTCAACTGGTCCAGCTAATAACATCCCCAGAGATGGCTTGTAAATGAAAAAGCAATGAAAATAACTGTTTTCGATTTTCATTTTCCTAAATTAAGATCTACCTGATAGACTCAGGGTCATCCTTCAAAGCCTGCAAGCACTCCGACTCACTTGTAGGAATCCCATTGCGGTCAAACTTGGGCTCTTAGGCTGACCACTTTTTTCCTGATCTTGCATCATTGGGTCCTCCACAAACGAACCTTTATCGTCATCAGATGTAAAGGTATCTTCAACTTCAGTTATTTCTTCAATTACCACCCCTGAAGAAAAAGTAAAAGAATATAAAATATGCTACAAGTCTATTGCAACTAAATTGTGATCAAAGATCTCAAAGGAGGAAAGCATAACAAACCTCTAGAAACATTCCGCTCCTCATCATAATTCTGTAACTTTTCTTCAGCATCCCTATAAACATTTAACAAACATTATATAAAAAACCAAAAAAAAAAAAGAGCCACGGTTTTAACTTCACACAAATGGATCCCAAAAAGCTAAAGGTAGGCTGCCTAGAATTTCCCTGCAAATTGTTGTTTCAATTCTCGACCTTAAACCTTAAACCTTTTCGACAGTATCCGATGAAGGCTTTGGGCTATTTCCGAAAGGCCTCGGTTGACCAAGGCGCACACTTGGTCGGCGCCTTAGTCAACGAAAGTTGCAACTTTTGTCCACCAAAGCTGCAACTCTTGTCGATGAAATGGCAGCGTTTGTCGACCAAAGTTGCACCTTGGTCGATGGAGGGCAGCCCTTAGTCGACTAAATCTTGGTCACTTTTTTTAATATTAAAATGTATTTAAAATATTTTTTTCTTCTTCGATCCAAACAGTGACAAGTCTTCTGCTTAATATTATTTCTTCTTTTTTTTTCCTTCTGTGGCCATTGCGTTAATATATAAACAACATCCATCCACTACTTGATTGTTCTTAATCTAACTAAAATAAAAATGTATTTAAAATTAATTTTTACTATATTTTTTAAGTATACTTTTTATAATATTATAATATTATAATATTTTTACCGTATGGCATCTATGTCAAATATCAAATATTTTTAGTTATTTTTAGTATTTTTAGTATAATTGTAGAATTTTATGATATTCACGTGTTATTAACCATATAATATAATAATAATATATGGCCCATTTTTAATATAAATCATTCATTTCAATATTTTTAATATTTTATCTTTGTATAATCATAAAATTATTTTTAAACTATTGTTATAAGTGTCCATTATAATGAACTCCATCCTTAAATTTAGGTAATTTTTTTTAAATATAAAAAAAGACACTTAAATTTCAATTCTCTCTCTCTCCAGGCTGTTAAGAAAAACAAAAAAGAAAAAAAAAAAAAAAAACCCAAACTGTTAAGTTAGAAACCCTTGCTAAACAAGGTTACAGCAGAAAATAAGACATGGAGTTGAAACATTTGTCCTCTCCTCTCTCGTCGGAAAAAAAAGGGAAAGCACTCCCCACCCCCCCTCTCTCTCTCCCCTAGATTACAGGAAAGTCCCAGGAGCAGCGTCATATGTTATTATTATATTATTTATAGCACATTATAATCTTATTATAAAATTTAATAATTATAAAATATTTGATACAGATGATTTTATTATATGTAAAAACACTATAATATTATAATATTATAAAAATTATCGTTATAACAATAACACTAAATCGAATCTTAATCTCAATAATTTAGGGTCGGTTATTTGACAGATAAATATGAAAATAATTAAAAAGAAAATAAATAAATAAATACAAAGATAAATAAATAAAAAATAATAAAAAATATAAAAAATAAATCAAAATAAATAAACAAATAAATCAATACTCAAAATCAAAAATAAAAAAAATAAATATATATATATATATACATCTAAAATGTGATAATTTAATTTGTGCGGAATCTTTTACGTCACTCATTTTTATCCAATACCATCTTTTTGTTTAAACGCTTAATTATCATATTTTTATAAATAATATATATCCAAGTTTTTAGCGGTCTACTCTTACATTTTATTAGATCCTCTATATTTAAATTCTCGATTCTCCTAACCGGTGCGTCCGTGGGTCTTCTTTGCACATGTCCAAATCAGTTCAGACGACACCCTCGCATTTCATCCACGATTGAACTAATTTCTAACTTATTACGAATTTCTTCAGTTCTAATTCTATTTTTTTTAATTTTGCCATATATCCATTTAAACATTATTATTTATGTTATATCCATTTTTTATTTTTATTGTTGTTTAATAACTCAATACTTAGTATTATATAATAGTATAGATCTAATCGCGGTTTTATAAAACTTTCTCTTGAAATACATTGGTATCATGAGATCACAGAGAATTGTAGATATCTTTCTCTATTTTATCCAACCTGCTTGAATCTTAAGATTCACATTTCTATCTATATTGCAATCATTTTGAATGATAGAATTTAGATATCTAAATCGTTCATTTTTTAATACATTTTATTTATTTAATCTAATCGTTTCTAAAAATTATCATTGTTATAAAAATACTAAACAAATATTTTAAAAATGTTTTTATATTAAAAAAGTGATAGAGCCTTCGGCCTTCGGCCGAGGGCCGGCCTTTGGTCCACGAAAGCTGGGCCCTTCTCGATGAAGGATGAGGCAACAAAATGGGATTCTTGAACCCATTTCTAGCAACAAAATAAAAAAAAAATGGGCTTTTCGGCTGTTCTGCTATTCGGCTGTTTCAACTGGTCGGCTCGGTTACAGAGACTGAATCCCTATTCTAAGGCCACAATAACTAGTGTGCTGGTGCAAACTCCAAGAGCCTTAGTCGACCAAGGCCACAAATTCGTCGACCATCAAGTGGCATTCGTCGACCAAGGCTCTAATAATACCAAATTTGGTGACCAATTTGATTTACAATGCACACCTCATGTAGAGACCAATTTGGAAATCCCCCCCCTCTCCCTCATCTCTCTCGCTGGAAAAAAGGCACTCCTTTCTCTCTCTCTCACTCTCTCCCCTCCCCCTCCCCTTTCTCTCTCTCCTCTCCTCTCTCGCTAGAAAAAAACAAAAAGAGAGAGATCCTCTCTCTCTCTCTCTCTCTCTCTCTCTCCTACAAGAAAGTCCCAGAAGCAGCCCCAACAAAATTATGTATACAATGATGAACTGGATGAGGCTTTTGAGCAATATTAGTAGGTATACAATGATGAACTGGATGAGATTTTTGAGCAATATTAGTAGCTTCCATCAAGTCTCAAATCCTCTTTCGAATTATCCATTTCCAGCCTTTGGGATCGTCCTTCGACTGAGTTTCTCTCTCAGAGGTCTCGGTCATGGACTGACATGCCTTGGAATCGAGGGTTACGGGAAGTCTCACAGATAGAGAAAGAGAAAGAAGATCAAGAAATGTGGAGGCATGTGACTTCTCTTTCTGGGTTGCTTTACTCATCCCAATCTCGTCGCCTTCATAAATTGAGAAAGCGTTGATTATTATTGTATATTTTACAAAATATAGAAATATCAAATATTTATAAAAAATTTTAAAATATTATAATATGATAATTTTTTATAATATGATATTATAAAAATATTTTAAAAAATACTAAGTATAATGTATGCAAATGATAATTTTATTATATTATAAAATTTTATAATTATACTAAAAATCTTTAAAATATATGAGATTAATAATACTATAATTTTATTATATGCAAAACATTTGTGCATATATAAAAATATTTTAATATTATGATACTAAAAAATATATATAATTTTAAAAATACTAAGTAAAAAAATATTTCACAAATATTTTTAGAATAAAAAAATATTTAAAAATGTCATATTATAATATTATATATTACATATAATTATTTTAAAAAATACCAAGTACAATATATGCAAACGATAATTTTATTATAAAATTTTACGATTATACTAAAAATATTAAAAATATTTGAAATATATGATATTGAAATATTATAATTTTATTATATAAAAATACTTTAATATTATGATACTAGAAAAATTACAATTTTAAAAATACTAAGTAAAAAATATTTTACAAATATTTTTATATTAAAAAAATATTTAAAAGTATCATATTATAATATTATATAATACATATAATTTTCTTATAATGTGAATATTAAAAATATTTTGAAAAATACTAAATATATGCAAAATAAATGATAATGTTATTAAAAAATTTTTATGATTGTACTAAAAATATAAAAAATATTTGAAATAAATGATATATAATAAAAATACTATAATATTATAACATTGTAAAAATTATAATTATAAAAATATTAAGTAAAAAAATATTTGAAAATATTTTTAAATTAAAAAACATTTAAAAGTATTGTATTATAATATTATATAACACGTATAATTATTTTAAAAAATAGTAAGTATAATGTATGCAAATGATAATTTTATTATAAAATTTTACAATTATACTAAAAATATTTGAAATATATGATATTAAAAATACTATAATTTTACTATATGCAAAATATTTGTGCACATATAAAAATACTTTAATATTATTGATATAATGATACTAAAAAAATTATAATTTAAAAAATATTAAGTAAAAAAATATTTTACAAATATTTTATATTAAAAAAATTTAAAAGTATCATATTATAGTAATATATAATATAGATAATTTCTTTATAATGTGATACTATAAAAATATTTTGAAAAATATAAATATTTGCAAAAAAATGATAATTTTATTAAAAAATTTTATGATTATACTAAAACTATCAAAAATATTTGAAATAAATGATATATAGTAAAGATACTATAATATTATAATACTGTAAAAATTATAATTATAAAAATATTAAATAAAAAATATTTAAAAATAATTTTATATTAAAAGAATTACTTACAAGCATTGAGTCATATGTTGTTAATAATCACCCATCAAATGATAATTTTATTACAAAATTTTATAATTGTACTAAAAATACTAAAAATATTTTATATAGATGATTTTATTATATACTTGCATATAGCAAAAATACTATAATATTATAATACTATTAAAATTAAAATTATAAAAATACTAAATAAAAAAAATTTTAAAAAAGTTTTTTATTAAAAAAAAAAAAAGTAACCAAAGGGCGTTCTTCGACGAGCCCTTTGTCAACCAGTCCGCCAAGGCTGCTTTTTGCAAGCAAGACTTTGGACATTCATTTCCTTTTTTTCTTCATTTGTATACACCTCTGTCTCTCTCTCTCCTCTCTTTACTTTTTTATTATACAAAAATTTAAATTTAGAATTATCTTATAAAAAAAAGATATTATGACCACTAAACTATTTTCAGGACCTCTCTTTTTTCTTTATATCCATCCAATATGGGATAAAAATATCATCCCCTCTTTTTATTATTCAGATAAAAATCCATCTCTCTCTTTTTATTCTCTCTATAATTTATATTATACTAAAAATGTTTTAATATTTCATTAACTTATATTATACCAAAAAAATAATACATATACTTATTTGATTAAAAATTTTTCCTTTGCTTTTTCCAAGACATAATTTTGAAATTCTTTTAATTTTTTATTTATTACTTATCAAATAAATTAATACAAGTGCACACATAGTATCTATCGAAACGTAAATTGAAGTGTTTGATGAATATAACAAATATTTTAAAAAATACTATTAGGTAAAAGTCAAATCTCTTTTGTTATTTATTATAAATAATCATAATTTTTTAAACAAATTTCAATGTTTTAATTTTATAAATTCAAATGTAAATTAACATTTAAATAATTATTTTTATAAATAGTACATCCCCCAATATTTCATAATGAAATTCAAACTTCATACCGCACATATGCGGTAATCGAACAGGTACTCCATAACCGAACAACCGAATAGACACTCATAACTGGATTACAAAAAAGCCACTCAGTAACCGAACAGCCAAATAGCTAAGAGACTCAAAGGAGGGAATTGTACAATTATGCATATATAAAATATAACTAGAAAATATTTTAATTATAAAAGGATATCTATACATTTTAGGGCAAAATATTTTTACTAACAGGAAAATACCATAAGCAAAATATTTTTACATGTATAAAAATACTTGAATATTAAAATATTATAAAAAATTAAATTTTAATTATAAAAATACAAAGTAAAAAAATATTTTACAAATATTTTTTGATTAGGGTCAAGCCAGAGCCTCCTTGGTCGACCCGGTATACTCCTTCCGATCTACTCCTTTTAATAATTTTATCATTAAATAATAATAATACTATAGTTTTATGGTATAAAAATACTATAACAGTATAATATGATAATTTTTTATAATATTATACTATAAAAATATTTTAAAAAATACTAAATAAATAATAATGTATACAAAATAAATAATAATTTTATTATAAAATTTTATGATTATACAAAAAATATTGAAAATATAATATGTGTTTATTTGATGAAAAATTTTTCCTTAGTTTTTTCAAACCATAATTTTGAAACTTTGAAATATTTTTAATTTTTAATATCACTGACCAAATAAATTAATATTTAATTTACACATAATTTTTATTCAATTATAAATTAAGGTGTTTGATTAATATAATAAATATTTTAAAAAATATTCAAAATTTTATAATTATTTATTGTAAATAGTTATAATTTTTTTGACAAATTTTAATCTTTTAATCTTTTAATCTTTTAATCTTTTAATCTTATAAATTTAAATTTAAATTAAATATTTTAATATTTTAATTTTTTTTATAAACCGACGTTTTATCGAAATTTAAATTTCACACTGGGTATACACTCGCACGATGTACTTTTCTTAGTATTATATACCCAACCAAAGGGTTACGTCAGAAAGTTTAGGCCAAGGGGCCCACCAAAGCAACCCCCCCAAAAAAATCAGCAGAATCCGGTCAAAGTCAAAAAAAATTTTTCGTCCTCTCTCCTGTTTTGCACCATAAGCAACATTTGTCTGTCCTCACTTTAAATGGGTGATTCCTTTCTTTTGGCTTTTCTCACTCCGCCCACAACCGGTCGTAAACCCTAACGTGCATGGCTCCCTCTCTTTCTCTCCGTCCGTCCTTCTCCTCTTTGTCCTCTAATCTCACTGATCATGTATCTCTCGCTCTCTCTTATTTTTCTTTTAATTGAACGCGGAATTAGATAATTTGCAAGGGTTTTGATTTGCCAGTTTCTCTGTCTAGGGTTTTGAGGCCGTGGTGAGTGTTAGGTTTGTTCGGAGGATGAGCAGCACGAAAACGAACCAGCGGTTAGTTGCGAGAAGCTTCGGATTCAGTTGCTCGAGAGATAAAGATATGGATGTTTGTGCCTCTGCATTGGTCGATGGAGCTGCAGAGGCATCTTCCGAATCCGATGGTTAGTTTGTTTTTAACAATTGGGGAACTTTTAATAATAATCATGAAATTTGCATTCATTTGTTCAATTTGGAGGTTTTTCTGGTGCTTGGTTGCAGATTTGGAGACAAAGGATCCTAGTATGGCAACACTGTTGGTGAACTTTGAGAACAAGTTTGATCCGTATGATGCTGTTAGTACACCCTTGTATCAAACCGCAACTTTTAAGCAGGTAAACGATTTTTGAACCTAAATCAAATTCATCAATTTAGTTTTATATAGCGGTTTGGTGTTTTTGTGTTAGAGGCATTGGTTTGATCTCGGTACCTATATTGTGTTCAGTATTCCTATGTAATGTTTGTTTAGGAAATGAATGATTATAACTATAAGTAGTGCTACATTTCTTAGTTTATGAGTACACTTTAAGCTCCATTTATTTTCAAAGGACCAAAATTTTTCATATCCATTAGGCAAATTGGAAGTGAAAGTGTTCCTTTATGTTTTAGCCTATCAAGCATGGACATAGACATGGATAAAGCAACAACTCAGCGTTATAGAAACTTAGAATATCCTAAAGTTACAAACTATTATACCATGTTGTGTCCAAATATCAAGTCTCGACATAGTGTCTGTGCAAGTGCAACTAACATTTTACCTTTTCCCTTATCAATTCAAAATTTTCTCTCCTTTTTCTACGCAGGAATAATATAATATAGCATAGGTTTAACTATATGGGCAATCATTGTTTTTCAGTTCTTTTCATCGACTCCTACCTTTCAGTTCCATTTCTCCACAAGTGCACTGGACCTTTGATATTTTAGATAAATTGGTTCAAGTTGTGGGATGCTGGTTTTTTCATTCTTATTTCTACTTTTTTATTACCTGTATTAGTTGATGAATAATTATTGTGCCTATCATCCAAAAGCACATTATCATTTGTATTGATGTGTCCTCTAATAGTGAGGACCATTTTGGTACATGCATGGGGTGCTTATTGTAGCTAGTCTATGTAATTCATTAGTCGAGTCAGAAAACAAAGGAAGCACGTTGCTTCTATTTGGAAAACATAGTATATACATAAAAGAAGAAACTCAAAGTTAGATTAAGGGAGGTTGCATCTAGATATAATGAAATCATAGAGGCAAAAAACTAGAAAGGAAGAATGTAAAGAACTAAACCATGTCAAAAGACAGGATGACATTCTAACAATCCAAGAGATTGAGCTGGTAGTCTAAGAATATTTGGATAGGAGTCTTTTCTCCTTGTATTTTCATTGTCTTTCCTCCAAATTGACCAAAAAAATGGGCATGGATTTTATTCCATTGTCTCCTCAATAACCCAAGGCAAGCCGAAGATAGCATAGAAAATATCACAAGCTGTCTTATTCTTGGGCTGAGGCCAATGAAGAAAAATGTTGATCTGTTGACTTCCTAGGCAAAAAAGGAAAATAGACATAATTCTCTTAGGAGATTCACCTTCCTTTATATCCTGTCACTTTGATCTTTGATTTCATATGAGATGATAGTTCTTCATTATAGTACTTTTCATGCCAATTAGTGCCTTCTCTACCATTAAATTACGCCATAATCAAAAGAAAAAAAGGCAAGACATCTCTAACATAGCATCATGATAGGATTTATGCCTTTAATATGATATCCTTAGGAACTTGAAAGAACAATATTAGAATTTTCTTTTTGATCTTATAACATTTCAATACAAGGAGTAATTCTTATGCTAACATAAATTCTACCGTCTGTCTCTCTTGGCAAAATTACAATGGGAATATAGAAACAATCATGAATGCTGGTCCTGCTTATTATGAGGGTTAGCTGGAGTCTAGGTTTAAAAATATACTTTTACTACAAGATTACCTTAGTTAGAAAGTTTGTTAATTGTATCTTGTTTTCTTTTACATCTGTCTATGCAGGTGCTATCTAGAAAATGTCTTTGATAGTAGCTTTTGAATGTTTAGTTGGTGCTTCTCCTTCAACTGAATGCTGGTAAGGCATGAAGTGTCTTGTAGGCATTGTGGAATTTTAACAGTTTAATTTTTGTCTGCAGCCTTCAGCAACAGAAAATGGCCCCTATGACTATACAAGAAGTGGTAATCCAACTAGAGATGCACTAGAAAGGTATATTTACCCCTTGATTTGAATAATGTTGTAGCAATCTTACAGTATGTCTAAATATATATATATTTATGCGTGCCATACTTCTTTTTTCTCTCTGTGCTTTGTTACTTTACCAGTGAGTATAATCCTGAATGTATGTTTTCAGCCTCTTGGCAAAGCTGGATAAAGCAGATCGCGCCTTTTGCTTTACCAGTGGAATGGCTGCTTTGGCCGCTGTCACTCATCTAGTTGGAACTGGTATTTTTCACCACCTTTTCGTTTTGG
Organism: Dillenia suffruticosa; assembly: GCA_033439265.1. Taxonomy (NCBI): domain Eukaryota; kingdom Viridiplantae; phylum Streptophyta; class Magnoliopsida; order Dilleniales; family Dilleniaceae; genus Dillenia; species Dillenia suffruticosa. The sequence continues at coordinate 14,188,373 of JAVTVX010000013.1, read as the reverse complement.
CATTACTTTTCTGTGACCCTTGTCTAGGTCTTCCCAGCTTTCCTGTCATTGGGTTCAAAATTATGGGGTATTAAAGAGTTGGTGGAGTTCTGTGAGCTGCAAAAATTGATATATTTGGTATGTATAGAAGTTGGTATATATCTTGAAAAGAACACTTTTTATACTTCTACTATATGTAATGTTATAAGGTGGACTGGACCATATCCTACTGGAACTTTGTTCATATCATTTTTATGTTTCTTTAGGTGTTGGCTCTACTCTAGCAAGAGTTATGTTTAGAGAGGCTTAAGAACTTGACCTGTTGAAGGAGGCTGTTTTGGCTCCATTGCCCCAAGTCGAGCTTAGTCTTTTGAAACATGCGTGGGAAGCAAAAGATTTTTTTTTTTGTTTAAATTTGAATTGTTATTTTGAGTTGAAAACGGAAGTGCTATCTTTAAATTAACAAGTTCAAATGTTATTACAGGTGAGGAAATTGTTGCTGGTGATGACATATATGGTGGTTCTGATAGGTTGCTTTCACAAGTTGTTCCAAAGAAGGGAATCGTGGTGAAGTACGTACTTTTCTTTAACTTCTATTTTTGTGCATGATATCTTGCTCTGGGTAAACATGATAATAGAAATGTTTGACACATGCAGACGAGTAAATACATCAGATTTAGATGATGTAGCATCTGCAATAGGCCCATGGACTAAGCTTGTGTGGTTGGAGAGTCCAACAAACCCTCGACAACAGATTTCTGATATTCGTGTAAGTTGGGTTTCCTTCTCTTTCAGCTTCTCTTTCACAGGCCATTGTACTTGGTTCTTTCTTCATTTTACTTCTATTAGTATCAGTAGAGAAAAGAAAACCCATGAAAAGCCTTGAGCTGTGCTTGCCAAGCTGGATGTCTGTTTAGGGGAGGGAAAGGAAAAAAATACATATCGCCAAAGAGTGATGATATTCATGCTAAAGTCTCTACCAAGGACAGGCCTTGAAAAGTTCCTGAAGATATTGGCTGATGAAGCTACAGATAAATTGGAAATGTGGTGCCTTGGACAATTGGTTAAATATTTATTAATAATCCTCATTGTATGTGGTTCGAAGCTATAGAGAAATTGGTCCTTCAATATATTAGCTTATGAAGCTGGGAGACATCAAACCATAATGGGAGTTCATTCCAATACCTTACAAGAGTCATTCCCTTGAAAAAGAACAAATGCTCTTATGTTTTTGTGAGTAATCCTACTATTTGGACAATTAGCATTTGTGATAATATTTATGTCTGTTCAATAAGAATGACTTGATAAGACATGCATTTGTGCTGAATTTAGTGCTAGTGGCAAATTTGAATGGCTATTCTGGTAAGGCATATAGATTACATTTACTATCTCATGCTGACATGGGGAATTTTTCATCTAATATGTCTTTTATCCTTTTTATTTGGCGTGTGGTGGTAATTTTCCCTGAACTTATTTTATTTTATTTTTGGTACTAATCCTGAACTTTATATGTACGTCTTTTCATTTTTTTTTTGGGTCCAAAGAGTGGCGCGGGGGGAGGGCAGGGAGGCACCCCCTGATCTATTTTTTAAAAAACTTTTACCATGTAAAATTATAAAAATTTTTACCCTAAATGAAATTCGCCCATCTGGAAAATTGTAATCCCCCCCTAAGAGTTATGATTTCACCCTTAATTTTTTTAATAAAAATTGAGCCTCAATAACAATTTTAAGATAGAAATTTTAAATGTTGTTTGCCCCTAAAATTTTTCATTTTACAAAACAATTTTAACACGACCAAACATCCCTTTAGTCTTTGAAGTTTGAACCATGTGTACACTTTTAATTGTTTTCTTTTAATTAATAAGTTAATTAATTAGTTACTAGAAGAATAGGATCATTTTTTACTACCCCTAATTTACAAAATTTCTGTACACAAATCTTTTTTTTTTTTTTTAGTTTATAATTTAAAGAATCTAAGTGAAAATTTTGTTTTACCAATACTCGAACCTTTGTCCATTACGCATATGAGTGTTGAAACTTGAACCACCATATAAAAGATAGAGTTGGTGAATTTAAGTGAAATATAACATTTAGCTTATAAATTTAGCACGCTTTTAATTGTTTACTTTTATACATATCTGATGTATTTGGAATTGAAGTATGATCCACTAATATAGTTAGACCATAAGTGTTGTGCTTATCCTAGTAGTTGTGCTTACTGACATAATGTTTTTGTTTGTTGAAATTCATTTTATAAGGGCTACATAGTTTTAAAAAAAAATCACATCATTGTGTAAAAACCAATTAATCAATTTGTTTAGATTTTGTAAATTCAGTTGTTAGATTTTATATTTTAATTTGCAAGTTTTTAATATATTTTTCAAAATAATTTAATCTCTTTAGATATTAAAATTTTTTAAACTTTAGTTTCCTTTTAATGCGCCTGAGTTATGTATCTTGTGTTGTAATCTGCCCACTGAAATTTTTTTCTGGCTTCACCCCCTGGGTCCAAATGTGATTAAGGCGCACAATTGGGGTTGGCTTTTCCCCTTACCTGTATATATTTTCATGAAACGATTAAAAATATTTACAATTTAATAGATATGTAAAACCAATGGAAGAAGTCAATGGCTTTAATGCTGAGTACATATCCTTCTTGGTTTTAATTTCAGAAAATAGCAGAGTTGGCTCATGCACATGGTGCCCTTGTGTTGGTGGATAACAGTATTATGTCTCCTGTTCTTTCGCAACCATTGGAACTTGGGGCAGGCATGAACACAAAATTCTGTGCATTTTCTCTTGCAAACTTTAGCGGTGTAAGATGTTGGCTTATGTTCTAAAAATCATGTCTTTCTTGCAGACATTGTGATGCACTCAGCAACTAAATTTATTGCCGGACATAGTGATGTCATGGCAGGAGTACTTGCTGTAAGAGGGGAAAGGTCATACCTCGTCATTTTTCTTAATTAACAAATTAGAAGATTTCTCTACCCAATTTGTTGGCTAGAGTATCATATAATTAACAAATTATAAGCTACTGTGCAGCATACCCAGTTGCACAAGAATTAACAATTCTTATGTCATAGATAGTTCTGACAATGGATCAGATTAAATGGCATTTGACGTGAAGCTTGAGTTCTCTCCCTTGTTTACCTTTGCTTCTTCTTCCATAATTGGCAGCGTTGTCTTGCATTTAAATTCACCTGGGAGGTGATCTGTGGCTGTCTATTTACTCATCTATCTTTGTCAACATTTCTATCAGATTGGCAAAGGACTTGTATTTTCTACAGAATGCTGAAGGTTCTGGGTTGGCTCCATTTGACTGTTGGATTTGCATGCGAGGTATTAAGACCATGGCTTTACGTGTTGAGAAGCAACAGGTGCTTTTTCCGAATCTGCTTGACATGTCTAGCAGTTTCACTGTGTTGTTCTTTCTATGTGCAATATTCTTGATGTTTCCAGACACTGGAAGTCTGGAGTAATGCAGACAATTTGTTTGCTTCTCCAAAAAGAAAAATGTTTTACTTGCTCTTGATGTTTTCTTTGCATGTCGTATTATATTTTTTTTTTCCACTTTGAAAATTATGGATGGGAGGTTTTTTTACTCCCTCACAGTAAGGTCTGAGAGGGTTGACATGGGGCTTTATTGGCCTGAGTAGATGAACTGAAAGATGGGTTGGAATCGGTCTCTGATAGTGGCAAAGGCTTCAGCACCTTGAGCCTGAAGCTTGGCAATGAGGACAGGAGTCGAAAAGCAAATCAATCCGAAGAGGAGCATACTGGGGGAGATAAGAATGTTCACTGATGGCTATTAATGTGCCAGAAACATTTGGATTATAATTAGGGAGAATTTGGATTTCACAGGCACTTGCAAAAGGCACTTGCACCTCATTTTGTCTTACTAAAAAAAGTAGCCCTCGTGAATTGGTGTAAAAAATGCATGGGTTTTTATACCAAACTAAAATTTCCATGTGAAAGGCTCTAAAATTCTCAGTAGACCAAAACCAGTTTGGTTGGAAATTTAAAAATTTATACTAAAAAAAGCACTTATTCTACATAAGACTTCTCCATGATGCATGCAAACACCCCGTTGGCTGAACACCTAGAACTCTGTGATTGGCTGCATAAAAAAAGTCCGATAGGAGTGATATGAAGTTTTGTAGAGAGAAGATGAGTGTTTAGAATACTCCTTTTAGCGATTTTCAGTTGATTTGGAGGGAAAGCAATTGAAGAAATTTTGAGGGCATGGAGAATTCCGTGACTGCTTTTGTGGATAATATTATGAGGTGTTTGTGTTTTTGCTCAACTTTGAAGTGTTTTGATTATTTTGTAGGTGTTGTTGATTTTATGGATCCCTTTTTGTTGTAGACCGATTAGTGAGCACCTCCTTGGTGCTCTTCCTCTTTTTTTTTTGTATTTCTTTTATTGTCAGTTCAAGTCTTTCTTTTCCGGTAAGAAAAAGAAGGAAGTCTTCATTTTTCACTTGATAATATCCCAATACTTAGGTGCACATGCTCCTATGGACTTTTTAGGACAATTAATTCATTAACGGCATGGATAGAGTGTATTTGACCATATAATATTTTTTGATAAGTTGTCTGTGTCCTTATTCCAATCCTTATCACATCACATTCTCAAAAAGCTGCTGAATGACTTGCCATTTTGATGTAAATGACTGGATTCATCTTTTACATCTAAAAGTTTGTTTAACTGTTACAGGAGAATGCACAAAAGATTGCTGAATATCTCTCCACCCATCCACGAGTGAAGAAAGTAAACTATGCTGGCCTTCCTGGTCATCCTCTGCATGCTTTGCATTTTAGTCAGGTACTTTAATTAGGGAAAACAGATGAACAACTTTTTCCTAGTTGCCACTCTCAGTTGTTTCTGTGATTGTTAAGAGTTACATGTCTTGAATAGCTCTATCATCTATCTACTGTAGGCAAAGGGTGCAGGATCTGTCCTCAGCTTTTTGACTGGTTCTTTGGCTCTTTCTAAGCACATTGTTGAGACTACCAAGTACTTCAGCATAACAGTCAGTTTTGGTAATAATTCTTCCCAGTCTTACATTGATATGCCATTTTTGATTATCCCTCACCATTTCTTGCCATGATAATCAGTTTGGTTTTTGGTTCTAAGATTTTGAACATGCAGTGGGGTATTAGGAACTAAACTTCTGACGCACAAGGAAGGAAATTGAACAGTCCCCTTGCATTGATTTTAGCTAGAAATTTGGAATCTTAAGTGGTCCTTCTCAAGGCTTTTTGTTGCAATATGAACTATTGGAAAAAGATTTTAGAAACACTCTCTTGAAACCCTGGTCTTGAGGTTCTTTCTCTTGATGCCCTTGATTTCTTTCTACATAACAGCAAGAACTCTGAGGACAGATTTTAGTAACACTTGCTAGAAATTCTAGAAACCCTACACTCCAGGCTTTTTTGCTTGATTTGATGCCTTAACTTGTTTCCACCTTAACAATGTTACAAGAGGCTTGGGCGATTATGTAGACACCATCTTTAGATGACTGCATATCCGCTGTATGAGATACTTAGATTGGTCAACAGGCATGGGCGAATATCTTCATAAAACTCCTTTGACTCAATTTTGGTGCTAATTGTTGGATGCATTTCCATGGGCAGGCAGTGTGAAGTCACTTATAAGTATGCCTTGCTTTATGTCCCATGCAAGCATTCCGGCTGCAGTTCGTGAAGCTAGAGGTTTAACTGAAGATCTTATTCGCATCTCTGTTGGAATAGAGGATGTGAATGATCTCATTGCCGATTTGGACCATGCCCTTGCAACAGGACCTGTATAATTCTAAGAAAATATTTGACCTTGTGAAGCCATTTTGATTACCATGATCACTTCAAATCAGCAAATTAACGGGGACCATTCTACATTTATTGCTCCAACATTGGGCGTGATTGGAATGTGTGATGAGCATGTTGGCCGTTCTTCCCCACAGCATTGGAGCGTGGTGGCCGAAGTTCTTTCTGCACAAGGGTCTCTTTCCTCCCTGACCGCTTCTTATTTGAAATTATTGCAACAGCTCATCAGTTGTCTCGATGTTTCACATTTTGAAGGACATATACTGCGCTGTTGGGTATTTTCATATTTAAGTGGAAATTATTTGCAGCAGAATGGGCACTCGTTTGGGCTTTTGCCTTTCTGAATGTTTATCAATATGGGAATTTAGTAAATGTAGTGTAATCAAAACCAAATTTGTGTGGAGTAAGAAATGAAGTTGTTAGACGTGTGTCAAAATTAAATTGTAGTTAATCTGGTGGTTGCATTTTTCTTTTAATTGCACGCATGATGAACATGAAAAAAAAAATCAGTTAATCCGGTGGTTGGCAGAATAAATACATCATGGCTGTTGCAGATCCTTTTTGATCCACCAACGGAAGTAAAATTCTATTCTCTCTCTCTCCATTTGGGGATGGAAAGACTTGAGAAAAATGAGCTGGAAATGTAGAGAAAGTGGAGTCTTCCGAGATTTGAAAGAAACATGTCATGTTGTGTGAGTTGCATTTCAAGATTAAGAAGCCATACCATTCTTTCATCAAATGAAATGGGAAAGACAATAATGTTATATAAGTGAATGATTGAAATAGAAAACTTTCTTTTTTTTATCAATTTAATAATTCTAAAAAATTTATCTAAGAATTTACACCTTAATGTGTGTGTGGTAAGAAAATGAGTTGAAAAATACATCTTCTCATTTCTGGAGGATAATCTTTGCTCCCAAATGGAGAAAATATTATTCTAGTTGCATGTAAGGGAACAAAGGGAAAATCCCCCCAGAAAAACCCATGTTTTCCTACTTCCTATTTTGATTTCTTGGTTCCTCTCTGTGTTTGCCATGGCTGACAAGCAGGAAAGAAAAATCCCACCTCTTCGGTCCTCAAGATAAACATCTTCCTAGCGGATAATCCCCCTCAAGTCCTTCACAACTCCAGATTCGAATTGACTGAGGAATCGATAGGAACCAACAACATCAATCAAAGAAGAGAACCGAGTCCCGGCCGCTGGAAAAAACCGAGAAACTTCATTACGGCTTTGAACAGAACCTTCATCTTCTAAAAGCAAAATTAATTGGGTGCAGAAGCTGATTTGGATTTTCAAAGAGAAATTCAAAGTTCTCAAAAATGAATTTTGTTGGGGGTAGATTGAGTGAGTTTAGAAAGGGATCGTTGGATGCTGGCATTAGCTGGAAAATTTAAGAGTTCTAATGCTTTAGGGATGTGTTATTTAAATTTTTGGGGGAAAAATTAGGGTAAATATTTAATTGATGAATGGTAACCGGAGGAGGAGAAATTGAAAAATGAAATTGAACTTGAACGTGACGCCGTCCAACTCAATAATGTCGATGCCCTTATTTAAATTTATTCATTTATTTTTTGGTTTTTAATGTTTTTTCCTTAGCAGATGTTCAAAAATGAAATTTTCAAAAGCATTATAGGTGATAATTAAAAATAAGCTATATAATGTAATTTGGGTTTGTTAATTTATTATGTTAGGGGAAGAGTGAGGATTGATAAAGGGATAAGTTTATGCCCTCAATTTGTTTGAGAAGCCCAGTCATGCCGAATATGATTAAATTTTAGGAGCTAAATATTACCCTTTCACATGCTACTCAACCATTCAATAGAGAGAACAAAATTTATAACATTTTCCTTTAAAAAACTACCTTAACACACAAATGTTCCAAAGAAGACAGACTAACGAAATTTGGGGTTGAGAATATTCCCCCCCCCCCCCAAAAAAAAAAAAAGAAAGAAACATTAAAGAATGCCAAAAGGGAAAAATCCCCATGTCTAACCCATGCTCAATCACTTCCAGATCAGTAAAACAAAATTGGAATGATTTCTTTTCTCATTTTTTTTTCATTTTTTTAATGTAAAATGTGTACAGATCTCTAAATGATAGAATTCTATCTTTTCCTAAAAATTTCTCTGCAGCCTGTCTGTGCGAACGAGCATTTAGGAAAAAAAAAATGGAGAGAGGGGCATAAAGATAGGGGCAAAAGTTAAAAAGAGAGGCATAAAGATGGGGGCAAAGGTTATGTAATTTTTTCTTGTGCAAACAAATAAAAGGGTCTCCCAATGATTTGAATAATCAAACCACAGTGAGACCACTGTATCTTGGTCTTGTTCTATCAGGTGAAAGCCCTACTTCTAATGCCTTTCTCTTGTTTGTGCTTCTGGTTGCTGTTGGAGTTGTTCTTGTGGAATTTCATTTTCTTCTTTTTGCGATTGAATAATCTTCTGTTCTTCTGATTTTTCTTACACTTGCTGTTTTTGAGGCTCTTGATGATCCTTATATTTGGCTTTCATCATATGGGGTCTCAGTCTATTGACATCTGATAATTGAACTGGTCTGAAGAAAAATTCTTCTGCACCTTCTTCTAAACATCTGATCAACAATTCAAGCAATTCCCATTAATCCCATGACAAATAAAAACCAAATTTGCAATTGTTGGATTTATATGCACATACACATGCGGAAGCGTGCAAATATTTTCGGAATCATAAAAGGTTAGGGTTTTTGGGCATACCTCAAAAGTAGATTGCAAATTAATCTGGGGAACCGCGAACCTCGATCAATCGACCTCGCCGTCGGGATGATAACCACGAAATCGAGCTATCACCGCAGCACCACGACACCTCAATCGAATCCGGTGACTAATTCTCTTCGCAGAATTTTTCCCTCTTTCTCTCAATTGTCTCCTCACAATTGTTTTTGTTCAACCTTTGAAAAATGTGCCTCCTAGGATTTACCCTAGTTTCCATATTCCTCCGTCACCACAAATGGTAGGGAATTCAAATCCCATCAGTTACCATTTGTGCATATGGAAAGTGGGTTAATTTCCTTTTTCCAAATAAAGAAAGATGTCCCACGTGGGCATTCATTCCTTCATCTCCCACTTGCACACGAGGGCATTTTCATCCATCACGAGATCACAACTCATGCGATCTCATGTATCACCCTTCTGGATTTTCATACTAGATTGGGTGTCGTGCGACTGGCGAGTACACCTGCAAATAAAGACTTCTCGATGCACCTGTTAGGATGTTCGAGGAGTCGTCGTTAATAATAAAACATCTCGTTGTACCCCAGACTCATCACATTTACATCCTTCGAGTCACTTTCCTCATCGAAAGTCATCCCCAATATATCCTCGAATGTGTATTCACTATTACGTTTTTATCCCAACGTGGATATACGTAACAGACCGGTCGGTGAATACAACACAACGATGTAATGTAGATTGGTCTTCCTTTCCCAAACTCGAATCCATCGATCTCAATTCAGCTGCTTTCCTAGACCTGCCCCTTAGACCTCAATTTATCTTTCGGGCCATAGGTAAACAGACTAAAGTAGCAAACACTGAATCAAGACTTCTAGAGACAGTTGAAAGTAAAATAAGGGTACTTGAGATCCCACCCAATGGATCTCGGGTCTCACACAGTGGGAACGGGGATCATGAATAGATCATCGTCTCATATAATTGCTCCCACTATCACTAGTCGTCATCACACGCGGTATGAAACGCGTGCCACAGTGTTAATCCCTTATTTCTCAAAAGGGCATATGTCAGATTTCTTAACACTGTGCAGATACGGGACTCAGTCTACACATAAGACTCTACCCAGAGATCTCAGAGAGAGTGTCTCAGAGACAATATCACTATCGCAGGTGATATCTGAGATCTCAAATCTGGCTACTCACAGGCAACATGGATGTGGGTATCTCCATGTCGGTCATATCCCAAATGACCTCATCCTGAACACATATCAGGGCGACTTTTGTTCTAGCTGGGCCACTCTCAATGCCTCTTACGACTAGAAACTGTCTCATCTCCACTCACTCAGAGTTGGAGGTAGTCGCTCGTGTGAGAGAGTCGACCTCACCTGCCTGACATATATTTTATCACATCAAATATACATGATATAAATAAGTGCATTATTTAAGAAAATATAAATGTGACTGAATAATGCACAAAATCATATATAAAAATATAATAAGCATCACATCGTCGGTTTAGTACAATGAGAAAAATCAAAATATTCCCAAACCCAAAGACTCTCTATGTGCTATAAATGAGTCTCTAGTGATGGGTTTGGTGAAGGGGTCAGCCACCATGCAATGTGTCGAGATGTACTTGACGGTCACTTCACCCTTCTCGATGATGTCTCTAACAAAATTATATCTGATGTCTATGTGTTTGGTCCTACTATGATACTTAGGGTCTCGAGTATAGGCGATAGCAGCCTGATTATCACAGTAAATCATCACTGGCCTCCCACTATCAGCCACAACCCCTAAGTCATCTAATAGTCTCCGGAGCCAAACACTCTCCTGAACTGCGACTGAGCAAGCCACGAACTCAGCCTCCATCGTAGATAAAGCTACACAGGTCTGCTTCTTGCTGCTCCAAGAAATGGCACCGCCATTGAGCAATAAGGCAAAACCTGATGTCGATTTGCGCTTATCCAGATCACCACCCCAGTCGGCGTCTGAATATCCTATGAGGCGCAAATCCCCTCTCCCATAACACAAGGAGTAGCTCGCAGTTCCCTTGAGATATCTAAAAATCCTTTTCACTGCTCTCTAGTGACCCCTTCCAGGATTTGATTGATATCTACTCACCAGACCGACTGCGTAACATATGTCTGGTCGTGTACACAACATCGCATACATTAGACTTCCCACTGCGCTGGAATAAGAGATTTTACGCATCTCCCTTATATCTTCCTGAGTTTTCGGGCACATCTCAAGACTCAAACCATCACACTTGGCGATTGGAGTATCAATGGGATTACAATCACTCATCCCAAAGCGCTCGAGAATTTTCTTAATGTAGGTCTCTTGTGTAAGAGCCAACATTCTTCTCGATCGATCTCTCTGGATCTTAACTCCAAGGATGAACTCAGCTTCACCCATGTCGATCATGTCGAAACTCAATGACAACCAAGCCTTGATCGTCATCATATACTGAATGTTGTTCCCAGCCAACAGTATATCGTCCACATACTGGGACAGAATCACAAAAGAGTTATCAGATCGTATCATGTAAACACAATGATCCTCCTCGATCATTGTAAAACCATAAGATATCACCTTCTCGTAGAATCTTAGGTACCACCGCCTGGATGATTGCTTTAGGCCATATATCGACTTCCGAAGTCGACAGACATTGTCTTCATGACCTACTAGAACGAACCCAGAGGGCTGCTCCATGTAGATCTCCTCATCCAGATTTCCATTAAGGAAAGCGGTTTTTACATCCATCTGATGCAACTCTAGATCCATGCTCGCGACAATCGCCAAGAGTAGACGGATCGATATAAATTTGACTACGGGAGAGAAAGTCTCCTCGTAATCAATGCCCTTTGTCTGTGTGTAACCCTTGGCTACTAGACGGGCTTTGTATCTTTCCACCGATCCGTCGGCCTTTCTCTTGATTTTGAGAACCCACTTGTTCCCTATGGCCCTTCTATCCTCAAGTAGGTCAACTAGGTCCCAGACCCCGTTGACCCTCATTGATTCCATCTCCTCTTTCATGGCCTCTAGCCATTGGTCCTTCATAGAACTCTCGAGAGCCTTCTCAAAGGTTTGAGGTTCTTCATCATCCTCAGGAGTCACGATGAGGATCTCATCCTCTATCGGAAAATGACGTCGGGGTACATGTCCCCGACTACTCCTATGAGGAGGAGGAGCCTCCTCACCTCGAGATGGGTCACTCCCACTAGGAACAAGATCCTTTTCAGGCTCTTGGGTCCCTCCTCTGGGCTCAGTTGAGCCGTCAGACTCACTCATCTCATAAAAGGTAAAATCCTGGTCGATTTCGCCTCTCTTAGGGAAATCATTTTCCAGGAACGTAGCATTACGAGATTCGATCTCGGAGACCGTGCCATCCGTACGTTCACCTAGGAACACATGTCCCTTAGAATGTTCAGAGTACCTTACAAAGATACATTTCTTTCCTCGTGGGCCTAACTTGCCGTGTGGGTGCGAGGAATCGTGAACGTATGCGGCACAACCCCATGGTCTCAAATGGCTAAGGTCAGGCTGCCTCCCTGTCCAAAGCTCGTATGGGGTACTGACTACGGACTTGGTTGAAACACGGTTAAGAACGTAGGCGGCAGTCAACAATGCGTCTCCCCAATGGGAGATAGCCAAATTGGCTTACGCCATCATCGATCTTACCATCTCCAACAAAGTCCTATTCCTTCTCTCAGCTACCCCGTTCTGCTGGGGAGTAGCAGGAATAGTCAACTGTCTCGTAATGCCCTTCTCGAAACAGAGCTCTTTAAACTCCTCAGACAAGAGAGTTTTAATTCTCAAGTCTAACTGGTTTTCTACCTCGCTGATATACCTCCTGAAGCAATTTAATGCCTCAGACTTGTGCGAGATAAGGTAGACGTAACCGAAACGCGTGTAATCATCTATAAACGTAATGAAATACGTGGCTCCGTTTCGGGCTCTCACATTCATAGGTCCACAAATATCGGAGTGGATCAATTGCAATGGGGTCCCAGCCCTCATTGCTTTTCCAAATGGTTTTCTCGTCGCTTTGCCGGCTAGGCAAAACTCACATAAGGGCAACTCGATCCGGGTTAGCGGGCCCAACAAGCCACTCGTAGCTAACCGGTTCATTCTCTCTTGCCCTATGTGGCCAAGTCTACTATGCCAAATAGAAACATCATCAACTACGCTATCAGATGTATACGCAATAAAAGACAAATCAGAAATTTTATTAAAGGAAACCAAATCCAACGCATAAAGTCCATCATGGACTAAACCAGTACATAAAACAGAGTTATCGTAAATGACAGAAATACTCAAATTTCTGAAAATGACAGAGAATCCTAAACGATCTAAACAAAGGACAGAAATGAGATTCCGCCGAATCTCAGGAGCATACAGCACATGATGCAGGTATAGGACTTGGTTACTTGGCAGCATCAGCTTGCATGTACCAATCCCCTTCACAACCACAAATGCTCCGTTCCCCACGTACAGCCTTCTCGCTTGGGGACTCAATCGGCGGAACTCCACATATGCGCTCCTATCTCGAGCTACATGGTCGGTGGCTCCTGAGTCTACAATCCACAAAGGAGAAGAGTTAGTAAGCATCACAGTGGATGAAACATAATTCATACCATGTAAAGAAGAAGGATATACCTTTCGCTCGCCACACTCGCGAGCGAAATGCCCAGATTTGCCACAAACGTAGCATCGGACTTTGCTCTTGTCGAGCTCCTTCTTCTTACGTGTCTGCCCTCTATCAACGGTTTTTGCTGCTGGCTTCCTCTTAGCCTGGCTAGGTTTCTTGTCATATTTGCGCCATTTGCGCTTAACGCCCTTGGAGCCCTTACTCGACTCCGCCACATAGGCATGACCAGAAACCGACCTAGCCACCTCCTGGCGCTCCTCCTCGAGCTCACAATGCCTACGCACGTCCATGAAAGTACGAATACTCTCAGTGTGCGTGAGGTAGGTCTTTACAACATCCCAGGAGTCAGGCAAGGACTGGATTACTCCCAGTACCTGAAGCTCATCAGACATTGGCTCCCCCATGTTCTTTAGAGAAGCGATCATACTTGACATATGCATTAAATGCTGTTTCATGCTATGATCGGGTCTCTTCTTATAGGTGATAAACCTATAAGTCAGCATCCTCAGCTTAGGAGCTGACCGGGAGCCAAGGTGCTCTCTCAGAGCACTCCAAACCGACATCGCAGTAGGATACTGCTCGTACACTGGAATCAGATCATCGTGCATGCTGCTAAGGAGGATGACCCTAGCTTGGCCATCCTTCTTCTTCCATGCACGATACGCCTCCTCATCCAGTTTCGCCTGAGGCGTATCACCCACCCCGGGGTCTGTCATCTCATGTAATAGAACCTCCGCTAGGTCCTGCTCCTCGAAGACAAATTGAACTTTACGGTGTCAAATCTCATAATTGTCACCGTTCAACTTGTCTCCCTTAACGAGATCAAGTACGATACTCTTTGTCGCAGCCATTGTCTCTGTCACACAGAAAGAAAGAGACGTTAGTGACTAATAATGCTTATTTTCACAATTTCGTACACCCTACGAATTAACAATCCAAAATGAATCGAGTATTGACCCTAAAGTGAGCATATGAGTCAACGGACACCATACACCACAACCCGGGACCTCATCTCATCATCCGGACTTTAATTCGGTGCACAAAATCCCACAAATAGTCACATATATGCATATAGGACCCCCAAAAAAATTGAAAAAATCAATTTTGGACGACCTGACGCGCCGCCGGGGTTCCCCACGCGCCGCCGCTCGCCGGCGGTGCACTCCACGCGCCGCCGGCAGCTTACTGCACGCGCCAGACGCGCGGCGCGCTGCTCACGCGCTGCCACGCGCCACGCGCGGCTCGGCTCACCCGCGCCCAGTCGCGGCGCGTGGCTCACGCGCCTCACGCGCTGAGCCGGGTCAGACCGGGTCGGTCAACGGGTCAGGGTTGACCCGACCGACCCGGTCAAACGGTCCGGGTCTGACCCGTCGGGTCGGTAGCGGGTCGGTCCGGGTCAGGGTCCGACCCGACCGCCACCGCCATCCCGCTTCACGCGCCTGTGTGGCGCGTGCACTGCACGCGCCTGCTGGACGCGCCCACTGGCGCGTGCTCGTCACGCGCCTGCGGGTCTGGGCTTCTTCTTCTTCGCCCGACGGGTCCTGCAACGGGTTTTTCGACCCGATTCTCCGAGAACCCATTTCCGGCTAATTTTTACGACGGTTTCTGCCGGAAAATATATTTGGACTTCCCATAACTATTTCGCACTCGTTTTTTTTGAATGATTCAAGCCCTAAACACGGCGAATCATATATCCAAATTTTGGCCCTCCGCAGCCTCGCCGGAAATCCCAGTTTCCGGCAGCCAATCAATGCAAAATGCATGTTAAAACGTAGATCCATGCACATGGAACACTAATATGCCATTTATTTAGATCAATGATCCCTCTACACGGATAGATTTAGGTTTTAAGTTTTGGGCACCCTTAGGGTCGAAAACTTTAACTTCAATTTTCATCGCTTAAACATGCTCCAAAAATTCAGAAAAAATTATATTTGAGATCTACGTGACTTGGGTAACGTCACGGTATATTCGGATTCACGAAACTCATCCGTGATCCGAAACCCCTTTTTTGCAACCCCATATTTTTTCTACCCAAAAAATATTCCGAAAATAATTTTAATAAATCCAACCCTACGTTCTGATACCAATGTTGGATTTATATGCACATACACATGCGGAAGCGTGCAAATATTTTCGGAATCATAAAAGGTTAGGGTTTTTGGGCATACCTCAAAAGTAGATTGCAAATTAATCTGGGGAACCGCGAACCTCGATCAATCGACCTCGCCGTCGGGATGATAACCACGAAATCGAGCTATCACCGCAGCACCACGACACCTCAATCGAATCCGGTGACTAATTCTCTTCGCAGAATTTTTCCCTCTTTCTCTCAATTATCTCCTCACAATTGTTTTTGTTCAACCTTTGAAAAATGTGCCTCCTAGGGTTTACCCTAGTTTCCATATTCCTCCATCACCACAAATGGTAGGGAATTCAAATCCCATCAGTTACCATTTGTGCATATGGAAAGTGGGTTAATTTCCTTTTTCCAAATAAGGAAAGATGCCCCACGTGGGCATTCATTCCTTCAGCAATATCCTTATGTAAATTGAATTTCAGATTTCTTTCCTCACCTTCTGATTCTTCAAGGCACATTCTCAGATGACATTATCACTACCGGTATGTTTCTCAATGATGAAGATTCCTGAAAAGAGAGATACATATCAAGTCAGTTAATTCCTTTGATTCATCAGTATTTTCAATCCAGGAAAATGGAAAATTATCCCAATAAATTCCTATGGATCAAATTCATCAGGTAGTATCGTCGATCAAGCAAATGACAAAATTTTTGACAGACCCATGTGGGTAAAGATATTATTTTTGAACCATGTGACTAAAAATCAATCTGGGAAGCAAAATCCTGATCCAAAAGATTTTCCACTGGAATATTTACCACAAAAAGAAAATTTCAAAAGTGGTTATGAAAAGAAAAGATCGAGAAAAAGAGAAATGTGAAATGATACTAAAAGGTAAAGACAAAATGAATAAAAACCCGCAGACTTTGATTTTCTTTAACAACTCATATCCGGTCATTCCAGGCATACAATAATCTGTAATAATCAAATTCACTTCCATTTCCTGGGAAAAAAAACACAAATTCAAGACAAATTTAGAGAAATTAGGGGAAAAAAAAGGAATCAAAAGGGCAAATGCTTGAGAACCCAATAGGAAAAAGAAATCAAGCCTGATGATTATTTGGAGAAACTGAAGGTTTATTGGGATAATTTTGGTCATCTTCGTGAAAACCCAGAAATTCTAATGCTTTGCTACCAGAATCCACTGTTGTCACTCCCTTTAAAACAACATTGAAAAAAGATACACAAATAAGGAAAAATATTAAAACACATCCTTAAATGTAATTCCCAATAACAACAATTTCCCAAATTTGTCATCTAGAGGGAGCGAGAGACTAAGTTTAATTAGTACCTTGATAAGAAGAGGTCTTGAGAAGCCTTTCAATGAGTTTTCTTTCTATTAGACTGTCATCAACAGCTACTACATGGAATTGTGACTCTGTTGCTATACCTCCCATTTTGAAGCCAAAAATCAAAGTAATAGAGGAAAAAAAGAAACGAGCTTTTGCTCTTGTTTGTTGAGACTCTGAGATTTGTGATTATAGAGAGAGAGAGAGATGGTGACGGTTTCTAATGGATAGGAGGTGATGAAAAATGTAATGAAAAAAGACCCACCAAAAATCCACAAATCAGAAAGCAATCTCAGACCAGATTTCATCCGAATCTCCACAAACTTTTTCCCAAGTTGAGTTTTGAATTAGAGGCCAAGCAAGTGGCACACATAATATAATATTATTAAAAATTTGAAAGAAATCTAAAAAAAAAAATTAAAAATAAAATACTCTGATTTGTTTTTGGGCTGGGTTGCTATTTTAAAAAGGCTCCTTGAGCGATTCAGGAAGATGTGGATTTTATGGGTCAAAAAATTATATGTAAAGAGAGGAGTTTTGTTCTGAATTAATATAAAAAATAAAAAAAAAAATTTAAAACAATACTTTTCAAAAAATATTTCTAAATTTAATACACTTATGTCGTGATTTGAAGTCATGATATGAATAGTACCATGTCGTGACTTGAAATCACGACATGAGACTGTGATGAATAGTGTCATATCGTGATTTGAAGTCGCGACATGGTACTATTCAATGAACAGTAATGTCGTGACTTCAAGTCACGACATATATGTGTTAGTTTTGGAAATATTTTTTGAAAGGTATTGTTTTAAAAATTTTTTTTATTTTTGAGATTAATTCGGAACAAAACTCTAAAGAGAGAAGTGAAAAAAAAAATAAAAAAATAAATGAAAAATGAAAGCAAAAGGGGAAGTTGTGAGGTGGGGGAGAGTAGAGGTGGGGTATGACCCACGAAAATCCTCCTTGGAGATACAGATGATGTCACCTGACTTGCCTTTTACTCTCTCTCTCATGGGGGGAGAGAGAGAGAGCGTGCCGTTCCTTACCATATCTTGGGCTATTGAGGGTAACTTTGTTATGACACCGAGCTGAGCTCGGGTATGACAATACCCGATTTCGGTTTGAGTTTACGGTAGGTGAGATCGAGCTTGTTGAGTTTGTAGAGAGAGAGAGAGAGAGAGAGAGAGAGAGAGAGAGAAGGAGATCATACCATCGATCGATTACGATAGTGAGAGGGAGGAGGAGATCGCAGGCTCGGCTGGGAAAAGACTTTCGATCGATCGCGATGGTGAGAGGAGAAGGAGATCGCCGCGATGGTGAGAGGAGAAGAGGATCATAGGCTCGACTGAAAAAAGACCTTCGATCGATCGCGATGGTGAGAAGAGAAGGAGATCATCGATTGATCGCGAAGGTGAGAGAAAGAGATCGCAGGCTTGGCTGGGAAATGAGAATGGGTTAGGCTCCTGACTAAATAAGAGGGAAATGCATCCAAGAAGCTCAGCGAGCCTTCAAGCTTGACTGAATATGGGCTCGAGCTCGAGCTCGAGACAGGACTCGCTGAGCTCAAGCTTTGACTAGTTAGTGTCACGGGTACCCATGACACTACTCGGGTATCATAATAGCCCTAGTTGAGGGAGGATAGTGAGTGTATGAGAGTTAGGGTTGTTATAATACCCGGATAATATCACAGGTATTCATGATACTATTCGGTCAAAGCTCGAGTCTAAGCTCGGTTGTCAAAGCTCGAGTCTGAATTCGGTCAGCTTGAGCTCAGGTTGAGCTCGAACCCGAGCTCAAGCCTATATTGTGTCAAGATTGAAGGCTCATCGAGCTATCCATAAATATGAAATTACATATATGCCCATTCTTGATTTAATATCTCATTTACAAATGTAATTTTATATCTCATTTACCCTAGCCTTTTGACCCATTCTCATTTGGCTGTAGCCCTAATCACCATCGAAGTTCGAAGGTCTCCTTCTCCTCTCACCACGGTGACATAGCTCTCGCCTCTCGAGTCTCAATCTTGAATCAAACTTCCAGCTGTGTGCGATGAAGATCTTGCTTTCGTCTCCATCGCTACTATAATTTCATTGCTCAAAGGTCGAATCCCTAATCGCGATTGAATTTCGAAGATCTCATTCTCCTCTCACCACGGTACCCTAATTCTCACCTCTTGAGTCTCAACCTCGAATCGAATTTCAAGCTGTGTGTGTGATAAAGATCTTGCTTTCATCTCCATCACTACTGTAATTTTACTGCTCAAAGGTCGAATCAAAGGTAAACCCCCCATCTCCCTCTCTCTCTATGGTTTTTGATTTTTTCTCTCGTCAAGTCAAATTTCAAGATCTCGGATTCAAAATTTGTGATTTTTACTCTCTAGGAACTAGTTGAATATGGTGAGGAAGATAATGCTCTTAGATTCAAATTTTGTGATTTTTGCTCTCTAGAGTTGCTAGTGATGCTTATGAGGTATCTCGACGTCTGGTATGATCCCTGGTTTGGGTTCAAGCTCGGGTATGATCTCGAGTTTGGGCTCGAGCTCGAGTTTGGGTATTATCTCGAATTCGAGTTTGAGCTCGAGCTCCAATCCAATCTTGCACCCGTGATACTCACAACACTCAAGCTCGAGCTTCTTCATGACTCTTCGAGTTGAGTTCAAACTCTAGAATTACATCCTCAACGAACTTGAGCTCAAGCTCGAGCTCAGCTAAAAAAAAATCGAGCCGAGCTTGGATATTGATAATACTCGACTTGCCTTAAGTGTCATAACACCAAAAGTGATGGCAATTGTGTTTGATTCCCTTTCTAAGATTTGTTTTCCTTGGCCATTTAATGTCTCCGCCCCCCGGTCTCCACCTCCATTCATTCATCTCACCTTCGCATCCCAATCCTATCCAGTTGCACACATTTTCGTGCATTTTCCCACTCTCACCACTTCCCCCTTGTTGGTCAATTTCTCACTTGGATCCCTTTAATCATACCCATTATATTTATATTTTTCTTTGATTATGAAAAGGCACATGCTTGTGTATCCATAATGAAAGATAATTTGTATACCTACATACATGCATACGTGTGGATGAATGTCTCCTGCTATGTATGAGGGGACCAAAAAAATAATATACGTAAAGTGTACTAAAATAAGACTCATAAATCAACATTAATTTATGAAAAAAAAAACTAAAAATTTGAAGGTTGCTTTCAAGATTTTTGCACACTCGGGAATGTGTGACGGTCAATTGATAAAAACTTTGTTGTTTTCCCTAGGAGTGAAAAAAATGTGCATGTACTGTTAGAATTGCTTTGAGTACTACCTATTTCTTTTCTGTATATTTTTAATCCAACATTATTTGTTTTCTTTTGATAATAATATGGCGTCTCGCCATATTTCTCTAAATTGTGTGAAAACAAAAAACAATAAGGTTATTAAAATCACAAACTTCATTGTTCCTTTCTAATGGAACCTTTTAATAACATTTTTTTCCTCGTGGGCTATATAAAGTAAAGTATAATAATCCAATATGATGTGCTTTGTGTTTGAAGTGTAAAAATGTCATGTTATTCATAAAATCTTCCCTCAGGAAAGTGGCAGGTAGATGTTATGTTGTAACGATCACATATCCAAATGATAATTACTGGGCTAAGCTTTGACTCTTTTGATGGTGATCTTAACCAACAAAATTCTGAACAATACCCAAAATAGAAAATTGTATTAGAATTTGATTATAAATATTTTTTGACGATATAAATATAGTGCAATCTAATTTCTTATAAAAGACGATGTTACTTAATAATGGGTCAAAACTAGGCAATAACACCTCTTACTTTACCAAATTGTAAAAGGTTGCTTGATTCTAGTTAATCAGGATGGGTTTTGAAATATTTTGATACGTAGAAAAATTGGGTTTTGATTGGAATGTGTATGTGCATAGTCCAATGACGGGGATGTTGGTTTATTGTGGGGAACTAAATGTAGTAGAGAAGATGTTTGAGGAAAGTTGTGTGAAATATCTGGTTTCATGGTGTTTTCTAATTATTGGTTATGTTTAAAATTGATAGTCCATTAAAGTTTGGAAGCTTTATCAAGATAGTGAGATAAAATGAGATGGGATGATTTGTATGGTCCTTCGCTCAACGTGCAAGAAGGTTTTGAAACCCTCCCCCACCCCCGAAGGAAAAAAAAAAATTAAGTTAGAAATTTTATCAAACACTACTCAATGATAGATTTCTACCGTATATTAATGAACACCACCGAATACTTCCCAATTCATTAAAATTAAAAACTTAATGGAAGTTTCTTCTTCAAAAATTAGACTTTCTTCGGTTGCAATGCAAGATGAGATTATCGTTTAGTGGTGGTGCTAGGGTAGAGGCTGTTGAAGATAGAGGTTGAACAGTAAAACTATTATGACACTCAAGTCGAGTAGGGTATTATCAATTTCTGAGCTCGGCTCGATTTTTTTTAGTAAGTTCGAGCTCAAGCTCATCAAGTTTGTAATTCTAAAGTTCTAGCTCAACTCGAGGTCAAGACTCGAGAGGCGAGAGCTAGGTCGCCATGGTGAGAGGAGACCTTCGAACTTCGATCGTGAAATAAGGGCTACGGTCGAATGAGAAAGAATGGGTCAAGGAGTGAGGGTAAATGAGATGTAAAATTATATTTACATTATCTAATTTTTTTAAACACAAAAACGATTATATGCAATTTATTAAATTAAGCAAGAATATATACGTAATTTTATATTTATCGGGTAGCTTCACGAGTCTAGCTTGACATATTATGGACTTAAACTCGAGCCAAGACTGGTCAAGCTCGAGCCGAACGAGTTCAGGCTCGAGCTACCCGTCACACAACCCGGAGAGATTGTGTGGTTTAATTATTTTTTTATTTCGATTGTTCTTTTTATCAGTCTTGTGGATTTGGTGAGAGAAATCGCACCGTAGAGCACGCGTCACGCTAGGTGTCGCTGTACATGTGGCATCATCTCATTGGTCCTTTGATTGAAAAGACAGGACGGCCAATTTTCCCCGCTCATTTTTCAAATCCATCGAAAGAGCCTTTTCTCTCTCGGTAAAATTTGGGTCTCTCTGGTTGATTGTGTGTGAACAGATGCAAATCTTCGTGAAACCCCTAGCCGGAAAGGCGATCACTCGAGTCGAGAGTTCTGACACCATCGACAACATCAAGCCGAAGATCCAAGACAAGGGGAGTATTCCTCCGGATCAGCAGAGGTTGATCTTCGCCAGAAAGCAACTCAAGGACGGCAGGACCTCGCCGATAACAACATCCAGAGTAGTCCACCCTCCACCTGGTCCTTCGTCTCCCTGGTGGGATGCAGATCTTTGTCAAAAACCTCGTTGGGAAGACGATCGCCCCCGAAGTCGAGAGTTCCGACTCCATCGACAACATCGAGGCCAAGATTCAAGAGAAGGGTATTCCTCTGGATCATCGAAGCGGATCTTCGCCAGAAAGAAACTCCAGGAGGGCAGGACCCTTGCCGATTACTACATCCAGAAGGAGTCTAACCTCCATATTGTCCTTCGTCTTCGTGGTGGGATGCAGATTTTCATCAAAATCCTCATGTGGAGGTCGAGAGCTCCGACACTATAGACAATGTTAAACCTAAGATTCAGGACAAGGAAGGGATTCCACCAGACCAGCAGAAGTTGATCTTTGCTTGGAAGCAGTTTGAGGATGGAAGGACTCTCGCTGATTACAACATCCAGAAGCGGTCTACCTTTCATTTTGTGCTTCTTCGTGGCGGTTTATGCGTTTCGTGGTGGTATTACTGTCTCTGTTTCTTTCTGTGTTAACCTATTGTTATTGATTTTTTTAAAAATCAAAATAATATTATTTTTTATTAAAATTATTCAACTATTTCTTTTTCAAATATAGAGAAATTGTTATCGAGAATCGTGATTTTACAAAATCAATATCTTCGTTCATAATTTTATTATTTTATTTTTTTAATTTTAAGTAATTTTTTTTAAAAAAAAATGAAAGTAAGATCCAACTTTAACCCTCTTTTTCATTCTTTTGTTCCTCTGTTGCACTCTCCTCACAATCTCTCCTTCCTATCTCGCATTCTCTTACTTTCATTCTTCTCAAGCTCTCATTCGCTTCCTTCCTCCACAATCTCGCCGATCTCTCTCCTCCTCTTTGTGGGAACATGCTCGCGGATCTTCGGCAATCATAGATCTTCGTGCAAATCTTTCTCTCTTTGAACACCATTTTCTCTGGTGTTGGCAGGTCACGCAGATTTTTCATTTTCAGTTGAAATCTTAGAATTATTACTATAATATCACGACGTCGTAACCCTTAATTCAGTAATGATAGCGACACAAAAATTCCCTACTCAGAATTTTCTTAAATTCTCTATTAATCTCTCTCTTTAGAGATTTTTTTTTTTTTTTTTTTTTTTGCACTCAAAATGTGTGTTTTCTCAAGTGTGTTCTTCCTACTATTCACCTTTTTCGGATCAATCATAAAAAAATGATCATTAATCCCTTTCTCACATAGGGTTATCAAAAGGAAGTTATGGGAGAGTGGGATAATGAGATTTAACCACCCATCATCCTCTTGTTTTAAATTTAAAGTTTATTTTTTATTTTTACTATTTGGTAAATGTCTCACGTGGACACTATTTACCAACATCTTCTATTTGTACATGAGAATATTTTACATCCGTAACAAAATCACAATTTATGCGCTTTACTATATCACTCTACTGGATTTTCATACAGAATTGGATGTCGTGCGGCTGGCGAATATATTTACAAGTAAAGACTTCTCGATACATTTATTAAGATGATCGAGTAGTCAAAAAAAACTTGCTATACCCCAAACTCAATACAATTACATTCATCAAATCACTTTCTCATCGAAAGTGATTCCCAATCATTGCTCGACTATGTACTTACTATTACATTTATATCCCAATATGGATAAACGTAACAGAATAGTTAGTGAATACAACACAATGATATAACGTAAATTAGTCTTTCTTTTCTTAAATTCGAATCCATTGGTCTTAATTCAGCTGTTTTTCTAGACCTACTTGTTATATTTCAATTTATCTTCCTAATCATAGGTAAATAAATTAAAATAGCAAACACTGAATCGAAACATTTAAAAACAGTTGAAAATAATTAGGGTACCTGAAATTCCATCCAATGGATCTCGGATCTCACATCTCACACAGTGGGAACGAGAATCATGATTAGATCATCATCTCATACAATACTTCCTTTATCCCTAGTCGTTTTATCACACGCAGTATAAAACGCGTGCCATAGTGTTAATCTCTCATCCCTCAAAAGGACATATATTAGATTTTTCTAATAATGTGCAGATATGAGATTTAGTCTATATATCTCAAATCGCATGTGATATTCAAGATCTCAAATCTGTCTATTTACAGACAATATGGACGTGGGTATTTCCATGTCGGGCATATCTCAGATGATCTCATCCTAAACATATATTAGGGTGACTTGTATTCTAGCGGTGCCACTCTCAATACCTCTTACAACTAAAAATTGTCTCATCTCTATTCACTCAAAGTTGGAGGTGATTACTCGTGAGAGAAAATCGATTTTGTCTGTCTGACATTTCTTTTATCACATTAGAGCATATATGATCCAAAACAAGTGTATTATTTAAGAAAAAAAAATAAATCTTGTGTGACTGAATAATATATAAAAATATATATAGATGTAATAAGTATCACATTATTAATCCAGTACAAAATAATAAATATCAAAATGTGTCCAAACTCAATGACTCTCTATGTGCTACAAATGAGTCTCTAGCGATAGGTTTGGTGAATGGGTCAAACACCATACTGTGTGTCAAAATATACTTGACGGTCACTTCACTCTTCTCGATGATATCTCTTATAAAATTATATATGGTGTTGATATATTTGATTATATTATGATATTTAGGGTTTTGGGTATAGGCGATAACGGTCTGATTATCATAGTACATTATCATTAACCTCCCACTATCAGGTATCCCTAAGTCATCAAACAGTTTCCGGAGCCAAACAGTCTCTTGAACTGTGACTGAGCAAGTCACGAATTCGGCCTCCATCGTAGATAAAGCCATACAGATTTGCTTCTTGCTGCTCCAATAGATGACACCACTATTGAGCAAGAATGCAAAACCTGATATCGATTTGCGCTCATCCAGATCGCTGCTCTAATCGGCGTTTGAATATCCCATAAGACTCAAATCATCTCTCCCATAACACAAAGAGAAGCTAGCAGTTCCTTTAAAATATCTTAAAATCATTGTCACTGCTCTTCAGTGATCTCTTTCAAGATTTGATTGATATCTATTCACCAGACCGACTACATAACAAATGTCTAGTCGTATACATAGATCGCGTAAATCAAGTTTCCCACTGCACTAAAATAAGAGATTTTATTCATTTTCCTTATTTCTTCCTGAGTTTTAGGGTATATCTCAAGATTCAGGCCATCACATTTGGTGATAAAAGTATTTATAGGATTATAATCACTTATCCCAAAACGCTTGAGAATTTTTCTAATGTAGGTCTTTTGTGAAGGAGTTAATATCGTCTCGAATGATCCCTCTGGATCTTAACTCCAAGGATGAACTCGATTTCACTCATATCTTTCATGTCGAAACTCAATGACAACCAATCTTAATAGTCATCAGATATTGAATATTGTTCCCAGTCAATATTATATCATCCAAATATAAAGACATGATCACAAAAAAGTCAACAGATCATATCAGATAGACACAATAATCCTCCTTAATCATTGTAAAACCATAAAATATCACATCCTCATGATATCTCATGTACTACCGCCTAGATGACAGTTTTAGACCGTATATCAATTTTTTAAGTCAATAGACCTTATCCTCCTTATCTACTAGAACGAATTCGAAAGGTTGCTCCATGTAGATCTCCTCATCCAAATTTCCGTTAATGAAGGCGGTTTTCATGTCTATCTGGTATAATTCCAAATCCATACTCGCGACAATCGTCAAGAGTAAACGGATTGATGTAAATTTGACTATATAAGAGAAAGTCTCCTCGTAGATAATACCCTTTGTCTGTGTGTAGTCCTGGCTACTAGGCTGGTCTTGTATCTCTCTATTGATCCGTCGGCCTTTTTTTTGATTTTGAGAACCTACTTGTTCCCAATGGTTTTTTTATCCTCAAGTAAGTCAACTAAGTCCCAGACCCCGTTGACTCTCATAGATTTCATCTCCTCCTGCATGGCCTTTAACCATTGGTCCTTCATAGGACTCTCGAGAGCCTCCTGAAAAGTTCGAGGTTCCTCGTGATCCTCCGGAGTCACGATGAGAATCCTATCCTCAATTGAAAAATGATGTCGGGGTATATTTCCCCGACTACTCCTACGAGGAGGAGAAGTCTCCTCATCTCTAGATGGATCACTCTCACTAGGACCAAGATTTGTAACAGATTCTTGAGTCCCATCGCTGGGATCAATTGAGCCGTTAGTTTCACCCATTTCATAAAATGTGAAATCCTAACCAATTTCACATCTCTTAGAGAAATCATTTTCTAGGAACGTAGTATCACGAGATTCGATCTCAGAGACCGTGCAGTCCGTATGTTCACCTAGGAACACATATCGTTTGGAATGTTTAGAATATCTTATGAAGATACACTTCTTTCCTCACAAGCCTAACTTGCCATGCGGGTATGAGAAATCGTGAACGTATGCGGCACAATCCCACGGTCTCAAATGTCTAAGGTCAGGTTGCTTCCTTGTCCAAAACTCGTATAGGGTACTGACTACGAACTTAGTTAAAATACAGTTGAGAACGTAAATAGCAATCAACAATGCATCTCCCCAATGGGAGACTATGAAATTGACCTATAGATCTCACCATCTCCAATAGAGTCCTGTTTTTTCTCTCGACTACTCTGTTCTGCTGGAGAGTAGTAGGAACAGTCAACTATCTCATAATACCCTTCTTGAAATAGAGCTTTTTAAACTGCTCGGACAGATACTCGCGCTCTCGATTGGTTTTAAGAGTTTTAACTCTCAAGTCTAACTGATTTTTTACTTTGCTGATAAACCTCTTGAAGCAATCTAATGTCTCAGACTCTCGTGCCCTCGATTGCCCTAATCGGAATTTTCTTAAGCTCTCTATTAATCTCTCTCTCTCTATAGATTTTTCTCACTCAAAAGGTGTGTTTTTTCAAGTGTATTTTTCCTACTATTCACCTATTTTGAATCAATCATAAAAAAATGATCATTAATCCCCTTCTCACATAGGGTTATTAAGAGGAAGTTATGAGAGAGTGGGATAATGGGGTTTAACCACCCATTATCCTCTTGTTTTAAATTTAAAGTTTAATTTTTTTTATTTGGTAAATGTCCCACGTGGGCACTATTTACCAACAGTTGGATTAATGTTTTCATTATTATTGTGATTTATAGAAGAAGAAAGATGAGTCGAAATCGTATTAAACTAATATGGTATTGGGTAGGTGAAATTGTAACTAGTCAAGATAGGTATTAGTATAGTATTGCTCCCAAAAAGGGCACTAGTGTTGAAAACACGATTCGATGGTATCGGCTGTTGACATTTTTGCATCGCAAAACTGGTATTAATTCCACGTAATTCAAGCTGAAAGTGTTATGTAGATATCCACTTGAACCATACTCAATCAGTGACTTATCCACTTATGCTAGTAGAGGATGACGATTTTTTGTCAGAGGTTTTGTCACTCTCAAAAGTTTTTATATATTTGTCATATGTTAAATTATTTTTAAACTTAAAGCCTATTGTGAATAAAACTATATACCTACCTATTGTAGGTTGCTCAAGTTGGGGTATAGAAAATGAGTCAGAGATCTCAAAATTTGGGACACAAAATTTTGTGGTTCCTAGGCCACTTGTGGTGGTAAGAGTAATGTCAGGTCATACAGATAGTTGATGACCGAGAGTTTAAGAAATGAGAACATTGGAGAGTCGCTCCAGTACAAGATATTCCTAAAGGATGATATTGTCTTGATTACTGCACAATATAATGTAGTGCCTAACAATGGAAATGAGTTTGGGGAGCCCAGTAATAGCAAACCCCATGAAGAGAGTTATAAATATACCGATTCTGTAGAAGCATTCATTGAGATTATAGATGAAGATTCGGATGATAACATTGATGATAAATATCATCAAGTAGATGAAAAGAATCAATTAGAATAAAAAAGATGATGAAATACCAATCTTATCTGAGGTGGGGGAAGGACATGGTTGATTACAATGATTATGACCATCCGACTTGAGAAAATAATCACACATCTGAGTTATAGGTTGGCATGGTATTCAAATCAAAAGAGGGGATTCAACATGTGTTAAGTGCTCGTCTATATGAGAGTATAGATTCTTTAGTGTTCATGAGAGTACCACAATAATTTGATATGTATGGTATTTATTTTTCGAAAATAAAAATTGTTTGTAGCATTTTTCAAGCAAAGTAAAAAAAGAGTCATTGTTTTTGAGAAAATACTACGTTGAACTCAAAACGCACTTGCTTCTGTGAGATGCCTATGATAGATTATCCCAATCTAGACTCTAAAATAATTGGTCGTTTGATCAAAAGCCATATAAAGGAGAATGTAGATTGCAAAATGTGCGATATGGTCAAGAATATACGAGGTTATGGGGTAAACTCATCATACAAGAAGGTTTCGATGGAACGCCACAAAACTGAAGAGATAGTTTATGAGAATTGGGAGATATCATATGCACTGTTGCTTCAATTTATGTCTATCATTTAGGTAAGTAATTCTGGGATTGTGGTTGATAGGAGATTCATTGAACAAATTGATTGTAGTAACAGAGTATTTTAGTCAGGTTTTTGGACCTTCAAACCATGTATCAATGATTTCAAGCATTGCAAGCTTATGATTAGTATTGATAGTACATTTCAGTATGAGAGGTATAGAAGAAAATTTCTTATTGCTATTGGTAACGATACAACTAATCACATAATTCGTTTCTTCTTTGTGATTATTGATTAGGAGAGTCAACTAGTCATGGTTTTTGTAGAACTCGAGTCACATATTTATATTTTTTTCCAACCTGAGGTGGTAGAACTTTCCTAATTTATGTCTGCCCTGAGTGTGTACACATAAGATATTTAGAGAATAGAAAAAACTACATTAGGAGA
Organism: Dillenia suffruticosa; assembly: GCA_033439265.1. NCBI lineage: Eukaryota > Viridiplantae > Streptophyta > Magnoliopsida > Dilleniales > Dilleniaceae > Dillenia > Dillenia suffruticosa. The sequence goes on along the minus strand of JAVTVX010000013.1, from coordinate 14,159,591 downwards.
ATTCTACCCTAAATTGAACCGATAATACTTAGATAGTATTAATTGAAATATGGTTTTGGACACCGTTTGATTAAAAGAGAGAGTGAGAGAGGGAATAGAGAGGGTTTAGATGGGTATGGGTAGGTCGGTATGGGGGAGAGAGAGAGAGAGTGGAGAAGGAGGAGGAGGAGATAAGGTAGAGGTCATAGGAAAGAAAAAGAAAAAAAGAAAGAAGAAAAGTATTGGAGGTGGATTTACTCTATAGATAAACTGTTTTGCCGACTCGAATGGGTAGCCAGTGCTGATGCGTCTATTAGGCTTTCGTGGATGGAAAGACCATTAAAATGTTCGCCGAAAGTGGTACAACAGAGTAAATTCAGACACTTAAGTCAGAAAGAGAAACAAAATAAAGGTGAACAGACTGAGATTTTTAGATTTGTCTTGTGTAGTATCTGAGTAATGTGTGTAGATAGTACGGAAAGAATGTATGTGGTGGATCACCTTTACTCAGTATATATAGCCTGTATATACACAACAAGTCTCTTGTTTAGGGTTATAAAAACCTTAGTTACCTTATGGAGTGGTCATTAGAGATCTTCCGAAATTATAGGATCAAAGATTTTTAGAAAATTTAAAACTTTACAAAATTTAGAGAAGTTCAAATTATCATGGAAATTTCCTATCTCATTGGCCGGGATTATGGAAATTTTCATTCTTATCAGACGAGATTATAAAGATTTCATTTCTTATCAAATGAGATTACTTATGGGATTATGGAAAATACAAATCTCGGATGCTCATAATCTTGATTTGATTAGCAGAGACGTTATTCGAATGAAAATCACTATGTAGTCGTCGAGAGATTTAACCAATAGAGTTCGATCAAGCAGTGGCAGAGAGCTTAATCGAAAGTGTTCGACCGAGCAGTGGCTGAGAGTATTCGACCGAACGTCTGCTCAGTTGTCTTGGGTCCTTACCGAGAGACCCATTGGTGGTCCATGGGTTTTGTGGTCATAGATTGTTGGACCCTTTTTTGGTTACTGGTTATTAGGCCTTATACCATAAAAAATGTATCGCATGCGTATGGGGAAAAGGAAAAATAAATGAAAAATTTATTTTCAATTTTTTTAAATGAAAAATTTTAGAGGGAAAAATAAATGTTTAATTTTTTTTTAAAAAGCTATTAGAGTGAAATTTTTTCCCTTAAAATTTCAGGAGACAAATTATAAATTTTTTAAGACTAATTATAATTTTTACAAATCATAAATTTAAGGAGACATCATAAAAACTATTAGTGGGTTATGATAATTTTATATTGTAAAACTCTCTTCAACAGTTACCCTCTCCGACCCTGCGAGCACCGGCAGTGCTTTGAAACTGGCCACAGGTGAGAGTGAGCATTTAAATGTCCAGCAACGTGAATTGACAATTGAAAATGAAAATAAGAGTAGAAAATAGAAGACCAACATACGCACGTCACGCACATTTATTTTTCAACCTAAAGTAGCAAGGGAGCACCTTGAGATTTTTAGTCAGATACCAAGTTATGGTCACATGTCGTGCGTAACTTGTAAACAATCAATCAGAACCTGGTTTGTCGGAAACACTCATCCGGATCACACACACTACGTGGAAGCAAAACTCTTTGCCATCTAACTTTGCAAATAAAAAGTCTTAACTGTGTACTTCACGTGAACCCCCCCCCCCCCGCCCCCCCAAAAAAAAAAAACTCTCACTCCTATAAATACTCTCTGAAATTTCCACATTCTCACATCAAACACTAAACACAACAATGGCAAGACTCGCGAGCAACACTTGGTGCAGGAAAGCCGCTCCGGTGCTACTGATGACCGCATTTTGTTGCTCAGAAACCAACGAAAGCATCTGGAGGAGTGATGCAGACAGCAATCTCAGGTGGATGAGAAATGTCGGTGTGAGGCCATTAAATGGTGATTGAGAAGCAGCAATGACAGATGATTGCCAAGGAGATGCAGCTGCTGGCTCTCAAGGCATGGAGTCTGCTTGCTGTTTGTTACCTTAGGCCCCGCCACAGAGAAATTCGCGGTGGTGGTGGATTGTTTTAGACAAGTAGTAACACCATTACTATGCAAAGTAAATAAAAAGTGAATCAGCAGGCTTATGGTTGTGATGTGGTAGAGAGACTGATTTATGGATTGGATACTTCAGAAAAATATGAGCAATTTTGGTGTTTTTCGATTTCTTATCTTTATTCGGTTGGTTAGTCAAGAGAGCGAGAAAGAGAGATTAAAAAGCTACTTTACAATCAAAGAATTTTCAATAATTCTAGTATTGATATTCATAGAAAATTATAATTATTAAATTATTATTCAGTAATTACCGGATGGATAATACGTTAATGTTATATAACAATCTTTGTGTCAGCATAATTTTGGCAACAGAGTCCCTCAGGGACAGTTTTTATTAAATTATTATTATTTTTTTATATAAGGAGATGCAACAAAGAAGGGAGGATGGAAGTAGTGAGACTACCATTTGATTTGTCCCCTAGGGACTAATTTTTGCAATAGTTTGTCCTAAACATTCACCAGCATGCCCATTGCGTGCACATTTCACTCTCTCTATACCCATTGGCCACCAACTTGGCAAGTTTCAGGCTTGAGCCTGCACATACCAGGCAAGTTCTTCCCCTTCTGCATCATCTCCTGCATTTCCTCAGTCGTCATCTATTTCTTCATTTCCTCAACAACCATGTTGACAGCCTCACACCGGCATTTCTCATCCATTTGAGCCATCTGCCTGCAACACTCCATGTGCTCCTTGTTCGCTTGGGAGCAGCAACATGCGGCCGCCCCCATAGGGGCTTTGCATTAGCAATTTCAAGTACATCTTGAAGTGGCTTGTCTTCTCCATGGAGACTCGTCCTTGGCATTGTTGGGACACCCTCATGGGTCTTGTGGTAGATTTTGGCATCAGTGAGGACTCGGAGATGGGCTGGGCCTGCGACGGATAAGAACTTAGCCATTTTTTGGGTTTGGAAGAGTGAGGACAGTGATGGTTTTGGGGTGTGTTCATGTTGGTAAATACCCACGTAAGGACATTTTCCATAAAAAGGGATAATATGATAAGTTCCATTATTTCTACTGACCCATGATTTTAAATACTCTTCATATATATCTTCATGATCCCATTTGTGTAACCGCTGCTCTCTTCATCATTATTAAAACATGAATTGATGATTCCTCTTGGAAGAGTGTACATTTTGTCACGAGAGAGATCACATTATATTTTAAAGAGAAAATTTGAGGGTTGAGAAATTTTCGAACAGGAAAATTTCTACGATCATCGGACTCATCGGACTCACCGGACTTGGGTTGAGATATCGTGGATCTGAAATGGTGGTTCGATCTCGTGATTACCATCCCGATTGAGCATCTGTACGAGGGATTTAACTAGTTGGTTGAATTTTTGAGAACCTATATATTGAGGTATTTTCTCAAAAATTTTGAACTATTTGATTTCACTTCCGTCTGTACATGTTGTGACAATTAAATCTAATATTGGTATCAAAGCGATGTTAGATTTAATAAAAAAAAATTTGGAATTTTTGGGTATAAAATGTGTAGGGTAAAAATTTTAAGGTTCAGATTACAAATGATTTTCATGAATTCGAGGATACTACGTGAATACTCATAGTCCAAGGATTATAAAAATGTTTTTTGTTGAATTTTCCGAGCATGTTAAGACCATATAAAGTCCAGCCGAATTTTTCGACTGTACGGACTTAAAACCTTAAATCTATCGTTTTAGAGGACAAATTGATCTATGATAATGGTTTATACGTGTTTCTCATGTTTAGATCTATATTTTGATACATTTAATTGTGAGTTTCAGTTGCCGGAAATTGAGTTTCAAAAATGGCCGTGAAGGGCACAAACTTTGAATATTTGACTTGTCGAAATTAGAGACTAAATCCAACTAAAATCGAGTGGATGATGTTTAATTGCAATTTTCTAGCGAAAACCGCTTGAAAATCTAACTGGAATGGTGTTTTTCGGTATCCAGGTCAAGAGGACTTGTTACAGAACCCATCAAGCGAAGAAGACCCAACCCAGACCCACGGACGCGTGTAGTGCACGCGTGAGGAGGCGTCAAGCCCGCAGGATAAGGCATGTGAGATGCACGCGCTAGGGATGAGTGTGAAGCTGGCTCATGAAGTTCACGCGTTATGAGGTGCATGAACAATATTAGGTTGATCCGGGTCAGAGTGGACCTGGGTCTGGGCCCCAACCCGGGACACGACCCAAGCTCGTGTGAGGGCGTGTGCCAGACACACTGCACATATAGCGCGTGCAACAGCATGCTACCGGCGCATGGAGGTGTGCGGCAGCGCGTGGCGGCGCATGAGGACCCCGGCGGCAGGTCAGGCTGCTCTGAATTGGATTCTTTCAATTTTTTGAGAGTCAAACCTCTATATTTGTAATTTTTATGGAATTTTATGTGCCGAATCCAAATCTGAATGGTAAAATGCGATTCTGGGTTGGTGTGTATGGAATGAGTTGATTCATATCTCGTTTTGGGGTCTATACTTGAGTCATTTTAGACTTGTTGATTCATAGGGTGCACAAAATATGAGAATAAGTATCAGTAAGTCATTAAAGTCTCTCTTACTGCATTGAGAACTATCGGATAAGATTTTTTGTAAGGAGAATAAACTGAATGGTGAGATTTTCAAAATTCTATATAGATAGATTCAGTTTATTCTCAAGGAGCAAAACATATTTGAGATTCTGAGGCACCAAATGGTGGGCCCCGGGAAGGGTACCACACCTCAGGATAAAAGGGATAAGGAGATCTATTGTGCATGGAAGAAAAGGATAACCAAGTTAGGGCAATCCTTATCAGCAGTGTACACGATGACATGATTCCGTTTTATAAGCATTATCATATGGTAATATCAGTTTGACTTACTCTAAAGAGAATTATGATACTCTTTTCAGCTCCTAAGGTGAGGATACTGAAGAAAAAGGCTGATCATATAATGTTGCAACATTTGATACAAATATCGAATATAATCACCGAGTTAAAGAATACGAACGAGCCCATTTTAGATGAGATTCAGGCATTAGATGTGATCCGATATTTGACCTGATTCATAGGAAACCATGAAAACTTATCTCATGCATAACGAGAGTATTTGTAGCTTCGCTGATATAAGTAGGCATTGTGAACTCGAGAAGGAATGCTTGGAGGCGAGTAAGCTGCACTCGAGTCGTGCTTATGCAGAGGAGTCAAGTAAGGACTCCCATGGCACCAAACTAACAGCATAAGTGTGTGAAGGAGACTCGAGATCCAGGCAATAAGAAACCATTCGAGAAAACTGATAATAAGATACAAAAGCATAGGAAGAAAGAGTTTGATAAAACCAATGCGAAGTGTTACGTCTGAGATAGATTTGGTTATTTCGCTCGTAAGTATAACGAGTGAAAAGAATGCTCTTCTTCTTTACATTGTTTGAGATTTGTCCCATCTAATGTGATAGTCGCTAATTTCTCTCCTGTGTATTGTAAAGTCAGGAGCCACCAACCATGTAGCTCAAAACAGGAACTCGTAAATAGAGTTACGCCCATTGAATCCTCAAGTTATGAGGATTTACATGGGGGCAAAACATTTGTCATCGTCAGAGAGATCGACCCTTGCTATGACATTCTTTATGCTCTGAGTATTCGTCGGAACTTGATTTTGGTATTTTGTCTAAGATTGCCTAGGATATGTAAGAAAATCATCTATTTTATTAATACAACAACACTTTGATTTATTCCTGTTTTATCCATGATAGATTATATGCACTAGATACTGCTTCTTCTAATGGTTTTCTTGTCATTTTTCTATTACCTTTACATCTGATTGCGTAGATGATGATGTAAATGAATGACATAATAGACTTGGACACATAGGGCAAGAGATGATAAACTGATTAATAGTGAGTGGTCTGTTAGGTTCACTAACCAGGATCGAGTTGCCCGTATATGAGTTTTGTCTAGCCGACAAAATTACAAGAAAACTATTTGGTAATGCAAAGAGAGTCGGGACTCAATTGCAGTTGGTCTACTCCGATATTAGTAGCCTTATAAGCATGAGAGACTGAAATGGAGCTGTATATTTTATTATGTTCATAGACGCTTACACTGTTTCGTTTACGTTTATCTGATCTTGCATAAGTTTGAGACATTGTAATACTTCAGGAGGTTTATTAACGAGGTGGTAATCAATTATACTTAAGAGTGAAAACTCTTAGAATTGATCGAGAGCGTGAGTATCTTGTCTGAAATTCTATTTCGAAAAGGGTATTACGAAATATCTGACTATTCCTACTACTACTCAGCAGAACGGAGTAGTCGAGATAAATAATAGGATTTTGTTAGATATGGTGAGGTCTATGATGGCACAGTTCAACTTGTATCTCCCATTGAGGAGATGCTTTATTGAGTGTAGCCTACGTCCTCAACTGTATCTCATTAAAGTCCGCAATCAGTACCCCATTTAAGATTTGGACAAGGAGATTGCCTGACTTTAGCCACTTGAGGCATGGGGTTGTACCTCATATGTTCACATTTTCTCACATTCACGTGACAAGTTAGGCCCTTGAGAAAAGAAATGGATCGAACACTTCAGGAGTATGTGTTTTTAGGTGAGCATACGAACAATATTGTCATTGAGATTGAGTCTCATGATACCACATGTCTTGAGAATGATTACCTAAGAAATGTGAAATCGATCGGGACTTTACTTTTATGAGATAGATAAGCCAAGTGGCTTAAGAAAGCCCAGTGACAGGATACAAGAATCCATTGTGGATTTTGGTCCTAGTGAGAGCGATCCATTGAGAGCTAAAAAGATTCTCTCTCCTCGTAAGAGTATTGAGGATGTATACTTGAACGTCGCATCCTAATTTGAGAGTGAGACCCACATTGTAACCCTTGAGTATGATGAGAAATCTAAAACGGTCCTAACTATGCAGAGGATCATTTGTTGAAGGTCATAGATGAAGAAAATAAGTTTATGAGAATCAACAGGGTTTGGGATCTAGTTGATTTGCCTGAAGGTAGAAAAACCATTGGAAACAAGGAGGTTCTCAAAGTCAAGAGAAAGACCGACGGATCGATTAAGAGGTATAAGGCTCATCTGGTAGCCATGGTTATACTCAGACTAAGGGTTTGGACTGTCGGGGGAGTCGTAGTCCAATTTATCTCGATCCGTTTATTTTTTAACGAATGTCACGAACATGGATTTGGAGTTATACCAGATGGACAAAAATACCGTCTTCCGTAATGGAAGTTTGGATGAGAAAATCTACATGGAGCAGTCCCTTAGGTTCATTCTAGTAGGTCAAGATGATAAGATCTATCAACTTCGGAAGTTGATATACGACCTTAAGCTATCATTCAGACAATGATACTTGAGATTTTATGATGAGGTGATATCTTATAGGTTTGTAATGATCGAGGATGATCATTGCGTATACCTAATATGTTTTAGTGACTCTTTTATGATCATGTGGGTGACATTCTGTTGGTTGGTAACAATAGAGAGTATTTGATGACCATTGAAATATGGTTATTGTCGAGTTTTGGTATGAAGGACATGGGTGAGACTTAGTTCATTCTCAAAATTAGAATCCAGAGAGATCGCTTGAAAATGATGTTGACTCTTCAATAAGAGTTTTATATCAAGTACATTCTTAACTTTTCGAGATTAGCGATTGCAATCCAATAGATACTCCTATCGTTAAAGGTAAAAAACTGAGTCTTGACATATGCCATAAAAATTTATGAAGAAATAAGGGAGATGAGTAGAATCCCTTATATCAGTACAATATGCATTCTAGTATATGCGATAAGGTGTACACAACTAGACATTTATTTTGTAGTCGATTTGTGAGTAGGTATCGATTGAATCCTAGAAGAGATCACTGGAGAGCAATGAAACGGATTCTGACATATTTCAAGAGAACTGCAAACCTCTCCTTGTGTTACGATGGAGGTGATTTGTGTTTATTAGGTATTCAGACGCTGACTGGGGGTGGGGATCTAGATAAACACAAATTGATATCAAATTTTGTCTTATTGCTCAATGGAGGCGCCACACCTTCAAGAAGCAAAAGCAAAATCTGTGTATCTCTATTTACGATAGAAGCTTAACTTGTGCTGGCAGTTCATGAGAGTGTTTGGTTTCAAAAATTTTTGAATGACTTAGGGGTTGTGACAGATAGTGGGAGGTCAGTTATGATTATTGTGATAATCAAACCGCCATTGCCTACAACTGAGACCCTAAGTATCATAATAAAGCCAAACATATTGATACCGGAGACCATTTTGTTAGAGACGTCACTGAGAAGGGTGTTGTGATAACTAAGTACACTTTAACATTTGTCACAGTGTACTCACTTTGATGCTTATTGAAATATATGATATGCGTGCATTATTATGTCACAAATTTGTTTCTTACACTTATTTATTGTCATATATTCTATGATATGTTGTGATAAAAGATATGTTAGACAGGCGTGGTCGACTCTCGCACACAAGCGACCACCTCCAACTCTGAGTGAGTGGAGATGAGATGGTTTCTAGTCGTAAGAGACTTTGACAGTGGCCCTATTAGAATATAAATTGTTCTGATATGTGTTCAAGATGAGATCATCTGCGATATGATCGGCATAGACATACCCACATCCATATTGCCTGTAAGTAATCAGATTTGAGATCTCAGATATCATCTGTATTTATTGATATTATCTCTGAGATAATCTCTCTAAGATCTCTAAATAAAGTGTTATGTGTAGACAGAATCTCATACCTGTATAGTGTTAGAAAAATATGACATATGTCATTTTGAGAGACGGAGGAATAATACTGTAATACGTGTTTCATACCGCATGTGATAAGATGACCAAGGGGTAGTGGGAGCTATTATTTGAGACGATAGTGTGATCATGATCTCCATTCCCACTGTGTGAGATCTGAGATCTATTCGGTGGAATCTTTTGTATCCTTATTACTTTCGGCTGTTCTAAAAGTTTTGGTTCAGTATTTGCTATTTTAGTCTATTTATCTGTGGCGCATAAAATAAATTGAGATCAAGGGGTAGATATAGGAAAGCAGCTGAATTGAGAACGATAGATTCGAGTTTGGGAAAAGGAAGACCAATCGACACTATATCATTGTGTTGTATTCACATGTCGACCTATTATATTAATTCGTATTGGGATTCAAACATAATAGTAAATATACAGTCGAGCAAACAATTGGAGATCACTTTTGATGAGGAAGGTGGCTCAATGGATGTAAATGCGTTGAGTTTGGGGTACAGCGAGTTCTTTTAATACTAATAGTGACTTCTCAATTATCCTAACAAATGCATCAAGAAATCTTTGCATACAGGTGTATTCGTCGGTCGCACGATACCCAATCATGTATGAAAGTCCAGTAGGGTGATGTGACAGATTACATGAACTGTGATCACATGATGGATATAAAATACTTTTATGTACAAGTGAGAGATGTTGATAAATACCCACGTAGAGACATTTTCCATAAAATGGGATAATAGGATAACTCTAATTATCCACACTAACCTATGATTTTAAATACTCTCTATATATATCTCCATGATCCCATTTGTGTAACCGCTGCTCTCTTCATCATTATTGAAACATGAGTTGATGGTTCATCTTGGAAGAGTGTACATTTTGTCATGAGAGAGATCACATTATTTTTTAGAGAGAAAAATCGAGGGTTGAGAAATTTTCGAGTAGAAAAATTTCTCCAGTCATCAGATTCACTAGATTTGGGTTGAGGCGTCATGGTTCTAAGGTGGTGGTTCGATCTCGTGATTACCATTTTGACCGATCATCCGTACGAGTGATTTCACGAGTCTTGTGAATTTTTGAAGACCTACACGTTAAGGTAATTTTTCGAAAATTTTAAACTATTTAATTTCGCTTCTATATGATCATATTGTGACAATTAAATCTAATAATTTCGATAGGTGAGAGTGGTGTGTGTCGGGGGCGGGGGTTGATGTTTGTTGGGGTTTTTGGTGTTATTTTTCAATATTGAGTCAAGGCACTACAAAACAAGTGAGTTATTCTGACGGACTAAAACCGTCTCCTAAATATGATAAAACCGTTGGCAAAATCTTCTCCGACGGATGGGGTTTTAGTCAGTAATACACCAGTTGGGATAGGTGTATTCCACACTTTTCATGACCATTGGAGCATGTCATATATTTATAGTAACGGTCAGAAAATGTTGGTAAAATTACGCTAAGTATGGGTAAAAATTGTTATATTTTATCATCAGTTACCATTCGATTACTACTTTGTTATTACTCAGTTACTACTTGATTTTGATTATCACTCGGTTACGACTCAGTTATTATCACTCGGTTAGCACAAGTATTATCTTTTGTCATCGGTTACTACATAACTGTTAAGAAATGTAACTGTCATTTAGAAACGGTTATTTATATGTTAAGAAATGTTATAACTTTTATCGTCGGTTACCACTCGATTACTACTCGGTTACCACAATTGTTACCTTTTATCGTCGGTTAGTCATTTATGGTCAGTTAGTACATATGTTCATATGTTATATCGGTTACTGTAGTCATTTATTAGTTAGCAAATGTTACTATTTCGTCAGTTATCACATACTGTACGATTACCACACAAGCTGAGATTTTAGAAAATGTTATAAACTATAAAATAAAGAAATTACTAAAATAATAAAACATCTTGTATTATTGAGAATGATTGATACATTAATAGAATAAGAAAAAAAATATTACATATCAAATAACTATATATCTTCTCTACTCTTCTCTTCAGCATATCTTCTGCCCCAAATATGCTTGAGTCGCAGCATCAACCTTCATGTCAATATATTCATAAAAAGGGTTATAAAAAAATATTATCTTTTCTGAATGGAATATGTCAATCCATTCATAAAAATAAAAATTATTATAAATAAAAATATTATCTTTTGGATGCAGTCACGTAGAGATAATGATTGTTGGTTGGAAGCTAAGAATAAAAATAATTTAGATTATTATTAAAAGCAAAAATGAAATTGAAATTAGTAATATTGTGTGAAAATAAAGAAATAATATTCGTACTTAAATCTGAACTAAACCAGATGATTGGGTTTCTTCAAAGTCAAGTTGCTCTAGGATGATTGTGATTCTTCAAAAATACTCATCCTTTATTTAATTCATTCAAAATGAGTACAATCTGTGAAAATTTAAAATATTTCAAAATATAATATAATCTAAATTTTACTTAAAAAAATATGTGATTACCTGCTTCACGAAAATTTTGGTTGATTCACAAGCAAGAGCTTTGAGCGGAGATGAGAGGTTTTGAGGGCAGGAAAGTAAAGAGGGTTCAGAGGGAATTTATAGAATATTTGGTTTATTTCCCCGCCTAAACAAATTTTCAAAATTTTCAAAATCCCGTCAATTTTTCTTGCTTTTTTTAACCTTTTTACCGCCTTTAGATCATCAAGTTTTTACCGCCCTAGAATTTAATTTCATCTTAATCTACCGCTCTTTTTTTTATTATATCATAAAAAATTTTGTATTTTCATTTATATTTTTATTTCTGTTACCAACTAATACTATAATATTATAACATTATTACTATGTTATGTTATAATATTATTACTAAATTACATTAAAAATTTTTAATTTTATATTATTACATTATTTAAATTAATAATATTAATTATACCATTATTCTATATAATTCATATTTAAAATTTTTTATATATTAATTATAGTATTATTGATTGAAAGGCCGGTGCTCGTCCCATGACGCATACCTATACGGGTGCCTGCGCGGCATGCAAGGTAGCCCATGCAAATGTGTGCGTGGGCGCCAGCATGGCATGAGTGGCATATGCCCCCGCGTAGGGCAACAGCGCATGCAAGCGCCTACGAAGGCACCCGCGCGGGCGCCCGGCTATGCCAACACGGGCGCCCGGCTATGCCAACGCGAGCGCTCTAGCATGGGGCATGCACACATGGAAGCGCCCCGTAAATTAGTATATTATTAAATTAGTAAATTATATATTATTATTTTAAATTATTAATATTATTATTTAAAAATTATTTTAATATTTAATCAATCAAGCAATTTTTACAAAAATTAGACTTTAAATTTTGTTAAAGTCCCAAAAACATTTTACATTTTGGTATCAGCCGCCAAAATTTTTTATTTGTTTTTTGTTTCAACCGCGAAAAATTTAGTTTTTACATCAAATTATCATGTTACTTACTTGCTATATGTCTATTTCTTTTTTTTTTTTCTTTTTTACTTTCTTTGTTTGCTTTTATTTAAACAAAAACAATTTAAAACAATTATTAAATTAAATTGACTTTGTGTTAGGAAAATCAAACTACCTTACCATCGAATTCAAATAAAATTCATTAAAATTCATTGTCTCATTATGGTTGGAAAATGATATGATAGTTTTAACAAAATTAATCAAACCACTTGAAAAATAAAATTCATTGTGTATGATGTTTTGCCTTTGACAAAATTGGGGCGAAAATTTTAGATTATTTTATTGTTAAATTTTGTTAAACTACTTGTAAGATTAACATGATGAACTAAGAGATGTTACCTAAATATCAATTGCGTTTTTCTAAGATTGGTTACTTTAATCAATGAACTAAATTAAATTTGGGCTTAAGTATCTATCCAAGAATAATGTTACTAGTGCAACATAAATTTTATCTTCACCCCTAGCAACATTAATTTGGTCTTGGTGCCTAAATGTCAATAATGGTAATTGAGCAATTGAGCAAATATTTGTTCTATCTTATCATATCACTTGTTAGTGGGTGAGATAGATATTGTTAGTGGGTAGTACAACTAATAAACACGATATTGTTAGTTGTTGGTGAGTGGTACAATCTTAAATTTATTATTACATAATTTGATATTATTTTTTTAAATATTATTCTTAAAAGAGATGACAAATACTATAGATACATACTATTCAATACATACTACTCAATAGTGACTCAATTGCGAGTGTAAGTATATACTGTCATATATATATATTAATATTAAACTCTATTAAACTCTAATATCCTATATACTGTTTCATATGAAATAAATGTAATATATTCGAAAAATAAATCAATCATGGTTGAAACTTTATAGTAAATCATAGTAAAGACTTTATTATGTGGTTTATTAATCATGCAATAAATGGGTACAATGATATTAACAAATGGAAACAGTATAATTGGTATTTTGATATGAAAATTTAAGTAAAAACTAGATTTAATCATTTGTTTAATTAGATTAATCTGGCAAGACAAACCGCGAATACTCTACTACTTATAAGGAGTTGTAAGAGTATAGATATGAAAAAATTAACAAATTCTAAAAATTAATTCTAAAAATTACATTGCATGAGAACTATAGAGAAATGGAGGCAATGAGTATAATAATATAGTGACTAAGAAAAAAAGAGAGAGAGTCAAAAAATTGTGAAATGTAGTAATTAGTTAGTAAGTAGTTAATAAGTACTTCGTAAGTAAGTAATAAAAATCACAAGACGGTATTAATTAAAAGTATAAAAAAAAATTGTGAGAAATTAAAAAACGCGGTAATGAAAAAAGATGCGGTAATGAAAAAAGATGCGAGAGAAAAAGCGCGAAAGCGAAGTTTTAAAAATTTATTTGTGAAAATTATATATTATAAATTCAATTCAGACGAAACCCTAACTCAAAATTTCTTCATCCCTTCCCTTCAAAGTTCTTCTCCCCAAACTCTAACTCAAAAATTTTTCATCATTCCCTTCAAAGTTCTTCTCCCCAAACTCATTTAAACCTCTCACTCATACTTTACAAAATTTTATCTGCCATCAAAATTTCTCCATCCTTCCCTTGAAAACTCTTCTTCCCTAACTCATTTAAACTTTTCACTCACACTTTGTAAAGTTTTATCTTGGATATTTGAAAGAACAACGGATGAACATTATACGAAGAATCACAACTACTCCACGTTCAGTCGAACAAACTCAATCATCCAACATATTACCCAGGTTTTAAAAAATAAACATATTATTTTTATTTTAATTTGAGATTTAATATTAAAATAGAAAATTTTCAAAAAATTGGCGCATAAAAGGAAAAATTTTGTGAAAACTTATTTTCAAAATTTGTTTATGAAAATAGAGAGAGATTGTTACAGCGGAAGTGCAAAAATTTTGTAAAAGATTTAAAAATATTTTGGGAGACAAATAATATAATAAATATATTATTATAAATTATATTATAAATTTACCAATTTAGATCAAATTATCGAGTTAATATACTTTTTCATAATATAATATTTGTATAATAATCATTTAATTATTATTAATATTATATTATATAACTTAATTAATTATTTTAGATGTGAAAAAATATTTCAAGCGGTGTCAATAATAATAATTTTAAATCATTAGGTTCGTTAAATTATAAATAATTTTCTTAATTTTTATTATTATTAATTTAAATAAATTACTAGAAATTTAAACAATTAAAAAATTGCTTGCCTGCACCGTGTTAGGCTGCTACAGGCGCTTGACCCTACTCACACGGGTGCCCGCGTAGGTAGGCGCTGCGCGCATGCGAGCGCCCGTACGGGCGCCTGCCCTTGCTCGCGCTGGCGCCCGCGAAGGTGGGCACTGCGCGCTGGCAGGCGCGCATGCGAGTGCCTGCCCTTGCTCGCGTTGGCGCCCGTGTAGGCGGGCGCTGCGCGCAGGCAGGTGCACATGCGAGCGCCCGCACTGGCGCCTGCCCATGCTCGAGCGGGCGCCCGCGTGGGCAGGCGCCCCGCGCAAGCAGCGCCCGTGCGGGCGCCTGCCCTTGCTCGCGTTGGCGGGCGCTGCACGCAGGCAGGCACACATGCGAGCGCCCGCACTAGCGCCTGCCCATGCCCATCGAGCGGGCGCCCCGCACAAGCAGCCCCCGTGCGGGCTGCTTGTGCGGGCGCTCGCAGGGGCAGGCGCCCCGCGCAAGCAGCACCCGTGCGGGCTGCTTGTGCGGGCGCCAACTTGCTCAGCTTCCTTTTATTTATGCAAAAAAGGGTAAAGTATTGCAAGCACCCGGATTCGAACCTATGACCAGAAGTAAGTTGAATATTTGGGGTGTTAACCATTAATTTACAACTTTTTTGTGTAAATTTCTCTTTTTTTTTTATTTATTTATTTCTTCCTACCAATCTCAATCTTACTTTTTTTTTGCCTCCCTATTTCACTCTCACTTTTTTTCCCTATCTCACTCTCACCTCTATTTTTTCTTTTTCTGGGAGTTTTTTTTTTCGTTTTATATTCTCTTTGAATTATTTTTTATCCGATTTTAACATATTCAAAACCAATGATATTTAAATTGAATATTATGAATGAATTATAATTTATTAATTTTATATATTTTGAAGGGGAAATATTTGTGATTAAATATATATATATATATATATATATTTAAATTATTAATATATTATAATTTAAATTTCATACTTATTAGAAAAACAAAAAATAATAAAAAAAACAAAAATAATAACATTAAATGAAATAGAATAATGGATGATATAAAAATTAATTGTTATAAGAAATTTAAAATATATTGTTAAAAATTAAAATATAGAAAATTTTGAAAAATTGATGATATTTTTATAATTTATAAAATCTCGATACTATATAAAATCTAGGGAAATAGTGTTATATAGTTTTTAAAAATTTCATAAAATAAAAATAAAAGTTAATATATGTAATTTTGTACTATTTAGAAAAATTTTAAGAATGAAAGTAAATATAATATTTATAAATAAATGATGTTTTTTTATTTTTAATTTTCAAATTATTAAATCATAAAACTTTTCAAAAATTTTTTATACATTTTAAAATTTTAAAAAATGTATATAAGTTAATATTAAATTAGTATAAATAATTAAAATATTTAATAAAATTATTTAATGTATATAAGTAATGTATGTTAATAAATATTAAATAAATATATGTTAATAAAAAGTAGAAATAAATATAATGATAGTAGATTAAATAACGATTATATATCACAAATTTACCACTATATAAAGTTACTTATCCACTTACCATCTACTTAATATCTACTTACTACGACTATATATCCCAAACTTATCTCTAACTTATCACTAACTTACCATTATATAAACTTAATTACCCAATTATTATCTACTCATCACTAATTTACAACTAACTTACCACTATATAAACTTACTTATCCACTTACCATCTACTTATAATTTACTTACTATCTATTTATTACGACTATATATCACAAACTTATCACTATATAAATTTACTTATCCACTAACCATTTACTTACCGTTAACTTACTACTATATAAACTTACTTATTCACTTATCATCTACTTACCACGACTATATATCACAAACTTATCACAAACTTACCACTATATAAACTTATTTACCCACTTACCATCTACTTACCTACTACTTCTACTTATCATTATCACCTATTTACTAAACTGTTACTATAAAAAATTTACCATAATTTATTATCTGGATTATTTTCAAATATAAAGGATATATGATACAAAAATATAACAATATTATGTTTTTACAGATATTACAATATATAGATTAGAATTTAAACAAATTTAGTTTTAAAAGACGGTAGAATTTGTTGTTACCATACATCTAAAACCTATGAAGACGGTATTGTTAAATAGATAATAAAAAAGATTTATATTGAGATTGTTTTTAAACCGTGCAAAAAAAACTATTACATTTATTGACCATAATTTTTAACTATCACAATTGAATATTGCTTTACAGACGGTTGTGGTAGCTTTACCTACAGTTGATAAATTTTTCTTCACGGACATTTTAGTCAGTTGATAAAAACCTATATTTTCTGACGATTTTGTCATAGTGCGTCTTTATAAACCATAAAAACCGTCACTAAAAGTCACCGTCATTAAAAATTACCGTCAGCACAGCGCTTTAATTTTGTAGTGAGGTTCATTTGCATATGAAGTGAACAATTTTTGTTACTCCCTGCAAAAATGGATTTGGGAAAGGAGATTGGGCCGAAACAATTTGATTATGATGGGATCTAGGGTCTTTCGTGGAAAACCTTCTGGTCCAAGTCAAAAAGATCTTGGCAAATTCAACTGATGGGTTTTTTGTGTAGCCTCAAGTTTTAATATGTAATGATTAAGAGATGTAAGGATGGGAAATAAAAAGGATATTATAAAGCAAAGTTGTTATAGAATCAGTTAAAATCAGTTTGAGTCTCTAACTGAATTACTAGGCCACGGTTGGGCAATTAAAATAAGGAATGAGGTATAAATGTACAAGCATGTACCTGTTGCAGAAGAAGAATATGATAGTTTCAGTTTTCATTTCTCCCTCTGCTTCTTGCTTTCGTCCTCTCTCCTCCTTCCTAATTCTGCTCTCTTCTTTTTCTATTTCCCTCTCTTAGTCTTCCTCACTCACTGCATTCACTCCCTATGACAAGCTCTTTGCTAACCTTCTCACTTCATTACCAAGTTTATAGCACCATATTGACACCACAGCTTGCAGTCTTGGCACTAGTTGAAGTTCCCTTCATAACAAGTGGTATCAGAGCAGTAGATTCTTGGCAACAAAGCATTCAATGGTAGACAGCACACGATACAAAACTATAGAAGATCAGATGAGGAAGCAAGAACAAAAAATGCAGGAGCTGTCGAATGGAATGCAAGAACATAAGCTGTAGTCTGACAAGAACCTTGACAATATTGAAAGAAAAATAGAAGGTATGTATCAAAGATTGGACGAGAAAAATCAAATGATAGAGGCCTTTATGACTAGTATAAAAGCTAGAATTGGTTCAAATTACAAAATATGGAATCAAGATAAAATGGAAGAAATAGAAAATGATCGAAATTCTAAAACTCCTATACTACCAACACCAACTGAAGGTAGGATCAGAGTAGAATCTGTTACTCAAACCATCAGAAAAGAACCAATAAACAAAGTATATTATCCTAATCCACCAAAGCTTGAACTTCTCATATTTGTAGGAGAGAATCCTAGAGTATAGTTGAGGAAATGTTAGAAATTTTTCAATGTCTATCAAATTCTTGCATAGGCATGGATTGATACTATAGAAATGTACCATGAAGGAAAAGTTGAGATTTGGTTTCAATGTCTTAAGCTAATCAGACAGGAAATTAGTTGGATAGACTTTTCAACATAATTTTGTTTATAATTAAAGGCAAAAGAGAATTTAATGAATTGCATCAGACTGGTTGTTTGTCTGAATATCAAGAGTGGTTTGAAGAATTATGGTCCTTAATGCTGTAGAAGAATCCTAGACTACTAAGCAGTATTTCATATCTAGTTTTATTAGTGGTCTGAGAGATGACATCAAGCCTATGTTAAGGATCATGAAACCTCAAACTCTTCTATAAGCTTTTGAAATTGCCAACTTACAGGAGCAATCATTAGAGATGGCCAAAAAGAATAGGACAGGGATCATTAAACCAGGAGTTTTAGGAGAAGTTCAACAAGGGAACAGAGGCCAATGAGCATATAATTCCTCTCAGTTCAAATCCAACTTCAATAAGGTTGGAAAAGAGGACTCTATTCAGGAAAACTCCTGGTCTAGGTTATCTCCGCAAGAAGTACAACTTAGAAGGCAACACAATTTGTGTTGAAGAGAATGAGTTTAAGGACAAAGTATTACAAGAAGAAAATCTGCTGCAGAATGAATTGGAGGAGGGAGTTCATATTTCCCTTTGTGTACTGTCAAATTCTATTCACAGGCAAACTATTGTTTTGCAAGGTGTCCTAAGTAGGATTAACCTGAATATACTGGTGGATACAGGTAGTTCCAATACCTTCCTACACAAACTAGTAGCTGACCAGCTAACATTGAAGACGGAGTCTATTGATACACTAGAGGCAGAAATTGCATATGGCAGTAAGCTTACAAGTTCTACACAAGTCAGCAATGTGAGATGGGGTATTTAGCAATTCACTTTCACGTTTGATTTGAGAGTCATTCCACTAGGGTGATGGGACATGATACTTGGTGTGGATTGGATGTACAACTACAGTCCAATCACATTTGATTTTAAGAAACTACAGGTCAGATTGTTTAATGATGGAACTGAAGTGATATTGGAAGAAGAGTAAATCAACCCTTACTTAAACTGATAAGAGGTAAGGCTACAAGAACATTCAGGGAGTAACAGTTGCAGAGCTACATGACTTTGGATATTCAAAATGAGCAATCAAGGGGTCACATTCCAGAAGTTATTTTTGCAGTATTAAGTAAATATGGAGAAGTCTTCGATACTCCTAATTCTCTTCCACCCAAAAGGTAGCATGACCATTCCATCCCTCTCAAATTAAACTTTGAACCATTCAAGTTGAAACCTTATCGATACCTTCATTCATAGAAGTCGGAAATTGAAAACCAAGTATAGGAAATGCTCAAAAAAGGCATTGTCAAACCTAGTACTGGTCCATTTGCCTCCCCAGTCCTGTTGGTCAGAAAGAAAGATGATACATAGCGTTTTTATGTGGATTATAGGCAGCTGAATCAGTTGACTATTAAGGACAAGTATCCTATACCTAATATTGATGAATTATTGGATGAACCTTTTGGGTTAAGAGTCTTTTCTAAGATTGATTTAAGGGTTGGTTACCCCCAAATTAGAGTCAAAACTTCTGATATAGAGAAGATAGCATTTCAAACTCACCATGACCATTTTAAGTTCCTAGTTATGTCTTTTGGACTCACTAATGCGCCTGCAACTTTTCAAGCACTGATAAATGACATTTTTCAACCTTATTTGAGGAAGTTTGTTTTGGTTTTCTTTGATAACATTCTCATCTATAGTTCAGACATATATACCCCAGCGTCTGTCAAATCTCTGAGAGAATTTCTAGGATTGACTGAATATTATACTAGGTTTGTAAGGAACTATGGATCTATAGCAAGACCCTTAAATGATCTCTTGAAGAATAACAGTTTCCAATGGATAGAGAGTGCTAAAAATGCTTTCAAACAACTCAAATTGGCAATGATCACAGCTCCAGTGATGAGCTTACCAAACTTTAGTAAACCCTTCATTGTAGAGACTGATGCTTCCTCTAAAAGCCTAGGTGCTATATTAATGCAGGAGGGTCAACCTATAGCATACTTAAGCAAGGCATTAGGGCCAAGAAGTAAAGGGCTATCCATTTATGAGAAGGAGTTACTTGCAATAGTGATGGTTGTCATGAAATGGAGGTTTTATCTCTTGGGATATCATTTCTTTATTAAAATTGATCATCAAAGTCTTAAATAATTGTTGGAACAGAAATTAACCACTTCTCTGCAGTACAAATGGATGGCAAAGCTACTGGGTTTGGACTATGAAATTTAGTATAAGAAAAGGGTTGAGAACAAGGTTGCTAATGCATTGTCAAGAAGGGAATCTCAGGATTAAGAGCCTTCTGATCACAGCTTGTTAGCTGTATCATCAGTTCAACCTAATTGGCTGTAGGAGGTGCTCTAAAGTTATGAGAATGATGAATTTTGTCAAAATCATATAGCACAGCTAACTATAATGGCTGACTGCAACTCTGAATTTCAATGCCATGGAGGAATTCTTAAGCATAAAAAGAAGATAATGGTTGGAAGTGGAAATCAACTTAGAGAGAAGATCGTAAGAGAACTACACACTTTTGCCATTGGGGGACACTCAGGTTAGCTGGGAATCTTGCAAAGAGTTAAATCAGTTTTCTATTAGCCAAGGATGAAACAGACTATTAATAAGATAGTGTAAGAATGTGATGTATGTCAAAGGAATAAACATGAAAACACTCCTTACCCAAGACTGTTGCAGCCTCTGCCTATTCCAACTCAAGCTTGGATCCAAATAAGTATGAATTTTATTGAGGAGTTACCTGATTCTCATGGCCATAATACTATTTTAGTGGTAGTGGACAGACTCACAAAGTTTGGACATTTTATGGCTCTGTAGCATCCTTTCTCTGCCACCAAAGTAGCTCAATTGTTCTTAGATAATGTCTTTAAGCTACATATTCTCCCTAACTCCATTGTATCAGACAGAGACAAAGTTTTTACTAGTCTTTTTTGGCAGGAGCTATTCAAACTCTTGGGAACTCAGCTGAAGATGAGTAGTTCATATCACTCACAGACTGATGGGCAAAGTGAAAGAGTAAACCAGTGTTTGGAGTGCTATTTGAGGTGTATGTCCTCTGACAAACCTGTAAATTAGTTATATTAGTTGAGTCTCGCAAAGTGGTGGTACAACACCAACTATCACAACAGCCTTAAGATGACTCCTTTCGAAACTCTATATGGATACAGATCAAGACATATTCCTATAGGGCCTTATGATGTTGCAGTTACTCTAGCTTTAGGAGATTTCATCAAAAGCATGCAGGACATGATTCAAATTCTGAAGGATTACTCAAACCAAGCTCAGAATCGAATGAAGTTATATGCTGATCAGAGGAGAATAGATCGTGAATTCCAAGTTGGTGACATGGTTTATTTGAAGTTGTGGTCGTACCGCCAATAGTCAGTGGAATTAAGAAAGCAACTCAAGTTGTCTTCTAAGTTCTATGGTCCTTTTAGGATTCAGGCAAAGATTGGAGCAGTGGCTTACAAGTTGCAGTTACCACCTAGTTCTAAAATTCACCCCATTTTTCATGTGTCTTTGTCAAAGAAGAAGTTGGGTTCTAATCAATCAACCATGCCAACACTGCCATTGCTTGGTACAGATAAGCAACTTCTGGTGGAACCAGAAGTAGTGCTCAAGAGGCGTATGATAGGAAGAAATAGCTAGCCAGTAACGCAGGTTTTAATTAAATGGATAAACCTCAGTTATGAGGAGGCTACATGGGAAGGTCTAAACTTCATCTGTGCTCAATTTCCAACTTTTAATCCTTGAAGACAAGGATGGTTCGAAGGGGGATATGTTGTAATGATCAGGAGATGTAACGATGGGAAATAGAAGGATATTGTAAATCAAAGTTGTTATGGAATCAGTTAGAATCAGTTGGAGTCTCTAACTGAATTATTAGGCTACAATCGGGCAATTAGAATAAGAAATGAGGTATAAATGTACAAGTATGTACCTATTGCAGAAGTAGAATCTGATAGTTTCAGTTTTCATTTATCCCTTTGCTTCTTTCTCTCGTCCTCTCACTTATCTCTCTCCTTCCTTCCTAATTCCGCTCTCTTCTTTTTCTGTTTCCCTCTTTCAGTCTTCCTCACTCACTGCATTTACTCCCTATAGCAAGCTCTTTGCTAACCTTCTCACTTCATTACCAAGTTCACAGCACCATATTGACACCACAACCTGCAGTCTTGGCACCAGTTAAAGTTCCCTTCATAACATAATATTGGTCACATTTGGAGGCCGCAATTGGGTGTTTGCCATTCAAATCTTTGCCCCTTTTATTTGATTATAATCTTTTGCTTTTCCCATACCATGAGAAACTCAACCCACTAACTCATGTGGTTAAGCCAACCCACAAATTCATAAAGAAAAACCCAATGCTATACCCCTTCAAACGTATACCATGCAAGTAAACTCACATAATTTTTGTATATATAAAGCCCGAAAGGTGCTAATGCTCAAATTTTTTTGAATGCCTCTACATGGTTGTCCCATATTTTTGGAACCATACTTTTTTTTTTCATTCAACTTCTTGCACTTGTTTTACCTTTTTTCCACTTAAATTTTTCATCTTTTTGGAACCACACTTTTTTTCATTTAAGTCTTGTACTTTTTTGACATTTTTTCGCTTAAATCTTTCATCTTTTTGGACCACAATTTATTTTTTTCATTCAGATACTTACACTCTTTTTTATTCTTTTTTTGTTCAATTTTTCTCGGACACCCCTACACGATTGTCCCATATTTTTGGGACCACATTTTTTTTCATTCAGGTTCTTATACTTTTTTGAATCTTTTTTTTACTTAAATATTTCATTTTTTTTACCACATTTTTTTTTCATTTAAATCCTTACACTTTTTTTTATCTTTTTTTTTTTTTTTTTTTTGCTTAAGTTCATTGTCTTTTTGGACCACACTTTATTTTATTTTTTTCATTTAGATCCTTATACTTTTTTACCCTTTTTTTTCAATTAAATCTTTTGTCTTTTTGGAACTATGCTTTTTTTTGTCAGCTTTTTGCACTTTTTTTGCTTAATTATTCGTCTTTTTGGAATATAAGTTTTTTTCTTTTATTTTTTGACCTCACAAATAGTCATACATTTATTTTTAAACTGTAGATTTTTATTTTTTCTATTCAATTTTTTACTCTTTTTATTTTTTATACCAGTTTTTTCCTCTTAAATATTTCATCTTTGGGACATAAGTTTTTCTCCTTTTATTTTTTTGATCTCATAGATGGTCGTCCATTTATTTTTATACCACAATTTTTTATTTTTTCCATTCAACTCCTTGCTCTTTTCATTTTTTGACCCAATTTTTTCCTTAAGTCATTCATCTTTTTTAAATATAGGTTTTTTTCCTCTTTCTTTGGCCCTACTTGCCCATTCAGGTTCTTGCGCTTTTTTTTACTTTAGTCTTTTTTTTAACATAGGTTTTCCCCTTTTTTGGCCCCAAGAATGATCATCTCTTTATTTTTAAACCATAATTTTTAATTTTTTTCCATTCAAGTCGTTGCTTTTTTTATTTTTGAACCCTTTTTTCTTTTGAATTCTTTTTTTTTAATATAGATTATTTCTTTTTTGTTTTTTTGGGCCCCACAGATAGTTGTACCTTTATTTTTATTACCTTTTTACTCCATTTATTACAATTTTTTATCTCATTCGTTGGTCCTTTTTAGAATTTCAGTGATTAGACTCTTTTTTTACTTATCGCTGATATGCATCATATTTTTCACAAGTTTGGATAATAATTTAATTCAAATATTGAATTAATTATAAATTTAACAAATATTTGTATAGTGAAAATACAATCCACATCTTGTGGACACCCCGCATGTTAGCACGGGGCAATAACAAGTTGGTCAATAAGTATAAATTTAGGAAATTTTATTGAATATCTGTTCATACTGTATCTCAAGAAAGTTTAACTTTTGGTGATATTGTCTATTCTATTTATGATTTTTTTTTCAAGGTCAATTCATAGGTCTTATACAAGAGTGCTAAGTGAACTTGAGTAAGTTGAGGCTCGGTTAGATTGAGCACAAGTTTGAGCAAACTCGAAGATTAGACCTACTACAAATTTCAAAATATTCCTTGGCTAAACGAGTTGTGGGCATATGTAGATATTGCTATTGGGTTGTTTGATTTTATACAAAAGGGGGAATTTTATGTCAATTTTTTGACAATTCAAGTTCGTTTGTGATGGGGGTGGATTTTGCTTTACAGATACTTGCTCCGCTAACCTGACTATGAAACTGGGGTTGAGAAGTCTTCTAGGTTTTCATAAGTGATGGAACATGCAGATACCACATTGTGTTATCTGTGTGTGTAGAGTGTAGGATTCATGAATATACCTGACTAGTTGTTTATACTAAATATATATAGTATGTATGCATTGCAAGTCTTGTATGTGCTGAATATATATAGCATGTATTCATAAACATTCTTTATAGATAGATTGCTGAGAATCTTTCAAGATTAAAGTGACCATAGCAAAGATTTTTAAGAGATTTAGAATCATGTTGTTTAAGGGAAGTTTCATTCACTGTGGTGATTCCCTTCCATATCGGGAGTAGTTACTGAGATTAGTTTTTTTGTTGAGAAAGATTTTCCCGAGACCAAGGGAGATTCATTTCTAATTAAGGAGGATTTGGGAGTTATTTCTGTATTAATAGAGCGTACCCACTAATGAGTGAGATAACCGAGAGGCCCGGGGCTAAGAACTAAGATGACCGAGAATCAGGGAGTAGCTGGCTTCTCAAGAGAGTAAGATCAAGATGGCCAAAAGACATGAATTAGAGCGCTTGATCGGGAGAGCACTCAATCAAGAGACCGAGAGCGTATTCAATTGTTTATGGGCTTTACAATCTAATGGCCTCGGGTAATTCCGGTCTTGTGCATCATTTACCCCCTCCTATTGCTAGCTTGAAAAGGTAGCGTTAGGTGTAGAGTTAAGATGAAAAGAGCTGGGAATCTTGAAATGTCATAGAGAGAAAAACTTTTGGGTAAGTGGAATGGGTACGAAAGTGGAATATTAAATGTGAAATGTGTCGTTTCAACTTTCAAGAATCTTGTTCAACAGGCTTTTTGTTCTTCAGCCTACTATAGGTTAAAAGCATTGTAATGCTTTTAGTAATTTACTCTATTGAGAGAGGGTTTCACAATCTAGAGATTACGAAATTTTTGAGATAACCCCGATGGCCAGAATTAGCGAAATTAAAAGTGTAATGACTGATGAAGAGTTGAAGGAGGTTGTGCAAACAATGGGTCTAGGGGACGATTTTTATTTACTATTGCCCTCAGAAGATGAAAGGGCGAACATGGCGCATGAGACCTCCTTGCCAATGTATAGGGAGTATGCCAGGTATGGCCTAAAGGTATCATATGTAGGTGTTTGGTAGAGATTTTGAGAAGTTGGAATATCTTTCTAACTTTACTTATCCTGAGCACTTAGCATTTGATTCTTGCAGTAATGAGTGTGTTGAGTTTTTATCGCTTAGAATTCGATTTTGAAATTTTATTTTCTATTTTCTATTTGCAAGGGTGTACTACTAAGGGTTCCACCAAGTGTTGGTTTTGTGTTCAAACAAGACTAAATTCTAGTTAGAGGGTTTTTTATAAGGAGAGCATAGACAAGAGTTAGATAAAAAAAGTTCTTCTTCATATAATTTGAGAAGAAGGAACTGGTTCCGACATTGCTAAGAGCTTTCGGAAAGCCAACTGTGGCATTGAAGGCTTCAGCCCATTCTCGACACTCTGGTTTCATCCGTTCGATCAAGGACTTTTGTCAAGCAAAGGGTAGGTCCATTCGAGTGGTCACCCTTCCTAACAATCAAATGCTGAAGATAGCCGGTTTCTTGTTGAGTGAGAAAGTAAGGATCGAAAGGCCTCTCTTGGTGAAGAAAGTATCATACAATCATTTGGTGCTCTAAGTTATGTCGATGGGGATGATCTTCGAGAGATCACCATTGACAAGATAATGAGAATTTTAGAGTAAGATAAGTGGCGACTATAGGGAAAGCGTATCAGGAGAAGGGGCTAGTGACGCGTGTCCCATTGTTACTTTAGCTCCGAAGAGGAAGAAGAGAAAGTTGGTGATCACTAGCATCAGTGGCGAAGAATTGGAGGCCATAGAGGGAGAAAAGCCTTCAGCACCGATTTTGACTATCAAAGGTATTGAGAAAGCAAGTGGGTTTGGAGCTACCGATGTTAAGGGTGAAGACACTTCTCCTTGTGCTCCAAGTGTGGACGAGGAAGAAATGGAATTGAGGACTGGGACTAGATCATCGAGCCCCCTTCCAGAGCACATGTATGTTTGGAAAGGTAAGGGGTTAAGTCCAATCAAGCGGCTCTCCTTCCGCCCAATTTTGTAAGGTCCTTTAATCGATCGAAGGATATGAAACAAAGAGGAATCGTGGCGACTAGCTACAAACCGAGGTGAGGAGGTTTGTTGACAGGCTAGATTTCTATCTTTCCAAGCTAGAATTGAATCGCTTAACTATTGAACAGGGTGATGATGCTATAATCGGCCCAGGGGATTCACATATACGTCTTCCCTAAGTTTACTAATGAATTTGGTATTTCGATTACAACTTATGTAATTTGCTTTTTTGTGTGTAGACTGCCACTATGGCCAAATTCCAAAGGCTAAAAAAGGATCAGCTAGTGGGTCATCTGGAGGATCTAGTGAATTAGAGAGGCGAGGAGATCTCGCGAATTCGAGCTGCTCTGGCCCAAAGGAAGAATGAACAAGAAAAGGAAGGAATAGTAAATACTACTTTAGAGGAAAAAGAAAAGGAGATAAAACGGTTGAGAACTGATCGGGATTCTACATTTGAACAGTGCAACGTGGCCCTCATAGAATGTGAGAGGTTAGAAGCTCTGCTGAGTAGAACCGAGGCAGGATTATTGTTGGCCGAGAGATTGGTACAGGAATGAGAACAGTCATTTGTTATCTTAGAAAGAAAGATTGCACACCTAGAGGGGAGAGTCATGGAGATTATAAAAAATCACCAGCATACTGTTAGGAGCTTTCTGAGAACTTATAACGCATATAACAAGTGAAATGTTGAGTCAGAGCCTAGCCAGTACTCCAGAGATTGGCTTTTCTCAAGAAGCAGTTGATGCAAACTCTTGTGTTACTGCTTTCCAGGCTAGTTTCAAGAGTTTGCGACAGAAGCCTAGTCCTCCTCCATCTCCTTAGGTGTGATGTATAAATTTCCGTTTAGTTCCCTTCTCCTGATGTACCCTGCTTTCATATTTTATATGGACCTCTTTGTTCGGTGTATGCCTATGGTGAAATGAATATCTCATGAGCTTTCCCAAACTTGTCTTTTTCTTTCAACCACTTCGATTATGTAGGGGGTAAAATTTTCCCTTAGTGTCGAGAGGTCTCCCAATAAAGCTTAGAACTGAGCAAATGCCCACATGGGGCGTATAATTGAAAGCATATCCAAGGGATATCCATTGTGTGGTGTGGAGCCAAGAAATTAAACTGCAAGAACAAGCAAGTGGTATAGGATCTAGAACCAATAGAGTACGCACCGAACCCATAGATGGTATAGAGTCAAAATATCATAAGAACTACCAACTCAAGAATTACATCTCATATGTTCTGTAGATTGCGTAAAGAACTCCTATGAAGCGTTGAGTCAAGGATAGGGGGAGTGCAAAACCTTTACAATATACTAAACCGAAAGAGTGGATCATATCCACCCGCTCGAGAGTTGCTTCCTATTTTGATGTCATGTCTGAAGGCATTGGAAGGCATTGTGTTGAGAGAGTTTATTGGCATTGTGTCAAAGTAGAGTATTTGATGGTATGCGCCAAGAGGGGATCATTATCATTGCAGCAAGAGAGAGTTTAGCGGCATTGCGCCAAGAGGGATTCATTGGCATTGCACTAAGAAAGAACATTTAATGGCATTATGCCAAGAGAGTGCTCGTTGGTATTGCATTAACAGAGATTTTATTGGCATTGCGCTGAGAGAGGCTCATTGGCATTGCGTCAAGAGAGAGCATTCGATGGCATTATGTCAAGAGGGGCTCCTTGGAGTTACGCCAAGAAAGAGCATTCGATAGCATTGCACCGAGAGGGTCTCATTGGCATTGCACCAAGAGAGAACATTTAATAGCATTGTGCCAAGAGAGAGTAGGTTGTGTCTGCTCGGTCGGGTGTTATATACCATATTAGCAACATGTTTGAGATGTCTGATACCCACGAACTGTTCTCGACTACATGTACACATTTTAGTTAGGTTGTTATGCAACAGAGACAGGAGGGAGTAGATTCCCTCTTGACTCCCAGGTTGATCATGAAATGAGTTCCGAACTGTTATCAAAATTGAAAAAAGTTCTGAGGCTGAATAGAGGTAGCAAATTAAACCATGTTAGCACGTCGCCTAGGAAGTGTTTACACATGACTGTATCCGGCATGTCTCTTGAAATCATAACTATCATGAAGTGAACTGCATGATCCCGAGGGTCAGTAGTACCGCCATATCTCTCCATAAGGGGAAAAAGTACATCTTGTGACCTCGGCTCTGTAGAGACTTAGGATCAAAAGGAGAGTGGCTAGTGGCATATTGGGTGGCGTCTTCTTTTCTTACACTAACGTATTTCAATTCAGCGACTAAACTCTTCCAACTACTTACTCATCCCCTGTATCTTTAATTCAAGCATTTCTATCTTTAAGCAGTGGACTCTGTCAAGAGAGACTAGAGTAGTAAGTGGAATCGACTGGTGCTGAGGTTGTATGGCAGGCGAATAGGATTTCTTGGGGGAGCATTTTTGTTTGATGCTGGCGATAGATAGCCAAAGTATCTGGTTGATTTTCGGTTTGGACGTTTGTCCTCCCGCTGTAAACATGACCTTTGAGGTGTTTTCACTCTTTCTTCTTGGTGGCATGGTAGTTGAAATAACAGAAGACAGAGCATGAATATACTATCTAAGAAGTCAGTCTATTCCCATGGACAACACCAATCTGATGAAGGTGGGTTTTGCTCCACAAATACCTATTCCACTTAACCTGGGTGTAGAACTAGTGTTGAGGAGTCTTCTAGGTCTTCGTGAGTGATGGAACCTACAAATATCACCAGAGATCCTGCAACAGGGATGTTACGCCTCGACCCACTCCCGAGCCAGGCACGCAACGAGCCCGCCGCGGTACCCAGATGCACGGGCACCACGTCCCGCACATCGAAGCACCGTAAGGCTGTCAACATTCACATAATCCAAGTTTTCAAATCACAGAGATCCCCAAGTGATAAAAATAATACATATATGCCTCAATGTATATTAAAATGAGTGAGAGTTAACCTTATACAGACGAGAAGAATTATAAATACAGTCATCCCAATTTAAACAAATACAATGGTCATCCTAACTTTCTCAAGATGAAACAATAACCTCAATATATAGCGGAAGAGTGGGTAGTCATACCCCGGCCCAGTAGTCTCCAAAGAATATCCAATACAACAATGCGCACAAATCTCTCAGTCCGAGTCTACCCCTGTATGAGGGAAATGTGAGGGGTGAGTACTGTAAAGAGGGGGGGTTGGTACTCAGCAAGTCGGGGGGGATGACATGCTACAATTAATTTTTTGGGTGAATTAGGAGTGCCAATTATATCCCAATAA
The DNA here is from genome assembly GCA_033439265.1 of Dillenia suffruticosa. Lineage (NCBI taxonomy): Eukaryota > Viridiplantae > Streptophyta > Magnoliopsida > Dilleniales > Dilleniaceae > Dillenia > Dillenia suffruticosa. Next base: position 14,129,747 of record JAVTVX010000013.1, on the reverse strand, counting down.
ATCCATAGTATGCAAAAAAAAAATATTATGACATCTCAATAAATCATTCACAGCATACGTATCAAATCAACTATACATTCAGTATGTATGTCCATTATATCATCTAGAGCCAGCCGAAAATATCCCGGCAAGGGCCAACCATGGCCGAGGACGGGCAACGTTGGGGGTTTTCACAGTGCAAGTAATAAAATAAGGCTCTCTTCCCCAACGTTGGCCACAGACTACTCCAACTAACCTGTATATATATATATCGTACACGTATCAAGGATCAAGCGTGTATGGTAACCCGCCGGTGCTAGACCTACCAAGGTCCTCCCCGGAGTGGTTCAACCGACGACTGTCCATACAATATGTATGACAATCTGGCAGATACCCCCTGCAGAGGTGTATCCGGGCACAACAGGTGCCTCTACCAAATGTCCTTCGTAACTACGGAATGCCATAGGAAGCATATCATCATCATCACAGTATCCACAGGGGCATCCAGCCCAAATCACATATCTCAAGCCAAATCATCAAACCCTATCATGTCAAAAGCATGTGCCAATATGCAATGGAAGCATAAAATCATGTGGATATATCAAAGTGTGGCACAATCATCAAGTATCAAAATCATGGATGCATATCGATATAAACAAGTTGGGTCACTCCATATATCACAAAACATTTTCATAAATCCAGGAGAATAGGTCAATCATACCATTTTAAATCATGCTTTTGAAAACTTTTTAAAACACGATATCAATTAAAAGTAGATGTCAAGTCCCACTCACAGTTAGGGGAGGATAACGCACTCCCTAATATTTCCACAAAGCGTAAATCAAGTGTCCCCTCCGTTCAACTCAAATAACTCTTAGGAAGACAAACAGTCTGCAGATTTTTTAACCTGCGCAGTCATGGAAAACAGACTATAACTTTGGCTATACCAATCCAAATCAGATGATTCTTATTCATTTTAAAGCTAAAGGATAGCACTATAACTTTCATTTTGCACACTTCCTCAGATTCAAATCACAGAATTCCCGGTAAGCCTCATTTTGTTACAGCCATATTTCAGTGTCAGATTCTGTCCAGTTTTTGTACAGAAGCTATAACTTTCATCCTACTCACTAAAGTCTAATGAAATTTTAACATGTTATAGCTAAGATTAGATCTACAACTTTCGTGTTTTGAGTTTTATCTAAATATGTCTGTAAGGGGTTGAACAAAATTCATGAACAGGACAGATAAGTTTTAGTGAAACATACAGTTTCTGTCAACACAGTTTTAAGGAAAATTGTATAACTTTCAATTTCCTCATGCAAAATGGCTGATATTTTTATATCTTATAGACAAGGCATATATCTATAACTTTCATGTTTTGTGTTTCTTCAAACTAAGACTGGCGAGGGGTCGTTTTAACTCACTACTGTCAAGATTCGAAACAGGACGCTTCTATGTCGAGTTTCAGGAAATGTACCATAACGTTTGGCACAGGCATCCGAATTTGGTGCTTCTTACCTCGTTGGAAAGATAAGACTTAGATGTACAATTCATATAACTATCACATTTTCAAATTCTGGCTCTAAGATGCCTTAAAACAGAGATGAATCACGGACAGAAATAAAATTTAAAGTGAGACAGGATAAAATTTCTTACCTCACTTTCTTTGTCTTCCTCTCTTGCTTCTCTCCTTGTTCTCATGAATTTGGGAAGAATGAACAAGCATTCTAAGGCCTTCTTCTTTTATTATTGTGTTAATAACTCACCACCCTAGGATCAAATCCCCAATTAATCTAAACCATAGGATCATTTTGACTATTGCATGTGTTTTGATTGGTTTTTTTTTTATGTGCATGTGTTCTAATTGGCCCACCTTACCTTTCTCATCTCCATTTGACCAACACTTGTTCTCTTCACTATAACACTTGTTCAATACAAGATTACTCTTGTCACATTTCATTTAAGTTTTATTAATTGCTAACAAGTCCTTTGACTTAAAAAAATTGTAATTTGACCCCTAAAATTTTCATAATTACATATTAGGCCCAAAATCTTATATTAGACCGAATTTAATTTATTTAATATGAAATTAAGGTTTTGAATCTCTTTGAGTCAAAATTGATCCAATTTGTATTTTACCATCAAATATCATTTTTTTTGTGAAAATTCATGAACCTGTAGTAGTAGAAACATCATATATATATATATATATATATATATATATATATATATATATATATATTTTTTTTTTTATGAAATGGAATTCACTATAGAATACACCGAGGGTCGGTGTTACATTTTCCTAACCCCCTAAAAACAAGTTTCGTCTCCGAAACTAAAAGAAAACCATATAGGGAAAGGAAAATTACTCAGTAAATAGATGAGGGTACTGTTCCCTCATAGTCTCCTCGGGCTCCCAAGTCTCCTCCTCGACTTGGTCGTTACGCCACAAAATGCGTACTAACGGGATATCCTTGCTTCGCAGTCTATGGATCTGCTGGTCAAGGACTGCTACGGGCTGTACAGGTAAACTCAGGTCCTCCCGTAGCTCAACTGGTGGAGATTCTAAAACATGAGAAGGGTCAGGCATATATCTCCTAAGCACCGAGACTTGGAACACATCATGAATACGTGCCAACTCCTCTGGCAGGTCCAATCTGTATGCCACACTTCAGATCCTCTCAAGAATTCGGAAGGGCCCAATATATCTGGGGATCAGCTTGCCCCGCTGTCTGAAACTGATCACCCCTTTCCAGAGTGAGATCCTCAAGAATACCATGTCTCCCTCCTGAAACTCCAGTGGTCACCACCTACGGTCTGCATACGCCCTCTGTCGATCCTGGGCGGCTCTCATCCTTTGTCGGATGATCTTGACCTTCTCCCTCGTCTCCTCAACAAGCTCCACACTGCTGAGGTGCTTCTCACCGACCTCGTCCCAACATAAAGGTGTGCGGCATCGCCTCCCATACAATGCCTCGTATGGAGGCATCCCGATACTTGCCTGGTAGCTATTATTATATGCAAACTCTACAAGTGGTAAATGTCGATCCCAGCTACCATGAAAATCCATAACACAAGCCCGAAGCATATCCTCAAGTGTCTGAATCGTATGCTCTGACTGTCCATCTATTTGAGGATGATAGGCTGTGCTAAAGTTCAGTCTAGTACCCAATGCCTCCTGCAAACTCGGCCAAAAGCTAGACGTGAACCTGGGGTCCCTATCTGAAACAATCGACACAGGCACCCCGTGAAGTCGTACTATGGTGTCCATATAGAGACGTGCCAGTACCTCTAAGGAGTAGTCACCACAGATGGGGATAAAGTGTGCAGATTTGGTGAGTCGATCGACAATCACCCAAATCGCATCATACTGCGTGAAAGTCCTCGGTAACCCCATCACGAAATCCATAGTAATCTGTTCCCACTTCCACTCAGGAATGGGAAGTGGTTGTAAAATACCTGCTAGTTTCTGGTGCTCAGCCTTCACCTGCTGGCACACCAAGCACCGTGCTACAAACTCTGCTATCTCCCGCTTCATGCCCGACCACCAATAACTGCCTCTGATGGTGCGGTACATCTTTGTACCCCCGGGATGCATAGCATAAGCCGAAGAGTATGCCTCCTCAAGAATAGCACGTCGAAGCTCAACATCAGCTGGAATACACACTCTGTCTCTGAGAACCACGAGTCCATCAGTACGGACTCGGAAATCCCCGCCCTCTCCTCGGTAAATCCGATTGTGAATAGCCTGGAGCTCTACATCTGTACCCTGAAGCTCTTTGATGCGGTCAAGTAGTGTAGGCCGCACTTCAAATCTGGCTAACAGTGTACCCTGCTCATCGCTAACCAAGCTGACTCCCAAAACTTGGAGTCCTACCAAGCAGGAGATGTAAGCTCTCTCTGCTGCCTGAGAAGTGGTAGAAGAAGATGACTTCCGGCTCAAGGCATCTGCTACTACATTTGTCTTGCCTAGATGATAATCAATAACCAAGTCGTAGTCCTTCAGCAGCTCTAACCATCTTCTCTATCTCAGGTTTAGCTCTCTCTGAGTAAATAAATACTTCAAACTCTTATGGTCTGTGAAAACCCTACAAGTAACTCCATATAAGTAATGCCGCCATATTCTCAGTGCGAAGACTATGGCTGCCAACTCTAAATCGTGAGTAAGGTAGTTCACCTCATGCTTCTTCAACTGTCTCGAAGCATAGGCGATCACCCGTCCATCCTGCATCAATACGCAACCCAACCCCTGCCGGCTGGCATCACTATACACAACATACTCTCTGCCGCTGGTAGGGAGAGCCAAGATAGGTGCCGACGTCAGTCGTTGTTTGAACTCCTGAAAGCTCGCCTCACAGTGGTCATCCCAACAAAACTTGACGTCTTTCCTCATCAATCGGGAGAGTAGAGCAGCAATCTTCGAGAAACCCTCTACGAATCGTCTATAATAACCAGCAAGTCCAAGAAAACTCCAGATCTCAGTAATGGTCTGCGGCTGCTCCCACCTCAATATGGCCTCTACTTTCTGCGGATCAACAAAAATCCCCTCCGCGGAAATAATGTGGCCCAGAAATCCAATCTCCCTTAACCAGAATTCACACTTGGTGAATTTGGCATATAACTGCTGCTCACGGAGAGTCTGTAAGACCACCCTCAGGTGCTGTACATGCTCCTCATCACTCCGTGAGTATACCAAAATATCATCAATAAAGACGATAACGAAACAATCCAAGTAGTTATGGAAAACCCGGTTCATCAAATCCATAAAAGCCGCTGGAGCATTAGTCAATCTAAACGGCATCACTAAAAACTCAAAGTGACCATAGCGAGTGCGGAATGCAGTCTTGGGCACGTCCTCGGCCCGAATCCGTAACTGATGATAACCAGACCGCAAATTGATCTTTGAAAAGACCCGTGCACCCTGAAGCTGGTCAAATAGGTCATCAATACGTGGCAGAGGATACCGGTTCTTGACGGTCACCTTATTCAACTGCCGATAATCCATGCACAGTCATAGGGTCTCATCCTTTTTCTTCACAAACAACAACGGAGCACCCCAAGGCGAAGTGCTCGGACGGATAAAGCCCTTGTCTAGTAATTCTTGCAACTGGACCTTGAGCTCTCTTAGCTCAACTGGCGCATTCTGTATGGCGGAATAGATATAGGGGCGGCTCCCGGAACTATGTCGATCTCAAAGTCAAACTCCCGAGCCGGTGGAAGGCCGGGTAGCTCCTCTGGGAAAACATCTGCAAACTCCTGTACTACATGGACATCCTCATTCCTTGGTCCCTTCACAGTAGTATCCACAACATGGGCCAAGTACGCTGTGCAGCCTTGGCATATTAACCTCCTGGCATCCATTACCGAAATAACACAGCGAGGCAATACTCTCCTCTCACCAGAAAATCTCAAAGTAAGCCCCTCTGATCTCCGAAACTCAACCTCCTTAGTAAAACAATCAACGGAGGCTCTGTGTCTGCTCAGCCAATCCATGCCAAGGATGACATCAATATCAGTCATGTCTAAAGGGATCAAATCTGTCTCAAGTACAGTGTTTCCAATCATGATCTCTATCCCTCTGTAGACTGAATCTCTCAAGAACTGTTCACCGAGAGGAGTGAAAACCAATATCTCCTCTCCAAGTGGCGTCAAAGGCTTACCCAACAGGTGGGCAAAGAACGTTCTCGCATACGAGTAGTTCGACCCGGTGTCGATAAGGATACGGGCGTCGACTCCATAAATCCTCATAGTTCCTAAATATGGGGAAAGTAAAGAGATCACTTTAAATAAAGGTGGTAATAGATACTCATCATATATATCTCAAAAGTATATGTATCTCAAAAGTAGGTACAGCCAACATAGTCAAGCCTCTAAGGTTTTGGCTTATGATGAGTCTCAAAATAAAAGTATAGGGGAAATCTCTAAGTGTGTGAGTCAGAAAGGGGAGTACCAATAATGACATTGGGGTTCGTCTGCGCATCCTCCTGCGTCATCGCGTACACTCGGGCCTGAGCCCTCGGCTGTTGCCGCGATGGTCCCCGGTACCATACTACTCCCAGCTACTGCTTGTGGAGTTATAGGGGTAGAGTGTGCCGGTGCTCCCTGTTGTCCCCCTCGTGGAGCACTAGACTGAATAGAAATTGCCGGACCCCCCTGCTCCAAGATCAGGGCATTGGCTCTTGATGTGCCCCTATCTCCCACAATGGAAGCAAGTCACTGTCACCCCGCAAACTCCGAAGGGGTGATGTCTGCAGCATCGACGACAAAAAGGGTGTCATCGGGCTGTAGTCTGAGTAGAGGTACTTGGGGCTAGTGCTCTAAACCCCTGGGACTGCGATCCCTGCCTCTGGGAATGGTCCCCTCGAAACCCTAAGGTTCTCCCTTTCTTCGAACTCTGGCCCCCAGAAAACTCGGGCCTCTTCCTCCTCTGCTCCCTCCTCTCTCTCTGTCGTCCCTCAACATGGACGATCTCCTCAGCCCGGAGTGTTGAGTCTACTATCTCTGGCAATGAGAAGTTAGGGGTCACCGTCATATACCTCCGGGCGTTCAAATTGAGGCCATCCTCAAACTTGAACCTCAACTGACTGGGTGTGGCTAGGTCCAGAACAAAAGCGGCCAGTCTCCTTAACTCGGCCTTATACTCGGTCACAGTCCGAGTCCCCTGCCGCAGGTGGTGGAACTCCGTCTTCTTCCTGTTCTGCTGGAATGCTGAAAAATATATATGGTTGAACTCCCGTAGAAAGTCGTCCCAACTCCTGGACTCCGCTGCATCATCACAAACTGCCTCCCACCACGAGAGGGCATCTCCATCCAATAATCTCTCGGCCACTTGGAGTCTAAACTCCTCATTCAAGCCAAGGTCTGTCAACACTCGGCGGGTGCGGTTGATCCAGTGCTTCGCAGCAATAGAATCACCCACCCCAGAGAACTCGGTACAGCCTAGCTGTCTTGCCTCCTTCACGAGCTGGGTAAGCTCGTGAATCCGTCTCAATGTCGAAGAAGTACTGTCGCTGGGTCTAGAAATTGCAGACGGACCAACAACCGGTGGAGGCCCTGGTGCGACTGGTCGTGGCACAGCCGTAGGGGTTGGCTCAGCCATCGGTGGTGGTGGTGGTGGTGGCATCTGAATGCCGTGGGCAACGTACCACTCGAACACCTATCGGTAGGCGTCCAACGGTGGTGGTGGTGGTAGATCTGCAGCCGCGGTGGTCGGTGGTGTAGGCACTAAAGGAGAACCGTGTGAGGAAGACACGTCCTCCGATACACTAGGGGGCTCAGTAGGTAAGAAGTGGGTACCTTGCCTAGTCGTCATATTTCTGCGAGGAAAAATATACTAATCAGGCAGATATATAAGAATTAGGGTTAGTTATGGAATAACTAACCCCCTAAAAGCAATCAATTTGGCATCGGAACCAATGGATAAGGTATGCTAGGTTAGATATGATCCATATCCAACTCTCTAAAAATGGATGAACTCATCTGCCTATGACCATGTACTGGGGAATGACTGTACAGTAACTTTCACATGCATTGAGGACTTTCAAAATCAGATTTACCTGGAGATATTTATTTATTTATTTATTTTTTGAAATCAGTTTCTCAACTCAGCTCTAACCAAGAGCTCTGATACCAACCGAGACCTGTCACGCCCCGACCTACTCTCCAGCCAGGCACGCAACGAGCCCGCCGCGGCACCCAGATGCACGGGCACCACGTCCCGCACATCGAAGCACCATAAGGCTGTCAACATTCACATAATCCAAGTTTCCAAATCACAGAGATCCCCAAGTGATAAAAATAATACATGTATACCTCAATGTAAATTAAAATGAGTGAGAGTTAACCTTATACAGACCAGAAAAATTATAAATACAGTCATCCCAATTTAAACAAATACAATGGTCATCCTAACTTTCTCAAGAGGAAACAATAACCTCAATATATAGCGGAAGAGCGGGTAGTCATACGCCGGCCCAGTAGTCTCCAAAGAATATCCAATACAACAATGCGCACAAATCTCTCAGTCCGAGTCTACCCCTGTAGGAGGGAAATGTGAGGGGTGAGTACTGTAGAGAGGGGGGTTGGTACTCAGCAAGTCGGGGGGATGACATGCTACAATTAATTTTTTGGGTGAATTAGGAGTGCCAAAATTATGTCTCAATAAATCCATAGTATGCAAAAAAAAATATTATGACATCTCAATAAATCATTCACAGCATACGTATCAAATCAAATATACATCCAGTATGTATGTCCGTTATATCATGTAGAGCCAGCCAAAAATATCCCGGCAAGGGCCAACCATGGCCGAGGACGGGCAACGTTGGGGGTTTTCACAGTGCAAGTAATAAAATAAGGCTCTCTACCCCAACGTTAGCCACAAACTACTCCAACTAGCCTGTATATATATATCGTACACGTATCAAGGATCAAACGTGTATGGAAACCGGCTGGTGCTAGACCTACCAAGGTCCTCCCCGGAGTGGTTCAACCGATGACTGTCCATACAATATGTATGACAATCTGGCAGATACCCCCTGCAGAGGCGTATCCGAGCACAACAGGTGTCTCTACCAAATGTCCTTCGTAGCTACGGAATGCCATAGGAAGCATATCATCATCATCACAGTATCCACAGGGGCATCCAGCCCAAATCACATATCTCAAGCCAAATCATCAAACCCTATCATGTCAAAAGCATGTGCCAATATGCAATGGAAGCATAAAATCATGTGGATATATCAAAGTGTGGCACAATCATCAAGTATCAAAATCATGGATGCATATCGATATAAACAAGTTGGGTCACTCCATATATCACAAAACATTTTCATAAATCTAGGAGAATAGGTCAATCATACCATTTTAAATCATACTTTTGAAAACTTTTTAAAACACGATATCAATTAAAAGTAGATGTCAAGTCTCACTCACAGTTAGGGGAGGATAACGCACTCCCCAATATTTCCACAAAGCGTAAATCAAGTGTCTCCTCCGTTCAACTCAAATAACTCTTAGGAAGACAAACAGTCTGCAGATTTTTTAACCTGCGCAGTCATAGAAAACAGACTATAACTTTAGCTATACCAATCTAAATCAGATAATTCTTATCTCATTTTAAAGCTAAATGATAGCACAATAACTTTCATTTTGCATACTTCCTCAGATTCAAATCACAGAATTCCCGATAAGCCTAATTTTGTTACAGCCATATTTAAGTTTCAGATTCTATCCAGTTTTTATACGGAAGCTATAACTTTCATCCTACTCACCAAAGTCTAATGAAATTTTAACATGTTATAGCTAAGATTAGATCTACAACTTTCGTGTTTTGAGTTTTATCTAAATATGTCTGGAAGGGGTTGAACAAAATTCATGAACAGGACAGATAAGTTTTAGTGAAACATACAGTTTCTGTCAACACAGTTTTAAGGAAAATTGTATAACTTTCAATTTCCTCATGCGAAATGGCTGAAATTTTTATATCTTATAGACAAGGCATATATCTATAACTTTCATGTTTGTGTTTCTTCAAACTAAGACTGGAGAGGGGTCGTTTTTACTCACTACTGTCAAAGTTCGAAACAGGATGCTTCTATGTCGAGTTTCAGGAAAAGTGTCATAACTTTTGGCACAGGCATCAGAATTTGGTGATTCTTATCTCCTTGGAAAGATAAAACTTAGATCTACAATTCATATAACTATCACATTTTCAAATTCTGGCTCTAAGATGCCTTGAAACAAAGATGAATCATGGACAGAAATAAAATTTAAAGTGAGACAGGATAAAATTTCTTACCTCACTTTTTTTGTCTTCCTTTCTTGCTTCTCTCCTTGTTCTCACGAATTTGGGAAGAATGAACAAGTATTCTAAGGCCTTCTTCTTTTATTATTGTGTTAATAACTCACCACCCTAGGATCAAATCCCCAATTAATCGAAACCATAGGATCATTTTGACTATTGCATGTGTTTTGATTGGTTTTTTTTTTTTATGTGCATGTGTTCTCATTTGCCCACCTTGCCTTTCTCATCTCCATTTGGCCAACACTTGTTCTCCTCACTATAACACTTGTTCAATACAAGATTACACTTGTCACATTTCATTTAAGTTTTGTTAATTGCTAACAAGTCCTTTGACTTATAAAAATTCTAATTTGACCCCTAAAATTTTCATAATTACATACTAGGCCCAAAATCTTATATTATACCTAATTTAATTTATTTAATATGAAATTAAGGATTTGAATCTCTTTGAGTCAAAATTGTTCCGATTTGTATTTTACCGTCAAATATCATTTTTTTTTGTGAAAATTCATGAACCTGTAGTAGTAGAAATATCATATATATATATATATATATGAAATGGAATTCACTATAGAATACACCGAGGGTCAGTGTTACAGGGGATGTTCTATAACTCAAATCAGAAAAAGCGGTTACGAATGAATGAGAAACAAATTGAGAAGAATCATAAGATAACCCTATGTTGTAGAGTTCATGAACATATCTCGCTAGTTGCCTATGTTGAATATATATAGTATGCATACATGGCAGTCCCGTATATGGTTAGGGGTGTAAAAACCCTAGTTTTCTTGTATAGATTATTGAGAATCTTCCAAAATTATATGAACAATATTAAAAAATCTTTAGGAGGTTTAGAATCCTGAAGTTTAAGAAAAGTTTCAATCACTAAGGTAATTCTCTTGCATATCGGGAGTGGTTATCAAGATTCATTTTCTTATTGAGAAAGATTCCTCCTAGATGAGGGGATATTCATATCCGATTAAGGAGAGTTTGAATTTGTTAAACATTTTCTTGTTTAGTGGATAACTTATCGCAGGAGGGAGTTATTTCTGTATTAATGGAACAGACCCACTAAAGAGTAGGATAACCGAGAGGCCCAGGGCAAAAAGTTTGGATGACCAAGAGATCAGGGAGTAGCTGGTTTCTCAAGAGAGTAAGATCGAGATGGTCAAAAGGCATAAGTTAGAGCGCTCGACCGAGAGAGCACTCAACCGAGAGATTGAGAATGTGTTCAACTGTTCATAAGTTTTACAATCTAATGGAATCAGAGATTTCTAATCTTGTGATAATAGGTCATTGGACCATGCATCATCAGTTTGAGTCAAATTTGATGAGATCTACTACATTAGAAAAGACTTTTAACTTACAAAAAAGTCAATCTAATTTATGAGTATAATTTTATTTTCATTGTGTATAATTTAGTCATTCATGTTGCTGAAATAATGGTTTAAACATAGAATTATTAGGTCCATAAGAGACAAGTGTCTACATACAACACTTTTGGGCACCATCTCATCCCATCTTCTGAACACCAAAAATTTCTTTGATGTATAATGGGTATTGATAGTATCAAAGTTTATAACAATTAGATTTTAATTTAACGGTTATTATTTTTATACTCATGAAATAGTAAAATTATTGATGACCGTAGGATGATATTTAATGGCTACAAACTCCATGGATGACTCCATGGATTTTTATCATTAAATAAAAATCTAATGATTACAAATTCTACAAATATCAATACTTGTGAATTATAAGAAATTTCTTGAAAGTTTTTACATTTAAACAAAGTATATTTCACATGATTTTGAAAAAGGTACATGAAATTTTGATTTTCATATGAGCATTAGAAAATATCTTCGGATATGGATAGTAAAACTTTTCTCTTTCACGTTTCGATGCATTTCTAAAAATATTTTTAAATTCAAATTTTTTATATCGAAAAGAGATTATTTAGTATTTATATCTCATAATTAAACAAAAATATACATCCCTCTCTTCTCTCTCATGTATTCTCTCTCTTCTCTTTTTAGCACTTGATCATTTTTTTCTCCTCTCTTTTTTCTACAACACGGTTCATCTCTCTTATCTCTTATCCCTCTTCTCTCTCGATCATTTTTCTCTCTTCTTTCTATTTTTTCTCTCCATCAATTTTCTATCTTCTATCTTCTTTTGTTTTTCTCAATCGATCGATCTTCCTCTCACAATTGATGGTGACAATGGTGGCATGGTCACCATTACCCTCTCTTCTCTTTTATTTTTTTATTTTTATTTTCTCGATTAAGTTTATCTCTCTTATTTTTATCGACAACCATCACAAAACTACTATTCTCTCTACTTTCTTCTCTCTCCTATCTCTATAACCATGGCTACGGAAAGGATTAAAAAAAAGAAGGAAAGAGAGAGAAAAGAAGTTGTGGGTGACAAGGAGAGAGAGAGAGAGAGAGAGAGAGGAGAGAGAGAGGTCAGAGAAGAGAGAAGAGAGAAGAGAGGAGAGAGGAGAGAGGAGAAAGAGGATGGCCAAAAAACATAAAAAAGAAATACAATAAAGTGAGATTTTTTGTTTAATCAGAGGAGAAAAAAGAGTATAACGATACTCTCATTCATAAATAGTGAAAATTTGTTAAATGAAAGATAAATTTATAAATATCAAATGTCAAAAGGAGAAGTATTTTTCATTCACGGATAAAATTATTTTTGACGTGACATGGATAATAAAATTATTTTTAAAAAGTTAATGGGGCTGATAGTTTAATGAGAATTCTTACTATTTTATAAATATTAATATTTAAATTATTATCTAATGGATATTATTTTTCACAAAATAAAATTGTAAAATAATTAATAATTATTAAATAACAATTCAAAAACTATAAAAGTTCTAATTCATTACCCCAAGTATTAACCCTTACGTTTGCTTGCACCGGCAACCGACATTGTACATTCTCTCCAAACTTTTCACGTCATTCCAATTCTGGCCCTCTCCCAAAACGCAAGTACAGCCATTTGACAACTCGAGAATACTCTTTTAGTTTTTTAAGTCCGACGAGAATACTCTCTCTCTCTCCCTCCCTATATAAATAAAAAGGTGGGCTCGTTTCTCGGTTGCTCAGACTTGGCCAGAATTAGGGGTCTCCTTTTCCCTTGCTTGCTCTGGTTCAAACCCTAATTCCGGGTCGGGTACTCTTTTCCATCTCTTTTATCTGATTCTCTTTTCTTTGATTTTGGATCTTATGTATCACGATGACCTGCTATTAACTTGGACATTTCATTTGGGGTTAAACAGACTATGTCTACTTTTGTTGCTTGATCGATTTGTTCCTTCTTAGGGTTTGTAAAAGTTTGGCCTTTTGTGTTGATGACTTGGGGATCTGATTAAAACTTAGGTTGTCTATCGATTTTAATGTACTTGTGATAGGTTTCTTTCTCTTATTGTTTTGTTAAAAATCTGTGTGAAGATGCTTGGGGGTGAAGTGATCAAATCCGAAGGGAAAGAATAGTTCATAATTTGAGAATATAAACCACCCCCCAATTTAGTGGGTAGTTCAATATCATCATTGCGTTTACAGATTATTTGTTCATGCAATTCAGTCTTGCATGATGGGGTTTGATCATGTTCTTTCCTATGCTTCCAAAGTATATGTACATAACGTATATGTTTTAGATTTCAATTATGGGAAAAGGGCTTTCTCTAGTTTTCAGCCACTACCCGGTGCTCATATACCCATCAAACGCGGAAAACATCTAACCATGCTCCTAGGCAAGCACACGGGAAACTCCTTAGTGCAATTATTAAATTTTGAACCTTGGATCTCACCTAGAGGGATAGAAAGATGTGTGTATCTCTTGCAAGCTTGTTTGGGATTTGGGTACAAGGTTAGGAGATTTTTGGAAGTCTTGTCTGTTACTAATATGGCCAAAGGAGCTGTTTGAATGGCATGGTCTTTAATGCATAAGGTTGTTTCAAAGTTTCATCTCTTAATTTGCACTAGAAAGATTTGGATGACAGATGCATTTTTAGAGGGGAATAACTGTGTGTCCTGGATTTTGGTCATAACTATTCATCAATATTCATAAGTTCCTTTTAAAGATGTTTGAGTAAATTAGAATTGTTCTAAGGTGTTGATTTTTAGACCATAATATCATAATAGATTTTTCTTGCCATCTACTTCATATTGGTAAATATTACTGATATGAGCATATGCATCCAGGTCTGAGCGTGTTTCTGATATCCCAACTTCCATTAGTCAAGTTTCATGTCTGATCTCAACATTCAGATTCCTACTGCCTTTGGTATACTTTCCTGCTCCACATTTTTTGTGTGTGTGTTTGTGAGTAACATGCTGTCTTTCTCTAAACTATTTCTTGGTGTTGTCTTGCTGTGTGATGATGTGATTAGATCCCTTTGCTGAGGCAAATGCTGATGATTCGGGTGCTGGGTCAAAAGAGTACGTGCATATTCGTGTGCAACAACGGAATGGTAGGAAGAGCTTGACAACTGTTCAGGGATTGAAGAAGGAATTTAGCTACAATAAGATCCTGAAGGATCTCAAGAAGGAGTTCTGCTGTAACGGTACTGTAGTTCAGGATCCTGAACTTGGTCAGGTGCTTACTCTTGTCTGCTTCTTTTCTTACTTATCTTATTTTTGTGTCTCTCTCTCACTCATTGTTTCATTCTTGTAGGTTATTCAACTTCAAGGTGACCAGCGCAAGAATGTCTCCACGTTCCTTGTCCAGGTAATTATTGATGATAACTTATCTGGTTTGCAGTTTGCATGTAACATGATGTTTTTCTTACTTGTAGCTCCTGGGGCCAGGGCAAAAGGCCACAGGGAAAATGCTGTATATTTTATGTCTGTTTTCCTAATATTCTCTTACGATGCAATGCATTAAGCTAGTCACTTTGAAGTTCATCAAGGAATGAACTCTTAACAATGCTGTTGTCTGGGAAAGGCTTTTTTTCTGTTTCAATCTGTCTTCATTATATTTGTTAAGTGGTGTTCCCTTTTGGTTGACGTTTTCTTTACTTGTGGGGGAATAGGCTGGCATCGTGAAGAAGGAACATATCAAAATTCATGGTTTCTGAGCTGCAGCATCTTACTTGAGTGCAACTTCATACCCCTTGGCTATCATTGCAGAACATAGTACTCAAATTTCAGGAATTAGTATCTTTGTAATATCTTACATACTGTGTTTTTGTGCCGTGACATGGACGACGTGCTTGTGTTTCCTAACTCTGTATGATGGTTGACCATAAATCAATGAATCTCTCTCTCTCTCTCTCTCTCTCTCTCTCTCTCTCTCTCTCTCTCTCTCTCTCTCTCTCTCTCTCTCTCGATTGATCCTTTCTCTATCTTCTTGATCTTTGATCAATTTTCACTCTCCTCTAAATCGTAGATCTATGGATTGATCATTTTCTCCCTCTTCTTTTTTCCTTTTTAGGACTTTTTGGATTGTAATCAAATTTATGGAGTGTGATACCATGGGTGACCGGATTCCATTTTTGTTGTGTTCCCCCTTTATTCACCGTTAGTGGGAGACCCGTGCAATGCACGGTACCACTAATTTTATTTTTAAAATTAAATAATTTTTTAACTCTTTTATTACTTTTTAATTGACCAATCACAATTTGTTAATTAAAAAATTAGTCAAATTAAACAATTTTTTTAATTAAAAAACAAAGGTCCTTCTTGCATGCGTGTATGGAAACTATTTATTATTATTCTCATTTTTGTCATCACCTCTCTCTCAGAGCAATCTTTTTATCCCAAAAATTCATGAACTTATTATTTTTATTTTATTTTATTTTTGTTGTTGTGTCCATGCAAATTTCCGAAGAAATTTGTAGGATTTATTAATTAATTGGGTAAAAATCAAATATAAAATAGAATTTAATTCTATAATTTAACAAATAATAATATTCTTGTTTAGTTATAAAATCCACACTCAGTATGAAAGAATATATATATATAATAAAATAAAAAAATTGATTTCTAAAGATTATACCAAATAAAACTTTTTCAATTGATGTTACTCTCAATAAGAGTACTAACTTAACATTAGAGGAAGGAAGCTATTAGAGGGAGCTCTTTTCAATTAGTATCTT
Source organism: Dillenia suffruticosa (assembly GCA_033439265.1). Lineage (NCBI taxonomy): Eukaryota > Viridiplantae > Streptophyta > Magnoliopsida > Dilleniales > Dilleniaceae > Dillenia > Dillenia suffruticosa. The sequence goes on along the minus strand of JAVTVX010000013.1, from coordinate 14,113,851 downwards.
CAATTACTCAAATAGAAAATATTATCGTGTGTTTCTTGATATAAAAAAATAAAAAATAAAAACTTTATTAAATATCTTTCAATTAAAAAATATTTTGTTTTCGCGAATAATGTATTTAAAAATATTAAGAAATTACCATATTGTTCCGGATTATCTTAACAAAAGCCTTTTATAGATCCAACAATAGAAGTAAAAGATTTGCTTAATTTCAAGACAAGGAAAACAATTTGCGCATCCTTTGCATGTCTTGAAATTTAAATGTGGATACATGAAACATATAAAAAATAATAATTATGAGAAATGGCTGCTCAGAAGAGGAGGATGCAAGCAGAGCTGTTTTATTGATTTGGACTATGGTTGAAATTATATATTATATTATATTATATTCATTTTAGAAATCTATAAACATAAATGGGTCAACCTCCTAACCCTATAAACCCTACTCTCTCTATTCAACTATAGTGTTTACATATCATTACAAAAAATAAAAATACAGTGCTAACAAGCAGATTAGTACTCTCCAATTATTTTTTTTATTTTGTATTGTTATAAGATTTTTTATGTAATATTAATTATTTCTTTAACAATTTTATTTGTATATATTATCATTTTATTTCTAAAAATTATTTTTTTTCTTTTTTATCGCTTTTTATATTGCCCTGTAACGATTTGTTCATTAAAAAAAAATTAGTCAAATTTATTTTTTTGGAATTAAAGCTATTTGGTTCCTAATTTTCGTACTTCATTTATTACATTGAAAAAACTATAAACATTAAAAACAAAAGTTTGAGATATAACGAAAAAAAATTACATTTAAGGGCTTCAAAGAATGCTTAAAGAGTCACTCAATAACAACTCAAACGGTAGAGTTTTTCTACTTTCATCCTCCCTTTTCCAATTTGATCATATCTTATTATATCTCATTATACCAAAAAAAATAATACTTAAAGAACCCAAATTTAATTAAACAATTACAAAAACAACCAGCCAAATTAAGCTATCAAAATAAGCAATATTTCAAATGCTGATAAAACGCTTGAATATAATTCACCAAATATGTAATGAAAAGGGCAGAGAAACCAACAATAAAATAAACACTATTAACCTATAAATCCACAAAATACTATTCCATTAACTCTGTAAAAGAACAATAATAATTTAACGAAAAAAAGATAAATATTACTCCTTTCCCATATATTTAGAAACCCCAATTTCGAATGCAAAAAATAACTGCCCACGTAATATGGATCCATCATTCTTTATACCCACAAATCAATAGAACCTTTCGAATTTTTGCTTTTTTGATTAAATTTCAATATTTAAATTGAAATTTGCATAAAAACATTCCCATAATTTTTGTTCGTAGTAATGCATTGTTATATGTTTCACCAATGATCGATAGATTAAATGTAAAGATTCAACTCCAAAAGAGATGAGACGTGACCAATAAATTATAATTCAATTGATACCGTTTTTTTTATAAAGTTCTCGAATTAAATTCTTCTTATGTACTAAAAAAATATATATAAAAAAAGAGATGAGGTGTCATATCATATCAATTAATAATAATTTGCGAACCATATCAAGTGGGCCAAGTTATAGGGCTTGGACTTGGCCTCGGACCTAGGTTATGTAGACCAAACCCAGCCTCTCCGGCGCCCTAGTTAGTCTTACTTTTTTCTTTTTTTGATCCACGTGGGGCGTACTTTTTTCAGTATTCAAGATTTTATTGTAATTAATTTGAATCGATTCATTTGAGATCTCCTTGTGAAGAATAGAGATCTCCCTAATATAGTCTACTTTATATCTAAATCGCAAATCAAATTCACATTCTTAATTAAGCAGTTGAATGACTTATCCACTCGACAGACTGCCGTAGATACTGGTCTTACTTTAAATGTTTTACTATATTTTAGTCTTTTTTTTTCTTCTATTTTTTTTTTCTTCTGCCAAGTATTATTAATTGAAAGTTAAAATACAAAGATTTGCTGAATTGTTTTACCTAATATAGAAGCTCACCCATTGTCCTTATGGGAAAGACGATTGTACAAATATAAGTTGTTGATCAACTTCTAAAAATGATGTGGGTATAAATATTCCCAAGCAACGTCCTCAACTCTATAATAGATGACGATTTTTATCAGCCTCAAATAAATAAGTTTATGTTACTAAAAATAAATATTTGAGCAAAGTCGTTGAATATAACAATCAAAATTTTAGCTTAAATAACAATTCCATTAACTTAAAATTTTTGTGAGTATTTAAAAAACAAAAAACAGAAAACACAGTTTTCTACAATAATAACTTGAAATACTTGTTAGTATTAAAATTTATTCCCCGCCAAATTAGCACTACATGTCAACATGTTATACAGTCAATGCCATATTTTCAGCTACGTCATGAGTCACCACGTCAATATATCTTCTCTTTCAAAATGAAAATATAAGCTAAAATAAATAAAATTAAATATTTTCAAAATATTTTATAATTAAATCAAATATTTTCATAATATTTTATAACATTCCTTTAAAATCAACCTAGCATAATGAAAATTATATTTTTTGAAATAGACTATACATGTATACTAATGCGGTGACACATGTATGCTAACGTGACTAAAAATATGGCACCGACTATATAACACCATGTGTTGATCGGATAATTTGTGACAAATCAGAGAAATACATGTGACAAAAGTTGACAGAAAATAATGAAAAATCGAAATAATGTTGTTCGAGTAGTCTTCAATCTCTCGACAACGAAATCCAACAGATGTCCCTTGGGGACAAGTCAAGTGATAGAACCTCTCGTTTTTATTCTTTCTTCTCTAGTTTAATTTTATTTAATTACATCTCCTTATAAAAAAAAAAAAAAAAAAAAAAAAAAAAAAGACTCCAACTAGTCATGCAACAATCTTTAGGTGGCACATGACAGCAATCTTTAGGTGACACAGGAGAGTGCGTGAGAGATTTTTTCGACATCTATTTATCACCATTTGGATCGTCTCGAAGAATGTAGTTATTTGATATATGTCAAATGATTACTAAATAAATTGAAAAATAACAATAAATCTGGATGGAGATTCTAAAAATTTATTGTGTTTTTACGATCCTATTTGTAAAAAAAAAAAAAAAAAAAAAAAAAGGTACCGATACCATGTTAAAAAAATTTCAACTAATATTATGTTAAGAATGAAAAACAATATAGTAATATAAAAGTCTAATAATCCATTAGTTTAATAAATTATTAAAATAAATTGAATTTATCTAAAAATTTTATTTTTGTAAATATAAAAATAAAAGAAATTAAATAGTTTTATAATATTCTCTGATAAATACAAATATTCTCATAATATTTTGTAACATACACAGCACGTTGAACAATGCCACAAGAGCCACCACAACGACCCGGACAGAAACTTTGAATTTTGGTGTCATTTCAATTTATTTATTTGTTATTTTGTTATTGTCATGTGATGAAAGCCATCGCCTAATGTCGTTAAATTAGGCCTTCATGTGGGGGGTCTCCAACTATATTTGTAGTACGCCCCTAAGAATAATTCTTTAAAGCAAAGATACAAATATCAATAGGGTTGTGGCCTAAATATGAAAAAGAAAGGAAGGGTTGGGGGGGGTTCAACTTTGTGGGTGATATGGTCGCCTATCATGTGCTTATATTAATTAATTTTATTTTCGTTAAATAAATTGAGTCTAGCAAACGCCAAAACGGAAAAAAGAAGATATAGGGAAGCAACGTGCATTTCTTTTATTTTGTTGTTTAAATGAAGTTAAGAAACATATTTTTCAGCGCTCAAATATAAATTTAAAAATTATATATATTTTCACAACTATATAGAGTGTTTTCCCGATCTTGATTCTTACAATAGGGGGCGAGAGAGAGAGAGAGAGAGAGAGAGAGAGAGAGAGTCTTCTTTTTTCTATCATTGTGAATTAAGCAATGAACAAGAGGGTCATTTTGGCCTCGGTTTTTATTGTATTTGTCGCTTTCTCCATAGTAAGCTTTAAACATATCAGCCCATCTCAGCCATACAATTTTGATGATGTAAAGAAGGTGTCCATCCATCAATTTCGGAGCGCGGAAATTTTGCCCATTACCGGAGCGGTCGGACCAGAGAGTTTTGCGTTTGACCCGGCCGGCGGAGGACCCTATGTGGGTGTGTCGGATGGTCGGATCATCAAGTGGGATGAAGATGAACGGCGTTGGATTGATTTTGCCGTCACTTCTTCCCAGAGGTATGTTTGTTCTAATGGCTCATTAAGTTTGTTAGGGTTCAATCGATAATAATTATTAATTTTTTTTTTTTGAAAATAAATTATGCTAGAAATAGGAAAAAGATTATTCCTATATATACAGAAAGACGTGATGATGGCTTCAAAATTAGGAAATATTAGAGATCACTAATTTGGAGCACATCTAATAGTAATACGTGTGATTTATTTATGCTAGTTTTGTAAAATTTAAATTTCTTTTTAAAATTCTTATATTGTATAATTTTAATGGGTAAGCTTCGTCAAAAGGTAGATTTTGATGTACATCTATGCTTTAATTATTTTTCCCTTTAACCCTTTATTCAAAAGTTTTGAAAATAATTATTCAAAATTCAAATAATAAATACGAAGATTCGACGATAAGCATACATTTCAGTGGTCCGCATCAATTAATTGATTTGTGCATAATATTATTGCCACAGCGTTCCTTCATTTCACATCATTTGACGTTTAAGATTTTTGCATATGGATTAAGGAACCTAAAGAATAGCCTAAGTTTTAGCAAAAGTAACCATATATCACAATATTATCCTTTTGACTATTTTAGGGAATAATATTGTGATAGGCCCTCATGCAAGAAATGTTTTAACATTAAGGTTTCTGTTTTTAAAACATCTTTTTTTTTTAATATGTCAAATTAATTAATATTTTATATATTTTTTTATATTTAATGATTTATTTATTTATTTAATTATAATTTTATTTTTATGTTATTTATCTTATAATTAATAATGATATATTTAATCATTTTAGATTCTTATTATAAAAAAATTACTTTATTATTTCTATTAACTAATTAATATTTACATAAAAAAATTTAAAAATTTTCTCATGTTTTCATTTAATGTATTTTTATATATCATCATTTTTACATTGTTTCATATCCATTTTCATTCCTCATTTTCTATTTCCCTCGTTGTGCAATCTCAAGTGAAAGATTAGTAAAAGGGGTGAGAAAAGAGAGAGAAATTGTATGAGTAATTGTTGAGAGATTTTAAGAGATGGAAAGTTAGTGGCCGACATTCATTTTATTATCATTAACTTAATTACTATTAGTATTGGCCGACATTCATTTTATTATCATTAATATTTAGTATTACCACTATATTAGTAGTATTCCTATTGCCTACATTAAGATTATTACTATTAATATTATTAACATAACTATTACTAATATTATTACTATTAGTGTTATTTATTGTTACTTTACTATTATAAATATATTTATATTTCATTTTAATTAATTAATTTATTTATATTTCCTTAATTCGTTTTAAATATCTTTTTTTTTTTAAGAATTCCATCATAGTCGGTCATAAACCCAAGGAGTAAGGTTGCAATAAGTTGACAACCAGCGAAAAATCTTTGTCAAAAGAAACATGAGAGACAAACATTTACAAACTTTTGGGGCGTTACCCCCTCAGCGACGTGTTACATCAGATTCCAGGTATAGCGATAAATTAATAAGAGATTCTAAGGTGCGATTAAATAAGTTAATCCATAAAAATAGAATTCGTCTAACCACTTGAAATATAAGATCTCTGACTAACAAGTTAGAAGAGATAAGAAAAACTATGAATAGAGGAAAAATTCATATCATGTGCCTTCAAGAAACTGAATGGGTGGAGAAGAAGACTAAGATAGTAGAACCTTATGGTCATAAGTTTTTATATACGGTGATTGATAGATCTAAGAATGTGGTAAGAATAATTATACATAAAGATCTACTAGAAGAGGTAATAGAGCTAAAAATAAAAGGAGATTGAATTATACTTGTCAAATTAGTAAATTGAGAAAACGTAGTTAATATAGTCAGTGTATAGGCACCCCAAATAGATACGGATACAATTAGTAAAAAATAATTTTGGGAGAATTTAGATGAATTTATACAAACCATACCTAATAGAGACAAGTTATTTATTGAACGAAATTTAAATGGACATGTAGGAGAGAGGAATGAAGGATTCGAAATCGTATATGAAAACTTTAGATTTAATTATAGGAATGATGCGGGAGATATCATTTTAAAATTTGTCATAGCACTTGATCCGGTACTTGAAAACACCATCTTTAAGAAAAGAGAAATGCACTTACTTACATATAAAAGCGGACATAATGCTACCTAAATAGATTTTTTTTCTCATTAGGAGAGATGATAAAATGATCTGTAAGAATTGTAAGGTTATACCGGGGGAGAGTGTAGCAACTCGGCATAGACTTCCAGTCTTAGATATATCTGTCCCTAAAAGATAAAAGAAATATCATCCATTTGTGGAGTCAAGGATTAGGTGGTGGAATTTAAAAGGAGAAAATGTGAATACCTTTAGAGATAAATTAATTCAACTAGTAAACGGGTCCACTAATGGTGATTCAAAAACAATATGGAAAGAGATGTCTACTAATATTAAGAATATTGGTAGAGAGTTTCTTGGTGTATCTAAGGGTCAAGCCCTCATAGGCAAGAAATCATGGTGGTAGGATGAAAAAATCCAAACTACTATTCGAACCAAAAGAGAGTGTTATATAAACTTTAAAAGTAATAGTAATAGCGATACATATAAAAAATACAAAAGTATAAAAAAGAGGTGAAAAAGATTATCTAAAAAGCAAAGAGTAATGTGTATAATGAAATATATAAAAAACTAGAGACTAAAGATGGAGAAAGAGAGATCTACAGAATTGTCAAATTAAGAGAGAAAAATGAAAGAGATTTAACTGATGTTAAATATATTAAAAGCGAAACTAATAGTATACTTGTTAAGAATAATGATATAAGAAAGCGTTTGAGAGATTATTTCGATCATTTCTTTAATGTTAAGAGTACAACAGATATAGCAAATATCGATATACCTGTAGAAGAGATTAATAGAGATTTTAAATGTAAGATTCGTTCCAATAAAGTTAAGGAGGTTTTAAAAAGAATGAAAAGTAATAAAACCATAGGACCATATGATATTCTCATAGAAGTATGGAAATGTTTGGGTGAATTTGGTATATTAATACTAACGGATATTTTCAACAAAATTTGGTAAATTAAGAAAATGTCTTAAATATGAAGGGAGAGTATAATTATACAACTATATAAGAATAAATGAAGCATAAAAGATTACTCAAATTATCGAGAAATTAAACTTATGAACCATACAATAAAATTATAGGAGAAAGTGATAGAATATAAATTGACATTGAAGATAAATGTATCTCAAAATCAATTTGGATTTATATCTGAAAGATCTACCACTGAGACAATTCACTTATTAAGACATTTGATGGAGACATATAGAACATATAAGAGAGACCTATATATGGTATTTATTGATTTAGAAAAAGTATATGATAGGTTCTCTAGAGATATATTGTGGTGGGCGTTAATAAAGAAAATGATATTCTTGATATACATTAATCCGATTAAAAATATGTATGATGGAGCTGTAACCAATGCAAAAATTTATGGGGGTATGAGCTATAGTTTCCCCATTAACATTGGGCTCCATCAAAATTCGGTATTAAATGTCATCATTTTTACAATAGTGATAGACGAAATCACAAAAAATATTGAAAATAAAATACCATGGTATATACTTTTTGCAGATGATATAGTGTTGGTTGATGAAACTAAAGAATGTATTGATACTAAATTAGAGTTATTGAGAGACACACTAGAATCCAAATGGTTTAAATTGAGTAAATCGAAAATTGAGTATATGAGATATAGGTTTAACAATAATGAGCAGAATGATGAAAAAATAATTAGGTTAAATGGACAAAATGTACCAAAAAATGAACGATTTAGATATTTTGGTTCTATCATTCAAAATAACGACAATATAGATGGAGATCTGAATCATAGGATTCAAGCGGGTTTGATGAAATAGAGAAAAACATTCGGAGTTCTTTGTAAATGCATGATGTCACTATATTTGAAGGGAAAGTTCTATAAAATTACAGTAAAGTCTGCACTATTATATGGTACTGAGTGTTTGACAATTAAAAAACAACAAGAACAAAAAATAGCGATAACAGAAATGAGAATGTTTAGATGAATGTGTGGTAAAATTAGAAAAAATAAAATAAAAAATAAAGAAATTCATAATAAATTGAGAATTAGTTCAATTGTAGATAAAATATAAGAGTGTCGGCTAAGATGGTTTAGGCATGTGCAAAGAATACCCGAAGACGCACTAGTTAGAAGAGTAGAAAACTTGAATATAGGAGATTTAGTAAGATATAGAGGTAGATTGTTGAAAATTTATATACAAATTATCTGTAAAAATATGATAATTAAGAATTTAGACGAGACAATAATGTTAGATAGGAATGAGTGGCGTAAAAAAATTCGTACAAATTAAACTATCATATTTATTTATTTATTATCTATTTATTTTTTTATTATTATTATTATTATTATTATTATTATTATTATCATTATTATTATTATTATTATTATTATTATTTTATATATTTATATATATTTTTATTTATTTATTTATTTATTATTTTTTAAATTTCTATACTTGCCTCTCAAAACGCTGATGTCAAATTATTGGAATTAAAGTGAGTTGTTGATCATGGGAAGAAAAGGGGAGTATGTGACGTAACTAGCACAATGCATTTGCATTAAATTTCATAAATTTAATTTCATCGATTTTTATTTTAATATTACACCAAATCAAATATAATATTAAACATTTTCTCCGTCCCTTACAAGACAAATAATCATTAAGTCATGGGCTAAGTTGGTTAATTTCTCTTGAGTTATATTATTTTATTTCATTCTTTTTTTACGGTTAATTGCGGTGCATAATGGAGTTACTAATTTACATGTTTATGATTTAGACGTATTTATTCCTACGAAATCTGAAGCATGGGCTCTTTCTGCACGGAAAATATTATTATTTACCAAATATACTTGGGGTTGGTAACTTGGTATTGGCATATAATGCCTTTGGCTTTCTCGTTCTAAGTTTTTTATTTGACAACTTGGTGATTTTAGATCTTTTAGACAAACTTTTTTGTTATACATATGATTAGGCCAACAGCAGTACTTTGTCGTTATGGCCAAGTTGCAAACCAAAATTTTGATTGAATGCTTTCTTTATTTTACCCTTTTCCTATTGTTTATTAATCTTTCATCTATTTACACACCAGGCCAATTAGGGGGAAAAAATTCAAGCTCTATCATTGCTTTAGAATCTAGAATGAGGCCAACTATGGCTTGGTGGAAGATAAGCTAACCCCATGATTCCTACAAAAGAATTGGCTTTGAAACTTTAGGGTCACGTGTCTTGGTCTCATTACTACATGAGGGTTGTGCGTGATTGTGAAGTTACCCACATTATTCTTCACCCATAAATGGCCAAATTTTGGCCATGGTAGGCGTGGACCCCGAGCGAAGATGACCTTTGGACTTATTGATTGTTGACATGACTTGACAGGAGACGCTAACTTGAACTGAATGAGAGTTTCTTTTTCCATATTTTGCAACCACATAAATTATTATAAATTCCAAGGTCAAATTTTTTATTGTCACGTAACTTTTTTTAGCATTTCGAAAAATTCTCAAAAACTTTTGGAAGCTCTAACTTTTTATTTTGAGAATGACTATATCAATATTTAGAGTATAATATATAAATATAAACGCTCTTTATATCATCCGTTTACTTTTAAATCAGAATTAATTACTCTCCTAATATCTTTTACAGGGAAAATTGCACACAATCAGGACACGATCATGGTGCAAGGGAGCATATTTGTGGACGCCCCCTAGGCTTAAAGTTCAATGAGTTGAGTGGGGATCTCTACATAGCCGATGCATACCTTGGTCTTTGCATGATTGGCCCCGAGGGAGGCCAAGCTACAAGGTTGGCGACGGAAGCCCAAGGCATTCCTTTCAAGTTGGCCAATGGCTTGGACATTGATCAAACCTCTGGAGTCGTTTATTTCACTGATAGCAGCTCACGTTTCCAGAGAAGGTAGCGTAAACATTTTTAGGCATTATTTATTTAAAAATGAATGAAATCAAATTCAGAATAATTTTCAAGGTTGATTGATATACGTAGAATATATTTCATGAATCCCTATGAATCCAACTACTAAGTTGTTCCCTTCGTTATTTTTATTACAATTACAGGAACTACATGCTATTGACAATTAGTGGGGAGAGAAGTGGAAGACTGATGAAGTATGATCCAAGAACCAAACAAGTGACTGTTCTTCTTGACAATCTCCAATTCCCAAACGGGGTTGTCCTAAGCAGAGATGGCAATTTCATTCTAATCTCAGAGACCGCAACTTCCCGAATTCTCAAGTTTTGGCTAAAGACATCAAAAGCTGGAAATCTTGAAGTATTTGCACAACTTTCGGGATTTCCTGACAACATCAAGCAAAATAACAAAGGTGAATATTGGGTTGGAATTTTCACAAAAAGAGGGAAACTTTTGCATTGGATTCTTTCTGAATTTTCAATAGGAAAAAAATTGTTGAAGCTTCCTTTGGACCCCATGACATTACAATCAATTTTGGCAAAGTGGAGAGCAAGTGGGTTTGGGGTGAAATTGAGTGGGGAAGGTCAAATGTTGGAAATTTTGGAGGATGAGAGCAGGAAAATATGGAGATCAATCAGTGAAGTTGAGGAAAGAAATGGGACTCTTTGGGTTGGATCGGTGCTTACACCTTATGCAGGGAAATACAGCTTTTAATTTACAAAATTTTGACGGTAAATTTGTGTCAAGTTTGGAGATTTTGTTCTGTTTTATCATTTTGTTCTTTTAATTTCCTTCTTTACAAAACTTACTACTGTTGTGAAGGGTGATCTCTTTACAGTACACCATTTTTAAATTATAAATTGAATTAAATCCAACCCTCAAAAGAAAATTCCTACTCTAATATATTTTACTTTTGTGAATGCCATGTTCCTCCTTTATTTCATACTTGTATACGTATATATAAATCATTTCATACATTCTTATAATATTATTATATTTCAAAATTGCACCTCGATAGGCAATACATAAAGGGACAACTGCGCTACAACTCCTAAAACTTTGGACTTTTATTATATATTTTTTGGGTTTTTTCAATTAAATGTAAATATTTATAGATAGATAATTTTAGGATCTTAACAGAAAATGAGAGAAACTTGATAATTTAGGTCTTTTAAGCACCTAAATGTGACAAAAATTTAGTACCATTTGACATTAATATAAATATACGTATTCCTTTTTTTTTTTTTTTTTCCTTTCATACAGGTATATTTATGTCTTTTATATGGTATCCTTAGCCTTGAAGTAAAGGGTTAATTTGTGGCCTTAGCTCTTTCCCTCTGGGTTAATTCCTTTCCTCACTTACAAGTATATTTATGTCTTCTATAGTTTACAACCTCTATAATTTGTTGAATGAAAATATCGTTTGTTTACCATGACTAGTTTCCTTGGCTTCTTTGTTTTGAGAAATAAATAATCATTTTTTGCAAAAAGAAAAAAAAAAATTATGAGAAATATTTCAAAAACATAACAACTTGCTGTGTGTGAGTCATAAAAATTATATCAATAAATTTCTACTGCTATATAAATATCACATCTCCTTTGTCATTTACGTTTTGGTAATTTTTGTCCACCAAAAGCCTCTCTCTCTCTCTCTCTCTCTCTCTCTCTCTCAAGAAAGTATTGCATATTGCACACCGAAGCAGTTTTTTGTCCATAACCATGAAACCAAATCTCCTTATCCTTGCATCCTTGACCATTCTCATATCCCTTATCATCAACCATCTAAGCACTGATTTTTCTCCTCCAAAACCAGTTGAAGACATTTGGAAGAACTCAAATAGAATTCCAATTCAAGGTGCAGTGGGACCCGAGAGCTTTGCATTCGACCCCTTAGGGGAAGGACCTTATACCGGCGTCTCCGACGGTCGGATCATCAAATGGCTCCAAAATGAGAATCGGTGGATAGATTTTGCAACAACATCAGCGAAAAGGTATGCTCCCTAATTTGCTTTTGCGTGATCAAATTAGTATTGGTGTGCAAATCTCGTGACACTCGTTTAGCCACTTTTTAGTCAATCTTGGACGATATTTGGGGGAAATATAGTAACCTGACTGATAAATATTTAAGTGTGTTCTTTGACAAGCTCTTCGCTTGGCATCAAAGAACATGAGGATGAGGATGAGGTCGAAGCTGAAAATGGAGCCGGGCATGGTACACTGTGTCATTTGTCGATTTGTTGACCACACTCCAAATGGGTAACAAAAACAAACAAATTTAATAAATGAAATGCTTGTCCTCCAGTTCCGGCATTTTTAATGGTTCTCCAATTTACATGTGGCGTCTTGTTATGCTCCCCAATGGTGACAAAAGTCTGGGAACGCCTATTTTTCCAATACTTGAAATAGGCTTTATATCACGAGATGATAGTGAGAGTTTTTAAACATATGATATATATATATATATATATTTATCATCGATGGTATTTTTTTTTTGGATAGAACATCGCAAGGTTGAGAGAGGAGATATGAACACTAATATGAGAATATAATCAATCGGTATTTAAAATCATATTTTAACTAATTCAGTTTGAATATTATCAGATTTAATTTAAAAAGAGTTTTTCCGATATAATTTTTTTCATATTATAACTATTTTTCATTCTCATCGATCGGTATTCAAATTTTTCTCGACTAATCCAATCCAAGTATTATGGAGCCCATTAAAAAGTTGGCTCTCCCAAATTTTTTTCCTCTATTCTTAGGGCTCCAACTTGAGATTTCTGGTTAAGGGGTAGAGTGTTTGATCACTTAATTCAAAAGAATTTGGTATAAGCAATTCGGTAGTAACAAATTTCATAAGTATCAATTTCGCGGGGGGATCGGTAGAAAAATTTGAGTGTCATAACTCAATTCAGACGGGGAAGGGTTCCCTCTACTAAAGGCCACTCCCACTCAACGGGTGCTGCCTTGAGCATGGGCTTGAGCTCGCTCAGCCTCCACCGAACATTCGGCCCAAGCACTGTCTTTGACATATTTGAACAAGACCAACCACAACATAAGGCGGATTTATTTCCATTTTATGATTTTCCATGCGAACGAGTATGGTCACATTGTGGTCCTAAAAAAAATGCTACAAATTACTATAACTATGCTGCTTCTGTATTTAAGGGAAAAATATAATTAAAAGTTTCTTTTATTTATCAAAACTTTTTGAGCAATGGCTCCTAGCTTATCTCACGCAAATCTACTTCTGCAAACAAGTTTGTAAAGTGGGCAAATAACATAATTAGTATATGCATATCCTACTAACAATGTTAAAGCTTGAGGATCCTCAGAGATGGTTGCGGAGGAACGCATTATCAACATCATATGTCGGAGCATATCTGTGGAAGACCTTTGGGCTTAGCATTCAACAAAATGAGCGGTCATCTCTACATCGCAGATGCATATCTAGGTCTCTATATGGTTGGCCCTGAGGGAGGTCAGGCAACCAAGTTGGTGACGCAAGCGCAAGGGATTTCTTTCAAGTTCATAAATGGCTTGGACATAGACCAAAACAATGGAGATGTTTATTTTAGTGAAAGCAGCTCTTATTTTCACAGAAGGTATATGGCTTTTTTTTTTTTTTGGATAGTGGTGGTAGGATTGGTCCCTTAACTCACTACACTAGACATACATATTAACTTTAAAATTCCAGATTTTGCTCATTTGCTAAACTGAACAAATTTGGTTGACCCAATTTGGTGCAGGAATTACGTTTTACTCTCAGTAAGTGGAGATAAAAGTGGACGCTTATTAAAGTATAATCCAAAAGGCAAACAAGTGACAGTTCTGGTAGACAATCTAAGATATCCAAATGGGGTTGCTTTAAGCAGGGACTCCAGCTACATTCTAATAGCAGAGACACCAAATTGTAGAATTCTCAAATTCTGGCTCAAGACATCAAGAGCTGGAAGTCTTGAAGTATTTGCTCAAATCCCAGGATTTCCCGATAATATCAAACGCAATTTCAAAGGCGAATATTGGGTTGGAATTTATTCGAGGAGAGGGAGAATTGCAAAATGGATTATTTCAAATCCGTGGTTTGGAAAGTTTTTGCCTAAGCTTCCTGTTGATCCCATGAGATTGCAATCGGTGTTGACTAACTGGGGAGGAAGTGGACTTGCAATGAAGATGAATGGGGAAGGTAATATTGTGAAAATTTTGGAGGACAAGAGTAGGAAAACTTGGAGATCAATAAGTGAAGTTGAGGAAAGAAATGGGACTTTGTGGATTGGATCTATAACTGAGCCTTATGCTGGCATGTGTAACACTTCATTTAGTTAATGCAAAATTTGGGTCTGATGTCCTCGGGCACTGCACAAGTAGTAAAAGCTCCTCAGTTGTATCCTCTTTTTCTCAATTTAATCCCGTTTAGTTATAATTTTTATAAGTGTCAATTCAATCAAAAATAAAAATACATATTCAAATAATTTGAGTATAGTGCAAGTAGAGTTGAATCCACAAAAAACGATTGATCTATTTCTTTTAAGGAAAATAAAAATATAGGAGATTTAATAAATAATTTAAAATTAACAAAAATAAATAAATCAATGAAATTAACTGAACTAAAAAAATTAAGTAATATCAATTAAATAAATGAAATATCAATACAAATAATATCTGATCAAAAGAATTATATTCACATTAATTTTATTCAATTGATTATCGATTTATTTAAAGATTTCAATAATCATAAATAAATCGGTCATAGTCGCTCAACGAACGTCGAACGACAAATCTTTTCTTACTTCATCAATAATTAAGATAAACTCTTTAATTATTTTTCTAACCGAAAAATAACTTTAAAAAAGTTGTTAAGATTTAAAGTTTCAATAACATTAAAATCGAGAGAGATCCAATTCTAAATAACAAACATATAACGGAATTGCTGAAATTAGATTATTCAACTCTATAATAATTAGGTCATTCACCACTATATTAAAATTAACAAACAATTACGGATTTATCATTTTAATTGGTTATAAATTATTTTAAAACTATTAAATATGAACCCCTATTCAATAAATTTTAAAAAATTATGATCTATGAAATATATGAATTAAATAAATACCCATAATATATTGAATTAATATATTTAATTAGATCTCACAATCATTAAAAACTTAAATAAACGTTCAACTAAAAAATTAAATTAAAAATAACAAATGATATAAAGAAAAATTCACAAATAAATTTATTACTTCAAAGAATGTGAAAGTTTACAAGAAGAAATCCAAATCCTACGGCTGCAGATGGCTGCTGCCTCCTCCTCACAAAACTGCATCCAAAGTCAAGAAACAAGGGAGCTTCCCATGTGCTGCCGACTGCAGCACTTTTGGGGGTTGCACACCTCACAAAAAACAATGTTAAGTAACTCTCCTGTGCAGTGAAGTAACCGGGCCGGGCCCGGGCCGTTCTCATTTTTTTCCTTCTGGAACCAGCCCGGCCCGCTGAACCGGAACCGGCGGTTCCTGGCCGGGCCGGTTTAGGGCCGGGCCCGGTTCGGTTTTTTTTTTTTTTTTTTTTCTCTTTCTATTGCGTTTTTCTAAATTTTTTTTCTAACTATATTTTTTAATTTCATTTTAATTTTATAACTCCAATTTTTTTAACTTTGTTTTTTTTTTAATTAACTTTTGATAATTCACTTGTAATTAAAAATTAGAGATACAAGATTTTTAGAGTGGTTCCACCGAATTCGGTGTACGTCCACTACCAAGCTCATCACTTGGATTTTTAAATCCACTATTTTTTTTACATTATTTTGATAATTACATCACTTTGATTTTTTTTTCTATTTAAAATGACTTGTAAACAAAAGGAAAATATTAATATTATTATTATTATTATTCTTCTTCTTCTTCTTCAACTTCTTGTTCATCATCTTCCGAGATTTTGATAATTCCTTGCATTCTTTTTTCTGCATCCTTCCAATCTTTAATGCATATTAAAGTTTCTAAAGTGTCGTCCGCTAAATTTGTACGTTTTTCAGTTAACACTCGACCACCTGCACTAAAAGCACTTTCGGATGGTACTGTAGATACCGGAGGGGTTAGTACATCTTTAGTCACTTGGGACAAAATTGGATAATATGATGTATTATTTTTCCACCAACCTAATATATCATATAAATCTATATCATCAAAACCTTCTAATCTAGGTGTTTGTTTATATAAAAGTAATTCATTAAATGATGATGATGAACTTCTTTGTTTTTTTCCTAACATGTGTAAGGGATTAAATGAAAATGAAGATGATTGAATACTATTACTACTACTACTAGCTATATTATTAGTATTTAAATTATTAATTTCCTTTTCATATAATTCAAATATTGATTGTAAACTATGAGATGTTTGTTGTTTTAAAAAATGTGGGTTAATAGACATTTTAGATGGAAAAGCTTGTGCAAAACAATCTATTAACATTTCAGCACCTTCAACCTTAACACGTGGATCTAATGCACTTGCAACTAAATATAAAATTGGAATTTCTTCATAATATTTTAAAAATTTTGTTTTCATTGAAAGAACAATTTCACCAAATCTTTCTTCATTTTCAAATTGATTAAATACATAAATAATATTACAAAGATTTGGTAGCATTAAATGAGTAGTTGGATAATAATATCCAGAAAAATAATTTTGTACATAAATAAAAAATTTCCAATAATTTTGTAAGTGTAGACGCAAATTCAAAAGCGGTATTATCAATAAAACCATATTCGTAATTTGAATTTGCAAATTCAATTAAAATATTTTGAAAATGAAGAACACCTTGTAACATATCATATGTTGAATTCCACCTAGTGTCACATTCCATTTTAAATTTTTTATATTTTTTGTTATGTAAAATACATAATTGTCTCATTTCTTAAGTTTTTACAGCAAAATTTCTTATTTGATGAATTAAATCGCGAATAGGTTGTAAAAATAGTTCTCCCATAGCTAAACCATCCTTAACACATAAATTAATTATATGACATGCACATCTAACATGAAAAAAAACTCCATTTAAAATTGTTTTTAAAGAATTTTTTAAACTATTAACCGCAGTAGTATTAGCCGAAGCATTATCAAAAGAAATAGAAAAAATTCTATCACTTATTCTATAATCATAAACAACATTTGAAATTATTCTAGCTATATGTGCACCAGAATGTGGAAATTCCCAACGTTGAAAAGCTAAAATTCTTTTTTGTAAAGACCATGAATTATTTATCCAATGACATGTTACTACAATATAATATTCTTTTTTATGCTTACTTTTCCAACTATCCGAAGTTAATGAAAATTTACATTGACTAGTCATAAATTCTGTAAGTATACCATTTTTTAATTCCTGATATCTATCTAATGATCTCCTCCTACCGGATTTTTTACTACTTTTTTTATAACCGGGTTGTAAATATTTTTGGACATATTCTTCAAATACAGGACATGCAACTATACTAAGTGGTAATTATTTTCTTGCTAGCCATTCTATTTGTCCAATTTTTTCTTTATCCGAATTATATTTAAATGTACCAATTATATTATCTCCCCCCGTAGAAATTTGTGTTTGTTTTGTTTGTGCTAATTTATCTGGATGATTATTAATTAAGTGTCTCTTAAGTGTGCCTACCCCCCAACCTTTTAAAAATTTATATTTTTGATG
The DNA here is from genome assembly GCA_033439265.1 of Dillenia suffruticosa. Classification (NCBI taxonomy): domain Eukaryota; kingdom Viridiplantae; phylum Streptophyta; class Magnoliopsida; order Dilleniales; family Dilleniaceae; genus Dillenia; species Dillenia suffruticosa. The sequence continues at coordinate 14,095,883 of JAVTVX010000013.1, read as the reverse complement.
ACAAATTTTACAAATTGCTTTTTGTTCATCATTTTTTCTTTCAAAAAATGTCTATATATTAAAATCATTTTTTTTAGTTTGTGTTGTGTTAGATTCAGTGTTACTAGATTCGGTTTCTTCCAAAAAAGTTTCAATATCTATATGATCGGGAATTTCAAAAAATGGAGGAAAAAGAGATTGTTGAGAAAATTATGAAGAGTGTGTTCCGGCCATTTTAAAAAAAAAATTAAGATTAAAATTTTTAAAATAATATATACGATAAAATTTTTTAAAGGAAATTTAAAATTAAATTTTTTAAAAAGATAATACAAATGTAATGCAAATGCAAAAAAATAAATATGTAAAAAATTTAAATATACCGATTTGACGAATATCGCAGTTGTTTTTCGTAAAATCTTGAATGAGCTCCCAACCTTGAAATCTTCTCAAATCTTGATTAATGTAGATAATGGGGTATAAGGTGATGAAATGGTGTAAATTTTGATAGAAATGGTGTAGAATTTAATGGAAATGGTAAAAAAAATGGTGTAGATAATGTGGTATAAGAGAATAGAAATGGTGTAGAAATTGGTGGAAATGTAAATAATGGAGAAAATGAAAATGGTGTATAAGGTGATGAAATGGTGTAAATTTTGATGGAAATGGTGTAGAATTTAATGGAAATGGTAAAAAAAAATGGTGTAGGTAATGTGATATAAGAGAATAGAAATTGTGTAAAAATTGGTGGAAATGTAAATAATTGTGGAAATGTAGATAATGGAGAAAAATAAAAATTGTGTATAAGGTAATGAAATTGTGTAAAAATTGATGGAAATGGTGTAGATAATAGTGTAGAAAATGATGGAAATGATATAAAAAATGGTAATACAAAGGAAATAATAATGAGAGAATGTAGTAATATTGAGAGAATGTAGATGTGAGAGAGAAAGAGAGATTTTGTTGTGGAGATTTTGGAAATGGGATATAAGGTATTTATAGGAAAATTTTTTGACCCTATGGACCAAAATAACCTCAAAAGTAACCGTTTTATAGCTGTTGGGAGGGGTAAAATTGGAAAAAAATTTCAAAATTCAAAAAAAAATGGGAAATTTGAACCGGAACCGGCCGGGCCGGGCCGGTTCCGTGCCGGGCCGGGCCGGTTCCCGGTTCAATTTTTCTTTGAACCGGCCCGGCCTGCTACAGGAAACGGTTCCGGGCCGGGCCGGTTTACTGTAGCCTTGGGCCGGTTCCGGTTTCGGGCTTGACCCGGGCCAGCCGGGCTGGTTTTCGGGCCCAAACCGGCCCGGTTTCCAGTCTACTCCTGTGAATACAGAAGTGTAACCCGAAAAAAGTAGAGTTCCTTCTGTTTTTTCAATTAATAAAATATTTTTATTTATTTTAAGAAAGAAAAAACTACTAAAAGATAATAAAAAAATTTCTTAAAAAATAAAATAATTTGAGATTTATATTTTCAAAATTTTCTTTTTCTAAATATTAAAAATTAAATAAAAATTTTCAATATCTCCAATTTTATCCCAATTTCCTCTTGAATGTGTCATTGGGAAAAGAAATTTTACTGTACTAAATCTTGCATTGACTCCTGAAATCCGCGTGCCCACATGCTAATGAAAGAATATTACTGTTCAAATTTCGATCATTTATATAATTGCTCCAATTTATCTCGTTTTTCTTCAGTTTCCTTAATAAGTTTTTTCTATCAATTCTAACATGTCAAATATCACAAAATATAAATATAAGTGTAATATTTATTCAAAAATAATACAAAATCAATAACAAATATTATACTCATTTAATTCTTTTCAAATTCCCTCAATTTAGATAATACTTGTCCTCAAGCGTCCCTAACTCAAATAAAATTAAAACTAACAAATCTATTTTTTTTTTCTTTCAAGCTCCTAAGTCAACATGTGCCACAAGAATCAATCTGAATAAATAATCGAAACAATAAGTATTTCACAGTACACTATATATCCCAACAGTCTCTTATGAAATCCAAACAATAAGAGTCGACAATTCTCTTCAAGGGTTCACTCAAATGCACTCGAAAATGTGTAAAATGTACATATCACTCAAATCAACAATATGAAACGATATTATCATATGTTTGCAAATATATCAAATTTTTATCACTTAAGAATTGGAATTTTATGCATCAATTTAAAGGTTTTTTATTTGGTTATAACAGTGTTAGAGTTAAGGGTAGGATAAATGTGATATTTGAGGGTTAAAAGTATATTAAAGAAAATATATAATTAATCAACACAATTCTCATGAAATCGACAAATCTTTGCCTAAACAAATAGCAAACAAAATTGACTTATTGCTTCCCAGATGAATAGCCAATAGCAAACAATATACAAAAGTATCAAATGATTTCTCAATTTTCATTACTGAAATGAGAATGAATAAATTGTCAATCAAAGTATAATTCTTCTCTTTCTCATCTCTTTTTTTTTTTCCTTTTTCCCTTTTTTTCCCTTTTTTTTTCTTTTTTTTCCATCATTTTTTTCCTTTTTTTTTCGAATATACATCATTTCCATGAAAATGTCAATATCAAAATTTCAATTATCATTTTCCCATCGAGACAAATACATAACCAAAATCATGCGATTAACTATATATACTTTTAGTACAAGGATTTGAAACGAAAGCTAAAATCAAAGAATTTGGTATTGTATTGAAGGGGTTTTAAAGAAAAAAAATGATAAAGGCTCAAATTGGATTAACTACGAGTTTATGAAATCAAGGTAGCGATTTTTAGAAAGCCAAAAAAGGGTAAAACTTAAATGTCTTTGTCATTTCAAAGCATGAAATCCTAAAATGTAGTTTCGAAATGTATAACAATGCAAATTCTAAAATGTACAATTCAAATGTGATAATCACTCATTAAGAAAAATAATTTCGAGCATAAAAAATGACATTGCTCGTTTTCGACTCAAAATTTCACTTTTTAAATAGAATTTGTGATGAGATCATCAAAATTGTAAGAAATTCACAAGATCCAACTCAAGTTCCAGTTGGACCAATGACAAAGGCCCGAGTTAAAAGATTCAAATAAGTACTGAATAATTTAATTCAGGGGGTTTTACAACAAGAAATTGGAATCCAAATAAATAAAGAACCAAAAGGGACCTTAATTATGCTTATACAAGCCCAGTTGGAAGAATAAAAGGCCCAAAACTAAACAAAACCAAGGGAGAACGAAAATAAAGAAAAATAGCAGTAAGACTTAGTTAAAATAGTTTGATTTATTTAGTTTCCTAATTTTTATTTTTTGTAACTTATATTTAGTTTCCTAATTTTTTATTGTTTAGAGAGTTACTAAATTTTTAGTTGACAATTATATTTTTACCTTTAGACTATAAATAGGTCATTATATATTGTGTAAAAAAATAACACTTTGGAGATAATTAATAAAATTGTGAAAATTTTTCACACAAGTCTTGTTGTTTTGAGAACTTTGAACTTATTCAAGATAGGAGTCTTGTTTAGTTTTTTGACTTATCAATCTAAGTTTCGAACCATCTAAATTGTGGCGTCATTCATTCCATCTTTATACCAAGATTCTTGATCTAGTGAGAAACGGGTCTAAGATCATATATCTTAAGTTTTTCCTCCTTTAGGGCAAGGGTTGAGATTTTTAATTCTACCGATTTAAATAATTCGTTGAGACGATTTTTGGGCTAAATTAACTTGTTCGTGGGTTCTAAGATTTTTATACCCAACGGGTTCACATCAGTTGGTATCAGAACCAATCCAGGTTTTTTTTTTCCTTCGAACTATTCTTATTTAATTTTTTTTTTTTTTTGTATCTGAAAACTCTTCATTCGTTGGTTTATTTCTTATTTTTTTGTATACTTATTCTTTATTTTTGTGCTGTCATATTCCCAAAAAAAGAAAAGAAGGGCAAAAAAAAAAGACCCACAAAAAAAAGAGGCCGTGAAAAAAAAAGGGCAGTTTTCAAATTTTACAAAATTGATAATTCTTCATTTTGTGATTTCACAGTGTTATTACCTTTTGGTTGGGTTTGAAATATTTCATTATTTGTACACTTACCCAAATTCAAACCTTCCATATTTGTTCTCCTTTTATGAACTATTTCTTTATTTGTTCACCTTCCTTATTTATCTCATTCCTTGGTTGTTTCCTTTCTAATTTAGAAATTTCTTTTTAAATTTACTACTTTTCTTATTCCTTATTTTTCTCTTTCCTTCTTACTTTTCTTGTTATACTTTCTTCTACATAAGTCATTGAATTTCACAAGATAATTATTTTTGAGTTGAGTTCTCGAGTTCAATAAAAAACTTGACTAAGTGAAGTAGAGTGATAAAAGTTAAGAGAGAATTCATTAAAAATAAAAGCCAAATACATAGAGTGAAACACGAGTGGATTTGAGTGAATCATTATTTTTGAGTGAAATACGTGAGAAAGTGTGGTGAGTTTCTTTCCTATTTTATTCTAACATTATTTTGCAGATTCCAATCATGACTCAAAATCAAAAAGATAACATAAGTGAGGAGATTCAACCACAGGTTTGATTGAATCTACAACTACAAGCATTTATGGGGGAGATGAGACAGATGATGAAGAGGGAGTTAGATTATATACATGAAAAGTTGGACAGGGTGGAAAAGGGGTCGCAAAGGGGACAACCATCAATAGTGTCAACCCCCTCCAGGAGGAATAGGTTTCATCAAAGAGAAACTGAAGTTGTGGATGAGTTTGAAGGGGATGGGTTAGAAGAGGAGTTTGATAGGTTGTCAGTGGGTAGTCATAGGAGACTTGGTCGAAATAGAGAAGTTAATAATCGGGTAGACAACAACTTATGTAGTATCAAAATGAAAATTCCCTCGTTTCAAAGTAAAAGTGATCCCGAAACATATCTTGAGTGGGAAAAGAAGATTGAGTTAGTTTTTGATTGTCACAGCTATTCTGAATTAAAGAAGGTTAAACTTGTTGTTATTGAGTTTACTGATTATGCAATTGTATGGTGGGATCAGTTGTGCATCAATAGACGACGGAATGGGGATCGACCCATTGAAACTTGGGGTGAGATGAAGAGGGTGATGAGACGACGATTTGTGCCGAGTCATTACTATAGAGATTTATATCTCAAGTTGCAGAGTCTCCACCAAGGTAATCGGAGCGTAGATGAGTATTACAAAGAGATGGAGATGACTATGATTCGAGCTAATGTGGAAGAAGATAGAGAGGCGACGATGGCTAGATTTTTGAATGATTTAAATCGAGAGATTGCCAACACGATCGAGTTTCACCATTATGTGGAGTTGGAGGATTTGGTACATATGGCAATCAAGGTTGAAAGACAGCTCAAAAGAGGTAACACACGACCAAAACCAACACCACAGATTCTGAATGCAACATCTTCGAGAATGAACTACCCAAAGAAGAAAATTCAGCCCTCTCCAGAGTTAAGCCTGAACATAAACCAGCTATCTCCACCACGACTTTTCAAAGTAAGTCAACCCCTACTTTAACTCGATGTAGTGAGATTAAATGTTTCAGGTGTCAGGGAACATATAGCTAGCCAATGTCCAAACAAGCGAGTTATGGTGATTCGAGAAAATGGTGCAATCGAGTCTGAAGATGAAAGTGACATTCATTGTTTGCCTCCATTGGAAGTCGTCGCCATCGGAGTTGAGGAATATGGGGCTGAACATGGTGAGATGTTAACGCTAGTAACATGTCGAGCCTTAAGCTTACAAGCCAGAGAAGATGAAGAAGAAGTACAACGGGAGAATATCTTTCACACTCGTTGCCATGTGAAAGACAATGTATGCATTTTGATCATTGACGGTGGTAGTTTTACTAATGTTGCGAGTAAGACTTTAGTGGAAAAGTTGAATTTGTCAACCACTAAACATTCTCAACCATACAAGTTATAATAGTTGAATGATAGTGGAGAAGTGAGGATTACAAAACAAGTTGTTGTACCATTCCGGATTGGGAAATATGAAGATGAGGTGTTATGTGATGTGGTGCCAATGTAGGCTGGGCATATTTTGTTAGGAAGGCCTTGGAAATTTGATCGACATGTACAACATGACGGCTTCACCAACAAATATTTATTCATGTTCAACCAACGAAAAATCACTCTAATTCCGATAATACCAAAGCAAGTCTATGAAGACCGAGTGAGGTTGTAAAAATTGAGTGAGCAACAGAAACAAAAAGATTAAAATGGGTTGAGAGAAGAGAAAAAATAGAGAAAAGAAGAGAGAAAGGCCGAATTTGATAAGAAAGAGAAAAGAGAGGAAAGTTTGGCCGATGAGGTAAAATCCGAGAGAAAACAAAAGAATTTTTATGCCAAAACAAGTGAGATTAAGCGAGCGATGCTCTCAAGACGGCCACTGATTGCACTTATGTACAAAGAATTCCTTTTAAACACTGACCAACTTAACCATTCTTTACCGAGTGTTATTGTTTTTTCTTTTGCAGGAATTCGAAGATGTGTTTCCTGAAGAGCTACCCCAAGATTTGACACCTATCCGAGGGATTGAACATCAAATTGATTTCATACCCGGTGCATCAATTCCAAATCGTCCAGCATATAGAAGCAATCCAGAAGAGGTGAAGGAGCTTCAAAGACAAGTCGAAGAGTTGATAGAAAATGGGCATGTGAGAGAAAGTATGAGTCCATGTACAGTTCCGGTGATTTTGGTACCTAAGAAAGATGGAACATGGAGGATGTGTGTTGACTGCCGAGCCATCAACAACATAACGGTAAGATATTGACACCCTATTCCTCGTTTAGATGACATGTTAGATGAGTTGCATGGTGCTTGTGTGTTTTCTAAAATTAATCTTAAGAGTGGATATCATCAAATACGAATAAAAGAAGGACATGAATGGAAAACAGCTTTTAAAACTAAATATGGGTTGTATGAGTGGTTAGTTATGTCATTTGGATTAACCAATACTCCTAATACATTAATGCGCTTAATGAATCATGTTTTGCGTACTTTTATTGATAAATTCGTTGTTGTTTATTTTGATGATATTTTGATATATAACAAAAGTTTGCATGATCATGTCTCACATTTGCATTCGGTTTTGGATATACTTAGGAAAGAAAATTTATATGCTAACCTCAAAAAGTGTACCTTCTGCACCGACAAGCTTGTTTTTCTGGGTTTTGTTATGAGTGCTAAAGGCATCGAGGTGGATGAAGAGAAGATCAAAACCATCCAAGATAGCCAACCCCCTCCAATATAGGTAATGTTAGAAGTTTTCATGATCTTGCTAGTTTTTACAGGAGGTTCGTGAAAAATTTTAACACTATCGCTGTATCGTTTACATAAGTCATCAAGAAAAACGTTGCATTTCAATGGAGTGAAGAGCAAGAGAAGGCGTTTCAACTTATTAAACATAAGTTTACTCATACACCTTTACTTACTTTACCAAACTTTTCTAAAACATTTGAAATTTAATGTGGCTTCTGGTGTAGGTATAGGCGCTATTCTTATACAGGATGAAAGACCACTTGCATACTTTAGCGAGAAGTTAAACGGGGCTGCACTTAACTATCCTACCTATGACAAAGAATTGTACGCCTTGGTTCGAGGTTTAGAGACATGGCAACACTATTTATGGCCGAAAGAATTTGTGATTCGTACGTATCATGAATCCTTGAAACATTTGAAAAGTCAACATAAGCTGAATAAGAGACATGCTCGATGGATGGAATTCATCGATACTTTTCCTTATGTCATTCGATATAAACAAGGTAAGAAGAATGTAGTTACGGATGCACTTTCATGCAGGTATGCCTTAATCTCTACTCTTGATGCTAAATTTCTTGGTTTTGAGCATATTAAAGAACTTTATCATGATGACCATGATTTTGGAGAAATTTATAGTGCATGTGAAAAATCTGCAGAGGACAAATTCTATAGGCATGAGAACTTTTTGTTTAGAGAAAATAAGTTGTGCATGCCAAATTGTTCATTGAGAGAGTTATTAGTTCGAGAATCTCATAGCGGAGGGTTAATGGGACATTTTGGAGTTGCTAAAACCTTGGCAATTTTACAAGAGCACTTTTATTGGCCACACTGAAGCGAGACATTGAGAGATTTTGTGGTAGATGTATTACCTGTAGGCAAGCTAAATCTAAGGTTCAACCTAATGGTCTTTACGCACCCCTACCTATTCCTAGTTCACCTTGGATTGACATTTCAATGAATTTTGTTTTGGGTTTACCTAAGAATAAATATGGACGAGATTCGATCTTTGTAGTTGTAGATCGATTTTCTAAGATGGCTCATTTTATTCCTTGTCATAAATCTGACAATGCTTCTCATATTGCGAAATTATTCTTTAGGGAAATTGTGAGGTTACATGGGATGCCTAGAACAATCGTTTCAGATCGGGATACTAAGTTCCTGAGTTACTTTTGGAAGACATTATGAGGAAAGTTACAAACGAAACTTTTATTTTCAACAACTTGTTATTCTCAAACTGATGGTCAAACAGAAGTAGTCAACAGAACTTTATCCACTTTGTTCAGGGCTGTCATTGGTAAAAATATTAAAACTTGGGAAGAATATTTACCACATATTGAGTTTGCATATAATCGTGCTGTTCACTCTACTACTAAATTCTCACCGTTTGAAATTGTTTATGGTTTTAATCTTTTAACTCCTTTGGATTTCTTACCTTTACCTATTGTTGAACAAGTGTGAATTTAGATGGTAAGAGAAAAGCAGAATTTGTGAAACAATTTCACGAGAAAGTACGGTTCAATATAGAGAGGAGAACCGAACAATATATCAAACAAGCTAACAAGGGACGTCACAAGTTGATTTTTGAACCCTGTGATTGGGTTTGGTTACACATGCGGAAGGAAAGATTTCCGGCACAGAGACGTTCCAAGTTGTTGTCCCGAGGAGATGGTCTTTTTCAAGTGCTAGAACGGATCAATGACAATGCTTACAAACTTGATTTACCAGGTGAGTATCATGTTAGTGCTACTCTCAATATTACTGACTTGAGTCCTTTTGATGTAGGTGACGATTTGAGGACAAATCTTTCTCAAGAGGAGGGGAATTATGAAATCATCAAGATTGCAAGGAATTCACAAGATCCAACTTAAGTCCCAGTTGGACCGATGACAAAGGCCCGAGTTAAAAGATTCAAAAAAATACTGAATAACTTAATTCAGGGGGCTTTACAATAAGAAATTGAAATCCAAATAAATAAAGAACCAAAAGGGGCCTTAATTACGCTTATACAAGCCCAGTTGGAAGAATAAAATACCCAAAACTATCCAAGACCAAGGGAGGACGAAAATAAAGAAAAATAGCAGCAAGATTTGGTCAAAATAGTTTGATTTATTTAGTTTCCTAATTTTTATTTTTTGTAACTTATGTTTAATTTCCTAATTCTTTATTATTTAGAGAGTTACTAAATTTTTAGTTGTCAATTATATTTTTACCTTTAGTCTATAAATAGGTCATTATACATTGTGTAAAAAAAACATTTTGGAGAGAATTAATAAAATTGTGAGAATTCTTCACACAGGTCTTGTTCTTTTAAGAACTTTGAACTTATTCAAGATAAGAGTTTTGTTTAGTTTTTTGACTTATCAATTTAGGTTTCGAACCATCTAGATTGTGGCGTCATTCATTCCATCTTTATACCAAGATTATTGATCTAATGAGAAACGGGTCTAAGATCATATATCTTAGATTCTTCCTCCTTTAGGGCGAGGGTTGAGTTTTTTAATTCCACCGGTTCAAATAATTCGTTGGGACGATTTTTTGGTTAAATTAACTTGTTCGTGGATTCTAGGGTTTTTTTATCCAACGGATTCACATCAATTGGTATCAAATATTTACATATTCATCATTCAAAGGAAACTATTAAAGATAAAAACAACCATTTTAAGCACAAAAGTCATTGATACAAGTTATTTTTCATACATCTCCAAACAAACAAATAACATACATCAATTAAAAAAATTTAGAATTTTTATTTTATTTTATTTTTTATTTTTTTTATTTTTTTATTTTTTTTGAAAAAACAAAATCTAAACTAATGTAGTAAAGAAAACAAATACAGTGTCAAAAATGAGGAAGAAAACATCTAACATCCCCTATACCTAAATCATACATTATTCTCAATGTATGCTCAAGTTAAGAGATAAAAAAAATACATAAAATCAATCGAGAAAAATAAAAGAAATAGAACAAAGAAATAAAAGAGAAATGTGATAACAATACTCCCCTAGGGTAAAGTGGAAAATGGAATATCAATTCCAACGAACTCGAAGAAAGAGTTAGCACGTAATACATCAAGCATTTCTCTCCATTCCTGAGACTTGATTGTGGATAGAGAAACCCTAAAAAAAATGAAAGGCAAAATGTGAGAAGTTAAATTCAATTGTTTTTCTCTCTTTTTTTGCCAGAAAGGAATTTGGCTTAAGGAGTGGGCACGCCTTAAGCAATGAGCATTTCTTCTTCTTCTTATTTTTCTTCTTTTTTTTTTTACAGAAGTGAAGTGTGTTTAAGGCGTGGTCATACCCTAAACCAAGAGTATTTCTGTCCATCAGTGAAACCTTTTTTTTTCAGAAATGAACTTAGTTTAGGGTGTGGGCACGCCCTAAATAGAGAGTAAAGTTGTCCGTGTATAAGCTATGGGTAGAAATGAAAATTTGTTAAGGAGTGGGCATGCTTTAACCAGAGACCACTTTTTTTTTTTTAGGATCAAACCTAAATCAAGCCAACATAAATTAAAATAAATAAATCAAAAAAAAGAATATTAGGTTGCCTCTCAATAAGCATTTTTAGTGTATTTGGCTCGACATGATCTTCTCGTTTCAACTTTGCTCAAATATCGGTCCATTCCATTTTGATTTCAACTTACCCGGCATAAATTTCAATTTTGAATTAAAATAAAGAACCTTTTGGTCTATCATGAATTGCTTTCGGTGTAGGAGTTTATGTTGAAAAAATTTGTCCAATTATACAACATTATTTATCAAATTCTCCTTAAACACAAAACGCAATTCATTTTGCACAAAATTAACATGTAAATTGAAGTCCATCTTCTCATTATCTTACTTCTGAGAATGTGCCAACCTACAAGAAAAATGAGGAAGAACAGTTAGTTTTGAATTTGAATCATTTAGTACTTCACTTACCTTTCCTGGTATAGTATCAAGAGATGTTGTTTTCCTTATATTTTCTTCTACTTTGTGTACCTCTTTTGATGAAGAATTCTGCACTTCTTTTTCACTTTTGAACAGCATAGCACTTTCATTCTCTCTTGGATGAACCACAACTCGAGACAAAAAATTTCCATGATCAGCTTCAATTTTACTTATTATCGTCGCCAATTGTGACATTTGAACATTTGCTCTTATTTCCTGCCAAAAACTCTTTACAAGATTTTCAAGGTCTGATACTTGATTTTGAAGAGGTTACTGGGTTGAAAGGGTGGTCCTTGAGGTCTAGTCTCGTAACTCAGATTCAAATACTCACCCTAACCTTGGTTGTAAGTCTTTGAATAAGAATCATATTTTTTTTTAAACTACTTTGAAAATCCACCTATAACATTCAATTGTTAGTTAAAGTCCTCTTGAAAAATAAGACATATAATGGTTGAGTGACCCATACTCGAGCAAATTCCACATGCATTAATTTATTGTACTTGTCTTACAACCAACATTTCTACCATAGAAGTTAGAGAATTTAACTTGTGCTCAAGGGGAGAAATACTTATTTCATTGATATTTTTTGAAATATCGTGTTGTCCCCCAAACTGTGATTCATCTGCTGTCACATTAAAAAAATTACTACAAAAAGAATGTTTATTAAAATCAGAAAATAATAACTCTCTTAAAGTATTTTGGGTAACCATATCTTCATGGTTGACGTCTTTGTCTTTTAAGCCATTGACAACTTCTGGCAAGTTCCCTGCAAATGATTAGTTTTAAAACAAGGAGAATACAAAACTTAAAATAAATAATCACTTAACACCGTTTCCCAACAACGGTGTCAAAATTTTGTAGATGTCAATCTAACCAAAAATAAAAATACATACTTCAAATAATATGAGTATAGTGTAAATAGAGTCAAATCCATAGAGAATGACGGATGTATTTTTTTTAAGGAAAATAAAAATGTGAGGGGTTTGAGAAATAATCTAGAGTTAACAAAAATAAATAAATCAATGGAATTAACTAGAGCAAGAAAATTAACTAATATCAATTAAATAAAGGAAATGTCAATGAGAATAACATCTGGCCAAAGAAATTATATCCACATTGATTTTATTCGATTGATTATCGAACTATCTAAATATTTTAACAATCATAAATAAATTGGTTATACTCGCTCAACGAATGTTGAACGACCAATCTCTCCTTATTTCGTCGATAATTGATAGGATTTAAATTTGTATAATATTTACAATTGATTTTATATTATTTTTGAATAAATATTACACTAATATTTATGTTTTGTGACGTTTGATTTAGAATAAGACTTATTATGGAAACGGAAGAAAAACAAACTAAATTGGAGTAATTTTATAAAGTATGGAAAATTGGATAACAATACTCTTTTATTAGCACGTAGGCATATGGATCTCAAGAGACAATGCAAGATTTACTATAGTAAAAATTTCTTTTCTCAATTGCACATTCAAGAGAAAATTGGAGTGAAATTGGAGATATTGAAAATTTTGAAAAATTTTATTTCATTACTAATATTTAGAAAAATGAATTTTTAAATATGTAAATCTCTTAAAATATTATTTTTAGGAAGTTTATTTTTTTTACTTTCTTTTTATTTATATAGTAGTTATTTAGGGATAAAAATATTTACCTTTTCGTAAATAAGAAAAATTCTATCTTATTTAGGTTTACACTCATATATATATATAGAAGTGTTACATATTGTTTAAAGTAACTTTTGGGTGCAACCCCAAGAGGGCTGTAGCCGCCGGCACTTAGAAGCACAATTTCTTTGTTCTTGGACTTGGAGAGACAACTTTTTGGAGGAGGGGTGCAGCCCTCTCAGGTTGCAGTCGGCAGCTTAGGAGGCTCTTTCTTTTTCCTTGCTTTTGCACTAGAAAAAGACACACAATAACAAAGGAAAGTGCTGCAACCGCAAGGGAGAAAGTTCTTTCATTTCTTTGTGACTTCCTCTTCAAAAGTAATAAAATCTTTGTGAGTTTTCTTTTCCATATATAGTTTCTAATTTATTTTTTCTAGTCAAAAAATTATTGAACCATTGATGAATGATGATTATGAGATCTAAATTATCTTATTTGCTTGATATTTGTGGATATTTATTTAATCTTTATATTTAATATTTATGATTATTTTAGAATTATTAAATAGAGTGCTATATTTAATAATTTTAGAATAGTTTACAACCATTTAAAAATAGTAAAATTTGTGTGTTTTTAATAGAGTGGTAATAGACATAGTTTTATAGTCTCGCAAGCGGTAGAATTTATGTCAAGAGATTAGATAATTTAATTTAAATAAATCTATATTGAAATTTATTGATTATAATTGGATTTCTCTAAATTTTAATGCTGTCGGAATATTAAATCCAACAAGAGTCTCTTGAATTGTCTTTCAATTAGATAAGTAATTAACGATAATATTTTGATTGCCAAAAAAGTAAGGAGAGATTGATCGTTTCGTGATATTTAACGGTTATAACCAATTTATTCATATAATGTCGAGTAATTTTTGCATTTGGAAATAACTCATTTCTCTATATTTTACTCTAATCGACATTCTTTCTTTTAATTGGTATTATTTAGTTATTTTATTTTAATTAATTTTGATTGATTTATTTGTTTTGTTAGTTTCAGATAGTTTCACAAACACTTTCATATTTTTATTTTTTTTATTTTTATTAAAAAAAATAGATCCGCCGTTTTCTATGGATACAACCATACTCGCGCTATATTCATATTGTTTGAAATAGATATTTTATTTTTGATTGTTTGACGACACACCAATAATTAAGAAAACTTTTTAATTATTTCCCTAATCGAAAGATAACTTTAAATAAGCTCTTAAGATTTAAAGTTTCGATAGTATTAAGATCAAGAGAGACTCAATTTCAAGTGATAAACACACAATGTGATTGCTAAAATTAGAATATTCAACTCCATGACACTAAAATTATTCATCATTATATTAAAACTAACAAACAATTACGAATTTATCGTTTTAATTGGTTATAGATTATTCTAAAACTATTAAATATAGGCTCCTATTCAATAAATTTTAGAAAATTATGATCCATAAAATACAGAAATTAGATAAATACTCATAATATATTAAATTAATATGTCAAATTAGATTTCACAATTATTAAAAATTAAGAATTCAGTAAACTTTCGATTAAAAAATTAAATTAAAAATAACAAATGATAAAAAGAAAAACTCACAAATAAATTTATTATTCCAAAGAATGTGAAAGTTGACAGGAAGAAATCCAAGTCCCACGGCTGCAGATGGCTGCTACCCCCTTGGGGCTGCCTCGTCGTCCCAAAAGTGCATCCAAAGTCAAGAAGCAAAGGAGCTTCCCATGTGCTGCCGACTGCGGCCCTTTTGGGGGTTTCACACCTCACAAAAACAAAAACAATGTTACGTAACTTTCCTATATATATATATATATATATATATATATAGAGTGAGAGAGAAGTGTAACCCTAAAAAAAAGTAAAGTATCTTCTTTTTTCAAATTAACAAAATATTTTTATTTATTTTAAGGAAGGAAAAACTCCTAAAAGATAATAAAAGAATTTCCTAAAAAATAAAATGTTTTGAGATTTATATTTTTAAAAATTCATTTTCTTAAATATTAGGAATGAAATAAAAATCTTTAATATCTCCAATTCTATTCCAAATTTCTTTTGAATGTGCTATTGAGAAATAAAATTTTACTGTAGTAAATCTTGCATTGCCTCTTGAAATCCGCGTGCGCACGTACTAATAAAACAACATTGCTATCTATATTTCGATCCTTTACATAATTGCTCCTATTTCACTCCTTTTTCTTCACTTTTCTTAATAACTTTTCTCCATCAATTCTAACATGTCAAATGTTACAACATATAAATATTAGTATAATATGTATTCAAAAATAATAAAAAATTAATAACAAATATTAAACTCATTTAATCTCTATCGGTATCTCCTCGTAAAAGAAAAAAAAAAGGGTCTGCTCTGATGACTAGTTGAGCCAAGGCAACTGGATCTGGTCTTATAAGGGTAATGGGCCAAGACAGTCCCAAAGTTTTTTATCTTTTGGCTCTTGGGGGGGGGGGGAGTGGTGATGGGGGAAGGACAGCCCTGCACAAGGGGAGGGGAGCATGGGATGTTGAAGACTTCTCATTTGGGGATGGGGAGGAAACCATGGTACTACTAAGACAAAACCTTTTGTATGTGTGTGTGAAATTCGATTTTGTTATGACAGTAGGAATAAATTTTCATGACTTGTTTGTATCCGACATACATTGCTTGTATAAACCAAGATAGGAATTCAATTTAATGAAGAAACTGATTTGTTTTACAGTAGCAAAAGGAGTTATGGGATGCACAGTCAGCTTCTCAAGTAAGGACAAGCAAATCCAAATCCACCTTTTTCCTCTTGTTTAAAATTTTCAATTTGTAAAAGTATAACAAATACTACATGGACTTGTACCTTTTGTTTATGTATTTATTTGTAACCGCATACATTCAAAAATGTCTGACTATCCCCCCCTCTCTCTCTCAATGTGGATTTTCTTTGTCATGACCCATTACCCTTCAAGCTCTCTCCCATGTCATAACCTTCCTACGTTCCTCATTAACTCCAATTTAATCTCTAAATAAATTTTGTTGTATTCTAAAAAGAATTTGTTCGTCACTGTCATCAACATTTCCATAAAGAGCAAGAGCCCCAGAGCCCCAAAGTAGTAAACTTTTTTAAAGCACACTATATGCTAAATAAACCAATGCAGTATTAATAATGATCTATAGAGTATATGCATAAAAGAGGCATGCAAACATTTTTTCAAAAAACATGGATAAATGAATCCATCTTATAAAATATGGTTTTCTCTTATTCAATCTTCTTTTACAGCATAATTTGATTGTGTATGTATATAATTATTTAAAATATAAATATATAGTCAGTGTGAACTCATGTAATTAAAACATTTAGAACTCATGTAATATTGAACAATGCCTTGCCAATATTTGATATGATCCTTGAAGAAACTTTATTAATCAAATTATCGTGCACCTTTTGCAATACGACAAAGGGTGATAATATCATTCTATGGGTATTATTCCTATGTGATCGTGAAATTAATTTTTTATTTTTTTAAAAGTTTATCTAAACTTAATTTATATTCAATAAAAAATTCCAATATTGCAGATATCAACACCCACACAAAAAAGGGCAGAAAACTCATGCTTTTGTATAATTGTTATAGAATTTCTAGTAGTTTAAGTGGCTTCTTCTCTTGGTCGGCATTGTCGTGTTGCTATAAAGGTCCAGTGGTGGAGCGTGGGTGATGGGGCTGACACTTGACAAGGAAGCCGTTTTAAAATCTTTTTAGTTGCCTTTTGCTTGCACCTCTACTTAATACATTTTGTGGCAATTTGAACTTTTGTCGTTGCCTCTACTGAAGAAAGATGGAATCCCATGTAAGTTAACATTGATATTTAAATAATAAAATGAACTGGAGAGAGAGAGAGAGAATTCTGAAAAATTAAAGACAAATACCAAATGCGGGCATCTCAAATGCATATACTATAAGGATGGGAATGTTAGATTTAGTTGAAGACTTTGGTACATAGAATAAGAGAATTGAGTTTTTCTAAATCGAGCCCAAGTTATAATAAATTTTGACTTGTATGTTCTTATATGTAGATAAATGAAGCTCTTAAAAAATTAAGACTAAATTAGGTTTTTTTTTTAGAATATTTATATATAATAAAAATAGAAATCAATTGGAATAAAATATAAAATAAGAAGATATTTGTGGGTGAGATGGTATGGGCTTTTTATGAATGTTGGGGGACAGCAAAATGTTGTTACCTATTAAAAGAGGGTTCGTAAATGTGGTGGTGCTTTTCATATGTGGGCTCCACTTGCTGATGTCGGAGATGTGCGGTCTACGCGCAAAGCATATCGTCCTACGAAGCACATCATGTCACAGGGATACAAAGGGATAAGGAGGGGAAAGTTACCCCTTTTTCGGGAAAAAAAAAATTGGCAAATTAAAATGCTTAAAATTAAAATATATTTGAAAAAGGACCCCGAGACACTGGGCCTTTTTCAAAGTCCCTGCCATCCTAGTCCTCCAAGCTTTTAATCTCTAAAATTTAGACCCTTTCGAAGAAAAACAAGAGTTCAAATGCACTAACCCAATATCACAAGGGACACTCCAAATATGATTAAATATTAGAAAATTGACCGATTATTAAACAATATTGAGAGTGTATTTATTGTATACATTACTGTATATTGACTATGGTTAAGGTTAGAAAATTAGTTACATAAATTTGACTCTTCACATTTATCACATACTAACTAATATACAATATTTTTAAACTCCTCTATCTTCTCTTTATTTTTTTTTAAACAATAGTCTCACCTTTTAATATCCAAATTCTAATAAGATATCTAATTATTATTAGAACATAACTTTTAAGTTTCTAATGACTTACATAATTTTAAAATTTTAAAAATCTTTATCACTTATTTATTTTCTTTTCTCACATATTTCTTCCTTTTCTTTTTTTTTTTTTTTAAATAAACAGTTTAATTAAAAAATAGAAATTTCAGTTTAAGTTTTCAATTGTAATATTTTACATTTTAATAATTATGTTCTTTTTATATATAATACTTTCAATTTATATATTTACATTTATATTTTTCCTCCCTAAAGTCAAATTCGCCGGTGGAATCACCATAACATAGATTATAGCATGATATGCATGTGTCGCCACTTGGAAAGGCATACCCAGAAGTAGGCAATATCAGCATCCGTGAACCCATAAAAGGAACACTCAACTCCACTTAAAAAATAGGCCCGTCTCAAGAGTAGAACCGACATATTTTAAAATTTTCTTTGTTGCTTAGAATTGTGGCTTCCTAGGGGCACGCAAGCCTAACTGAGAAAGCAATATCAGAGGTTGTAAAGCAGAAGACGATAAGGCTTCATCACGCTTAAGACTCATGCCAACATCAAGTGGAGTAGATCGAAATTGACTCCTCTGGTTTTTGGAGGTTAAGCTCAGAGCATAAGTTGTCCCTCGAATCTATATCCAGAGAACACCAATTTTCTTGTCCCTCCGTCTAAGTCTGTACGAGTTACCAAAATGATACCACGAAAGCAAATGCATGCATTCGCCAAACATCGTAAATCAGCAAGCATTGAGAGAACATTTTGATACATTTAAAAAAAAAAAAAAACCACTTGTGTACATAAAAACTCTCAATTAAACAAAAAAGACAAAACGAGGGTCACTACACGTTAACAATTTTGCAAAAATAATACATTGTAGTTAAATATTGCTTTAACTGAGAATTTTTGTGAGGTATTGTTGAAATACCAAATGCTCAGTCCTTATAGGAATATACAAGCGGTTAAAAACTTGTCTTTCTTGAACTTTAGTTTTCAAATTTTCATAAATACATGTATTTTTATGATTTTTAGATTAATTCAAGATTTTAATATAAAATATTAAGAAAAGAGACAATACGCAAATCATTAACAATTTTACAAAATTATTTTGTAAACTTTATAAATGACTCGAAGCCCATAAAATAGTATCGAAAATTTAAAATGAGTCATGTCCATATTGTAACTATGGAAGGTTTATAAATAAAGGAGAGTTGCTCCCATTAGGTGACTTTTCTTTTTTAGAAAAGAGCTGAATTTTATTTAAGGCAAAACAAAAGCAAGGGTGAAATCTGAAGTGGATGTTTGTTAATCCGCTCTTTTTTAATCGTATATCTGGAAACGTAAATAAATAAATTATAATTTTTTAGAATAAATATTTCGATATGACAGTCTCCAAAAAATCTGATCGGAGTCGTGACGTCCCTCGAATGAAGTGCCGATCGGGATGGTAATCACGTGATCGAACCATCATCACAATGCCACGACACCTCAAATCAAGTCCGGTGTCGAATATGTCACCGAAAATTTCCTACACAGAATTTTTCCTAACCCTCATAGTATTTTCTCTCTTTAGAAAATTGTATAAAACCCTAGCATTTTTCTCTCATGGCTGCTGTTCTCACACAGGAAGGATTGTGTTTTTCCAGAGGAAGCACCTAGCCGCCTCTCACTCATGAAGAAGAGATGGATATCTCACATAGGATAGTGCTAGGGTTAACTTGGGAGTTATCATTTTGGATGGTTAATTGGTAATTAATGGGAGGTAAATGAGATAATGGGAGTTACCCCATTATCTTTTAAATTACCCAAATGCCCCTCAATGGGCACACAAACCAATATCTCCCATTTACACATGAAGACATTTTACTTATGTCACAAGATTACAATTCATGTGATCTATCACATCACCATACTTGACTTTCATACAAGATTGGGTGTCGTGCGACCGACGAATACACATGGAAGCAAACACTTCTCGATGCACCTGTTAGGATGATCGAGAAGTCACGATTAGTATAAAAATAACTCGCTATACCCCAAACTCAATACGATTACATCCATCGAGCCACTTTTTTCATCGAAAGTAATCTCTAATTATTTGCTCGACTATGTATTCACTATTATGTTTGAATTCTAACACGGATTAACATAACAAGTCGACCTGTGAATACAACACAGTGATGTAATGTCTATTGGTTTTTCTTTTGTCAAACTCAAATCTATCAGTGTCAATTCAGCTGTTTTCCTAGATCTGCCCCTTATATCTTAATTAATCTTTCGAGTCATAAGTAAACAGATTAAAGTAGCAACACTAAACCAAAACTTCTAAAAACAGCCGAAAGTAATAAAGACACGAGAGATCTCACCCAATAGATCTCTGGTCTCACATAGTGGGAACGAGAATCAATATCAAATTATTGTTTCAAGTAATAGCTCCCATTGTCCCATGGTCGTCTCATCACACGTGGTATGAAATACGTGTCACAGTATTTTCCCCCATCTCTCAAAGGGCATATGTCAGATTTCTCTAACACTGTGCATGCATGAGACTCAGTCTACACATAAGATTTTATCCAGAAATCTCAGAGAGAGTATCTCAGAGATAATATCACTAATCGCAGGTGATATATGAGATCTCAAATCTAGCTATTTACAGGCAACATGGATATGGGTATTTCCATGTCGTTCATATCGCATATGACCCCATCCTGAACACATATCAGGACGACTTATATTCTAGTAGGGCAACTCTCAAAATCTCTTATAATTAGAAACCGTCTCATCTCCGCTCACTCAGAAACGGAGGTGGTCACTCGTGTGTGAGAGTCGATCACGCCTGCCTGACACATCTTTTATCACAAGATATTACAGAATATATGACAATAAATAAGTGTATGAAATAAACTTGTGACCCAATAATATATGCATGTCATATATTTCAATAAGTATCTAAAACAGTATTTAGTGAGAAATGTCAAAATATACTAAACTCAATGATTCCTTGTCTTACAAAGGAATCTCTCACAATGAGTTTTTTAAATGGATCAGACATCATACTGTATATCAAGGTATACTTATATGTCACAATACCGTTCTTGGTAATGTTTCGCACAGAGCGGTCACCGGTATCAATATGTCTCGGTTGTTGGCAATGGAGTCTGATTATCACAATAATTATCACTGATTTTTCACTATCTGCCACAACCCTTAAGTCTTCCAAAAATTTCTAGAGTCAAACACTCTCTTAAATTGTAATTGAACATCCCACAAACTCAGTTTCTATAATAGATAGAGTATACAGATTTGCTTCTTACTACTCTAAAAAGATAAAACCTGATATCAGTTTGCGTTCATTCAGATCGTTACTCCCAATTGGCATCTAAACACCCAACAAAAACTCAAATCATCTCCTCCGTAACATATGGAGAGGTCCGTAGTTCTTATGAGATATTTCAGAATCCTTTTTTACTACTCTACAGTATCCCTTCTATGATTCGATTGATACCTAATCATCAGATCGACTGCAAAACTAAACATCTGATCATGTATGCCTCATCGCATACACTACAATGCACATTGCACTGGCATAAGCGATTTTACTCCTCCCTTTAGGATATATCTCAAGAACCAGGTTTTCACCTTTACCGATAAAGTATTCATTAGGTTGTCATAACTCATCTTGAAATAGTTAAGAATCTATTTGATGTTGAACTCCTATTAAAGAGTTAACACTATTATCAAGCGATCCCTTTGAATCCAAATTTTGAGAATAAACTAAAACATTTCTCATAAACAATAACCATATCACAATGGTCATTAGATACTCTCTGTTGTTCCCGACCAACAGAATCTCATCCACATATGAATACATGATCATAAAGGAGTCATCGGGACGTATCAGATAAACATAATGATCATACTCGATTATTACAAAACCATAAGATATCACCTTCTCGTGAAATCACAAGTGCCACTGTTTGGATGATGGCTTAAGATCGTGACCTTATCCACTTGATCTACTAAAACGAACCCAGAGAGATGCTCCATATAGATCGTCTCATCCAGACTTCCATTACAGAAAGCTGTCTATACGTCTATCTGGTGTGACTCTAGATCTATATTCGTGACAATCGCTAAACAGATCGAGATAAATTGGACTTCTACACCTTGGTAGTCCACTCTTTAATCTAAATGTAACCCTTGGTTACTAGACGGGTTTTATACCTCTCCATCGATCCGTCGACTTTTCTTTTGACCTTAAAAATCTACTTGTTCCCAATAATCTTTTTGTTCTCAGGGAAATCAACTAGATCCCAAATCTCATTGATTTTTATCAACTCCTTCTCTTCATCTATGGCATTTAATAAAATCGTCATTCACAGAACTCTCGAGAGCCTCTTGGACTGTTTTTGATTTTTCATCATCCTCAAGAGTCACAATGAGGGACTCACCCTTAATCGGGAAGCGACGTTTAAGTACGCATCCTCGATACTCTTATGAGAAGAGAAAAATCTTTACCTCTTGATGGATTGCTCTCACTGAGATCAAGATTCCTAGTGGTTTCTTGTATCTTGCCGCTAGACTCCCTGAGTCATGGATTTCACCTCTCTTAGGGAAATAATTCTCAAGAAATGTGGTATTACGACACTCAATCTCGATTACAGTGCCATTCGTATGTTCACCTAAGAACATGTATTTTCTCGCGGGTCTAACTCACCGTATGAATGCGAGAAATTGCGGTACAATCTCATAACCTCAAGTGGATAAGGTCAGGTTGTCTCCCTATCCAAAGCTCAAACGGAGAACTGACTGTGAATTTTAATGAGACACAGTTAAGAACGTATGTTGCGGTCAATAAAATATCTCCCCAATGGGAGACGGACATATTGATCTGCGCCATCATAGATCTCACCAAAATCCTATTTCTTATTTCAGCTACTCCGTTCTACTGAGAAGCAGCAGGAATAGTCAATAATCTCATAATACTCTTCTCGAAACAGAGCTCGCTGTGTAGTTTAGACGAATACTTGCGTCCCCGATCGGTTCTAAGAATTTTCATTCTAAAATATAACTGATACCCAATTTCGCTAATGAATCTCTTGAAGCATTCCGATGCCTCAAACTTGTACGAGATCAGATAGATGAACCGAAACGTGCGTAAGCATCTATAAGCATCATTTTTTATACAGTTCTATTTCCGGCTTTCATGCTCATAAGGCCACAAAAATCGTAGTGGACTAATTGCAATGAAGTCTCAGCTCTCATTGCGTTGCCAAATAGTTTTCTTGTCTTTTTGTTAGTTAGACAAATAACTCATATATGGCCAACTCGAATCTGGTTAGCAGGTCTTACAAACCACTCGTTGCTAACCAATTCATCATCTCTTACCCTATGTGTCCAAGTCTACTATGTCTGACAAAAAACCATTAGAATGAGTAGCACTCAGTGTATACAATTTATCATGAATTAAAACCAGAACAATTCAGAATATTATCGTATTTATTAAAAAAAAGATCTTATTGCATATCCTAGTCAATCTCAGACAAGATACTAAATTCAAGTTTCATCGAATGCTTGGAGCATAGAGAACGTCATGGCAAATGCCGGTTCCTCTAATGACTACAAATGCTCTGTCCCTTACGTAAATCCTCCCAATTTGAGGATTCACTCAACGGAAATCTATTTACGCGTTCATATCTCGAGTTATGTGGTTGGTGGCTCCTGAGTTTATAATTCACAAAGGAGAAAAATCAACGAATCTCACAATAAATGAGATAAAGCTTAAACCACGTAAATAAGAAGGACATTCTTTTTGCTCGTCATATTCACGAGCGAAATAACCAAGTCTACTTCAAATGTAGAACTTCTCATTGGTCTGTCAAAATCCTTCTTCCTACGCTTTTGTGTCTTGTTCTCGATTTTGTTAGATAGTTTTTATTGCCTATATATCGAGTCTTATGCTTTTGGTTGGCGTGGCGCCATTGGAGTCCTCACTCGACTCCTCTGAATAAGTATGACTCGAGTGTGGCCTACTCGCCTCTAGGCACTCTTACCTACTCACATTAGCAAAAAAATGAATACTCTCATCACGCGTGAGGTAAGTTTTCATGGTTTCCCATAAATCAGGTAAAAACTAGATCACACTCAGCACCTGAATTTTATCTGAAATTGGCTCGTTCGTATTTTTTAACTCGATGATCATGAGCAACACAATGCTCTTATAGGGCGAGCCGAGTCGACATGTTCATATGATATCGCTCATATAATGAGATCAAGTCATCGTGCATGCCTCTGATAAGAATTGCCCTAAGTTAGCAATTTTTTTCTTCCACGCACGAAAGACTTCCTTATCTCGCCTATCCTGAGGTGCGGTATCCTCCTTGGGACCCATTATCTTGTGCCTCATATTTCAGTTAGATTTTGCTCCTCGGGGACTGAATTTACTGGTGTGAAATCTCACAAATCATATCATTCAGTTTGCACTCATTGCAAAATCTAATATGACAATTCTTAATACAGTAAAAGAGATATTTGTGACTTATCGACGCGTATTCTCACATTTTGTGTGCTCTACAAATCATCAAATCCAAAATAACTCGAGTACAGACTCCAAGACGAGCGTATGAGTTAACGGATACTATTTACCATAATCTGGGATTGTATCTCACCATTCGAACTTAGATTCAGCATACAAAAACCCACAAAAGTCACAATTATAGAGAAAAGACCCTTAAAAAATTAAAAAAATCCAATTTTAAATAACCTGATGGACCGCCACAAGCCGGCGGCGAGCCTCCACGCCCCTCTACACGCTGCAGCAACTTGGCCCACGCGCCAGACGCACGGCGCGACTTACACACGCTGCCACGCGTCAGGCGCGGCTTGGCTCACGCTCCCGGCGTGGCTCGGCTCACGCATCCAATCGCAGCATGCGGCTCACTCGCCTTCACGCGCTGAGCCGTGTCTCCCAGGTCGGCGGCCAGGTTGGTCAACGAGTCAGGGTTGACTCGACTGTCCGGTCAATGAGTCGGGATCCGACCCGGTTGTGTCGGTATGCAGGTCGGACTGGGTTAGGATCCGACCCAAATTGGGAACTCGCCTGCTTCACGTGCCTGCATGGCGTGTGAAGCACACGCACTCGCGGGTTGCTTGCTGACTTGCCTTAGTGCGCTTTAGTGGCACGCGCCCGCGTGTCTAGGCCGGTTCATTTTCACCTGACGGGTCCTGTAATGGATTTTTTTCGATCCGGTTGCTCATTTCAGGCTACTTTTTAACGTTGTTTTCGACTAGAAAAAAATTAGTGGACATCTTCCAAACATCCTACAGTCGATTTTAGGAGGATTCAAGCCCCAAATATGTTGGATCTATGTTACCCAATCGCGGTCCTCTGCGGCCAATTTGGAAATCCCGGTTTCCGGCATCCAAAACTCAAATTTAAATGCATGAAAATATAGATCTGGATGCAAGGAATACAAATAAACTATTTTCATGCATCGATCCACCCTCTAAAACAATAGATCTAAGAATTTAAAGTCCGTACGATCACAAATTTTAACCGAACTTTTCATGGTCTAAACATATCCCGAAAATTAAACAAAAATTATTTTTGCAATCCCTGGGCCATGGGTATTCCTACGGTGTTTTCGGATTCACGAAACTCATTCGTGATCCGGACCCTAACATTTTTATATCCCAAAAATAATTATGAAATAATTTTAATTAAATCCAATGATCGCTCTGATATCAATGTTAGATTTAATCGCATATACAGAGGAATAAATAAATAAATCGGAATTTTTTGGGATAAATATCTCGATAGGGCGGTCTCCAAAAAATCTGATTGGAGTCGCGACGTTCCTCAAACGGAATGCCGATCGGGATGATAATCATGTGATCGAATCACTATCGTAATGTCATGACGCCTCAAGTCAAGTCCAGTGATGAATATGTCACCGAAAATTTCTTATACGAAATTTTTCTTAACCCTTATAGTATTTTCTCTCTCTAGAGAATTGTGTAAAACCCTAACATTTTTCTCTAATGGCCGGTATTCTCACGCAGGAAGGATTGTGTTTTTCCAGAGGAAGCATCTAGCCACCTTTCACTCATGAAGAAGAGATGGATATCTCACATAGGGTAGTGCTAGAGTTAATTTGAGAGTTATCATTTTGGATGATTAATCGGTAATTAATGGGTGATAAATAGGATAACGTGAGTTACCCATTATTCCCGTTACCCTCTTATCCCTTAAATTATCCAGAGCCCCTCAATGGGCACACAAACCAACACGCTCTGACTGCCGGAGAACAGAACCCCTATTTTGCTAAGGGAATGAGCAGCTAAATTGGCTTTCTTCCTTTTGTGATGGGAGGAGAAGTGAACATAGACAGCGGCAAAAGACGACAAACGTTCCTTGATAATTGCAAAGGAAATCTTATTTTACACGTAAATGGGTTACTTGAATCAAAAGAGATGTAAATGAGGGGTACAGCAAGACAAGAATGGATGATGAATTATGGAGAAGTCTGTCATGGAGAAACAGAGAAGGAAAGGAGCCCTAGTACAAATGAAAGCAACATGGTGTTCAGAGGTCACGGTTGGAGTGGATAGAAATGGGGACCACACCACATCAAAGCAGAGGATCAAATCAAATTCCGGAAAGTTGGGTCCCAAATTTTATGGAGTGTGAAATGTGATTTCAGCCTGTCCTGAAACCTGGAATCCCATTTTCAAACCAAGTGTGCCCACCACACCTCTACTCGATTCAATTCCAACCACAATTCCCAGATTCTCACCATTTGGTCCCATACCACTCTCGTTTCCTCCTCATCTTATAGTCTGTTGCTTTAGAATTCAAACAATTTGGAATGAACGAGAAAATGTGGGGGAGAATTCTAATCCTAAGAGCCGTTTGTTAGTAGGAAATTTTATTAATTTTTAATAATTTGATTTCGAATTTATATCAAAAAATAGTAGTTCAAATATTTAAGTAAAGGTAAAGTCCAAAATGCATTGCAAAGGGCCCCTAATTTACCTCGATCTATTTTTATTTTGTTTTATTTTTTTTTTCGTTTTAATATTTTTAACTAAATAAAAAATTTTAAAAAATATTAAAAAATATATATAGATTTTTTTAAATAAAAGTCATTTTTTTTTTAATTTCATCATATTAATTAATAAAGTTTGTTTTAAAAAACTCCATTTAATTTGGGTTTCACCTAAGATTAACTTTTCCAAATGGGATCTAATTCCATTCCACCACTTGAGATCGATCCCCTCTTAGCTTTAGATATAATTTATTAAAAATGGAGAAATACTATATTCTGAGGGCAAAATTCCATCATTCAAGAGGCTCTTTTCTCTTGTGTAACCACTGCTAAAAGGTCAGAGAAATGCTCGAAGAAAAAGACAACTTGGAATCCAAGGTTCACGAATTTAGGAGACTGCATGCAATTTGAGTGTTGTGAAATATTATCCCTTCCATTAGTATTTGTTAATATCGTAAATAATCTTATTTGAATACAAAGGTTCAATTTCAATAGAGGAAAAAAAGGACATTTGATCCCTCTTTACTTTGCTTTTCAATTTTACTTATTATAAAATTATCTAATCTACCCTAGTATAGCATGTTTATAAATCTTTTTTTTTAATCGACGATTAATTGATTTAGTGAAATATGATACTAAATTTTTTAATCATGATTCTAAATTTAATAGAACAGATTATATTGAGAGAGTAACTCTTTTAAATAAGTTAGTATAAAAATTAATTAGAATATGATACCAGATATTGATTGATATAATAAAAAAAAAACAAGTCTTTTTATGGGGGTTTAGGTTTATGATCCCTTTCTAACATTATATGGGTTCAAATAGCAGGAGTGCCTTCCCAAGCACATAAATTCATTCTCTTTTCTTCTAATTTATGTTTATGATTGGTTTTCCCTTTTAAATTGCACTTATTAAAACCCAAAATCCAAACCTCATACTTCTCGCGAATGGACACACTTTGTGGACTTCTCTTCTATAATGTAAATGCTCAAGCCGTCCGACCGAGATGACCGGTCTCACAAGTAAATTCAGCATTTTTTTTTCCGTATTATCTGCGTTCACTGTTGGATTTAATTCGTATTTATCCTCAAAATGAAGAAGAGGTTCATCACATCAAACCAGAAAAGATAAACGTCACTCAACCCCATCTATTACTATTACCACAAGAATTAAGAAATAACCTCAATTCTAAAAATAAATATTATTAATTAATTCAATTAATCTTTAAAAAAGTGATAAAGATAAAGTTAACAAAAATAATTAATATTTTTTAAATTTGTTAAAATGAAGTGAATTAAAATTTTTTTTTAACATTTCTCCATTTCCTGATTTATGTGGACAAAATTAGTTCCTTTCCGTATGGCCTTTTGCATTTTCCGATTAAAGACGAAAAATAAGGAATTATAGTGGCTGAGCTGAGCACAAAGATAGAGTAATGGTCCCACTCCTTTTTTTCCTTTATTTTTCCAAAATTTCCAATTATTGGCGTCAAAAAAATCTGAGTGGTCATGGATCTGATGGGGGAAATGAATAAATAAATAGTTCGTTGGACTTGGTCTTCTCTTTCCTAGGGTTTCAAAAAGTGGGTCCCACTTCAGAGATCTATCGTTAAGAATTCAGCTGACGCGGATTCCGAACTGCCTCATCACCCACCACGTCATTACTTCTTCACTCGGTCTAGCTCCCCAACCCTATCAGTCAGCTCAGGTGGCCCTCGCCATTATTTCCCATCATTCAAAACCCGACAAGCTTTCTATTTTAATTACTAAAATACCACCACCCCGTCCCGTAAATAAATACATCACCAGAGGGTATTTCCACCCTACCCTCCACTTCAACAACATTTGTCTCTCCGTCGCTGCTTCGCGCGCAGTGTACTGTTGTCACTTCTGCCGAGCATTGCAATAACACTAAATTCTAGAGAGAGAGAGAGAGAGAGAAGCAAATGTAGTTAAAAATGTCGAAGAGAGTGAAAATGGGTATTCGATTTTTGACCAATTTAATTGAGAAAAGGACTTATTTGAGTGCTGGGTCTTGCTCTAATAGCGTTCAAGCTCTGAAATGGAGTCGGGTTGACCCGGAAATGGGAATTGGATCGGTGATGTGTTTGTCGTCTATGGCTTCTGCAAAAGAAGCAGAGGCAGTGAATACGAGGAGGATGGGATTTGAGATATACGGGTTAGGTGTGAAAGACTATATGGATTACAGAAGAGCTTTGTACGGTGAAATTACTCATAAGGCTCTTCTTGTTGATGCTGTCGGTACTCTTGTTGTTCCTTCGCAACCTATGGCTCAGGTCTCTCTCTCCCCTCCTAGTTTTTGGGATCTTTTTTTTTTCCCTTGAATTTGCATTTATAATATCCTTTCTTTATGACGAACTGTTTGCTTTTTTTTTTTTTTTTTTTTTAACTCTGATTTGTTAAGTGTTGCCAAATTTGATGGAGTTCTCTCTGTCTAGTTTATTGCGGGTGAGATTTTGGGTTTATGGAATTTCTGTAATTATTGAAAAATAGTTGATGGGGCTTTGTTACATTCTGCAGTCACGCTGAGAATCCATTTTGATTTTTGATTCCATGTTTTTTTTTGGGGGGGGGGGGTTTAATATCTTGGACGCCTGGTGTTGTTTCGGTGATTTTATTGTAGGGAAGTTACTTGGTTTCTGTCTGGGTATGTTATTATGGTCGGAAATCTATAAGTAGGGAAAAGTATCTTGCTGATGTTTTGTGGGTTTTTCTTTTTCAATAAATATTGCAGTCATTTTGAGGAGTCATCTAATTTATGGTTGCCTTCTCTAATCTTCTTCTCTTTCTTTTGATTGATTTTTGGGGGGCTTGTGTTGCAGATATACAGACAAATTGGAGAGAAATATGGAGTGCAGTATTCAGAGGCTGAGATACTGAACAGATATAGAAGAGCTTATGAGCAGCCTTGGGGCAGATCCCGTCTCAGGTTCTCTCTCTCTCTCTCTCTCTCTCTCTCTCTCTCTACCTCTGCATATATTTTTGATCATGACAACCACAAACAAGTTATACTAATGGGTATTTGAATGAAATCAAGGCTCCATAGTATTACTTCTGATAGCTCATTTCTTCTTTTTACTATTTATGGCAATTATGTTTGACAATATAATTGCTTTTGACTCTCTGTCTCTTGGTTTTTGTTGTATATTTTTTATCCCGAAGAAGGTTTCTGTACTTTTAGCATACTAAGAATTTTATACCTTTCCCATTGAGGAAATTTTCCATGGCTATTAATCCAGTTCTCTTACCGAAGAAAGGGAAAACAGGGCCATGGAAATTCTTTGTTGCAAAAGCACAAACATTTTGTTTGTGGGTGGGCTATCAATTGCAAAAGGCTACCTACCTCTAATTCGTAAATTAGAGTTTTGTTCCGAATTAATCTCAAAAACAAAAAAAAATTTTAAAACAATACTCCTTAAAAAATATTTTCAAAATTAACACATATGTCGTGACTTGAAGTCACGACATTACTGTTCATCACGGTATCATGTCGTGACTTCAAGTCACGACAAGTCACGACATGATACTATATATGTTGTGACTTGAAGTCACGATATGGCACTGTTCATTGAACAGTATTTTACCGTTTAATGAACAGTAATATCGTGATTTCAAGTCACGACATGAGTGTATTAGATTTAGAAATATTTTTTGAAGGGTGTTTTAAATTTTTTTTTTTGTTTTTGAGGTTAATTCGGAACAAAGTTCCGTAAAATATGTGCACTTTTCCTAACATTAGTGATGCACGAACCTCTGAGATAGGTTCTTAAGTAATTGAAATCAATCCATTAACTTATTATTTCATTTTTTTCTTGATCATGTTAGATGAGTAAATTCTTTTTCACATAGGGTGTTTTGGTTTTCAGACTTTCAAACTAATGTCATTCAAATCTTTTTGTTGCTGGTGGCATCATTTAAAACTTGCAAGATATCTGCTATGGCATGACATGATAGCATGAAAAGATTAAACTACATATTTGAAACATATGCACGCAATACCTGTACAAAATTCAAACTATATCATTTGAATTACTAACATATTAGTGCTTTTTAAATATTTCCTGCAACTTCCCCGTGTGAAATGTTGTATTATTATAGATTAGCTTTCTGAAGGTTGGATATATGTCTTTCCCCAGATATGTCAATGATGGTCGTCCCTTCTGGCAATACATAGTCAGGTCTTCTACTGGATGCTCTGATTCTCAGTACTTTGAAGAACTTTACAACTACTATATGACTGATAAGGTGAAAGTTTGAAGCCTTTTTTTGTACATACGGTGGTACCTTTTTTCCAAGAGATAAAATTGATAGTCACTTTCTTTTCTGGTCATTTGCTGTTCAAACCTGTAATTTATGTGTTTTTTAGGCTTGGCATTTGTGCGATCCTGAAGCTGAGAAAGTATTTAAGGCTCTAAGAGATTCAGGGGTTAAAGTGGCTGTTGTATCAAATTTTGACACACGGCTGAGGCCTCTATTACGTGCTCTGAATTGTGACCATTGGTTTGATGCGGTTGCTGTCTCAGCTGAGGTTAGTAACAGTGTTTTACCTTTTACCTTTTTCCTTTTTCCTGTTTGCCTGGTGTTTCTTTTTTCACAATCTCTCTCTCTCTCTCTCATAGGTCGAAGCAGAGAAGCCCAATCCAACTATATTCCTAAAAGCCTGCGACTTATTAGGAGTGAAACCTGAGGATGCAGTTCATGTTGGGGATGATCGCAGAAATGATATATGGGGTGCCAGAGATGCTGGTTGCGATGCTTGGCTTTGGGGAAGTGATGTCCACTCCTTTAAGGAGGTATATTTATTACAAGTATTTTCACCATGCCAAGGGACTTTGATGCTATTG
The DNA here is from genome assembly GCA_033439265.1 of Dillenia suffruticosa. NCBI lineage: Eukaryota > Viridiplantae > Streptophyta > Magnoliopsida > Dilleniales > Dilleniaceae > Dillenia > Dillenia suffruticosa. The sequence goes on along the minus strand of JAVTVX010000013.1, from coordinate 14,064,299 downwards.
TGTTATGTCACAGAACTTAGATGTTCTGGATTAGGGATGACAGTTAAAGAGTTCTAATTTTCAATCTTACCAAATTTTTCATTCATGATAGAAACTTGATTTTGTTCTTTGACCTTGGAAGAACTCAGAGGAGGCTTGATCCGTTGCACCTTGAAGGTGCAGTTAAGGAACTGAATGGGGTGGACTAACAAGGCTTAACAGTCATGGTCAACCCCTTGACTTTTGGTCTTTCTCTGTGAGTCGTTATTTAAGTGAACAATGCCATGGTCCCTCTGCTAGAGCCAGCGACCACCTTTATCTTCTTTTTAATATTTTGATATCTGGGTAAAGCTTTGATTTTGGTTCTTGTAATTACCATTGTGCTTTTATTAAGGTTAATGTGTGCATGGTTGGGAATTTGTACATAAGTGTAACTTTCTACTATTTCTAAAAGTTAAATTTTTGTTTCATTTTTTCATACAATTTCCATAAGTTATGTCCATTAATGCTAGCAATAATTCAGGAAGTTTATTTCCATGGCTCCATGTTTATATTCTTTGATAACTTTTGGTTTCCAATTCTTTAATTGGATTCGTATTTTTATCTATTCTGATTTTTGTGAAATGGAATGGTCAAACAAGATGACATAAGTGTTTACTCTAAAATGAATATTATCTATTGAAACAGTTTCCTAATCTCAAGAGCTATTTTAGTATATCTGTCACATGTGAAGATTAAAATATATGGATAATGAACATATAATTATTGGGTAGTCAACATTTGGACCCCTTGGAATATAATATTCTGGCAGTCACTCAGAGTAAGTAAGGACCTAAGACCTTTTACTTCCTGTTCTTCGCTGCTGTTATGATTATCATTGTCACCTTCTTTTTTTAATCTGAATTAATTATACATACCACTCTTATTATAATGGAGACATTAAACATGCTTGTCAGATTTTGTAGTTCAACCTTGGATTAGGACTTAGCTTTTGAAGGACCATCGCCTTCACATGCTTAGGCCATTTTTGAGCTTTCTTTAATGCCATCAATTTGTAATCTATGGGGCCAATGAAATTTTGGCCATAAAATTGATAATGTAGTGACAATTTTGTTTACTACTCTTTCAGCTAGATATGCTTATTTCCATTCAAAGGCTTTCCCTTTTTAGTTCCATCAGTTAATACTTTCTTGCTAATCCCAACCATATCTTCGTGCTACAATGGTTCCTATGCGCTTTGTTTTATCCACCATCTTTACCCCACTCTAATGAATACACTTCAATAGATTGATTCAATTTTCTCCAAGTACATTTTTGGCTTGTTGAAGTTGAAGGGTTGAAAATTTGCTTGTCTTTGTTCTGTGGAGTTTCTTTGTTTTAGTCATTTGATCTGGTGCCCTTCTGGTTGGCCGACATTGGCAATTTTGGTTTCGATCTTGCACTAATGTCTTAAGAGCACAGCCTTGCCCATGGTTTTACACCCTCTTTATGTGATCAGCACAGTTATCACCTTATGAAACCCTTCATGATTGTCAGAGATTAGAATTTAGTGCTTTCTTGTGTGTTCTAGTATGCTAAATGATCATACATTGAAAATTTATCGAAGGATATATGATAAAGCTGATGACTAATTATTGATTTATCATGTGTTTATGTAATGTTGTCCATAAAAGAATAGGCTACCATACATATTTTAGTTGTTATTATAAGCTATTGTCATTGTTCGATAGCCTACAAAATTTTATCATGCATTAAATTAATTCATTCTTATTTTTTAATGCAGGTTGCACAAAGGATAGGGGTACAAGTCTGAGATGATTTTTAACCATCTTAAGGATGGTTCTCCTTTAACCCCCCCCCTCCCTTCACTTTCTTAGTGAAAAGGGTGGTGTATAAATTGTTCTCATGTAATATAATGAGGAAAAATCAGACTGTTTCCCTAGTTTGAAACAGAGTGGAACAATAACGGATGATTAGGAAATCCTTTTTTCTTGCTCTTTGCCGGCCATCTCAAGTTCTTTAGATTTGTCAATCTATTATGATATGAACAACAAAATGCCATGAAGGGGGTTACTGTGCGGAAAATGCCAACAGGTTTTCTTTTTAGCTTGTTTGCTTATTCCCATGTTTGGCAACCATGCAGCGTTGCACTGAGCTGGTCTGAAAGTAGTACCATTTTTTACGATTTAACTTCGGTGGGAAGGGACTATTTCACACGGGTGATGTAGAGATTAGGAGAATGAGATTAGAGTGATTCTATGTGGCGTTAATGTGACTCATCAATTTCCTTTTTTAAAAATAAAATAAAATTAAGTGTTTTTTTTTTTTATTATTTTTGCGAAAAATCTTATTTTCACAAAGTATCTTTTTGGATGTGAAAGCAAATTGTGTTTGGGAATTTTATTTTTATATAAGGATCTAAATCATTCCAGTGTGTTTGGGAATTTTCTTTCACAAGTATCTTTTGTGTATACAAGAGGAGTTTTATTTATTTATTTATTTTTATTTTTTAATTATTATTGAATGGTTTGTTCGACAAGACCCATGCATCACTTTTAATTAGCCATTGTGTTTCTATCAGAGAGCAACAATAATGAAAAAGAATCCTTATAGAGACGTACGAGTGAAAAAATCTCTTAATTAATTGTCTTTTCTTAAATTGTAAATAAACAGAAGAAAACTGAAATTTTATTAAACTAATATAAACAACTATGAATAATTAAAAAAAAAAAAAGAAAAATAAAAATTTTTATAAGCGCCATTAACGAATTTTCTATTTTTTGAACTCATGATCCAGACCACTCTCTCACTTTTCCAAATTGACTTGAAACAATTTTCGAAATATGTTTGGATTCTAATTTTTTGAATTTTTTTTTTTTTTTTGTGACTCCCTGATCCAATACCTTCTACCTTCCAAGTCTTTCATTTAGGTCATCTACTATTTTTTTTTTCTTTGTCAAAATAAAATCTTGACATATTACCACTTACGTCATTTTATGATTTTGATGTGTCTTTTATGGATAAAAAATAGTGGCTATGTATATGTGTGTGTATATATATATATATAAGTTTAATAAAAACTCTTCAAATATATCAGTATCTAATATAATTTGATTATATTTAATATATCAATAAAATTTATGCAATCTGAATAAATAAAAAAATAAAAAAAACACTTAAATCAGCATTGTTATTACTATCTATATTAAAAATTTAAAAAAACACTTAAATATGCCGAAGATTGACTACTCCAGTGATTATGTGAGTTCAATTTTTAAGATTTATGATTAAAAAAAACACTTATTTGTTAGCCTGTGCACCATATTTGTATATCATGGCCGTGCAAGGTGGGTTTTTGGGTGCAGGCCCAAATGGTAGGGGCCCCTTCGTGGGCTATTTTTCATAATTGGTGTATTCGTTTGCACTTCAATTATATTTGCTGAACTTCTTACCATTATTAAATTATTTATTCTATTAATATCAAATCTAAATATACAAATAATTTATTTGTGCCAATAACTATGATCCGATCATTATGCACTTGATATAATTTTTTAAGAGAACGGGTTCAGATTTTTAATGGATAAATAGTATATCTATTGAAAGGACATGCACATTTTAAAAATTTAGAGAACTTTTTCTTATTACAATTATCTATTAAAATACAAATTTTATTATTTTTTCACTTTGTAAATCTTATCCCTTCTATAAGATTTTTTTTTTTTTTATCATTAGTAATATGATAAGATAATTTTCTTTAAGATGATGTAAAATATTATCCTTTTGCATATATAAGAAGTTAATATTTAGTTTCTTGAAAAAAATAGAAATATTTTTGAATTTCTTGTGCCAAAGTACAATTCAAAAGCAGTTTATCGATAAATAAGGTAAGAATAATTTGATTTACAAAATGAAAAATTGCTTCTCACCCTATTCCATTATAAAAGTAATTTTTATGATTAACCTTAAATTCCAAATTATTTAAAAAAATTTTCAATAACAAAAATACCATAGCCATGTCACCCGCGCCGGTCAGAATTTATTAGAATATAAAAGAAGAAAATAGCAAATATAATTTCAGACTATTCGATTCCAGTGGCATTAGTCACTGGGCGGGAATTTGAAATCTCTTTCCTCTCTGTGTCCGTTGAAATTTGTCACTCTTGGAGAGAGAGAGAGAGAGAGAGAGAGAGAGAGGAGAATGGATCGAATCCACGTGACAGTGCGTGCGAGGCCTCTGTCTCCAGAGGACGCCAAGTCAAGTCCATGGAGAATTTCCGGCAACGCCGTCTTCCTCCCCAACATTAACTCCTCCAAGTTCGAATTCGGTACTCTCTCTCTCTCTCTCTCTCTCACCCTGTCTATTTGAATCCCTTCTAGGGTTAGCGTTCTTATTCCACCTTCATTTCTTTCAATAAGACCGTGTCTTCACCGAAGAATCGAAGACTGTGGAGATTTATCAGTGTAGGACTAAGGACATTGTCGCCGCCGCTGTTCGTGGGTTCAATGGTACGGTTTTTTTTTCCTTCAGCTTTCATCGAGCAGTATCATTTGTAAACATTTGGTTCTAACTCAAATTTCGTATTTGTGAGTTTGTTTTGTCGTAATTGTGCTGTCTTAAAACTTAGATTCTAGGGTTTTTTCTTAATTTCTTTTCGTCTTATCATTACCAGTAACCATGTTGGGTTGTACTATCTCGGTATCATATTTAGAAATATCATGGAATTTGGGTTTGTAATTTGGAATTCTAGTATCTGAAATTAGAGATTGCATTAACGTTACTGTGTATTTGGTGGAGGCTGCGGTCTACATAACACGGAGTTTCGAGAAGAGCAATTTTTCATCATAGAAATCATTGAAGCAAAGCCTTAATTAGAATTTGAGTTATTCTTGATTTAGCTCGTGCATGGCGATCAGCAAAGAAACGAGGTGTTTCTCTGTCTCTCCCTCTCCCCCTCCCCCTTCTCCACTACGCATAGATCCATAGACACTGAATACAAGAGTTAGATGAACTAGTTATCTTCTGCATAATTGAATATTTTGAATAAGAAAAGGAATTATTAGAAACATAAAAGATGGTACAACCAGCAAGAAAGTGGATGGGAACGTCCTCTTTGGAATATACAAGGACATGAGATGATAGTGTAGTCAAATAGCGTGACAAATCAAATTATGTTTGGCATCTTGAAGTAACCAAAACATGCAACCTGTAGTTATTGGGATAGCTCTACCCCCTTAGCAATCTGCAATCTGGATTATGCAATCCAAAACATGGAAGTATAGTGCACGAAGTCACTAAAATGGGTAATGCAACCTAATATACATTGGAAGAAATTGACAAAAATGCAAAAGATTTGAAGAGGAATGTTTCCAAATTCAAAGAGCAACTATGATATTTAATGTTGTTTTTCTTTTCTTTTCTTGTTTGGTTCCACTATTGGCTAAAATTCGTAGTCATCACTTGAAACCATCTATAAAAAGCATGTGAAGTACTTGAGTTAAATCAAATTATCACACGAAATAGTTGTCAAGTATTAAGTAAGCTCACCACCAATGTATTGCGTATTGAGGTAGGTAATGTACCATTCCAAATTAGTACTGGTTCCATAATGAACCACTGTATAATTAATGTTGATGAAACCAGAAGAAAGGAAAGAGATAAATGTCGTCCACAATATTGATACATGTCCATACACATTATATTGGAAAAGTGGGAAAATCCCATTGCTGGTGTTGAAAGCCCATTTTGAATTTCTTTAATTTTTACTCTAAAATTCTTTCATTATTCACATAGTGTAATTTTAGGCAGGGCTTATCCTTACCTGGATTATGGACATTGTATTTCATAATTCAATTTCATATAAATTAAACCTTTTAAGTACCAGAATATAAACAGCTGCATTGCAATTTCTGGCCATAGAAACCAGTAGAATTTCCTTTTTACTATTATATGAATCTGTACAGGTAATTTTTGGAATTAATAACTTTAAACCTGAAATACAAGATATGTTTTGTTCATTTCTTACAATTTTAGGCAATATGAAGGACGGCTAATGAAGTGAATATCATCTAACCTGTCATAGGCATGTGCACTTCTGTGGCATGTGGGTTCTCCTCAGTTTTTGTGTAGTCCTCGGATGCTACTTGTTCCATAAATAGGTGTCATTTGTCAAATTTGCAATATCTATTAGTAAGATTTGCTCCTCTATAGAGCGCCTAAATACCTCTTTGGCAGATCTTTGCCTCGCTCTCCCTTTCTCTCTACATATGGTGCACCATCTCAATGTATTTCGGCCTATTATTGCTCTCTCAGCAAATTGATATTTGAACTTTGTGACATGGTTCCTTGTTTGCAACATTTTTCTTGCCTTTTGATGTACTTTATGTCTGAGGCCAGTGGGTTAGATTCTGTTTTAAAGCTGGGTAGTTGTAGGAATCTTCTGGATCCTAAATAAGTGCTGGATGCTGTACGTGGATGCTACTATGCTTTTTAAATTTGTTAGCTGCATGCATCCTCTTCTTTATTGATATCTTTGCTCTTGTAGGCACGGTTTTTGCTTATGGACAAACAAACAGTGGAAAGACACATACAATGCGTGGTTCAGTTACTGAACCAGGGGTTATTCCTCTTGCTGTGCATCAACTGTTTGACAATATTCAAGAGGTATCTTTATTTATTTTTTATTACCCATGCAAATAAAGTTCTCTGATGTCTCACTATTCCTTTTTGTACCTATTACAAAATTTGATGCATTGATTTGACAAGGTACCTTCTTGCTGGCTCGAAATGGGCAATCTTGAGCAAGTCATCAGGATGCAGAAGTATGTTAAAATATATTCTAGGAAGATGATAGACTGTTGGTTTATCATTATGCCTTTTTTCTTCTTCACTTGTTATATCATATCATTCCAGATTTTACATCTAAAATGAATTAGTATAAGGATAGGTAACTTCACACGTAAACATACTGACTGCGGGCTAAAACTCTTTTTCATTCTATTATACCTAGGGATAAGCACCATCCGGTTAAAAAAAAACCGTTTTTTCTGAACAGCTTTTTATATTTCGAGCGGTTTATTCGGTTTTTGTTTCTGTTTGAGGCAAAATCAAAATTAGTTTGCTTTTATTTGGGCGGTTATCGGTTTAAACAGTTTTTATTTTGGACAAATCGGATTAACTGAATCAGTTAAAAAATATATATACTTTTTAGATAATTTTTATTTATATAAATATTTATATATTATTTTAACTAAAAGTTAAAAGAGAAAAAAATATTATAACTAAAAAAATCCTAAAAGAGATGATATAATATTATAACTAAAAGTTAAAAAGAAAAAATATTTTAAATACTATTTTATTAAAAAGATGATGTAATGTTAGTTACTTTTTTATTTTATGAATTACTAGTAGAGTGGTAGACTTACTTTAAAAGTTTTATATTTTGTTATTTTTTAAAATTTGAATTTTTAAATTTTCAAATTGACATTTAGTGAACTATAATTGTTAATGAATTTTAAACTTTAAAATTATAGTTTTGAGTCACACATTGATATGAATGATATATATTGCATTTAGATAAACACGAATAGGAAGTGGCATTACTTAAAAATCTTTTATAGATATTTCAATAATTCATTCAATTTGGATGATCGAGCCAAATTAGCAGCCTAATTCGCTCAAACTGAATTGTCAATTTTTGGTTTGTTAGGTTAGGTTATGGTTATAAGAATTGCATGACCGAATTAAGCTGGTTTTTTTAATTTTGATTGTTTCGGTTATGATTTGAACGAATGCTCATCCCTAATTATACTTGGCAGCTGGCAATAGTAGTATCAACATTCTCAGCGGTCTAGTCTTGGACTGCTATTTGTTGTTGTTAAATACGTGGCTAATTGCTTATCAGATGAATGCAATGAAATGAGAGTAGTGAACATCTGAGGAAACAAAGTGCAAGAATGTCAAAACAAGAGCATCTGAGAATGAGATTCTCCCAAAATTTGACTAAAGTATAGAGGCATCGTGGCTTAGTTAAAAATTTGTCATTAAGTATATCACACGTAATAATCAAATTATATAATCTTCTGAAAATTATAAATAGGTTGTCGTCTCTTAAAGGAGATCGTAACTATGGATATGCCTTTTTAGGTCTTACGACTGCATTGGTGCAGCTTCAGCAGTCAAGATTGCTGATTTAGCATTTTGTTTTATCTTCAGATACTCTGCTATTATTTTTGACCACCTTTGTTATTTCTTTATTTTTTTTAACATGTGGAAATTTGGAATAGTAGGAAGAGAGGAAGAATTTATGTTGCTTCAGAGATAGTCATCCTTGTCCATGTTACTGTTAATGTTAATGTCATGATCTTTCTTGAACTTCAGGAGGTGGATCGGGAATTTCTTTTAAGAATGTCCTACATGGAGATATATAATGAGGAAATTAATGATCTCTTGGCACCCGAGCATCGAAAGTTGCAAATTCATGAAAGTCTTGAGGTGATATAAACATAATAAATCTATTTATCCAAGTGGATTTAACTAATACCTATATTAACTTTTTGTATTTATAGAGGGGGATTTTTGTTGCTGGTCTGCGAGAAGAGATTGTTGCCTCACCTGAGCAAGTCCTTGATCTGATGGAATTTGGGGAATGTAATTATCTGTTTCTTGGTGCATTCTTTCTCATGTTCCTCTTCCTTTTTTCCCCCTTTTCCTTATCAAAATCTGCTCTGCGTTTAATACCTTGTACTGTCCAAAAAGATTATTTTAACAATCATCAAACTTTTATGCTTACAGCTCACCGTCATATTGGGGAAACAAACATGAATTTACACAGTAGCAGATCCCATACAATCTTTCGCATGGTAATATTTAAAATTTAGTACTTAATACATTCAACCTCTAAATTTCAGTTTATCAAACAGGCCCTTAGTTGATTTTCTTACCAGAGTTTAATCTATAGAACTTTATCTATCCTATGTGATAGTTTAAGACCATTTCAATCTTGAATCTAAAGTTTGTTTGATCATTGTTTTGGAACGGTGGCATAGATAATTGAAAGCCGGGATAGAGTTGATGATGATAGTGTTGAAAGCACTTGTGATGCTGTACGTGTATCTGTTCTGGTATGTGGTGAACTCATCTTTCTATCCTAAAGCCTTTCTACTCCTCCATCTCACTCATCAAAACCAAGCTAAAACATTATATATGTAAGAATATATATATAGGGCAAGTGTAACGGTAGAGTTGCTCATTTGATGACCTTGAGGTCATGGGTTCGAGGCGTAGAAGCAGTCTCTTTGCAAAAAATGCAAGGAGAAGATTGCGTACATATATGCCCACCCTCCCTCTACTCCCACACTAAGCCGGGGAGTACTTTGTACACCGGGTGAGCCCTTTTATATATATTTATATAACTATGAAGGCAGTTTGTTTCTCCTCCCTTTTCAAGATTTTGTCCATGTAATAATTTGCTCTAGACATCCACCTTCTAATTCATCTGTATTACTCTTACCATGCTTAGAACTTGGTAGACCTTGCTGGTTCAGAGCGTGCTGCAAAGACTGGTGCAGAAGGTGTTCGACTAAGAGAGGGATCCCACATAAATAAGAGCCTGATGACACTTGGAACAGTAATAAAAAAATTGAGCGAAGGCGCTGAAAGCCAAGGGTGGGGTTCTATTATTCTTTCAGTATAGTATCAAGTAAAATGTTCTCCTACTAAATAGAATTCAATTGCAGGGGTCATGTTCCTTACCGTGACAGTAAATTAACACGTATATTGCAACCTGCACTGGGAGGAAATGCCAATACTGCAATAATATGCAATATCACACTTGCTCAGGTAAGTCTATATCACTTCAGAAAATTTGCTGCATTGGGTTATTTCCTGTTCCTGGAGTCCTGGGATTGTGGGCTACAATCAAATTTGGAGTTTGATTCTGGAGAATTGCTTTGGTAAACTCTTATGTTAGCTTTAGCTCCTATTTCTGAACTGCCCCTGGTTCCCTTACAAGCATCCTTGATTAGATGGTACTGTAACTCACCTCTAGAATTTAAGTATTTTAGTCCAATTGCTTGGTAGCCTCTACTTTCTGTAGCTTTTAAGGCATTAGCTTCTCTAAATGGGCAAGTTTTTATGGGCTTGGTGGCTTGCTTCCTAGCTTTGCCTTAACTATAACATATATGAGCTTTAGCTTGTTCAACAATTGGGGGGGATATAATCGTATTAGATTTCTTAATTTTCATTTTTGATTTCATTTGTGATTTAGTCTATTTGGACTTATGGATTATTAATTTCAATTTCAATGATGAAGATATTTTACTCATTATTAGATTAGGGTTTGGATGTAAGTGATGGAATTAATGCAGGTTTTACTAGGAACCGAAGAAACCCAAGATGGCACCAACGGTGACTGTTTGAAAAATTGGAAAGTAGAGATTATTTAGGATTGTGAGTATACTTCCACTACAACAACTCTCAATGACGCTAAATTCCTTTTTTCCTCCAGCTTCATCTCACCCTTCCACCAATTGATGTCTTTAGTGTTACTTCTGCTTTGCAGATTTTATTTAAACTTGTTAGAAGTGCAAGGGGCCAGGTGCAAGGGATTATTAGGACTTTGGTTGATCTAGTGCAAAATCATGATAACAAGTCGTAAATCCGATCCACCCCCTTTTTTGTTGTTGGGGACATAAATCATGCATATCATTTGCGATGACCAAAATTTTAGCACAGCACTTGTGAAAGTTTTTCAAGAATAAGGAACTATAAACCAATGAAAACTCTTACAATTTCCTTCTTCTTTATTCAACTATTGCTCATGAAATATACCAACTCATATATCTTTGTGCTTGGTAATTTGATGTGAGTTGACCTCAAATTTTGGGATTAAGGCTCAAGTTGTTGTTGTTTGATAATTTGATGTTAATTATCAAATTAATTTCCAAATTAGGACCTCAAGCTAAGCAATTCAGATTTCTACCAAACTGCTTATGCAATGGAGTAGAAGACCATGAGACAAGTTATTTATGACCGGTATCAGTCATGGGGATAACAAGAAAAACTTGCAGCTACTTTTGGTCGGAATGAACCAGCTTTCTGGCTTGTGAGGTTAAAATTAAGCTTAAAACCTTTGTTGCCTTTGTTATCATGGCAAAATAATTGGCACTTTGTTTTGAATTTTGACCAAATTCATTGCACGGACCCATTTTAATGAGCGGTTCTTTTATGATGGTTTTGATTCCATAAATCTTGACCAAGGTATGAGTCTTAAACTGTTATTTGTGAACTTTTTTCCTTTTTTTGTTCTTTTTTTTTCTTCCTGGCAAGCACCTGTATTCCATGGTCAGCCACTTGAAGATGTGCTAATAAGAATGCTTTTCTGCTGAAGCTTGAGACTTTAATAATATTTAATTATTTTAATAGCTCTGTTCGCTATCTCTGTTTTGATGGCAGGTTCATGCAGATGAGACAAAGAGTAGTCTGCAATTTGCAAGTAGAGCATTACGTGTCACTAACCATGCATACGTAAATGAGGTCATCTCCTGTCCTTGCTCCAATTATTTCTTTTAGTTTCATTCATTCTGCTGGGTTTTTAAAGGTCAATCAAGGATGTTTCTTTTATTGTTACATGCACCTGGTGGATCAAAAGAGAAAAGAATTACACCTTTATGCTATGAATTTTTTATTTACTCTAATTGAGCTTTTTCTTCATTTTTTTTCTACTAGATTTTAACAGATGCTGCTCTGCTGAAGCGTCAAAAGAAAGAGATTGAAGAGCTTCGAGCCAAATTGCAAGTTAGCCACCATCTTTGATAAGTGATCTCTTCCCTTAGAAGTATACGCAATAAGTATCTTCTCCAACTTTTTTCTACTTCATGTAGGGATCTCATTCTGAACATTTTGAGGAGGAGATTCTCAACTTGCGGAAGACACTATTACTGGTTAGTTTATGTTTTATTACTATCATATCTGAAAGTAAAAATTATGGTGTTTGAAGACTATCTTTCTTAATGTAGACTGAATTGGAGAGGGAGAGAATTGCTTTAGAGCTGGAGGAAGAAAAGAAAGCTCAGGTTGAGCGTGAGAGGAGGTTGCAAGAGCAAGCAAAGAAGATAGAAAATTTGAGCTCAATGGTGTTGTATTCAAACAGGGAAGAGAATCGTGATCAGAGGAAGAAGGTACGTGTCTTGATGAAGTTTGTGATCGTACTTGTTCATTCATCATAGTTTGACACTGTCATACTCTCACAACCCATTAGGCTCACCTCAGAATCAAACTGTTTACTTCTGTTGTGCTTGCTATCTTTTTGATATTTCGATAGCCTGATGTTTCAGATATCGCATGCATAAGGTCAACCATAATGAATATCTTGACAAGAAGTCTTTTGCTTGGCTTTTCCTTTTATATTTTCCTATTGGATGGGAATCGAAAGTAGTATGATGAGTATTGTACAAGGGATTCCCTTTTGAATGTATTCCACTTTTTGAAAGCAACATGTTCTTTGTAGACGTGGGGATATTTATCTGCACATTATCTTTCCTAGAACTGACGTGTTCAGGAATGCCTTGAGCACAAGGTGAACCATTTTTTTCCAAATAAAAAAGAAGTGTCATTGCCCTTGCAACCTACACAGGAAGCACAAGGTGAACTGCAATATTTAATTTTCAACAATTTGTGAGAACCTCTAGTACAAATAGCACTTTACATTGCTTGTGAAATATGGATTCCTAGTAGGATCTTGTGAGATGCATTAAAAGTCTTGATTCTACAAATTCTTTAATGAAAGAGTTCTACAGTACTTCTTTCGTGGAAACAATGTGAATGAAATATTATGCGAGTAGAATATGGCTCCATTATTATTAGGAAATGGTGAGAATTCTTGGACTGCTTTCAGCATTCAAATAGAGCTATCCAACCAAGTGAAACCTTTTGGCATCCATGGTGAGTGTGAGAGCTTGAATCACATCATGAAGTGCCATAATCTGTTCTGCTTATGGAAACTAAATGTAAGTAGGTAGTTTCAGGCTTAGGTCAGCACTTCGATGATAAGTTGGAGCATTGGGGCTCCTTTCTTTCCCTATTCAGAAGGTGGCATTTTGACCAATTATAGTCTCAACAAAAGGGAAGGGATTCTTGTGGAGACTTGAGATAGTCACAATCACAACCCTCCCCCTTTGTTGCATCATTTGTTGGTGTCCACACTTAATTTCTCGTCATTGTTGGACACTGCAAGGGCTATTATCTGCTCTGCTTTGTGTGTCCTGCTATCTCTGCAATGTTTTCTTTATCTCTCTTTCTTTCACTCAAGTGAGAATTTTGTTACTTTTGCAGGAAAAAAGGAGGGAAACTTGGTGCCCTAGCAATCCTTCATGTGAAGTAAGTGATCAATATATTTAATTTTTCATCATATGCACGTCATTTTAAAAAATGCGTAATAAAATTCGCACTCCCATATGCTTTTCTCAAATTATTATGTTTGATCATGACACCATGAAACCAATAAATACATCGATTAGATTATGCATTCTTTCAGAGATTAGATTATGCATCCTTTCTCCTCAGCGACAAAGCCAAAATAGACCGAAGCCAATAAATGTATCGGATTGGAGGGGCTTACTTGAGACTTTCCACTAGTGCAAAGAACTAAAAATAAAAAATAAATTTGAAGAAAAAAATATAAAATATGTTGTGAAAGACCCATTAGAGCTAGTGGCTGATTATGATTTTTGTAGACTTGTAGTCATGGGGTAGTCGCTAGGTTGTACGGAAATGAAAATGTGGATAAATGTGTAAATATAAAAAATATAAGAATTTTTATATAAATATTATTTATTTTATGAAAATAATAAAATAGTCATCTTTTATAATAAAAATCTAAAATAATCAGCCATATAATTATTAATCATAAAACAAATAATATAAAAAATAAAAATATAATTAAATAAACAAATAATTTATTAAATATGGAAAAATGTATAAATATAGAAATATAAGGACTTTTATGTAAATATCAATTAATTTAACGTGTTGAAACGTTGGGAAAATGTTATTATTGAGAAGTTCCCATGCATTATAGAGAAGTAGTAATTGTTTTTCTTGTATTTGCTCTTATATTTTGGATTTTGTTTAGTAGTTTTATCTTTTAATTTGTTGATCTCACTTGAAATTATGGCTTCTTATTGTCCAGATACTAGGAACTCTTTCCCACTACCATGAGGTGTTTGAAGCCAATGTTCCCTAAAGCTAGTAGGCCTCTTGATGCACTTAGAAAAGAGGGAATGTCATTGAGAATTTTGGTGAGCAACCATATGGTGTTAAGCATGGTGACTTACAAATTCTGGTATATGCGTAGGTACTGGTGTTAGTAGTGGTGCAATGTGTTGGGCTGGTGTGGGGTGGGTTGCAGTGAATGGTGGGTGTTGGTTGGAAGGTGGTAATGACATTAATAACAAAGAATGGATCATTGGTAATAAGTGGCAATAGTGACTTATAGGCAATAGAGGGCGAGATTTGGTGCAACGGTTGAGTTGTTCCTTTGGTGACCTCGAGGTCAATGGATTGACGCATGAAAATAGCCTCTTTGCAAAAAATGCAAGGGGAAGGCTGTGTACATATACGCCTACCCTCCCCCTACCCTTGCACTAAACCGGGGAACACTTTGTGCATGGGGTGAGCCCTAGTGACTTATAGGCAATGTGAGTCTAGGTCCTAGGGTTTTGCAGGTGGCAGTGATAATAATTTACTATCAAGAAATGTAAAACAACAATGATACAAAAAATTCTTTTTGATTATTTGGAAAATAATACCTTTTCCAAAGTGTTTCTCTATGTTTCAAGAAAAGAAGTTGTTGAAGGTACTTGTCACAATACCCACAATAACAAACGACATAAAATTTGAGGCTGTTGTCTAAATGTTCACATGGTCTAAAAGAATTTGAGGCACAATTGTCCAAGTGACTTGAGCCATCCCCACAAACAATAGGTAGAATCTGCATTCTTCAGAAAGCAGAAGTTTAAGAGTGAACCCAAAACAGAAGTCTTCAGATAAAATTTAACAAAAAAGAAAAGGTATATTTCTTAAAAACTCTGAAATTGCAACCCCTTGAAATCAATGAAAAAAATTTCTTGAGGGATCAAACAAACATTCTTCTCTTTGATATACAGCATTTCAACCTTCATGTTTGACTCTGCACATCCTTTGTGGGCAGCCACTAGGTATGAGGTGTAGAAAAGACTAAGCCGCACAAACAAATCCTTAGTCTACTAGCAGTCTATTGACAAGTGGTCCACAGTCTCCGGTTCCTCTTGCAAACAACACCTATTAACAAGGAAATTTAAGAACAGTTGATGGTTCACAAGTTTTAGACAACCTCCAAATTGGGAAAAAAAAAAGGAACAAATTCAGTTATATCAGATGCCAATCCCCATCTTGATGAATGCATCACTATGAATGATACTCATATGAAAGCTAAAAATAAGTCAAAGTTTCATATTCCACAAAAGAATTGCTGCAAAAGATGGCGGACTAATGTTTGAACCCTAGATATTTTTGTTATAGGTCATTGATGTAATGAGTCAGAAACCTGTTCATCTCTTGGTTCTCTTGATCGATGTGGAGTGTGTGGATGAACTGCTTGTACCCTTTGGGGTATGCACGGACTTGGAAGATTTTCTTCTCTTCAAGTTTAGAGGCTTTGATTGAATCAAGGATACAAGAGCTTCCTTGCATTGTGCAATGATGCCAGTTTTGTACACAAATATTAGGCTTGAGAGGGATGGTTGCATATGGAAAAAGCAGTACACTTCCTATATCTTCTGGGATTGAATAGTCTTCAGGTCTTCCATGTGGTCTTTGACTCTTGCTCCCACTTAACTTTACATGAGATCAGTTACTAAAGTTATGAACCTTTCATACCCTTGTAATCTGATCTTGACTTATTAAGCAAACAGATATATGTTATAGACAACCATAGGGTTCGTCTCTTCTTTTGACCTGTTACTGACGCTGTTACTTTGAGTCAAATAATTTTGGTTTTATCAATAGTAGCTACATAATTGGAATGGGACATTAGTCAGATTCAGATATGTTTGAGTTACCAAAATATATCCCCTTCATTATGGGTATAGCTAAATTCGTACTTTAAAATTTGAAATTCAAACATTCATCGAGGTTACTCTTATAACTAATGCTTTGTTCATATTTGAATGATCACATCCCCATCAAAAGAAATGTATGAGAAAGAATTTGAAATGTCTAGTGGGAAAGTTTGGTGAGAAAAATGTCTCCAATTTTTTTGGAGTTTTGTTACATCAAGGACTATCCTAATACATTTTAAGTATTTCAATTTTCAGGTGTATTCTGGAGTCCAGTTGAATGCTTCATCTGTAAAACCCACAAGACCTCTGCGTAACAGGGAACCACTTCTTCCTTTTGAAAAGTTAGTTAGTGAAACTGAAGATTGTGCAGAAGATTTAAACATAAAAGAAGAAAATCAATATACTGAAAATTTGGAGGACTGCACTCTTCCTGATCCCCATGCTTTGCTGCATGTGACCAACCGGAGGAAAGTGCCACTGACAAAGAAAAGCTTAGTGGGGGTATCTAATATACTTCTTCCTCTTAAATTGTCTCGTCGATTGTTTTAAAGTGCTCATATCTTTTCATTTGGCAGGAGAACAATGAAATGGTTGAGATGCAAGAATATGAGAATATATATTTGAACTTTGAAATTCAGGTCCTTATCTTTCCTTCCTTAGCTGCTGCATTTTCTTTCATGCCCTGTCATCTATAGTTACTAGTAGCTTGATGTGTAGACAACCATCAGGGACATAGAAATTGATTGTTTAATGAGGAAGCTCGCAGTAGCTGAAATGAACGTGGATGGACAAGATCATTTTTTCCCATTACTCTCACACAGAGACAGATTGTGCGGTTACCAAAATCAAAGTTTGTTTGAGACTGAGGCTACGGATGTCTTCACACAACTTCAGGACCAGGTGTTTTTTCTTCTGTTATCATTCTCTTCTGTAAACTACTCTCCCTAAGCATCATGTTGTATTATGTAATAGGCTTGTCATATAATAAGAATGAGAAAAGTCTTCAAGTGCAAAAAATCTAATTAACTGAGTTGAGTTTGCACTTGAGCCAGAATAATGCTGCTGGGAGAAATGTGGAAAGGTAATGGATATGAAGGCATGCGGGCAATTTGTATGCTCCCTGTATACTAATATATACTTCTTATTGAATGCTCCGTAGCTTGTGGCAGATATTCAGGGGGGATCTTAGCTAGGTTGTTAGAAATATTAACCATTCACATGCCTGAACAGATTGGGTATTGAACTTCAAGTCATTTTGTTCAAAATTTTGCCCGAGGTTAATCACCGAAAAGTTTCATGATTAATTGCTTTTGGGTATCATTAAACCACTTTCTATCTGTCCAAGCACTACTATCTCAATGTGTTCCAGTCAAATCTTTAAGCATGGTATCTCATTTAAGGAAATTTTATTCATTATGTTTCTTATGTATTTGGTCCTTTCAAGGTGTGTGTCTCCTTTTAATAAAGTGTTGGCATTTAGTTTTAAGTCTTTGGTGGATATATTTTTAAATTCTAAAACTGAACATACTGAATTTATCTTGTTTTCTTGAACTGTAAAGACAAATGGCAGGTTGGATGGGCAGACACTGTGTGTATATGTTCCCCGTTTTCAGGGTTTAATAGGTTCTCTTTATTGCTTATTCTTTTATTATTAAAACCTAGCACTGATATATTTTTCCCCTCTGCCTATTACACACTTAATGTACCTTCCAATTATACCTTTATGCACCTTCCTTTATGAATACATTCCTTTTGACCCCCCCTTTTCCTCAATTCTTATCTTTGTGAGATGTTATTTTCAGTATTGGGCAACTTCAAGTTCTATTTTCAGATTGATAACTTCTATGTAGCTGAACAAGTTTGGGCCAATCTTTTGTTATTTGAAAAAGCATTTAATTACTAGACAAAAATGGGAAAAGAAAAGGCAGTTAATTGATTTTCCAGGATTTGACAAGCCTTGAGGCTTTATATTGTTCTGCTCTAAGTTTGCTAGTAAGTCTCTTATGATCTATTTGATTCTTTGATTCCCTGAATATGTTAATATAACATTGTAGGAGGCAAACTCTGAACGAGAATTTAGTCCTATGCTGCTGCATTTATTTCCCATGTGCCAGTTTAGTTTAAAAAGTAATTTGAGTATATTCTCTGATTTTGCAATTTCTGCTCACATTTCTGTATTCATTGAATTTTCTCTTCTTGAGTCTAACAGTATTCCTTTTTCCTTACCTGTTCCAAAAGCTTAATGGGCAGGAGGTTAGCATGAATCCTGGACGACTGAAGGTTGAGGAATCCATTAGAACAATAGAGGTACACTGTTTCATTTCTTCTTTGTAAGCTTTTCTTTTATCGTCAACTTTACCAAACTGTGTTCCTTTTTGGGTAGAAAGATCTTCTGATGTGGAAATGTCTGTTTAGGAGGAAAATCAAGATTTTGTGAAGAGTATTCAGATGGAGCTTGAGGAAATTAGGCTTGAAGTTCAAAATTTTAATGCCTTTTCAGAAAGTGTTTCACAGGTTATCAGTGATCTTTCTCAGATATCTGTGGCCATAATGAACCCAGTCACTGTGGGTAAACTTAATCCATCTTGAAGTTTTCTCTTCTTTATTTTTTGTTTTTCTTCCTTTTTTTCCCCTTAACTGATGTGAGTTAACTATTTTGTTTGTGTTATGTCTTTGTTTGTGTTGAGGTTTAACAAGTAGTCTATTTTGCCTTAATGAATTGTAAGATTTCCATTTGTTACTTGTGCTATAAAACTTATTACAGTGGTTATCTATATGCAGGATATTAAATCTTTAGCACATCAGCATTTTAGTCAACTAAGATCAATAATCAGTGATTATGAAATTTTATGCTCGCGACTGGGGAACAAGGTCTCTGAATATGAAGATGAGAAGGTTTGAACCACACTTCATGACAATGTCTAAGAGTTCCATCTCATTCTTTACTCTGCGCTTACTCCTGGTAATCATTGTGCAGCTTATTATGTTCAAGGAATCCCTTGATCTTCGTAAACAAATAGAGGAGCTCCAAGTAGATGTTCAGAATTCTGAAAATGCTTTAGCAGTAAGATGTTCTTTATATTTGTTATTGTGTTATAAAAAAGAATATCTTTCTCCTCTGACATGATTTCTGATCCAGGAATTTACTGAGAAACAAGATTTGCAAAAATGTGAATTCCTTGATCAAATCGAGGCACTCAAAAAAGAAATGGCCGTTCTGTCATCATGCTCCTTGGCTAGGGAAAGGGATAATTTAAGAAAAGATTTAGAGAAAACAAAATTGAAGCTGAAAGAGACGGAGTTTAAACTTAAGAATGCAATCCAAGATAAAACCAAACTTGAGGTCTTTCGCCACATGCCTTTACATTTGATATTTCATAGAATTTTTGTTTCATTCTTTCTAAGCCAATAATACTGATTTTTAGGGTGAGAAAGCACATGCTGAGAAGGAACTGAAACTACTCCATGGTCAAAAGGCTCTCCTCGAGCGTGACATAAGTAGACGTGATTCACATGCTGGCAGAAGACGTGATTCTTTTAGCATAGGGTTTGATCCAAATAGAGCAAAGGCTTACGCTGCAAATTCTGAACATGCAATGCAGGTTTGCGTTATTGCTTGAAATAATTGTGCAATACCGTGCAAGTTGGTTTTTCCTAACAGTGGTTATAATGAGCAATAATCTCCCTATTGAGTTCTTGCAAGTAGGATAATGATACTCTTAGGTGTCCAAAATTAGAGTTCTACAGTCTTAAAGGTGACCCTAAATACAAGATTGAATTGAACTCTGATCTTTTATACAATGTTGTCAAATACATATTAGCGAATGCTATGGTAGCCTACCTTTTAACTCAAACTTGAATGCTCATAAAGGGCTTGTCTAATGAGCAAATTTGATTGCCTTACCACCCTCAGAAATGATGGCATTAATTGCTTACAAACTGGGGATAAGCATTGTGCAATTAACTGTACCAAACATCTATCGTTGTTACTGTTACTGATAACTTTTCTACCACTCTTACCATACCGAAAAACTGTAATTATTGTATTGCACCGAAAACATGGCATGGCACGGCAATAGTAATGTTAAGTTATCACGATTAACAAAAGTAGCTTAACAATTGAAAAAATGAATTACATTCAAGAAATAATATAAAAAAACAAATCCACTAAAGAAAATAACAAAAAAAAAATGTCAAACTGTTTTCCCAGCTTATAATTTTCACATTTGAAATGTGCAAAACTGTTGACTAGTTGGTAAATTCAACCATCTACTCACTGTAATCCAAATAATATTAACTTTTGTACATGGCAGGTCTGTTGAATGTGAGGCCACTAGAGTTTGAAACAAAATGTTTGCATTAGTACTAAATCTAAATATCCCCCTTTTATCTTAATAATGTTCTTATTTTTTTCTTATTATTTTTAATATAGTTACAGAAATACTGCTGTATGGTACTGTAATTAACAGTTTTATCATTCCCTCAAAATCTTTGCCGTTATCAAAAAATGTAATTCATTTTTCAATTACTGTTACCAAACCGAAAGTGGTACGGTATAGTATATTCTCATGCATGTTACAAATGTTTTTTTTTTTTTTTTTTTTTTGATTTTATATTTTTTTGGGAGGGGTTTGAAAGAATCTTTTTCTTAGCAAGTTTCTTATCTTGAGCTATCTTGGTCCCTTTTTCACATATCCTTGGTGGACCTGGATTTGTGAAATGGTCATTGTGTCGATGGAAAAAACTGAGCATGCTAGTTTAACACTGTAAGGAAGGTTTTAGAGCTGGCTAACTTCATGTAGGAAGTTAGCAATCAGGATCATAACAAGCCCAGCACTGCGTTAACCACTGCAGCAGTATTAGTTCTCAGTAATGGCCAAATTTCAATTGAAAGAATACATTGTTCATTTAAGAAGCTATTGTATGAAGTTTATGACATTCTGGTACCTGTTCTCTTGCTCTATTAATTTGTAAACAAACTCCTTAATTCCTGTTCAGGAAGAATATAAAAGGTTGGAATTTCTTGCATTTGAAATGGAGGCCACTATTGCCTCCTTGGAAGAGGAATTGGCAGCTACAAGAAAGGAAAAAGAAGAAGCTCTATGTCAAATTAAAAAGTTGGCTTCTGAACAGGAAATTCTATCCCAAAAGTTGAGCATTTCAAGCTCGGAAATTAACCAATTGATGGAAGAGATTTCAGCCCTTGTAAGTTGTTGTTTCCTTTCCGCGACAGTTACCCGGTCAAATTAAAAATTAAGATTGAATAGAAAAAGTAATTTTGTTAAATCTAAGTTAACTACTTATGGTGTTTTCTCTCACATCCTAGACATTGAGGTTTGAAGAATCCGAATCCTGTCAAAAAGAGAAGGAAACCGCTATTAATTTGTTGGTGGATGAAAAAGAAGAGTTGTCAATGGTAACGGACATTTCAGTTAAATTTTGTGATTGTTTTGCCATATGTTGTTCTGCATTAGCCTTCTGAAATGTTTTTTTGCTGCAGCAACTCACAGATGCCCTTATGACCATAGAGGAAGAAAGGGCAATATGGTCTTCCAAGGAGAAAGCAACTGTGGAAGCTATTGAAGAGAAGTCAAAAATATCTGATGCTGAGATCTTGACCTTATCAAAAGAACTTGTAGAGGTAAAATGCAAATGAAGTTAAAGCTACATGATGACATTTGGTGGTTATTTTGAAAATGAATTCATTCATTTTCCTTGGTGGTTATTTTGAAAATGAATTCATTCATTTTCCTTTCGTAGTTTGTGGCCTCGAACAAACATTATTGAAATTAAAAGAATTAAAAGTGACAAATGAAGACAAAATAGTATTACAAAAGGTTGGCTTTTCCGAAAACCAAAGGAGCCAGAAATTTCTTTGATGGGTTAATTGTGTCAAGTAGTGAAATAAAGATATATATATATATTTTGGATTGGGGTTGTGAATTGAAATTTTATCATTCTCTTTTTCTCCTATATTATCTTAATTTATATCTATTATTTCATTGTGGAGAAGGAAGAGGAATGTGAAAGTAGCATATATTGTAGGGACCAGAAACTGGAACAAAAATCTGTCTTGAAATTGTATTTTATTACGCAGTTGTCCACACACACGAGAAAGAATCCTGTATGCACAAGTATATTGTAGGTTCTTACTTGTTTGAAAGCCGATATGCTTTTTGTGCTTTTGCTGGGTCGTTTACCATCTGTAATCCATTTTGCTCAAATTCTTTGGGAGCCTAATTGATAGACGAGCAACTTAAAATTGTATTTTGGTTTCTATTCGAAAGTTTCTATTTTTTCTTTCTTTTTCCATTCCATTGAACTATTTAGGAGTTTTTAAGTAATTAGAAAGTTTTTAGATTCTAATTAGGATCTGTCCTAACTAGTATAAAAGGAAAACAATAATTACATTGCAAGGTGTTGTTTTAGAAATATAATTGACAGGTTTCAAACTCTAAACCTAGATTTTCTAAGGCTGAACCTAGTTTTTCTATTTCAGCTTCAATTAATTTCGAATTTCAGTTAATCTCTCCTTTCAATTGTGGTTTCATTGCCTTTTAACAGCACCTTTTCCCTGCATCACTAATGTTTTTGGTGAGTTTCCTTGTCATGAGATGTTTGACAGTTGAAATCATCCATTCAGTCTA
This sequence comes from Dillenia suffruticosa, assembly GCA_033439265.1. Classification (NCBI taxonomy): domain Eukaryota; kingdom Viridiplantae; phylum Streptophyta; class Magnoliopsida; order Dilleniales; family Dilleniaceae; genus Dillenia; species Dillenia suffruticosa. The sequence goes on along the minus strand of JAVTVX010000013.1, from coordinate 14,041,575 downwards.
TTTAGTAAACAAATATTTTTCTGGATGTGTTGCAATGTTTCAGTTTCTACATATGTCGTTAATGTGGGATGCTACAGCTTGCATATTAAATTTCCAAAAGATTATCTTTATACTGAAAAAGTCGTATCCCTTAGAATTAGGATGAGCATGCCATTAGGTAATAAAAAACTTCTTATCAATGTTGCTTGATTTCACTTTTATCTTGTTTCATTTCTGGTTTCATTGTTCATTCTTTCATGTTTAGCTTAAGTTTGCTGAAATGCTTTAAATTATTTATAGCTATTTGTTGAAGGTTTTAACGTACTAAAGTTTCATCACAGAAGTTTATAATTTCAGAGTCATGCCTCCCATCTTACGGTTGATATAATTTTATTAAGCACATGTGCTTTTGCAGGTAAAGAATGATTTGGACTCCTGTAGAATACAATGCATGGTTCTTAGGGAAAGACTAAAGTGTTCAGAAGAAAACAGAGAATGGCAAAAGAGTTCCAGGTGTTGCACTCAACTTACGTATCTCAACAAGTCTAATTTGAAAGCAGTATTTATTGTTCTCTTTCAACTTGGAAAAGATAATATTTAATATCTTTTAGACACTATTCTCAGGCAAGAAGTTGGTTTGCTTTGGTCTATGATCTGGTTACTGTTTTATTCAGCCTCAATTAAAGCCAAAATTTGGTTGAGCCAAAACCAAATGAATATTGGGTCAAACTTAGGTTGGATTGTTTAAGGTTGATAGAAGTTAAATAGATGAACCTATCAATAAAACAAAATAAGAGAGAGGTAAGGAATTGGTGATAATAAAGAAAAGCTACACAATTGACTTCAATATGTGGTCAGTGGATGCCATTGCTTAAGATGGAACTGAAGCACCAGATCCAAGATCCTAGCATCGCTGACAACTAGACCTTGACTCCACTATATTTTTTGGATGCATTGGCCAGATGAATTACTTACCCGGTCCACATAAAAGAGCAAATCTTCTATAAGATTTTGAATTGCATTGAGAGGCTCAAGAGTGGGGATAGATAAAAAGGCTGAAGTTGAGATGTTTGCTTGGTTTTTTAAGGCCATTAATCCACATTGGAGATAAAACTGTTGGAGCTTCCTTTTTCTTTTGCAATGTTTAAGGAGATTTTAGTTGGCCCTCTTATATGAGGTTTTTGAGTGGCTTTTTATGCCCTATTGATCTTCCATTGTCCAGTATTGTTTATGAATACCTTTCCTTAATTGGGTCTGCACCCACATTTTAATATTAAAATTTGTTTCTTCCAGAGAAATTACCAATCATAGAAGCTTACGGGGGATGGGGGAAGATAAGCATCTGCAGTTGTTTCTACGTGAATGTCTTTGGGGTATGGACTGAAAAGTATAGCAAGTCTTTGACTTGTTCACTAGCATCCCAGTCTACTTAGTCGGTTTGTTTGTCCTCAACAATGCCGATGCAAAAATTTCAGACTAATAAAGGAAGTGCCTGAGAAAGATGCTTGGAAAATTTAGCTTGCTTATCTGAGGGGCAATAAGTTTTGAATTTAACCTGGTTGCTATGGTTTCCAACCTAAAAGCTGGAAGGATTGGGTGAGGAAATTGGATATAGGGACAACCTATGTTCATGTTTGCTGGAGTTTCTTTTCTACTTATCGGAGAGTATGGGGGCGGATGGACGAAGTGTAACCCTTTTTTCTCTGTGAAACAACCAAATCTGCCACAGGATTAAGTTGAATCAACATAAACTGGATGCAACTCCAAACACCCCCTGGTGTGCATTTTAATGCATTTCTTTGTATTTATGATAAAAAATTTTCGTATATTTGTACTTTAAATTATTACAAATTAGATCACCTCGCTTTGATAAAAGTGAAAAAATTGGATGGCATGCTGCAATACCAATTTGATCATCTGCTCCTTTCTCATGCCTATCCTGCATCATTCACTCAAGGCAAAGAAAGATTAGGATACCTGATTAGCTCATCCTATACCATTGCTACCTTCTGAAGTAATTTTATTTTTTTATTTTTCATTTTATTTTTTACTTTTACCAATGTGCAGAAATCAAGGCAGGATACTTCTGTCTCGAGTTCAAGATTTATTCTTGGTTTTAATACCATGGAATGTACTCATATTTAAAAACTCTTAACATTGTCAAGCCACTTCTGCCAACACTCATATACTTGGAAATGAAAAAAAAAAAAAGATCTGAAATGATCATTCTATTGTTGTTATTGGGGTTTTTTTTTCTGTTTTAGCTGTTCATATGTTAGGCTGGTTTGTTGCAATCTAAAGGCTAATGTAGTGATGGAACCTTCATCCAAAAAGGGTAGCCTTCTCTTATTGATTGAGCTTTCTTTCAGCGTAAGTTTGCAAAAGTTTTGATTTCTCATTCGGAATTATGCACATGGCACTTAAATCCTCTTGTGGCCCTTGACATCCTTGGCCAAGAAATGCCATGTCCTGAGAAAAGAAAGTTATGAGTAGCTTGTTCTCAGTCACAAGGGGCTAAAAGAGCAGCACGTGGTTGCCATGCATAGACTGACCTCCCTCACAGAAGTAATGGTTCCACTTGGTAGGAACTGCTGTATGCTGCCAATTGGCTTCGTCGGCCCTATGGTGTAGTTGTAACTATGTAAAGACAAAATAATTATTCTACTTTGTTCTTGTTGCAGTATTGAGAAATCTCTCGAGATTGATCAGCTAAGTAGGAACCAGATAATAGTTGACAACAGGACATGTCAAAATGTAAGTGTTACTGCATCTTTACTTTTTCTTTCTTTACACTCTAATTTCAATTTGCTTCTGAAATTACTTTGACAGTACTAACCATATGTGTTTTGACTAATTTTGAAATGCTTGACTGATTTTGTTTCCTAGATTCTCGATTCAAGCAATGGAGTACCTGCTTTGGAGCAACATCATTCTGGTGAGGAGGTCGAAGAGTTTCAGACAGAAATGAGCCTTATTGATAGTGGAAGTAGAGACCTGTCAACTAAAGAGCATGAGCTAGATGCAGGATTGGAAATATCAAAAGTTGTCCAGGTTGCTTTTATTGGTTCAATGGTTTATGACCATGTTTGCCTTTTCTCTTTATTGCTCATGATGTTTATTCTATAATTTGACATTGTGTTTTATTTGAAACTAGAGTCAGTTAACAGATGTCATCTTAAGAGCACAAAGTCTATGTCTGTTTTTGTTCATTGTCAATATAATATTCTTCCTTTTCAGGCTATTAAAGACCAACTTCTACTCGCAAATAAAGAGAGGGAGAATTTGAAGATTCAAATTTTTCAACAACAGAGCCAATTGGATGAAGTAGGCTTTCTCAAGAAAGATTACGAAAGCAAGGTGAATATTCCAAAGTTTGGTTGTATCATCATGTTGTTTTTGAGATTTTTATGCTGATATATTGAGTTCCTTAATGACAGCTGTCAGCTGCAGAAGTTGAAGTAGACCAACTGACTAAAAGATTGACAAATATGGAATTTAAAACACATAGGGTAAGTGTGACATTCTCCATTATTTTCTCTTTTAATAAGGTATAGCTTGAACAGTTTGACAATTTGTTGCATCTCTCTCAATAGTAAACATGGAAAAGGTATTTTCCTGCAGAGCCATTGGAAACGCATTCTAATAGTTTTATGGATAAATGGAGTTTGTGGTTCCTTTCTCCTTTTATTTTTTTCCCTCTAAGAGTTGGGGAAAAAAAAAGAGAGAGACAAAGATGTAGGAATACTTTTTTACCCCATCTTCCACTATAGAACAGATTCAAGAATACTTGCTACCAGTTATGACCTTCACCTGGATTATGACTGAGTGTCAGTATCACTTTGAATGCTCTGGTTTGGCTGTCTTACCTGAAGCCTAATTAGGTTTTTAAGGTTCTCTCACTGGACCATGCTCCTTGCTTATAAGGATACACTGTAAAAGTTTGTCTGTGGATCTTAGTCCAACAGTTAATGTTTTTCCATTGGGACATGGGTCATGGGTTCAGGTCTCAAGACCAACATTATTGCTGTTAGGGATGAGGATATCCAAAACTATCGTGGCATTTAGCAGGCCCCCCCTTCCTACTGGGTTGACATGACCAAGCCAAATTAATTTTTCTTACGAATCTTTTTTCGTTTCTATTTGATTAACTCCGCCATGGCTTGTCCTAAGCCCGGGTAAAGGAGGAGAGTTGCGGTAGGTTAATAGCCAGCGTAAAACCCTTGTCAAAATCAAAACGAGAGACATCTTTTTTTTTTTTTTTTAATTTGATTACCTTCCTATTCTATGCATCAATTTATTCTAATCCCTTCATTTATCTTGTTCTCTTTCTTGGTTGTGGTGAGATGGGTTGTTTGGTTGTGAACAAGTAAGTTAAAGATTCATGCTAGGTTCCAGGAACAGGAATCTCAAGTATGCATTCCTGTACTCTGCCCAGGGTTCATGTTGCTTGAAATATATCAAAATCAGTTCTACAATACTCTACATATCTATGTGCAAACTCTTGTCACTTTTCTCACTAACCTTTTCCGGTGCTTATAAATACGTGTAAAGTGTTTGCACGTCTTTGTGTCACAACATTTTCTGCAAGGTTGGGTCCTATGCCTTGTATTGTCTGGAGTTCACTGCAGGAATTCTACAATGCAGTCACTGATCTTTATAAATTCTTCATGCAACACTGCCGGAGAATAAAGGTGCTTAATTTTAGAAGAGCCTGATTTAGTAGTATCTGCTAGGACCAGATGCTGATTTCTAGGAACCGGGATTCCAAATTTGCATCCTGTCAAAGTTCTTCGTAGACAACTTGCAAAAGTAGTTAAATCATTTTAACATGTCAAAGCTTCCAGTTTCTTTGTTGCATATATGGTGCTTGTTTTTTATCCACACTGATTTTTTCATGTCTCGTGCATTGTTAATGAAGCTTATTTACATTTTATGACACAATACAGTCACAGGGCCTTAAACCCCCTATTAATACCATAGCCTTCCACAACGGCCATTATTCACTTACAACTTTTGAAATCTTAGTTTTCCGCTTTCATCATTTCCAAGCTTTAACCATTTATTTCTCTCAAGGAAAGTACCGACATTTACACAGATTCAGACTTTCCCGCTGTTCCTGTACATTTTTGGCTTATTAGTGAGTAGAAACACATTTTCATTTGAAAGGGATGCTAGTGGTTAGATTACACTGTGAAATATCGATGTCAAATGTTCTTACAGACAAAATAATTAGAAAGAGCCGCATATACCTCACGATGTCTTTTTTGATAAATTGATTTTATGACAGCTAAAAAATAAAATGGAAAAGGGAAGCTACCGACAGTCTCTTAATGGTACTTTCTTTGTTTTTCTCTGCTTGTGGTTTGATTTGTGAAATTGTCTTTTTATCAGGATGAAGTCAACAACAGCAAGGAGAGGGCAAAGCTAAGAATGATGCTCCGGTCAACGCAAGCGAAATTGGATGCCTTTCGAGGTAGATACAGGGAGGCAGTGGATGAAGTGGCTTCTATGGACAAGAAGTATGAGGAAGCTTCGACCAAATTAAAGGAACGTCTGGCTCTGTATGGTGTTGAGGTCCTCAACCTTAAGAAGCAACTTGCTTCTGCAAATGGGCATCCATAAAGAGACACCGAAGGAAAATTTTGAGCTTCTATTATGCATGCACATTTTGTTTATAACAGCTGATAAGGAACTTGCTATCTGGTTTTAGAAATCTAGTTCTCTTCCTCTTTTTTAAGTTTAGAAAATTGCTTTTTCCACCAAATGAAAATGTTTTCTATTGTAGCTGGTGGATTGAATTCCTTTTAAGGCAATGCAAAATGATGTCCCTTCATGGGTTTCCTGTTTCAAACTGTATTCATCATCTATTAGGAAAGGGGAAAGCCAGTGATGGAATTTGAAATTCTAGAAGTTGTTTTTGATCTTTTATATTTCATTTGGGAAGAGATAAAGTTGCTAGTCTGACAATATCTACATACAAATAAAGATATGTCCGTTTTAAGTTCTCCAAATTCCATTTGTTCGAGCATAACATAACTTTGCCTTTTGAACCCTGCTTTGGGTGTTCTATCAACATGGTTTAGGGAGAAAATTAAATGTAAGCTGGGAAGAGTTTATATGCAGCAATTCAGTTAAAGGGTAAAGACTATGCTATATCAACCTGTGTAGGGAAAATATCTTGCGGGCATCCCCATTCCTTGGCTTTTGAATTCTGTCTAGATAGACCTGAAACCAGTAAAATCAATGGCACACGCTTTTACTAAAGCGATAAACAATAATATAACTTATAATTATAAAAATAAAAAATATCTTTTCATAATTATAACTTTAATTACAGAAAAAAATATAAAAAAAACAAAAGGAAAAATTGGATGGAACATTTGAAATAGGAGAGTAGCAAATAGTAGATTTAGGACCTACACTTCTGCGGGGTTTTTTTCAAGTATTTATTGTGTGATAGTTCTGGAAGTGAAAAATAAAATGTAAAAAAGGTGTGTTTGTGTAAAATTATTTTTTATAAATTACTTTGTAAAATTATTACGAATTTTGTTGAGAAGTTTTTTATTTCGTGGGTAGAATGTTCATAAATATGATTTGTTGTAGTTGAAGTCTAGTATGTGTGTATATATATTTAAAAAAAAAAGGAAAAGAAAAACAGAAAAGAAAATGCTCAAATCATAACTACAGATACAAAGACATAGCTTTTACAACAATCATATTTAAGTCAACTTGTATTGACCATAAAGCCCCTCATTCCTATAGAAGCATACAACATTGTTTTTTTTTTTTTTTTTTTTTTTAAAATTTTAAAGGTGACTACTTTGTGGAACCACCGGTTAGTCTTCTTAAGAATAGTAAAGGGAAACCGTTTTACTTTGAGTTGCATACTAATCAAGCTAATGCAATTTGGTATCAAATTGCAAAAACTGGGATGGTAGAGATGTACCACTCTTTACGTAGCTTGTTTGCTTATCTAGTGGCTAGTATAGACTTGGATGTAATCAGAAAAGGGAAGAGACCAGAGGAAGTGCCCTCGTGTGGGGATGCAAAATGGGCATCTAATGGGGATTTCATTAGCATAAGCCTTGACTTCAGGTATATCATTAAGGGGAAGCAAGAGATTTCGTTAGCATAAGCCCTATCTTTAGGTGTATCATTAAGGGGGAGCAGCTGCACCCCATCGACCCATGTTTAAGTCAAGAACCAATTGAGATGGGGCACCCTACAAAATGTTGAGGACGAATAGGATTGTAAAGGCACAAAGCCATATCAGCATCAACACCGCGTGTCGCAATACAGGGGCTTATGTTGGTATAATTATCTTTCACAAATATTTTGAAAGTGACTTCGAACAACTTGATCATAAAATAAGATCCTCAGCGAGAAACTTGCAAGGCTCAGACATTTAAGATGATAGTACCGTGCAATAGCAAACATGTCAAATAATCTGTAACTGGCGTTTCATGTCCTACACCGCACATTGGATTGGATGCTCTTTCAATGGAGATTGCACTATCTTTGAACACAAAGAATTAAGGGAAGAGTAAGAATCCAGTTCCCACTACTTATTGACTTCAAAAAGTCCAACGGTTTGCTCCTCTGGAGAAAAGTTTTACAAAATGGAACTTTGTGCAATGTTCTTTCTGCCTAAGAATCATTTCTTGCATCCAGGCTTGAAAAACCATTAATCCATAACGAACTGCACCATGATTTACATAAACTACAACAAAGTAGATATATTAAAACTTTTTCAGCCATTATAGCGCCTATTATAATCTGACAACTGAAAGACTCTACAGTATCTTCCACTTGTCTTCCAAGGCATTGCATATCCTAGAGATGCAACAAGCAGCACTTAATGGATACCCAGAAACTGCCAAAACAGTAAGAAACCAGAAAACAGTCATGATTAAGCTTGAAATGCCAACTACTGTAAGATAAGAGCCACCACAGTTTTATAAACAGGAACTCTTCTACAACAGACTCGTGCCACATGAATGCCTCAGGATAACTCCTACCAATGTTCATTTAAGTAAATAGAAAATAATAAGCCATGCCATAGGGGACAGAACCAGGGTCTTTTACCAGGCAAGGGGTAAAGAGAAGAGGATTCTTAGAATAAAGGGTTTTCAAATTAGGGGAGTAACAATCTCTTATTTGACTATGGTATTAAGTCAATACAAAAGTATAGGAAACATACTCTCCCACATACAACTTGATTCTAAAACGACTACTGCGGAGGTTGTCCTAATGCACATGGCACACACCTTCTAACCCTGAGTCTTGGTCCAAATCCAATTTATGGAAATTGTTTGCAACATTACATGGAGAATTTCAAAGCTCAAACTGCTCTGGCTTGCCTGAAGAGCAATAACCATGGCTCAAACTAAATATTTTACAAAGGATCAAGACCCTCAAAGCAAAACCTAGAGGGAACACTGTTGCTGCCACCATCCTTTTGCATAACAAAAAAAAAAAAAATTTGTTTGATTCAAAAAATTTTCATCCACATCTTTCCAAATGCTTTCTCATTTATATAATTCAATTCTAATCATCACATAAACAACTTCAAACTAGACAAATTAAATGCCAATTAACATCTCTAGATCACAGGATTCAAAGATATCAAATTTGAAGAATTAGAATAGCAATCATCTTAATATGTGCTGCTTAGCATAGAAATGGATATATATATATATATATATATAAATATAAATAAGACAGTACAACAACAGCAACTAATGACGCCAGCAAATTGACCAATTCTTTTAAGTCATAAGTAAATAAAAGATTTCTGGTATCGTAGAAGAGTGTAAACGTTCGCTAATATAAAATAATGACAAGATCCAAACATCTAATAGTAAGTAAAAGAAACCTACACAACATTTTGTGTTAACATCCTACTAAAAAATTGTAACGATTGTAGCCATACTCGACAAAGCAGGATAAAGAGAAGGAGATATACCACATAGAAATAAAAGATTGTCCCATGATATATGTTCATGAGGAAAAGAGCTTCTCAATACTCAAGATTCGTTGAAACTAATTCCTCCTTCAAAAGGTTAGTGAAAGTGAAAAATTCTCCTGAATCAATCTTACCATTGTCGGTAAGCATTTTCAGGTAGAGATCTCAATATAACGCGTTTAGGCAAAAGGCAACCTAGTATCCAAGGCTTCCATCACTAAATGATTTGCTGACTATAACACAACAATGTTGAAAGAACAAAAAAGTTTATCAGGAAGAGCAATAGGCATTTAGAGAATATTGAATTCTACGGTTTAATTAGGCTTTGGAGGATATTGGAGTTTTGGGAGCACCAATTTTTTTATTCAATTAATGCTAATCCCTTTATTCTTCTCTCTTTTATTATTTCATTTGTTAGGAGAATTCCTTATCCTCCTTGTAATCTCTCTCTCTCTCTCTCTCCATGAATCTCCTTGTACTATCCTTTTCTATTAATTATCCATCTTCTTTTCAAGCATTACAAATATCACCAGAAGCCCCAAAAAAAAAAAAGAAGAAAAATTGTGGGGAGACTACAAGCACAAAGAAGCAACAGAGATAGCTTTTATGCTGCACAACCATACACTTAGACATCTAAAACAACCGGTAACAACTTTACAAATTATTGAATCCTCAAAAATCAGCACAGATTAGCATTACGCACAATCAATGACAGTAAATACCCCCATTAAACAAAGCTAAGCTATAAGGTTAATACAAACAGTTTAGGATCATCACCTGCTATATAGTCTTCAGTATACTCTTTATCAACTTTTCCATGGGCCATTGCACCAACCTGAAAAATGTGTGTACGGGTATTAGTTTATCTCTTAAGGAAAAGGCTCAGGATGTAAAGTGACTGCTGCACCATACCACAAAAACAAGATTGACATCATCACCAACAGCTTTCACATAGTCGTGCATGTTGACTAATTTCTCTGAACTATATGAGAGGCCTGAAATGCAAGCATTTTATTTCTGTTTCTGGCTACAACAAATATGAAGGAAACACTTAGACAGCGATTGCTCACCTATTTTCCTTGAATTTATGGGAAAATATTGAGTAACAGGATTCTTAATGACACGCAAGAGTTTCTCCCGCTTTCCTGAAGCAGTAATACTCAGTTTCTGTAGCAGTTGCACTGCAATGGACATGACCGCCGAAAAAAAAAATTAAGGAAAAACTAGAAATAAGATTCTAAAAGGGGAATAAACCAGACACAGCAATTGCAAACAGTATGATGGTCCACAAAGGAATCACAGTTATGATGGCTGAACTTACACATAATACCACAGAATCGCTTAAATGTCCTTGGCATGCGAACATGCGGTTTCACTTCAAAAAGCACACCTTTCTCAGTTTTCACATAAACTGCTCGCAGCCTTCCAGCCTTATTCAGTGGACTATCCAAAATTGCTAGGAGAGCCTGAAAAACACAGAATGAAAGGGCAAAAAGGGTCAATGGTATGCAAAAACTCTAAAAGCAAAGACTTTTGTTTGGAAAAGTAGTTAAGCCTGTCCAAGGCAACAGACTTCTTCTAGTATGGACCAATTAAAGATTTCTCAACATATATCCATCCAATGCAAATGATCTGCAGTAAAGGATGCACCTCTCCCCAAGCACCATCCAGGTTCGACACTGAAAAAATTGCTTGGGGAGGTTTTGCTCATTTACTGCAGAAGCCCATTCACAGGGCTTCTGTATAGCACATGCCTTCAAGGCTATTTTATGTGTCAGGTTACTCAATGAACAATCCAACGGTAGTGGTTGCAGGTTCCAATATTATCAGCAAATAGAAAAAAAACCCATATCCATCCAATACCATAACAGAATTCTACAAGTATCCCAGACCTTACCAAACTATCTCTTTATCTCAGAAGCATTTCTTTTTTTCTTTACAGGAAGAGATCTTTCTCTGAAATTAAACTATATTAAAAAATTTATTCTTTCTTGATATTCCCAATTGAACCCAATCCATATATTGTTTCTCTTGTGCACCACAGCTTCTTGTATAATTGCTAATCAACATATTTTCATCATACCCAACTGGGGGAAAATTTTTCATTGTATTGATTCAGGGTGTAGTAAGGATGACATGGAAAACCAATAATTAGGCCAAAACAAGTGCCTCTGTTCAACAGTCAATTATAGGGATTTAGCAGCAATTCTGAAAAATATTAATGACTATAAAGCCCAGCAATCATCACACAAAATATCTATTTAGGCCCATAAAGCTCATTAGGACAATCATGCAAAGAACCATAATTTAGATTTTTCTGTATTTTTTTCAAAGGACGACAAACCTGGTGAGCAATATCAGGCCGGTAATCAGCAGGGTTTTTCCCATTTCTCTTTAGGAAATTGGCATGCTCATCTGAATTCAATAGCTGATAAGTCTGCAATCACAATTGACAAAATTCATCAAAGTTGAAAGACATTCACTCCATCAAACTCAGATTAGGGCATTCTGCATTAAATCTAAATTCCGAGTGTTGTTGACTTAACAAATGAGCCAAGTGATGTACTACGTTATAGTACGGGAAAACTAAGGTAATGATAATGTATAACCTATTCATTGTTAACAAACGAGAACACCTGGAACCTGTACTTTATGCAAAGCTGACAGATCAGAAAAAAATAAGGGCAAAGAGAATTTTGGGACAAAAAATACCTTTCCAACTTTTCCAACTTCGAGTGAAGCCTTCTCAAGAACAAAGATGACATTAGACTTGGAATCCTGGTGAGAAGGAACAATTGGTATACCTGGAACTTCATCTAGATCTGCTGTTGCCTTTTCCGCCACTCTCTTCTCATCATCTTCTTCCGCCATTGTTGCATCCTCCTCCTCTGCATTTTGCGCAGTCTCTCGGTGTTCTTGTTGTTGTTCTTCTTTGTCGTATCTATCTTCTCTCCTCTTCCTCTTCTTATGTCCTTTCATCCCAAATGGCCTCGTCATTTCTCAAGCTTCAACCGCTGATTTCCCAACTTCTCTCGGCCTTTTCTAGGGTTTTAGACGTACAGAAGGATTAGGGTTTTCAGGTTATTTACCAAGAGAACGTTAACTTAAAAAAAAAAATTATTTAAATACGATTTTTTTTTCTTTTCTAAAATTACGATATCGTACTTTCAATTTTTTTTTTATTTTGATTTTTTAAAATTTTTGATGATTTAATTTTTTTGTTGTGAAAAATAGGTTTTGTGCTCGAAGAGCGTGAAACTGATTTCGCACTCGAGGAACGCAAAATTGTTTCGTACTTCAAGAGTGCGAAATCAATTTCACACTCCAGGAGTGTGAAATCGCAACAGTGCCTAATCAGCCACCTATCACAGCACGTGCCCTCTACGAGTTATGAGCGATGCCTATACAGTGCGCGTGCATGCTCTATGCGTAGCGCGTGGGCTAAAGATGCAACAATACGTATACATTATGCGATTCACGAGCGGTGCCTATGTATGCGTGCATGTATTGTGTGCAGCGTGTGGGGTGTAGATGCCACAACACATATAACTGTGCGAGTCACGAGTGGTGCCTATGCAGTGCACTTGTAGCGTAGTGCGCAGCACGTGCATGGCGTAGGCACCGCGTCCCATGCCACAACAAGCATAACCTATGCGCATCGCCCCCGCAGTGCTCATGAGGAAGGAAAATATAATATCAATTCCAGCACGCAGATTCCACTGGGAACACTCACGACAAAACTTCAAACATTACCATTATACTTGAAACACCATAAAATCAATATTGTAAATACCATCATGCATACTTCACAACAGTAGAGAAACACAACCGAACAAAACCAAACATCTTGCGACTAATTTCACAACCAATATGAAAATCAAACGAGAAGAAGAAGAAAGTAATGAAAATGATTTTATAAAAAAATTGAATCAATGTTTACAAATTTGAAATCATACAAATGAAATGGGAAATGTAATCTACGTGCCGCAAGGAGGTCGTCCAGCATGGCATCGCGGCTGACGTCTCATGGGTACATGTGATGGTCTACCAGGTGCAGATGAAGGTATATCGTATAAAGGTGTACGCTTATCAACATCTGGAAAGGCAATAAGAGGAGAAATATCAACTGAATGTTGAGAATGACGACGTCTTCGCTCATAAACACTAAGTTGCGGAGGCTCATCGACATCGTCTGTATAAACCGGAGTCGGAGTCGGAATCGGAATCGGGTAGAAAGATGATGGCAGCAGCTCCGTCACGTCATCATAATCATCCGTAGTACCTGAGATCGAAGGTATATCCATACGTACAGTAGGTCTATATGCGGAAGTCAAAGGACAGTTTTCGTCATATGACACATGATCGATAAACTAAAGGGCACGCCATGATACATCTCTAAACTCTCCAAATCTTGAATCCACTCCTTCCTTAGCAAGTGTATCCAAGGCCAGTAATTGCATTTTTCCAACTCATAGCACTGTAAAACATGGGAAAAAAAATTACATAAACTATAAAACCCTAAAAAATGGTAAACATATATTAACTTACGAGATACTCCATTTTGTGTCGCTGTGAGTCGATACCGTACTGATAACGATGGGCAGGACTCGCAATGTATAAACAGGTGATCTGACGATACCACCGCATATACTCAGATGTGGTCCTCGGCTTACCGAAAGTGTCATCGCCCTCTATAATGCAGTATGTACGGTTTTCCCAAACTTGTAAGTGTACGGTATGTGTCCTCACCCAATCGCATCCCTACCTCCCGCATCGATCAGTTCGGTGCAACTCCAGATCCGTAGATACAGGCAAACGAACATGTTACAAGATGCCGAACTATCTCATTACCCTCTAGGGGTAATGAAATTCGACAATCTCGAAACAAATCAAGGGAATCTCGGCCTGTCATATATCGCTGCCAACGAGACAATAAAAGGGCAATGCCATGAAGTCGGCCTGCGAATAGGGCATTCAAATGAATTACAAAATAAAATAATATGTTAGTAAAGAGTATAGATATCAAAGACAATGTAAATAAAAGGAATTTATACTCACGCTTGTATCTCCCATATGATCGAGCTGATCTCTGTATGTTCTAAGAATGAACTACTCTATATGTACATAGTTACGAGGAATATCCCAACTATATACAATACAAATAAGACAATGCCAACATTAAATAAAACAAAATAAAAAGAATATGGATAAAATACAAATAAAATAAATAAAAAATATGTATAGTAATCCTCTAAAGCCTATGGGTAAGTGAGGAGTAATAGGCATCAGATCAATATGGTGACGCCTAATGGGGGTAAATATGAGTACTTTCTCCCATGTTCAAAGCAGATAAGACAAAAATATATAGAAAATTTTATATAATACTTATATAAATTATCGTTAATGAATAAAAAAAATTGAATTCGAAAACAAATATCTGGATAAGTAAAATCGGACAACAGATCTATCTAACACCATCAACGCAAGCCCGGCACATGGCTCTGTAAAACGTTGCCAATATAGCACTACCCCAACTATACCGTTCCGCACACTCTAGATCTCGTAGAAGCTCCAAATAACAAAATTTAACCTTCGGCCCCGACTGATCCCCGAAAAGAGTACCCAACAATTGCATAATACGACAACTTGTGTGGAAGTGCACTACCGTTGCATCTGAGTCCGGCTGCAGAGGATGTGAATGAAGAAAATTCATGATTGCTTGTATCTTAAGATAGTCACAAAAAAAGTCCTATGGTGTAGGATAGAAACCAAATAGTCCACGACAAATGTCCTGTCACTCAGCAATAGAAGAGAGTAATCTACTCCAATAACTGTATCTCCATCAACAAGCAACCCTTACAGGACAGAAATATCCTATAACGTAATCGTGGCCTCCCCAACCGGTAAGTGAAAAGTATGGGTCTTCTGTCTTCACCGCTCTACAAACGTGATAATAAAAGCATGATCATAAGTAATGTGGCCACATCTATACAAACCGTAAAACCCAACCTGTAACAAAATCTGTTATATCTAATATCAAGAGGTCGAGCGACCCAAAACGAATGGTCCGATCGTCGCACATCTAGTAGGGTATCACTACTGGTCTCCCAGATAGTCTGAGACCGGTGTGTGCCCTGTAAGGTCAAGACACTAGGGTCCCGAGGGCCTGGAGTGAAGTCCGAAATACTGTAGTCCATACTTGAAATGACAACAAAATTAAAGAAGAATAAAATTTATAAGTAATCGAAACAAGTAAGAAATATAGACGTTAAATCATAATTTATGAAAATGTATAACATCTATAATATAAAAATAATAACGTATTTATGCCAATCTCCTCAACTTTGTCTAGCCCTCGCTTGTAAACGAGTCATATTCGGACAATGATGACGATTATGGCCGTATTCACCATATGCCTTACAATGCTAAATTCTTCTTCTATCTATTTCGTTGTGTATTCTCGTATTTCGAGATCTACCTGATTAGTTATTAAGTCGTGAGATATTGTGTATCAAATTGAAAGAAGTAGGGGGCCAATAGTTTTTGTGTGGAGGAGAATGAAATCTCCCACGGTATGTTAACTCTAAAGTTTGACAACTATGGAGGCTGTGCACAAAAATCCTAAACTCGCGATTCATGTCTGCACAAACTCTCCATATATGTGAGCAATGAAGTTTAAATATTGCATATTTTCCATATGTACATGCTGGGACATTTAACAGGACGGTGTGATTATTTCCGCCCCTTCCACCATGATATCCTGTGATGATCTCATACTCACCCATATATCTATCAAACGCAATAACGTGATAGAATTTGGCTTTCTGCTTAATTCTCATCAATTTTTCTAAAATATTTGTTGGCCACGTATTGCCATCCCTTATATGGTTGACTGTTTGTTCTCGATTTTTATTAAAAAATCGAACCATGCGGTCCAATATCACTCGCATACATACAGTTATTGACAGTTTTCTTGCACCCTTAAACACTTTATTAAATGATTCTAATCGATTGGTCGTCATGTTGCCCTGTTTATGTCCACCATCATAACACAAGCCAGCTCGCTAAGCTCTTGCATCTTGTTCATCACTACATAAAATTTTCTGATTTGTTTTTGCTCGACGGCCTTATGCATTAATGTCGTTAGCGGTTTATTCTTGAATCGCTTGCTAAAATTAGCCTCCATATGACGTAAACAAAATCCGTGATAGATAAGTGGTGGTTGAAGATTAATATTCTGCTCTATGGTTTGCATTATACCATGTGCTTTATCTGATATCAAACACACTCCGTGCCAATTACCAATAATATGCACTCTCAAGTTCTCCAAAAATCAATTCCAACTAACAATTGTCTCCTTATCCACAATAGCAAAACACAAAAGAACAATGTGGTTAGTAGTATTGGTTCCAACTGTAATTAAAATTTTCTCCATATATCTCCCATATTGAAATGTGTCGTCAATACTAATCACCGACTTACAATGTCTAAAAGCTTCAATGTATGGCTTGAAGGCCCAGAAAACCGAGTAAAAGACCCTCTCATTAGCCCCCGATAATTCTGTAAACCTCCAATCAACAACTGTCCCAGGATTACTTATCTGCACAATATCAAAAAACTGTGGTAGCAATGTGTAAAAAGTCTCCCAATTACCGAAGACCATTTCAATAGATTTTCGATATCCCATTCAAGACTTTTTGTAAGATAGATTTACCTCGTACGTTCTTTTATACTCAACTACGTCATACACTTTGTAATCAACATTTTCTTTTATGTGACCTACCATCATACGACTCACCATTTTCGAATCCACATTCGGATGATCCCCCGAAGGCAATTGAGGGAAACACGTATGTTTCCCTTGGAATCGAGTAATGTCCCAAAACTGATGACTCTTTTTTAGTCTAGCCCGAACTATTACATACAATTATTCTCATGGTATAAATAATATCTTACAAACCAAATATTTTGACAACTCTCATGGACTTTAAAGTATCTGTGCTCTCGTATCGACAAACACTTAACAACATGCTGAATTTGCTCTTTCAAAGCAAAGACCATCCCAACTTTTAATTCTGATATCTGATTATTATCCCATGTTGGACGATCATAGTCATTATACTTATCAACCATCATGACCCCTTCATCCATATCGTGTAAGTATGGTATCTCCTCTTCCGTTTCAACTACCAGATTTTCTTCCTCTTCTGTATCTTCAACTTCTTCATTTATAACATTATACTCATCATCACTTTCACTCTCCAATTTGTCAACAACAAATGCATCTATCGGATTTGTCACGGGTCCCTCGTGTGGTCTACTTGTACTAACCCCGAAAGCAATATTATCTGAAAGAAATGCACCATATTGTAGCCAATCATTTTCAATATGTCCACTACTCAATAGCTCTATGTAATAACCAATATTTCTCTCACCACCATCACCCATCAGCTCCGTACTATTTTCAATCATTGCAAAGCTACCTGGGATATCTTCTACATTTTCTCTGCCCTAACTTGAGTAACCCACCATTGGTGGATCATCATGTGGAGATACAATTGCTTCTGGCTCTAAAAATAATTCAACTGCCGTCAAACTCCCGATATATTTCGGAAGTAACAACACCTCCAGTAAAAAGTCATCATTCTTCACAGGTAATACACAATAAGAAAGAAATTGTCCATACCAGAGAGGATATCTACATGCAACATTCAATTTGAATTGCCTACAATCAAACCCATTCTTGTGATGCAAAATTTTCATAAACTCCTGTCATCTAATTCTATTATAAACTACAATACCCATTTTTGTACTAACACTATATCGATACTCATTTTCAACCCTACCAATTACACCACCATAATAAAGTACCAATCTCACATGGTTGTCACTTAGATTTTCTTCTTATATCTACAACAACAACAATAAAATATCATTATATGTCAACAACAATATAAACGATATTAGATAGACAAAACCAATAAACTTTTCAAATAATACAAAAACAAGACCCAATAACATATATCAAGTAGTATTTTATTTTACAAAGCCTACTTTCAAATTTAAAACTCTAATTTCAATATCCTATTTAAAATTTTAAAACCTTAATTTAAAATCCTAATTTCAAATTGAAAACTCTAATTTAATTTAAAAAACCCTAATTTCAAATTTAAAACTCTAATTTCATTTTAAAAACCCTAATTAGAAACCCTAATTTTAAAATCTTAATTTAAATTTCAAAACCCTAATTTCAAATTTAAAACCCTAATTTTATTTTAAAAACCCTAATCCTAATACCATAATTTTATGAGACATTTAACCATACAACATAGTTTAAATGAAACCCTAAAATATCAAGAATTCGAACAAGGAGCATGAATTTTGAAACCCTAATTTCGCATACTATTCGAGAAGAATGAATCCTAACTAAATTCAACTATACAAGTAACAAAACCAACCAAATGAGACATAAGGACAACGAGATTTACCTTCGACAGATGATCTTTATGCTGTTAGAGAAGAACAACCAAAATCCTCCGTGCTTGCAGTCCGTGCTTCGCAGCAGCAGGGAGGAGATCAGAAGGAGAATGACTTCGCGGGAGAGCAGAAGGAATGACTTCACGCTCCTGGAGTGGGCTTTTAGCCCACTTGTTTTGTGCTTCTGGAGCGCGAAATCTATTTTCCACAAAAAAATAAATCATCAAAAATAAAAAAAATTGATTTCGCACTCTGAGTGTGCGAAATGATCATTTTGGGATAGAAAAAAGAACCATATTTAAATAATTTTTTTAAATTAACGTTATTTTGGTAAATAACCCATGATTTTTGGGTTTCTTTCTAAATTTCCTTTGTCTTTGTCATCTTTTTTTTAATAATAATAATAACATGCTTGTTGTGTGACAAATGAGAGGCAAATTTAAAATTTAAAAACTCAATTATGTAAAATTTAATCGAAATTTAAGATTAAAGTTTCATAATATCCCTTATAATCAAACTTTTTTTAAAACAATTAATTAAACTATACAATAAACATATTTCTTCTTATATTTATAAACGTTCCAATATAAACAAGAATTTTAATGTTTTATAAATATATAAGTAGAGTATTTTATTTTTGTTTATTATGTTTTTTGTAAATTCAGTTGTAAATTTTATTATAATTTATTTTAATTTTGTGAATTAAAAATATCTATTTAATAAAATATTTGTCAAAATTATCTTTCTATTTGTATAGTTATGTTAGTAGTATATTTGCATATGAATTGATGCAAGTACATAAATATAGAATCTTATAATTTAAAAATGCAAAATATTCATATTTATATAATCATAACAAAAATTTGTGTTTTATATGCCAAATGAATCGTAAACTAACTCTCGAGTATTAATCATACACTAATATCAAGCCAGTAGATTACAAATATGAGAAAATTGAGCGAGTTACGTTTAAGAAATAGAGAATCATGTTAAAGTTATTTTAAATAATATATATTTTATCTTATTTTATGTGCAAAATTATATAGTCAAACTAAAGAAAAAAACTGTAGAAACACAAAATTTTGTACATAAAACTAAAATTATTTTGTAAAATAAATGTAAGTAGTATTATATTAATAATTTTTAATTAAAATTTATATATAATTTCAATAATTCATTTATGCTAACTATATTAAAAACTTATTTAGCTATGTTATTCACATTTCAAAACAACATTCTCCTCCTTTCTTCTGGTCTATTATGTGCCAATATTAGAATTCTTAATTTTAACTTTATATATAATATAGATATTGATGGACAGATATATACCACTAACGGTATGGATAAAAAAAAAATCATATTTTCAATCTTAATTTTATTTTAAAAATAAATTAGCATTTAATTTTAATTTATAATTTAAACTTTGGTGATGTTAAACATAATTTGATTATTCAAAATCATTAGTATCAATACTTAATTTATTATTTTTATCTTAATTTTACATTAAAAGCGGTATAAAATATAATTTTTATTCTTAACCCTTTTAAATCGTAATTTAAAAAAAAAAAATTTAAATCATTACAAAATCACCTCCATATGCCACGTGTTGGACTTGAAGGCTTTAGGTCCGACATCATGATACAGTATATGTAGATCTATATTAAAAATTACACAATTTTCTTCGAGAAATCATTTTTCTACTACAATAAGTTGAGGAATTGGAAAAATAAACAATAAAATCAGATTTTAAAATTAAGTTTATAGAGGCCAAAAGGTTCAATATTGACCGATAGCAAAAATCATTTTTAAATTTGAGATAAATAAATAATATAATTCAATAATATTTAAAAAACTATTTATGTCACAAATTATTAATATCGATTCTAAATTTTAAAAAATTAATTATAATTTCTATTTTTTTACAAGTATTCGATGAAACTGACCTAATTCACTGACGGATATTACCCTTACAAATCCATTCGAAAATTTGTCAACGTACGTAATTCTATCACTAATAATTAGTAATGTTGTTATCAGTGAAGTAATCAATAATAGATTTTTCTGTCGCTTATGATTTATAGTGAAAGAATAATAACTTTCACCAATGGATTTGTCCGTCAGTGATACTTTCTTTTCTAATCGTGTATGTAATGGGTTTCCTCCTATTCAATTTCAATTTAGTTCAAAATCAAAACTCATGATAGAACTTTGTACAATTATGGTAATGATCGGCTAATTGATTAAAATTATTATTATTCTCTGTAAATATTTTATTAAGAAACTTATTTTTCCTACTCAATAAAATGAGTTCAACCCTAGCTATATTGCATAAAAACTTCTCGATACTAGTATTTTTTTGTTTAAAAAATATTTTCTGTTTCAGAAATATTTCAACGTATTAAATTACTCTATATTTTACAAAAAATTCTTATATTTTTTATAATTATACATTTTTCTATATTTAATAAATTATTCATTTTATTAATTATAATTTTTATTTTTTATATTAATTATTTTATAATTAATAATATCATATTTAATCATTTTATATTTTTGTTATAAAATATGAGTATTGATAAAATAATTAATATTCACGTAAAAATTTTTATATTTTTTATTTTTATACATTTACCCATATTTTTGTTTTTTATACTCTTACAAAGTAATATTTCGTCATATCAGTTTCCTATCCGTTCTGTTTCTGTTTTATCGTTTTCGTTTTCATGCAACATCCCGTGTACCAACCGAGTTTAGTAATATAATGTTGTAAGCCCTAGTGTCAACGTTACTCGGTTATTAAAACTGGACCGACCAGTCAATCGGATCGGGTTAACCCTTCACCCTACATGGTGTATAAGTCGGTTCATTAAAGCAATGCAATTGAATAACTAGCTCTAACTGTACATAACAACCTAGCTAACTAACAAGACAGGAATCGAATGTAACTGAACTCAAGTTAGTTGGTCTGTTAGCAAATACTTGACGGAACTTCTTGAATGTATATAAGGGTAATATCTTCAGAAGAATGACCAAGGAATAAGAAGATTGCTTTCTGATTTCTCTTTTCTCACACAGTCTTCTTCTTGTTCTTCTTAGTTCTGTACTCCGTTCTGTAACTTCCACATCTCTCACTCTCAACATCCACTTTCTCTTTCCATTCAGATCTTGTAGTAGACCAATCACTTCAACATTGCAGTCATAAACACAGTCGAAGTATTGTTATTAATCAACTATTCAGAAACAGTTGACTTGTTTCTCCTTCATAAGTCGACATTCTGCTTGGGTTGTAACAATTTGGTATCAGAGACACTTCATTTTCGATCAGGTAATTCCGTAATGGTAGAAAGCACTAGATCTAAAGCCACTGAGGAGCAATTCAAGAAACAAGAAATGCGTATACAGGAGTTAGCTGTGGAAATCAAAGAAATACACATTGAAACTAGAAGAAAGTTCGAGGGACAGCAAAAAGAGATGAAACAAAGTATTGAGGAACATTCCCAGAGGTTGGAGTCCATTATATACAACTGGGAGAATAGAATGGGAGGGTTGATTAAGATGGCAGTCAAAGAAATGGTTGAAGAACACTACATTGAAAGACACTCTAAATCACCAATTCTGCCAACTCCAATAGACATGAGAGCAAGAATTGACAGCAACTTATAGTGGCACAAGAAAGAGGGAAACACTCTTGCAAACATACCTCATCCACCAAGAATTGAACTACCCATATTTACTAGGGAAAATCACAGAATGTGGCTACAGAAATGTCACAAAAGTTTCACAATTTATCAAATACCAATCACTTCTTGGGTAGATACTATCGAGATGTACCTAGATGGGAAGGTTGAGGTATGGTTACAATGCTTAAAGATGGTAAAAAACACAGTAGAATGGGAGGATTTTTCAATGCTGATACGTCAAAAATTTGAAACAAAAGCAGCTCAGGACGAAGTGGAAGAGTTCAATAAACTACAGCAACATGGGTCAATGGTGGAGTACCAAGAAAAGTTCGAGGAATTGTGGGCCATCATGCTCCAAAAGAATTCCAAACTATCCGAATCTTATTTCATCTGTAGCTTCATCAGTGGAGTAAAAGAAGAAATTAATCCAGTCCTAAGAATGTTGAAGCCCACATCCTTATTCCAAGCATTTGAAATTGTTATGTTACAGGAGCAATCCTTGGAGTTGGCTAAAACTAGAAGGGAAAGATTAAACAAAGTGGGAGAGCTAAATGAGAATAGAACAAAGGAGAAAAGTATAGAGAAAGCAGTTGCTAGCACTAAGCAAAATGGCAGTAAAGAAAGAGGGTGGCCAATAGCAGTTGATGCTAAGAGAAGAATGACTAGAGTGTCACCACAGGAGATTCAATTCAGAAAGGTCAACAACCTCTGCTTCAAGTATGGAGATAAGTTCTCACCAGGACATCAATGCAGCCTCAAACATTTGAATGTAATAATAATAGCTGAAGAAGAGTCAGAATCAGAGGATCCAAATGATAAAGCAGTTGAGGTATCTTTCTGTGCTCTCTCCAGTTCTATTAACAGAAAAACTATATCCTTGAAAGGAGTATTATATGGAGTGGTAGTGTCTATCCTAGTGGATACAGGAAGTTCTCACAGTTTCTTTAGGCAAAATTTGGTCAAGGACTTGAAACTACAGGTAGAGCAAGAGGAACCATTGCAAGCTATACTTGCAGATGGTAGCCAAATCTCTAGTAATACCAAAGTCAAGTGTGTAAGGTGGAATATACAAGGATGTAGCTTCACGTTTGATTTGAGGGTAATTAATCTAGAAGCATGAGACATTATTTTGGGAGTAGACTGGATGCACAATTTCAGTCCTATAACCTTCACATTTGATTTTAAACTCCTATAACATTTGGTTGGCAAAGCAGAAGATTCCAAAATGAAGTTGATACGTGGGAAGGACACTGGGAACTTTAGAAAGCAACAAATATCAAGTTGTAACACACTTTCATTGAACTCTTGTGGTAACTTAGAATCAACACCACAACCGATAACTCACTACTTGAACAATTTGAGGAAATCTTCATACCACCAAACTCTCTGCCACTTGCAAGGTCTCATGACCATTCCGTACAACTTAAACCTGATGCACAACCCTTCAAACAGAGACAATACAGGTACCCCCACTCCCAAAAGGCTGAGATTGAGAAACAAGTCCAAGAAATGTTGAGCCAAGGCATTGTTAGACATAGTACAAGTCCTTTTGCATCTCCTATATTACTGGTGAAAAAGAAGGATGACACATTGAGATTTTGTGTAGACTACAGACAACTTAACAACCTCACAGTCAAGGATAGATATCCAATTCCAAATATTGATGAGCTATTGGATGAGCTCCATGGATCTAAGCTATTCTCTAAGATAGACTTATGGTCTAGCTATCATTAGATCAGAGTTAAGCCTCAGAATGTGCATAAAATTGCATTTCAAACTCATCATGGCCATTTTGAGTTTTTGGTGATGCCTTTTGACCTGACCAATGCTCCAACAACATGTCAATCCCTTATGAACCATGTTTTTCAATCTTACCTCAGGAAATTAGTCTTGGTATTTTTCGATAACATCTTGGTATACAGTCCTAATATTTAGGCACATGTTCAGCATCTGAAACAAGTATTCTTACTGCTCTAACAAAACAAATTGATGGCCAAGCTATCCAAGTGTTCGTTTGCACAAAAATAGGTACAGTATTTAGGCCACATTGTGTCAATTGAAGAAGTCAAAATGGATCCTCAGAAGACAGACTGCATCACTTCAAGGCCAGCCCCAACCTTTGTCAAGGATCTTTGGAGTTTCCTGGGCTTAATAGGCTATTACAGGAGATTTGTTTAGAACTATGGACTCATAACTAAGCCCCTCAATGATCTTCTAAAGAAAGACAAATTTCTATGGACTAAAGAGATAAACGAGGCTTTCCAATACCTAAAAATAGCAATGACCACAGCATCAGTAATGAGACTTTCTCTCTAAACCATTTATCATAGAGACTGATACTTGTTCAAAAGGATGGGGAGCAGTCTTGATGCAGGAAGGGCAACCTATTGCCTACTTAAGCAAGGCTTTAGGACTAAGGAAACAAGGATTTTCTATTTACGAAAAGGAGCTTCTAGCAGTGGTTATGGTAGTCACCAAATGGAAGCATTACTTGGTGTGATATCACTTTATCATCAGAGTCTGAAATTCTTATTGGAGCAGAAACTAACTTACTCTTCTTAGCGTAAATGGCTAACTAAACTACTGGGCTTAGATTATGAGATTCAATATAACAGAGGAGCAGAAAACAAGGTTGCAGATGCTCTTTCCAGACAGAAAGAGATGACAGAGGATTAGCATCAGGGGACTGTAATGGCCATTTCAGTGGTTAAGGGAAGTAATTCAGAGCTATGAGGGGGATAAAGCATGTCAGATTCTGATAGCTTAGTTGGCAATTGATCCTGATAGTAAGGAGGACTATTAATTGCAAGAAGGAATACTGAAGTTTAGAAGAAAGATATATGTGAAAAATAGCTCCCAACTGAGAACAAAAATTATACAACATATGCATAGCTTAGCAATGGGTGGACATTTAGGACAGAACAACACTTGGCATAGAGTGAAGACTGCATTTTATTAGCCTTCTCTAAAGATAGCGGTTATCAAATTTGTGCAGGAGTGTGATGTATACCAACAAAACAAACATGAGAATAGTCTCTACCCTGGATTGCTACAACCATTGCTCATTCCCTCTCAAGCTTGGACCCAAATAAGTTTGGATTTTATTGAGGGATTACCTAAGTCCCAAGGATGCAATACCATCATGGTAGTGATTGATCGACTCACTAAATTTAGTTATTTTATTGCATTACAACATCCTTTCATTATTGTGAAAATAGCACAGTGGGTCGTGCTCACGGGATGGGGCGCACTCGCGCAGTGGGTCGCACGCTGGAGTGCGTTTGCGTTCGTGCTGGGTGTACAGGGGTCGCGCGCTGGCTCGCGCTCGTGCTCGTGCTGGGGTTGCGCGGGGGTCGCGTGCTGGAGCACGCTTGCGCAGTGCTGGGGTCGCGCAGGGGTCGAACGCTGTGGGTTGGAGCACGCTCGTACGCAAGCGTGCTCCCGAGCAGGCGTGCGCTCGGCTGGGCTCGCGTAGCTCACGGGAGATCGCGCTGCACAGAGGAGGAAGGCGCTCGCGGGAAGGCGTTGCAGTGGCGGCGATTGCGGGAGGAAGGCGCTGCTCACGGGAGGGTGTTGCAGCGGCAGCGATCGCGGGAGGAAAGAGAGGCGGTGGGTTGTGGCTGCGGGAGAGGAAGAGACGGAGTGAGAGAGAGAAAGAAGAGATTAGGGCTTTTTAGCCCTAATCCAATTTGGGGATTTTTTTTTCGGTGTTACATTTTCTAACCTCCTAAAAATAAGTTTCGTTCTCGAAACTAAAAGAGAAATAAACAGTAAACAATTGGGGGTACTGTCTCCTCATAGCCTCCTCAGGCTCCCAGGTCTCCTCCTCGACCTGGTCTCTTCTCCACAAAACTCTGACCAATGAAACTTCCTTACTCCGCAACTTTCTGACCTGCCGATTTAGAATAGGCACAGGCTGAACTGGAAGACTAAGCTCCTCTCATAACTCAACAGGTGGAGGCTAAGTACATGAGAAGGATCGGCTAAGTATTTCTTGAGTATTGAGACATGGAATACGTCATGAATACGGGATAGTTTATCCGGCAGCTCTAACCTGTATGCCATACTCCCGACCCTCTCAAGGATACGGAAGGACCCAATATATCTGGAACTCAACTTGCCCCGCTGCCTGAACCGTATAACTCCCTTCCAAGGAGATATCTTCAAGAAAACCATATCTCCCGTGGCAAACTCAAGAGGTCTCCTGGACGGCTTTCATCCGCTCACGGATGATCTTAACTTTATCCTTTGTTTGCTCAATCAACTCAACGCTGCTGAGACGTCGCTCTCCGACCTCATCCCAGTATATCGCGGCACGACACTTCCTGCCATATAGTGCTTCATACAGGGGCATCCATATACTGGACTGATAACTGTTATTATATGCAAACTCGACCAGTAAAAGATGCCGATCCCAACTACCTCGGAAATCCATCACACATGCCCTCAGCATGTCCTCAAGGGTCTGAATGGTCCTCTCAGACTGGCCGTCTGTCTGAGGATGATATGCCATACTAAAGTTCAATATAGTACCCAATGCCTCCTGCAACTTGGGCCAAAACCTAGATGTGAACCTGGGGTCCCTATCTGAAACAATCGACACGGACACCCCGTGAAGGCGAACTATGGTATGAATGTAGAGACGTGCCAACGCCTCTAAGGAATAGTCACCGCGCATAGGAATAAAATGTGCGGATTTGGTGAGTCGATCGACAATCACCCAAATCGCATCATGCCTTGTAGCAATCCGCGACAACCTAATCACGAAGTGCATAGTAATATGCTCCCATTTCCACTCAGGAATGGGAAGAGGCTGCAGTGTGCCCGCTGGACGTTGATGCTCGGCCTTCACCTGCTGGCACACCAAGCATTGTGCTACAAACTCTGTTATATCCCTCTTCATACCTGACCACCAATAGCTACCCCTGATGGTCCGGTACATCTTCATACCCCCGAGATGCATAGCATATGCAGAAGAATATGCTTCCTCAAGGATAGCACATTGAAGATCACTAAACGGCCGGGACACACACTCTGTCTTTGAATACCACGAGTCCATCATCACGGACTCTAAAGTCTCCGCTCTCAGCTTGGCGGACTCTATCTGCAATACCTTGAAACTCCTCATCCTTACTCTGGAGCTCCCTGATACGGTCAAACAAAGTCGGCCTTACCTCAAATCTAGCTAGTAAGCCTCCCTGATTATCGTAAGTCAAACTGACTCCTAAGGCTCGGAATCCCACTAAACAAGAAAGGTAGGCTTTCTCTGTTAACTGTGAGGATGATACTGACTTCTGACTCAAGACATCTGCTACAACATTCGCCTTACCTGCATGATAGTCAATAATGAGGTCGTAATTTTTGAGGAGTTCTAACCATCTCATTTATCTCAAATTCAGCTCTTTTTGGGTAAATAAATATTTCAAACTCCTGTGATCTGTAAATATCCCGCAGGTCACCCCATAAAGATAATACCGCCATATCTTCAATGCGAAGACTATGGCTGCCAACTCCAAATCATGTGTTGGGTAATTAACCTCGTGTTTCTTCAGCTGTCGCGAGGCATATGAAATAACCCGATCATCCTGCATCAGAACACACCCAATCTCTGTCGGCTAACATCACTATATACTATATATTCCCGACTACTAGTGGGAAGGGCTAAAATAGGAGCGGATGTCAACCGTTGTTTGAGTTTCTGAAAGCTCGCCTCACAACGGTTATCCCAAACAAACTTGACCCCTTTTGGGTCAATCTAGACAACGGAGCAGCTATTCGGGAGAATCATTCTATAAATCTGCGATAATACCCGGCCAAACCGAGAAAACTACGAATCTGGGTAACTGTTTGTGGCTGCTCCCACTTCACTATAGCCTCAACCCTCCGCGGATCAACATAAATACCCTCCGCGGAAACAATGTGTCCCAAAAATCCAATTTGTCTGAGCCAAAACTCACATTTCGAGAATTTGGCATATAGCTGCTTCTCACGGAGTATCTGCAATACCACCCGAAGGTGCTCAACATGATCTTCATCACTCCGTGAATATATCAAGATATCATCGATGAATACGATGACGAATCGATCCAAGTAGTCGTGAAAAACTCGATTCATCAAATCCATGAAAGCAGCTGGGGCATTGGTCAGCCCAAACGGCATGACTAGAAACTCATAATGGCCGTATTAGGTGTAAAAAGCTGTCTTGAGTACATTTTCGGCCCGAATTCTCAACTGATGATAACCCGAACGGAGATCAATCTTAGAGAAAACCCTGGCTCCCTGCAGCTGATCAAACAAGTCATTGATAAGTGGCAGGGGATATCGGTTTTTGATGCTGGCTTTGTTCAACTGCCTGTAGTCCACACAAAGCCGAAATGTACTATCATTTTCTTTACAAATAGCACCGGAACACCCCAGGGTAAAGTGATTGGACGGATAAACCCCTTATCTAGAAGTTCCTGTAACTGAGTCTTAAGCTCTCTTAATTCAGCAGACGCCATTCTGTATGGTGGAATAGAAATAGAATTGGTCTCCGATATTAGATTAATCTCGAAATCGAACTCCCAAACTGGTGGTAATCCGGGAAGCTCCTCGGGGAACACATCTGAAAACTCCTGCAGCACAGGGACATCTTCAAGTCTCGGTCTCTCAACGGTGGTGTCGACAATATAAGCCAGATAAGCCACACAACCATGGCGTACCAAGCGTTTGGCCTTCATAACAGATATTATACTGCGGGGCAATACTCGTCTTTCACCCCGGAATACTAATGGTGGCTACCCGAACCTCCGAAACTCAACCTCTTTCATGAAATAATCCATGGAAGCCCGGTATAAACTCAACCAATCCATCCCTAGGATGGCATTGAAATCCGTGATAGGGAGCGGAATCAGATCTGTCTCTAATACTGTCTCCCCAATACCGACCTCATAGCCCCTATAGACTGCATTTCGAATGATATGCTTGTCAAGAGGAGTGACTACCATAATCTCCTCATCAAGTGACGAGAGAGGTCTATTAGAATGGTTAGCGAACGTGTCGCTCACATAGAAAAATTTTGACCCGGTATCTATAAGAATATGGACGTCGATACCGAATATTCTCATAGTACCTAAAAGTAAGAAAAAGATCAACAAAATTTAAAATACGAAAAAAAAGTGAACGAATATATATATATATATATATATATATATATCAAACTAGTTAACCTTTGAAAGCTTTAACTAGTTAAAACTGTATATTGACATCATGATCTACAAAAAAAAAATCATACAGAAAGTACAACAAAAGTACTATATTGAGGGGTTTACGGGAGGATTACCCATAATAAAATCAAGATTTGCCTATGTGTCTTCCTGTGTCATTGCAAACACACAAGTCTGGGCCCTAGGCTGTTGTCGCGATGATCCTGGCACTGTATTACTCCCAGCTACAGTCCGAGGAGCGGTAAAAGCTAAGTGCGCAGCTGCCCTCTGCTGGCCTGTGCCAGACGTACCAGTACGACTCTGTAAAGTCGATCTTCCTCGACCTAAATCGGAACAGACACTCCTAACGTGACCTTACTTCCCACATTGCAAGCAAGTAACTGGTACTCTACATGCCCCAAAGGCATGGTGGCTGCTACATCTACTGCAGAAGAGCTATCTTTGTGTAGTAGACTGTGTAGAGACACTAGGGGCTGGTACCCCAAAATCCTATGGTCGAGGTCCCTATCCCGGTGCTGCTGGCCTGAAGCTAGAAGAACCTCTTGGATATCCAGAACCTCTACCCCTCTTCGAAAACTGTCCACCCTGTGACCCAATCTTTCTCTTTTGGTGACTCTCCCTCTGTTTAGCCTCCGCTCAGACGATCTCTTCCGCTCGATACGCTGAATCAATCACCTCTGATAGTGTAAAAGAGGGAGTCACCGTCATATACTTCTTGATGCTCAATTGGAGGTCATCTTCAAACTTGAACCTCATCTGAGCCGGTGTAGCCATATCGGGGACAAAGGCCGCTAGTCGTCCAAGCTCAGCCTCGTACTCTGAAACTGACATCGTCCCCTAGCGTAAGTGCAAGAACTCCGTCCTCATCCGATCCTGTTGGAACGGGGGTGAAGTACCCGCGGTCAAACTCTCGTAGAAAGTCCTCCCATCATAGGGTCTGTGTAGCACTGTCATGGATAGCCTCCCACCACGAGAGGGCATCTCCGTCGAGGAGTCTCTCAGCAACTCTCAATCTGAGCTCCTCCGATAACCCCAAATCCAAAAGGATCCTACGAATCCTGTTGATCCAGTGTTTTGCCGCTACAACATCACTGGATCCTGAAAAGTCTGTGCATCCGAGCTACCGAGACTGTTTCACCAACTGAGTGAGCTCGTGGATGCGCCTCAAAGTAGCCGACGTCTCGTCGGTCGGAGTAGAAATAGAAGGACCGACCACCGAAGGAGGAATCGGTGTCTTAGGTACAGGTACGACTGCAGGTGCGGTCGTTGGAGTCTGTAGTAGAGGTGGTGGCATCTGCATCCCATATCTACTGTACCACTCCTATCACTGCCTCAAGGCATCAAGTGGTGGTGGAGAAATCTCGGCTGTAACAGTCGGTGGAGGTGCTGGGGGTGGCGCTAGTGAGCGTGCTCGAGTAGAGGAAGCATCCTCTGGCACTCGTGGCGCCTTGGGTGCCCTAGGTGTATCAGGTATTGAAAGTCCCTCAAGTGAGGCGAATCTAGCACCTCTCCTACCATGTCTAGATGGCATAATTCTGTGAAAAAAATATATTTTTATTAGATAGAAATCAAGAATTAGGGTTAGTTGCTCTATAACTAACCCCCTAAAAAAAATAAACCATGATTCAAAGTATTTGAATGTGAAATAACGGGTTAGATACGTTATGTATCCAACTCCATAAAATAGATGAACTTATATGTCTATGGCCAAATATGAGACTTTAAATGACTGTATGAAACTCTCTAAGGCATTGAAAACTTTTCATATACTTAGGAAGTCTTTTACTATCATATTTTCTCTAACCTAGACGCTCTGATACCAATAGAACTGTCACGCCCTGAACCGGGATTGTGAACAGCTACCCGTTGTACCTAGATGCCGACTGTATTTTTACAGAAAATTAGGCAGAACTTCCTCATAAATCAGAGGTTTTCCATGTACAAATAAACCTGTATATTCAAAATCAACCTATAATTTAAACAAATAGCCATCCCAACCTCTTCAAAATCAACAAATTCCACCCCAAACATGCATGACAACGTAAGGCTATAAAATTTCCAACAATTCTAGCCACAAACCTCTATTGTCATTTCTAACTAGAATATGAGTAGCCGCTACACTGAGCGGACCTAAGTTTATACAATGTATAACACATTTTTCAAGTACAAAGTTTAAAACGCTTACAGATGCCTCAATGCAAGTAAAATGAACTAAAGCGAGAGTTATGCACACAACTGGCCATAAGTTATACAGTCATCCCATAATATACAAGGCCAACTATGGATCTCAATATCAAGACCACGCAGAGTCGAAATAAAGTACGAAATTCATATTTCAAATTTAGCTTAAATCTCACCATCGTATATCACCCAAATCCATCAAAATCTCTAAAATCTGAAGCGTCACTCTAGCACAACAATAATCCTATCTGAGGAGGGAAAATGAGGGGTGAGTATCATGGGAAGATACCCAGTGAGTGAGGGGGATAATATCAAATATAAATAATGTGGGTGAACCATTGGATTATCAAATAATATCATTTGAAATAAAAATTTACATTTCGCAACAAAATATAATATGTTTAGCCATTTGAAATCATTTAATCAATCATACAATAACAAGCATGCATGCATCCATTTAAAAATCAAATAATAGTAGAGCAAGGCAAAGATAATCCTGGCAAGGTCAGCCATGATCAAGGACAGACGCATCAGGGGTTTTATTATGCATAAACTTTAAAATCGCTCTCTACCCTGACGTTAGCCATGAGTTCGTTGGGGCTAGCTCATCATCATGTATAGGACCCCGCCCAGTGTTAAACGGTGGCGTCACACACGTCCTCCCCCTACGTGGGTTCAACCGGCGGCGCCTATAGTCTTTAGAATCAATGACGTTTGCAGATACCTCCTGCAGAAGCGTATCCGGGCAACCTATGCCTTTACAAACGCTCTTCGTAGTTACGAAATCATCAATATCATCATCATAGTATTACAAGGGCACAACGTCTCAGGGCACAACGTCCCACACTTAAAATCATATCATCGTATAACTAGTGGGCATCCAACCCACATAGTTCATCAAAGCATTTCAAATCTGCATGCCAATACGTTTCATCGAATCATTTCAAACAGTATATCAATGTAACGGTAGAAAAGGAAATTATCAATTTTCAAGTAATGACACAATTTTTGTTTCATTTCAAACCATGGATGCATAGTTATCGTAAATATAATTCAAGACACTCCAATAATCACAAAACAGATTTGAAATTTAATATCATACGTTAAATCAATGCATATCAAAAGTATGTTCTATCGAAAACACGGCAAAAAACACGTTTTACTATTTTATGCAAGAGATTAGGGTGCCACTCACATATCTAGGGAGGGTGATTACTCCCTATTTTTCAATTCAATCCAATTGACTGCTCGAATCTCCAAAAGACAAATCTAATCAATCATCAAATTTTATATCAAATAAAACCCTAATAAGTGATTTTCAATTTTTCTTTCCAATTTAACATAACCTTAATTTACACAATCATTTCTAAATTCTCGTTTCATCAAATTTCGAATCATTTGGCTCACCAATGATCAAATTTCTAATATTTCTTATTTTCTCTATTTTTTCTCGAATTTAACACATTTCCGAATAGATATATAACTTTCGATTTTAAATTCAATTTAAAATCAACAAAATTTATTCAAACTTTGAAATGAGTGCGTTTCTCTCACCTAGGGTTTCTCGGGTTTCAAATCTAGCTTTCGTTCGCCCGTCGGATTGGTCTAAAAGCTGTAATATTTTCAAATTTAAAATATATTAGCAACAACTAAATTTCTAATACCAAACCCTAGAACTTCAACAAAATCATAGTCATTACCTGCAGAGATGCAGGTGAGCTCTCGAAGGGGAAAGCCGGTTGCGGCTCGCAGGCCGTCGCGGGCAGGGGGCTGGCGGGCTGGCCCGCTGGTGGGCTGGTAGGCTCGCAGCCCGGCTTGCTGGCCGTAGTGGACTTCGTGGGCCGCAATGGGCTTGCGGGTCAGTAGTGGGCTTCGTGGGTCAGCAGTGGGCTTCGCGGCCTGGCGGGGTCTCATTGGCTAGGGCTCGTGCTCGCGAGCTGGATCGAGCTCGTGAGTGGATCGCGCGCTCGCGTAGTGGGGAGCACGCTCGCGCAGTGGGTCGCGTGTGCTCGCGCAGGGGTAGCGAGCTGGCTCGCGCTCGGGCAGAGGTCACGTGTTGGCTCGCGTAGGGGTCGCGCGCTGGCTCACGCTCGTGTTCGTGCTGGGTCGCACGGGGGTCGTGCAGGGGTCGCGTTGTGGCGAACCCGTGTCCTAGAAGAGGATCATGGCCTGTTTTGGGTTGAAAGAAAGGGGAGGCTTGTAAAAAGGGTGGGGTACACTTTGCTGCACGACAATGAGGGTCTATGCACAAGGGTGGCTCGGGAATAAAAGAAGGGGGAAAGAAAAAAGAAAGGAAGAAGGAAGAATGACTAAGAAAAATTATGTAAAATCGGTAAAAAAAAGAAAGGGATATGACTTACGGTTTTGGAGTTAAGCAAAGGCTTTGCACCACAGGGATCTCTCAAGCAATTGCTCTCCTTCAAAAGACGTAGGCCTGGCCTTGTTGCACCGCAGGGATCTCTTACAAGGCAAAGAACATTAGACAAAGCAAGTGCTGTCCAAAGACTGCACTATGGAATGCCTAATATCCTACACTCAAGTCTCTCATTATGAGAAATAGAAAGGGACGAAATTCTCAAGTCTTAACTGTATTTCTGATATGAAAATGAGGGGGAGTATATGGGTATTTATAGGCAAGGGAAGGGGGAAAAGAAGGGGCAGCAGTGGGAATATTTCGGCCAAATGCACACCCTTGGCTGAAACATGAGTTCCTTTGGTCTATAACTACCT
This sequence comes from Dillenia suffruticosa, assembly GCA_033439265.1. Lineage (NCBI taxonomy): Eukaryota > Viridiplantae > Streptophyta > Magnoliopsida > Dilleniales > Dilleniaceae > Dillenia > Dillenia suffruticosa. Next base: position 14,007,358 of record JAVTVX010000013.1, on the reverse strand, counting down.
ATAACTGCCTAAAAAGAGTCCCTTCGCCCTATATAATGATATCCCACTTATTACAACACTTCAAACATGAGTCTTGATACTTAAAACACTAAATAAAAGGGTATAAATATTGAAATACTAATAATATAAGTAATCTGTCCAGAATTGGGCAGAATGTGAGCAGTTGCTTGTATGATGCTTATGTCTCTTGGCTGTTTGCATGCACCTGCTCTTCTCCTTGCACCATTTCGTTGCCTACTGCCTTGGGAACACCTTTGGAAGTTAACTTGGCTTGGGCTCCTCGATTGCTTGCTGGTCGCTCGTGAATTGGTGCCTTAACACATGCTGGTGCTGGTGCCTTTTCACTTGGCGCTGGGGCTGCATTGCTTGGTGCTGGCACTTGCATTCCTTTGGGCATTGCTCCTTCTTTGTGCTTCTTCATGGCCTCTTCTGGTGTCTTCTGGTCCCTAGAACAGAACCGTGGCTTGGTGGCAACCTTTGGTGGTGAATGCTCGATCGTGGCCTTTGGTGAGAAACTTGTGTCCATGCGAACCTCCATCGCTTTTGTCCCAATGCCTTGCTTGCTGCCTGCTGCATGTTACTCGTTGCTCATTGCCTTATGCTCATATCCTTTTGCTTGCTGCTCATTGATCACGGCCTTTAGCTCATGGTCTTGTTGCTTATTGCTCGCGGCCCTTTGCTTGTAGCACGCTGCTTGTGTCTTGTTGCTTGAGACTTTTTACTTGCTCATGTCCCTTGGCTCGTGCCTCTTGGTCGTGGCCTTTCATTCGCACCCTTTGGTTGGGACCTTCCGTGCTATCTGCTCGGGTGCTGCTCATGGCCTTTTGAGGCTTCGTTACATTCGCCCCTCCTTGAAGAGGAACCTAGTCGTCAAGGTTGATGTGAGGATAACCTTTGAGACTAGTCATGACATCTCTTTTTCGAATCCTCCTTGTGTTGGGTCTCTCCCTTTTGGGCTGGTTCTTTGAATAAACTCCTTTGCTTGCTTGGATCTCCTTGTGCTCTTGTTGAGAAACGAACTCAATTCGTTTTTGTCTTCTATTCATCTTTGGTTTGGTTGCTGCTGCATGAATAGGATCTCCAGTATACTTTTTAAGCCATTTTGCATGAAAGACAGGATGTACCTGGGTGCTTGGGACAATGTTTATCTTGTATACAAGCTTTCTGTACTTGGCCATAATCTGGTACGGGCCATTTGCCTTGAGTTTGTTGGCCATCTGCTTGGAGTCCTTCTTCTTTTTGAGGTAGTAGTGGAGATAAACCCAATCCCCAACTTGAAATTCTTCCTGCTGCCATTTGAGGTTGTGCATGTCCTTCCGCTGGGCTTGATCCCTTTGACATTTCTTGCAGTACTTGATGTGATAGCGGATGTCTCTTTTAAGGCCTTCCCACGAGAACTTCTTCAAAATCTTCCTGTAGGTTTTGAATGTTCCACGATGTTTGCCTTCTTTGCTGCCATGAAAGTGCGAGAGGATCTTCTTTCGCAATTCCTTAAAGTCAGGCACATAAACCTTGCCTCTCTAAAGAAGCAATCCATTCCTCAATCCATATTGAGTTTCTTTTGCATTGCTGTTCTCCAACTTGTGGATGATGTTTTGACTATGGGGATCCTCTTGATGGGCTATTCTGATGTCTTCCCAAATGCTCCATGGTAGATAGGAAATAGGAATAAATGAGATAGGAGTGTTGGAGTGTTCTTTACTTGTCATATCTGTGGTAGGTATCCTTTCGGTTGGCACCTTTTTGTCTTCAGGGCTGATATCTTCATTCGACTGTCCTTCCTGTGTCTTTTCACGGATGTCTGGCTTTAGGTTTGATATCTCCATGCTTTTGGTTTGCTCCTTGTTTGGCATCCTGTTGTCATCAGGTGGCACTTCTTCGACCATCATCTCTTCTTTTTTAGTTGACAACTCTTCGGTCGGCATCTTATTGTTATCAAGTGGTATCACTTTGATCAGCATTTCTTCAATAAGCATCTTGTCATCGTTGGGTGGTACCTCTTCATCTTCGTTGCTGTCCATCTTGAATTGGATCCATTTGGTGTTGTGTATGAACTCCATTTCTCTTTTGTTGTAATTAGTTACAACTTTTCCAAGTGTCGCGAGCCATTGTACCCCTAAAGCAATGTCCATTCCCATTAAAGGTAAAGAGTAGAGGTCGGTTCGAATGTCGTACTCTTGGATTTGAATGGTGACATCTCGGTGGATCTTTGAACATGGTAACTTTTCGCCACTTGCAACTTTTACTTCGAATGATGACACTTTCTCCACTGGTAATTTCAGCATACCGGCTGTCTTATGATTGATAAAGTTGAGAGATGATCCGTTGTCAATGAGGAGGGTTACCTCTCTATTATTGACTCTTGCCTTGGTACACATCGTTCGTGGCCCTTGAACTCCGGCCATTGCATGAATTGATATTGCTGGTCCGTCTTCATCTTGAAAGGTGTCTTCTTCTTCATACTCGACTTCTTCTTGAAGTGGTGTCTCTTCACTTTCATCAACAGGTTCGATCATGAAAAGTCGTGGTTGCTTGCACTTGTGTCCGGGGGTGAATTTTTCATCACAATAGAAACATAAGCCCTTGGCTCTTCTTGACTCGATCTTGGCATAGGTGAGTTTCCTCACTCCTTGTGGTGTCTTGGTTGATATGGGCTGTGAAGGAACCTTAGAAGTAGAGGGTTTAAGGAATGGTTTGGTACCTCCTACTCCTTTGTTGACTTGTTGCCGTGATGTCTTGTGGATGTCTTGAAATTGTTCATTCTTGAGTCTTGCGATCTCCCATGCTCGAATCAATGTCTTCGGCCTTTGTAACTTTACTTCGGTTGCAAGTTCAGGTTTGAGTCCTCCTATGAATGTGCCAATAAGTGCTTTTTTGGGCCACTCCACACGAGTTGAGATTCTTTCGAACTCCTTTTGATAGTCTCGTAGGGATGTCGTTTGCTTGAGGCGTGTGAGGGCTTCATCGTAGTTGGTGTACTCGGTGTCTCCAAATCTCTTCGTGATTTCCTTGCATAGTCTTTGCCATGATATCTCCTTTTGTCTTGCAATGTATCTCTCCTTGAGCCATTGATACCAAAGCTGCGCTTCTCCTTCAAAATAAAAACTTGCCATACGTACCCTTTCATTGGAGATTGTTGGATAGTATGAAAAGTATGTTTCTGTACGTGCGATCCATGTTGTAGGATCTCCTTCTTGAAATCGGGGGAACTTCAATCGATGTTGCTCATTTCTACGCCTTCTTGGTTGATCTCTTCATTACTTCCACTAGTTGGTGGCTCTTGGACTTCATCTTCGGCAATGGATGAGGGTGGTGATGGAACTTGAGTTGGTGGTGTAGATGTTTCGCCAATGTTGTCCACGGTTGGTTGTTGATGAGGGCGCCTTCGGCCATGCATTCTTTCGGTTGGTCTGCTTACTCTCATTTCTTGTAGTATGGTAGTGATATTTGCAAGACCTTGCTCCAGAATATTGAACCGTTGGTTCATATCTTGTCTTTCCTTTTGAGCGGCTTCAAAGTTAGACTCAAGGGTCTCAAGCCGTTCTCTTTGAGTTGGAACATTTTCGGCCATAGTGAAAAGTTTGTGTTTTTTGTTTTTGTGAAAAAGAAAGAATAAGTTTTTGGATAGAGGAAAGAGGGGTGTTTGAGGAAATGGTGGAATGATTTTTGAAGAGAAAAAGAAAAGAGAATGAAATTGAAAGGATCGATAGGACCCTCTCAATGAAAGCACCAAATATGCGGCGAACCCGTGTCCTAGAAGAGGATCACGGCCTGTTTTGGGTTGAAAGAAAGGGGAGGCTTGTAAAAAGGGTGGGGTACACCTTGTTGCACGACAATGAGGGTTTATGCACAAGGGTGGCTCGGGAATAAAAGAAGGGGGAAAGAAAAAAGAAAGGAAGAAGGAAGAACGACTAAGAAAAACTATGTAAAATCGGTAAAGAAAAGAAAGAGATATGACTTACGGTTTTGGAGTTAAGCAAAGGCTTTGCACCGCAGGGATCTCTCAAGCAATTGCTCTCCTTCAAAAGACGTAGGCCTGGCCTTGTTGCACCGCAGGGATCTCTCACAAGGCAAAGAACATTAGACAAAGCAAGTGCTGTCCAAAGACTGCACTATGGAATGCCTAATATCCTACACTCAAGTCTCTCATTAATGAGAAATAGAAAGGGACGAAATTCTCAAGTCTTAACTGTATTTCTGATATGAAAATGAGGGGGAGTACATGGGTATTTATAGGCAAGGGAAGGGGGAAAAGAAGGGGTAGCAATGGGAACATTTCGGCCAAATGCACACCCTTGGCTGAAACATGAGTTCCTTTGGTCTATAACTACCTATAACTGCCTAAAAAGAGTCCCTTCGCCCTATATAATGATATTCCACTTGTTACAACACTTCAAATATGAGTCTTGATACTTAAAACACTAAATAAAAGGGCATAAATATTGAAATACTAATAATATAAGTAATCTGTCCAGAATTGGGCAGAATGTGAGCAGTTGCTTGTATGATGCTTATGTCCCTTGGCTGTTTGTGTGCACCTGCTCTTCTTCTTACACCATTTCGTTGCCTACTGCCTTGGGAACACCTTTGGAAGTTAACTTGGCTTGGGCTCCTCGATTGCTTGCTGGTCGCTCGTGAATTGGTGCCTTAACACATGCTGGTGCTGGTGCCTTTTCACTTGGTGCTGGGGCTGCATTGCTTGGTGCTGGCACTTGCATTCCTTTGGGCATTGCTCCTTCTTTGTGCTTCTTCATGGCCTCTTCTGGTGTCTTCTGGTCCCTAGAACAGAACCGTGGCTTGGTGGCAACCTTTGGTGGTGACTGCTCGATCGTGGCCTTTGGTGAGAAACTTGTGTCCATGCGAACCTCCATCGCATTTGTCCCAATGCCTTGCTTGCTGCTTGCTGCATGTTGCTCATTGCTCATTGCCTTATGCTCATATCCTTTTGCTTGCTGCTCATTGATCATGGCCTTTGGTTCATGGTCTTGTTGCTTATTGCTCGCGGCCCTTGGCTCGAGGCCCTTGGCTCATGGCCCTTGCTTGTAGCACGCTGTTTGTGGCTTGTTGCTTGAGACCTTTTACTTGCTCGTGTCCCTTGGCTCGTGCCTCTTGGTCGTGGCCTTTCATTCGCACCCTTTGGTTGGGACCTTCCGTGCTATCTGCTCGGGTGCTGCTCATGGCCTTTTGAGGGTTCGTTACACGCGTGCTGGAGCATGCTCGTGCAGTGCCGGGGTCGCGCAGGGGTTGCGCGCTGTGGTCGGGAGCGCGCTTGTGTGTAGGCGTGCTCCCGAGCAGGCGGGCGCTCGCACTATGGAGCGCTGGCAGCAGATCGCGCTCGGCTGGGCTCGCGCAGCTCATGGGAGATCGCGTTGCGCAGAGGAGGAAGGCGTTGCAGCGGCGGCGATCGCGGGAGGAAGGCGCTGCTCACGGGAGGGCGTTGCAGCGGCGGCGATCGTGGGAGGAAGGCGAGGCGGTGGGCGGCAGCTGCGGGAGAGGAAGAGACGGAGTGAGAGAGAGAGAGGAAGATAGAGAGAGAGAGAGAAAGAAGAGATTAGGGCTTTTTAGCCCTAATCCAATTTGGGGAATTCTTTTTTTTTTTTTTTTTTTGGGTGTTTCACACAGGTAGAGATAATTGTCAAAAAACTCACACGATTATAAAATTATCTTTTTGTGTTTTGGACATGCTTAGTTCTAGGATTGTCCATGCAATATAGTTGTTATCTAGCATCTTTGTGTTTCTGGCTTCATGCTTTTGTAGCAAAAGTTTTCCAATTATGATTAACAGTTGCACATTAATTGGGCAATATAACTTGGTTTGAGTTTTATTTAGTTATTCTAACAAAGTCTATAATTTGAAGAGCATAGTTAAACATATGGGCAGAGTACTTTATGTATCTGCGCATGTGTATGTGTTTCCATGTTAAATGGCTTTCTTTGCAACCACAAGCACAAAGGCTGATATTTTTTTTTTCTTTTGACTTGCTAAGCAAAGCCTCCCTTCATGCAATGAATTTGGCATCTCAATCATTGGCAGTTGGTGAGATTATTTTTCTGAACATGTTTCTCTTCATAGATTCATCTAAATCCTTGTAAGCTTTTGTGAAGATAAGTTGTTGCTAACTTCAAAACGGTTAAGCATGTCCTAACCTTTGAAATTAATGTCAAAGTGTCTTTTCTTTTTGTTTTTGGGTTCCACAGATAGTAGATGAAGACTATTCAAAGCTTGCATTTCTGTGTGACGATTGGTCTATATGTCTACACGCCAAGTATGGAAAACACTACAGTTTGTGAATTCCAAGGTATTTAATTATGCTAGATGAATATCCTATATTTGTAGTGCTTCTTCATTCTCTTGAAAAACGTTTGTGTTCTTTTTTATTTCTTTTGCAAATTAAAAATTCCTTCACTTTAATTGACTTGTAATGGTAAAAGATAATTTAAATTTGAGTTACAGATCAAATTAGTTTTTCTTACGCTTTATGGTACTCCTTATTTATTATGGGATTTCTCATGGTCTGCTCGGATGATATCTTAATGTTCTCCTGAGGAAAGAAGTGCTTTGGAATATTATCTGGTCGTAAGATTCCACCGAATATAAAAGGAAAGTTTTGTAGAACTTGCAAAAAAAAAAAAAAAAAGAAACTAGCAATCCTTTATTGTATGGAGTGTTCAGATATTACAAATCAATACATGCAAGATGAACGTAGTGGAAATGTTAAGGTGAATGAGCGGATCAATGAGAAATGATATAATTAGCAGAAATGAGCATGTTGGTTAACTGTATGTGTTGCTCTAAGATGAGGCAGTGTAGAATAAAATACATTGGCCGTTGGTCAGTGAAGACCACCTAATGCTAATACACGTTGAAAATGTACCAGAAACTTAGAAAACTCTAGAAGGGGCAACAGAAACATGATATAGTAAGTGTGGGTTTAACTTGTGACGGGACTTCCATAGAGTTGATAGTTGACCCCAACTAACTCAAGATAAAGGTTTAGTTAAGTTGACAATACTAAGAAGAAAAATACATAAAGCTGTCATGAATCACAAAGTGTTGCCCACTTTTGGCCTGAGAAAATGGATTTCTGGTACTATGTTATGCTTCTTAAGAATTGCTTGCCTCTTCTAGGAAGAGCAATCAGTTTTCTTTTGAGCAACCACCATTAGTTTTTCTACTGAGTAATGAAAAGTTTATATGGAGATCAGAGTTTTGGAAAGCATGTGGATGGTGTGAAAAAAAGAGGTTGAACAGGTTCTCTTGAAAACTAGGAGGTTTTTGATGCCAAACAATAAAATGTTATAGTTCATTTGTTTGGGCGAGCGTTGAGGTCCTATGTGTGGCACCTTGTACCAAAATATTTTTGAAAGATATGTTGGAATGGAATTATAAGATACCATTCTCCATCATCTTAAGATTTTGGAAAATTAGTTGCCTAAGATGGCATCGAAGTACAAGGTCGATGTCACGTTCCGATCCTCGGATCGATCACGCGACAACCGCCACGTTGTCTCGGTATACGGACAGAACCTTCCCATATACCGGAACTCCGCAAAGCTATACAACTGTACAATATATCTTTCAAATACAATACACATGTAAAGGACCCATCCGGTCCATCCTTGTACACATAAACATGCATCGGCACACATTCAGGCGGGGGTTTCTGTACATGTACGCATGCAAAATTGGCCATCCCAGCCATTCCAGAATTCTCAGCATAAATAAAGCATTTAAAATAAAAGAAATCCCAAATCATAGTCGCAGAATTTTACTAACACTCGTATGAAAAAACAAGCTAGTATCAGTAAAGTTCAAACGGTATGGGATGTATAGAATTTCATAAAATTAAAAGTAAATAACGAATCCCAACATTTCAAATCAAATGTCCCATTTAAACAATAAGTTTAACAAAAAACGAGAGTTAAAAGAAAATGAACAAGTTTCGTACAAACTCCAACACAAACTATGTAAGCATTCCATCAATATTTGCTCATATATATGAAATAAGTATTGATTTAATTCATACCAAAAGAATTATACAAGTCTTCCCTTTCATAGATTCCAAATTAACTAAAATAACCTTATATCACTATAATACCTACACAAAATAACGGATAAACCTTCCCAAACTTTAATCCCCGTCGCGGCTCTAAACTTCCTCTGAAAATATGGAAAGATGGGTGAGTATTGGGGATACTCAATAAGTGGAGTGCGATGATATGATTGTGTGATAAATGATGGGTGAATGTGAAAAAATCAAACTATATCTCATAAATAACATTTTATCTATGTAAAAACATTTTCAATAAATCAGATAATTCACAAAGTATGTATCCACATCAAATATTCTTTTTGAAAATCACAAGAGTCCCATCGAAATCATTTCCGTCCTAAGTTTGACCGAATCCAGACGGAAGTCCGCCAAAGGGTTTTCCATTTTAGTATTTCAAAACACTACCCCCTTATTTGGTATTGGATCGTACCTCACCAGGGTGCAATCCAGATAGTTCGATGTGGCAGAGAAGAGGCCGCGTACACCTCTCTCGTAATAAGACCCCAACCACGTCACCCCGTCAGGTCGCTCCGTAAAGCGAATGACTATAGCCATTACACTCGTACACCATCATTTCATAATCGTTCAAATTGTAATCAATATGCCATGTTTCATCAAACAAATTCCAAAGTCATACTACAAGTATTTACATATCAAATATCCAATGCAAATGACACTGATTCATTTATAATTTTATAGAATGCACTCATAATTCAGATTTCCATTTCAGATATCCCATAATCACAAATAATTTCATATAAAACATGTAAAAATCATTCAAAATATTCACAAAAGAATTTAAACTCATTTTACTCATTTATAATATAATAGAGCATCCACCCACTTTTTGGAATGGTAATCACTCCAAATTCCCAAATCGAATAAAATCCAACCCCTTCTTTAATTCTGAATGCCTTAAGGTAAGACATTGACCACAAATAAATCATCAAATTGTACACCAACACGAGAGCAAAGTGATTCTTCTCAATACATTACAAATTCCTAACCATCCAATAATTTCCGGCACAACATATTATAAAAAAATAGCCGTACCTTGACCTACACTTCTTGGATCATGGCAATTCCAATTTTTACTTAAAAATTAGGCATAAAACTACAACTTTGATGCTTATATCCTAAATCCATTCAAAGCATAGCAAAGCATCTAAGTCCATGAACATCATAGTCCAGAATTCAAAATTCCTATCTGCGCAGTCATGGAAAAAAGCTTATAACTTTCACTACACACATCCAAATCACATAATTCTTATCTCAAATTAAAGATACGATATATATCTACAACTTTCATGTTCAGGGCTTGGCAGAATTTAGCCTCGAAGGCGTCTTAAAATTGAAGGAAAGACAAGCAACTGCAGCAGGACAGAAACAGGACATTCTGCACCATGAAAATTTTTTGAAAAATCATAACAAATTCGGCTCTTATCCGATTTCAACGAATCACATCTCATTTTCAAGATATAGGAGTCTACTTTCATATGCAAAAAGTCTCACACGATTTGCTTTTGTGCAGAGAGAGTTATGACTAAAAGATCGCAATATGTTTATTAAGCAGAAATCATGAATTTCAGAAAATACATTCTTATTCAAATCCCACACATTTTCAGGACATATACAAGATTTCTCACCCTAAATTAACCCTAAATTCATTCAATTTATCGAAGAGATTAGAATTTCCCTCATCTAAGGTTTTCACATTCGCAGACCTAATTTTCGTGCGCCATTCGATTCAGTGCGGAACCTGCACTGCTTCCGAATCGAAGCAAAGTTCAGAAATTTAAGCTTAATCATCAAGGAAAATCGAAACTTAGAGCTAATGGTCAGAAACTAGCCTTTACCTGCTCAGTGGAGGGATCGCATGAAATCGCGGCCTCGGGTTTTCGAGGGTATGTTGACGACTGCCGGTCGGGACTTCTGTGAGGATTGCAGAAAAGCGTTGCAGTAGCAGAGAACACTGTGCGCGAACAGATGAGGGAGAGAAGCAGAGGGTTGTCGCGTGCGTGCAGGAGAGAGAAAGAGAGAGAAAATCAAGAGAGTGAGATGAGGGAGACGGGAGGCCGAAGAGAATGAGAGAAACAGAGAGAGAGGGAGAGAATGAGAGAAACAGAGACAAGAGCAGGAGGAGGGCAGGAGAAAGGTGAGAGGAAGAAGAGAAGAAAGAAAAAAAAATTTCGGGTGATTGGGAAAGTGAGGGGAGAGGAAAGAGAGAGAGTGTGTTTATTGGAAATATGAAAATGTTGACTTTTCTTTTTTTTTTATTATTATTATTATTATTATTATTATTATTTTTTGTTCTCGGTGCTACAGTCAAGCTTGAATTTTCTCATTTAAAGAAATCATATGTTTGAGATCCTCTGATAAGTTTAAATAAAGGTCCATAGATGAGGAAGTGATTGAATATACCATAATTGGCATATGATTCTTCATCATCTTTAGTTTTTTGAGGAATTGGTTGGTTTACAAGATTTTAAGATGAAAGGAAACTATATGAGATTCTGAGATTATTGAAGATCTCGTAAAATGCTTATAATTGTTGGAGAAGAATTATTGCGACCGTTTTGATAAAAGAGACAAGCCATTGTTTAAGAAGGCCAAAGGTTCTCTTTATGATCTTTTCAATTGAGCTAACTGCATAGACAAGGAAAGATTTTATTTGCCACCAGTGGAGGCTATAATACCCAAAATGTGTCTCTTTTTGAATACAGAGTTGGTGATTTCGTCTGCTGCCCTGAACTTATCCCATGGTACATCATTGAACTGGCTAGATATTTCACCCTAGCTTATCAAAATTGATTTATCTAGCTTCATACAATAACAACAACAATCTAGAGCTGAATCCCAAATTTTGGGATCAGCCACGAGAGACAAATATTTTCACGCTCCGAACCGGGGTCATGAACAACCACCCGTTGCCCTGGATGTCGGCACATTTTTATAGAAAATCGGACAGAACTCTCCATATTTCAGAGGTCTCCAAAGTATAATTTGACCTGTCTATTAACATTCATCCTGTAAATTAAATAAATGACCATCCCGGCCTATCCAAAATCAACCACTGCCACATCCAACATCCAGAACAACGCAAGGCTATAAAAATTTCCAACAGAACTAGCCACAGACCTTTACTGTCATGCCCAACTAGAGCATGAGCAGCCGTCACATCGAGCGGACCTAAAATTTTACATCATATACAATCATTTTGCCCAAGTGACATTTAAATGCGTACAATCGCCTCAATGCAAATAAACTTGAAAGTTTCATAAATAATTATACATAAATTATAAAGTCATCCCAAAAATAATTAAATGAGTTCATTTATCAAACTAAAATTTCTAATAATCAAAGCGGAAGATATAGTAACATCCATACCCAAGCCCAGTACTATCAAGTCCACGTCGCAAGAATACAATAATTCTTCTTCAGTCCAAAACTAATCCTGTCGGGAGAAAGTGAGGGATGAGTATCTATAGCAGGATACTCAACAAGTGAGGGGATTGACACTATACTATCAATATCAAGTGTAAACTTAGAGTATCAAAGCATATAACACAATATCAAGTGTGCGAAAAATAACGTGCTGTTTCAAGAATAATATATCTCAAGGCACACACAACAAAATAACATATGCATCTATCCATGTATCAAATCACATATGTAGAGCAGGCCGAACAAACTACCCCAACAATGGTCTACCTCGACCAAGGATGGACGCATTGGGGGTTTTCAATTATGCAAATATCAAATAATAGCTCTCTACCCCAATATTGGCCACAGGCTACTCCAACTAGCCTGTAAATAATAATAATGATACATATATATAGTTAGCCGTGTATGGTGTCCCGCCCAATGCTAGACAGAGATAAACTCATGTCCTCCCTGATGAGGGTAAACCTGGGACACCCATACACATGACGATCTGGCGGATACCTCTGGCCGAAGCGTATCTGGGCACAAGGGGTGCCTCTACCAAATGTCCTTCGTAACTACGGAATGCTATAGAAAGCATATACCCTATCACCAAGTCGGCCAGGCACGTAGCCCCATGTATCACATCATGTCGGCCGGGCATATAGCCCCATGCATCGTAACATAATTTCGGCTGGACGTATAGCCCAAAGATTTTATATAAATCCATTTAAAACCATGTGCCAATACAGTGGAACCATTAAAACATATCAATATGTCGAAAAGGTGGCACAATGTCAGTTATTAAACTCATGGATGCATAATCTATAAAATCAGCAGTTGGGACACTCCAATGGTCACAAAAATATGTACATATACTTATCAAAATCCAAACATTCAGTTTTCACACGTATAAAAATCATGTCGTTTGAAAATCGGTAAAACATGATTTGTCAATCAATAGAAGTGTCAAAATCTTACTCACTGTTTTAGAGAGGGTGGTCACTCCCTATTTTCAAAATAATCCAATCTGACTCCTCGAGTCTCCAAAAAAATCAACCTAATCAGATCATCAGATCATCAGAATTTAATATCAAATTTCAAGTATTTTAGGATTTATCCATTTTCCCTAAATTTGTACAAAGCTTAACTCTTCAATTTATGAATACACTCTAATGTCATCAGTTGCATTTCATTAATAAACCATTAACGTATCTTTAAATCAAGTCAAATTCAAGTCTAAAACCACTCAAGGTTTGAAATAAGTGTTAAAATAAATAATTTTCCTATAAGATAGAAAATTTTTGAAAAATCATATATTTTTCGATTCCCATCCAATTGTTTCAAACCCTATATCATTTTCAAAATATATGAGTCTATTTTCATAATACGGAGATCGTATTTAAATTGTCTATAAACAAAACAATTTATAATGAGAAAGGCTGCATCAACCCTTGCACTCAAATCCCAATTTCTGACTATTTTCATGCATAGGTCAATTTAAACTGCAAGAGAAATTATTCAAATCAACTTAATTTGATTTTATCTTTCTGAACAGTCCTATTTCAAATAAATTCGTACACTTAACCTAATGAACCGCATATAATGTCGAAAATAGATTCATTGCGAATCTGGTTTACATTCTACTATATACAAGACTTCTTATCTTAAATTTACCATAAATTCGATAATCAAATCGAATGGGTCCGAAATCACTCACCTAAGGTTTTTCTCGGAGCGCAGACTTTCGTCCGAATATCTGCTCGATCACTCCAAGATCTGAAATATAACCTATCAAGACAGGATTTATTGGTTAGGTTCAAACACTTAGATCAGAAGCAAAACCTTAAGTTATTTACCTGCGTGGAGATTTGTGGGCTGTCACAGGCTCACGACTATCGCGGGCCGTCACAGGCCTTCGCGGGCTACAGCGGGCTCGTGGGTTCGCGGGTCAGCGGGCCAGTGGGCTTCGGCTAGCGGGCTCGCGGTCTGCGGGCCAGTAGGCTAGCGGGCCGGTAGGCCTGCGGGCTGGCGGGCCTGTGGGCTGGCGGGCTTGCGGGCTGGCGGGCCTCGAGCTGATGGGCGTGCGGGCTGATGGGCATGCGGCTGATGGGCCTGCGGGTCGTAGTAGCTTGTGGGCTGGTGTACGCCCGTGTGCTCGTGCGCTGCGCTGCTGCACGGTCGTGTGCTTCGCTGGTGCGCGGTCATGCGCGCCCGTGTGCTGCTTGGTGCGCACCCGTGCGTTGCTGCGTGCTCGTGCGCCAGTGCGCGCTCTTGCGCTGCGCTCGCGCGCTCTCATGCGCTGCGCTCGCGCGCTCTCGTGCGCTCTCGTGCGCTGGCTCGTGCGCGGCCTAGCTCGTGCTCGCTCGCGGAATGGGTCCTACTCACTCGCGGACTGAGGTGCGCTGTGGCTTGATTGAGTGCAAAGGCGCTGGGTTGCGCTAGCGGAGGCTCGCGGGAGGAAGGAGCAACTGCGGTCGCTCACGGTGGCGTGTAGTGCGATCGATCGTGGCTCGTGGCGGAGGAAGGCGAGGCGGAAGGGAGAGAGATCGCGAGAGGGAGAGATTGTGAGAGAGAAAGCGAGAGGGAAAGAAGAAGAAGAAGAAGAAGAAGAAGAAGAAGAAGAAGAAGAAGAAGAAGAAGAAGAAGAAGAAGAAGAAGAAGAAGAGGAAGAAGGCGGCGATGATGGTGGTGGGCTATTGGCGGCAGAGCTCATGGCGAAGGAGGAGCGGCGTCGCAGTGGGAGGAGAAACAAAGGGTCGGGGAGAGAGAGAGTGAAAGAGAGAGAGAGAAAAGAGAGAGAGAGGGATTAGGGTTTCCAACCCTAATCCCCAATTTTGGGAACGCAGCGTTTTGCCCCAAAACACTGCGTCTCCATTTTTATTTTTATTTTATTTTTATTTTTATTTTTTTATTATTATTTTTTTGTGTTACAAATATTGAGAAAAAATATATAATAAAAATAGAAAAATAAATAGAATAGAATAAAAATAAAAAATAAAATAAAATAAACAAATAAATAAGGAAGAAAATGTAGATCTAATTAGTGCAAATTTTTCTATACCACTCATTCCTAACGAAAACTATCACCTTAGTTAAACTCCCATTTATTAAGTATTTACGCATAATTTATATCCAAATTTTTAACGATTTATTTTTACGTTTTACTAAATGTCGTATATTTAAATTGTCGATACTCCTTATTGGTGACTTTTTGGGTATTCATTGCATATATCTAAACCACCTAAGATGATATTCTCGTATTTTATCCTTAATTGAATTAACTTTTAATTTATTACGTATCTTTTCATTTTTAATTCTATTTTTTCTAATTTTGTCGCACATCCACCTCAACATTCTCATTTCAGTTACAATCATTTTTTGCTCTTCTTGTTATTTAATGGCCCAACACTCAATGTCGTACAATAGTATCCGTCTTTTATAAAACTTTTCTTTCAAATGCAATGGTATTATATGATCGCAAAGAACTCTAAATACCCTTTTTTATTTTATCCAACCCACTTGAATTCTATAGTTTATATTTCCATCTATGCTACCATTGCTCTGAATGATGGAACCAAGATATCTAAAGTATTTATTTTTTACTATGTGTTTTCCTTCTAATCTAATCATTTTTTTATCATTTTGATTGTTGTTACTAAATCTCCATCTCATATATTCAATCTTTAATTTCCTCGATCTAAATTTTCTGAATTCTAGCGTATCTTTCCATAACTCTAATTTAGCGTAATACCCTTTTCAGTTTTATCGATCAATACTATATCATCTGTAAATAGTATTGTATCATATAAAAATTCATATCATATAAAAATTAGTAAAACCATCTTAAGTTCTACTGCATTGCCTGTGGGTAACAGAGTTATGGAATATGGTTTTAGCTTTCTTGGATGATCATGGGTGGTGGCGGGGAGTATTGAAGATAAAGTCCAAACTTGGTCATATTTTCCTAGGCTTTTGGTAGTGGTTCCTTTGGCTATTTTTTGGCTTGTGTGGTGCGAACGCAATTCTAGAGTTTTTGAGAGTAGAGAGAATTTTATAGATTCTTTGAAAGCTAAGTGGTTATCTATTTTTACCTTTTGGGTTTCTAGAGAGGCACCGGATGTAGTTGTAGCCTTTCCTTTTTGGGTGTTGGTTTTCCTTTTGTGTTCTTTTTTTTTTGTTTAGGGAGGCGTTGATGGATGGGGATGGGAGGAAGATTTATAATTAAGTGGTGCATCAACATAAGTATGGGGACTTGTATCGTGGTATCAAACTCTGATGGGCTCTCTGTTGTTAAGACTTGCTGTAAAGCTCATTCTATGGGCTAAAGTAGATGTCATTAAATTGAAGACTATGATCATCTTCTTTGTATCTGCTACCTTAATAGATACCACTTTAACGGTTGGTTATTCTATGAATCTTCTTCAGGATGGGAAGGGATATGGAATATGATTATTGGTCTCGTGACTTACCCTGTGTCCCCTCTTCTTTAGATCTTTACAGAATAAATTTGGAGCAGGTATCATGTGTTCTCCTTCTGGAAAGAATAAAATCTGGAAAATTCTTTTATTGTGTCCCTTAGTGATGTTAAGTGGATTTTGATGTGATTGACAGCCATGCTTCCATGTTTTAGTAGAAAGCTGTAGGAGGTGTGGTTGATCTAGAGTTACTTAGGTAATTGTGACACGTTCTCCCAACTCCTTGTCCACTAAAATATAGAAGAAAACATGATCATTTATCAGTGTGTCATACTTCTGCCATTGGATTCTCCTAGTTTGATTTTTGCAATCTACGCCCAAAATGGTTTTTAGCTTTTTACTGATTTTGGGTCCTGTAATTTGAATTTTTGCACTAGTTGTGTTCTTTGACAAGGTATTTTTTGGCTCGTAGTCAAATGTTTTGTTCTATTGACAATTATAGTTAATGAAATTTTTTGGAATGACTTTGAGCCAACTCTCTCTGAACTTTCGTGACATTAATAAGAATTACTTCATTCCTGGGACATTTTCTTGTATCACTTAGCACACAGTCTCCAGCACTAAATGTTGTTTCGCGCAGGTGATTTATACTTGTTTCAGTTAGCTTGTGCTCCTTGATTAAAGGAACTTTGCATGTTTCATGTGACCTTTGCTTGTCAAATACTGCTGTAATTTTGTTTCCGAATCAGCAAGCTTCATGGGCAAGTTGCATGTGGTGGGGAAGATGGTGCTGTGGAATGCCTTGACATGAGAACCAGATCTTCTGTTGGAAGAATCAAAGCTGTTGCCCCTGCTGTTGATGCTGATGAGGTGGCTAATTTATAGATTTGCATTAGACTGCTTTTTTTTTGTGTTTTTTTTGGGGGGGGTGGAAGGCTCCTCTGATGGGTAAATCCAAATCCTATGGACTTCAGCTTCATGCACTTATGTTTCAAATAAATTCTACCTCTTGGTTGCTTGACATTGTCTTATGGACTTGAATGATTTTGTTGCACATAAAGTGACACACTTCTTTTTGGAAAATATTGTCGTCGTCGTTGCTACTGTTATTTCTGTTCTTATTATTTAATTTAGTTGTAATAATAATAGAGTTGCATCAGAGAAAATGTGTTTTTTTTTGTATTTTTTTTTCTCATCATTGGACTAGTTGTTATTTTATCCTTCTAGTTTTGCAAAACTTGTTGATGTTTGCAGTAATAATTTATTTGGTTTTGAGGTGGCTGTCTTATCATAATCTGATGGCTTTGTAGGAGGTTACTGCATTAGAATTTGAAGGAACTTACAATCTTGCTGTTGGAAGTTGTGGGGGGAAGGTGTTATTAGTTTCTCTCAGGAAGTATAAATACTTCTTTTTCCCTTTTTCTGTTTATTTCCTTCCTGCTTGATGTTATTTCCAAATGTTTGACCGCAACGTTGCTACATTATACCTGCTCCATCTGAGGGTGGAATGTCAATTCAAGAAGGCTGTCCCTGGGTCCCATCTAGGTTAAGAGTTAGGGGAAGGTATTAACTATTGTGAATTCCCCTTAATAATGATGCATGAGGGATTAGGTTTTTTTTTTCTATTTATTTTTTATAGTTATTTGAAAGGGGATCTAATTGATAGAAGCTCAAGGAATATTTATGGTTGAAGTTTCAAGTATTTGATTATCTTGAAGGATTAAATGGCCCAGTCAGATGTTGATGTAGCCTTGCAGATGCATGTTACGCTGGCCATGACCCTGGTAGTCTATAGAATTGTTGATAGACTGTTCAAATTGTTGGATTTAATCACACATGCGGAAGTATAAAATAAATAGTTTAGAATTTTTCGGGATAAATACCTCTATAGGGCGGTCTTTAAAATCCACCGTGTCGCGATGTCTCTCGAACGGATCGCACGGTCGGATAGTGATCACGCAATCGAACCACAAGATAATTCCACGACACCTCAAGCCTCATGTCCAGTGTATCGTTTGACGGTGGGAGATTTTCCTACGCGAAAATCTCCAACCCTCACGGTGTTTTCTCTCTCTAGAGAATTGTGCAATTCTAGTCATTTTCTCACTTCTTTTCTTCTCATGGTTACTGTTCACGCAGGAAGAAAGAAGACCCTCATTCACATGGGCATCTTTTGGGCTTAATTGGGGAGTTACCACTTAATTGAGTAGTTAATAGGGTGGTTAATGATGGGAGTTACCCCATTCCTAAATTACCCAAATGTCCTTCAATGGGCATATTCTAACATCTCCCACTTGTACATGAGGGCATTTTACGTCCGTCAATCACAAGATCACACCCATGCGATCTATCACATCACCCTTCTGGACTTTCATGCAGGATTGAGCGTCGTGCGACCGGCGAGTACACCTGCAAGCAAAGACTTCTCGATATACCTGTTAGGATGATCGAGAAGTCACCGTTAGTATAAAAATAACTCGCTATACCCCAGACTCAATGCATTTACATCCATTGAGCCACTTTTTTCATCGAAAGTGATCCCCAATCAATTTGCTCGACTATGTATTCAGTATTATATTTGAATCCCAATATGGATTAACATAATAGGTCGACCTGTGAATACACGACAATGATGTAATGTCTATTGGTTTCCTTTTCCCAAACTCGAATCTATCAGTTTCAATTCAGCTACTTTCCTTCACTTGCCGCTTAGACCTCAATTTATTTTCCGGGCCATAGGTAAATAGACTAAAGTAGCAATACTAAACTAAAACTTCTAGAGACAGCCAAAAGTAATAAAGGTATAAAAGATCCCACCCAATGGATATCAGGTCTCATACAGTGGGAACGGGGATCAAAATCAAACTATCGTCTCAAATAATAGCTCCCACTGTCCCATGGTCGTCTCATCACATGTGGTATGAAACACATGCCACAGTGTTATTCCCCCATCTCTCAAAGGGCATATGTCAGATTTATCTAACACTATATATGTATGGGACTCAGTCTACACATAAGACTTTACCCAGAGATCTCAGAGAGAGTATTTCAGAGACAATATCACAAATCGCAGGTAATATCTAAGATCTCAAACCTGGCTACTTACAGGCAACATGGATGTGGGTATTCTATATTGGTCATATCGCATATAATCTCATCCTGAACACATATCAGGGCGACTTATGTTCTAATAGGGCTACTCTCAAAGTCTCTTACAACTAGAATCCATCTCATCTCCGCTTACTCAGAGTCGGAGGTGGTCACTCGTGTGAGAGAGTCGACCACACCTGCCTAACACATCTTTTATCATAAAATCACAATATATGACAATAAATAGTATATGAATTAAATATGTGACCCAATAATGCATGCATGTCATATATTTCAATAAGCATCTAAAACAGTATATAATGAGAAATGTTAAAGTACACTAAACCCAATGATTCCTTATCTCACAAATGAATCTTTCACAATAGGTTTTTTTTGAAGGGATCAGCTGTCATGCTGTATGTCAAGGTGTACTTAGCTGTCACAATACCCTTCTCGGTAATATCTCTCACAAAGTGGTCTTCGGTATCAATGTATTTGGCTTTACTATAACACTTAGGGTCTCATTTGTTGACAGTGTCGGTCTGATTATCACAATAATCATCACTGACCTCCCACTATCTGTCACGACCCTAAGTCATTCAGAAATTTCTGAAGCCAACCATTCTCATGAACTGCAATTGAGTATACTATAAGCTCAGTCTCTATCGTTAGAGATATACAAGTTCTCTTCTTACTGCTCTAAGAAGATAAAACCTAATGTTAGTTTGTGTTTATTCAGATCGCTACTCCCAGTCAGTATCACGCAAATCACCTCATCCGTAATACATGGAGAGGTCACAGTTCAAATAAGATATTTCAGAATCCTTTTTCACTACTCTACAGTGATCCATTCTAGGATTCTATTAATAGCTACTCATTAGATCGACCGCAAAATAAACGTCTGGTCATGTATGTCTCATCGCATATATTAAACTGTATATCGCATGTGTATACCTCATCACATACACTAGAAGGTACATTGCACTGGAATAAGGGATTTTGCTCATTTCTTTTATTTCTTGATAAATTTTAGGATACATGTCAAGAATCAGGTTTTTACCTTTAGCGATAGAGTATATATCAGGTCGTCATCGCTCATCTCGAAATGCTCAAGAATCTACCTGATGTAAAACTCTTGTTAAAGAATTAACACCATTCTCAAGCGATTCCTATGGATCCAAAATCTGAGAATGAACTAAAATCTCATAACCATGTTACAATGGTCATTGGATACTCTCTGTTGTTTCCGGCCAACAGAATGTCACCTACATATGAGAACGTGCTCATAAAGAAGCCATCGGGACGTTTCAGATACATACAATGATCCTACTCGATCATTACAAAACCATAAGATATTACCTTCTCGTGAAATCTCAAGCGCCGCTGTCTGGATGATGGCTTAAGATCGTATTTTGATTTCTAAATCAACAGACCTTATCCACCTGATCTATTAGAACGAACCCAGAGGGATGCTCCATGTAGATTGCATCATCTAGACTTCCACTAGAAAGCAGTCTTTACGCCCTTGTGATGTGACTCCAGATTCATGTTCGTGACAATCGCTAAAAGATAAACGGATCGAGATAAATTGGACTATGATTCTTCGATAGTCCACCCCTTAGTCTAAGTGTAACCCTTGGTTACTAGATGGGTTATTTACCTCTTCATCAATCCGTTGACCTTTATCTTGACTTTGAGAACCTACTTGTTCCCAATAGTCATTCCGCCTCAAGCAAATCAACTAGGTCCCAGACTCCGTTGATTTTCATCAACTCCTTCTCTTCATTTATGGCCTTCAATAAATGGTCTTTTACATCTTTTGCAGAACCTTCGAGAGCCTCTTGGACCGTTTTAGATTTCTCATCATCCTCTAGAGTCGTAACGAGGGTCTCACCCTCAATTGAAAACCGACGTTTAAATACGCATTCTCGATGTTCTTATGAGGAGAGAAAAATCTTTACCTCTTGATAGATCGCTCCCACTGAGATCAAGATCCGTAATGGATTCTTGTATCCCGCCACTGGGCTCCCTGAGCCACTAGACTCATCCATCGCATAAAAAGTAAGGTCCAAAGTGATTTCACATCTTTTAGGGAAATCATTCTCAAGTAATGTGGTATTACGAGACTCAATATCGATTATAGTGCTGTCCGTGTTCGCCTAGGAACACGTATTTTCTTGCGGGCCTAACTCACCGTGTGAATGCGAGAAATTGCGGCACAACCCCATAACCTCAAGTGGCTAAGGTCATGCTGCCTCCTTGTCCAAAGCTCAAATGGGGAACTGACTAATAGTCAGTAATCTCGTAATACTCTTCTCAAAACAGAGCTCTATGTGTAGTTTAGACGAATACTTGCATCCTCGATCGGTTCTGAGAGTCTCTACTCTCAAATCTAACTGATTCTTAATCTCGCTTATGAACCTCCTGAAGCAGTCTAATGCTTCAAACTTATGCGAGATCAGATAGATGAACCGAAACGCATGTAAGCGTCTATAATTATCTACACAACTCCATTTCTGGCTTTCATGCTCATAAGACCACAAGAAAAGGAAGGCACAATGGTTTAACTGCAATGGAATCCCAGCTCTCATTGCATTGCCAAATGGTTTTCTCGTCATTTTGTCGGCGAGGCAAAACTCACATACGGGTAACTCGAATCTGGTCAGCGGGTCTAATAAACCTCTCGCTACTAACCGATTCATTATCTCTTACCCTATGTGTCTAAGTCTACTATGTCATTCATTTACTTCATCATCTACGCAATCAGATGTAAAGACAATAGTAGAATGACAAGAACCATTAAAAGGAGCAGCACTCAGTGCATACAATTTATCATGGATTAAATCCAGAACAATTCAGAGAATTGTCGTATTATTAAAAAAAAAAGAATAATTTCATGCATATCCTAGTCAATCTTAGACAAGGTACTAAATTGAAAATCCGTCGAATGCCAGCAGTATTAAGAACGTCATGGCAAGTGTCGTTCCCTCTGACAACGACGAATGCTCTGTCCTTAACATAAATCCTCCAAGCTTAAGGATTCACTTGACGAAACTATATTTACGCGCTCCTGTCTCGAGTTACGTGGTCGGTTGCTCCTGATTACAAAGGAGAGAAATCAGCGAGCATTATTGTGAATGCAAACCACGTAAAGAAGAAGGATATTAATTTCTGCTCGTCACACTCACGAGCGAAATGACCAAATTTATCTTAAATGTAGCAATTTACATTGGTCTAATCAAATTCCTTCTTCTTGCATTTTTATACCTCGTTGTCGGTTTTCTCGGATGATTTTTATTACCTGGATCTCAAGTCTCGTTTACATGCTTATGCTATTGGCTTAGCGCCAGGAAAGTCCTTACTCGACTCCTCTGAAATAGCATGACTCGAATGTGGCCTACTCTCCTCTAAGTGCTCCTCATCGAGCTCACATTACATATTCACGTTAACAAAAGTATGAATACTTTCGTCAAGTGTGAGATAGGTTTTCACGGTTTCCCATGAATTAGGTAAAAATTGGATCATATCCAGTACCTAAATTTCATCCGAAATTTGCTCGTTCGTATTTATTAACTCGGTGATCATACTCGACATTTGCCTCATTGTATGATCAGCCATTTTCTTCTGCATCCTCATATTAAGAGCGGAAGAGAGCAATACAATGCTCTTATAAGGTGAGTTGAACTGACATGTCCATAGGATATGACTCGTAGAACGAGATTAAGTCATCGTGCATGCTACTGATAAGAATTGCCCTAACTTGGCAATTCTTTTCTACCATGCATGATAGATCTCTTTATCTCGTATATTCTGATACGCGGTGCCCACCCTGGGGCCCATCATCTCGTGCCTCAAATTCCTGTTAAATTTTGCCTTTCGAGAATAAACTGAATCTACTGATGTGAAATCTCGTAAATCATATCATTCAGTTTACTTTCCTTGCAAAAATTTAATACGACAGTTCTCAACTTATTAAGAGAGACATTTGTGACTTGGAAATGCTTATTATCACATTTTTGTACGCCCTACGAATCATCAAGACCAAAATGACTTGAGTACAGACCCCAAAGCGAGCGTATGAGTTAACGGACACCATACACTACAACTCAGAATTGCATCTTATCATTTGAACTTTAATTCGGCACACAAAAACCCACAAAAAACCACATTTATGAATATAGGACCCCAAAAAAATTGAAAAAATTCAATTTTAAGCGACCTCACGCGCCACCTGGGGCCCACACGTGCCGCCGCGTGCCGACGGTGCGCTCTACGCGCTGCCACGTGCCAGACGCGCGGCGTGCCTCACACGCGCCGCCACGTACCTGGCGCGCCTCAGCTCACCCGCGCCCAGTCGCTGCGCGCGACTTACGCGCCTTCACACGCCGAGCCGTGTTGAGCCAGGTCATACTGGGTCGGTCAACGGGTCAGGGTTTGACCCGACCGTTGGGTCAACGGGTCGGGATCCGACCCGATCGTGTCGGTTGCGGGTCGGACCGGGTCAGGGTCCGACCCGAACTGGGAATCCCCCCGCTTCACACGCCTGTGTGGCGCGTGAAGTACACACGCCTGCTAGATGCGCCTTAGGGCACGTGCGTCTCACGCGCCTATGGGTCAGGGCCTTTCTTCTTCGCCCGACGTGTCCTGTAACGGGTTTTTCGACCCGGTTGTCGGAAAACTCGATTTCGGCTGTTTTTTCTCGTATTTTTCGACTGGAAAAATTAATGGACATCCTCCAAATATTCTACACTTGATTTTAGGAGGATTCATGTCCAAAAATGGCGAAAACCAACTACCCCAGTCGCGGCCCTCCGCGACCATTCGGAAATCCCGGTTTCCGACATCCAAAACTCACAATAAAAGACATGAAATTGTAGATCTAGATGCAAGGAATACACTTATAACATTTTCATGCATCGATCCGCCCTCTAAAGCCCTAAGGTTTTCGTGTCCGTACGGTCGCAAATTTCGACCGGACGTTTTATGGTCTAAACATACTCGGAAAATTAAACAAAAAATAGTTTTGTAATCCCTGGGCCATGAGTATTCCTACGGTGTTCTCGGATTCACGAAACTCATCCGTGATCCGGACCCCAAAATTTTATACCCCAAAAATAATTCTGAAAATCATTTAAATTAAATCCAACGATCGCTCTGATACGAATGTTGGATTTAATCGAACATACGGAAGCGTAAAATAAATAGTTCAGAATTTTTCGAGATAAATACCTCTATAGGGGGGTCTCCAAAATCTACCGTGTCGCGATATCCTTCGAACGGATCACACGGTCGGATGGTGATCACGCAATCAAACCACCACTGCAATTCCACGACGCCTCAAGCCTCATGTCCGGTGTATCGTTTGGCGATGGGAGATTTTCCTATGTGAAAATCTCCAACCTTCACTGTGTTTTCTCTCTCTAGAGAATTGTGCAATCCTAGCCATTTTCTCACTTTTTTTCTTCTCATGGTTACTATTCACACAGAAAGAAAGAAGACCCTCATTCACATGGGCATCTTTTGGGCTTAATTGGGGAGTTACCATTTAATTGAGTGGTTAATAGGGTGGTTAATGATGAGAGTTATCCCATTCCTAAATTACCCAAATGCCCCTCAATGGGCATATTCCAACACAAATTTAAAAAGTCTTTCTGGCATATGGTGGTATTTTTTTGGGGGGGGGGAGAAAAAGAAAACCATGTTATGGAGAGGGAAATTACTATATAGTAGTAAATTTAAGATGATAAGAAATCCTGTAAGAAAAAATAATAATACTTAGAAAGCTAATTGAGGATTGCTCTCCAATCTCTTTCAAGATCCTCCAAATTAAAATCTTTAAAGATCACTAACATGTGAACGCAAAGGTAAAATTGATCTATGTAAGTGTGGAAGTATTGATTTGGCGTATTCTGCAATTGAGTGATACAAGAAATATCAGAGGACTATCCAAGATTAAATGTGAGGAAAGCCCCTTTTGATGCTTTTGTTTTTGGGTCTAGAAATAAAAGAAAAATAAAGGGAAAAACTGTCACGCCCCAAACCTGGAGCGTGAGCAGCCGCCCGTTACCCTGGATGCCGGCTGTATTTTTACAGAAAATCGGGCAGAACCTCCCCATATATCGGAGGTCTCCCATATTAAAATAAACCTGTTACCTGTCCAAAAGGGGCCATCCCGGCCTCAAAATGCATATATTATCCTCAACAACAAACCAGATCATCCTACTGCACAATCCAGGGCAACGCAAGGCTAACAAACAATTCTCCACAGTCCTAACCACAGACCTCTACTGCCATGCCCCCATCAAAGGCATGGACAGCCGCCAGTTGCCCCTCCTGTGATTTAGAAGAGGCACCGAGCGATCCTAGAGGACACTTCTAAGACATGACACATTCCCAAATACAGACGCAATGAAAAGAAATGCCTCAATGCAATGTCATGCAGTGACATGAGAGTTCCACAAATTAAAAATCCATATTTATACAGTCATCCCAGAATTATAAAAATGGTTATCTATAGACCTCAAAATACATATACATCACCAATACAAATTTACAGCGGAAATACACAATGACTCCTCAAGTCCAGGCCTGATCTCCCAAAGATACTGAGCGTTCTAAAAGCGACACTCCTTGTCAAATACTATCTCTGAAACAAAAGGGAAATGAGGGGTGAGTACTCGGGAAAGAATACTCAGTGAGTGAGTGGGTCAATGCAATCGTCAAATATGAAGTGTGAAACTGGAGTGTCAAAACATAAGTATATAAATCATATTTCAAATCATCATGCTCTTCATTTCAACAATATATCATTTCACGCATTTTCAAGTCAAATATGCATCCAAAGTACCATCATTTAAAATCATAGAGCTGCCAGCCGAAAATATCCTAGCAGAGGTTTACCGCGACCTATGACAGGCGCACCAGGGGTGTTATATGCAAATTTCTTTAAAGTGCTCTCTACCCCGGCGTTGGCGACGAACCTCGTCCAGGTGCTAGACTTGGAGAGGATATCCAATCCAAATCCAAATCCTCCCCCTTTCGGGTTCAACCTGGCTAGTACTGTGTCGATAATCAAATCACGACAACTCGTGGGATACCCCAGGCCTAGGCATATCCGGACGCCACCAAAGCGTCTCTCACGGTGTCCTTCGTAGCTACGGAACAATACAATCCAAAGCCCTCAAGGCCAAAATCAATGTCATATCAAATTGTGCCAAAGTCAGGTTCATAAACCAATGCAACATAGAGTATAAAATGGCACATTATACATTTCAACCACATGGATGCATAATTTCATAATTCAACACAGTTTTTGGACACTCCAACGGTTCACAAAAGTCAATTTTAAAACCAGTCAAAACATTTCCAACATACGACAAATCATGCTCATTATCAAAATGTTGTAAAACAGGATTTACATATTAAACAAAAGTATTGAAATAAATCCCACTCACAGTTTTGGGGAAGGTAGCGCACTCCCCAATAACACCAAAATACGCAAAACAAGGCGCCCCTCAATCGAGTCACCAAGAAAGCCAACCTAATCAAGTCATCACGATTTTCATCAATTTCCGACTATTTCAGGATTTATCGTTTTTCTTAATTTCGTACGAACCCTAAATTCCTCAATTTATAAATAAATCAACTAATGCTACTTAATTTGACAAAGTTTATTCAAGGGTTGAAGAGATTTTATTTCTCTCACCTAGGATTCTTCGGATCTCAGATTTAGCTTTCGTTCGCCCGTCGGTTTGGTCTAAAACCTGAATGTTTCCAAATTTGAAACAATTTTGAACAATTTAAGTCCAATTACTAAAGAGATTCGAAACTCAAGTGCGAAAAATCGAAACTTAGAGTCATTTACCTTCGCAGAGGCTCACGGACTGTCACGGGCCGTCGCGGGCCGTGGGCCGCGGGCTGGCGGGCTGATGGGCTGGCATGCCTGGTGGGCCTGCGGGCCTGATGGGTCTGGTGGGCCGCGGGCCGGACTGGGCCGTGTGCTGGACTGAGCCGTAATGGCTAGAGCTCGCGCTCGCGAGCTGGATCGAGCGCTCGCGCAATGGGTCGCGCGCTGGAGCGCTCGCGCTCGTGCTGGGACGTGCTGGAGGGCGCGCTGGCACAGGGGAGCCCGTGCTGGGGCGCACTGGGGCTCGTGCAGAGGCACGCAAGGGTGTGCTGGGGCTCGTGCAGAGGCGTGCAGAGGCGCGCAGGGGTCACGCGCTGGGGATCGCGGCTGCTCACGCGTTGCTCGCTCACTGCTCGCGCGCTGCTCGCGCTGGTTCGCGCTGGGCTCGCGCGCTGCTCGCGCTGGGCTTGCTCGCTGCTCGCGCTGGGCTCGCGCGCTGTTGTGCGAAGGAGAGGAGCTGCAGCGGCGCTCGTTCAGAGAGGAGCTGCAGCGGCTCGCTCGCGGGAGGGGGGAGCTGCAGCGGCTGTGGGTGGCGCTGGTGGTGACCGGCGGTGCTGGCGGTGGCAGCGGGAGGGGAAGAGACACGGCGGCGGGGAGAAGGGAAAAGAGAGAAGAAAGAGGGAGAGAAGAAGAGGGAGAGAGAGAGAGAAGAAAGGGGGAAAGAGAGAGGGAGAGAGGGGAGAAAATTGGGCTTTAAGCTCTAATTTTTATTTTTCCTTTTTTTTTTTTTTTTTTTTTTTTTAAATTGGGTATTACATTTTCTAACCCCCTAAAAACAAGTCTCGTCCTCGAGACTAAAAGAAAACTATACAGAAAATAGATAGGAGTACTGTTTCCTCATGGCTTCCTCAAGCTCCCAGGTTTGTTCCTCGACCTGGTCGCTCCTCCACAAAACTTTGACAAGAGGAACCTCTTTGCTCCGTAACTTTCTGACCTGTCGATCCAGAATAGTCACGGGCTGAACAAGTAAACTCAAGTCCTCTGGAAGCTCAACTGGCGGAGCTTCTAAAATGTGTGAGGGATCTGGCTGATATTTCCTAAGTACTGAGACATGAAATACATCGTGAACACGCGATAGATCTGCTGGCAGCTCCAATTTATATGCTACACTTCCGACCCTCTCAAGGATACGGAAGGGTCCAATATACCTGGGATTCAACTTCCCTCGCTGCCCAAATCGAATGACTCCCTTCAAGGGAGATATCTTTAAGAATACCATGTCTCCCACAGTAAACTCTAGAGGTCACCGCCTACGATCTGCATAGGATTTCTGTCTATCCTGGGCGGCTTTCATCCGCGTACGGATAATCCTCACTTTCTCCTTCGTCTCCTCTACCAGCTCAACATTGGTGAGTCGTCGCTTACCGACCTCATCCCAGCACAACGGGGTACGACACTTCTTCCCATACAATGCCTCGTAAGGTGGCATGCCAATACTCGCCTGATAGCTATTATTATAGGCGAACTCCACTAACGGAAGATGCCGATCCCAACTCCCCCGAAAATCCATAACACATGCTCTAAGCATGTCCTCTAAAGTCTGAATAGTTCTCTCTGACTGACCATCTGTCTGGGGGTGATACGCTGTGCTGAAATTCAGTCTAATACCCAAAGCCTCCTGCAGACTGGGCCAAAAACGGGATGTAAATCTGGGGTCTCGATCTGATACTATCGACACTGGAACCCCATGCAGTCTCACAATCATATCAATATAGAGGCGTGCCAACCTTTCAGGCGAGTAATCACTCCTAATCGGGATGAAATGTGCAGACTTAGTAAGTCGGTCAACTATCACCCAAATAGCATCATGCTGTGCCGAAGTTCGCGGTAATCCCACTACAAAATCCATCGTGATATGCTCCCACTTCCACTCAGGAATGGGAAGGGGCTGCAAAGTGCCAGCTGGACGCTGGTGCTCAGCCTTCACCTGCTGACATACAAGGCAACGAGCAATGAATTCTGCAATTTCCCGTTTCATACCCGACCACCAATAACTGTCTCTGATGGTGCGGTACATCTTAGTACTACCGGGATATAAAGCATAGGCAGATGAATGGGCCTCCTCGAGAATAGCCCTGCGGAGATCACTATCTGCCGGTACACATACTCGATCTCGAAAAACCAACAGTCTATCCTTGCGAACTCTAAAGTCGTCAATATCACCTCTGCTGGCTTTCTCATAAATACCTCGGAGCTCTTCGTCACTCTGCTGAAGCTCCCTGATACGATCGAGCAAACTCGGCCGAACCTCAAATCTGGCTAGTATAGCTCCCTGATCATCACTAGCCAACCTGACTCCCAAAGCTCGGAGTCCCAATAAACACGAGAGATAAGTACTCTCGGTAGTCTGAGAAGAGGAAAATGACTTCCGACTCAAGGCATCAGCTACCACATTAGCCTTGCCCGAATGATAATCAATAATGAGGTCATAATCCTTTAGCAGCTCTAACCATCTCCGCTGCCTCAAATTCAGCTCCCTCTGAGTGAACAGATACTTTAGACTCTTGTGATCTGTAAACACTCTGCATGTGACCCCATATAAATAGTGGCGCCATATCTTTAGCGCAAAGACTATGGCCGCCAACTCCAAATCGTGCGTAGGATAATTCACCTCATGCTTCTTTAGCTGTCGCGAAGCATAGGCGATAACTCTACCATCCTGCATCAATACACAGCCCAATCCTTGCCTGCTGGCGTCACTGTACATCACATACTCTCGACTACTCGTGGGAAGGGCTAGAATCGGAGCGGACGTCAATCGCTGTTTGAGCTCCTGAAAGCTCACCTCACAACGATCATCCCATACAAACTTTACACATTTTCGCGTCAATCTAGATAACAGAGCAGCAATTCGAGAAAAGTCCTCTACAAATCTGCGGTAATACCCGGCTAGACCAAGAAAACTCCTGATTTCTGATACTGTCTGTGGCTGCTCCCATCTCATATAGCCTCAACTTTCTGCGGATCAACAAAGATACCCTCCGCAGAAACTACATGGCCAAGAAAACCAATCTGCCGCAATCAAAATTCACACTTGGTGAACTTGGCATAAAGCTGTCTCTCACGAAGAGTCTGCAAAATCACCCTAAGGTGCTGAGCATGCTCATCATCACTCCGCGAGTAGACTAAGATATCATCAATAAAAACAATGACGAACCGATCCAAATAATCATGAAAAATTCGGTTCATTAGGTCCATAAATGCGGCAGGGGCATTAGTCAGCCCAAACGGCATGACCAAAAACTCATAATGTCTGTATCGGGTGCGGAAAGCCGTCTTGGCACATCCTCGGCCCTAATCCGCAGTTGATGGTAACCCGACCGGAGATCTATCTTCGAGAATACTCTGGCACCCTGTAATTGATCAAAGAGATCATCAATACGTGGTAGTGGGTACCGATTTTTAACGGTAACTTTGTTCAGCTGTCTATAATCTACACATAGCCAAAATGTGCCGTCCTTCTTTTTTACAAACAACACCGGTGCACCCCACGGAGACGTGCTAGGACGGATAAACCCCTTATCCAGCAACTCCTGCAACTGGACCTTGAGCTCTCTCAGCTCAGCCGGCGCCATCCTGTATGGCGGCATAGAGATAGGGGTAGTCCCCGGAGCTAAATCGATCTCAAAGTCAAACTCCTGAACAGGTGGTAGTCCGGGCAGCTCCTCGGGGAAAACATCAGGAAAGTCCTGTACCACTGGGACATCCTCCAGTCTCGGTCCCTGAGTAGTGGTGTCAATGATATGAGCCAGGTAAGTCGCACATCCACGGCGAATCATGCGTCTGGCCTCCAAAACTGAAATGACACAGCGGGGTAAAACCCGCCTCTCGCCCTCAAAAATCAACACTGGCTGATCGGGTTTTCGAAACTCCACCTGCTTCTTAAAGCAGTCAACCGAAACCCGATGCATATGTAGCCAATCCATCCCCAAGATGGCATCAAAATCAGTCATGGCGAGAGGGATTAGATCTGCTTTCAGCACTGTATCCCCAACTTTGATCTCACATTCTCTATACACTGTGTCGCGCACAATCTGCTCACCTAGAGGAGTGATGACCAATAGCTCCTCGTCCAAAGGTGAGAGCGGCCTGTAAGAATGTCGGAAGAATTGATCGCTCACATACGAATAGTTAGACCCCGTGTCAATAAGAGTATGGGCATCTATTCCGAAAATGTGTAGAGTACCTATCATTTGCACAAATGCACATAAACTTAGAATAATTTTAAACCTGATATGTATATATATATGTCAAAATAGTTGAGCCTCTAGGGCTTCTACAACCTCGGTGTACAAAGATGTCACAGAGGTATCATGTCGACAAAAGGGAACACAACTCAAAATACCTATACGACTGATACAATGCTGACATCCTCAAAAGAAGTGAAAATATGAATAGAGATCCTATTCTACAGGATCAGAAGGAGGAGTACCCATGATGATGTCGGGGTTCGCCTGAGCGTCCTCCTGCGTCATGGCATAAACCCGGGCCTGAGTCCTAGGCTGCTGTCGTGCCTGAGTCTGCACTGTGTTACTCCCAGTGGTCACCCTGGGAGTAGAAACTGCTGGCCGAACAGGCTGCCCCTGCTATCCCATACGAAGAGTACTAGTGCGGCTCAATGAACTCTGTGCTCCGAGTCCTAACTCAGGGCAAAAACTCGTAATATGCCCCGGCTTCCCACAGTGGAAGCAAGTGACCGTCACTGAACAAGCTCCGCTCGGATGGGACTGACTGCACCTGCGGCAATAAGGGTGCCGCTGAGTAGTAAACTGTGCAGGGTGAGTCGGTGCGGGCTGTCTAAACCCCTGGGAGTACTGTCCCCGTCCCAGCTCAGGAAATCCAGATCCAAATCTGCCTCTGTACGAACTGGATCCCCTACCCCTCTTGGAATTCTCCGCAAAATGAGACTTCTCCTTCTTTCTCTTTTGCTCTCTGCTCTCTCTCTGCCTAGTCTCAGCGCGGACCAAAGCCTCCGCGCGGTGAGCAGAGTCTATCACCTCAGCCAGTGTAAACTATGGAGTAACAGTCATATACCTCTTTATGCTGAGGCTAAGACCGTCCTCAAATTTGAAGCGCAAATACTGAGGTGTGGCCAGATCTGGTACAAATGCGGCAAGTCTCCGCATGTCTGCCTCATACTCCGAGACAGATCTAGACCCCTGTGTAAGCCGTCCCAACTCTGACCTCATCCGGTCCTGCTGGTAGAGTGGGAAAAATCTGCGGTCAAACTCCCGAAGGAAGTCGTCCCACCGCAATGGCTCTATCGCCTCATCAGTGAGGGCCTCCTCCCACCATGAGAGGGCCTCTCCCTCTAATAATCGCTCTGCCACTTTCAGGCAGAGCTCCTCTCCAATCCCCAGATCGGTCAAAATCCTGCGGGTGCGGTTGATCCAATGCTTGGCTGCCGCAGCATCACCAAGCCCTGTGAAATCCGTGCACCCCAATTGACGGGCCTCCTTAACCAACTGAGTCAACTCATGTACCCGTCTAAGAATAGCCGATGTGGTCTCACTCGGCTCGGACAAAGTAGAAGGACCGGCCACCAGCAGTGGAACCGGTGCCGTAGGAACTGGCGCTGCTGCAGGTGCAGGCGCTGCTGTAGGAGGTGGTGGGGATGGAATCTGGACCCCATGCGAAGCGTACCACTCGTACACCTGCCTAAAGGCGTCGAGTGTGGGTACGGGAGTCTCAGCCTGAGCAGCTGGCTGAGTAGGTGCCGGTGGTGGCACGCGAGTCGAGGTACGATCCTCTGGCTCGTCTAAGTCCTCTAGTACTCGTGGGGTCTCGGGTGCCCGAGGTGCATCTGGCACTAACAGACCCTCAAGCGATGCGAATCTAGCACCTCTCCTTCCACGTCTAGGTGACATAATTCTGCAAGAGAAAGATGCTTATTATCATAAAAAGAATAGGCACGGTTCAAAAATTTTGAACTAATCATAGCATGGCTACCCTCACAAAAGAATGAAATTCTTAGTTCAATAGGAGAAGAATATAGCAAGTTAGGTTAGATACAACCGTATCTAACCCCCTAAAATAGATGAACTCATATGCCTATGACCATGCACTGGGACTTCCTGACTGTATGAAACTCTCATGCATTGAGGACTTAAAAAAAACCAACATATTCGGGAATGTTTCCAAGACTCTCTTCCTACATAGCTCTTAACCAAGTCGCTCTGATACCAATCCAACTGTCACACCCCAAACCTGGAGCGTGAGCAGCCGCCCGTTACCCTGGATGCCGACTGTATTTTTACAGAAAATCGGGCAGAACCTCCCCATATATCGGAGGTCTCCCATATTAAAATAAACCTGTTACCTGTCCAAAAGGGGCCATCCCAGCCTCAAAATGCATATATTATCCTCAACAACAAACCAGATCATCCTACTGCACAATCCAGGGCAACGCAAGGCTAACAAACAATTCTCCACAGTCTTAACCACAGACCTCTACTGCCATGCCCCCATCAAAGGCATGGACAGCCGCCAGTTGCCCCTCCTGTGATTTAGAAGAGGCACCGAGCGATCCTAGAGGACACTTCTAAGACATGACACATTCCCAAATACAGACGCAATGAAAAGAAATGACTCAATGCAATGTCATGCAGTGACATGAGAGTTCCACAAATTAAAAATCCATATTTATACAGTCATCCCAGAATTATAAAAATGGTCATCTATAGACCTCAAAATACATATATATCACCAATACAAATTTGCAGCGGAAATACACAATGACTCCTCAAGTCCAGGCCTGATCTCCCAAAGATACTGAGCGTCCTAAAAGCGACACTCCTTGTCAAATACTATCTCTGAAACAAAAGGGAAATGAGGGGTGAGTACTCGGGAAAGAATACTCAGTGAGTGAGTGGGTCAATGCAATCGTCAAATATGAAGTGTGAAGCTGGAGTGTCAAAACATAAGTATATAAATCATATTTCAAATCATCATGCTCTTCATTTCAACAATATATCATTTCACGCATTTTCAAGTCAAATATGCATCCAAAGTACCATCATTTAAAATCATAGAGCTGCCAGCCGAAAATATCCTAGCAGAGGTCTACCGCGACCTATGACAGGCGCACCGGGGGTGTTATATGCAAATTTCTTTAAAGTGCTCTCTACCCCGGCGTTGGCGACGAACCTCGTCCAGGTGCTAGACTTGGAGAGGATATCCAATCCAAATCCAAATCCTCCCCCTTTCGGGTTTAACCTGGCTAGTACCGTGTCGATAATCAAATCACGACAACTCGTGGGATACCCCAGGCCTAGGCATATCTGGACGCCACCAAAGCGTCTCTCACGGTGTCCTTCGTAGCTACGGAACAATACAATCCAAAGCCTTCAAGGCCAAAATCAATGTCATATC
The DNA here is from genome assembly GCA_033439265.1 of Dillenia suffruticosa. Classification (NCBI taxonomy): domain Eukaryota; kingdom Viridiplantae; phylum Streptophyta; class Magnoliopsida; order Dilleniales; family Dilleniaceae; genus Dillenia; species Dillenia suffruticosa. Next base: position 13,973,096 of record JAVTVX010000013.1, on the reverse strand, counting down.
AAATTGTGCCAAAGTCAGGTTCATAAACCAATGCAACATAGAGTATAAAATGGCACATTATACATTTCAATCACATGGATGCATAATTTCATAATTCAACACAGTTTTTGGACACTCCAACGGTTCACAAAAGTCAATTTTAAAACCAGTCAAAACATTTCCAACATACGACAAATCATGCTCATTATCAAAATGTTGTAAAACAGGATTTACATATTAAACAAAAGTATTGAAATAAATCTCACTCACAGTTTTGGGGAAGGTAGCGCACTCCCCAATAACACCAAAATAGGCAAAACAAGGCGCCCCTCAATCGAGTCACCAAGAAAGCCAACCTAATCAAGTCATCACGATTTTCATCAATTTTCGACTATTTCAGGATTTATCGTTTTTCTTAATTTCGTACGAACCCTAAATTCCTCAATTTATAAATAAATCAACTAATGCTACCTAATTTGACAAAGTTTATTCAAGGGTTGAAGAGATTTCATTTCTCTCACCTAGGATTCTTCGGATCTCAGATTTAGCTTTCGTTCGCCCGTCGGTTTGGTTTAAAACCTAAATGTTTCCAAATTTGAAACAATTTTGAACAATTTAAATCCAATTACTAAAGAGATTCGAAACCCAAGTGCGAAAAATCGAAACTTAGAGTCATTTACCTTCGCAGAGGCTCACGGACTGTCACGGGCCGTCGCGGGCCGTGGGCCGCGGGCTGGCGGGCTGATGGGCTGGCGGGCCTGGTGGGCCTGCGGGCCTGATGGGTCTGGTGGGCCGCGGGCCGGACTGGGCCGTGTGCTGGACTGAGCCGCAATGGCTAGAGCTCGCGCTCGCGAGCTGGATCGAGCGCTCGCGCAATGGGTCGCGCGCTGGAGCGCTCGCGCTCGTGCTGAGACGTGCTGGAGGGCGCGCTGGCACAGGGGAGCCCGTGCTGGGGCGCGCTGGGGCTCGTGTAGAGGCGCGCAAGGGTGTGCTGGGGCTCGTGCAGAGGCGTGCAGAGGCGCGCAGGGGTCGCGTGCTGGGGATCGCGGCTGCTTGCGCGCTGCTCGCTCGCTGCTCGCGCGCTGCTCGCGCTGGTTCGCGCAGGGCTCGCGCGCTGCTCGCGCTGGGGTCGCGCGCTGCTCGCGCTGGGCTCGCGCGCTGCTCGCGCTGGGCTCGCGCGCTGCTCGCGCTGGCTCGCGCGCTGTTGTGCAAAGGAGAGGAGCTGCAGCGGCGCTCGTGCTGAGAGGAGCTGCAGCGGCTCGCTCGCGGGAGGGGGGAGCTGCAGCGGCTGTGGGTGGCGCTGGTGGTGACCGGCGGTAGTAGAATGTCTGGTAGGAGCAATTTGCTGGGAAGTTGGCAGTATAGTTGTTTCCTCAGTTTTAAGATGTGTTGGCATCTTCATTACGTTAGGATCTCTTTACGTTTATGCATTGGGAAATTCACAGAAAGAATTCAAAACACTAGATATGCATGAAAAAGAAAAACATTCACACGCTAGAACGCACACACGCATGCTTAAGAATATATATACTTACTGCTTGCCGTTGTCTTCTATGCTTGGGAAATGTTGACTGGTTTATACAAACGTATGTAGTAGGCTTTCACCACAAAAAAAAAGAAGAAAAAAACATTGGTGCCGTTCATGTATGGTACAATGACCAGTTATGCAAAGACATCGGATGCAATCACAAAAGAAGGAAGGGATTCTTTAAGGATGGGTTCGAGCCATATATGGACCCAGTGTAACAACCAAGAGGGTGTACAGCTGCAATGGTGTATGTGGTGGCCCTATCCCAGTCAGCAGGTTAGTTAGTAGGTGGTTAGAGATTGGTTAAAGCAGTTATGGGAAGGGAAGTATAAGTAGTGAATAGGAAAAGTGTAAAATGAGATTTTAAGAAATAAAGCTCAGCCTCTTGCTCCCTCTGTTTTTCTCTCTCTCTCTCTTTCTCTCTCTTCTCTCCCTCTTCCTTCCTTTCTCTATACTTCACTACCCTTCCTTCTGCTTTCCTCCTCCATATCTCTCGAATGTCCTTAAGTACTTGTTGAAAACTTACAGAAGATGACTGCAAGTCGACTTCCCTAGTCCTACCAAGTCGACTGATCACAAGGATTGTGACAAGTGGTATCAGAGCTGTGATTCTTGGCCTTAATTCAATTGTTATGGCAGAAGGAACTAGATGTAAAGCTACAGAAGAAAACAATAAGAAACAGGAGTTGCGTATGCAGGAGATTAATCAGGAAATACAAGCAGCAAACATGCAGTGGAAAGAGCAAATGGAGAAGCGAATGGAAGCATTCATGACGTGAGTGGAAGCATTCATGTCTCAAATGGACGCACAATTTAAGGCTTTAGCAAGAAAAATGTGCAAGGAAGTGGAAGAAGATTCAGATGTGATGTCACACCCCGAACTGGGATCGTGAGCAGCCGCCCCGTTATCCTGAATGCTGACTGTATTTTTACACAAAATCGGACAGAACCTCTCCATATTTCGGAGGTTTTCCAAGTGCAATTTACCCTGTATAAATCACAATCATCCTGTAATATGATCAAATGGCTATCCCGACTTCTCCAAAATCAACCAATCTCACAGTCAACATCTAGATAACGTAAGACTATAAAAATTTCCAACAACCTAGCCACAGACCTCTACTGCCATGCCCCCGTCAAAGGCATGGACAGCCGCCAGTCGCCCCTCCTGTGATTTAGAGGAGGCACCGAGCTATCCTAGAGGACACTTCTAAGACATGACACATTCTCAAGTACTTACACAATGAACTAAAAATGTCTCAATGCAATGTTATGCAATGACATGTCCATATTTATACAATCATCCCAGAATTATACAATGATTATCTATCGACCTCATAATACATATATATCACCAATACAATTGCTAACTCACGAAATTTCTGTGGAAATATATAATAACTCCTCAGATCCATATCAAATCTCCCAATGATATTGAGCGTCCTAAAAGCAACGCTCCTTGCCAAATATTATATCTAAAATAAGAAGGGAAATGAGGGGTGAGTACTCGGGGAAGAATACACGTGAGTGAGTGGGTCAATGCAATCGTCAAATATGAAGTGTGAAGTTGGAGTGTCAAAATATAAGTATACAAATCATATTTCAAATTATCATACTTTTCATTTCAACAATATATCATTTGACCGCATTATCAAGTCAAATATGCATCCAAAGCACTGTCATTAAAATCATAGAGCTGCCAGCTGAAAATGTCCTGGCAGAGGTCTACCGCGACCTATGACATGCGCATCGGGGGTGTTATATGCAGGTTTATTTAAAGTGCTCTCTACCCCGGCATTGGCGACGAACCTCGTCCAGGTGCTAGACTTGGAGAGGATATCCAAATCCAAATCCAAATCCAAATCCAAATCCTCCCCCTTTCGGGTACAACCTGGCTAGTACCGTGTCGATAATCAAATCATGACAACTCGTGGGATACCCCAGGCCTAGGCATATCCGGATGCCACCAAAGCGTCTCTCACGGTGTCCTTCATAGCTACGGAACAATACAATCCAAAGCTCTCGAGGTTAAAATCAATATCATATAAAAAATATGCCGAAATCAGGTTTACAAACCAAATGCAACATATAGCATAAAATGACACATTATACATTTCAACCACATGGATGCATAATTTCATAATTCAACACAGTTTTTGGACACTCAATCGGTTCACAAAAATCAATTTTAAAACCAGTCAAAACATTTCAACCATACGACAAATCATGCTCATTCATCAAAATGTTGTAACACAGAGTTTACATATTAAACAAAAGCATTGAAATAAATCACAATCACAGTATACGGGAGGGTGATCACTCCCTATTTTAAAAGTCAATTCGAATCTGACCGCTCGAGTCTCCAATGAGATTTTCCTAATTAATCATCACAATTCGATATCAAATAAGGGGCTAGTTATGGATTTTCAATTTTCTTTCCAACCAAAACTACCTAATTTGACAAAATTTATTCAAGAGTTAAAGAGATTTCCTTTCTCTAACCTAGGGTTCCTCGGATCTCCGATCTAGCTTTCGTTCGCCCGTCGGTTTGGTCTAAAACCTGAATGTTTCCAAATTCGAAACAATTGTGAGCAATTTAAGTCAAATTACTAAAGAAATTCGAAACCCTAGTGTGAAAATCGAAACTTTGAGTTATTTACCTTCGTAGAGGCTCACGAACTGTCATAGGCCGTCGCAGGCTAGTGGGCCGCGGGCTGGCGGGCTGATGGGCTGGTGGGTCTGGTGGGCCTGCTGGCCTGATGGGTCTGGCGGGCCTGGAGGACCTGCGGGTCGGTAGTGGGCCGCGAGCCGGACTGGTCCGCAGTGGCTAGGGCTCGTGCTCGCGAGCTGGATCGAGCGCTTGCGCAGTGGGTCGCCCGCTGGAGCGCTCGTGCTCGTGCTGAGGTTCGCTCGAGCAGTAGATCGCACTGTGCTCGTGTTGGGACGCGCTAGGCTCGCGCAGAGGGTCGCACTGGAGGGTGCGCTGCGCAGGGGGCTTGTGTAGAGGCACACAAGGGCGCGATGGCGCTCGTGCAGGAGCGTGCAGAGGCGCGCAAGGGCGTGCTAGCGCTTGCGCAGGAGCGTGCAGAGGAGCATAGGGGGTCGCGCGCTGCTCACGCTGGGCTCGCACGCTGGCTCCCGCTGGGCTCGCGCGCAGGTTGGGTCGCGTTCAGGCTCGCGCTAAGGGCCACGCAGTGCGCGCTCGCGCTCGGGAGAGCGCGCAGTCGCGTGAAGGAGAGCGCAGTGGCGCTCGTGCAGGGAGGAGCTACAGCGGCTTGCTCGCGGGAGGGAGGAGCTACAGCGGGAGTGGGTGGCGTGCGGTGATCTTCGCGGTGGAGGAACTAGGTGGTGGCTGCGCGGATCACGGTGGAGAGTGGCGACGCGAGAGAGAGAGTGAACAGCGGAGAGAGAGGGAAACTGAGAGGGAAGGGTAGAGATGGAGAGAAGAAGAAGAAGGTGGTGATGGTGGTGGTGGCGGTAGGTCACAGTGGAGGATGGCAGCGGAAAAGGGAGACGCGGCGGCAGGGAGATGAGGAGTCGGGGAGAGAGAAAGAGAAAGAGAAAGAGAGAGAGAGAGAGAGAGAGAGAGAGAGAGAGAGAGAGAGAAAGGAGAAAATTAGGGCTTTAAGCCCTAATTTAAAATTTATTTATTTATTTATTTATTTTTATTTTTTATTTATTTATTTTTTGTTTGGGTATTACATTTTCTAACCGCATAAAAATAAGTTTCGTTCTCGAGACTAAAAGAAATTACACAGAGAAAAGTTAGGGGTGCTGTCTTCTCATGGCTTCCTCAAGCTCTCAGGTCTGTTCCTCGACCTGGTCGCTCCTCCACAAAACTTTAACAAGAGTAACCTCTTTGCTCCGTAGCTTTCTGACCTGTCGATCCAGAATAGTCACGGGCTGAACAGGTAAGCTCAAGTCCTCTTGAAACTCAACTGGCGGAGCCTCTAAAATGTGTGAGTGATCTGGCTGATATTTCCTAAGTACTGAGATATGAAATATATCGTGAATACGCGATAGGTCCGCTGGCAGTTTCAATTTATATGCTACACTTCTGACCCTCTCAAGGATACGGAAGGACCCAATATACCTAGGGTTCAACTTCCCTCGCTGCCCAAATCGAATGACTCCCTTCAAGGGAGATATCTTTAAAAATACCATGTCTCTCACAGTAAACTTTAGAGGTCGCCACCTACGATCTGCATAAGATTTCTGTCTATTCTGAGCGGCTTTCATCCGCGTATGGATAATCCTCACTTTCTCCTTCGTCTCCTCTACCAGCTCAACATTGGTGAGTCGTCGCTCACCAACCTCATCCCAGAACAACGAGGTACGACACTTCCTCCCATACAATGCCTCGTAAGGTGGCATGCCAATGCTCGCCTGATAGCTATTATTATAGGCGAACTCCACTAACGGAAAATGTCGATTCCAACTCTCCAGAAAATCCATAACACATGCCCTAAGCATGTCTTATAAAGTCTGAATGGTCCTCTCTGACTGACCATCTGTCTGGGGATTATACGCTGTGCTGAAATTCAGTCTAGTACCCAAAGCCTCCTGCAAACTGGGCAAAAAACGGGATATAAATCTGGGGTCTCGATCTAATACTATCGACACTGGAACCCCATGCAATCTCACAATCGTATCAATATAGAGGCGTGCCAACGCCTCAAGCGAGTAATCACTCCTAATCGGGATGAAGTGTGCGGACTTAGTAAGTCAGTCAACTATCACCCAAATAGCATCATGCTGTGCCGAAGTCCGCGGTAACCCTACTACAAAATCATCGTGATATGCTCCCACTTCCACTCAGGAATGGAAAGGGGCTGCAAAGTGCCAGCTGAACGCTGGTACTCAGCCTTTATCTGCTGACATATAAGGCAATGAGCAATAAATTCTGCAATTTCTCATTTCAAACCCGACCACCAATAACTGTCTCTAATGGTGCGGTACATTTTAGTACTGTCGGGATGTAAAGTATAGGCAGATGAATGGGCCTCCTCAAGAATAGCCCTGCGAAGATCACTATCTGCTGGTACACATACCCGATCTTGAAAGACCAATAGTCTATCCTTGCGAACTCTAAAGTCATCAATATCACCTCTGCTGGCTTTCTCATCAATACCTCTGAGCTCTTCATCACTCTGCTGAAACTCTATGATACGGTCGAGCAAACTCGGCTGAACCTCAAATCTGGCTAGTATAGCTCCCTGATCATCACTAGCCAACCTGACTACCAAGCTCGGAATCCTAATAAACATGAGAGATAAGTATTCTCGGTAGTCTGAGAAGAGGAAGACGACTTCCGACTCAAGGCATCAGCCACTACATTAGCCTTGCCCGGATGATAGTTAATGATGAAGTCATAATCCTTTAACAGCTCTAACCATCTCCGCTGCCTCAAATTCAGCTCCCTCTGAGTGAACAGATACTTCAGACTCTTGTGATCAGTAAACACCCTGCATGTGACCCCATATAAATAGTGACACTATATCTTTAGTGCAAAGACTATGGCCGCCAACTCCAAATCGTGCGTAGGATAATTCACCTCATGCTTCTTTAGCTGTCGCGAAGCATAGGCGATAACTCTATCATCCTGCATCAATACACAGCCCAATCCTTGCCTGCTGGCGTCACTGTGCACCACATACTCTCGACCACTCGTGGGAAAGGCTAGAATCGGAGCGGACGTCAACCGCTGTTTGAGCTCCTGAAAGCTCACCTCACAACGGTCATCCCATACAAACTTGACACCCTTTCGCGTCAATCTACACAATGGAGCAGCTATCTGGGAAAACCCCTTAACAAATCTATGGTAATACCCGGCTAGACCAAGAGAACTCCTGATCTCAATCACTGTTTGCGACTGCTGTAGCCAAAATTCACACTCGGTGAACTTGGCATAGAGCTGTCTCTCACAAAGAGTCTGCAGAATCACCTTAAGGTGTTGAGCATGCTCATCATCACTCTGCGAGTAGACTAAGATATCATCAATAAAAACAATAACGAATTGGTCCAAATAATTGTGAAAAATTCGGTTCATCAAGTCCATGAATGCAACGGGGGCATTAGTCAGCCCAAACGGCATGACTAGAAATTCGTAGTGCCCGTATCGAGTGCGGAAAGATGTCTTTGGTAGGTCTTGACTCCTAATCCCCAACTGATGATATCCCGATCGAAAATCAATCTTTGAGAAAACTTGAGCACCTTGCAATTGATCAAATAAATCATCTATGCGAGACAGTGGATATTTGTTCTTCACAGTCACCCGATTAAGCTGCCTGTAATCCATACACAATCTCAGTGAGCCGTCCTTTTTTCTTTACAAACAGCACTGGAGCGCCCCAAGGGGACGTGCTAGGACGGATAAACCCCTTATCCAGCAACTCCTGCAGCTGGACCTTGAGCTCCCTCAGCTCAGCCGGCGCCATCCTGTATGGCGGCATAGAGATAGGGATAGTCCCCGAAGGTAAATTGATTTCAAAGTCAAACTCCCGAACCGGTGGTAATTCGGGTAGCTCGTCGGGAAAAATATCTGAAAGTCCTGTACCACTGGGACATCCTCCGGTCTCGGTCCCTGAGCAGTGGTGTCAATGATATGAGCCAGGTAAGCCGCACATTCGTGGCGAATCATGCGTCTGGCCTCCAAAACTGAAATGACACAGCGGGGTAAAACCCGCCTCTCGCCCTCAAAAATCAACACTGGCTGATCAGGTATTCGAAACTCCACCTGTTTCTTAAAACAGTCAACTGAAGCCCGATACATATGTAGTCAATCCATCCCCAAGATGGCATCAAAATCAGTCATAGCGAGGGGGATTAGATCTGCCTTCAGCACTGTATCTCCAACTTTGACCTCACATTCTCTATACACTGTGCCGCGCACAATCTGTTCACCCAGAAGAGTGATGACCAATAGCTCCTCGTCCAACGGTGAGAGCGGCCTGTCAGAATGTTAGAAGAATTGATTACTCACATACGAATAGTTAGACCCGTGTCAATAAGAATACGAGCATTTATTCCAAAAATAGGTAGAGTACCTATCATTGAACAAAATGCACATAAATTTAGAATAATTTCAAACTTGATATGTATATATATATGTCAAAATAGTTGAGTCTTTAAAGCTTTTACAACTTCAGTGTACAAAGATGTCAGAGTAATATCATGTCGACAAAAGGGAACACAACGTAAAACAACTATACGACTGATACAATGCTGACATCCTCAAAAGAAGTGAAAATACGAATATAGATCCTATTCCACAGGATCAGAAGGAGGAGTACCCATGATAATATTGGGGATCGCCTGGGCGTCCTCTTGCGTCATGGCATAAACCCGGGTCTGAGCCCTAGACTGCTGTCGTGCCTGAATCTGTACTGTGTTACTCCCGGTGGTCACCCTGGGAGTAGAAGCTACTGGTCGTGCAGGCTGCCCTTGCTGTCCTATACGAGGAGTACTAGTGTGGCTCAGTGAACTCTGTCCTCCGAGTCCTAACTCAGGGCAAGAACTCCTAATATGCCCCGACTTCCCACAGTGGAAGCAAGTGACCGTCACTGAACAATCTCTTATCGGATGGGACCTATTGTACCTGCGGCAATAAGGATGCCGCTGAGCAGTACACTGTGTAGGGTGAGTCAGAGCTGGCTGTCTAAACCCCTGGAAGTACTGTCCCAGTCCCAGCTTAGGAAATCCAGATCCTAATCTGCCTCCGTACGAACTGGATCCCCTGCCCCTCTTGGAGTTCTGCACAAAATGAGACTTCTCTTTCTTTCTTTTCTGCTCTCTGCTCTCCTTCTGCCTAGTCTCTGCGCGGACCAAAGCCTCCGCGCGGTGAGTAGAGTCTATCACCTCGGCCAGTGTAAACTGCGGAGTAACAGTCATATACTTCTTTATGTTGAGACTAAAACTGTCCTCAAATTTGAAGCGCAAATACTGAGGTATGGCCAGATCCGGTACAAATGTGGCAAGTCTCCGCATATTTGCCTCGTACTCCGAGACAGATCTGGACCCCTGTGTAAGCCGTCCCAACTCTGACCTCATCCGGTCCTGCTAGTAGAGTGGGAAAAATCTGCGGTCAAACTCCCGAAGGAAGTCGTCCCACCGCAGTGGCGCTGTCGCCTCATCAGTGAGGGTCTCCCACCATGAGAGGGCCTCTCCCTCTAATAATCGCTCTGCTACTTTTAGGCAGAGCTCCTCCCCAATCCCCAGATCGGTCAGAATCCTGCGGGTGCGGTTGATCCAATGCTTGGCTGCCACAACATCACCAAGCCCTACAAAATCTGTGCACCCTAGTTGACGGGCCTCCTTAACCAACTGAGTCAACTCATGTACCCGTCTAAGAATAGCCGATGTAGTTTTGCTCGACTCGGACAAAGTAGAATGACCGGCCATCGCCGGTCAAACCGGCGCCGTAGGAATTGACGCTGCTGCAGGTGCAGGCGCCGCTGTAGGAGGTGGTGGGGGCGGAATCTGGACCCCATGCGAAGCGTACCACTCGTACACCTGCCGAAAGGCATCGAGTATGGGTACAGAAGTCTCAGCCTGAGCAGTTTGCTGAGTAGGTGCCGGTGGTGGCACGCGAGTCGAGGTATGATCCTCCTGCTTGTCTAAGTCCTCTGGTACTCGTGGGGTCTCGGATGCCCGAGGTGTATCTCGCACTAACAGACCCTCGAGTGATGCGAATCTAGCACCTCTCCTACCACGTCTAGGTGGCATAATTTTGCAAGAGAATGATTCTTATTAAGTATCATAAAAAAAAATAGGCACGGTTCAAGAATTTTGGACTAATCATAGCATGGCTACCCTCACAAAAGAATGAAATTCTTAGTTCAATAGGAGAAGAATATAGCATATTAGGTTAGATACAACTGTATCTAACCCTCTAAAATAGATGAACTCATATACCTATGACCATGCACTGGGATTTCATGACTGTATGAGACTCTCATGCATTGAGGACTTTAAACACAACACACTTGGGAATGTTTTCAAGACTCTCTTCTTACATAGCTCTCAACTTAGAAGGCTCTATACCAATCCAGCTGTCACGCCCCGAACCGGGATCGTGAGCAGCCGCCCGTTATCCTGAATGCCGGCTGTATTTTTACAGAAAATCGGGCAGAATCTCTCCATATTTCGAAGGTTTACCAAGTATAATTTACCCTGTATAAATCACAATCATCCTGTAATATTATCAAATGGTCATCTCGGCCTCTCCAAAATCAACCAATCTCACAGCCAACATCCAGATAACGCAAGGCTATAAAAATTTCCAACAACCTAACCACAGACCTCTACTGCCATGCCCCCGTCAAAGGTATGGATAGCCGCCAGTCACCCCTCCTGTGATTTAGAGGAGGCATCGAGCGATCATAGAGGACACTTCTAAGACATGACACATTCCCAAGTACTTACACAATGAACCAGAAATGCCTAAATGCAATGTTATGCAATGACGTGTCCATATTTATACAGTCATCCGAGAATTATACAATGGTCGTCTATCGACCTCATAATACATATACATCACCAATACAATTGCTAACTCACGAAATTTCAGCAGAAATATATAATAACTCCTCAAATCCGGATCAAATCTCCCAATGATACTGAGCGTCCTAAAAGCAACGCTCCTTGCCAAATACTATCTCTGAAACAAGAAGGGAAATAAGGGGTGAGTACTCGGGGAAGAATACTCAGTGAGTGAGTGGGTCAATACAATCGTCAAATATGAAATATGAAGCTGGAGTGTCAAAACATAAGTATACAAATCATATTTCAAATTATCATGCTTTTCAATTTAACAATATGTCATTTGCACGCATTATCAAGTCAAATATGCATCCAAAGCACTGTCATTAAAATCATAGAGCTGCCAGCCGAAAATGTCCTAGCAGAGGTCTACCGCGACCTATGACAGGCGCACCGAGGGTGTTATATGTAGGTTTATTTAAAGTGCTCTCTACCCCGGCGTTGGTGACGAACCTCGTCCAGGTGCTAGACTTGGAGAGGATATCCAAATCCAAATCCAAATCCAAATCCTCCCCCTTTCGGGTTCAACCTGGCTAGTACCATGTCGATAATCAAATCACGACAACTCGTGGAATACCCCAGACCTAGGCATATCCGGACGCCACCAAAGCGTCTCTCACGGTGTCCTTCGTAGCTACGGAACAATACAATCCAAAGCACTCGAGGCTAAAATCAATATCATATAAAAAATGTGCTGAAATCAGGTTTACAAACCAAATGCAACATATAGCATAAAATGGCACAATATACATTTCAACCACATGGATACATAATTTTATAATTCAAAACAGTTTTTGGACACTCCATCGGTTCACAAAAATCAATTTTAAAACCAGTCAAAACATTTCAAGCATACGACAAATTATGCTCATTCATCAAAATGTTGTAACACAGAATTTACATATTAAACAAAAGCATTGAAATAAATCACACTCACAGTATACGGGAGGGTGATCACTTCCTATTTTAAAAGCCAATTCGAATCTGATTGCTCGAGTCTCCAATGAGATTTTCCTAATTAATTATCACAATTCGATATCAAATAAGGGCCTAGTTATGGATCTTCAATTTTTTTTCCAACCAAAACTACCTAATTTGACAAAATTTATTCAAGAGTTAAAGAGATTTCCTTTCTCTAACCTAGGGTTCCTCGGATCTCGGATCTAGCTTTCGTTCACCCGTCGGTTTGGTCTAAAACCTAAATGTTTCCAAATTCGAAACAATTGTGAGCAATTTAAGTCCAATTACTAAAGAAATTCAAAATCCTAGTGCGAAAATCGAAACTTTGAGTCATTTACCTTCGCAGAGGCTCACGGACTGTCACGGGCCGTCGCGGGCTCGTGGGCCGTGGGCTGGCGGGCTGATTGGCTGGCGGGCCTGGGGGGCCTGATAGGTCTGGCGGACTTGGAGGACCTGCGGGTCGGCAGTGGGCCGCGGGCCCGACTGGTCCGCAGTGGCTAGGGCTCGCGCTCGAGAGCTGGATCGAGCGCTCGCGCAGTGGGTCACACGCTGGAGTGCTCGCCTTCATGCTGGGGTGCGCTCGAGTAGTGGATCGCGTGCTGAAACGCGTTGTGCTCATGCTGGGGCGCGCTAGGCTCGCGCAGAGGTGCACAAGGGCGCGCTGGCGCTCGTGCAGGAGTGTGCAGAGGCGCGCAGGGGCGCGCTAGCGCTCGCGCAGGAGCGTGCAGAGGCGCGTAGGGGGTCGCTCACTGCTCGTGCTGGGCTCGCGCGCTGGCTCCCGCTAGGCTCGCGCGCAGGCTGGGTCGCGTTCAAGGAGGAGAGAGCAGTGGCGCTCGTGCAGGGAGGAGCTGCAGCGGCTCGCTCGCGGGAAGGAAGAGTTGCAGCGGCTCGCTCGCGGGAAGGAAGAGTTGCAGCGGCTCGCTCGCGGGAAGGAGGAGCTGCAGCGGCTATGGGTGGCGCGGGGCGATCTTCGCGGCGGAGGAACTGGGTGGTGGCTGCGCGGATTGTGGTGGAGAGTGGCGATCGCGAGAGAGAGGGAAACTGAGAGGGAAGGGTAGAGATGGAGAGAAGAAGAAGAAGGTGGTGATGGTGGTGGTGGCGGTAGGTCACGGCGGAGGATGGCAGCGGAAGAGGGAGACACGGCGTCGGGGAGATGAGGAGTCAGGGAGGGAGAAAGAGAGAGAGAGAGAGAGAGAGAGAGAGAGAGAGAGAGAGAGAGAACGGAGAAAATTAGAGCTTTAAGCCCTAATTTAAAATTTATTTATTTATTTATTTATTTATTTATTTTATTTTTATTATTTATTTATTTATTTATTTTTTGTTTGGGTATTACATGTGAATAGAGGTTCACTACCATCACTATTGCCTACACTAGTGGGAAGTAGAAGAAAGAATGATGCAGAGTCTGCAAAGAAGGAAAATACTTCAAAGTCCTAAGTTCCTAATCCTCCAAAGATTTGAATTACCTACATTTGCAGGTGAGGATCCACGAAGTTGGTTAAGAAAATGGAACAAATTTTTTATGATATATCATATTCGTCACCATCTTTGGATGGAAACAATTGAGTTTTATTTGGAGGACAAGGCTGATATTTGGTACCAAGGCTTGAAAATGGCCAATGGAATGGTGGAATGGGATGAGTTTTCAATCAAAGATTTGATAAGAAAGGAATGCAAGATGAAGTAAAGGAATTTAATAAGCTGTAGCAATCAAATTCAGTGGTGGAATATCAGGAGAAATTTGAAGAATTATGGTCATTGATGTTACTCCAAAATCCTAACCTGCCAGAGTCTTACTTTGTGTCCAGCTTCATCAGTGGACTCAAAGAGGAAATTAAGCCAATGATGAGGTTAATGAGTCCTACTACACTGCTGCAGGCATTTGAGGTGGCTATCCTATAAGAGCAATCTTTAGAGATGATCCGAAAAGGTAAGGGAATTACTTATGGAAGCAAAGGGGGAATGATAAATGACAAAAGTAGAGGCAGGGAAATTGGATCAAATATGGCTACCAATAGACCTACGACAGTATTTCAAAGAAATTATAACCAAAATGCTATAGAGGGGAGCATGACTCAGAAGATAACTCCACAGGAGATTCAATATCGAAGAAATAACCACTTATATTATAAGTGTGGAGAGAAATACAGTCCAGAACATCAATGTAAACTTAAAGGACTAAACCTGATTCTGATATAAGAGGAACAAGAACCTGTTGAAGTTGAACAGGAAGAGATGACTGAAACTGAAGGTAAGGCTCTAGTCCTTTCTCTCTGTACATTGTCTAATTCTCTAGCAAAAAACACCATAGCTCTTCAGGGACAGTTGAATGAGACTGCCATAACCATTCTGGTAGATACGGGTAGCTCAAATAGTTTCTTAAACCATAGAGTTGTGCAAAAATTGCAACTGGTGGCTGAAGAATCAATAGTCACGCGTACTGTTATAGCTGATGGAAGAATAATCTCTAGTCATTATGAAGTAAAGAATGTTAAATGACAAATACAGAATTATATATTTTCATTCAACTTAGGAGTCATGGAGTTAGGGAATTGGGACATGATTCTAGGGGTGGATTGGATGTATTGTTTCAGCCCCATAACTTTTGACTTCAAACAACTACAAGTGAAGTTTTACAGAGGAAAAGAAGAAGTAATTTTGGAAGGAGGTGTGCAGCATCCTAGAATACAGCTTGTCAGAGGAAAAGATACTAAAGTTTTCAGGCAGCAGCAACTGCAGACATGTGCTACTATTGTTGTTAATGAGGAGAAGAACCAAGGGGAAATTCCTGCAGAAATATCAGAGCTGTTTTAAACAATTTGAGGATATTTTTAGCGTACCTACTTCCTTACCTCCCCCGAGAAGTCATGACCATCTTAAAACCTTGAAACCTCAATCCCAGCCTTTCAAACTCAAACCTTATAGATACCCCTACTCTCAAAAGACTGAAATTGAGAAACAAGTGCAAGACATGTTGAGTAATGGCATTGTGAGGCATAGGAAGAGTCCCTTTGCTTCACCTGTCTTGTTAGTAAAAAAGAAGGACAATATTTGGAGATTATGTACGGATTATAGGCAGCTAAACACCCAGACAGTTAAGGATAAGTATCCTATTCCCAATATTGATGAATTGCTAAATGAGTTGCATGGATCTAAAGTGTTCTCCAAGATTGATCTACGATCCGGATATCATCAAATAAGGATCAAACCACAAGATATTCCTAAGACAGCATTTCATACTTACCATGGGCACTTTGAGTTTTTAGTTATGCCATTTGGATTGACCAATACATTGGCTACATTTCAGTCCTTAATGAATCATATCTTTATGGCCTATCTCAGGAAGTTTGTTCTGGTATTTTTTGATGATATCCTCATATATAGTGCTGATTTGTTAGCTCATGTACAGTATCTGGGAATAGTGCTGTCATTGCTTAAACAACATTAGTTGTTTGCTAAACTTTCCAAGTGCAATTTTGCACAAGGACAAGTGGAATATTTAGGTCATGTTGTCATGGGTGAAGAAGTGAAGATGGAAGACCATAAAACTCAGTGCATAGTTACATGGCCAACTCCAGATTCTGTCAGAGCATTGAGAGGCTTCTTGGGTTTAACTGGGTATTACAGGAGATTTGTGAAGCACTATGGTCTCATTGCAAGGCCTTTAAATGACTTGCTGAAGAAAAACAGTTTCAAATGGAATGAAGAGGCTGAAGTAGCATTTCAGAAGCTCAAGAAGGCCATGATTTCTGCTCCCATGATGAGATTACTAGATTTCTCTAAGTCTTTTGTATTGAGACAGACACATGCTCACAAGGGTGGGGGACTGTTCTGATGCAAGAAGGGCAACCTATTGCATATTTGAGTAAGGCCTTGGGTCCTAAGAGCAGGGGACTATCTGTATATGAAAAGGAGTTGATGGCTGTGGTAATGGCAGTAACCAAGTGGAGATATTACTTGTTGGGATATCATTTCATCATAAAGACGGATCACCAAAATCTTAAGTATTTGTTGGAACAAAGACTGACCAGCCCATTGCAGCACAAATGCCTTACTAAATTGCTAGGCTATGACTATGAAATACAATATAAAAGAGGAGTGGAAAACAAAGTGGCTGATGTTCTTTCTAGGAGAGAAATGAATGAGGATGGAAATTTAATAGAGCAGGAAGTGATTGCCATTTCCATAGTACAGCCTAAGTGGATGGAAGAAGTAATGCAAAGTTATGAGGGAGATGAAGTGTGTCATAATAGCTCAGCTGATACTACAGCCAGGGAGCAGGTCTGATATGTAGTATAGGGATGGAGTTCTAAGATGCAATCACAAGATTTATGTGGCAAGTGGATCTCAATTGAGGAAGAAGATATTACAATTCATGCATAGCTCAGCAGTAGGAGGGCATTCTGGCCAACAAGGTACACTTAGGAGAATTAAGTCCACATTCTTTTGACCATCTCTCAAGGCTGCTGTCATCCAATATGTGAGGGAGTGTGATGTTTGTCAGAAGAATAAATATGAAAATGTGGCTTATCCTGGGTTATTGCAGCCACTTCCTATACCAGTCCAAGCTTGGTCTCAAATCACTATGGATTTCATTGAAGGACTACCTGATTCACAAGGTCATGACACTGTATTGGTGGTGGTTGACAGACTAATGAAATTTGCCCACTTTTTAGCAATGCAGCATCCTTATTTTGCTATAACTGTTGCGAAGATATTTGTGGATCAAGTCTTTAAATTGCATGGTCTACCAGATGCAATAATATCTGACAGGGATAAAGTCTTCACGAGCTTGTTCTGGCAGAAGTTATTCAGGATGGTGGGAACTCAAATCCAGCTAAGCACTGCATATCATCCTCAAACGGATGGTCAGAGTGAGAGATTAAACCAATGTTTGGAATGTTACCTGTGATGCATGACTGCAGATAGACCTGTCCTCTGGTTTCAATGGTTGAGTTTGGCACAGTGGCGGTATAATACCAACTTTCATACAAGCATTCAGATGACTCCTTTTGAAACTCTTTATGGTTATCAGCCAAGACATATACCTGTGGGACCTTACTGGGATTCTATGACACCAACAACCACCAATTTTATCAGAAATAGACAATCTATGTTGCAGATCTTACATGATCACTTAACCAAAGCTCAAAACAGGATAAAAACTTATGCAGATCTTCATCGAACAGAAAGGGAATTCAGTGTAGGAGACTTGGTCTACCTATGATTGCAGCCTTATAGACAGTAGAGTGTTGAAGTACGTAGGCAACTGAAACTTTCTTCCAAATTTTATGATCCATTTCCGGTGATGGCTAAAGTAGGGAAGGTGGCTTATAGACTACAGTTGCCTCAAGGCTCTAAGATACACCCAGTTTTTCATGTGTCCTTGCTCAAATGGAAATTGGGTTCTTCGCAGATAGCCATGCCTGCATTGCCTCTGTTGGGATCAAACAAACAAGCTCTGGTGGAACCTGAGTCCGTTTTGAAGAGACGAGTCATTATGAGGAATAATAGACCTGTAATTCAAGTCTTGATCAGATGGGTTAACTGGAGCCCTAAAGAGGCAAGGTAGGAAGATAGAGATTTCATCCACGTTCAGTTTCCATTATTTACTTCTTGAGGGCAAGAAAATTTTTAAAAGGGGGGAAATTTGTAACAACCAGGAGGGTGTACAGCTGCAATGATGTATGTGGTGGCCCTATCCCAGTCAGTAGGTTAGTAGGTGGTTAGAGATTGGTTAGAACAGTTATGGGAAGGGAAGTATAAGTAGTGAATAGGAAAAGTGTAAAATGAGATTTGAAGAAATAAAGCTCAACCTCTTGTTCCCTCTGTTTTTCTCTCTCTCTCTTACTCTCTCTTCTCTCTCTCTTCCTTCCTTTCTCTATACTTCACTACCCTTCCTTCTGCTTTCCTCTCCATATCTCTTGAATGTCCTTAAGCAGTTGTTGAAAACTTACAGAAGATGACTGCAAGTCGACTTCCCTAGTCCTACCAAGTCGACTGATCACAAGGATTGTGACACCTAGAGATTATGCAAGACTAGCTACCCCCTAAAATTAGTTGCAGTTACTATAAATGGTGCACCCTTGGTAACAAACGAGATTCTAAGTTTAATTTTACTTAAAAATATTATATATTAAAATCAAATCAATTATTAAAAAATATTATATATCATAATAAATCAACAGTTGATTTGATTTTTAAAATATTTAATTTTTTATTTTTACATTTCTATAATTATAATAATGAGTTTTTTTATATAAAATAAATCTGTTGTAATATTTTATTTGATATAATGAATCATTAGACTTTTATATTTTTATGTTAACATTTATCTACTAAATTTGATGCCTGGATTAATGGAGGAATAGCTAATTATTTATTCTAAAAGCATGTTCGTGGGGTCTAACGTATTTCATTTTTCTTTTCTTCTCAAAATGATATGAAATGACTCTCCAAGACTTTCTAAAAGCCCCACACTCTCTCAATCTTTACGTCATATTAAGGGATTTTTCTTGACCGGAAAAATGCTATTTTCTAGTTCCATCATTAAAAAAGAAGGAAGAAAAAAAACCTTAGCACATTGTCATCAGTTTATCGTCGTAGGTATGATCAATTTTGTGTGGTATATGTCAGGCTGCCCCTCACAGTACATGAAGCAGAAGAGAATAATAAGTGAGACTCACTCGCAACTCAATAAAAAATTAACATTATTTAACATCCAAGTTGCACCCAAAATAACATTTCAGACACACCATGTACAAATATGACCAAGTTTCTTTTTGTTTTTTTCCACAAAAATATGACCAAGTTTTAATCTATTATCCGGTTAAATTTGGATAAATTCATTAGCAGTCCATCGAAAGGGCACTCAAAAACCAAACTCCCTTTTATTTTTGAAATTTTTTTATAATTTTAAAGAGTATTGATATTTAAAAATTTAAATTGAAACATATCATTTTTCACGACACAAAATAGTAAAATAATCGATTTCTAATTATTAAATGACGATCTAAATATCACATTTCTCGATATCTCAGGCACTGAAACAATTTTGTCCCTCTTAAAAATTCAGTCTAATTTGAATCAAATTTAGTTAGATTTAACATGATCCGAGGATATCGATAATTTAGATTAAAAAAAAACTATTTTATCTAGATTTCATTTCTCAAAATAATTTTTTGCTCACTTCTGCAGAAAAACCCGTGAATATGCTGTGCTCTTGCGACAATCTCCTGCCATGTGCAAGATCTCGATTGGCACAGCCTTTTGTATTAGTCCTTCTCGGGGGGAGCAAGTGAAGCTGACGCTCCTCGTGCGTTTGCTTGCTTCGGCATGTTCGTCTTTATGCATGTAGAGCGATAACACCCCTTGACAGCTCAACAACACCCCATTCCCATTCTTCCTGCTCCATCCTCCACCGCCACCTCCACCATCATGCACATATCAGGAGGATTTGCCAGGCAGCCTGTATGGCTATTCCAGGCGGTCTCTGAATGTCTTCGATATCTCCCACTGCATGTACGTGCGTCACTTGAAGGACTTGGCGAGAGAGACTGATGTTAAGTAGCCACAGCAGTAATTGAATGAAAGATGATTCTCTCTTGGGCATAAAAAAATACCGATGTCAGAGGAGTTGATCACCCTTTGGGGCGGCATTGGTTTCTTTTCATTTGAGAGGCCTTTGATGCCATTGAAAAGCTCCATTGCTTTCATGTTCACGCTCACTCCCAACTAGATACGCCGTTATTAATATTGAAGGAAGGACATTGATATTAAACCAATAGATGGCAATGATGTTGGTACATGTAGAGATGAGTCCCTTAATTATGGGCCTGACATTAGATATATCTAAATAGAAAATCATATTCATATAGCCAATCTCAGCTAATTTGAAAAAAAAAATACTGCCTAAATTTAGTAACCCAATTGATAATTATGTTGTAACAATTTTTATACAATCAAAATTGAGGGATGAAAAGTCTTTTTTTTTTTCATTTTTATCAAGAGCAAATTTATCATTAATTTGATTTTCGAAGCGAAGTTATTAGAACATGCGCCAAAGAAAATGATTGTCTAGTTTCCAACATGACAATGAAGTTGAGTAGAAGATGACTGCAGTGCACTTCTTTAATGTTCATTGAGTTGATCAAATGGATCTCAAAATAAATAATCAATAAAAGCAACCATATGCTTCGCATTTGGGTCCCAGGTCAGGGGAATGGGAACCCCACCTAGTAGTTAGTTGTCCATGACACCAGACAAAACTTTTAGAATCTGAAGTCTCCCAGTTCAAAAGTTCTCCTTTTTCCTTGTTTTCTTCTTCATTTAATATAATTTCTTTTAATGTTTTTTAAATTTGGTCTGGCTATAATTGATTGCTGGCATATAGTTCATCCTCGCATTACCAACTAGCAATAGTTGTATATCCGCAGGGTCTTTGTGGTCTATTACAACTAATTTGTCAAAGGAAAGAATATAGTGGTGCTTCTGCAAGTTCATTGTGAACACAGAAGAAAGAATTCTTCAAGGAGTTATTTGAGCCGTTTAGGGCCCAAGACATTATGCTAGACACGGTACTTCAGCCTAATGGCTACTTAATATATTGGATCAAACTTAAGCCCCTTGTTTCAATTTAAACCCTACTACTTTAATTATCCTAGGGTCATAGATCACGATATGTTAAAAGAACCTATGGTATTCAGCTACCGAATCCAAGAACTCATCAAATCCCAAATCTCCACTGAACATAAAAATATCAACCTTTAAAGAAAAATCACGAACTTCATTAGAGATTTTGTCGTTCTTGCCTCAATCTTCTTCATCACATGGACTTCCTCCATCAAACTTAGGAGTTTTATGACCAAAGGTGACTCTGGCACGTCACTCCACTTTATATCCAAATTTTGATTTACCATGAGGGCTCCAACCAGGTCCTTCTCTTTACGAAGATATCATCAACTTTCCACTCCATCTCTATAAATTGTTCAATTTCATCGAGTTTCAACAAAGCCCATAATCTCCGATCAATGTTGTGAGGAAGGGTGCTTCCTTCAGCTTCAATAGATTCTTTGCGATTATCCATCACTCCAAAAAATACCTGCTTTAATACCAATTAATGCAGTGAGTTGCATAATTGAATTTATTAGACATAAATTTTAAGGCTTAAAGTGCTAATGCAAGGATTTGATAAAAAGAATAAAGTTCTATTGAAGAAAATAATTGTCAAAGTCTTCTGGCATCATGAGAAACAATAGCTTAAATAGATCTGTGAATCATAAGAAACAGATATGCACACATTGGAAAATAAAAAGAGAGAAATAATGAAACTCATTTGTCCCCCACCTTCCGTGCATTTCTGTGCATCGTCATAGCGGTGTGGGTACTACCACAGCGGTCTCCTTTGGCTGCCGGTGCTGCCAAGTTTTTGGGAGTATTGTGATGAGTATTGCCATGGCAACTCTCATAGCAACACGCTCATATATTAGATTACCCTCTTAGTTGGAAGCTTCCACTGCAGTGGTCTATAGGGAAAAAGCACGATGGAGTCTGTCATGCCACGACCCTTGAGTCGAGTACGCAACAACCGCCGCATTATCTCGGCATACGGATAGCATCTTCCCATATATCGGAACAACACAAGGCATTTCACATGTTCAACCTATTTTAAAAACAACTCAACAGCATACAAATGACAATCCCGATCCATTTTATTACAACAGGCATGTAGGAGACCATTTCAGCCAATCAAAATCAAATACATGCATATGGTCATCTCGGCCGATCAAAAAAATATTAATAAAATTTTTTTAAACTTCAAATGTCTTAAAATTCACAAGTAAAGTCCAAATATTCCAATAAAACAATAAATTTTTCAAAAGCAAAGTTTTAAATAAAATGAAACAAATTCCACAACAACCAAGTATGAATTCTATCAATACTTGCCCCAAGTGATAGGACAAGTATCAATCAAATCCAAATCAAAAGAATAGTATAATTATTTCCTTCCATGGGTCATACTACATCAATCCAAAAATAAAACTTATACCATCAATACCTATATAATTTTAGCAAAATAATGTCTTCCACTGATTCCAAATCGATGTCTCCCCACCTAAATTTCCTCTGAAAAATGTGAGAGAGGGGTGAGTATTGGGAATATTCAGTGAGTGAAATACAATGGTGTTGTGACAATAAATGAGAGGTGAAAGTGAGGAGCTCAAAGTATAACTTATAAACAACATTATATATATAAGAAAATGATTTCAATAAATCAGAATAATTCAACAAATATATATCCTTTTAATTCATATTTCTCGAAAATCATGGGATCCTTTTATGAAAACACTCTTGTACCAAGTTTGGCCGAATCCGAACGAAAGCCCGCCAAGGGGTTTTCATTCCATATATCTCAAAATACCAAAACCCCCTTCTTTGGCGTTGAATCGTTTCTCACTGGGATGCATTCAGATATAGCTCGACATACAGTAAAGGGAGTCACGTCTATCTCCCTCGCTAATTTAATCTAACTCCCAACCACGTCACCCCATCGGATTGCTCCATGGAGGGAATGACAATAGCCATTAATCTTATGCACTGTTCATTCGTAAATATCTAATTTACAATTCATGTGCCAAAATTTCAACAAAATAATTTCTAAATCGTACCATAACATTCATAATTCAAATATTCCACAATATATGACACACATTCATTTATAAACTCAATGGATGCATTCGCAATTCAAATTGTCATTTCAAACATCTCAAAATCACAAAACAATTCATATAAATCATGTAAAAATCATTCAAAATCATTTATAAAGAATTTTAAATAATTTACTCATTTAGAATCACAATGAACCATTCATTCATCTCTTGAGAGGGTAATCACTCCCAAATTTACAATTAATCCCAAGACAATCTCTTCTTGGACTCCAATTGATTTACCCTAAGACAATATACGTGAATTGAATATTAAATCATGTCCATTTCTAAGGTTCGTAAGCTCTTCCAAACACAGCACAACCCTAATTTGTCCAATCCATGGTTCTATGTTTTCAATCTATCATTTACATATTATTAGCACTTACATTCAATCTTCATTCACAAATTTTCCCAAATTTCTTCTCATTTTCAAACCCTAGTTTCATCTCTCCAATGAATTCTTCAAATCTCAATAATAACCTTAAATCCACAAATGGGAAAACTAAATCCAAATTTAGAAAGAAGAAATTACCTTAATTTTGGGGTTGGATTGAGATTTGAGCGTTGGGTTTCAAAAACCCTAACTTTTCCCTTCTTCGAGCAAACCCTAGGCTTCTTTCCCCAAATTTATCTCAATCCAAGTGTTGGATTGAGGATTTGGAAGTTTTATAGTGTGGGTTTAAGGGAAATGTAGTTGATTTTGTGAGATATTGAGAGAGGTGAACGAGAAAGATGAGAGACTTCGAGAGAAGACAAAGACTTCGAAAGAGTAGAAATGAAAAATAAGGCTTGTTCAAGCCTTTTATATTATATGAGGCGAAATCTCCAATTTATCCCTCTTTATTTTTAAGATTCATTCACATTTGGTTGTCTATTTTTGTCATTTCGCAACATTTCACCCTCGTGAGTCAACCTGCAATACAACACAAGTCATCTTATGTGACTCAGGTCTTCAGAGACCAAGTCGGCTTGTTTTCTGACAAGTAGCCTTACTTCTTGTTTTATCGAACCCTCAAGTCATCTCAAAATTGGTTCAAGGCGACCCATTTCCTTTATTTTGTAACCCACATATCGCCTTGCTTCTTTGGCGAGTCGCCTCGCTTAACTGTAGACATATTTTTCTGAGACTTGAGTATGGCAGGTCGGTTTGTGCGAGCGACAAGTTGCTTTACCAAACCCAAGGCCAATAGCACAAGTCGTCCTATCTTTGAGATAATGCGACTTGTTTATATGCAGACTCAAAAATTCTGAGACTCAAACTCCTCAGGTCGCCTTGGCAACTCCTCAGGTCGTCTTGATGGAATTTCTTGAGTCCTAGGTCGCCTTATCATGTCATGGAAGGTGACTCATTAACTCCAAGGCTCAGAAGCCCTTCTCTGCACACATACAAGGCTCCTCTCCTGCACTCATAAGGTACCTCACCCTTGTACAAGCCAACCCAAATTTCCACAAGTCCCCTTTCCTCTCACAAGCTCCATATCCACAAGTCAAGTTATCCAACCAAAAAGCCCCTTGTCACTTATAAATGGAAGAAATCCCTCGTCCTTTGTCTCCAAGGAAGTTTAAACCCATGACTTCAAGTTTTCAAAAAGTCATTACACCACCAAGCTATTTGATACCTTATGATTTATACATAAAAACAAATTGAGACGTCCAATACTTGGTAATTATAGGAAATAATAAATTGAAAAATTCAAATATTGAATTTTCAATTGTTTCATTCCATGTCCAAAAGATCTATTACAACTCCGATTCTTCTCTACATTTTACAATAACTTAAATAAAACTTTCTAACACCTAATTTTTTGGTGTTACAGAGTCTGAAATAAAACTGCGAAGATAGCTTGAAAGCTCATTGCAACGTCACTTTTCCTAAAACCTAATTTGGCCCCACCACTTGGTTGGTTTTTCAAATAGTCTCTATTATAAAATGAAATCCAATATTTAATTTTTTTTATACCAACAAAATCAAACTACCAGCACTCACCAGAAAAAGGATAGAATTGTATCACTTATAGAATATTTTCTCCATCAAATATTGCATAAAAGTGTTTGGAGAGAGAGAAAAATGTTATGCATGGTGTATTTGGTTTCTGAAACAAAACATTCTTTTTATAGAGAGATTATGTTTATTTCCGTTGGAGGTGTGGGTTTAGGCTCCATAGATACTTGCTTCACTGGCCCGAGTGTGAAGTTGATTTTAAGAGATGCCCTGAACCTTTGTGAGAGATTAAACTTGCAAATATCGTCAAAAGATACTTTGACTAGGAAGACTCTGATATTCAAATCAGAAAAAGCAATTTTTAGAGAATGAGAAATAGACCAAAAGAATTCAGTGTTAACCTAGTGCTGTCTTTGTGTGTCTTTGTGTAGAGTTTTTTGAACATACCTAGTGGGGTTGCCCTTGCATAATATATATATTGTGCTTGTATAACAAGTCTCCTACTCCTTTAAAGGTATAGAAACTCTAGTTTTCTTGTTAAGAGATCGTATGAAATCTTCCAAAATTGCAGGAATAATGAATCTATTTGTCGATTGTGAGTCCCTTGAATCGGGAAAGATTTTAATTACTGTGGGCACTTATTTCCCTATCGAGTGAGATTACAATGGATTCTTATCGAACTAGGAAAGTTTGAATTTGTTAAATATTTCCTTCTTTATCGGATAATCATAGTTTAAACTCGTTACGCAACAGGAACTACACTGCGACTGCTCGATGAGTCACAGGAAAGACTAATAGATTAAAGAGCAGAGAGATAAAATGATCGATGAGTTAAGGGACCAAGGAGCCAAGGAGTTAACGGGTACTATTCAGCAATAATCGAGAAATAGTTTGGTTTTCTATGGGGCTGGTTGTAGCTTAGTAGGCCCAATAAGGCTTGGGCTTTGATGATTATGATCTTGCATGATCATGGGCTGTTAAGTTTGGTATCATTTGCCTCCCACTCCTAATATTAATTTAAAAAAGTGGCATTATGAGTAGAGTAATTGCTATAGTAATTAAGAAATTGGAAAAGTCATAAGTGTTGTTGGTAAGCAGAAATGACGTGACAGTGGAACGCCAAAGGCGGGATGTGGTTATTAAATGTTCAGTGTCTCTTCAATTTTGGGGGATCGTGAGAATATGGTTTTCACCCTTCGACTATATATATAGATATCACAATCAGTGGTTGGATTTTGGAAAGTCGAGAGAGCTAGAGAAAGAGTTGTGTTCCTTTAGAAAATTCAAGGTTTGAAAGGATTTTCTATCCCTTTGTGGATTTGGTATTCAAAGGAATTGCGGTGGCAAAAGCCGTGGGTACAAGGCTCCGTCAGCAAAGGAACCGCGGGTACAAAGTTCTGTCATGATAGTGGGAAAGTCTTAATTGATTGCTATGATAGGTTTGTACCGACATATTCCATTTGGCTTCTTGCAACACATCATTACTCTTACGCTCCTTAATTATAGAGCCTGGTTTAATAACCTATAAAGGCCATTTTTATTTCCTCCATCTCAACATTTGCTTAGCATCTAACTATTTTCACTACAAAAAAATACCAAATTAGCGATGACAATTTCAGAAAAATTCGTCGCTAAAATTTTTAGTGACGGATTTTGCGACGAAAATTTTTTCATCGCTAATAACGCATTGCAAAAATTTCGCAATGAAAGTGGCAGATTTGTCGTCAATTTAGCAACGAAAAATTTTTCATCGCTAAATTTAGCGATGGATTTCTTTCCGTTGCTAAATTTAGCGACTGATTAGTTTTTTCGTCACTAAATTTAGTGACGGATTATTTTTTCTGTCGCTAAATTTAGCGACGGATTATTTTTTCGTCACTAAATTTAGCGACGGATCGGAAAATTTTTTTTAAAAAATTTTGTTATTTTTCATATTTTTGCCTATTAAAAAAAATGCTGTCCCTGTTCAACCAACATAAACCTGATAAGAATCAATATCTTTTGAAATATCTAATCCAATCAAATCAATAAGCCATCAATAATCATCCAATCCAATATTATTTGGAATCCAACTAATAAGTCACCAATAAACTATCGACATCCATCCAAAAAATCTAAAAATTTTTCAATCCAAGCAAGATAAATATTGAATTCCAAAATGCCAATAACATCCGATAGGGATCTAATCAATAGACAATGTTCATAAATTTTTGTACATATAACAAAATGTTAATAAGAACAAAATCAAATAAATATAAATACAGTCAAATATCTAACATCCAAGAAGATATTAATAATAACATCAATATCGTCATCCAATAATATCCAACGAGCAACCAACAATCATTATCTTGATCTTCATTATTAGGTTCATCAGTATGAGATATAAAAGGGGGAACCTGACTCTGTGAGGGAATAAACTGTCTTGCATCCAATTTGAGGTGCTGTAAAATAAGTCATTGCGTTATCTCAAGCGATTGTCTGATTTCTTTGATTTCTTCATCTTTCTTTACAAGTTGTGCTTTGATTTCTTCGTCTTTCATTGCAAGTTGCGCTTTGAAGTTAAGCACTTCTTGATCTAGTTGCATTTCTTTTCTTGAAGCGATCGCGGTGGTCGAAGATGGGTCTGGTGTATACATTTTGCTCAACGATCCTATCCCAAATATTCTTCCTTTTTTTATCCCACCAGATGCCTCTAACCACAAAGTCATACTATCAACAGATGGTTCAGATGAGCTATCATAATCAACACTACTCGAATTAGTCAGCAGAAGTTCATTATATTTTTTTTGCATTATTATGACGGAAATCAAAATAAAAGTACAATAAAACAATAAGAATAAACAATTACAACAACTAAATGCAAGAAAAGTGGCCTTGGTAGCTATCTTTCCTACATTTAATGAAGAATGATGTATATATGTGTTTCTAGACATCGTTCTACTACTTTGATTACATATATCAATAAGAATAAAGCAGTAAGAATTACAGTGTTTTTATCTCAGTACAATATGCTTGATTATTCTATTGCTTTGCAACTGCATAATTGGTATTCCCCTGGTCTCTGCCCAAAAGAGGAAAAAAATGGCTAAGGCAAACAAAACTATGCTCCTCAACATGATTTAGGTCAAAACTGTGCATTTGGGAGAAAGTATAAAGAGATGGAAGAGGGAAAGAGGGAGGAGAGAGAGAGAGAGAGAGAGAGAGAGAGAGAGAGAGAGAGAGAGAGAGAGAGAGAGAGAGGTGATCAAGTGATATGGGGAGGAAAGACAAAAGAGAAGATCAGAAGAGATGGAAAAGAATATGGGAGAGAGAAAAGGGTATTCCTATTGAGTAATTATTTGTATATTGTAAAAAAATCATTTTTCGAAATAAAAGATTGTTCTCTCCAATTAAGTGCTAATATTTTTTCATCTAATCAAAGGATTTTTTTATCACTAAAACAAGAGAAGAAAGTGTAAATAATTATATTTTTTATATAAATATTAATTATTTTATAGAAATAAAAAAATACTCATATTTTATAATAAAAATCTAAAATAATCAAATATATAATTATTTATAAGATAAATAATATAAAAATTATAACTATAATTAAATAAACAAATTAAATATGAAAAATATAAAAATATAAAAATTGTTATATAAATATTAATTAATTTAATTTTTCAAACTTTTAAAAGCAAGGAAACCTTAGTGCAAAAGAAGTTAAAATGTACAATGCCAGCTCCTATGCACTCGGCCCACTAAGGTGTGTCCCATTACAACCTTGACAGTAGTACTCCCCCCTTTCAAACTGGACGGTTGAATGTGACAGAGAGGAAGTAAAAATAATTTTTTTTATAAAGATTAAATTATAATTATATTAATGATTTTTATAAAATCTAAAATGGTACAAAAATATTAATTAAGCATTTGTCAAGACGGTCTTGCGATGGCCTTTAAACAAATTGAGAAATAACACAAAAATATACTTTAAAAAAGTTTCGAAGATGGCCATGATATAGAGAAAATGGACATCTTGTACCAAGTTTAGAATAGTAAATTTAAATCAAACTGTATGGGACCTAAAATTTTTTTTCAAAGTAGATAAAATCGAAGATGGCCATACAGATCAATATGGCGTTTGCAAGTATAGGTACAAATTGGAACTAAAAATGGTCAAAACCGTAACGGATGGATAGTCCACATATCAGAATCAAAATTGAAACCAGGGTGGAAGTGTGCTCATTCATTTACCTCATTTATACGAGGTACATAATTTGCTAGACTAAATCTATTCCAGCACTTGTATGTGCTCGTGTCGGAGAGATTATCAATTTTTCCTTATTTGTTTTTTCTTAAGTAGATAGAGAGAACATAGATTACCCAACTTAAACAATCTTCTTTTGGGCAGGTTGTAGAGTTCTGTTACCAATGAATATCAGGAAAATGAAAACATCAAGGCTAAAACTTAACAACAAAAGGAGATTGTTAATAGTCTACATGCAATTCATGAACAAGCAGATCAGACTTATAAATGCACACACTCTTGCACTGTCAGAAAAAATTTCTGATATAATCATCCGCTCCTTTGCTACTGTTACAATGATAGGCTATTTTATCTATGATTGACCTAGCCAGTAGCTGTATGTGCATGTCAGAAAACACTGTATGTGCATGTCAAACACATGTCCACATTAAACTAACATAAGTGCATGTCAATAGCATTCTTTACTAAACATATGTCAGCAATACATATTTCACCTATACAAAATTTAAAATTATAATGTATACTTGGGGGAGGGAAGACCCATTTAGATTATATCATATTGTATTAAAAAAGG
Source organism: Dillenia suffruticosa (assembly GCA_033439265.1). Taxonomy (NCBI): domain Eukaryota; kingdom Viridiplantae; phylum Streptophyta; class Magnoliopsida; order Dilleniales; family Dilleniaceae; genus Dillenia; species Dillenia suffruticosa. The sequence continues at coordinate 13,943,615 of JAVTVX010000013.1, read as the reverse complement.
GAGGAAAAAACATATGCATATAGAGTATATTGACTGGAAAGATAACGTGCAAGAGAAGGAGAAATTTAGGCCAGCGTAGCCGGTGTAAGCACATCAAGTCATGGAATTGCAATTTTAATTTTCAAAATTGATCAATTGCATACCAATATTGCTTTTGCTCTCTCCCTACTCCAACTGTTGTCCTTCTTTTGAAATGTGCGCTCAAAAGTGTTGATATATGATGGCTCAGATCCCCTTTCCTTGGCCTATAAAAAATTTTAAAAAAATCATTTATAATTATGAATAATGAAATAGTAAAAAAAGAATTAATTGAATTAAATAAAAATATAAGTGTTTTAAATAGTTACCGATCTTTTTCTATATTCATCGACATTAATTGACCCCCAGCGTAAGTGGTAGACGCTTGCCCGGAATGACAAGATTTGTTCCTTTTATTCTGCTCACTTCTTTTTTTGCTCTCGTCGGACTCCCAAATTGCCAACATTCTTACCCAATTTTCCTCTGTGATGTAATTCGGTTTCGTCCAATTTGTTTTGGCTTTGTTGATCACATTTCGAATGTGATCACCAGCTTTCTTTTTGAAAATTCTTCTTATCTCAGTCTCTTCTGATTCATCCCAACTATATCTCCACTACAATAAACAAAAAAATATAACTTTATTAAGACATAAACTTTAATTGATGTATCAATTGAAAGACAAAATTTACCCTCAATTCTCTCCACTATAAGTCTTTTGTTTCATTCTCCGTGCTTGTGTAATTCATCGATATCTCTCATCAGTGGTTATTAACAATTTTATTTATAATACGCACTACATATACTGAATCTAAAAATCTAGATATGAACAATTTACAAATGAGTAATGGTAAATAAATAAGATAATTTAAAGAACCATATATATAAATAAAATAATCAAATGAGGTGGAATTTTTAACTTAAATACTTACGAATCTCTACAAGTGGATATGATGTTTCGTTTATCCTCTATACTTGTATGCCCCACATCATTTGATTGTTGCACTGAAGGTGCAACCGAAGAAGATGGGGCTGAAGTAGAAGGACAGGGGGAAGGGGACGGCGAAGGGGAAGGGGAAGGGGAAGTGCTTGATCTTCTTTGTGAAGTTCAAACGTGTCCTCCACGTTTAGACTAACAAGCATAAATGTTAGACAAATGACGAAACTAACAATTGCATGTTTTAACAATACATAAGAAAGGGCATGAAGAACTTACCATATTCAAACTTTCGTAGCCGACAAAATATCACCAAGAGTCCAACTACAAGACTTGAATTATCTACAAAAAGAAAGCAAAGTATTAGGTTAGGGATGCCAACATGGTTTATAGTTAGATAAATACAAATTTAGTGAATGAAAAAAGCATAAGCATGTGTGTAGATAAATAAAGAAATGATATATAATAAAGACAATTGTATCATAAGGAAGCAAAATGAAATCGGATAAATGTCTAACAAATACAAATGTATTACATTGAGCATATCTATGTGTGTACAAAACTAAACTTACCCAGTATCAAAAATCAAAATCTTCATTGCCTTCTCCACTGTCATATTCATCTCCATCTCCATCTCCATCCTCATCCTCATCCTCATCCTCATTATCTTTCTGAAAATCTGATTCTTCATTGTCATCCCCACAAATTTCATTTAGATCCACATCTATAATTGCTCCACATGGATCTCGTAAAGTTGGAATGTCATATTCCTCCGTTTGAATCGTGTTAGTAACCTCTTCTTGTTGATATGCTATATCAACCCAATGCTCTTCGATTTTTTTCCGTGCTTTTGTTTTACATACAGCCCACCAATAAGTTTTGTCACGTTTCAAACTAAGATATAATACATAACATACTTGAATTCCTTGTTGTGCCAATACAAATGGTTCATATTTCTTATATTTCTTATGATTTATTTCAACCAAATTATACTTTGGATGTACATTCATCCCTTTATGGGGTCAAACCAATTGTACTTAAATAATACCACTCACAATTCTACTCCATGATACTCTATCTCTATGATTTCATCCAATAAACCATAAAAATCATCTTTTACACTTCCATCATTGAATGACCGAACACATACCCTACTATTCATTATGGTTTTTCCAATTCCATATTTTTAGGTGTGAAAATTAAACCCATTTATAAAATATGCTGGCCAAGTTCGTACAAATGAATTTGGACCCCATGATAGATGATATAACAATCCTTGTTCAACTTGATCATCATTGTCATAAACCTAAAGGAAAGTAACCAAACTATTATTGTTAAGTAATGATTATAAAAACAAAATACGATGGGAACTTCGTATATAGGTAATTTACATATGTTTTGAACCATGCTACAAATTTCTCGTCTCACAGACGATCGAACTCCTTGTCAGGCAGTTCCAAAAATGAATTTTGAAAAATCCTATCATAAAATACCACTTATATATTACATAAATTTTTGACCCAGAAAAAATACATATGTTTGCAACCGTATACTTACTCGAAATATAGTCCCACTTCTGGACAGTTTAATAAAATATATGTATGGCCTACTCGCAATTCTTGACCAGTTAAATATCTTCCCGTACATGTCCCATTAAGTCGACCAAGATAGTTGAAAATAGAAAATGACGAAGAATTGGGATCGATAGGGCACTCATCATTTCTTCCTGCTCTTCGCCTCTTGCACTATACGTAAGGCTCAAAATAATATGATGAAAATGTTGTCACTTCTTCCACAATATATGCATTAACAATAGAGGCTTTGACCTGGGCCTTATTCTTAACTTTTTTCTTCAAATGATATAAAAATCTAATCGTAATAAAAAAAAGAAGATTATAAAAGGAAATCTATAAAGAAATATAATTTTGAAACCAATGAGATAAATATTTCACCTCTCAAATGGATATATCCATCGAAATTATACGGGACCTGTAACTTTGGCCTCATAAGGCAAGTGAACTAAGTGATGTTCCATTGAATCAAAAAACGATTGAGGAAATATCCTTTACAAGTTGCAAAGAATAATTGGAATATCTCTCTCTAGTTTCTCCTTGTGTTATACGTTCAACACTGTTGAGCAAATGTCATGAAAAAAAATGCTCAACTCTATAATGACACCCCAGACAAAATTTGATAAAAGTTCTTTAAACGCAATTGGAATTAATCTTTCCATAAATATGTAACAATCATGACCCTTCAAACCTGTCAACTTGCATTCCTTTAAATTGATGCATCTCCCAAGGTTTGTAGCATATCCATCAGGAAACCGCACCAATTTCAACCACTTACAAACAATCCGTCTCTGATCCTTGTTCAGTGTATAAACTGCCTTCGGCTTTGGTCCCTTACTACTTGCATCCACATCTAATGCAGACTGATTACAAACAAGTCTGATATCTTTTCTTACACTCAAGTTATCTTTTGTTTTTCCAGGAATATCCATGACGGTACTTATAACATTATCAAAACATTCTTTTTAACATGCATCACATCGAGATTATGATGAAGAAGATGGATTTTCCAATATGGTAAATCCTAAAATATACTTCATTTTGTCCATTTATGCATACTTCCATATCCAACAGTCGTACCATGAAGGTCTTTAATAGCAGATGGAAAGTTATGCCCTCGTTCCCAAATTTGATCACCGGTCAATCTCAAGGGTGGAGGTGCTTTTTCAACCCTATTTTTTATGAACTCAACTTTATTTTTTCTGAATGAATGATTTGGTGACAAAAATTATCTATAACAATCAAAAGAGCTCGCCTTCTTACCATATTTTAATCTGAATGATTTTGATCTCTCCATATATATCAGACATCCTAAGATCCCAGTTGTACTCCATCCAAATAGCATGCCATAAGCTGGAAAATCATTTATCATCTAAAGAAGAGCAACCTTTATTAGAAAGCTCTAATTAAAATGGACATCATATGTACGAACACTTTCATCCCATAGTTGTTTTAACTCTGCAATCAGTGGTTGCATATAAATATCTATTAACTTTTTTGAATTTTGTGGGCCATGCACAATCAACGTCAGAAACATATACGGCGTTTTCATACACATACCAGGGGGAAGATTGTATGGAGTTAAGATAACTGGCCAACATGAATAAGTTTTTCCCGATTTGCCAAATGGAGCAAAACCATCAGCACAAAAACCCAATCTAATGTTTCGAGGCTCTTTTGCAAACTCAAGATATATCCTATCAAAATGTTTCCATGCCTCTGCATCTGAAGGATGACACATTAGACCCTCTTCTGTTTGATGGTTTGCATGCCACGTCATGTGTTCAGCGGTGGCCTTAGATGCATAAAGCCTTTGCAATTGGGGGGTTAAGGGCAAATAAAACATTTGCTTGTATGGTTTCCGATTGTTACGACCCGTCCTCCTACTACTCTTGTACCTACATTGGTTACAAAATTTACAAAATTCTGCATTTTCATCATCCTTTCAGTATAACATACAACCCTGACTACATACATCAATCCTTACCACTGGGAGACCAAAATCTTTCACTAACTTTTTTATATCGTAAAAATCACTTGGTATGATGTGATCACGAGGTAATATTTCTCGAATTACTTTAACAAAATCATTGAAGTATTCCTCAGACACATTATATTCTGCCTTGATATTTAACAGTCTTGTCGTCGCTGATAACTTAGTATGACTGTCACAACCTCCCCACAAAGGTTCATCTGCAGTTTTCAACACTTCCCCAAACTGATCAGACAAAAAAATCTCATTATTTGCATTCTCATCAACACCTATAACTTCTACCTCCTGAAATGGTTCTGCATAACTAGGATACACTTGTTCAAATATTGGAGCAGAACTAGTACTTGCATGGTTCGATTGTAAAACAAAATTATCACCAGTTGCATCAATTACCATTCTTTGATATGGGTTTAAATGGTCATAATTATATTCTCCTCTATTGGAAAATTGTCTACTTCTTCCATATTCTTCCTTAGATGTAAACGGTTCACCGTAACAAATCTAATTATAGTAATAGTAAAACCAAATCTACAAAAATATTCCCTAACTTTATCACACACATAAAACTTACCATTACTACACTTCCTATAAGGACACCTTACTTTATTTCCATCCATGAACTCAATTTTACTACTAGCGAAATCCAAAAATTGTTCCAACCCAATACGAAACTCATCGGTCAATCCTCGACAGTCAGGTAAATTCTTATTATACATCTACACTCTATCGCTTTGCATCATCTCTCTCTACAAATTAAAAAAACAAAAACTTTAAGAAGAGGCAAAAGACTTATATGTAATAAAATTCTTTTCAAATGCATAACAAATGATGATGACGTGATATGATTAAATGAACAATAATAATCATATAATCAAATAAATTAAATTTAACATTTCTCTATTACTTGTAGGTCTCCTTTTTTATGTCCCCTATTTCATGCAACACATTATAATAATAGATATGAAGTTAAATTTAAATTCAATTGCCACATTATTCAGATATTAGTCAAAAGTAATGCTTCCAATGCCAAACATTTTATCTATAATCTTCTATTTGCACAATGATTGTAATTCATTTAAAGGATTAATTCAAAGATGCAACATGACTATCAGTGAGATCATCAGAGGACTCATGCACTGAGATGTTAAACAGAACAACGGTATGACAGAAGAACTCACAACATCTAGGGAAGGGCAGCAAGAAATGGTAGCAGTAGCAAATGAATATTCTTACCTTTTCTGGCACACTTGGCACAGAAAGTTAAACTTCCATATTGTTAGTTGCACACAATATACAAGCTGCAGAAAAATGCGGATACAAATTTGTCATAATAAAAGCAATGAACCAAGAAATTTCTTCATGTGGATCCTCGCAAGTTAATCTGTGTCAAGCCTAGTATATCCAAAAAAATTTCTTCACACAACCTCCTAACCAACAAAGCCATACAATATCACCTCTTTTGAAGGTATTGCACATGGTATTTTTGAGAAAATAATAAAAAAGAAGACAACTCAAGGCTGGAGAAATGTTCCCCCTAGACAGGATAAAAATAAAATTTGCACAATACAAAACAAACACTCCTACGGATACCATCATACAGAAAAGTTAAAAAGAGCTTCCTCTCACAGAACAAGCTTAAAAAGGCATTCTACACTTTGTTTTAGAACAAGGTTATTACTCACTTGCTCATCTTCACACAAAAAATGAACTTGTGTAGACCTATAGCACATGTAAAAGACACATCTGTTGTTAATACAATGCAAATGATGACTATCGACATATATGGGGATTGAGAATTTGAGAAAAAGGGTCTACCCCGGTGCTGCTGTTGTAGAGTTGTAGACCTAATTCACCAACGGTTGAATATATTCTCAAAACCTACAGGGGAAAACAAGAATCAAATCAAAAAGCAAGAAACAGACAAATATCCCCATTTGTGACTTCCACCAATCGATGAAAATATAGTACTTGTTTGATTTGCAAATGAACCTCCTTTGTTTGTCACTATGGTTGCTATCTATATCCTTCTCTATCTCTCTTTTTAAATTTTTTGATCTATTCTACAGATTTATTGATTTATATAGTGGACTTTGTTAATAATCGGCTATCATTTGAATTATATTAAAAAATATTTATTTATGGTATTAATTAGTATTGCTTCAGGTTACAAGAATACAAAGCAAATATTGTGTAAAAGTATAAAATAATATCTAAAAAAAAGTAAGATAAAATACAAAGAATTTGTGAAAAAAGAAATACAAAATTTACTATTTATTATTAATTCCTAATCTTGATCTTCCATTTTTAATCGAAAAATATGTCATAATTCATATGTGGCCATGGCCACGCCATTTTGACTTTTATTTATTTTTAAACAAAAGGCATGTCACCAATGAGTTTTATAGATCATGTAATATGTTTGGGACTTCATTTCATCATGTCGTTGAATCTTTTATTTATTTCAATTGTTTTCCCATTTTGGTATACACTTTTTTTTTGAGAATAATAACCATTATTGGACTTGAAAATAAATATAAAGCTTATTTATCAACTACACTAATATTAAAGACATAGAATACATTGTGATGCATGAAAGATAATACCCGCAATTAATCGAATCATCACCATAATTCATAGATTTTGTATAAAATGTACGGAACAAGTGGGGGAATGTATATGTTTCAAATGCGGGAAATGCAGAAAATGCGGTTTTAGCAGAATAGAAAGTGTTGAGCATTTTGATCCGTGAATTTACTAAAGTGCTTTTATCTTCCCATTAAATGGAATTTGTCTTTACATTTTTCATAAATTTATCACATACTAGTTTTTGACTATGTATTTTACTCGGTCTTTGATAAGAAAACTATTATATAAAGTCATATTTGGTCTTTTTAGTCTTTACATGTTCAAAGTTCTCTTACACCATCTAAGTGAATTTGTTAAGAGTTTAGAATAATTCAATTCCAGAGAAAAGGAAAAGCTGCTTTTCAATGGCCGAAGGTATATTGATCAATTTCTGTTTATACATATATATATATATAATGTGTGTGTGTGTGTGTGTGTTTGATCCTCCACGGTATGAAGTTTTAGTATATTTATATAAAACATAGAGAGATAGAGAGAGAGAGAGTTACTATTATTAAGCGAACTTAAGAACAAATGACTTGACTGGGAATCAAAATTAGAAACATTGCAAATAGAAAGAGTTACTATTGGTAGTACCTGTGTGCTAAAGAGGCTCCCAAGCAAGAAAGATAAGAATCAAGTGGATGACTTTTCACAAACTTAAGATAAAATGATGTTGCTCTCAAAGGCATATTGTCGAACATATTTCATGCGTTTTTCATACACTTACCTTATTTACCACTAAACATCTTATCGGACCAATTGGATTGATTTATATTTCCATCTAAAACAATCAGAAGATGAGATGGAGAAAAGAAGAGAGAGGGAGAGAAGACGAACCTGAGAGATAAGCAGAAGAGAGAAAAGCCTTTGTCGATTTGTATTGAGACGAGTCATCCTTCGTCGATTTGTATGGAGACAAAGCTGAGAGATAGGGAGATGGTAAGATGAAGAGAGAAGGCAGTGTGTCAGTGAGAGGCGAACGAAAAAAGCCAAACCTAAATCGACGAAGAAACCATCAAATCAATGCTCTGCATGCGAGAAAAGATCAAAAAAAGAGAAAGAGTGATGGAGAGAAGACGAACCTGAGAGATGAATCGAAGAGAGAAAAGCCTTCGTCAATTTGTATGAAGACGAGTCGTCCTTCGTTGATTTATATGGAGATGAAGCTGAGAGACATGGTGAGGGTGAGATGAAGAGAGAAGGTAGTGAAGTGAGAGGAGGGGGCAAAACATGAATATTAATATGCCCAGAATAACCGAACAGTCTAGCTTCGTAGCCGAAAATCACTGGAACGGACTACTATTTTCCTACACTTGACTTTTAGACCCCGATTTCACTAATTTCTCTCTTAAACGGTTGCTGGTTGTGGGAGCTGCTTGCTACGACAGTCGGCAAAGTCGAGCATATGGCAACGAGCGAAGATGCGATGAAGAGACGATGGTCAGGGATGAAGGATAGATGCAATGAAAAGAAGATGCAAGTGGACCAAGCGGCTAGGGGAGTGGCGGCAAGACTTAGGAGAGTCATGAAAGAGAAACGAAAATAAGAACAACCCTAGACTTTCAAGTTCACGCTTAGTGATGGATTCATTCTTTTGTCGCTAAGTCAGCGACGGATTTCATAATCCGTCGCTAAGTCTTTTGATTTTATGATTTTATTATTTCTTTATTTTATTTTTCTTTTATTTTAATTTATTACTTTTCCCTTTATCTTATTATCTTATGATTTTATTATTATTATTATTTTCTTTTCCAAACCTTAGAACAATTAATAAATGGATGACCGCCTCTCATTACCCGTCTATTTCGATGCTCTTATCCCCCAAAAACTACTGTCTAATTTTGTTTTTGGAGAGGTTGGATCACTAGACATAGATGTCTGATCTACTATTCAATCGTTTCGAAACCTTGTGTAGGGTTCTGATTTATTCTCTTTCTTGCTGATGACCGTGACAATTGAAGAATAATGACTGAACCTTTGAAGGCGATTCAACAATTGATCATAGAAGCGAATGGGTAGAGAAGACATAACACAAAGGGTGAAGTTTTCAATAGCGTGTAATGAAAAATTAGTTGTTAGAAATTGATTCAATTATTTATTAATAAAATTATCAATTTGTTGAGAACCGTAATATTTATTATGTATTGAATTCGATTTCATCATTCAGAAATGGTAAAAAAGATGGACACAGTTGAAAATATTTCTTAATAAATTGTAGAAGAAATTTAGTCATGAAATTAGTCGCAAATTTTGAAATGTGGTAGGAATTAGCGATGAATTTTTCCATAAATATTATTTTTTTGCTAATTAACGACGAATTTTGCCACAAATTTTGGAGTTTATAGCTAAATTAGCGATGAATTTTACGATGACAAATTTTTGTTGCTAATGAGCAACGAAATTTGTGACGAATAATTGATTCGTGGTAAAATTTAGCCATGAAATTTACATTCGTTGCTAATTAGCGATAAATTTTGTAACGAAAATATTTTCCTTGCAAATTAGCGACCAAATAAGCCACAAAAAAATTTTCGTTACAAAAGTTAGTGATGAAAAGATTATTCGTTACTAGTTAGTGACAAATTTAGCAACAAAAATATTTTTGACACTAATTAGCAATGAATTATATATTTGTTGCTAATTTCGCCACGATTACAGTTTTATCAGAAATTTCGTCACAAAATAGCGATGAAATATTTTTCGTCGCTAAATTCGTCACAAAATAGCGACGAATTTTTTTTGTCGCTAATACCGTGTTTTTTTGTAGTGTTTTCTACTTTTAGTATCTTACTGTATGTTAAACTGAGGTTGCTAGGGTGACCATTCAGAGGACATTATAAAGTTTATCATAAGGAAGAAGTTAGGATTTAGAGGGTCAACCCATTCAGGAAGGTGAAGGGGTTTGTTAAGATACTTCTTTTAGTTGTGTTTTTTTGGTTTTGTCCCTTCTGAGGCAATTTTCTTTGATATAACCCAGTTAGGATGTGTACTGACATATAAATGTATAAAAGTAACCCTTTTATTTTATTGTATCCAACTACGTGTTCCAATGTATGTTCATTGCCTTGAAATAAATAAATAAAATAAATTTATTACTTGCTAATCTCGCCATTGTTGAGAGGGGAACTTTTGATTTATGTTTAATTTAAGAGAGTGTGAGAGCAAAAATAATAGTTCTGATAACTTACTAGATTTAATAACAATTGTGTCCCTAGAAGAGCAATCAAAAGGATTCCGAAAGTCTAGTTTATTTTGTACAATCGCTTATGTGCCAAGAAGTTATAGCAGTGCCTAGTTATTCTTGGTGTAGTTGAGTATTACAAAGGGTGTGGGACCTATTTAAGGTGCAAGATTAAAAGAATGGGGATTGGGAATCTTATTCGATGGCATTGCGTCGAGAGTTTATCATTGGTGTTGCATTTCGAATACATGTAATGTATCGAGTGTTGTGCCGACGGTCCTTAGGGGTATTGTTCTTTGGAATAGTATATCAGGTATTGTGCTAATGATTCTTAGAGGCATTGCGTCTTGGATGTAAATAGTGTATCGGGCATTGCGCCGACAATTCTTGGAGGTGTTGTGCCTTGGATGTGAATAGCGTACGGGCATTATACCATTGATATTGAGAGGCATTGCATCTAGGATGTGAATAGTGTATCAGGCGTTAGGCTAACGATACTCAGAGGCATTGTGTCTTGGATGTGAATAGCGTATCGGGTGTTATGCCAATGATACTGGAAGGCATTGTGCCTTAGATGTAAATATGTATCGGGTGTTGTATTGACGATACCGGGAGACGTTGTGTCCAAGATGTGAATAACGTATTGGGTGTTACAATGATGATACTCGAAAGCATTGCGCTTTGCATGTGAATAGCGTATCAGGCATTGCACCAATGATACTAGGTGGCATTGCGCCTTGGATGTGAATAGCATATCGGGCATTGCGCCGACGATGCTCCGAGACACTATGCCTAGAATTTGTACAACCTGAGAAATGTGTCGAAAGGCTATTGTTGCTTTGTGCCGAGCAGAGTTGATCTTTCTATGAGGAAAATGATAAGCTCTAGGTGAAGGATAAATTGCTCATTGTATGAAAATCATAATATTATTATTGATAAATTGCTCATTGCATGAAAATCATAATGTTATTATTGATAAATTGCAAAATAGTAAATGTTTAGAATAAGAAAGTTATAAAATCTATTGATAGTAAATACGTAAATTCTCAAAATTCCATGTATGGGGTATGGTTGAGCCGTCTAAATAGTTGAGTAGATAGGTTTCGAAGCGAATCATCAAGCGTATTCGGTATGAGCCTTCCCACTTAGGTGTGAGTTTGCCCTCTACTGGCACTTGGCCCGAAGGTCTTAGCCCTAACTCTCCTATTATAGTATAAGGCCATTTGTTGTTGATATGTAGTCAATTGTGCAGATACGATGTCTCTTAATTCTGACAAGAGGTTCAGTTGCTCTAATAGAGTGGGTTCGTTCAACTCCGGTTGGTACTATTCTACTCACAAAGAGTGAATTCCTATTTCAACTGGTAACACTGTTTCGGAGTCATAAGTTAGGCTCAATGGCTTTTTCCTAGTGGCCTTTCTCAGTGTAGTATAGTATGCCAAGAGAATTCCATAGAGTTCGTCTACCCAATGACCATTCACCTAACGTTAAACGAAGCTGAATTTTTAACTTGTCACATAACTCCTTGAACTGATCGTTGTCAAATTGTTTGTCACTGTCAATAATCAATACACTAGACAATCCAAAACTAGTGATTATTGATGTCTACATAAACTTCTGTATTTTCTTGGTAATAATTTGGGCCAACGGTTCTGCCTGTACTTACTTTGTAAAGTAATCAATTACGACAATAAGGAATTTTCGTTTCCCTGTAGCATGCGAGAATGGTCCCAATATATCTATCCCCTACTATGCGAATGGCCTGGGGCTTGTTATCGGGCAAAACTCGATAGAAGGTTGATGAGGTATTGAGGAAAAGTGTTGAAACTTGTCATACTTTTTGACAAACGCACTGGCATAAGCTTTCATAGTAGGCTAAAAAAATCCTTGTCGCAAGGCTTTGCTGGCCATGTTCCATGTACTTTGGTGATTAATACATATTCCTTTGTGTATTTCCCTGAGAACATAGTTTCCTTCCTTAGGAGTTAGGTACTTGAAATAGTGAAAGATTTCCTATAGAGAGCCCTATTGATGATGGCGTATTATGTGGCTTTTCGTTTAATCTTATATTGCTTCTATAGGTGACTCTGGCAGTTGGCCATTGCTCAAGTAAGTTTGTATGGGATCTTTCTAGTTCAGTGAGTCATATATTGACAAGATTTATTCTAGTTCATCAATGCTCGGTTGGAAAAGGCTCTCAATGTATACTATTCGGCTTATAGCGATCGAATTCGAACTAGCCAACTTAGAGAGTGTGTCAGTTTTGACATTCTTTGATCTAAGGATTTGTTATATGTCCACTTTACCAATTTCACACATCGCTTCTTGTAACTTTATTAGATATTTTGTCATCACTGTTTCCTTTGTTTCATAAGTCCCTTTGACTTGTTTGACTACAAGCTGATTGTCGGTGAATATTCTAATGTCTCGGGTCCCATTGATTTTATTATTCACAGTTCCATCAAGAGCGCCTCATATTCGGCTTGGTTATTTGTGGTTTAGAGTCAAAACAAAGAGCATATTCGACGTTGAAGCCATTAAGACCCATGAGGATAAGTCCGGCGCTACTCCTGACAAGTTATAGGATCCATCTACGTGCAATATCTAGGCTAGTAATGTGCATTCTTCTTGAGGGCTGGTAGGTGCTTGCTCCGTGTCGTTTGGAAGAGTGCATTCAAAATGAAATCAGCAAGTACCTGGACTTTGATTATGGGCTTTGGCTAGTACTCAATGTCAAGTTCGTCGAGTTCAATGTTCCATTTAATAAGTCGACTTGAGCTATCCCTTTTCTGTAGGATTTGGTTCAGTAGTTGATTGGTTAATACCACAATTGTATGTGCTTGAAAGTATGGGTGAAGGCATCAAGCCGTTATAACAACAGTGAAGGCCATCTTCTCGATAGGCTTGTTGTTGATTTCTACTTCCTAGAGGGCTCGACTAACATAGTATATAGGCCTTTGCATGTCGGCCTTTTGTCTTACTAGCACAGAACGAAGGGCATGATTAGAAATCGATAGGTACAGATAGAGTTTCTTTCCAAAAATAGGTAAGAAAAGTAGCGATGGCAATGCAAGATACTCCTTGAGCTTATCAAAAATAGCTTGACATTCTGATATCCACGCGAATTTTTGGGAACTCTTCAAAGTATCAAAGAAAGGCTTGTACTTTTCTCTAACTTTAGACATGAACCGGCTCAAGACAGTGATCCACCTCGTGAGACATTGCATCTCCTTCAGTGTTCTGGGTGGTGCCATGTCCATAATGGCTTGAATCTTTTCTGGGTTGGTTTCAATCCCTAGTTCGGTGATTAAAAAGCTAAGGAACTTACCCAATATAATCCCAAAGGTATACTTTGCTGAGTTCAGTTTCATATTGTAATGTTCTAATGTTTAGAATGTTTCCTCCAAGTTTACAACATGACCTTCTGGGCTAATGCTCTTGAGGAGCATGCCATCCATGTAGGCTTCCATATTCCTACAGACCTACTCATTGAAAACTTTGTTAACCAATTGTTGAAATGTCATTCCCATGTTTTTTAAGCCAAAAGGCATATTTTTGTAACTATAAGTGTCAAATTCTATTTTGAGGCCATGTGAATTTGATTATAGCTAGAATATACGTCTATAAAACTTAAGAGCTGATGACTTAAGGAGTTGTTCATAAGTTTATCAATGGTAGAGAACTGATAGTTATCTATCGAGCACGCTTTGTTGAGATCAGTGAAGTCAACACATATCCTCCATTTGTCATTTGCCTTCTTTACCATGACTGCATTGGCCAACCATTCAAGATACTTTACTTCTCTGATGAAGCCCATTACTAGAAACTTCTAGACTTCTTAAATTGCTCGTTGGTGCTTTAACGCGAATGCCTTTTTCTTTTGTTTAAGCTTGCGGCTTGAGTCTACAATTAGTTTATGGATAATCACTAAGGGATGGATCCCTGACATATCTTCTGGTGACTATGCGAAGACTTTAGAATGGTGACAGAAGCATTCAATGATGGCCTCGTGCAACGTTGATGACAAGTGAGCTCCGATTTGAATCGTTTGTTTAGGGATGTCGATGATTTGGATCTCGACTACCTCCTCGGCAGGTTACGGTTTTTCTATTTGCGCAGTATCATCCCTGAATTTTGTCGTTTCTATTGAGAGATTTTCTTTACTCCCTTTGGATAAAGGTAAAGTTTGCAGAAGAGGGTTACAGTTGAGTGTCGCGATACCCTCCGTCGTTCTGAATTTGACTTTCATGTGTTTAGTGCTTGGCAAGGCTTCCAAGCTGTTTAAACTAGAATGGCCTAGGGTAGTATTATAAGGGGAGGAATGTTTCATTATGCCGAATGTGGTCACAGTGATAGCATGGCTTAGGGGTATCCCCAAAGTTACGGGAAGTGATATAGTAACTTCGGGGGCACTAGAGAGTCTTTTTAGGGGAGTCATCCATGGTTGCAGATTGATGAGGGTAAAACCCATATGTTGAAAAGTATGCCAGTAGAAAAGATCACAATCTACTCCCTGATTGATGAGAACTCTCCTCACGGTGTATGGGCCTATCTTGGCCATGATGACTAATGGATCATGGTAATTTGAGATAATTCCAACTAGATCATCGTCATCCTCTTTTGTGGCATGGTGACAATGGTGATAAAAGATCGGCCATGAAATGAGTCTCTTCCTAACTTGTTCTTACGAACAACACCAATCTGTTGAAAGTGAGTTTAGGCTCTATAGATACTTGCTCCACTAACCTGGGTGTGAAGTTGATGTTGAGAGGTGCTCTGAACCTTTGCGAGAGATGAGACCTACAAATATTGTCGGAAGATACTTGGGTAGGGGAAACTCCAACATTCAAGTAAGAAACAATGGTTTTTAAAGAATGAGAAATAGGTTAGAGAAAACTTGATGTTAACCCACTACTGTCTTTTGTGTACCTTTGTATAGAGTTTTTTGAACATACCTAGCGGGGTTGCCTCTGCATAATATATATCTTGTGCCTATATGGAAAATCTTCTACTCCTTTGGGGGTGTAAAAACCTTAGTTTTCTCGTGGAAAGATCATATGAGATCTTTCGAGATTGCCGAAATAATAAATGTAAACTTTCTGTCAAGTGTGAGTTCCTTGAATTGGGAAAGATTCTAATTGCTGTAAGCACTTATTTTCCTATCGGGTGAGATTACAATGGATTCGTATTAGATTAGAATAGTTTGAATTTGTTAAATATTTATTTCCTTATGGGATAATCATGGTTTAGACTCGTTATACAATAGACACTACCTCTATAATTGCTTGGTGAGGCACAGGAAAGACTAATGGATCAAAAAATTGAGAGCTAAAATGATCGAGGAGTAAAGGGACCAAGGAGCCGAGGAGTTAACGGGTCCGAGGAATAGTTTGGTTTTCTATGGGCCGGGTTGTAGCTTAGTAAACTTAATGAGGCTTGGGCTTCGATGATTGTAAGTAGAGGATGTCGGTCTTATCCGATAGGGTGGGTATTATATGGGGGAATGGAAAAGTGTTGGAAGTGGGCCCAAATGAGAGCAGGCGCAATGTAGAAGATTCAACGGCCCGTTTATTGGAAGAAAAAAATAGGGTGGCCCATCTGGGTGTTGGAAAAGCCTTAGCCCAGAGTGATGAATCCCATAGGCATGATGGGTCGCCTATGGAAGACTAACTTAACCCCCACCCATGTGAAGAGTCTAGAACCCAAAGTAAATAAAAGGCAACGATTATCTCCACTGAAGGTGAGGGATTGAGCATAGAGGATATATTGGGTTTGGTGCGCAACTCAAATGAGGTAAACGAGGGCTGTATGTAGAGGGAGGTAGAGCGAAGAGAGGACATGGAGGTCCGATAGGGATGCTCGCAGCCAACTACTCTCAGTTTCTTCCTTTCTTTAATGAATGTTAAAGTAGTTACGTGGAATTACAAGCGCGTGAAGAGCCAGAGCTTCAGTCGAGTATATAGGGAGATTCTCCAGAAGGAGAAGTCGGAGATCATCTGTTGCTTGGAAACCAAAGCTAAAAAAATCACTTTCCGTTGGTCATGAAGAACGGTGGGTTGGATGGGGAGTTCATTGTCCCAACCTTGGGCTTTAGGGGTAGCCTTTGGTTATCTTGGAATAGCAGCAGAATTTACTTATCAGTGGTCAAGCACAGTAGTCAATTTATCTACTGTGAAATCAAAGATGCTTGTAGAAGATGGTATTTGGCTTGTGTCTATTGTTAGCTGTGTCTCAGAATGAAAGAAGAGTGTTGGCAGGAGTTATCCTCCATTACAGATAGTATGCGAGAGCCTTGGATAGTGATGAGAGATTTCAATGACATGGTCAATTCTAGGGAGACCAGTAGAGTAGTTAATTCCTTTTGGAAGATATTCCAACATTTTAGGAGATGGTAGAGAAGGTGTAATTTTATGGACATCAAGTCTGAGGGTCCTAAGTTCACTTGGGTTGGGTAGCAAAAAGAAAGTATTAGGCTCCATCAGAAATTAGACAAGGGTTTGTGCAATATAGAGGCCAAGCTACTCTTCCAAGGTGTTCAACCTTCCCAGACTCCATGGTGATCATTGCCCAGTAAGCTTGAACACTAACCTTTTATCTCCCAGCAAGGATAGGAAACCTTTCAGGTTCAAAACAGCCTGGTTTACCTACCTTAATTTCAATAAAGTTTTCATTGATACTTGGCTAAAAGAAGAAGGTCCGCTTGAGGTCTCTGTTCTCTCCACTATAGATGAATTAAAGGCTTGGAACAAACTTGAATTTGGCAACATCTTCTATCGAAAGAGAGTTTTGGAGGGTAGACTCAAGGGTATCCAGAAAACTTGCAACTACTCCCACTCTTATTACCTTCAGGATTTGGAATTCAAACTACCGGAAGAATTTCATTTTTTCCTTAGGCAAGAGGAAATTTTTTTGCATTAAAAGGCTAGAATTAGGTGGTTGGCAGAAGCAGATAAGAACATAAAATTTTTTCATGCCACAACTAAGATTAAAAGAAGCGCCAACAGAATTGCAGCTCTCAAAATTAATGACAATTGGTGCTCTGATCAGGAAGTTTTGAAGATTCATGCTAGTTTTTACTTCTCCAATTTATTTGCTGCTAAGAAGGTGTCTGAGATGAGTGCTAGATTCGCAACTTTGAGGACTACAATCAGTATGGATGAGCAGAAGGTGTTGGGTACCAAATTTGGGGAGGACAAAGTCAAAAGTGTTGTCTTCTATATGGAGGGATTGAAAGCCCTAGGCCTTGGATGATGGTTATTTCAGTCCTGTTATAGCAAAAGCACATATGATTATGATCCCTAAAGTAGTAAACCTAGTGGATATGTCAGATTTTAGACCGATTAGTTTGTTGAACTCCTCTTATAAGATTCTCAGCAAATGCTTGGTTTTTAGACTAACATGGCTGCTGCAAAACATTATTGGGGTCCATTAGAACAGTTTGCTGCCGGGTAGAGGTACTCTTGATAATGTGATAGTGCTTCAAGAAGTGATCCACACCATAAGACATTCTAGGAGCAGAAGCCAATCAATGATCATTAAAATTGATCTCAGGAAGGCGTATGACAATATTAATTGGGAATATTGGGTGAAAGTTTTGCTAGAGATAAACATCCCTATTAATCTCGTGAAGCCTTATTATGTTTGCGGTTTCCAATGGAGATACTTCTGTCATCTGGAATGAGGAGATGCACCCTACTTTTAAACTTGGGCAAGGATAAAAACAGGGAGACCCTCTCTCTCCTTATCTTTTTCTGTTGATTATGGAGAGACTTGCCCTGATGATCCAATAGAAAGTTAGAAAGGGTATGTAGAAGGCTATTAAAGTAGTGAGAGGGGGACCAATGATATCTCATCTTTTTTTTTTGCAGATGATTTAATCCTCTTTGCAGAGGTGAAACACTTAAACCATAGTAACATCCTTAGTAGCTTAAATAAATTCTCAGAGGAGAGTGGTCTCCAAGTTAATCTGACAAAATCCAAGATTTGGATCTCTCCAAAAGCTCTGAGACACCTAAAAGCCTCTTTCATAGCGTGCAGTTGATTTGTGATTACTGAGAACTAGGGTAACTATCTGGGAGTGTCGGCCATCCATGTGAAAGTCAGTAAGGACTTCTTTCACAAGTTGGTGGAAAAAGTTCAGGATAAGCTAAGCAGTTAGAAAGCCAAGCTTCTAAGTATTGCCGGTAGAACAATGTTGATTCAATCGGTGATGGCCTCAATCCCTATTTACACCATGTAGATGACTGGGTTGTCAGATAGCATTTGCAAAAAGCTAGATAAGATGAATAGGGACTTCTTGTAGAGCAACAGTGAGCAATTAAAAAGACTCATCCAGTGAATTGGAAAGTAGACTGTGATTTCAAGCGGGAGGGCAGTTTGGGGCTTAGAAGCATAACGGATTGCAATGTTGTGATTATAACCAAGTTAGGTTGGAGAGTCTTGAAGGATGATGGGGCTTTATGGGTAAGAATTCTAAGGAGTAAGTACCTTAGAGGAGATAACTTATTGGAGCATAAAAAAAGAAGTAACTCTTCAGCAATATGGAGAGGCATTTACTCCAGCAGAGATTGTCTTATTAAGGGTATCAAATGGAGAATAGGTAATGGCAACTCCATTAGTTTCTAGTCTAATCTTGGCTTGGCAAAGAAGTGTTAATAGGGGAAGCTATTGACATGACATTCTAATAGAGTATAAAGAGGATATCTGAAAAATTGTACATGTATCTAGCTTTATTAATCACATAATGGTTAATGGTATAAATAAAAATTAATATATCTAATTTTATTTTATTTTTACATATTTGAATTGTAGTCAAAGATTACTTTCAAGTTTATATAAAAAACAAAAAGATTACTTTCAAACCACTCAGAGATGATACTAAGAAATGAGTTATTGAAAATTTATGTGACAAATGAAAGAGTTTTAAAAATTCTTTGAAATCAAAGTGGTTCGATGATTCACTTGAAATAAATGAAAATATCAAGAGAATGAAAGATTAAATGGTTGATCCAAATCAGTACAAGGATTTTGTTACTTTCCGGTTGAGTGACAAAGGAAATGTACAAATTAATAATTTCTTTTAGTACTCTACTCACTTGCATTCTAATACTTCTTTTTTCAGTATTAAGAAATTAGTAAAAGAAATTCAGAATGTTATGCAAAGTTGACAGATTCATATTGTTTAAGATCTAAATCATTTGCCAATCTCATACATGAAAAGGTATATTTCTAATTAATTTTGTTACATAATATTTCAAATACTTCAAAGTAAAACCCTAAACCACTTTTGTCAGTACAGACGATAAAATCTGGAACCAAACCTTATAGAACTGATCTTTATATTATCAATAGAATTCGATCAGATGGCTGTTTAGTTTCTACGAAAATATCAGAATTGTGGTATGGATGACTATTTTTATGTAATTCTAATACATATGTTTATGGATATTGACATTTGATTACTTCTCACAGGAAATGATGAAGAATGGAATGGAGTCTATTGACAATGAAGAATAGCAATTAGAAAATTAGAATTTATCTTGAAAAAGTGATATCGTATCTAAAGTTAAAGGGACTGATTTGAGAGGAAGAATCAGATGTGTAGGAAAAATTACAACTCCATTACAACATGTGCATTCAACCATACAGAAGGGAGATGTGACTATTATGATAGAACGATTAATGGAACAGAATCATAATTTTATTAATTTGGTAAGCAATGTTCTTATGCATGTTGTCATGCATGCCACGAAAGTCGACAGTAAGATGAATTGATGAACCTGAAGCAAGGCTCGTTGGTGTTCAAGTACGATTTCACTACAATCTTACTAATTTCATTTTTGTCTTTAAATAATAATCCAAATTATTTGTATTATTAGCTTCCTTCAATACCATCAGATGCTAGGAGTGCATATAGAAGCCAACCATCATCATCATCACCACCTGACTTTATCCCAAAAGGTATTTACAACTATTTTTTACCATGTACCAATATTCATTTCACTATTTCACTATTTACTGATTTTTATGAATAGATTGACATGAAGGAATCTGTATAAAGTAGGTCTTATGAATAGATTGTGCTGGGATGCTGGGATTCCGTTTTCAAATTGTGTGATGGTAACATTTTTGGCGATATAAGTTCGTCACATACTGCTCTGGTGGATTTTGTTTTCAAATTGCGATTATAACATTTTTGACGATACAACAGTATCTCAGAAAAGGACATGTGATACAAGATAATAACTTTAGTAAAATGACAATCTTACTATCTTGTTTTACACAAAGATAATCATTTTTTCTAACCCTTTTTCTAATCAACCAAACAACTATTCAAACACTTTTGGGAACCAAGTAATATTTTTTTTCACACCTATAGTAATTGATGATACAAGATAGTAAGTTATTGTAAGATATGTGATACAAGATAATAACTTTAAGTAAAATATCATAGTAAGATATGTGGTAATAGTAACTTATAGTATGATATGTCGTAACCGACAATAAAAGACTATTGACGATAAAAAATAATAACATTTCTTAATCATATAATAACCGGTGATACATGCGGTAACTAATCCCAATGTTTTTTTTTTACCGACAATATTAATAATAAAAATAGTAATTTTTTCTAACACTTGGCAATGATGATAAATCCATTAATATTTTCTAACACTTCTGTAACCAACAATAAAAGGGTAATTTGTAACACGTGTATCCGACAATAAAATAATAACATTTACAAACATTTGTGATAATTGAAGATAAATAATAATAACAATTCTTAACATTATGGTGACCAATGATAAATGTAGTAACATTTTCTAACACATGTAATAACCGACGATAATATGTAGTAATTTTTACCAATATTTTTTAAACCGATACAAGGCAATAACAATTCTTAACACTTACGGTGATCGACGATAAATGTAGTAACATTTCCTAACACATATGATAACCGTTGATAATTGGTAGTACTTTTACCAACTTTTTTTAAACCGATACAAGGCAAAACAGTTTCCCAACACTTCTCTAATCGTCTGTATAGGTCAGGACATACTCCAATGGTAACCAAAACCGTCGAGAGAGACCAATCCCGACTGGTGTATAGCCAACCAAAGGTCAATCCATTAGAGAAAGTTTTATCAACGGTTTTACTAGGTTTACCATACAGTTTTCGACAGTTTGCATAGAGTATTTGTTTTGTAGTGGGGTTTGTTTGTTCTCTAGATGTAGTTCATTCTTTTGTGGTGGATAAATTTGGCTAGCTTACTTATGTCATTCTTGTAAATGTACTTATGCAAGCACAATCTCAGGTGGAGGCATTTGAATATGAATCTTGTATAGAGGAGCGAAAGCAAGAGAAACTTGAAGCTGAACGTGCTTCTTATATTACGGTAAGTTGCAATGCATGACTTGTGTTTCTTCTTTGAACAGCTCAACATCTCTTCTTTTTACTATTGTTTGAGGTCCATTTCAATTATTTGAGAAACTAATTCACTTTATTGAGGCATTTAGGAATGTACACATGGTATCTGTGATTCATTTATTGATTTATATTGGTGGTCATGGACCGTTTAAAATATTGACCACTATTCAGGTTCATTATTTTAAGATTGATTTATATGTCAACATAGGGTGCTCCAAGATGAAAATGAAAATGTATATTTGCCAATAGATAGAGGGAAGTAAATTCTCTTTTAGATGAATTAAAATATTTGCATTTTAATGTTGTGGTGCTATGTGCATTGGCCCCATTAACGAAAATTGTGGTTCGGCCGGGTTCGATATAATTATCATTTTAGTCATTTTTACAGATAAATTCTACTTGCAAAACTCTATATTTTCTATTGTTAGTAAAATATGGCCATGAGGGGCTTTTTGCTAAATGTAAAATATAATTTAAATTTAAATAAGGGAAGTTATCCCATTCACTAATTACCTCCCAACTCCCCCTAGATCTCTCAAGCATGTTAATGTGAAAACATTGCTACATGAAGAAAGAGTTCTAGTGAGAGAACTCTCCCTCTAGCCAAGAGAGAGAAGTTGAGAGATAGAAAAATTCATATTCTCTAGAGTTAAAATACTGTAAGGGTTTAAGAAATTTTTGAATAGAAAAATTTCTCCCGTCATTGGGTTCACTAGACTTTAGATTGAGGCGTCATAAATCTGTGGTGGTGGCTCAATTTTGTAATCACCATTCCTACCGAATGATTCGTATGAGAGAGTTCGCAATTCGGTTAGATCTTGAAGACCTACGCATTGAGGTATTTACCCAAAAATTCCAATGTATTTAATTTTTGTGATTTTCTACGCTTCCGTTGCATGTGATTAAATTTACCATCGGTATTAGAGCGATCACTAAATTTAATAAAAAAATTTCAGAATTTTTTGGAAATAAAAATGTTGGGTAAAAAATTTGGGGTTTGAATCACAGATGAATTTCGTGAATCCAATTATACCACGATATTACCTATGATTTGTAGATCATGAAAATAATTTTTTCATAATTTTTGAGGTACGTTTCGACCATGAAATATAAGGTTGAAGTTTTTAGCCCTACATGGTGTCTGAAAATTAAAACCATAGATCTGTCGTGTTATAAGACAAATTGATTTATGAAATTGTTATATATGTCATCTTCATGTCTTGATCTACATTTTGATATAAATATTATATATTGTCATCGCTAGAAACTAGGATTTCCAAAATGGCCACGAAGGGCCGTGACGAAAATTTCACGATTTGCCAAGTTTGGGGCTTAAATCATTCTAAAATCAAGTCAAGAATGTTTGAAGAATGCCCAATTATAATTTTCGATCAAAAATTGCATGAAAAATAGGTCGAAAATGAGTTTTCCGACAGTTGGATCGCGAGGACCCGATTGTAAACCCATCAGGCGTGGAAGAACCAGCCCAACCCGTAGGTGCGTACATTACACATGCGCATAGGCACATCGGGCTCTGGGAAGCTGGTGCGTGAGGTTCACTGTACTCAGGTTATGCTTATACAGTGGAGTAGAGTAAGGGCTCTCGTGGCACCAAACATATAGCATATGCGTGAGAACGAGACTTAAGGTCCAGGCAAGAGGAAACCATCCGAGAAATCCGACAACAAAGTATAAAAGTATAGAAAAAAAGAATTTGATAAGACCAATACAAAGTACTATGTCTGAGCTAGATTTGGGTATTTTGCTCGTAAGTATGATGAGTAGAAGGAATGTCCTTTTTTACATGATTTTAGTTTTGTATAATCTACTGTGATGTTTACTGTTTTCTCTCCATTGTGGATTATAAATTCATGAGCCACCAATCTCATAGGTTGAGACAAGAGCGTGTATATGGAGTTCTATAGAGTGAATCCTCAAATTAGGAGGATTTACGTAACGGAACATTTGTCATCATCAAAGGGAATGACACTTGCAAGTTAGAGTTCAAAGTAGCCAAACTCTGTATCTATATGACGGTCTTTATGCTTCGGGTATTTAACGGAACTTGATTTTTGTGTTTTGTTTAAGATCGTCGAGAATATGTTCTGTCATTTAGCAAATCATCTGTTTTTATACAACAGTTCTTTGACCTATTCTGGTTTTATCCATGATGGATTGTATGCACCGGGTACTGCTTCTTTTAATGGTATTCTTGTTATTTTCCTATTATCTTTACATCTGATTGCATAGATGATGATGTAAATATATGGCATAGGAGACTTGGACACATAGGACAAGAGGTGATGAATCGGTTAGCAGCGATTGGATCCACGAACCTGGTTCAAGTTGCCCGTATGTAAATTTTGCCTAGCCAGCACAGTTACAAAAAAAACCATTTGGTAACGCAATGAGAGTTGAGATTTTATTGCAATTTGTTCACTCCAATATCTATGGCCCTATGAGCATGAGAGCCCAAAATGGAGCTGTGTAATTTATTATGTTCGTAGACGATTACACGCGTTTTGTTTATGTCTATCTGATCTCGCACAACTCTAAGACATTAGAATGATTTAGGAAGTTATTAGTGAAGTTGAGAATCAGTTAGAATTGAGAGTAAAAACTCTCAAAACCGATCAAGAGCTCGAATATTTGTCAAAACAATTTAGAGAGCTCTGTTTCGAGAAAGCTATTACGAGACAGCTATTACGAGACAGCTAACTATTACTACTACTTCTCAGCAAAATGGAGTAGCTAAGAGGAGGAATAGGACTTTGTTGGAGATGATCGGATCTATGATGGTACAGGCCAATTTGTCCATCTTTCATTGGGGATATATTTTATTGACTGCAGTCTACATGCTCAACTGTGTCTCATTAAGTTTGCAGTTAGTACCCCATTTGAGTTTCAGACAGGGAGCAAGCCCGACCTTAATCACTTGAGATCATAGGTTGTGCAGAGTATGATAATGATTTATCGTATCCACACAGCAAATTAGACCTACGAGAAAAGAATTATATTTTTATAAGATACTTAGAACACTCCAATAGATATGTGTTCTTAGGTGAGCATACAGATAACACTATCATTGAGATTGAGTTTCGTGATACCACATTCCTTAAGATTGATTTCTCTAAGAGAGGTGAAATCAATCGGTACCTTAATTTCTATAAAATGGATGAGCATAGTGGCTCAGGTGAGTCCAATAACGAAATACAAGAATCTATTACGAATCTTGGTTCTAGTAGAAGCGATCCATCTAGAGGTGAAGATATTCTCTCTCTTTGTAGGAGTATAGAGAATGCGTACTTAAACGTTACTTCCCGATTGAGGGTGAGACCCTCATTGTGACTCTTAAAGATGATGAGAAATCTAAAATAGTTCTAGAAACTTTCGAGAGTTCTGCGAAAGGCCATTTGTTGAAGGTCATAGATGAAGAGAAAAAGTCGATTAGAATCAAAAGCAATGTACGGATATAAAAAGGGGAAAATTTTTAAAACAACCCAACAGACAAAAAAATTCCATGTGTAACCCATGAATGTCGCGGATTGAACCCACGATATAAAATGTCATGGGTTGAACCCGCGACATATGCATTTTTTACCCCCTGCACTCCTCTCTTTCTCTTTTCTTCCCTTTTTCTCTTCTCCTCTTCTCTCTTCTCTCTTCTTCTCCTATAGTGAACCAAAACCCTAATACTCCTAAACCCAAAATCCGGCCACAATCTACACATTCTAATGGAAAAAACAACGTGCAATGACATTATTATGGAACCTGCAGCCCTCTGCGCCGATTTCTCCAAACTTCTGTGGCAATTTATCCAAAAATTCACAAGGTATAAATTTCTCAATACTTCCAATTAACTAATTTCAAATGTTTAATTTGATGAAGAATGATGTTTGTTCAATGATATTTGTTATAATGATTGAATAAATTTGTTTGGATTTTTGTATTCATTTAGAATTTATGGTTTGTTTAATGTTTAATAGAAATTTAGGGTTTAGGATATTTTAATTAATTTAATAATTATTCAATATTTAGTTAATATAGATTAATATAAATTTAGTATATTTATTGAAAAATTGTAAAATTATTATAAATTTAAAAATTAGGATTTTAGTGTTTTATGAATATTTAGTAAAAAATTAGAGTTTAGGGTTTGTTAATCAATTTATTAATTTTTAAATGTTTAATTAATATAGATTAATCTAAATTTAATATAATTATTGAAAGTTTGTTAAATTGTTATAATTTTAAATTTAGTATACATTTATAATATGGTATGATAAATTATATTTTAATTAATATAGATTAATTGTTATAATTTATTTATTTTTTAAATTGTTAAATTATTTTGTATGTTTGTTGAATACTAAAAAGTTTTTTTTAATGTTTAAAAAAATGACAGATATGATAAAATTGTTATGCTATAGCAATGGTGAAATTATGATAGGTGAAGATGGAGTTCAATACGACCGTAGTTCAACAAAATTGATTTGGGTGAGGAAAAATATAAATTTTAATGAGCTGGTGAATGTAATATGTAGGGGTATTCGAATAAATCGTATAATACATGTGGAGATTTTTTATCATTGTCCTGTGTTATACATGCAATATAGTAATGTATGGTTTGAATTGGTTCTGATAAGTGATGATGATTATGTTTTGAATTTGATGGAGTTTGCAATGTGTATGGAAGTGGGTGCCACTCATGAGTTGTACATAAAATCATATGATGGTGGAATGTCTATGGAACAAGATTGTGATTATATGAAAGTTTATCTATATATAGAATCTCGAGTGGATGTTGCCTTTGTAGAGGTGGAAAATGATGTTGATGAGGAAGAAATGGCGGAAGAAGAGGTGGAAGAAGATAATGATGATGATGAAGAAGACGATGAATTTGGTGGTGGTAGTAGTAATGGTGGTGCCAATGAGTTAATAATCGGGCCTTCGTCAGTCTCTGTAAGCATTGGTGGTGGTCCGAGATATAGGGGTGGTCGAATAGACGATTCAATTCCATTTATGAGGACTGCACCAGGAGGTGATGATTATGTGACTTTTGAGAAAGATTGTAGATTGATTGTCGAAAGTTGGA
The DNA here is from genome assembly GCA_033439265.1 of Dillenia suffruticosa. Lineage (NCBI taxonomy): Eukaryota > Viridiplantae > Streptophyta > Magnoliopsida > Dilleniales > Dilleniaceae > Dillenia > Dillenia suffruticosa. The sequence goes on along the minus strand of JAVTVX010000013.1, from coordinate 13,916,764 downwards.
ATTTCAGCGATGAATTAAAAATGGGGGATGAAATTTGAGTCGAAAGAGCAATTTATTCATACTGTTAAAATGTATCAAGTGGAGCATCACTATCAATTTCGGGTTAGGAAATCAACCCTTGAACTTTTGACAGTAATATGAACTCAAAGGGATGAAGGTTATTAATAGAGGTTACGTACTTTGTTGGCGTCTTTGTGATTACTGTTGTTGAGGGACCGTACACATATGTAGACACTAGGTTGACGCAAGATCATAGGCAGTTAGATTCATATTTAATGGCTCGACATTTTTTTAATTATGTGAGGGAAGATCTCAGTGTGAAAGTTTCTTCCTCCGAACTGTTATAATTGAGAGAACCACATATGCAGTTTCTCATAGAAAAGTTTGGGTAGCGAAGAGAAGAGCTATAGAGATTGTATACGGGGATTGGGATGACTCTTACAAACAACTATCTCGGTTGTTGGATGCAATAGTGCAAAGAAATCCGGTAACACAAGTAAGTTGGAAGTTGGGTCCGCCTAATACAAAATGTAAAAGGATATTTAAGTCTTTGTTTTGGGTATTTGGTCTTAGTATCTTGGCTTTTAGGAGTTGTAAGTCATTGATAAGTGTAGATAGGACTCACCTTAATGGGAAATACAAGCACAAATTATTGATTGCATGCAGTATGGACAGTGGGAATTACATTATTAGTTGTTGGAGATATGGAGGGTTCCATTTGCTTAATTTTCAGATCGATATGAACGGATAAGGGCAACAGTTGTTCGTCCAAAGTTTGGATGGTCATCTCCTAATGCTGTGTAGCGATTTTGCAAGCGCCACATTGCTAGTAATTTCAACACGTACCACAAAAATCAAGCTTGTAAAAGAGTTGTTACCATTGCTGCATTACAACCACAACGGAAGAAATTTGACTTATATACGGCGAGAATGAAAGAGATCAAAGAAAATGCTCCAGATTATTTTACAAATATTCTCCCTGAACAATGAACTCTTTCTCATGATGGTATTTTTCGTTTTGGATATACGATGACAAATATAAGTGAATGTTATAATGCCATGTTAAAGGGTGTAAGGAATTTATCTGTTTCTGTTTTGGTAATTAAAACCTTTTATAATTTGGTGAACTATTTTTTAGGCTCGATTGGGTGAGGCCAAAATGGGAATTCGAAGAGGAGAGCGGTATACGAAATTTGCCTATGCCATGTTAGGGAGATGGATGAGTATCGCTAACATCCATACGGTTGTTTCTTTTAACAAGGAGCATGGGATCTTTGAGGTAAAAACAGGTTATAGATAGACATAGTATGGCTACAAGGGAAACAATAAATGAATTGTGAATGTGAGAGATGAGCATTGTACATGTGGGAAATGGGAAACGTATAGAATTCTTGCTTTCATACAATCGCTACACTAACACGGACGATCATTGATGTGCATATGATCGTCAGCAAATTGTATATATGGGAACACCAACTTAGAGTATATGAGCATCATTTTTTCCTTGTGGGAGACCATTCAGGATGGTTGGTGGATTCGTACCCAACTATCATTCTTGATGTATCACTTAGACATGAGAAAAGAAGATCTAGATCATCTCGATATCACAACGAGATGGATCTTTGCGAATCATCCTCGCAAACATCATGTAGGAGCTGTAGTGCAGAAGGTCACAATAAGGGGAGATGCATGAGGCAAATGAGGTGTGGACTTTGTGGTAGACAGGGTTATGATCAAAGATATTGTCCGACGACAAATGAATGATACTTTATTGTATTTTTATTTTAACTGTAATTCTTATATTTCTTAATGAATACTAAAATTGAAGACTATAATGTAGTCTAAACCTGAATTTTTTGTTCCTTTTTTGGATCAAGGAATCAAACTTACACTCATGATTCGGTTTTCATTGTAGAAAAAAAAATTATGTCTAGTGTCAAGAGAGAGGATCAGTAGTGTTAAGTTACAACCCTAGCTCACATATATACTCTGCTTATAGATAGATAGTGAGAGCAGAAAAGAGAAATAGAAGAGAGAAGTTCATATGCATCTAAGTACGGATTTGAAACTTTCAAGAATGCAGGAGAGGGAGAACCAAACCCTAAGAAACAAAGAGATAAAGGGGGAGAGAGAGAGATAGAGAGGATGGTAATGTACATATATTAACAATAGGGTCATAGAGCCTACGTCCGGGCAAAGCTAAAGGGATTCAACGTCTCTTCACATTCTCAAATTTTTAATTAACTGTTATCATATTTCAATTATTTTTTTCTTATGAGTTTTGTATAGATTTAACCTTAAAATTTATAAAAAGTTTTAAAACAACGTCAGTGAGTAATGAAATTGTCTTTTACAGCGTCTCTTTTTCTTATTGCACATTTCTTAATGTGTTGATGTATCTTTTTTGTTAATGCACATTTCTAATTGTTGATTTAATATTTTTTCCCTGTTTTAGATGGATCCTAGACCTTGATCCGAGCATTCTATGCTTGCAGCGAATACACCGCTCTTCCAGGGTTTGGGATGGAGATGACACTATATGGCTCGTTTGCCGTAGACGTGATGCAGTATTACGGTGTTGGGACAATGGATATATCGATGCTAGAGTTCTTCTGCTCCTACAATAGTCGGCCTTTTTGAGTGTCGCTCGACTGCACTTCATTTAGTTAGATTGGCATCTCATCACAGCTCTAGTCAAGAGATGGAGGCAAGACACACACTTTTCGTATGCCCCACGATGAGCTTACTATTTCATTACATGATGTAGAGGTATTTCTAGGTTTACTTGTAGATAGGATATCCGTAGTTGGTTCGACGATAGGTATCTCGTGAGGTGATGTGTATGAGAAGTTATTAGGTGTGAGATCTCCACAATTGGCATCTACACTTTGAGTATGTTTTGATTATCGAAGTTTTTTAGTGACTTGCCCAATTATGCAGATGACGTATATATTTTGTGATGGACATGGGCGTATATCTTGTTATTGATTGGGGATGTTTTGTTTAGTGATAAGAGTGAATATTATATACATTTACAGTATTTATTAGTATTAGATGATTTAGGTTTTTCTAATCGTTGTAATTGGGGTTCAACATGCTTGGTTTTTTTGTACAGACAGTTTTGTATAGCCACGCACGTAGACTCGCATGAGATAGGAGGAGTTCTTATGCTTTTGCAGATTAGGCATGGGAAAGATTCCCCTATATAGTTCCTATTACACGATCATTACACGTGCAGGAGGATGGGTCACTATCTTTGCGGTAGAAAGCAGATTTTGATATCACTACACTTCCTACAGAAGTCATGGTCGTGTATAGGGTGGTATTCGATAGGCAGACGATCAATGACGTTTTGTGGGTGCCTTACATTGAGGAGGTATTGTCTTCCATCCCCGATTATTGTCACGAGGGGAGGGATATTTGGCACGCCCATGTACCGCTTATCTGTTTCAGTATTATTGACTGGTACTTTTCGGATCGAGTGATCTGTCAGTATGGAGGATTTCAGATTATTCTGGATCACTGTGACACTAAGGATCGATTTCACGACACTCATACGCGTGGTTCACAGAATACAAATTTGTCGATCGAGTATGCCCGTTATGTAGACATTTGGACGCAATGACATGATCAGCTAGTTCCACTTAACACGTCGTTTGGTCCTACCATCGATCCTGCTTACACCGTCTAATACTGCAATATCTCATGTCGATTCATTGGTTGTCGAGGAGCATGTTTGAGTTATGTGGTAAGTGTATAATTTAATTTTTTTATTTACATCAATGACTTTATTTTGTTTGTTTAACTAACATGTATATACCTTTTTGTAGTGGGATTTGTTGCATCGGATTCAAAACTCTGTGGGTATTGATGTCCATGGACTGGTGAATTTAGCCATTTCAACTTTGACTGACAATATGACATATCTATTGAGACCTAGACTACCTTGAGGTAGTGATGACGGAGGTAACAAAGACCAAGGACGTCGATGAAGGCAAAGGAGACCACGTCCGAGGTGACTATCACATCATGCATCACCGCTGCCATCTTAGCATCCAAAGGACGTAGTAGGACCTTCTAATGGGTACGTAGAGTTTTCGTCTTTCTACACACCTGTATTTAATTTCCCTCATAGTTCTATTTCAGGGGCTCCACAGAAGGGAATTCGTATAAATGAGGGACTGACGTAGGTTGAGAGAGAAGATACACGACCCGTGTATCATGTGTCTCCTCCATAGTTTACCGATGCCTATGACTAAGATGTAGAACCCTCCCAGATTACACAGATAGATGATATGGGTTTAGTAGCTCTTGATAACATTACAGATATCAGGATTGATTTAGGTGATAGAGACTGTAGTAGAAGAAGAAGACGATATTAGAACTTACGTATTATGTATTTTGTATATTGTATTATATTAATGAAAATTTTATTCCCTTATATGTTCGTTTTTCATATATGATTTGTTTTGTTTTCTATTTCTATTCTATTGTTTAGAAGTTCATTTATGCATTGTTCAAAAGTTTGAATATGATAATTGGTATAATTTCAATGTGAGAATGTTGATTTTGTTGAGCTGTTCAAAAATTGAGTTTATATGTTGTTGAAAATTTTATGACTGAAAACATTGTATTTTTATATTATTCGAATCGGAGGTGGGATGTAATTTTGTATTATTGGTACAAGAGGTGGGAGGTTGGTTTGGGGGGACAGACATGGTATATCACGGGTTGTATCTGCGGCATAAATTATGTCGCGGGTTTAACTTACGATTTACATTGGTTACAAATGGAAATTATTTTTCATTAGAGTTGTTTTAAATTTTTTTAAAATTTTTTGGGTCAGATCCGTACATTGCTCGAGACTCAACCCTGAGGGCAGAAGAACCATTGGGAACAAGTAAGTTCTCGAGGTCAAGAGAAAGGCTGATGAATCAATGGAGAGGTATAAGACCCATTTGGTAGCCACAGTTACACTTAGACTAAAGGCGTAGACTATTAGGGAGTCATAATCCAATTTATCTCGATCCGTTTATTTTTAGCGATTATCACGAAAATAGATATGGAGTTACACCAGATGGATGTAAAGATCGCCTTCCTTAATGGAAGTTTAGATAAGGAGTTCTACATAGAGCAACCCTCTGGGTTCGTTCTAGTAGGTCATGAGAACAAAGTCAGTCGACTTCAAAAGTCGATATACGGTATAAAACAGTCATATAGGCGGTGGTATCTAAGATTTCACGAGAATGTGATATCTTATGGTTTTACAATGATCGAGTAGGATCATTGTGTCTATCTAATATGTTCTGATAACTCTTTTGTGATCATATTCTTATATGCAGGTGACATTCTATTGGTCATGTGAGACTTAATTCATTCTCGAAATTTGGATTTAGAGGGATCGCTCAAGAAGGGTGTTAACTATTTAACAAGAGTTCTACATCAGGAAGATTTTTGAGCATTTCGAGATAAGCAATTGCAACCTAATAAATACTTTTATCGCTAAATGTGAAAAACTGAGCCTTGACATATGCCCTAAAATTGAGGAAAAAATAAAAGAGATAAGTAGAATCTCTTATGCTAATGCAATGAGCAGTCTAGTATATGCGATGAGGTGTACATGACCAAACATTTGTTTTGCAGTCAATCTGATGAGTAGGTATTAATCGAATTCTGAAAGAGATCACTGGAGAGTTATGAAAAGGATTATGAGATATATCAAAAGAACTACGAACCTCTCCTTATGTTACGAAGGAGGTGATTTGCGTTTTATCGAGTATTCAGATGCAGACTGAGCGTAGTAAACTAGATGAATGCAAACCGACATCAAGATTTGTTATCTTGCTCAATAATGGTGTCATATCTTGGAGAAATAAGAAACAAATCTGTATATCTCTATCTACGATAGCGATTGAGCTTGTAGCATACTTAGTGACAGTTCAGGAGAGTGTTTGGCTCTAAAAATTTCTGGATGATTTAAGAGTTGTGGCAGATAGTGGGAGGCTACAGATGATTTAATGTGATCATCAGGCAGCCTTGCCAACAACCGGGATCCTAAGTATCACAATAAGACCAAATACATTGATACCAGATATCATTATATGAGAGATATCACCGAAAAGTGTGTAATAACGATTAAATACACTTTTACATACAGTATGGTGGTTGATCCATTCACCGAATCCATTGTGAGAGATTCCTTTGTGAAACATGGAATCATTGCGTTTAGTATATTTTGACATTTCTCACTATATACTGATTTTGATACTTATCGATATATATGACATATGTGCATTATACAGTTACAAGTTTATCTCTTACACTTGTTTATTGTCATATTTTTTGTAGTCGGTTATAATAAAAGATATGTTAGGCAGGCATGGTCGACTCTCTCTTACAAGTGACCATCTCCAATTTTGAGCGAGTGGGGATAAGACGGTTTCTAGTCGTAAGAGAATTTGATAGTAGCACTGCTAGAATATAAGTCGCCTTGATATGTGTTTAGGATGAGATCATATGCGATATGATCATCATTGACATACCCACATCCATGTTGCTGTGAATAGCCAAATTTGAGATCTCAGATATCACATACGTTTAGTGATATTGTCCATGAGATACTTTCTGAGATTTTTGGGTAAAGTTTTATGTATAGATTGAGTCTCATATCTGCACAGTATTAGAGAAATCTGACATATGCCCTTTTGAGAGATGGGAGAATAACACTATCGTACGTGTTTCATACCGCGTATAGTAAGATGATCATGGGATAATGGAAGTTATTATTTGAGACCATAGTATGATCATGATTACCGTTCCTACTATGTGATACCTGAGATCCTCTGGGTGGGATCTCTTATGCATTTATTACTTTCGACTATTTCAGAAGTCTTGGTTCAATATTTGCTAATTTAGTCTGTTTATCTATGGCCCAAAAGATAAATTGAGATCTAAGGGATAGGTTTAAAAAACCAGCTGAATTAAAACTGATGGATTCGAATTTGAGAAAAGGAAAGCCAATCGACATTATATCATTATATTGTATTCACAGATTGATCTATTATATTAATATATATTAGGATTCAAATATAATAGTAAATACACAGTCGAGCAAATGATTGGGGATTACTTTCGATGAGAACAGTGACTCGATGGATGTAAATGCGTTGAATTTAGAGTACAGCAAATTCTTTTTGGTACTAACGAGGGCTTCTCAGTTATCCTAACAGGTATATTGATAAGTCTTTTCTTGCAAGTGTACTCGTCAGTCGCTCGACGCCCAATCCTATATGAAAATCCAGTAGGGTGATGTGATAGATTACATGAGTTATGAGCTTGTGACAGATTTTCTTCCGTCATTGGGTTCACCAGATTTTGAATTGAGATATCATAGATCTGTGGTGGTGGTTCAATTTTGTGATCACCATTCCTACCGAGTGATCCCTATGAGGGAATTCGCAATTCGGTTAGATTTTGAAGAGCTACGCATTGAGATATTACCGAAAATTCCAATGTATTTAATTTTTGTGATTTTTCATACTTTCGTTGCATGTGATTATGAAGGAATTAATGCCCACGTGGAAAGATTACATATGCACAAATGATAACTGATGGGATTTGAATTCCCTATCATATGTGGTGACGGAAGTATATGGAAACTAGGGCAAACCCTAGGAAAAACAACCATTGCACAAAAAATTGTGTAGAGGCACGATTGAGAGAGAGGGAGAAAATTCTGTGAAGAGAATTTGTATCACCGGATTTCGATTGCGATGTTGCGGTACTGCGGTGATAGCTCGAGTTTCGTGGTTATCATCCCGATGGCGAGGTCGTTTAATCGAGATTCTTGGTTCCCCGAATTTTTTGCGATCTACTCTTTGAGGTATGCCCAAAAACCCTAATCTTTTATGATTCCGAAAATTTCGCACGTTTCCGCATGTGTATATGCATATAAATCCAACATTGGTATCAGAGCGTAGGGTTGGATTTATTAGATAATTTTTTGGAAAATTTTCGAGTATAAAAAAAATATGGGGTTGCAAAAATGGGTTTCGGATCACGGATGAGTTTCATGAATCCGAATATACCGTGATGTTACCCATATCACGTAGGTTTTAAATATATTTTTTTCTGAATTTTTGGAGTATGTTTTGGCCATGAAAATTGAAGTTAAAGTTTTCGGTCCTAATGGTGCCCAAAACTTAAAAATCTAGATCTATCTATGTAGAGGAATTTTTGATCTAAATAAATGGCATATTTGTGTTCCATGTGCATTGATCTACGATTTGATATGTATTTTGCATTGAATGGTTACCGGAAACTGGGTTTTCCGGCGAGGCCGCGAAGGGCCAAAACTTGGATATATGATTCGCCGTGTTTAGGGATTGAATCTTTCCCAAAAAAAAAAGAGTTTGAAATATTTTTGGAAAGTCCAAATATATTTTTCGATAGAAATCTCCGTAAAAAATAAGTCAGAAATGGGTTTTCGGAGAACCGGGTCGAAAAACCCAGTTGCAGACCCGTCGGGTAAGGAAAAGAGATCCAGACCCGCGGGCAAGTGCAGGACACGCGCGCAGAAGTGCATCCAGCAAGCGCGTGGGGCTCACACACGAGCAAGGCACGTGAGCCGGTCTGGAACCGGAGCGGGTCAAGATCCAACCCACGACCCGACATGTGTCAGGTCAGACCCGACTCGTTTACCACAGTCGGGTCAACCTGACGCATTTACCGACCCGGCTGACTCGGCTCCGCGCATGGCAGCGCGTGACAGTCACGCCGTGATTGGGAGAGCGTGAGCCGAGCCCTGTCAGGCGCGTGAGAACGCGCCACGACTGAGCACGCGTGAGCCGAGCCACGCCTGGCATGTGGCAGCGCGTGAGAAACGCGCCGCAACTTAGCGCGCGTGAGCCAAGCCGCGCTAGGCGCATGGCAGCGCGTAAAGGGTGCACCGCGCATCTGACGCGTGACCTAGGCTCCTGCCGGCGAGTGGCGGCGCGTCAGGTCGTCCAAAATTGATTTTTTCAATTTTTTTGGGTCCTATGTGCATATTTGTGACTATTTGTGGGATTTTATGCGCCAAATTAAAGTCCGGATGGTGAGATGAGATCCCGGGTTGTGGTGTATGGTGTCTGTTGACTTATATGCTCACTTTGGGATCAATACTCGATTCATTTTGGATTGTTAATTCGTAGAGTGCACGAAATTGTGAAAATAAGCATTATTAGTCACTGACGTCTCTTTCTTTCTATGTGACAGAGACAATGGCTGCGACAAAAAGTATCGTACTTGATCTCGTTAAGGGAGACAAGTTGAACAGTGACAATTATGAGATTTGGCACCGTAAAGTTCAATTTATCTTCGAGCAGTAGGACCTAGCGGAGGTTCTACTACACGAGATGACAGACCTTGGGGTGGGTGATACGCCTCAAGCAAAACTGGATGAGAAGGTGTATCGTGCATGGAAGAAGAAGGATGGCCAAGCTAAGGTCATCCTCCTTAGCAGAATGCACGATGATCTGATTCCGGTGTACGAGTAGTATCCTACTGCGATGTCAATTTGGAGTGCTTTGAGAGAGCACCTTGGCTCTCGGTCAGCTCCTAAGCTGAGGATGCTGACTTATAGGTTTATCACCTATAAGAAAAGACCCAATCATACCATGAAGCAGCATTTGATGTATATGTCAAGTATGATCACTTCTCTAAAGAACATGGGGGAGCCAATGTTTGATGAGCTTCAGGTACTGGAAGTAATCCAGTCCTTTCCTGACTCCTGGGATATGGTGAAGACCTATCTCACACATACTGAGAGTATTCGTACTTTCATGGATGTGCGTAGGCATTGTGAGCTCGTGGAGGAGTGCCAGGAGGTGGCTAGATCGGTTTCCGGTCATGCCTATGTGGCAGAGTCGAGTAAGGGCTCCAAGGGCGTCAAGCGTAAATGGCGCAAGCATGACAAGAAACCTAGCCAGGCTAAGAGGAAGCCATCAGCAAAAACCGGTGACAGAGGGCAGAAACGTAAGAAGAAGGAGCTCGACAAGAGCAGAGTCCGATGCTACGTTTGTAGCAAATCTGGGCATTTCGCTCGCGAGTGTAGCGAGCGAAAGGTATGTCCTTCTTCTTTACATGGTATGAGTTATGTTTTATCCACTGTGATCACTTCTTTACATGGTATGAGTTATGAGGTATGTCCTTCTTCTTTACATGGTATGAGTCATGTAGCTCGAGAGAGGAGCGCATATGTGGAGTTCCGCTGATTGAGTCCCCAAGCGAGGAGATTGTGAAGGGGATTGGTACATGCAAGCCGATGCTGTCAAGTAACCAAATCCTATATCTGCATGATGTGCTGTATGCTCTCGAGATTCGGCGAAATCTCATATCTGTCCTTTGTTTATATCGTTTAGGATACTCTGTCATTTTCAAAAATTTGAGTGTTTCTATCATCTACGATAACTCTATTTTATGTACTAGTTTAGTACATGATGGACTTTATGCGTTGGATTTGGTTTCCTTTAATAAAATTTCTGATTTGTCTCCTATTGCGTATATATCTGATAGCGTAGTTGATGATGTTTCTATTTGGTATAGTAGACTTGGCCACATAGGGCAAGAGAGAATGAACCGATTAGCTACGAGTGGCTTGTTGGGCCCGCTAACCCGGATTGAGTTGCCCTTATGTGAGTTTTGTCTAGCCGGCAAAGCGACGAGGAAACCATTTGGAAAGGCAATGAGGGCTGGGACCCCATTGCAATTGATCCACTCCGATATTTGTGGACCTATGAATGTGAGAGCCCGAAACGGAGTCACGTATTTCATTACGTTCATAGATGATTACACACGTTTCGGTTACGTCTACCTAATCTCGTACAACTCTGAGGCATTAGATTGCTTTAGGAGGTTTATCAGCGAGGTAGAAAACCAATTAGACTTGAGAATTAAAACTCTCAAAACCGATCGAGGACGCGAGTATTTGTCTGAGGAGTTTAAAGAGCTCTGTTTCGAGAAGGGCATTACGAGACAGTTGACTGTTCCTGCTACTCCCTAGCAGAACGGGGTAGCTAAGAGAAGGAATAGGACTCTGTTGGAAATGATGAGATCGATGATGGCGTAGGCCAATTTAGCTATCTCCCACTGGGGAGATGCATTGTTGACTGCTGCCTACGTTCTTAACCGTGTTCCAACCAAGTCCGTAGTCAGTACCCCATACGAGCTTTGGACAGGGAAGCAGCCTGACCAAAGGATCTTGGTCCTAGTGGAAGTGACCCATCTCGAGGTGAGGAGGCTCCTCCTCCTCGTAGGAGTAGTCGGGGACATGTACCCCAACGTCATTTTTCGATAGAGGATGAGATCCTCATCATGACTCCCGAGGATGATGAGGAACCTCAAACGTTTGAGAAGGCTCTCCAGAGTCCTATAAAGGACCAATGGCTAGAGGCCATGAAAGAGGAGATGGAATCAATGAGGGTCAACGGGGTCTGGGACCTAGTTGACCTACCTGAGGATAGAAGGATCATAGGGAATAAGTGGGTTCTCAAAATCAAAAGAAAGGCCGACGGATCGGTGGAAAGATACAAAGCCCGTCTAGTAGCCAAGGGTTACACACAGATAAAGGGCATTGATTACGATGAGACTTTCTCCCCCGTAGTCAAATTTACATTGATCTGTCTACTCTTGGCGATTGTCGCAAGCATGGATCTAGAATTGTATCAGATGGATGTAAAGACCGCTTTCCTTAACGGAAACCTAGATGAGGAGATCTACATGGAGTAGCCCTCTGGATTCGTTCTAGTATGTCATGAGGACAAGGTCTGTCGACTTTGGAAGTCGATATATGGCCTAAAGCAATCATCCAGGCGGTGGTACCTAAGATTTTACGAGGATGTGATATCTTATGGTTTTAGAATGATCGAGGAGGATCATTGTGTTTATTTGATACGATCTGATAACCCTTTTGTGATCCTGTCCCTATATGTGGACGATATAATGTTGGCTGGGAACAACATTTAGTATCTGATGACGATCAAGGCATGGTTGTCATTGAGCTTCGACATGATAAATATGGGTGAAACTGAGTTCATTCTTGGAGTTAAGATCCAGAGAGATCGATCGAGAAGAATGTTGGCTCTTTCACAAAAGACCTACATTAAGAAAATTCTCAAGCGCTTTGGGATGAGTGATTGTAATCCCATTGATACTCCAATCGCCAAGTGTGATGGCCTGAGTCTTGAGATGTGCTCGAAAACTCAGGAAGAAATAAGGGAGATACGTAAAATCCCTTATTCCACTGTAGTGGGAAGTCTGATGTATACAATGTTGTGTACACGACCAGACATATGTTACGCAGTCGGTCTGGTGAGTAGATATCAATCAAATCCTGGAAGGGGTCACTGGAGAGCAGTGAAAATGATTTTTAGATATCTCAAGGGAACTGCGAGCTATTTCTTGTGTTATGGGAGAGGTGATTTGCGTCTCATAGGATATTCAGACGCCGACTGGGGCGGTAATCTGGCGGTGATCTGAATAAGCGCAAATATATATCAGGTTTTGCCTTCTTGCTCAATGGCGGTACCATTTCTTGGAGCAGCAAGAAGCAGACCTGTGTAGCTTTATCTACGATGGAGGCTGAGTTCGTGGCTTGCTCAGTCGCAGTTCAGGAGAGTGTTTGGTTTCGGAGACTATTAGATAACTTAGGGGTTGTGGCTGATAGTGGGAGGCCAGTGATGATCTACTGTGATAATCAGGCTGTTATCGCCTATACTCGAGACTCTAAGTATCATAGTAGGGCCAAACACATCGACACATTGCATGGTGGCTGACCCCTTCACCAAACCCATCACTAGAAACTCATTTATAGCACATAGAGAGTCATTAGGTTTGGGTATATTTTGACTTTTCTCATTGTACTAAACTGACGATGTGATATTTATTATATTTATATATGATTTTGTGCATTATTCAGTCACATTTAGAATTATTTTTCCTTAAATAATGCACTTATATATATCATGTATATTTTTGATGTGATAAAATATATGTCAAGCAGACGAGATCGACTCTCTCACACGAGCGACCACCTCCAACTCTGAGTGAGCGGAGATGAGACGGTTTCTAGTCGTAAGAGGCATTGAGAGTGGTCTAGCTAGAACAAAAGTCGCCCTGATACGTGTTCAGGATGAGGTCATTTGGGATATGACTGACATGGAAATACCAACATCCATGTTGCTTGTGAGTAGCCAGATTTGAGATCTTGGATATCACCTGCGATAGTGATATTGTCTCTAAGACACTCTCTCTGAGATCTCTGGGTAGAGTCTTATGTGTAGACTGAGTCCCGTATCTGCACAGTATTAAAGAAATCTGACATATGCCCTTTTAAGAAATAAGGGATTAATACTGTGGCACGTGCTTGATACCGCATGTGATAAACGACTAGGGATAGTGAGAGTAATTACATGAGACGATGATCTAGTCATGATCCCCGTTCCCACTGTATGAGACCCGAGATCCATTGGGTAGGATTTCTAGTACCCTTATTTTACTTTCGACTGTCTCTAGAAATCTTGATTCAGGGTTTGCTACTTTAGTCTGTTTACCTATGGCCCAGAAGATAAATTGAGGTTTAAGGGGCAGGTCTAGGAAAGCAGCTGAATTGAGATCGATGGATTCGAGTTTGGGAAAGAAAGACCAATCTACATTTTATATCGTAGTGTTGTATTCACCAACCAGTTTGTTACGTATATCCACGTTGGGATACGAACGTAATAGTGAATACATATTCAAGTATATATTGGGGATCACTTTCGATGAGGAAAATGACTCGAAGAATGTAAATGTGTTGAGTTTGGGGTACAGCGAGATATTTTTTATTATTAACGGCAACTCCTCGAACATCCTAACAGGTGCATCGAGAAGTCTTTATTTGCAGGTATACTCGCCAGTCGCACGACACCCAATCTAGTACAAAAATCAAGAAGGGTGATATAGGAGATCGCATGAGTTGTGATCTCGTGACGGATGAAAATGCCCTCGTGTGCAAGTGGGAGATGAAGGAATTAATGCCCACGTGAAAAGATTCCATATGCACAAATGGTAACTGATGGGATTTAATTCCCTACCATATGCAGTGACGGAGGTATATGGAAATTAGGGAAAACCCTAGGAAAAACAACCATTGCACAAAAAATTGTGTAGAGGCACGATTGAGAGAGAGGGAGAAAATTCTGTGAAGAGAACTTGTGTCACCGGATTTTGATTGCGGTGTTGTGGTGTTGCGGTGATAGCTCGAGTTTCGTGGTTATCATCCCGACAGTAAGGTCGTTTGATCGAGATTCGTGGTTCTCCGGATTTTTTGCGATCTACTCTTTGAGGTATGCCCGAAAATCCTAATCTTTTATGATTCCAAAAATTTCGCACGCTTCTGCATGTGTATGTGCATATAAATCCAATAGATTAAATCTAACATCTACATAAAAAAACTTTCGTTGCATGTGATTAAATCTAACATCTACAAAAAAAAAAAAAAAAAAAAAAAAAAAAAAAATTAACTTATGTTGAAGAATGTTATAAGTAGAATGAGACACAATAAGGTAAGTTTGGAAAGTTGAGGACACACAAATGGGTCCTATGACTGTGCCTTGGACATCTCTATATTTTCTTTGCTTTGGTCTTCTGTGGTCTATTCAACTGCAATGACACAGAAGATAGGCAGTGAAGGAGCTCGGGATTCAGTTCCCAGTGTAAAGTTTTTAAGATTCTATTGTTACAAACATTAGTTAAATTGTTTAAAGAGGTTCTATACCTCTATTTGTCTAATCTCAGAGTTGTAAGAGATGTGTTTCGATTGTCTGTCATGAAATTTTTTAGCTGAACGTTTTGTAAATAATCTTCTCTGAAGGCTGGATATCAAAATATGATCTCGCAGGGCTTCAGAATTCTTTTCTGTGCCCATCTCTGTGTTGGGGATTTTGTATCTCGAGGGAAAGAGTTCATTTTTTTTTTCGGGAGGGGGCATCAAATAGAGATTTCATCATCTATGCATGGCAGAGTACCTTTGACTGTTTGTTTTATCCTCAACTTTCTATTTGTTCGTTCTTCTCAGATTAAGAGGAAACTTCCAAAAGTCAATCGGGGGCTTGCATCTCGTCTTCTAGAAGATGAAGAGGCTGAGGCTGAAACTGAGAAGAGAGAT
This sequence comes from Dillenia suffruticosa, assembly GCA_033439265.1. Classification (NCBI taxonomy): domain Eukaryota; kingdom Viridiplantae; phylum Streptophyta; class Magnoliopsida; order Dilleniales; family Dilleniaceae; genus Dillenia; species Dillenia suffruticosa. The sequence continues at coordinate 13,901,580 of JAVTVX010000013.1, read as the reverse complement.
GCTGATGATAAGAAAAAATCAAAGGAAAAGGGACTTACTACTGAAATTCTTAAAGATAGCGTTTTGCAGCAATGTTTGAAAACAAGGAAAATTTAGTCATTTCACATCTTGTACTGCCAAATTAAGTAACTCAATTGGGAAGAAGCCAGAGACATTAGGATCGAATTCTTCTTTGACTAGTATTCAGGATGTACAAGGTCGTTCTTATCTTCATTATTTCTGTGCAATTATGTCATTATCTTTCTGGTTTTTGTTCAGGACTATCAAATCGATAAGTTTTCTCAAGTCCAAGAAGCCTCAATCATTAGTTAACGAGCATTTTGATCCAGTAATGGGAGATGGATGATAAGAATTTAAGTGATTCTGATGTCTCCATGAAATCCCAGTCATCTGAAGATGAGCTCAATGATGGAAAGGATAAGGTTAGAAAAAAATCGGGAGTACGAAGGTAAGTATTAGATACTCCATTTTGGAAAATAATAATAAGCTAATGTTTTTACTTATGATTTGTTTTTATTCTCCTAATATTGAATTTTGTAATTTGATAATTAGGGAACATGGTGTATCTTTTCGGTTACTAATTTTTCTTGTCATGCATTCAACTACATGTGATTGTGCCATCTTGATGTCTTATATTAGTCTTCTGCAGAAGCATTAAAACCTGCTTTTCACTGGTCAATGTCTCAACAAATTTTTAGGCTCTGTGAAGTTAAAGATGAGCGGCGTTCAGAAGCATTTGCTAACCAAGTATCACTAGCAAAGGAGGATGCTCTTCCCCTGAGAGAGAGGGCGCCGAGTTTTGTACGAAAGTAATCTCAGGAAAAAAATTTATTAAAATAATCTAAATTAAAAAAATATTTTAAATATGATCCATCCATGTCAAGTTTTCATATCTCGACATAGTTTAAAATATGACATATTAAGTTTTCAAAACTCGACGTACAAGTACAACCCCACAACATTTCACTTTAGAAATCTTATACCCATTCCAGATTTACACAATTTCAAATCAATAATTTTAATCTCCAAACTACGTCAATTGTTACAGTCAAATTTTAAAAAAACACGATCACAATTCTCAACAACACTGCCAAACATCTCAACAATACAATAAATCCAAAAAAACGAACAAATCAAATAACGTATAGTTAAAAAAAAATAAATAAATAATTAATTTTATTAATTAAAGAAGTGTACAAACTATAAAAGACAAAAATTTCAATGTATTCTTCTTCTCCTAATCTATTGTCTAACACCGAAATTAGCTGTAGTATTTGTATAGTTATCGCGAGATACTAAATCTAGATCATCTATTTGCGTGATCTGGAAGGGGCCAACATCGTCATGGTGGGGGTTAGAAAAAAACATGAGGGAACATGTGATACAATGGTAGTGTATCATCTCTCTATCTGTGTCAATCTCCTATCCATATAACTATCATGACGAACTTCCCTTTGAGGAGCCCCTGGAGTAAAACTCTGAGACAAATCATCTAACACAGGTGTGTATAAAGATAAAAACTTACAGTATCCAATCGAAGATCCTGCGACGTCATGCGGCTACTGAAACGGTGGCAGTAACACATGATTTGACAACGGTGGTGGTCTCCATGTACGTCCTATCCTCGTTGTCGTTCACATGCTCGCTTCTCATCACCTCCGTCATCGCCACCTCTGGCCGATTTAGCTCTCAAAAGATACGCCATGTCATCAGTTAAGACCGAATTGGCTGAATCAGCAAGTGCATAAAAGTCGACACCAGATTGTCTCGAATCTCGTGCAATATATCCTACTACAAGAAAATATGTATATGTTAGTTAAAATAAACAATTAAAATTATTGATTGAGAATGAAAAAAAGAAAATTGTAAACTTACCACGGAACACAAACAACCTCCTCGACGACCGATGAATTGGCTGGAGATGGTGTGAAATCAGCCAAAGTAGGTAAGATCGAGTGTAGGTCTGAAGAAAGTGTCAAGTGAAACTAGATGGTCGTGTCAATAAGTTCAAATATCTACGTAATTTGCATGCTTCGCCGACCAATCAACTTCTAGTATATCTCTCGTGCTCATATTGTGGAATCGATTCTAAGTGTCATAATGAATAGAAATAGACTAAAATGCTTCATACTATCGGATCACTCTATCAGGAAAGTGTGACTCTACTATACTGAAACGGATCATTGAAACTCGTGCATGCCAACTATCCTTCCCCTCGTAACAATAGTCGGGGAGAGATGACAGTAACTCCTCAATATATAGGACTCAAATGACCTGATCCATCGTCTGCCTATCAAGTGCCTCCTTATACACTTACACCATGTATGTAGAGAATATAATAACATCAAACTCTGCCTTCCACCGGAAAGCAAGTGGACCATCCTCCTCAACGTGCAAATATCATCCAATCAGAACTATGTAAAGAAATCGCTCCCACCCCCAAATCTATAACAACATTAGTGGCCCACCAATCTCACGTGAATTTACGTGCGTAGCAATACAGAACTAACTGTACAAATATACTAAGCACGTAGACACCCAACTATAGGCTCTTGAAATCTCTAAGTCCTATAATAACAATAAATATTGTAAATATACAAAGTATGTTATTTTATCACAAAACAGTACACCTCCTATCAATAGGAAAATATACGTTCGTATTCACCGTATAATATATATATCATCTACTCCATCGGGTGACTCAATAAAAATCTTAGACAACCATGGTATGCTCAACGTGTAATCCCTAAACACAAACTATGGAGGTCTAACACGTAATAGTCTCTCACACATATCACCCTACGATATCCCTGTCTTCCTAACTATTACGGGATGCCTATCTACAAATAAACTTACAAGTACCTCTACATCATGAAGGGCTAGACTTTTAGTAAGATGGTCAAGAGATTAAGCCACAATGCTAGTGAAAATGACCGTCGCAAAGAGATTAACAACTTGTACTCCACTCTCCGTTCACTTCTTCCAAATACCAATCAAACAGTAATCTTCTTAATTTTTCTTTTTATTATTTATTATTTTTTCTTTTTTTTTGGCAAATTCATAGTTGAGATTCATGATTATAATTGAATTGAATTCAGAATTTTGGCCTGACCAAAACATTAATAGCATTTCCATAGGTTCAGCCACATGTTCTTGAACATGATGTCGAAGAGGACTTTTAGGGATTCCAATGCCCTTGTTAATCTGGTATCATAGGTTCATCTTAAATTAGGTCAACTATGAAGTTAAGGTTAAAAGTTAACAATGATTTTGTTGCAGAAGAAATTAAGCATTCCAGCTACCATATCAGGGGTGCGAAAATATATATCCGAATTGCAAAATCAAGTGGAAGGTTTGATGAAAGTCAAGCAAGAAATTACATCAATGATCGCTAAGAGAAGAGATTTAGTTGCAGTTGAAAAGCAAGGGGAAGGTGTGATTTAGAATTCTCTGTCTGCTCTTTGAACAAGTCCTCCTGGAGACAATGAAATCATGATCCAAATTTCCACTAACAAAGTGCTCAATAAAATTGCATTATCTCAAGTCTTTTGGAGACAGGGTCTTCGATAATCTACACCTTCAGGTATAGATACATACATTTATATATATGTATGTATATGTGTATTTAATTTTTAACAACTTGAGAACAATTTTATACCTCTTAGCTTTGCTCAACTTGGTCCATCTGTTGCCTACTTTTGGTGATTACTAGAGTTAAACAATTTCTTTTGGTCTAATTGTCGGACTTTTGATATTTTGAAAGGTGGAAGAAGCTCATGGAATGGCTTATGAAGCTTTGAGAGAGAAACTGATGTTACTATACAAGAAGATATTTGAATAGAGTTTTCTGATCCACTCAAGGAATGTTTGAGTAAGAAAATTTGTGAACTTTTCTTGAGAGAGAGAGCTTGGCCTTATTTTAGCCAAGGTCATTACGAATATTAACATAGCATTAAGTAGATGAACTTGGCACCGTGTACTGTTAATATAGATTACCCCTAGACAAGCTCATGTATCTGTGAGTATTCTTTAATTTGAAACCCTTTTACTATTTATTTCACTAGCAACGAGCCCTCAAATTTTAGTTCAGGAGAATCCAAAATACATTGTTCAGTCTTTAAAACATAATAGAAAAACTTAACTTATATTTTACAGGCAAAAGGTGAATTGTCTTAAAAATGCAATCTGATACAAGAATTCTTTTTGCTGCAATTGCGTACACGAACTTGTCCAGCTTGTGCAATTTGCTGATTTCGTTAATTACGGAGTTAATAGTTGATCAGTTGGCAATTGACATGTTAGACGCATTTCTGGACAATTTTTTGAGAGAGAATCAATCCTTAGATCTTCCTTCCTTAGTACATGGGACTTCGACGTAGATCCTTGTGAGAGCAATGCTGGAAATTTTCTTGGTATTTTGTGTACAATCCCGTTTGACAATTACCCAAGTCGTGTAAACAGGGATTTAGCTTGATGGAGTAGGATAAGATGGATTTCTTACACCGACAATAGGTGATTTAACAGAGCTTCCCGTCCTCAACCTAAACAAGAACAAATTCCATGGTCCAGTGCCAGGCACTATTGCCAATCTCAACAGCCTCAACCAGCTCTCCTTGTCAGAAAATGTCTTTACGGGCTCTCTCCCTGGTGGAATCAACAGCCTAAAGCAGCTTGAACTAATAGATGTATCACATAACAAGCTCACCAGTTCCGATCATTCCACGATTGTTGGCCTGTGGAGTCTCCTCCATCTAAGCTTGTCAAATAATGCGTTCTCTGGAAGGATTCCGAACCTTAGTGCTTCATGGAGGCTGCAGATTGCGGACCTTAGTGTCAACCAATTCTTTGGAAACTTACCAAAGTTCCTATGGAATAACAGGTTTTCAGGTCATATTAATTCACTGGGTTCTCTTAAACATCTCAGGACAAAGGATTTGAGTGATAATAGGTTTTCTGGTGCCGTAACTGACGACATTTTCCAACTGCCCAAGCTGACTCTCCTAAATGCTTCTGTCAAACAGTTCCACAGCATTAGAAGTGATTAGAGTTTCAGGCAGATCCACACAGCTTTGAACATTCGAAGCCCAGCAGAACAATCTATGAGGCCATCTGCATTGTAATCTTGTCGCATACAAGAGTTTAACATCAATCAATCCTCGGCATAACCATATTTCCGGTAATATATCTGTTGAATATGGAAGGAAACTAACCGGCTCATGGAAGAGCAGGAGTACGATTTCCTGCGGGGTAATCTGCCACCCCTGATCAATCAATCTTAATGTTCAATTTGTTCCTCACATAACGGTCATTCTCTGGGAAATAGTATTGAGGATTCGAGAAGTACCTACTTATCTGTTTATGGAGGAATATGTAAAAATTCAGAATACATAGGATCAATTTATAACATTAAACAAAGTTAATCAATTAGACTCATAGTTTGAACAATTAGATGAAGGTAGAAACTAGAAACTGTTGACGTGAGCTGTCAAACTAGAGAAATTATAGAATAAATCTTTAATGTAAATCTCTTGATTGATAGTCCCTGATTTAAGGGTCAATCTCTTGATGATAATCCTTGATTTAATCCCTCATTCAAGGGTCAAGCCTTATCATAGCCATAGTTTATGTATAGCCAAAAATAGATTAGAGCATGTGTATATATATGTATACTCATTCCCTGTAAATTCATGAAAGAAAAAGAAAGTCTCTCTTTTACAAAATCTGTCATGGTATCAGAGCATATCGGTCCTTGACAAGTTTACCTACCTTTCTTTCAATAACCATGTCAGAGTCAGAAACCTCAGATCCTTATGGAGAACAACAACTCAACCCTAACCTTATCGAATTAACTACCAAAATGGCTGAAATCTTGAACAAACAAACCCCAACTACAGAAACCTCCGCTGCTCCGATTGGCATTAAGTTGGATGGCACCAACTATGCTCTTTGGTCCCAAGTTGTTGAGATGTACATCTCAGGCAAAGACAAATTGGGATATATTAATGGCGATCTTCCTCCACCTTTTCCGACTGATCCAACCTTTCGAAAATGGCGCACAGACAATGCCATTGTCAAAGGTTGGTTGATTAACTCCATGGATGTATCTTTGATTAGTAACTTTATCCGATTTCCTACAGCAAAGATGGTGTGGGATTCTATCGCTACTACTTACTTTGATGGTAGTGATACCTCTCAAGTTTATGATCTTCGACGCCGTGTGACCCGCTTGCGACCATCTGGAGGTTCTCTTGAAAAATATTATAACGATCTCCAAGGTTTGTGGCGTGAGATTGATTTTCGGCGTCCAAATCCAATGGTATGTGCTATAGATATTCAACATTATAATAATCTTCTTCAAGAAGAGAGAGTGTATATTTTTTTGGATGGCCTCGATGACCGACTTGACAAGATCCGAGCTGATGTACTACAAACACAACCTTTTCCTACCGTGGAACAGGCGTACGCACAGGTTCGCCGGGAAGCTATTCGACAAATGGTCATGATCACTGGTAACAATAATGAAACTCCAGGGGCTGTTCTGGCCTCCAAAAGCATCAAATCTGGACAATCTATTACATCCTCTACAGGCTCTCTTTCTTTGAGCAATGGAAAATCTGGTATGTCCTCCAAATCACGAACCTCATCTAATGGAATTAAGTGTTCTCATTGTGGCAATTCAAAGCATACCCGCGAGAATTGCTTCAAACTACATGGTTATCCGGATTGGTGGCATGAACTCCAGGCTCGAAAATGTCATGACAAGGCTGAAACTGAGGGTAAGGTTGCGGTGGTTACAACAGAGCCCCAACTCTCCCTCACACCATTTGTTGAATCATCACAAGGAGATGTACTTCTCTCAAACTCAGGTAACAGTTTTTCTCATCACGCTAGTGATACTGGTGCCTGGATACTTGACTCGGGGGCCACCGACCATATGACCTATGATGCAACTGATTTTTCAACGACTTCATCACCAAGACGCACTACAATTGCTAATGCTAATGGGGTTATATCTTCTGTCACAGGAGCAGGCACTGTGGCTTTGTCACCTACAATATCATTATATAACACTTTACTCGTTCCTTCTCTCTCCCATAAATTACTATCTGTTAGCCAACTGTCCACTGATCTAAATTGTGTTGCGCTCATTTATCCTACCTTTTTCCTTCTTCAGGATGTTCTCACCAAGGAGATAATTGGGCGTGGTACTAGGAGGGGGGGACTCTACTACATGGATGATATTAGTGTGGGTCGAGCACATCATGTTCATCATCAAAGTAATACCAAAGAACCGCAGATTTGGTTGTGGCATCGCCGGTTGGGACACCCATCTTTTGGTTACATGAAGCATTTGTTTCCTGATCTATTTAAAAAACTTCATCCTTGTGAGTTTCAATGTGACACCTGCATTTTAGCCAAGAGTCATAGAACTATCTATCCATTAAGTATGAATAAAAGTAAAGTTCCATTTGCTTTAATTCATTCTGATGTGTGGGGACCTTCCCCGGTGACTACAATATCTGGTTTTCGCTGGTTTGTTATTTTCGTTGATGATTGTACACGCATGACATGGCTATATCTACTGAAACATAAAGATGAAGTGCTGACTGTTTTTCAAGCTTTCCATGTAATGATCCAGACTCAATTCTCGGCTAAAATTCAGGTTCTCAGGTCTGATAATGGTGGGGAATATATGAATCATCGATTCCGGGAGTATTTTCGTCTTCATGGATTACTTCATGAGACCTCATGTCCACAGACCCCTCAGCAAAATGGCATTGCTGAGAGAAAGAATCGGCACATACTCGAAACGGCTCGTGCTCTTTTACTTGGAGCACATGTACCTAACCGACATTGGGCTGATGCCGTTGCTACTGCTGTCCACCTCCTCAACCGAATGCCATCTCGAGTCTTAGATTTTAAAACTCCATTACAAGCTCTTTCCTCACATGTTTCTCTGCCATCCGTGTTAACAATTCCACCTCGCACCTTTGGCTGTGTAGCATTTGTGCACCTCCATAAAAATCAACGCACAAAACTTGATCCATGTGCAATTCGATGCGTATTCTTGGGATATGCCTTGCATCAGAAAGGCTACCGATGTTATAATCCAACCACCAAGCGCACCTATATTACCATGGATGTCACTTTTTTGGAATCTGAATCGTTCTACTCTCCTTCCCCATCAAATTCTTCTCTTCAGGGGGAGATTCAGAATGAAGAACAAAATTGGTTTTTACCCAAATGGTTGGATAATGCTTCTACAGCATCTCCAGAATTGGCAAACAATACGGAACACCCTATAACGGAACCGGTGGTCACTGAGGTACCCTTTCCATCTTATATAGCTCCAAGAGAGACATCTATAATGCCACTTCCAACTGAAATAGAGATCTCGACCCCCTCAGTACCTGAAGACCAATCTCCTAAGAATATTCCTGAGGTAAGCTCTCCTACTCCACCTTCAAACGCTGATGACATGAATACTTCTGCTGGTTACACTTTACCTTTCAGGCATAATCGTGGCAAACCACCAAATAGATATTCTCCAGATATTGAAGATCAAAGATCACGATATCCAATTGCAAATTATGTCTCAACAAAAAGGCTCTCTAAGCCTCTCAAAGCCTTTGTGCAACAGCTATCCTTAAATCATGTCCCTACCAGTGTTCAAGAAGCTTTGACAAACCCGAAATGGACTCAAGCCATAAATGAAGAGATGGAGGCACTGGTGAAAAACAAAACATGGACTCTTGTTACCTTGCCTGAAGGAAAAAGAACAGTAGGGTGTAAATGGGTATTTTCCATTAAATACAAGGCAGATGGGACGATCGAGAGATACAAAGCAAGGTTGGTCGCGAAAGGCTATACACAGACATATGGTGTAGACTATCAAGAGACCTTCTCACCAGTAGCAAAATTAAATACGGTAAGAGTTTTATTATCTCTTGCAGCAAACCTTGATTGGCCATTACACCAGCTTGATGTAAAGAACGCTTTCCTCCATGGTGATCTTGAAGAAGAAGTGTACATGGACATCCCACCGGGTTACACATCGAATTCCAAAAACAAAGTTGTGTGTAAACTCCAGCGAGCACTATATGGACTCAAACAATCACCACGGGCATGGTTTGGGCGGTTCAGTTTGGCAATGAAAAAATATGGCTTTCAACAAAGCAATTCAGACCATACACTATTTCTAAAGCACCAACGAGGAAAGGTAACAATCTTGATAATTTATGTCGATGATATGATTATCACAGGAAATGATCCAGAGGAGATAGCAACACTTCAAACGCAATTGGCAACTGAGTTTGAAATGAAGAATCTAAGGGGGCTAAAATATTTTCTCGGAATTGAAGTTGCGAGATCAGGGCAAGGTATATTTTTATCTCAACGGAAATACACCTTGGATTTACTATCTGAAGTAGGATTTTTGGAGTGCAAGCCGGCAGACACACCAATTATTCAAAACCATAAACTTGGAGAATATCCAGATCAAGTGCCTACTGATAAAGAGAAATACCAAAGGCTGGTTGGTAAACTTATTTATCTGTCACATACTCGTCCGGATATCGCTTATGCTGTAAGTGTAGTGAGTCAATTCATGCATTGTCCGAGTGAAGATCATATGGATGCTGTAATTCGAATCCTTCGATACTTGAAGTCCTCTCCTGGAAAAGGACTTATGTTTTCAAAGAACAATCACTTGAAGATTGAAGGCTACACAGATGCAGATTGGGCAGGAAATATCACGGATAGAAAATCCACCTCAGGATACTTCACATTTGTTGGTGGCAATCTTGTTACATGGAGAAGTAAAAAACAAAAGGTGGTGGCATTATCAAGTGCTGAAGCTGAGTTTCGAGGAATGGCTAAGGGTCTTTGCGAGCTTCTTTGGCTTAGAAGATTAATGACTGAAATTGGTTTCTCCCCAACTTCTGAGATGGATCTGTATTGTGACAACAAGGCTGCCATAGATATCTCTCATAATCCTGTCCAACATGATCGGACAAAACATGTGGAGGTAGACCGACATTTTATCAAACAAAATCTCGAAGATAAGATCATTCGATTCCCCTTTGTTAAATCCGAAGATCAATTGGCAGATATACTTACAAAAGCTGTGTCAAGCAAAAACTTCTACAGCTCACTTGACAAGCTGGGCATCCAAGATTTGTATGCACCAACGTGAGGGGGAGTGTTGACGTGAGCTGTCAAACTAGAGAAATTATAGAATAAATCTTTAATGTAAATCTCTTGATTGATAGTCCCTGATTTAAGGGTCAATCTCTTGATGATAATCCTTGATTTAATCCCTCATTCAAGGGTCAAGCCTTATCATAGCCATAGTTTATGTATAGCCAAAAATAGATTAGAGCATGTGTATATATATGTATACTCATTCCCTGTAAATTCATGAAAGAAAAAGAAAGTCTCTCTTTTACAAAATCTGTCAGAAACCTAATTGGGAGGTGACTTAAATTCGAGTTAGAATTTGTGAGGAAGGATAACACAGCCTTACTCCCTAGGAATGTCAAAAGATAATGAAACTAACTACCAAATTTACACATCCAAGTGATGGTTATTTGCCTATCTAGATTCAGTTCTACGTTGAAGCAATAGGCCCCTAAAGCATGCATGTCAACTGCTGCTTCTCATTGTCATGTTCTTCAGGCAGTTGTGCACAATCTAGTACCCATAGACAAGGCAAGAAGCAATACACCAAATAATCCAAAAAGAGGGAATGCCTCAAAATAATCTTTAGCCATAAAGATTTGGAAGTTAGCACGTAAGGAAGCCATATATTTCGAAAGCCTTATATCGTGATTTGATTTTGAACAATAGGCTTTTCCAAGTATTTAAAGCAATACAAGTTACCCGCTTCTATTAATAAAAGAGCAAAGGTGTCTGAAGTGTCCAAACTCCAGAGAGTTTTCTTGAGTCACCACATGGCTTGTCTAACACATGTATGCAAGTATTCGATGGATATGATGTCTGACAAAAAACTGAACACAACAGTCCAGCCAATGGTGCCCAAGTCTAGAAGAACAACTGCAACAGAACTGTTTCTATGTCTGATTCTCTATTTTGAAACAATCTCCCAATTCAGATGTGTGGAAAAACCTCGAGACGATAACTAGGATATTATGAAAGCATCCACTATTGGTGGCATTTTTGTATCACGCAAAAAATGGGTAAATTGGATGACAACACCCTTATCCCTGGCCTGGATTATTTGCAATCACATCATGCGCTTTAAGTTTCAAGTGTTAAAATTATTATTATTATTATTATTTAACTTCAAGAATTTGTGAACTAGATTTTCTATTGCCCTTCCACCAAAACATTCACATATTTCACAGCAACTTGTTGGAAATATGGACCAAGTAGGCTTCGAGGATGCATCAAACCCCGAAGGGCATGAGGCCCTAAATTGCCTCTCTTTGGACGACAATGAAGACATAAAGAAACCATACTCAAAGTCCGTGACAAAGAAGAAAAAGGGCTCAAAGTAACCTCAGATTCAGCCTAGAAAAAGTGCACAAACTGCCCAACAAGTCGACCTATTAAAAGGTCAAGTCAACCTGAAGTAAAGAAGATAAGTTTTTCTATAAAAGTCACAGTCAAGATCTAAATGTTATTGAGTCGACTTGCTCTCTTCCTAGGTCGACTCTATATGTTTTAGAATTTAGATTTCTGAGATTATATTGGATCAGGTCGATTTATCTTTTTCTTAGGTTGACTTATGAATATTACTGAGTCGACTCTTTCTAGGTCGACCTAAGTTGTTCATGTGGAGGCAATGGGTTGACCTATGAAAGTATCAGGTCGACCTACCTTGCGTAGCAAGTCAATCTAAAGGCAACAGGTCAACCCATAAAGGCAATAGGTCAACCTATCTTGTGTAAAAGGGAGGCTAACGGCTAAAAAAAAACCTAGCCGTTGGACTCTCAATCCAATGACTAGTTCCGAGAGCTTGTTAAATGCTCTCTTTGCTTATATATAAGTGATCTTCCATGATTAAAACATGAAAAAATTGAGATAATCCTCTCACTTGACTTAATAAAAAAAATTAGAGCAATGTCTCGTTGCATAGCATAGAGCAAAAGTCTCTCTCTTATATCTTTTCTTTGAGCATTGTCTCAAAGAAATTGTTGTAATGTCTCTTTGATGAATTATCAAACCAATCTTTGAGATTATTCTCTCAAAATTATTGTGTATTCTTGTTCTTTCAACTTCAAAAGTTTTCTTCAAACCTTCTTCCATTGCTCATCCAAAATCAACAACCTTCGAGCACAAAGTTTCCACGTTCACTTCAAACACATTCAAAATTTCAACACAACTATTCTTTGGGAGAGTTCAAACAAGGTTAGAAACACACATTTCAAAAAAACAAAAGAACCTCGACTTACCTATTTACCGTCCCAAAATGAGGACATTCCCTCCCCCCCCCCCAAGGGTAATTTTCCTTATTCTACCAAAAATAAAATTTTGCTAATGCACTAATAGAAAAAGATAGGGATAAAAGAGCACAGTAACAAGTACTTACAAGTGGGGCAAAGCTAGCAAGACCGAAAGGTAGCAGAGACAGACGTTACAATTTTTTGAAAATAAATAATATTGTAAAAATTTTAATAGCAATCTTAAGATTTTTAGGGGTAATTTTATTATTTTTAGTGGTATTTGAAGTTAGTTTTTTTGAAACAAAGAAAACTGAACTACCATTTAACATTTGAAACATTACAATTTAAAACTTGATTAATAACTACCCACTAACATCATGGTCATAAGAAACCATTATCACAAACATGAATAACAAAAAATAACCAACACCTAAAACCAACTTGAAATATTCTACTAGGCAACATTTATGACTCCACGTCAATAATCCTAAACACGTCATCTAACACTCCTCCTTGCTTTGGAACTACAAACACCTAGCTTTGTCCTTAGAAATTCAAACTTGCTAATTGGCAGTGGCTTGGTAATTACATCTGCAACATGATCTTCTATTTTGCAGTAGACAAGATCAACACCTCCATCTTTCTGAACTTCCCTTAAGAAAAATAACTTAATGTTAAAATACTTAGTTTTCCCATGAAACACAGGATTATGAAAAATAGCAATAGCATCTTGGTTGTCTACAAGAATCTTCATGCTTTCCTCCTACTCCAAGTTAATATCAATTAAAATCTCCCTCATTCACAAAGCTTGATTAACAGTAGTTGTTGCAACAACAAACTCTGCTTCAATAGTGGATAGTGTTACAATTTCTTTTTTTTTTTTTTGAGCTCCATGAGAAAATACCAGAATCAGGTGTGAAATAGTAGCCTGAAGTGCTCTTCTTATCATTAATGGAAACTCCCCAATCACTATCTGAGAAACCAACCAGCTTGAACTCTTTGCTCCTTGTGAATTTAATGCCAAAATCACATGTGCCTCCCTCTTTGCAGCCTTGAGATGCCATGCACAGTGTATAAATTGAGACAAAATGCTTATAGCATTCAAAATGTCAGGCCGAGTTGCTCTAAGATACATTAAGCAACCAATCAAGCTTCTGAAATATGCCTAATCAATCTTCTTTGTTCCATCTTCTTTATAGAGCTTTTCCTTTGAGTTCATCGGGATGCTCATTTCTTTGCATTCTTTGAGTTTAAATTTCTTTAGAATCTCCTTGGCATATTTCTTATGATAGATAAAGACTTCATATTCATTCCATTTAATTTCCATTCCAAGAAAGAAGGTCATCAATCTGAGATCTGTCATCTCAAAAACCTCCATCATCTCTTGTTTAAACTTCTCTACAAGACTTGTGTTGTTTCCTGTCACCAGCAGATCATCCACATATAGTGAGATGATAAGAATGTCAGCTCCATTGTGCTTGATATATAATGTTAATTTAAAAAAGCTTTTAGCAAAATGTTTATCAATTCTACTATACCAAACTCTTGGAGTTTGCTTCAATCCGTGAAGTGCCTTTTTAAGAAGATAAACCTTATCTTCTTCTCCTTCCTTTACATAGCATTCCAGTTGCTCTACATAAATTTCCTCATGTAGAAAACCATTCAAGAATACTGACTTGACATCTAACTGGTGCACCTTTCAATTCTTTTGCGTTGCAACGGCAAGTAGGAGCCTGATGGTGTCGAGTCTAGCAACTGGTGTGAAGGTATCTGAGTAGTCCACATCGAGTATTTGAGCATATCCTTTGACCACGAGTCTAGTTTTATACTTATTGATTGAGCCATCAACATTAAGCTTGGTTCTATATACCCACTTGACTCCAATTACTTTTCTGTTTCAGGGTCAATCAACTAACACCAATGTTTTCTTCCTTTCAATCATGAACATCTTCTCCTTCATTGCAGCAATCCAATTTTGATCCATCTTGGTTTCTTCATAAGCTGAAGGTTCACACACAGCAATATTGCATCTTTGATAAACATCTGAAAGTGGTCTTGTACCTATAATAGGACTATCATCCACCATTTTGTTTTCCTAATCTCCAATGCTTTGCTCTACTGTGTCCAAAACAGGAAACTTGAGATTTGGCTCTTTTGAGGTTGGATCCATTTTCTTTGCATCATCATAGCTCCACTCTTCGTCTTCCATAAAGTACACATCCCTGCTTATAATAATTTTTCCAGTTTGTGGCTGGAAAACTTTATAAGCGTTTGCAACCAAGCTATAGCCAATGAAGATGCCTGGAAGTACTCTTTTATCCAGCTTATCTCTCTTGATCTGTAGAACGTAAGTAAAGCACAAACATCCAAATATTTTAAGGAAATTGATAGATGGTTTATAACCATACCATGCCTTGAAAAGTGTTTAATCTTTCACTGTCCTTGTGGAAGCCTGTTTTGCAAAAAAACAACAGTATTTATTCCTTCAACCCAGAATTGTTTTGGCACTTTCTTCCCATGTAGCATACATCGTATCATATCCAATGTGAATCCGTTCCATATCTCACTTACTCCATTTTGTTGTGGAGAATTTGGAGTGGTTAATTGATGTCGGATGTCTGCCTCCTTACAAAAATGATTGAATGCTTTAGAGGTGTACTCCTTGCCATTGTCGGATCAAAGAGTTTGAATTCTATAGCCACTCTCATTCTAAACTCTGGCTTTGAAGTTTCAAAAGACTTGAGCCACCTCTAACTAGTGCTTCAAAAAGAATATTCAACACATGCGGGTGAAATCATTAATAAATGCAACATCATAAAGACTGTCTTTCAGAGAAGGCATTCTTTGGGGCCTGCAATGTTAGTATGAATTAATTGTAGTTTCTTTGATGCTCTCCATGTTGCCTTGGGAAATGGCTTCCTTCTTTGCTTTCCAAACTGACATGCTTTGCAGGTTGGCATATGATCATCAATTCTGGAAGATCATTTGCCATATTCTTGGATTTTATCTATAGTAGCTCCTAATGATGATAGTGCTTGAGCCTCTTGTGCCATACTTCAGTGATATTTTCTTTGATTGGAAAAGTAATTTGCTCCTTCTCCAATGGATTTAGAGCAAAGTTTTTTCCTTTCGACTAACTTTTGTCTTCGAACACAACTTTATAACCCCTTTCAATTAGTTGTCCAACACTTAATAAGTTTTGATCAGTTTCAGGAATATACAACATATCAGAAATAAACTTTGTATCTAAACAGGTTGAAATTGCAACTGTTCCTTTTCCTTTCATAGTTATTCACTTGTCATTTCCAACTCAAACCTTTGATGGCTTAGTTCCCTGAATAGATCCTTGTCATGTGTCATATGGTTAGTACAACTACTGTCAATAAACCAACTTTCACTTGATACGATACCAAAGAAATATGTAGCAATGAATAGGTGATCCTCCTCCTCTTGATCAGCTGTCTTTGCCTCTTCGTCATGTTGTTGAATTTTATTTTTGCAGATAACAGCTTCATGCCCCATCTGATTGCATTTAGTACACTTTGCATCAGGTCTTCTCCAGCATCTAAATGGAGGATGTCATTCTTTCTACAGTGTTTGCAAGGTGGATAAGATTTCTTCGTATCTTCATCCTTTCCTTTTGCACCGGCTGATGTTGTACTTGCCCCAATTCCTTCAAAATTCTTCTTCTTCTTCTTTTGGTTTTTGGCCATGTTTTGATGCTTGGCAGCCAAAGCTCCTTCGATTGTTGTATCTTCCCACATCAGTCTTCTTTGTTCTTGTGCTTGCAATGAGTTAAGCAATTTTGTTAAGGAAATTTTTGACTGATTCTTGGTATTCTCCGAGGTAGTGATGGTTGCTTTATATCTTTCAAGTACTGTAACAAGAATTTCTTTTTCAATTCTTGAGTTAGTAAATTCAGAGCCAAGAAGCCTCACTTTGTTTGAGATACTAAGAAGTCTGTCAAAATAATCTTTAATCACCTCGGAGTCCTTCATTCTTTGAAGTTCAAAATCCCTGATCAAGTTCAGGACTTGCATCCCTATAATTCTTTTATCTCCTTCATATTCGTTCTTAAGATAATCTCATATCTCTTTTGCTGACTTCAGAGACATGATATAAGTGAAGATGGTGGATGAGACTACAGCAAACAAGTAGGCCTTTGTCTTTGATTTCTTTATTTTCTTCTCCTTCTGCGCTTTGATCTGTGCCATGGTAGTGTTGTTCGGAAGTGCAAAGATTTTATAGTCTTCTTCCACTACTTCCCAAAGATCCAAAGCTTCCAAGTATGTCAACATACACATTGCCCAAATTTGGTAGTTGTCTTCGTTGAACATCGATGGAGCAATTGAGGAGAAACTAGATTCGGCTTCCATGATGCGTCAAATTTACACACAGGTCCCTTAAGAAGAAAGCTCTAATACCAATTGAAGTTAATTTTTTTTTAAGCAAAGAAAACTGAACTGCCATTTAACATTTGAAACATTACAATTTAAAACTTAATTAATAACTACCCACTAAGATCATGGTCATAAGATTATGCCGTGATCATAAACATGAATAACAAAAGATAACCAACACCTAAAAACAACTTGAAACATTCTACTAAGCAATATTTATGACTCCAAGTCAATAGTCCTAAACACGTCATCTAACAGTACTTTTAAAATTTTTAAGAAGATTCACCAAAAATATTCATGTTCAAATTTTCCTAAAATTTCAAAAGGGGTGTTGATGCCAATGTCCATGTAGTGGCTTTACCAAACTGCGTGCAAACCTCCGTTCCAGGAGTAAACTTTAAGAACGTGATTCCAAATGAAATATTTAGAGTTAAGAAAATGTAGTGAATAAAATAATTTTGCATTGTCTCAACACAATCTGGTAAAGTAGGGTTTGCAGGGATGGTCTACTGTTTGTATGACAATGCTCTACCATGGTGTAGCTGCCACCACCAAATTCAATTTGTTTGTTGTTTGATAAGTTATAAACTCATCAAAATATCATTTCTTTTGGGATAAAACCCCATCCCTTATATATTGTCAACTACAACTAACAATATTACTGCACCACAAATGGAGAAAAGAAGTTGTTGGTTTGGATACTTGCTTTCATCTTTACTTGTTCAACCTCAAGGGCTGCTCCACTATAAGGAGCTTTGTTTGTTTTTAAAATTTATTACTACATTCTTAATTGATTAGGGATCATTGGAAGGGTTAGTTTGCAGCTATCGATTTTTAAAGCTTCTTTTGTTTTTTCTATTGGCTTAAAACTATCTTTTTATGTTGCAAAAAGGGGGGAAAAGACAAACTTTTTTATATATAATTTTCACTGATGGCATCTCATGGAAAAAGTACAAGAATAATGAGTTATCAAAGCAGCAAATCAAAGAAATTCCAACTTACCTTGTATTTTAGGAATAGAAAGTTTTTCTTGACTACAAAATTTTCTTGTATAAAATGTATTGTATTTCTTATTTTGAATTTTATTTTATTTAGAAAAAAGACAATTTTATAAACATTTTATATACAACTCTATTTATGTAAAATAGATAGGTTATTTAGGGCAAAAGGGTTGTAGGAAATACATTATGAGTTGCATAATCTCCTTTAATTATTTTATAGAAATAATTCCTATTACGTAACAGATCTAAATCATGATAAAGAAAGAGATCTTTAACGAATTTAAAACCTTATTTAATCTAATACAAATCTATTACGATCTTATCTGATAAGAAAGTAAATCTCTCGGCAATTTAAACTTTCTCAGATCTCCGCAACAGTAACTAAAACTTTCCTACCTCAGAGAATTTCGAATCTATAAAAAGTATATAACTATAATTCTTGCAGTCTCGTGATATTTCCAGCGATATTTCTACAAAGCAAGTAGGGTTTGTATGCCTCTCAATACACATAGAATACTATAAATACATTGCAAAAGCAACTGGCCAAGTACACATTCATAACTCTCTACTCGATATATAACACACAGAGGTTACACAGAGTGGAAACTCTTTTAGTTTTCGGTCCCTTCTTTCACTCTTTTTGACTTGGGTGTCGAAACTTCCTCCATTGAATCCACCTCCAATGGGTTTTTGCGGGTTCTCTCATCGAAGAAAATCCAGCAGACTTGACATCCCCAATTCCCCGTTCGAGCTAGGGGAGCGGTTTTCTTGTGGAGTTAAATTTGGTTTCAATAGATTGGCGTCATCCATAGTAATGATTGACTAATTAACAATATTTCTCCCATCAAAATGTTAAAAAGGAGACTGACGATTGGTTTCAATGATGATGACTTGGAAGAGGTCAACTCAAGCAAACACGGCCTCCTAGTTATCACTGTCAAAATAAACCAGTACATTGTGAAGAGAGTCTGAGTTGATTAGGGATAGATTGCGATCTTCCTTTCTAGGACAGCTTTCGCCAAATGGACTTCCTCCAATCACATCTCTAGCCTCCTGTTGGACCGTTGAAGGACTCTTCGATGAGTGGCTATACCCCAAAGGTACTATAATGCTCCCCATGACTTTGGAGACACCTCCCAACCACGTCGACACAACAACCACCTTTAGTGTAGTCAAACTGCCATCTTGCTACAATGCCATCTTGAAGCATCCTAGTCTAGATGATCTAGAAACTTTACCAAGTACCAAACAATGAAGATTAAGTTTAAAATTCCATTATGTATCGCAACACTCGTTTGCAATTGAGGAAGGAAGTAAAGAACTTCTCTATAGAAACTCTAGATGTCCAAGATGATGTTGAGCAAGTAACAAAACCTAAACCCATGGAAGAGATAAATGAAATTCAGATTACGAATATTCCCAACCAAACCATTTTGATCAGGGATCATCTACCGGCATCTCTCAGAGACGCCATAACCAAGTGTCTATAGCGACACTCTAACGTCTTCGCATGGTTGCCTGAAGACATGATAGGAATACATCCTCTCTATAATTGTGCGTAAGTTGACAGTAGATCCTAGCCTGCCTGTGATATAGAGAAAAAAAAAAGGTATTTGCATTGAAACATCAGCGAGCAATACAAGAAGAAGTTCAAAAGCTCTTAGCAACGAACTTCATCAAAGAGGTGAAATCCTGACAATGTAATCATGGTAAAGAAAGTGAACGGTAAGTGAAGGATGTGTGTTGACTTAACTGAGCTCAACAAAACTTACCCAAAGGATAGTTACCCGCTTCCCAACATTGATAAGCTCGTGGATAACTCGTCAGGGTATCAATTCTAAACTCCATAGATGCATACTCAAGCTATAATCAAATTTGCATGCCCTAGGAGGACAAAAAAAAGACTAGCTTTATTATCAAGTTTGGCACTTACTATTACAAGTCATGTCGTTTGGTCTAAAGAATGCGGGAGCAACTTTCCAACGATTGGTTAACAAATTTTTTAGCGAACAACTTGATAGAAATGTCGAGGCCTATGCAGACGATATGTTCATCAAGAGTACAAGCCCAGAGGGCCACGTAACGGACCATGAGGAAATGTTCTAGACACTAAAGCGCTACATAAAATTGAATCTGGCCAGATATATCTTTGGAATCACTTCAGGCAAGTTTCTAGGCTTCCTGATTACTAACCGGGGAATCAAAACTAATCTAGAAAAAATTTAGGCTATCTTAGATATGTCCCCACCTAGAATATTGAAGGAGATCCAATACCTTGGGAGACAAATTGTAGCCCTAAGTCAGTTTACGTCAAAAGTCAAAAAAGGTATAAACCCATTTTCGACACTCTAAAGAAGTCCCAAATATTTGTGTGGACACCAGAGTGTTAGACAACCTTTGACAAACTCAAAGAGTACCTCTCATTATCGTCTCTCCTCTCTTGGCCCATCTTTGGTGAGAAACTCTAACTTTATTTATCTGTGTCTGACCAAGCTCTCTGTTTTTGCACTCATTAGACAAGATGTTGCCATACAGAAACCCATGTATTATGTAAGCCGGGTGTTCCAACAATCAAAAATCAACTACAAGCCCATTGAAAATGTAGCATTTACTCTCATTATAACCACTAGATACCTTCGTCCCTACTTCCAGGCACACATAATCATGGTGTTGATAGACCCGCCTTTGAAGTCAATACTACAAAAAAGAGACACCTCGGGCCACCTTATTAAATAGAGTATAGAACTTAGAGAATTTGAGATTGAGTATCAACCGAGACCCACCATTAAATGCCAAGCCCTAGCCGACTCTATCTTTAAGTGTATTTTCTCTAACCCCATTGAGCCAACTATTGACAAATTTTTGGAAGCACGTTTAACATCAACATGGACCTTAAACGTAGATGGCTCCTTCAACTCATTTGGGACAGAGCCAGGCTCATCCTAGTGGATCCCAATGATTTCAAGGCAAAATATGCTCCTCATTTCAATTTCCAAACCACCAACAATCAGGCCGAATACAAAACACTCTTAACAGGACTGTAGATAGTAGCATCATTGGGAGCTCAAGACATTTGAGTCTTCACAGACAACCAACTCGTGGTTAGGCAAATCAAGGAAACATATGAAACCAATGAGCCAATGATGGCAAAATATCTCAATAAACTTTGACAAGTAATGAGCAAATATAACAACGTTGATAGATAATAGATTCCCAAATCCAAGAATACTAGGGCAGACATACTCTCCAAGCTCGCAAGCTCAATTCTGTCACTACCAGCCGCACAATCTATATTGAGAGCCTCCCACCGAGCATTGATGAACCAGTGCAAATCACGATAGTAAGTGACCCACCGATGTGGAAAGATTCAATTTAGGCCTATCTTAGAAGTGGTCAACTGTTGGATTCCCCATAAAAGGCAATAAAGGTCAAGTATAAGGCTACATATTATGTCATCATCGATGAAACACTTTACAAGAAATCTTTCACCTACCCATATCTCAAGTGCCTAACACTCAAGGAAAGACACTATGTCATTAAAGAAATCCACGAAAGAATATGCGGTAACCATTTGGGTGCCCGATATCTAGCCAACAATACCTTATGTCAGGGATTCTTTTGGGCCCCCATGAAAGCTGATGCAGAAGCCTATGTCAAGAGATATGATAAATGCCAATGCTTCTCCTCAATGCCTCATCAACCCTCCTCCGAGCTCTGTCCAGTTGCAAGTCCATGGCCACTCGCACAATAAGGGATAAACATATTGGGACTACTCCTACTAGCCATGAATAGTGAAAGTTCCTCATCGTTGCCATTGACTACTTCACTAAATGGGTGGAAGTCGAACCAGTCCAAATAATAGCAAGCAAGATCTAAACATTCGTGTAGACATACATCATTATAAGGTTCAGCCTATCCCATGTTCTTATCACTGACAATGGTAAGTAGTTCGATAACAAAAGTTTCTGGGAGTTCTGTAATAAACTCGAAATTCAGTACTATTTTACCTTTGTTGCCAATCCACAAACTAATAGCCTCTTTTATGTGAGAAATCGAATGATTTTCCAAGAACTCAAGATAGCACCGGATGAAGCAAAGGGTCATTGGGTAGACGACTTTGGACCTATTGAACTATACCTGGAATGGCCACAAGAGAAAAACCATTCAGGATCACCTACAAATGGGTCTTACTAGTGGAGATAGGGATCCATTCGCTACGAGTAGACTAATACCACCTGAGTCAAATGAGATTGCAATGAGCAAGAGGCTAGACCTATTGCCAAAACTATGAGACACTACATCCATTGGGATGGCTACTTATTAACGATAGATGACCCGATATTATAACAGAAGGGTAAAAGCCAGAACATTCAAACTGGGAGGCTTAGTCCTCTGAAGAGTAGAGGCCACGAGGAACCCACCGCCTGGAGGCCAATTTGCACTGAATTGGGAAGGTCCATATCGAGTACGCTTGGAAATCCGTCCAAGAACATATCGGCTCTATCAGTTAGATGGTTCTGCTATTTCTCGAATATGGAACTTAGCCAACTTGCGTATCTACTATCAGTAATCCTTGTCATTTCCTTAGCTTTGCTACATGTTATTTCCCGTTTTCTCAACAATAACATTATTCTCTCTACATAACATTGTTTGTTGTCTATCATTGACTTTAGCCCCCCACAAGTTCTATCACTCTAATCATCACAAGATTATCTCTCGGCCCGGCGCCACAACATGGATTATACACCCATCTATCTCTCGACCCCATGTTGCAACATGGGTTAACCCATCAATCT
Source organism: Dillenia suffruticosa (assembly GCA_033439265.1). NCBI lineage: Eukaryota > Viridiplantae > Streptophyta > Magnoliopsida > Dilleniales > Dilleniaceae > Dillenia > Dillenia suffruticosa. The sequence goes on along the minus strand of JAVTVX010000013.1, from coordinate 13,878,976 downwards.
TATGGCTTAGCATTGCCCAAGGGTTCCACACCCACTCACTTGGCCTTGCATCCCCTAACACGTGATAAAATAATAAGAACGTGACAATGACAAAGAAGAAAATTGTCTACTCATTTATTCATCCAAATTTTCGTATATGTCATAATCTGTACAAGCAATGGCAAAAGAGCCATAATAACAAGGATAATCTCAATGTAATGCAGTGTTTACATATCAAGAATACATCACTGGGAAGGAGAAGATGCAAAGGAAATAAAATACAAAAAGGGGGAGATTATAAGGAAAAATGGATAGCTCCACAGCTGCATCAAGGTGTTTCTTTTTTTTTGTTTCCTTCCTATGTACTCTAATCATTGCTGCCAATACTCATAAAGAAAGGAGAGTATAATTCTATAGCTAATAAATATCTCTCAACTTGAATCTTTGCTGACTAGGTTCGTCCTCTAAACCCCCCGCCATTGTGTATTTAATCTCCACATTCTTCTCACAAACCGGCCCAAGAAACACTGAGAAATCCTAGAAGAGAATTTTCAACCACCTGTTACACCTATTGCCCGGTCGCTCCTCCCAGCATTGCATAAGGGGAACAACATCACCTTCCAAAGGACTCACCAAAAAAGAAGGGGGAGTGCCTGCACCCAATGCAAGGCCGCTTGAAATACCAATGTCAGCCCATTGCCACATTGAGTTTCCAAATGCTGTAATGGAACCTTGCATCAATAGTTTCCTTAATGATAGAATCTCGTATCAATAGTCTTCACTTCCTCTCCGAAACTACCCCATACAATCTTACCCCAAAAAGAACTCTCCAAAACATCCCACTAATGATGGGGTGTAGAAGAATCACCATACAAAACCCTTTATTCTTGAACTCGCTGATACTAAAATATTATTGAGATTCAGAACCCCTCATAACCTCTATTTTTCATAAACTTCACCACTCATTAATCAAAACCAAGTCCATAACTTCATCCCACGCAATATTTGACACTCCAAGAATTGTTCTTTATTATTTGTAACCACAGGAGGCATGTTGAATACGATTCTCAGAGATCGAAGTTGCACGCTTCAAAGTTGAAGCAATACATTTTACATGTAATGCCACACTGTCACATCTTTTTCACTTACCCACAACCATTCTACTCTCACATCCTTTCCGCTTTACCAATATACACTACTTCTGCATTTTTTCCGCCTTGCAACTTTTCAAACCCCCAATATCTACTACATTTAATGCTATGCCTTCATGCCCTTCCCACTAAAATGCAATACTTTCGCACTCATACAATTTCTCAATTCCTATCACCTTAACTCTACTCCTAATGTCATTTCTTCGAAACAACATTAGGAGTGGGGGACAAATGATGATTAATGGTCCATCAGATCCATAATCATAAAGCCCACAAGCCGCTAAGCGATCTCTCAGCAAATACCCCAACACTTTCGGTCTTCTTTTGGTCGAAATCTCTCTCTCTTTCTCCCCCCTCTCTAATGTGCTCAGTAAAATTCTCTCGGTCAGTACCTTATTTCTCTCCACATACTAGCTGGTCACTCTCTCTAGGTACATTTTGTTCATTCTACTCCTCGACCTCTCGACCTTCTAATATCTCGATCCCTTTAGTCTTTATAGAAATAATTTTTGTTATGCGACGAGTCAACGTTGTGATAAAGAAAAAGATCTTTAACAAATTTAAAACCTTTCTCAATCTAATACAAATCTATTGTGATCTCATCTGATAAGAAGATAAATCCCTTGACAATTTGAACTTTCTCGAATCTCCATGACAGCAACTAAAACTTTCCTATCTTAAAGGACTCTGAATCTATAAAAAATTTATGACTATGATTTTTGCAATTACAAAAAATCTCTAACGATCTCTTCACAATGTAAGTAGAGTTTCTACGACTCTCAATACACAAGATACCATATTCGTCGCTAATTAGCGACGAATAAAAATTTCGTAACTAAATTTTGCCACAAATACCGTCATTCGTCGCTAAATTTAGCGACGAAAAAAGTTCGTCGCAAATTTTATCCCCGAATTTATAGACTATTCTATAATAACAAAAAAAAATAAAATAAAATAAGAAAATAAAATATAAATTAGTATTTTATTATTCTATAATATTTTAAATTCGTATTTTATTTTATTATTTTATAATTTTATTTTTTGAAAAATAATATTATTTAATTTTTTTAATATTCTATTATTTAGCAACGAATTTAGCGACGAATTGGGGAATATGTGGCTAAATTTAGCGACGTATTAATTTTTTTTTAATTACCATTTTATATCCTTTTTATTTTATTAATTTATTTTAACCAATCACATTTATTATTTTATAATATTTTAAATTTGTATTTTATTTTATTATTTTATAATTTTATTTTTTGAAAAATAATATTATTTAATTTTTTTAATATTTTATTATTTAGGAATCCATTGGTAAGTTATAATTTTTATTTAAATTAGCATTTTATATCTTTTTTATTTTATTAATTTATGTTAACCAATCACATTTATTATTTTATAATATTTCAAATTAGTATTTCATTACTTTATAACAAATCATCATTTTATATTATTTTATTATTATTATTATTATTATTTTATATCATTGGTTCATTAGCTAATTTTGTATTTTATATTTTATTTTATTATTTTATATTAACAAATCATATTTATTATTTTCTAATATTTTAAAATTAAATTTTATTTTTTTATATTTCTTTTTTAAAGAATACTATAATTTTATTTTTTAAAATCTTTTATTATTTTATTCTAAATTAGTATTTTAATATTTTATAACAAATATTATCAATTTTTATTATTTTGTTATTATTAATAAAATATGATAGTAAGATAACAAATTAAAAAATATATATTTTAAAATAGCATTTTATTTATTTTTAGGAATAAAATTAATAAATTTTTATTCATTTATTATTTTATTATTTTACAAAAAATTATCATATTTATTATTTTTAATTAATATGTTATATTTTATTTTTTAATCTTTTTAAGGAATAATATTATTTTATTTTTTAATTCATTTATTATTTTATTTTACGTTAGTATTTTATTATTTGATAAAAAAATTATTATTTTTTAATTAATTTGTTATATTTTATTTTATTTTATCTTTTTAAATAGTAGTATTATTTTTTTAAAACTAGCATTTTGTTATTTTATAATAAAAATATCATTTATATTATTTTATTATTTTTAGAAAATTATTAGAATAAGATAATAAGTAAAAAAAAAGGACTAATGCTAAGTAAGACTATTGGTCCGGTGGTCGTGTCTTCTAACCATTTTTCTTCTACGCAAGTTCGATCCATGGGAAAAGCAAACGGAGGCATTGTTTAGAGATTTTTCACAAGTCAACGCCGCGGGCATGGATGTAGGGAGGGGTGCGGACTCGGATGGGGAGCAGACTGTGCAGGCGTGGATTTAAATAAAATATTAAATATAAAATATTTATATTTATATCATATTAATAACATATAATATTAATATAATAATTAAAAAAAATATATTTAAATTATAAAATATAAATTAGGAATGGATTTAATTCGGTCAATATAAAATATAATATTAATATAATAATTAAATAAATTATAAATTATAAATTTAATTTACCATCACATGTTATTTCTAATGCCAAACCCCTTGGCTTGAGCTCATCAAAGCTGGGAGTTTTTTAAGCTTTTATATACCTATTCGATATTCTTCATCATTATAATGGAAAACCTTTTGTATCGAAAAAGTTTGTTTTTAGTGACAGAATTTAGTACCCATTTTACAGTTTAAACAAATTATATATATACTTTGAAAAATGTTTAATCTTTTTATTAAAAATTTTATACCGTAATTGAAAAATATAAGCACATTTGTAATGGAATTAAGAGATAAAGTTTTGCAGCGCTGGCGTCAACTTGCCCCAATAAATTTGAATTACTAAATTGATTAAAGAAAAAAAAATAATCTTCTACAGTATTGTAGAGATAAAGGTGCCTTCTAGTCAATTCCCAAGTAAGAAATAGTTACATTCATACGCGATGAGCTGATATCTTTTCTGATTTTGGATTTTGATTGGAAATGTATAACTAGCTCAAGTGGTACTCTATCTAGGTGCACAATATTTTCCATTTTTCTAAGTATATATTAAGAAATGGAACGTAAATACCAGAGTTTCTCCCTCTCCCATTCACTATGTGTAGTTAAAATGGTACTGTTTTCTTTTTGAAAATAAAAAAAGAAACTAATAAAAACAGAGAAATAGATGGTCATTTTCAGAAGAAAAAAAGGGCAATATGACTACATGGTCTTTGCTTGAATGTGCAATTTGATAATAAATACAAACTTATGAACTTAACATAATTGAGTACATGGGCTATTGGAGATTAATAATAGACAAATAAGGTTGAAGTGATTTGAAAATTAGGGGTATTTGGATAATTAATATCTTTTACATGAATATATGTTTGGTGGAGTTGAATTAAAAATTAAAGGATAAAATATTTTTTGAAAGTGTAACTGGATATCAACATTGGGTTCCTAAAGGTGGGACTATTTAAGAGATTTTATGCATTAAAAGATTCCTACTTTTTTTAAAAGTTAGGAAAACCTTGAGCTCCGCGAATTAGAGAGAGAGAGAGAGAGAGAGAGAGAGGGACCTGGAGCTCCAATTTTTTGTCTTTTCCTACAAGTTGACGTGCTTTTGAAGCACACATTGTGGGTATAATTAGTCCTTTCGAGGGGGAATGCAGGTTGCTTCGTTGTCATTTCGTAATTGTAAATTGCAATGATCAATGTGGGACGTTTATAGGACAAAAATTTCTTGGGGTGGTCTCTCAAAATCTAACAATATGCCTGCAGGATCATTAAAATAATGAAACAAGGGTTTTGAAAATTTGAAGAGAAACTTCAAGTTGTAATATATATTTATAAACTAAGAAGTTGGTGCTATGATGTTAGGAATCAACGCAAAAATCATAATCATGAAAGTAGCGAACTTGGATGAGATGCATGCATCTTATCTTAGAACATCAACTTGACATTCACATGCTCTATACCTCCATTTTCAAGGCATCGGCTTATTATAGAAAAACTATTGGTCTTTCGAGTGGTAAATTTTAAAAAAAAATGTCACTTGAAATGCTAGTTTATATGCAGAAACAGAGACAACCACAGTTGCTCTTGTGGCCTCCCAATTTGCAATAGAAGGAGGGGCTTGTCTTTTTCCTTTTAATATTTTTTTCAGAAGAAAATGACCTTGTGGGTGATAAAAATATATTAAATGTAACCCTGTAAATTATAAGTAAAAAAAAAAAATTATCTCATTTCATGTTAATTCCCCCCCCCCCCTTCCCAAGGTGGATTAGAAGTAAGAGAGGGGATTAATTAGGTTTTCAAAGACAAGTTGCTTCCGTTGGCGTGCAAAGTTCAGCCAGAAATCATAAGAGAGACGCATGCATCTAAAATTTTACCAACACTACAGCTTGCATTTCTACTTTAACAATTCTCTGATTCGTAAGTACCGGTGAGGTAATCGGTTGTTTTGTATGATATTAAAATGTCAAAAAATCGAAAATTTTTATTGTTTATTTATTTTTCTTAGTCTTTTGAAAATCTAAATATTTGAAAAATATATTAAAATTGGTTGTTGTTGTTTTTACTAAAACGGATTAAAATCTTTTAAGATATATTTATTTTGATATAGAATAAACTCTATATCAAAAAAAATAAAGAATACACAGATTTTAGAACATATCCTAAGAAACCCAAAAAATCAATAATCTATACAAAAAATCTAACTTCTAGTCTCAACTGATGGTAAGACTATAATAATGAAAACCATAATGACTCGCAGAGATAACTGATGCTCATCTATTCTTTTCTTGCTCCTCTCCATCTAAATATAATAAATACAAACACTGAAAATGTATTTGAAAACCCTATTTTGCCGAAACGAATGTCTAGCCAAAAGGGTATTTCGAATGCCCGACCAAGAAATAAAAAAGGTCGCAGGAGCCCGATTTGCCATGATCAATCTCCATGTCTCCCTCAGGGATATATGAAAAAGAGGTGATTAATAGTCTCTCTATGACTAGCATAGAGATAGCATGTTGATGAAATCGAAAACCCAATCTTGAACAAGAAATCACTCGTCTAAAATCGTTTTATGAAAACTAACGGATAATAAAGGTAAAATGAGAAATCACCCCCGAAAACCAAACCAAATCCACTCACGGAACCGGAGGATAAAAACATTTGAGGTATCTCCAAATTAACGCAATAAAAAACTCCCCACTTGAGTTGATCTTCCACACAAGTCTATCACAGCCAGAAGAAGATGGCCAATAAGACTTTGGAATAACACCTTGAATACGATCACAGAACACTCACACTAGTCTCAAGATTCGCTGCTTAGTATCTTGAATATACTCTGTCAAAATAGCACTAACAAACACATCCCAAACAAAACACTCAACCGATAAACCTGACCTCTTTATAGTTTGTCTCCCGAAAGCCTCTAAGGAAACCAATTATCATATCAAAAGGATATACTACTTTCATCACCCCTCTTCCACGCTATGAGCTCCGGAACCAAGTGTCGTAAGGAAATAAATTTCCTCCAAATGCACGAACATCTGTCTGAAATTCTGATGTACCAAAAGTTATGACCTCTCAAAAGATAGCTCTGCATCCATCTAATCCATATATTACCCTCCAGATAAAAAGGGATATGTCATATGTGCTTAAGTTGGGCAACTCTATTGCAATCCGTGACCCGCTTCAACCCAAGACTCCCTTCCTCTTTAAATTGGCACACTAGTGACCAAGCAACCTTGATCTTATATTGGTCAAGAGATGGACAAGACTATAAAAATCTAGATATAAGTTATTCAATCTCCTTTCATACTACCTTTGGAAGAAGAAAAATAGAAAACCAATATGTCTGAATTGAAGGGGAAAAAAAAACTAACTAACTGTAACCGACCTGTATAATATAAGTGTCTATTTGTCCAGTACTAGATCTAAGCTGTTATGCACTGAACCAAGTCCGAGATTGAAAGCCAGGTCGTCAAAAGGGAAACCCCCAAATATCGGACAGGGAGGTAACCCTGGTGAAATCTCGAAATCCTCAAGATCTCTTGCCTAACATCCTGATCCACAGCTTCAAAAAATATTTCACTCTTCTGCAGGTTCATTCTCAATTAAGATAACATTCCAAACTGAACTAAGCCATCTAAGATATTTTGGACTGAAGACAAATTACCATGAGAGAAAAGTATCAAGTCATCGTGGTAGCACACTTCATAATCTACTCGATTAGTCAAGTAGGAAAACCAACACACTCCATGACCATATAAGACAATCTCACTCCAATGAATCCTAAGCTTTCATGATATCCACGTTTATTACATATTGTGGGGAATCACGATTCAGATAATAATCATGAAAAAACTCATGAGTAAGAAAGATATTATTTTCAATTTTTCTCCCGTCACAAACGCCGACTACTCACTACCAATAATATGTAGAAGCACCCGAGCCACCTTCGTTCAATAATTTTTGAAATGCATTTATAAACTGTATTGCAACAAGAAATGGATCTAAAGTCTGATAAAGTTGTCGGGCGGATGGGTTGTTTGTGGCATTTATTTTGTAGTGAAATGGATGTTTGAGACATTAGTAAATGGCATTTAGTAGGTGCCTTTACCATAAAGCTATTCCAGAACTAGTAAAGAAATCCACTTGACCCACTTGCCTACACGTCCGCATTAAATAGTTAAAGAAAAGACACAAATGAGTACTAATACAACCAGTAAGATGATTTTAAATAAATTCAAATAAAAATTCAAATTATCAAAATTTTAAAATATTTCAAGAAAACAAGTTGTGGAATTATTTTGGCAAAAGAAGGACAAACAACCTAAAGAAAAGAATCAATCTCAAAAGGCTGGAAAATTTGTAAAAATTCATGCAACTTGGATCAAGTGAATGATTATTTTAAAAGCAACTGGTGGGAGGCAATAGTACGAAATGCAGGTATGAAATTATGTAGGGAAAGGAAGAGTTTGGAAGAAAATGCATGCATTTTAGGCTTATTGGTAGAAAAATAATAATAGAGAAGAGATCAACTTGCACCGCATCTTGTTTATTTTGGAAAATTGAACTGCTCTCTCACTAGGAATTCGAAAAAGGAACAATGGTCTTCTTTAGAAATTGCTAGGAGCAACACTGGCATTTAGCCCTCCTAGAGGGTTTTATTCACCTATCAATCAAGGACTAATATAGGGATGGGATCCCCAACTCTTTGGACTTTGCTAGGCTGTCTTAGACTCTTTAGGTCATAGCTGGGAGTGGGAGGGAGCGCCTGTCCTCTCTGCACCCTTTGGGGCTGCTGTTGTCCTTGACATTACCCAAGGATAGGTGTAATTAAAAATTATTGACGTAATCACAACTCTATCGGCTTATGATCAACTATAAAAGCAAACTCCAAACTAGAAGTTTAGAGTTTATATATTCATATAAAAATCACAAGTTAGATCACGGTTCCGGTTAAATTTTCTTTTCTTTTCTTTTCTTTTTTCTTGTTTACTAATATTATTAGCACAATTTCGACGTCCCTCTTTTGTCCAAAAGAGAAGCTTCTGGAAATAATGTAAGACTGGGGGTAGTTAGTTATCATTATTGTTCGCAATTAATAAAATGTTTGAATATTATTTTATTAGTATTTGAATTTTCAATGAGGTAGTACATTTTTTTGAACATTTAAAAGTATTATGCCAAACAATTGATAAGGTGAATTATCATAAATCTCAAATTTTTTATTATAGTTATATTGGTAAAACAAATAGAGATGATTAAGGGATTTTAGGAGAAAGAGAAAGCGTGTGTTGCCAAACGCCCTTAGTCATATCGAGCTCCGACTCTATTAAGTTCGTCGGATTAAACGACTTGGAAACTTCACAAAGTCAAACTAAACTTTTTTACATCATTCAAATCTTGAAACTCCAATCGATCCTCTCTCTCTCTCTAAGTCATTTTCCCACACATTTATTCACTCTTACTAACGCGATGTATTTGGATACAGTGGGTCCACATTAGAGATAATCATTTCTCAACCCCGGGGGGGGGGGGGAGGTGCAATGAACCTCGCAAAAAAAAAAAAAAAAAAAACCCAATGAAAAAAAGGCATCGGCTTTTTTCCTTAGCTTTGGCATATCAGTCAGAAGCACAAGGGGGCGTTATGACGTTTTAAGGTTTCGACGAACCTGAGAGACCCCACGACAGACGACAGTCCGTTTTGAGTGATTGACTCTATGCTCTTCGTGCATTGAAATTTTGTTTCACCTAATTTTATGACGGATCAAATTAAGGCTACGCAACCCATAGAAGTAGAAATACTCCCCGGCACCCATCTCTCTCTCTCTCTCTCTCTCTCTCTCCCTGTTCCATGTGTTGTTTGGTTGGTCGTTGCTCTCAGTTCCTTTTGTTTTCTCTTAACGTAATCAATGTAATGGAAAAATTCAATAATATAGATATATTCTTTTTTTTTCTAACGTAAAGATCGTAAAATTATATGGATATATAAAAGTTTGAACACTAAATATAAATATCAAGAAAGATATTTAAATAAAATTTTTTTATTATTCGAATGTTTCTATATAGACATAGACATTATCTGCTTCTATAGCGAGGGTTGAAAATTGAATTGTCTTTACTCTCTCTCTCTTTAAGGTTTTTGAACTTTAAAATAATTAATCTTGGTTAATTCTTTGAACCCATATTTAGTTTGTTGGAATCATCTTAAATGATGACATTCGGGGGATAGTAATTCAATTGATACATTGAGCTGTGAAAAGACTGCTATATCCTCATGTTTCCAAGTGATGGAGAAAACAAGATGAGACAAGAATTAAGTGGAGAGTCCATCCTAATATGTTAATTATTTTTACTTCATATAAAATATATTTTAACTAATTTAAAATAATTCAATTTTGAAATGCACTGATTTTTTTACTTATTTAGATAGTTAAGTAAATTTAACTATTAATTCGATTGTTTGCTGTAATATATATATTATATATATAAATAACGCACTGAATATATGTATAGATGTTCCTGCATGAATGTGTAAATCATGATTTGATTTGCAAGTGGAGAATGTTCATCTTTTCATTATTCCTCTACTGGGAGGAGGGAGACAAGAAAAGAATATTAAGGTAAAATATAAACTTTTATTTTATTTTATTTAAAATAATTAGAAATTAAAATAAAATATAAAATTTTCCAAAGTAAATTTTAAATTATATTGTTCTAGAAAAACAAAGTATTATTATTAAACTTAACTTAAAAGGGGGGGATGGGAGAATAAAACACGGACATTAGAATTTATAAATGATCGAGGGAGGAGCCATAAATTGGACATGGGGACAAAACAAAGAGTCCAAACCTTTTCAAGGTTGGTGAGAGGAGTCGAGAGTCGAGAGTCGAGAGTCGGAGGAAGCCATTGGAAACATTACCTCGTGGCTTGTTATTGATGAGCCATGCGGGTTCACCATGCGGGTTCTAACTCGACTACTAATCGCATTTTAGTCATTCTCTTTTATAATCGATCGACATTCAAAATTATATTTTCATTAATCTAATTCGAATATTATCTAATTTAATTTTAGAAAAGTTCTCCCTACATAACATTATCTATTTCTAAATTTCAAATCTGAAACTTGATTTAAAAATCAAATATCTTTATCAATTAGACAAACTATCCGTTATTAATAATAAGCAAGGCAGTATCCAGTAATTTTTTGGTAGACTAAATTTAATCTTAATAATTATAATTTATTTAATAATTATATGTATAAGATTATTTACCTTTCACATGGTTTTAATCTCAGTGAATTGAGGAAAGTATATACCATAATCACAGGTGTCCAGACTACCTTTCTCCAATTGATTTATTTTATTTTAATTTATTTTATTTAATAAAAGTTTTAAATTATCTTTTATATCCAATATTATTTTTATATTGAAAACTTTATTAAATTTCTTTTTTTTTCCCCCAAACAAAGCCTATGACTAAAAGCACAATTGAGCCTTAAGTAATTTTTATTATTAGAAACATTGAAGACAAGGAATATGAAGTATTGTGTTCCAATTATTAAAAAGCTAGAAATAAAACCGTACTTATATTCATTTCCACAAATCCTGCATCTGCTCATGCAAAAAATAAATAAATAAATAAATATTTCCAATATGTAATTATAATAATATTTTTAAAAAAGAACTCTGTAGTACATTATTATGAACGGTAATGATATTTATCAATACGAGACTAGTATAGAATTATTAAATATTTTATATTATGATATTTGGTTCAAATATGCAAAGTTTAACCGAAATTACAATAACCATTAAACGTGTCACATCCAATATTAGCATTTTAGCATATATATGATAAAATGATATTTATCATTTTAGCATTCTAGTCTCTCTCAACACAAAACCTACAATAACCTGACCCCACTAAAAATTAAAAATTAATTAAAAACTAAGTAACAAACATACAATTTAATTTGATATAAAATAATTAAAATTATTATTTTATAAATAATATTTTCAATTAAAAATATTACTCATCTCAATTTTCTGGTCTTCATATATAAATAAAAAACTTACGTGCAAATCTTCACCAAACAAAAGAACTCCACACAAAATTCCATTTGGTCTCTCCAACACTCTTCTTCAATGATCTGAATCTTGAATCAAATGGAGGATGAAGACGGTATGTGAAATCGATCAGACGGGAACAAAGGCAGCATCCATTTTGTTGATCAAGGAGGAGGAGAAAGAGAGTTTGATGGCAAAGTGCTTGAAGGTGAGATGGGTGTTGATGATGGTGGTGTTAACTGTTTCCATGGTTGTTGTGCCTTTGGTTTTGCCTCCTTTGCCTCCACCCCCTCTCTTGCTTTTACTCCTTCCTGTTGCTATTATGGCTCTTCTCTGTTGCTCGGCCTTTTCTGCTTCTCACCTCCCTAATATCTCCAATGTCTAGCAAGTTCATTAACCTCTCTCTCTCTATCTATGTACAGACTACTGGTATGATGTTATTTAGGTTGAATCAAATGTGTTTGTTTTCACTTTTCAATTACATTTTGGTGGTTTGTCTCAGTAGACTGAAGAATAATTTTCTGTGTTTAGTTTGTAAATTATATCCACAAATTTTTAATAGCTGTCCTCGAAGGTGATTACAGAACGAGTTGTTCACAAAGTGAAGCTTTTGATTGCAAAGGTGTGCAACCATCTCTTATTTGACACTTATTCTCAGATAATGTACTCTCTTCAACTAACTCCTGTCATTCTGTGGAATTTTCAGGAGGATGAAAAGATGGATATCTGCAACCTTGACAATGCCACAGCCATGGCATTTCCATGATTACTTAATGGAGAGTGAAGCATTTGCTGCTGAGTGTGCAAAAAAGTTTTTGGCAAGTCGGGATAACTGGAATACTTTAGTGTTGGAAGATACGCTGCTTGTCGGGGTGCATGGACAATAGCTGCTTCTGTTTTTGAGCAACAAATAGCAAGAGTTCAATCTAATTGCTGTACTAGCTGACTTATTTGGCACAATCTTCTCATTCAGAAAAGAAAATTCAAGTCCTCTTACCAAATGATGGCTCAATGCTAGTAAATTAGTTGGAGTTTTTCAAAATCCCCGGTGCACCTTTCATGGATGATCCCGGTCAAGCATGCCACAGAACTGCCAGGATTGCCAGCTTATGAAAATGCTCAGACAAACTCGGTGGGGCTAATGATATTCATCGGATATTGGAGGAACCATGGGGAGCAATTCTCTCATCAGTTCTTCACGTTGTTTTACCTAAAAGGTTTATGGTTTTGAGAGCAAAGCTTCTAAAAATTGTAGTGGCCATACTTAACACTTTAGAGACTGTTCCGTTTCATCAGGATTATGCTACCAAAGGACATAGAGAGAGAGATTTCTTAATTGAGTTCCTGGGGCTTGCACAACGGCAAACTTCTTAGGTTAACTTTTTTACTCAAACGTCATTACAGTTGAACAAACTGGCAGAAGAATTTGATTTACTCACTTCATTTTTTATTGATATGATTTCAGAAGTTCAGAAATTATTTCGACCCTTGCCATAAGTTGTTCGCTTTTAGCCTTCACTACTGGATTCGCTCTTCCCATTCAGAAGTTTCCTGCTTCTTAAAAGACTGGAATTTGCAGTACAGAAACATTTGACACATGTTCTTGGAGTTGGTACAGAATTTAGTGGCACGGTTGTGGAATATAGATTGTGATGCCAATAAAAATCTCAGACTGCTTTTGACTGTTTGTGGGCTGGAGGAAAAGCACTCTTGGATACCTTCTAAAGGGCTCATTCCATGCATAAAGTGCTCCCCGGCTTAGTGCACGGCAGGGGGAGGGTAAGCATATATGTACATAGCCTTCTTCTTATATTTTTGCAAAGAGACTGTGAACCCGTGACCTCGATGTCACCAAAGGAGCAAGTCTAGGATACCTTCTCGGAACCAAATATTGAGGATTGGGTGCAAAGCAAGATCTCATATTAAAGTTTGTAACTATGCTGCTGAGGGTTTAGTCCGCTTGCATGAAGGGATGAAAACAGTTCTGATGAGTCTCAGTGTCATCTCATTAGGGATGGATTGCAGTTTCTTCTCCATGTCCTTAAGAAATGGATGTGCATACCTTTCCACAGCCCCCAGAATCCCTTCAAAGCAAGGTATGGAAGTTATTGCTTCATTAATTACCCATGGGTTTTGATTATTGGTAAAATGGGGCCTCAAGGTTTTAACCTCAAGTCTGGATTTTTTGTTTTTTTTATTTTACTTTTTTTTTCACTTTGTTAAGAAACTTATTTTTTCCTTTTCTAAAATGACTACTCTTAGCCTTTTTCTTTTAATTGTTCCTAAATATTCTTATAAATGCTTTTATATTAAACAGTATTATGGTTGTCTTACTTGACATTAAAATGAATAATTATTGAATTACGCATCTGTTGATACTCTCTTCTTTTTCCTTGTAGTATTTTATGTTCTAATCTTTGCCATGCTCTTGATCTTTCACCAAATGTTTCTCTACAAACTTTTACATAAATCTTTCTTCTTATAACTTATTCATTCAACACTTGACCTTCTTTTGAAAACCACTATGAAATAATATCTTTCAAATCTTAGATATATTGGCGACTTCAGATGATTGGAATATTTGGCTTCAGATAAACATTTTATTTGGTTTATTATAAAAAAAATAAAAATAAAAATAAATAATACATAGAAGGATGACATGTACCAATGGTAGGAACCAATGTCTTCTCCATTACAAGGAATGTAGAATTCAAAACTGCATTTTGTAATGAATTTAAAGTGATGAAAATTTTAGCATATTTTAAGGCTTGTGCAACTGGTTAATGTGAACGTTGGTTGACCTTGCTGGACTTTTTAGACTTGCTACAGATTATGCCTTCCTGTGCTCATTTTGTGAAATATCAAGTTTTTAGTGTTGTTTTTCCCCTGATTTTTTGTGTCCTTGTGTTTCCTTTTGCAATTTGAGTGGCACTCTAATTTTCCTTTTTTTTTGTTTTAACCGAATGCAGGCCTTGCATCTTGTCTGAGCTCTTTGCCTCTAGCACAAACAACAGGAAACCAGAGCCAATATCTGTATCACTGGGCTTCCACTGATCCCTAAATCTATGTCTTCAACTAAAAAATTTGCCACAACATCTTCCAGTTCAGCTGATCAGATTCTACTGCATTCTCTCTTGCAAAGAACATGGTGGACGATCAATATTGGGGCCGGGATTTCAAGCTTTGGAAGCCGATGTGGTCATCGATTTGAACAGAAAACTGTTTCACTTTGTGACAGAGTGCAGTGGAAGAATTAATCAGCATTATAAGGGCAGTGTTAATGGTGACCAGGTTGTGAGTACGGACGTAAGATTTGAGCCTAATGAGGGGGGACAAGGGTACTCTAGTTTCCCGGTTGGTTCTTATTTGATTAAATGACATAGTTGTTGTGTAGAAAATATGGGTAATTATTGGAGTCTTCTTCCCTCAGACTCTCGTCCTTCATTTACTGTGCAGTAAATAAATATTTAATAGCGGAGTGTATATCAAGTGTCTCCAACCTTTTTGAACAGCTTGGCCTTAATTTGCAGCTTCTAAAGAGTGAAGATTATGGTGGAGCGGCAGCAATTGAATGTGTGGTGAAATGTTATCCGCCCAACTTTGCCTATATTCTAGTTGTGGTGAGAAGTGAATGGTGTTCAGAGGGTGGGATTTAACATTTATTATGGCTTACAGCATCGACTCTGGCACGAAACTCTTTTTGAACTATTTATTATAATAAATAATTATTCTTTCCAACTATTTATCATTATTACTAAACCCTTAAATTGTTTAATGTATTGTCCTGCCAGAGGGCGAAGTATTTGTCTCAAGAGAGGGATATGTTAATGTAAGGGGGCAAATTTTATAAATTTTAGGAAATTAAACAAATAATATTTTTAAAAGATTTTGATAACATGCTTTAAGATTTGCAACTTTCAGGCACAATAACTTTTTTAGAAATAGTGCTAAAAGCATACTTATTATTATTTTACAAAATTTCAAGGTCACGGTCCCCCTGCCCTCGCATCACTACTAGAAAGTGAGGCTTCAGCGACGGATAAATAGTGTCGGAAAGCAATCTGTCGGTAATACCTATGGATTGCTGAGGGATTTCCGTCGGGCCTCGTAGCTCAGAATCTGCGATGGATTTTCATGGGGTTTCTTGATAAATTTACCGATAGATAAATTTTCGTCGATAATTTTATCGCTAAAACGGTAGTCACATTTGCGGAAGGATTTACCGACGGCATGGCTATGAAACACCGACGGATATTATCGACGAATATTTTATTCATCGGTATTCCGTCGGTGAAAATAATTAGAGCTACTAACTTAGGCAGATTGTCCCCATTTTATTCGTGTGTGTTTATGTCCCTCCCTCAACTATCATCATTTGTGGTCAGGAGATTCTTTGTGGAGCTACGACATCAGTCGTCCTAAGCCTCAGCGTCACCATCAGCGTCGCCGTGGGCCGTCGTTAGGTTTGTCTCACAGTATAACCTTGTTTTTCAGTGTTCGTGAATGCTACATTAGGGTTTCCACATGCAAAGGGTGTATTGTCCTTGTCACGTCCCGAACCGGGATCATGAACAGTCACCCATTATTCTTGGATGCCAACTGTATTTTTACAGAAAATCGGACAAACCTCCCCATAAATCGGAGATTTCCCATGTATAATTTCACCTGTGTATCACATTCATCCTGTAAAATAAACAATTTGCTATTCCGGCCTCTCCAAAATCAACAAATACCACAGCCAACATCCAGAACAACGCAAAGTTATAAAATTTCTAGCAATCCTAGCAATAGACCTCTACTGTCATGTCCAACTAGAGTATGAACAACCGCCACACCGAGCGAACCTAAATTCTACGCATATATAAAATAAATTCCCAAATTATTTTTAAATATTCACAAATGGCTCAAAACAATGAAATAAATCAATACGAGAATTTTACGAATAAATGTCCATAATTTATACAGTCATCCCAAAAAAAAATTTATAAATACATTGGTCAAACTAAAATCTCCAATACATAACGATATCACCGATCATCGTAGCAGAAGAAATGAAATATCTATACCCAAGCCCAGTGATATCACATTCGCGTCACAATTATACAAACACAACAATATCTCCTCGGTCCAACACTAACCCTGTGGGAAAGAAAGCGAGGGGTGAGTATCTATGGAATGATACTCAATAAATAAGGGGATTGATATCATACTATCAATATCGAGAGTGAATTTGGAGTGTCAAAGCATGAAACACAACATCAAGTGTGAGAAAAATAACGTGTTGTTTCAACAAATCAGATATCATCAGGCACACATTTAAAAATAACATATGCATCCAATGTTGAAATCAATTCATAAAGAGCCGGCCAATCAAACAACCCCGGCAATGGTCTATCTTGATCAAGGACGGCGCATTGGGGGGTTTTTTCAAATACAAGTATTAAATAATGGCTCTCTACCCCCTACTCCAACTAGTCTGTAAATAATAATAATGTACATATAACTAGTTGACCGTGTATGGTGCCCCCGCCTGGTGCTAGACGGAGTCGTACTCAACGTCCTCTCCGATGTGGGTCAACCTGGGACACCCATACACATGACGATCTGGTGGATACCTCCAGCCGAAACGTATCCGGAGACAAGGGGTGTCTCTACCATATGTCCTTCATAGCTACGGATGCTATAGGAAGCATATCACAATATCATATCGGTCGGGCACGTAGCCCCATGCATCCCATCACCATGTCGGCTGGGCATATAGCCCCATGCATAATATCAAAACGTCAGCCGGGCATACAGCCCAAATATATAAGTAAATCCATTTAAAAACCATGTGCCAATGCAGTGGAAGCATTAAAACATATCAATATATCGAAAATATGGCACAATATTCAGTTATCAAAATTCATAGATGCATATCAATAAAGTCAGAAATTAAGACACTCCAAATATCACAAAACATTTCATAAAATATTCAAAAATTCTAACAATCAAACATTTACAGAAACATGTCATTTAAAAAGTATTTTTGAAACATGGTTTTCAATCAATAGCGAATGTCAAAGTCTCACTCACCGTTCTAGGAATGGTGGTCACTCTCTATTTTCAAAACCAATCCAATCTGATTTCTCGACTCTCCAAAAAAGATCAACCTAATCAGATTATCAAAATTAAATATCAATTTCTCAAGTATCTTCAGGGTTTATCCGAAAGACATGAAATGTACAATATCCTCCACTTTACGGCTCATTTCATTCCAACCCTACAACCCAAATGCTTTCATACATATTTCAAAATTTAACTCTAAGGGAACTATTCGAATTAACTTGACATAGTTTTACGATTCTATAATATGCTCCTTTCGTATCAGACCATCTAGTTTCTGTAACATTCTATACTTAACCTTCAAAGTCACATATAATCATTTCAGAAATTGTATTCTATTCGCATTCTACTTACACTCTAAGCATAAACAGAATCTTTCATCTTAGATTCAATTCTAGATTAATTCAATTTATCAATTAGAGCCGAAATCTCCTCACCTAGGGTTTTCTCGAAACACAGAGTCTCGTCCGAATGTCTCTGCGGGCTGGCGCGCTTGCGACTAATGGGCCTGCGGGCTGCAGTGGCTCGCAGGCCGCAGTGGCTTGTGGGCTCGTGCTCCCATAAGCTGGTGAGCTCTCGTGCACTGTGCTCGCGCGCTAGTGTGCTGAGGTGCGTTGGTGTACGCCCGTGCGCTGGTGCGCGCCCGTGCACTGCGCTGGTGCGTGCCCGTGCGCTGCGCTGGTGCGCACGCGCTCGCCCTCGTGCGCTGGCTCGCACGCGCTCGCCCTCGTGCGCTGGCTCGCACTCGCTCGCGCTCGTGCGCTGGCTCACGCGCGCTCACGCAGAGAGGATCGCGCAGGGGCGCGATCGTGCTTGCGCTCGTGCTGGGTGGATCGCGAGGTGGCAGAAAGTGCTGGGTTGCGCTCGCGGAGGCTTGCGGTGGTGGAGCTCGTGGCTCGCGGCGGAGGAAGCCGAAGCGGAGAGAGAGAGATCGCGGGAGATCGCAAGAGGTAGAGAAAGAAACAGTGAGATAGAGAGAGAAACCGAGAGGGAAAGAAGAGGAAGAGGAAGAAGAAGAAGGAGGAGAAGAAGAAGGAGAAAGAGAAGGCGGCGACCTATAGGCGGCGGAGCTCACGGCGAAGGAGCGGCGCCGCGGTGGGGGAGAGAGATGAAGGGTCGGGGGAGAGAGAGAGAGGGAGAGGGATACGCAGCACTTTGCCCCAAAACGCTGCGTCTCCATTTTTCTTTTTTTTCTCTTTTTTTTTTCTTGGTATTACAGTCCTTCCCCTCCCTGTGTATGTTTTGATTGTAACAATGTCGTACTAAATTTGCTTCCCCCATTTTTTCCGTCTTGCTTTCAAGTGTGTTGTTTCTGAATCTGTGAGAAATGTCTTAATTATTTCTCGAACGATTTTGCAATTTGCATTAATCAATGACGTAAGCTTCAGGTTTGTGCTCCTCTGGTTTTTCTTTTTTTCCCCAAATAAAATCAATTTTGTTTCTTCTTTTTTTCGGATAAATTGTGCATGTACTTGATTTAATACACGAAAACCTAAATTTCATCTTTACTTTTCCCCCAAACCAGAATTAATGTGTTCTCTGCAACATTGTTGTCACACCCCGAACCGGGGTTATGAACAGTCGCCTGTTGTACTGGATGCTGACTACATTTTTATAGAAAATCAAACAGAATCTCCCCATATTTTGGAGGTCTTCAAAGTACAATTTGATATATATATCAACATTTATCATGTAAAATAAATAAATGGTCATCTCGGTCTCTCCAAAATCAACCAATGTCACAGCCACAGCCAACATCCAGAACAACGCAAGGCTATAAAAATTTTCAGCAGACCTAGCCACAAACCTCTACTGTCATACCCAACTAGAGCATGAGCAGTTGTCACACCGAGCAGACCTAAAATTTTATATAATATACAATAATTTTTTCAAGTGACGTTCAAATACGTACAATCACCTCAATACAAATAAATTATGAGAGTTTTACAAATAAATATACATAAATTATACATTCATCCCAAAAATAAATAAATGAGTACATCTATCAAACTAAAATCTCCAATAATCGTAGCGGAAGATATGGTAACATCCATACCCAAGGCCGGTACTATCAAGTCCACGTCGTAAGAATACAATAATTCTTTTTCAGTCCAAAACTAATTATGTGGGGAGAAAGTGAGGAGTGAGTATCTATGGGAGGATACTCAGCAAGTGAGGGGATTGATATCGTACTATCAATATCAATGGTGAATTTGAAATGTCAAAACATGTAACAAAATATCGAGTGTGCGAAAATAACGTGTTGTTTCAATATAAAACATATCTTAATGCACACATCAGAAAATAACACATGCATCCATCCATGTGTCAAGTCACAAATGTAGAGCCGGCCAAATAAACAACCCCGGCAATAGTCTACCTAGACCAAAGACAGGCGCATTCAGGGTTTTCACTATGCAAATATCAAATAATGGCTCTCTACCTTAATATTAGCCACAGACTACTCCAACTAGCCTGTAAATAATAATAATAATACATATATATAGTCCGCTGTGTATGGTGTCCTGCACAGTATTAGACAGAAATAAACTCACGTCCTCCCCGATGAGAGTCAACCTGGGACACCCATACACATGACGATCTGGCGGATACCTCCAGCCAAAACGTATCCGGATACAAGGGGTGCCTCTACCAAATATTTTTCGTAGCTACGGAATGCTATAGGAAACATATCACCATATCACCAAGTCGGCCGGGCACGTAACCCCATGCATCACATCATCATATCCGCTGGGCATATAGCCCCATATATCGTAACATAACTTCGACCGGGCGTATAGCCCAAATAGTTAAATCCATTTAAAATTATGTGCCAATACAGTAAAATCATTAAAATATGTCAATATTTCAAGAGGTGGCACAGTATCAGTTATCAAACTCATGGATACATAATCTATAAAATCAATAGTTGGGACACTCCAATGGTCACAAAAATATATCTATCAAAATCCAAAGATTTAGTTTTCACACGTATAGAAATGATGTCGTTTGAAAATCGGTAAAACATGATTTGTCAATCAATAGGAGATGTCAAATTTCACTCACAGTTCTAGGGAGGGTGTCACTCCCTATTTTCAAAACAAATCCAATCTGACTACTCGAGTCTCCAAAAAGATCACCCTAATCAGATCATCAGAATTTAATATCAAATTTCAAGTATTATAGGGTTTATCCATTTTCTCTAAATTTGTACAAATCTTAACTCTTCAATTTATGAATACACTCTAATGTCATCAGTTGCATTTCATTTATAAACAATTAACGTATTTTTAAATCAAGTCATATGTCATTTTTAAGGTATATGAGTCTATTTTCATAATATCGAGATCGTATTTAAATTGCCTATAAACAGAACAATTTATAATGAGAAATACTGCATCAACCCTTACACTCAAATTCTAATTTCCGACTATTTTTATGTATAGGTCAATTTAAACTCCAAGGGAAACTATTCAATTCAACTTAATTTGATTCTATCATCATGAACAGTCCAATTTCATATAAATTCGTACATTTAATCAAATGAATCGCATATAATATCCGAAAATACATTATTTTAGAATCTAGTTTATATCTAGTATATACAAAACTTCTTATCTTAAATTTACCTTAAATTCGATAAATAACTCAAATGGGTCCGAAATCACTCACCTAAGGTTTTTTTTCTCGGATCGCAGACCTTTGTCTGATTGTCTCCTCGATCACCCCAAGATCTGAAATACTACCTATCAAGACAGGGTTTATTAGTTAGATTCAAACACTTAGATCGGAAGAAAAACCCTAAGTTAGTTACCTACATGGAGATTCGTGGGCAGTCACGGGCTCACGGGCTCACGGGCCATCACGGGCTTGTGGGCTATAGCGGGCTTGTGGGTTTGCGGGTCAACAAGCCAGTGGGCTTCGGCAAGCGGGCTCGCTGGTCTACGGGCCAGTGGGCTAGTGGGCCGGCAGTCCTGTGGGCTGACGGGCCTGCGAGCTGATGGGCCTACGGGCCAGCAGTGGCTCGCGGGCCGCAGTGGCTTGCGGGCTGGTACGCGTTCATGCGCTGGCTCGCGCCCATGCGCAGGCGTGCTCGCGGACTAAGGCGCGCTCGCTCGCGGGCTAGGTCACGCTAGCTCGGTCGCGTGCAAAGGCGTACGCTTGCACTGTAGCATGCTGGCGGGAAGACGCGCTGTGGCTCGATCGCCTACAAACACTAGGTTGCACTCGCGGAGGCTCACGGGTGGAGCGGCGGCGGTGGGTGGCGCGCCTGTGGCGATGGGCGGTGGAAGGGAGAGAAATCACGAGAAATCGCAATAGGGAGAGACTGTGAGAGAGAAACCGAGAGGGAAAGAAGAAGAAGAAGATGATGATGATGATGATGGTGGTGGGTTGTTGGTGGCGGAAGTCGCGGCGAAGGAGGAGCGGCACCGTGGTGGGGGGAGAAACAAAGGGTTGGGGAGAGAGAGAAAGAGATGGATTAGGGTTTCCAACCTTAATCTCCAAATCAATTTGGGGACACAGCATTTTGCCCCAAAACGCTGTATCTCTATTTTCTTTTCTTTTTTTTTTTAATAATTATATATATATTTATGCATATATATTTTCACACCCATATTTCGTTAGAAATGTGAATTTCATAAATATGGGGTTTATTTCGATTTGTCGATTCGGCAAATTGAAATATACCAAAATTTTCATTTAAATACCCCAAAATCAAATAATCAAATTTAAATAAATAAAATCTCTCTCTATATAATGAACTAAGGAATATCTCATTTTTTTATATATATATATTTCAAAAATTGTACTCTTCTACGAATACCGCAGTGTCGGTGTTACAATTGTGGTGTCAGTGTGATTTCTACCCTCCAATATTTCATCACTGTAAAATGTTAAGAAATTTGTATTGCTGGTTGCATAAATTTGTGTTGATGATTATATTTCATTCAGAAAAAAGGGAACGACTCGGCCGGAAAGTATTTCTTTTTCTTTGATTTTGAGTTCTGGATATTAATGGTTTTGATTAGTATTTTGTTTCTTTGTTCTTATTGAAGTTTCATCACTGTAAAATGTTAAGAAAATATCTCTGTTTTGCAATTTATTTGATTTTTTCCGTTGGATTTTCTTTGCAAGTTTATTTGCCGAGAGTGGTAGCTATTTTATTCATTTGCTTTATCGGAGGTAATTTTAAAATTTTCTAACAGATAAAAATATATATGTTTATGAATGTATATGTTCTGTTTGCTGTTTTACTTGAGACATTGGGTGTTTTTTTTTTTTGTTTTTTGTTTGGCTTATTGTAATGTTGGTAGTAATGTATGCTCCATCCAAATGAATACTAACTTGGAGTTGAGTCTGTGTCCCTCCTAACAAGCCTAATAAAACAAGAAAAAACACCCTTTTCTATTTTTCTTATTCATTTTTTTAATTTTTTTTATTTAATTTAATCTATTTGGTTACAGTATCAATATAAATATCTCCTACACAATCATAAATTTTAATTTTATTGTAATTACTTTATCTTTATTTAATATTTTCACGCGTTAGGATTCTCTTTATTTTATCTTTATTTTATTTTATTTAATATAAATTGATAAGAACTAAGAGTACTAAAAGGACCAAATACCCCTCCAGCTGCAGTGGTACAGAATCTTTGTTTCGGGTAATCATCATTTTCATGTTTTATTTTTCTTCCATATCTCCCAACATATCATTCTGTATGTCTCTCTCTCTCGCTCTCTCTCTTCTCTTGCTTGCTAGTAATGTACTAGGTATTTTTAACTTATTTCAGATATGTCTCATTAAGTTTTGAAAAAGATTATGCAGCCCAAAAAGAGCAAGACTTAGGTTAAGGGTTTCCCTTCTCTGTGTTAGATTATAAGTTCTTTTAAAACCCCTCTCTGCTCTTTTATTTTACGTCATTTTCTCTTTTTTCATAAGCACAATGCTATATGAATTGGCAGTTAACATAGAGGCATTTAGATTAACTTTTTTTCATACCTTACTTCATTAACATACACCATGTAAAAGTCAATTTTCTAAATCTTTAATTGTTTATGCAGTTTGTCCTTGCAAATGGGGTCCAATGATCGTAATTGGATGTATCATCGTTTACCCACTGGATACTTGAGAGACGAATTTGTGGAGGGGTGAATGATTTCTTGAACTTTGCATGTTCTCAACATGACTTAATGGATGGATTTAACATTAGATGTTCTTGTAAGAAATGTCAGAATAAAAAATTTCTTAGTCGAGATGATGTCACGGTCCACTTGTTCTCAAAAGGGTTTGTAAATGGTTATAGCATATGGGATTGTCATGGAGAACTCAGAAATAGAGAATCAAATGAGGGACAATCATCTAGAGATGGACAGGATGTTGAGGGTCCTTATAGATCCATGGTTTCAGATGGCTTTGGCCCTTAAGTTGAATGGAGTTGTAATTACGATTCTACTAATAATAACAATAACGGGAACCGAATCTTGATGCGGCATGTTTTTATGACTTGTCGAAAAAGGCTATAGAACCAATGTGGAATAGGTACAAAATGCAGATAACGTTGTCGTGGCGACACAATTGTTGAATTACAAGTCAGAGTTCAATATGAGTCAGGCATGTTATAATCGCATGAATGCGATTATACAAAGTATGTTATCCGGAGATTCAAATTTGACAAGCAATTTTTATAGAGCAAAGAAGAAGTTGAAAAAACTTGGGTTTGGGTATGAGAAGATTGATGTTTGTAAAAATTATTGTATGTTATATTATCGGGAACATGGGGATAGGACCGATTGTGTAGTATGTGGTCATCCTCGATATAAGCCAAGAACAATTGGTCATCGAAGACAGAGTCAGGTACCAAACAAGGTATTACGATACCTGCCTCTAACACCAAGACTTCAAAGGCTTTACATGTCAAGAGCAACATCAGAGCACATGACCTGGCATTTTAGAAATCAACGTACTGATGATGATCTAGTTACTCACCCGGCCCATAGTGAAGCTTGGAAGCATTTTGATTGTGCTCATCCATCCTTTGCGTCTGAATGTCGAAATGTCCGTTTAGGGTTATACACTGATGGATTTAACCCTTTTGGTTAGTCAAACATTCCTTACTCTTGCTGACCAGTTTTTTCCACTGTATACAATTTGTCGCCCTCGATGTATATGAAGCAGCCATTCATTTTTCTGAGTCTCATTATCCTGGGGCAAAAAAATCCAAATAAACATGTCGATGTATTCTTGAGACCTTTAATTGAAGAATTGAAAGTTTTATGGTTTGAAAGGGTTAACACATATGATATTTCAAGGAAAAAAATTTTTCAAATGAGGGCAGCACTTCTATGGACAATCAGTGATTTTCCGGCTTATACGATGTTATCAGGATGGAGCACTCATGGGAAGTTAGCATCTCCGTATTGCATGGAGTATACAAAGTCATTTTATCTCAGTAATAGTCGAAAGATTTCAAATTTTGATTGTCATCGTCAATTTCTTCCAATTAATCATCCATATCGGAAGCAAAGAAATAAATTTCGAAAAGGAAAAGTGGAGAAGGATGAGTCTCCTTCTCGACTATTTAGTAAAGAGATGTTTTATCGAGTATCTTATTTACTTGATATTTTGTTTGGTACTAAATGTGAGAAATAGATTATTCCAGGTTTTGGAATCGATCACAACTGGGTAAAAAGAAGTATATTCTGGGAGTTGCCAGATTGGAGAACACTTATTCAGTATAATTTGGATGTGATGCATATTGAGAAAAATGTGTTTGATAATGTTTTTAACACGATTATGGACGTTAAAGGAAAAACAAAGGACAACGTTAAGGGGAGACTTGATTTGGGGTTGTATTGTAGAAGCCCTGATTTAGAATTGAAAGTAATTAATGGGAGGACTTGGAAGCCTCAAGCTTTGTACACATTAAATAAAAATCAGGTGTTGGAGGTTTGTCGGTGGGTAAAAAATTTAAAGTTCCCTTATGGATATGTTTCGAATTTGACTCCACGTGTGAGTATAGATAAATGCAATTTTTATGGGATGAAGAGTCATGATTGTTACAAATTTATGCAGAGATTGATCCCTATTGCATTTTGCGACTTTCTGTATAACGCTATTTGGGATGCTCTTATCGAACTCAGTCATTTCTTCAGAGACTTATATGCGACTGAGTTGCGTATGACACATATGGAGTTGTTAGATAGAAATATAGTTGAGTCGTTATGCAAACTTGACAAAATATTCCCACCATCATTCTTTGATAGTATGGAGCACTTGCCAATTCACTTGGCTTACGAAGCGAAGGTCGGAGGACCTATTCAATACAGCTGGATGTACCCATTTGAGAGGTATTGTTTTGCCTTATCTCAAATCGACATTATAGTTCCATATTCTAATTTTAGTGAATTTTTTTTTAGGTGTATGCTTCGATTGAAAAAGAAAACATGAAATCGAGTACGCATTGAAGGTTCCATTTGTGAGGACTATATAATGGCAGAGATTTCAACATTTTGTTTCTTCTATTTTGAACCCCATGTTGAGACAAGGTTGAACCAAGTTCCTCGAAATGATGATTGGGGAGCTGCTCAATCGCTAGGAAGATTATCTATATTTTCTCTCTCAGGTAGACCACTTGGGAGAAGTGTTTGGAGGTTTCTAACTGAAGAAGAATACAAGGCTACAGTAATATATGTCTTGTTGAATTGTATCGAGCTTAATGAGTATATACAGTACGTATGTTCATAACCTTTTACGTTTCACATCCATTGCAAGGTAAAAGGTCATGACATCTTATATCGTTTCTTTCAATAAGATATATGATACTGTTGTTAGGCAACATTTTCAAATATTACTAAAGAGGATCTAGAGAGAAAACGTGAACAAGAATTTGACAGTTGGTTAAGGAGATTTGTAAGTACAACATTGACTTTCCTATTATTGACTAATTTCTAATATATATGTATATCAATGTTATAGCTAACTAGGTTATATTTGTTAATATTTTTAAATAAGTTTCTTATGAGAGAAATTTCGTAAGTAAAAATGTAAGAGACATAGCACAAGGGCCATCACGTGCAGTGAAATATTTCAATGGATATTTTGTGAATAGTTTCAAGTTTCACACACACGAGTATGGACATGATAGATCAATAATGAATAGCGGCGTATGTGTTAAAGGAAGTTGTTCCATTGATTTCGAACGTGATTTCTATAGGATATTGATTGATATCATTGAGTTGGAGTACTTTGGATTTGGTAACAATATGGTTTTATTTAAGTGCATTTGGTATGATACTGGGAGAAGAGTACGGGTGCACCCTCATCACGGAATTGTTGAACTTAATCATGAATCAAAACTGCATTCAAATGAGCCTTTTTTTTGGCAATACAAACAAAACAAGTGTACTATACACCATACCTTTGTAGGAGAAGAGAGAGAAATGATTGGTGGGTTGTTTGTAAAACAAAGGCTCGAGTATTAGCTAATGATGGTATTACGCTTGCGATGGTAGATGAAATATTTTACCAAGAAGATGAACCATCAATTCCTTTACTTGTACAGCCAACAACTGAACTTGATAATCCAACAATTCTTATTGGTCATGATATGGAGGAGGTAAATCCAAATGATATAATGAAGAACAACATAACATATTGAATTTGACACCTGATGTTGAAGAAGAAGAGAAAAAAGATGAAGAAGAAGAAGAAGAGGAAGAGGAAGAGGAAGATTTCGATTCTTCAAAAACATAACACATTGTGGAAGTTGATATTGAAGGTGGTGATTCATGACATGTCACTTTAAACATATTTAATTTATTTATATTTTTCTGATTTCAAATGTATTGCATACTAATGTCTTTCGTTTTTATATCTTTTCTTTTTTATGTATGATGATATGTGACTCTATACATGCTCGTGAATGATGATATTCGAATCTTGACATGTCACTCTATTTTTTGCTTTTTTTCAACATTGGCTTATTGTAATGTTGTTAACAAATTCAAATTTGGACATCTTTACGTTATGTTATTAGATATGTATTAAGTAACAAATTTCAGGTGTACGAAAATGCTACGAGGCAGAGGATCTACTCTAGGGGAAGCTCTAGGAGAAGCAACGAGAGCGGTCGAGGGTCTATAAATACAAGTGATATCCCATTTACCATTGTTATCCCTCAAGCTACCGATGTCGAAGATGATGGTATTGTGAGGTCTTCTTCCGCTCCACGTGAAGGCCCAAACCGTGGCACCTATGCGCCTGACAATCCAGATGGTTGAATATTTATCGAGCCGATGAGCCATACGTAAGTCCATTCACACTTAAATTTCCAATTTATAGAGATTGCCTTTTGTAAGTTAACTTTCATTATTTTATTTGAAAATAGGTTTCTTGATCCTAAGGTGGTCCATTCTATAACTGAAGACATTAAGGGACATCTCACTGGAGCTGGCCTACTTGGCGGATGGTCCCACAGGAGACGAAAGATGGACTTTGGGAGAAGTTTCAGGTTAGTATATATTTGAGAAACTTTATGTTTATTCCTACATGTTGCGACCTTTAAGAAACTATTGCTTGTCCCTGCCGTATGCAGAAAATTGTTTCTTAAAAGTATGATATTTCAAGTGACATTTACTTGCTGATCATCAAATGTCACAGCTTAAATCTTTTCTCTAGTATCAACAATGCAATTCAATAGCCTTTAACTAGAGGCAAGGGAGTGCTGCAAAATGTCTACAGGTTTTACATCTTTGTAAAGTGGTTATGTTTCATATCTCCCTCTCCTTCACTGCATTTCTTCTATATATTTTAATTTTTTTTCTTTTTTGGCTTCAAATTCCTTTTCTAGATTCTTTATATTTAGACAATTGATATTCTGGCTCACCCATTGACGGTCATATAATTGATGCCAGGAGTCTTTTTACTACAGAGCTACTAAAAGTTGAGTTAATTGCAGTGGCTGGATTCCAAAACTCATATCAGGATTGCATTGGAGTTGCTGTCGGATTTGATAAGTCCTGCCATTTCATACGATACTTAGCTATAACTAATGGTTGTCAACGTTTAAGTAGCATCAGATCTATGTGGAAGAGATAAAAGGTTTCTCATCTGTTTGTGGAATATTCAGGCAAAGAAAATGATTGTTGATAGTGAAAAGTACTTATATTACAAGAAGATATCATGTTTGGTTTGTAAGATCCTCATGGTTACATCATTTCTATTCTAGTGATTAAGTATTGAGATATTTAATCAGGAAACAACCATCATGGTTAGAAAGAGCATCACTTAAGAGATTAGAGTCTAGGTACAATGTCTCATTACCTGGAAAAGATCAAGAGGCTGATGCAATTATCCTTGTTGGCCTACAAGTCGTGGCTCTACTTACATTAGGTTGAAATAATGTGGTTTAAATTTTTAAGGAAAGGTCAGTGGTACTGATATATACACTTGCAAACTAAAATAGGTGTTGGTCCTTGTAGGGTGTGTTGTTGGAAAAAAATGATTAAGTGGGGTTTAATAAGCAAAATAGTGCATAGGCAATATGATCTAGGGTTTAAAACCTATGGTACCTATGAATAGAAATGATGGAACAATTGAAGACTTGCTTCTATAGGTAAAATGGTGATTGGCATTCTCCCGCAGCATATCTTCAATGTATAAGACTAGTTCGATTTTGTTGAGAAGTGGGAAGAAACTTTTTTTTCCCTGAAACCTTAATTTGGCATTTTAAACCTAGAACCTCATCTGTTTTTGGATAAAATATGTGGCAGTGATTGAATCAGAGTGGTGCTAGCATAGATAACGTGTACGTAGAACTAATGCCAGAGTATGCCTGCGAGTTTTTCCGTACAATCTCCCGTTTTTCTTTCTTGGATTCTTGGTAGTGTCTGGAGGGAGTTGGTTGTTATCCATTTTTGAAAACTGTTCTCTGTTAGTTACTGTTTACCAACTTTTCAGCCCAACATCACAGAAATATTAGGTGATTGACTTTAAATAGTTATTGATCAATTAATTAATCCCAATATCTGAATGCAAGACTGAAAGTTTATAAGGTAGACAACAAGAATTGATCCCCTTCGATATATCTCGCCAGCCAGATGTCATACTAAGGAATACACTTCTAATAAAGAAGAGAATGATTGATCTGTCATATGGATCACCATTTTCTTATCATGAATTTTATAGCTCTAGTACCAAGGAAATTGAAGAATGATGGGAACTTTTTTTTTTCATATAGTGTCATATCTAAAACTAGAGAAAGGAAGGATTTAATGTTGTGTGTGTCTGGGTTTTATACTAATAAATAATGCCAAAAGTCCCACATGTTTTCTGTGATTTTTCTGAGGAAGTCCTATGTATACATAATAAACATCATCAGTTGGTCAAAATGCTTATGCTTGAAATGGTCATCTACGTATCCAGCGAGTCAGATTTATGATCAAGATTCATTTCAAATTATATTGGCTGGCATTCAATTTGTGAACTATATACGACTCAATGCAGTACCGTAGTGAAGGGAGTTCTCACACAGTTATACTTTGAGGAATAATTTACACTTTTGATGGACAAGTGATTTACATTAAATGACAGAAAGGAAATCCTGACAGAAGTCCATGTGTGGAGAATTCTGACAGAAGTAGCATTTTTGGTTCGTAACATGAGGGTGAGGGATAGATTATACTAAATTTTCATTTTCCATCTAGTTTTGACCGAAGAATTTTGGTTTGGACTGAGGTTGTTCCTTTTTGATAGATTGTATCAGGTGTATTAAGGAAAATACATAATGCTCTAGGGGAGAGACAGAAATCCTCAGAAGCAAGAGAAACAGAGCCAAAATTGGAACTAACGAAGGACTGCTATCCAATCAGAAAACCAGTAGCAACTGCTTTATATAGTACCAATTATAATCTTTAACAGATGTTAATACCTTAGCCTACACATTCATCAAATTAGGATAGGTCTCCAAGTCACAAGATTGAGGATAAGATTGAATATGTCCTGTGTGCACCTGATGTTAGCAACAAAATACTAACTGATAGTTGAAATTTATCGAATATAAACAAGAGGCTCTGCAATTTGATTTAGTAGTCAGAGAACCTCAAGAAACTGAATTGCATCCAATTACTTAGGTACAAAAAATTTAGGAACTTCAGTTCCTGCTCCAGACCTGGAAAATGATGCTGCTACAAGCTTAGCTTCAGACATCTATTATTTAAGGACCATGTATATGCACAAAGTTTTCAAATATTGAAGCATTAAGATTTCTGCATCAGTGATGGTACTTGTGTCGCTTTGGATTTTAAGCCTATTAAATTCCATTAATCAATCCACATTTTGTTTACCTAGAGAAACTACATAATCAAAAGGCCATCAAACACATAAAATGGAAAGTTGAACCTTTAAGGTCAACCACACGTTTTTAGTACATCTACACTTCAGCTATCTAAATGGTACTGAAGGTGGTTCAAGCATGAGCTCCATCACAAACCTGATGTCATTGTGTTGCATCAGCACCTAACATGTGTTGCAGTCCGCCTGGACCACCCGCAGGCACTCAAGTGGCCAGCCTCAAACAAGCACATGCAGATAGCTCTTTTGATTTGCCAATGATCCCTTTTATTATATTTTATTCCATGGTGGGTTGTTGTATTTTGTAGGAATTTGTTCTCAGTTATTGCATCAAATTAACTTGCTCAATCACATTTCACTATGTCTAGCATAAATTCACATGGCGAGACAACGAATCATTATTGATTTATCAAGCATGGAAAGCTTCCTATGCGAGGAGGTATGCGGATACGCTTGGAGCAGCTTGGAAGCAAGCAATGCAGGCCGTTGGAGCTACAAATATCACTAAAACTAAAGGCCACCCCCTCAATTTTTGACATCTGATATTTGGAACGAATTAATCGATAAACATTGGAGTACTGAAAAATGGCAGTGTCAATCAAACGTGGCAAAGCAAATCCGGAACACAGAAAAGGATGGAGAAATTACGAAGCATACTTCCGATTCAATCCCCTTTGCGACACACATGAAAAGGATGGTTTGTATATATTAATTTGTTCAATATATTTTTTTACTCCTAAACTGTACTAATAATTTTATAATTATATTTTTTCCTTATTTCAGTCAGAAGAAAGTAACCAATCAGTTTCACATATCGACCTCTTCGATCGAACGCACAGGTGTGAGAAAGGCAAAGGTCAGTTTGTGGACAAGAAATCAGAATCAATTAGTGTAAGCAAAAACATTATTACATCTACTTTACATATCATATTCACATGATTAAATTCACCAACGTAATTACCTATACTTGTTGGAGGGTAAGTATAAAGAGAAATATCGCTCAGATGGGGCGTCGCAGCCAGACTATGATGCGAGATCGTGGTGTGAGGTTACTGGTGGTCCGATGAAGGGACGTTTTTATGGTTTTGGGGAGGGCGTTGATGACAAGCAAACCAGAATTTCCTCGGATGCCACTTCCTCTCCATGCGTGCCTTCGAGTCAGATGTACACTAAGGAAGAGGTTGATCAAATGATGCAGGATATGAGACATCAAATGCTACAGGAAGTGCAATCTCAAATGAGGGAGGAAATGAGAAATAAAATGCTACGGAAGTCCAATGTCAAGTGAGGCAGGAAATGGGAGCACAAATTCGTGAAATTCTATATTGATTGAATCAGGTACTTGGAATTATATGTCACAGGTATACAAGTATTGGGTTCCGGATCAGCAAAATAATACATTCTTGACATTTGGGGGAAAAAAATTACCGACGGATTTCCGTGAAAAATCCGCTATTCACAACCAAATCCATCGGTGATCCGTCGGATTCTCATTCTAGTGGACAAAGCATTACCAATGGATTTCCGTCGGAATTAGCGAGGACATAATGAAATCCCTCGGTGAGCCGTCGGAAAATTCCGTCTATAAAAGAGATAAATTTATCAACGGATTAACGACGGATCATTATCCTAATTTCAAATATCTCCTACAGCATTCCGTCGGTGAACTTTCAATTTCACCGACGGATTACCGACGGATTATTTTCCGTCGGTAATCTGTCGAAACATTTACCGACGGATCACATATCCGTCGCTAATTATTTGTGGGGTCAGTATCAGCAACCTCCTCTGCGACGGATTTGATCCGTCGGTGATAGTCTTCACCGACGGAATATTGGATATCAACGATGGATTTTTCCGTCGCTAATACTCGTTTTTCCTATAGTGCATTCATGGGGACTTCATATATTTTGAATTCACCACCAGCAAAAAATGACTTCAATGAAGGCCATTTATACGCACGCAAGTGTTTTGCAATGACAATGTTAATGATCTTGCAGCCCCTGATTCCAGGCATTCACCACATAAAATGATAACAGGTTGATGGACGCAGCGATTCGATCTCTAACAAGAAAGAAATGGATGAAGCTTTTTATATAGTTTTGTCAATGAGTAGTGTATTATGATAGCCCAGCCAGCAATAACGAATTATACGTTATTCTCATCTCACAGAGCCATTAACAAGATTCTGAAATTTCTAGATTGAATATAATTTACATTTCCTGCAATTAACACTATACAACTGCCCGCATGACCGTATGCTCTTCTGGCAAATGCTTTCTGTAGAGACCAAACTCTCTAGTCATACACAAGATCTTTGCTGTTGGGAATTTCTTTCATCCCTCCACTTACAGTTGGCATGAATCTCTTGTTTACAATTTTCTGCATATTTTGCACATAAAATCAACGGATCTTGTCAGCTCCTTCCTTTTCCAGTTAAGCACGAGACCGAAAATTTTAGCTGTTAAGGATCAGGGCACAATTGCTTTAAGCTGACTGCAAAGACACCTCTCCTGTTGATATTTTGTCATACTTAGCAGATGCCTCGGGGGTGTCTTCTTCACTAGGAGGAACCAGCTGCCAGAAGAGTGGCAAATACTTGTCCCATTCATCGAGTATGGAAGAGCCTTTGGTGCTACCAGTTTTTTCCTTCAAGAAACAATTGCAGCTCATTTCAATCAATTTAGAGATAGTAACAGATATCAGATCACTTGAATTGAATTGTACTGTAAGGAAATAAGAAAGAATATACAGATTTTATTCGAACCATTTTCATTAGAGAGTTGGTGTAAGTGAAGAATGATGGTCACATTTCTGACCACACTAGTGCTGAAGCTAGTGGTAAGGAAGGAATAGACATTCAAGGAGAAAAAGTAGAATCAGGATTAAAGAAGAGCTACTAAATTTTATTAAAAAATATATAAATCTAGCAGTAAAGTAAATATCAAAGAATCATCTCTTATAATAAGGGGAAAGTCCATGGTTTGTGCATCGATAAACAAAGTCTATTGGGGGAAAGTCCAAAACCATTAGAAAGATGATGTGTTGCAAAGCATACTGTTGGATGAATGGTAAGGTACATATACTCACAACATGGGCTTCAATAAGGCTCTTTAGTTGCATCTGCCCCACTGGGGCCATCACTCTCTGAATCTTGACTATCTCCCGATTTACCTGTTTGTGATTCACCAGGAAAAGAAAAGATATAAGAGAAGAAATGGTTAAAGATCAGTTGCAGTCATAATTGAAAATAACTCGTATCTAAGAATCAATTGATAAAACTAGCTTATGGAAAGTGAGGGCTTTAGGGCCTTGTCAACAATGCTGAAGTATAATCCAGAAATCATTCGTTTCCCATATCATTAAACATATTAAAACTAAAGTAATCTACACATGCTGTACCGCAGTATGTCAAAATCTCAGTTGAATAAAACTATGCAGTTAAACTACAAGTTCTAGAATATCCCAAAGGCAACATCCTGTAGGAGGAGACTCGGATATCATGAGGCCATGTAATAAGAATAAATAGCACTTTGTGCACCGGGTGAGCCATTTAGCAAGTTTATGCAGTCAAGATGACTTATTTACATGACCCAAATTGTAGTCTACAGCCGGAACACCACAAACCCATTAGTACCTCCCAAAGATTTTGTGCAGGTCTCTAGACAAGTTACTCATATAAATCTCAAGTAATCTTATGAATTAGAAGGTGAAAATTAGAATGTGATTGTTTCAGCTATTGTACACGGGCTTGGATAGTGAGTTTATTTCCATGTCTCAAAGTTTTCTCACAATTAGTGGTGCTTTTAACACTTAGTGATCGGCATAACTGCTAATGAGACATGTTGCACCTGAAGAGGAAGGCTAGAATCAAAAGCCCATTGGAACAAGATTTCACTAGTAGTATGCCCCATTTTCCTTGACTATCAAGTTTTAAGTGCCGTGAATTTAATCCTGGTCTCAGCTTTGACTGCTGTCTTCATGTGAGTTGTGCTAAACAATGATTGCCATTTAATGCCTAAAATAGGCATGGACCTACCGTCTAGGCAAGAGAAGTGCATGCCAAAGGAAGCTATCAATATGTTTAATGTCTCTGCTGCAAAGGAGAGTGACCACACAGTTGATGAGTTCACAACCCAACTAATGATTCTTGACAATGAGAAATATATAGTTGACCAGCTGACAAGGTTCTTGATAGTGGTGGACAAAAATCACAACTATTATGTGACTTAATTTGATCCTGTTGGTATCCATGACAGATTCAAGACGGTACTCAACAAGAATATGCGCAATAACGTTTATCGAAATTTCAATATCGCATGCTGTATCCACATTCATAAGCTTTGATTCCTTACTAACATGAAGAGAAGGTTTGTGGAGACAGACCTTTGGAATAAGAGTATCATCCTCATCCAGAATGTATGCCAAACCACCAGTCATTCCAGCAGCAACATTCCTACCCACTCTGTCAAACACAGACATGACCTCAAAAATTGGTTTAATTTTTTTCCTTTTAACATCTATGGAAGATCAGAAAATACACTCACTTCCCAAGGACAACCACACAGCCTCCAGTCATGTACTCGCAACAATGGTCTCCTGTACCTTCAACGACTGCCTCAGCAAGTGAATTTCTCACTGCAAACCGCTCCCCAGCTTTTCCCCTGACAAAGACTTGACCACCAGTTGCTCCATATAAGCACGTATTCCCTACTATAGTTGCTTCCTCAGGGCAGAACCCAATTTTCTCAGGAGGAGTAACAACCAATTCACCTCCAGCCATACCCTTAAAAAATGTTTTACAGTAACTGTTAGTTCAATGGATACAATGTAGAAAAAAGGGTTTTATTTTTTTAACATAAAAATGCTCTGCTGTTAAAACGAACAGCCATTTCAAGGTACAAGGTCATTTTTTTTTTTTTTTGGTATGAATATAATAATTCACTATATTGTGGTAGAAAGACAAACTGGGTCAGCAAAATCATTGGCCAAGCAAACTGAGCCAAAGTTAAACCAGAAAAATCCCGAGTTAAAGCCTGAATATAACTAGACAGAAGGACAAGATTCTGTCTGGTACAAAGGATGCAATTTTTGCTTGTTGATTTACATAATGAACATATGAAGGCATGTAACCTATGGCTTTGCTTCAAAGCACCTAACTTGACTCAATTGAGAAAACTAGATGGAATTGGTGGACACCAAGAAATCCAAAGACTAAATATCAAACAAGCTACCTTGGGAATTTCATCACTTTATGTCTTGAGTACATTCAATCACATACCTTACCAACATAATCATTTGCTTCTCCTACCAGCCGAATATTCATTCCTGGTGTTAGAAAACATGCAAATGACTGCCCAGCACTCCCCGTAAAACTGTAACAAAATTGAAATCTCTAAATATCCCTAGTTAACATACAAGATAAAACCAGATATATTCCCAGGGTTCCAAAAGAAAGAAAGAAGAAAGCAAGTTTATAACACTCACGTTATATTAAGTTGCCCAGCAAAGCCTGTGTCACCGTATTTCTTTGCAATTGCACCCGCAACACGACCACAAACAGCACGATCCACATT
Source organism: Dillenia suffruticosa (assembly GCA_033439265.1). Classification (NCBI taxonomy): domain Eukaryota; kingdom Viridiplantae; phylum Streptophyta; class Magnoliopsida; order Dilleniales; family Dilleniaceae; genus Dillenia; species Dillenia suffruticosa. The sequence goes on along the minus strand of JAVTVX010000013.1, from coordinate 13,842,255 downwards.
GTAGATTTTCACAGTTTTATTAACCACTTTTTCATTTTCAATTGCATCTGCTATCTGCAAAAATAGAAAATTAAAAAATTAAAAATAAATCAAAAATCAAATGATTTTGAAGATTGGCTTCAAAAGCAATCCATGACATCCGTGCAGCGTTACAACATAATAGTTACATTTGAAAGAATAAAACTGTTCATATACAACAACCATCAATTTATTAATAGTCATCAACTAAGTTTGATGCTGTTATGTTAGTATAGGAAAACATTTGTTCTTGGATAATTACAGCAGAAGTTAAATCAGAATATAGATGGAACAGCTAGCTATTCTTTTTCCTTGACATATCCTGCATGAAATCCATGGATTTAAATTGTTGTTGCTGTAACAGTATCCACCATAATAGGCATTATTTATGGAAATCAACATCGCAGGTTTAATGTAACCTTAAACTCATTCAAGCCCCCTTCCCTCCCCCTCCCCCACCCCCCAATGAACCTCACATCTAACGTAGAGGTTTAAGTTTGTCAAGCATAATTTCAATCGACAAAATTGTCTATTCTTGGTCATGACTTCAGACTTGGAGGAGAGAGCAAGTAGAGAGAATTACAAAGAAAAGGGCCCAAAGACCTTTAAAATGACATCCGGCCTGTAAAGGACCAGTTACAGCCATAAAGGTCATTACAGCCAAACATGGGAGAAAAACCCATTTTTTACCCTCTTGCAGCATGTAAATCCCCAGCAGGAGATAATGTTGTTACTTGACAGTTTTTACACTCCTCTTTTTTGATCCTATATCAGGACTTCAATCAAATAGTGTCCTTCATAAAATGGATATGGTCTCGGTTAAATTTATCTAAGCAAAAAATATAAAAAAAAAAAAAAAAAAAAAAACAGACAAACAAATAATAAGTAAACAACTAAGATTTAGAAACACAAGCATCGGCACATGTTGCCACATGTTGGCAGTTATAGCAATTTTGATTTTACCGACCTCTGCGATTAGTTTTTAATAGAATTACAACCAGCCCTAGTGTTTAATAACTTCAGACCATGTTAGCCAACTTTTCCGTTAACCAGATATAAATTGTTAGGTCGTTACCATGTACAACAAAATACCACCAGAGCGCGAACAACACTATTTTTGCAATATCTATTGATTACCTCCGGATCTGAAAGTACGGTGTCATCAAGAACCAGACCATTAGTGTGCACCTCCTGATTTCTAATGGCAGTACTGGTCCAGTTTGGTTGCCCAACACTCTGTAAATAATGCAATAAATGATAAATGTTCCAAGAGCACGAAATTTCTGAAGGAATGCATGGTAGTGGACAGTGGAAACCAAGAATAGGCTTCTACTTACAGAGAGTATGTAACCGAGGTCAAGCTGTTGAGTTTTCATTAGTGGGATACTTCTTGGTTTCAATAGATCCGTTCTTCCAATTATGTCATCTAACTTTTCAAAACCCAGCCGGGCCAGTACTCCTCTTACCTGTACAAAAGATTCAAAACAGTATTACAGCAGAACTCTGCGGGAGAAAACTTGTGAACCCCACGGTTTTACTAAGACATAAGATGCAAATAACCAGAAATACTAAGGCCAGGAAGAAGACTGTTGCCATGAAAGACTTCTGCAAAGTAGGGGGGGCACATTGATGGAGTAAAGTACTTTTAGTATAGTTTTTACTGTAAAAATGGATGGAATAGAGGAATAGGATGATGCAATTGGGTACAAGGACAGGAACTCTTGTAGGAATGCCAAGTTCAATTGGAGCATCTGTTTGACTCTAGAAATCCTTACATCCAGATTACATGGCTGTCAAATATAAAAATGCTTATAAATTGTTGCACCGGGGTTGTATTAAGAAAGTTTAGAATACCTGGCCATGCTGACTATAATTATTAAGTGATGGCAAGATTGTTCTAACAGGACCTTCAGGCTTGGAAAGGGCTATGGTATAGCCCTTGACGCAGAGAGGAGAAAGCCATTCATGATCCTTGTGGTCTCCTTGGAAATGTTTAGGGAAAAAGGAGTATGAAAACTTCTCCAGGGAAAGGAGATATGCACGAAAACAATCATGGATTATTGCCCTTGACTTTGAAAAAATTGATGCCTCTGCCATTTCTTTTCCTTTTTTCTGACAACAGCAATACTATTTTAGTTATTTCTCTTCCCTCTTTTTCACACAAGGGTTGCACCATCAAGGTTTCATTACAAAATTTTTATCTATCCATAAGTTCAAAGGACAGATAAATGACAATATAAGCATCAAGCACAAAATCCACCAAGCATAAAAAAGCAGACATCTCAGTTACCTCCTCAGCAACATATAGGAAGAAGTTGACAAGATCACCAGGTACACCCGGAAAACGAGCTCGCAGTTCTTCTCTCTGAAGCGAATTTAGTGTTCCAACAAGAAAAGGGAGTTAAAATTTGCTGTAATGTGCTATACTAGAAACTAGAAAATCAAATAAGAGAATCTGTCCGATACCTGACTTGCAACCCCAACTGGGCAATTATTTGTGTGGCAAATGCGAGCCATAATGCACCCAGTGGCAATCATAGCAACAGAACCAAATCCATACTCATCTGCACCCATTATAGCTGCCATTAGGACATCAAATCCACTTTTAAAGCCGCCATCTACTCTAAGAATGACCCTTTCTCTAAGTCCATTTTCGATGAGGGTCTGCAGAGACAGTATTGATATCATTACACACAACATAGGATTGAAGAAAACAAATGCAATGTTCACTTCAGAGTTGCCAAAGACCTGGTGTGTTTCTGTGAGTCCAAGTTCCCAAGGACCACCAGCATGCTTGATAGAACTAATGGGACTGGCTCCAGTGCCTCCATCATGTCCTGATATCTGCAACCCCAAGTAGGTTAAAAATTATGCTTTAATATTTTGACAGCTTACAAAGAAAACATGATTTCCTTTCTCAGAAGCTGCAACAGCACAATCTCATTGCATTCCCATCATCAATGACAATTGTAATAAAGACACACGATGCAATTAATCAAAAAGGGGGAAACTGTTCCTGTTTCAATTAGGATGCCTATATCATGTTTGCCACCATTTTAATGGCTCCTATATGGTAAAATGTCCACAATTGCTATCTTAATGAGTCATATAAGGTACAAAGACATACATAATGAAATTAGTCGAAAAGGAGGAACTGTTCTTGTTTCTATTAGGGTGAGTCATATATGGTAAAATGTCCACAATTCCCATCTTCAAACTATTAACGCTGACTGACAACCAGAATCACAGAAGGTGTGCACATGCTCCTCAACTCGTGTTCTCAACATTTTTGGAGTCAAATGTAATTTGAAGACAGACCTTCTTCTTCAAGAATATAAAGAAATTAGATTTGCATGAAATGAATAATGAACAATTATGTAAATTAGTCTAATAGATGTGGAACTATTTCCCCAATAAAGACAAAAGATATAATTCCTGGAATTTAATGAAGATACATCACGTCAATGTCATAGAAATTATCATGAATGTGACAAATCACAATTAACTTCAGCGACAGATATTCAAAGAGAATATTACATATCATACCATGCCTTAACTTAGAAAGCATGAACATATAAGGATTATTTATCTCATGTCACATCCTGCTATTTTTTTTTCTTATCACCATATCCATATCGCTTCATGCATTTGTTGGATGTTTGTACCCATGCTTCTCCACCCTTGTGCATATGTGCAATTGACAGCAAAAAGACACTATGATCCTTTGCAGAGAGATGGTATCAACTTCAATTAAAGGTTGAAACAAAATGTGCATTTACTTGCAACTGTCATAATGGGTAATACCTGTATAATGTCAGCATTTGCTTTTGCAACTCCAGAAGCAACTGTACCAATCCCCGCTTCTGCAACAAGTTTCACTGAGACCTTTGCCTTAGGATTGACCTGTCCAATACAGTTCAAAGTTTTAATGGAAAGTGAATTCAGTCCAAAAGTGTCAAGTCTGAATCCGAAATCATTGTTAACATTGTTCTGGATCCTTCTATTGAGCAAGAAACACGTGCGGATCTAAGATGGACCTACTATCACCTGATGAAGGTCAAAGATCAATTGGGCAAGATCTTCAATAGAGTAGATGTCATGGTGCGGAGGTGGAGATATTAGAGGAACCCCAGGTTTAGAATTCCTTAATCTTGCAATGTATGCGCTAACTTTTTTCCCAGGTAATTGACCACCTTCACCAGGCTTTGCTCCTTGTGCAATTTTGATCTCTAACTGGTCAGCATTCGCTAAGAATGTTGGTGTGACACCAAAACGTCCCGAAGCAACCTAGAGGGAGGCGATAAAAGTTAATGGCTTGCACATTATAGACAACAAAGAAAATTACATCAACCTGTTAACAAAAAGGGAAAATAACAACAAAAAATGCAAAGGAACTTCTTATTTTCTCATCTCATAAATAAATAGAAACCGGGTGGGGAAGGCACAGAAGCTATCGGCCTAAACATTGTAATGCGCAATACAAATGTTTTAAGAGGCATTATCTGTCAGGGTAGCAAATTTCTGAATTTTGATTATTATCAATGAATTGTGGCTCATCCACCGGGGAATATATTCCATGCCATTAGTTTATAAGCTTTAATATTGAAAAGCATGTTACATTGTTATTAGGATTATTTAAATTACATTCTTGGGGGTTTTGTTTTGCATTTTTTTATTGAAAAAGAATATGTCATTGATGAAGAGAAATATGCATAAGAGCATAAGAAATCCTCTCTTAAAGGGGAAAACATAAAAGACAAGGTAAATACGTCAAAACATTAAAGAGAAAGCAACCACTAATGAAGTAAGCCTCTCCAATCCCTTTCCATATGCCACACAATATTGAATGTCCATCATTGCAAACACCTTTAAAAAGGTTTTCTTTTGCATTTCAATGGTGAGAAGCAGCTAATGAAACTCCTAGAGGTTCATTAATATTTTGATAAGTATTGAAACAGGGGTCACTTACTTCCCCTTCTAATTCTAGTGGAGTACTGCATTTAACCACAGGGAAGGATGGGTTTATTTACAATGAATAAGCTGAGTCCACAATTTGAGAGCAGCGTCTACACTTTCACTTCTTACGATATTGATAATATATCTTCTGCTACAGGCTGATGATCACATTTTGCTTATGTAAGGTCAATCTATCTATACTTGAGATTGAGGCTGTTGGTCTAAGATAAATCTTAATCGGGTGAGTAGGTTCTAGAGGTAGAAGACTAGGACGTTATTCTTCTATAAGAACACTAGCTCTTTCTATTTAGCTCCTGAAATTCTGTTACGACTAGGATGATTTCTGCTATAAGTCATATTTTGATAATGACAGATTTGGATAGGGAGGGTGTGGAGGGGTTGAAAGTTGATATCCGTTAAAAAGAGAAAGCTCACTTGATGAACACTTATCCAGCTTGCATATTTACTGTTTATCTGCATGCACCAGCAATGTCATGTTGCCTAGAGAATTCAAAGAAAACAGTGGATTTTCTGCACAGAAAGAATTAATAATGATTTTTAGTTCCATCCAAGTGGACTACCCTTTGTAAGTTCTGGTAGAAATTGGGATGATTCTACGCATTAGATTGATCAGAATGTTCAATAAATTGACTAAAGGAGGGAGTATAAGTTTCATCTTTCAATGAGGGAAGCCATAGTCCATGCGCAATTTATCCAGCTTGCCAAATGCTATCAAAAATCAACTCTCTAAAAATTGAAGCACCATGGTACAAGAGAGGGAGACAGAAGGATGGGATCAAAAATAATTTCCATAGGGTGGAATTAATTACTTTATATTACTAAGGTGGATCCGGCTTTGTTATGTTATCAAGAACAATATAGACTCAAAACTCTAATATTTGTGGCTATTAGGAAAGATTAAGGAACTTTTGTATTTTGAGAACCACTGGCCGGATTTGTGGAAATAGTTGGATCTGTAAGAAAGAAGGATCTCAGTGTGGTTAGTAAACAATTGCCTCTCTAATCTCTAATTCATTTCTCCAATCCATGGCCTCAGAAGAATTTGGAAATTCAGATTCTCTCATGGCTAGAAGCTATCAATGGACTTAGAAAAAGAAGAAAATTTTAACTGGAAAAAATCAAATTTATAAGTGTATGCAAGTAAAATTGCGTAAAAATCTCCTCCATGTGCTATATGAATACTTTGAGGGGTAGAGAAAGTAAGCGAGCGAGAGAGAGGGAGAGAGAGAGAGAGAGAAGAGAGAGACCCACGGGCAGTCGGTTGAGTGGATAGGTCGCTCGGCCCCTTAACCAAAGTCACGAGTTCGACTCGCGACTTGGGCATGGAGCAGACTACGTTGGGAAGACCTCTATCCTCCGAAGGGAGACCACAGACGAGTCGGTCCAAATTAGTCAGGGCGAAACCTCGGACACCAGGCGATCGGAGAAGTGTCCCGTGTAGACCAAAAAAAACAGAAGAGAGAGAGAGAGAGAGATGGAGCAACAAAAGATCTTATTGTGGAAAGGATAATTGTTTCTTGAAAAAATGCTTATAGGACAAGAAACCAGAATGGAGAAGTTGTGGCGAAAAGTGCTCTCAGGCACATTATTGAAATAACTCTCAGGTTGAATAATTGCATACTGCAGTTTCTCAATTAAATGTGGCATAGGCAATGAATAGCTTTTTCTTATCCATCTGTGCATCCAAAATTTTCTGCACATCAGTTCTTCCATGGAATTCAAATGTGCCTTTTGAGCTCTTTATTTGAGTTGCCCAATGCAGGCAGCACCCACTACTTTTGAACCCAATCTAATGTCATAAACCATGGTCTCTACCTTTATATTGTCCTGACATGAACGAATCCTGTGCATTTAAGTTCTTATCCAATAAGGATCAATCTTAGCAACCAAAAATATACACACAGGTGCAGAAAGAGAGAGAGAGAGAGAGATAAACAATTCTTTGTGCAAATAGTTCTTATAAAAAATTTAAACGAATCAAACAATAAAAGACCACAATGCAATGAAGCATGCTTGTTCCGATACTCTTTCTCGCCTCAAAGCCTGAATTTCCCATTTTCTATAACTTCTCTCTGCTAGATGAGAGCAACAGTTTGCTCTAAGCACTGAATATACTACTCTGTGCCATACAATTGCTATTCTTTGTTCTGTGCACTGGGAAAAATTTCATGAAGCACTAGCAAATCCAGAAGCAGAAAATTTATAACTCATACCTGTTTAATAGCACTTGTAGCAGTATCCCCATTTTGAAGTCCTTTGAGATGCGGCAGTGTTGGAGAGTACCCATCAACAACATCATTGAGGGGGCTCCAACGAATAGGATCCTAAATAAACACATAGCATTGAAATTTTCAGCAGATACGCAGTTGGTGTTATCAGTAAACAAAATAAACAGAAAATTTTTTATAAAAATCTTTGCCAGATTACCTCACCACCTTCACCAGAATTGGATTTCCCACCTAATCTATTCATAGCAATAGCTATTGCTTCATGTGTTTCCCTTGAAATGGCACCAAGTGACATGCCACCAGTGCAGAACCGTTGAACAATGGATGAAGCAGATTCAACCTTTCCTACTGGAATGGGGGGTCGGTCACTCTTGAATTCAAGAAGATCTCGAAGAACCTACAAAATAAAGAGAAAATGTTCACATTGCAAAGGCAGTTTGTTAGTTTCAAATGTTTGTCATCTGGAAGTAGAAGAGGCATAAATAAATTCTGCAACTCACATTCACTGGTCTGTTAGCTAAATGTTGCTGATAAACTGAAAATGCACTTTCACTCTTTTGGCGAACAGCTTTATGAAGCAGTTTTGACATCTCTGGGTTGTTACCATGATACTCGCCTTTTGAAAAAAAAATGCAGATTATTGAATCAGCGCGAATCTTTGTAATGTAACATAAGTATATGCTTAAAACCTTTTGTGATCAGTCAAAGGATAAGGCATTTTCTGAGTAAAAGAGCAGTCATATACAAAGGTTTCTTCCATCACAACCTCTACAGAACATGTGGCGGTGCTAAGGATTAGAACAATAACAAGAAGAATTTGAAGATAGAATATATAGTTCTAGTGACAACATAATGGCCTTCATAGACATCCATTTTAATCTCTGTTTATGGTCCAAGACAACCATAAATATCTTAGGTAAGAAAAGCTAAGGAAATGTTGCAAGATGAAAGCAACAGAATCTTCTAGAAATAACAAAAGTAACAGGTAAAATTTCATTTGAAATTTAGTAAATCCCTTCAAATGCAAAATGCGTCAAGTAAAACACCCCTGGACTTATACACTAGTAAAAGTGGTCACAATCTCTACAAGTAAAAGAGAAGTCATATATATAAAGATTTCTTCCATCACAACCTCAGCAGAGCATGAGGCACAACCTCTGCGGAGCATGAGGCGGTGCTGAAGATCAGAACATTAACAAGAAGGATTTGAAGAATGAATAAATAGTTCTAATGACAACATAATGGCCTTCATAGACATTTATTTTAATCTATGTTTATGGCCTACACACAACCAAAAACATCTTAGTTAAGAAAAGTGAAGAAAATTTTTGCAAGATGAAAGCAACAGAATCTTCTAGAAATAACAAAAATAACAAGTAAAGTTCTGTCTGAAATTAAGTAAATCCCTTCAAATGCAACATGTGTCAAGTAAAACAAACCCTGGAGTCACATCCACTAGAAAAAGTGGTCCCTCTATCATTCCTTTCCATAAGAGTGATTCTAGCCTTGAGGTGCACAGTAACAAAGACATCATTTCTGCTAATAACAGGGTCATATTTAACACATTTTGAAACAGAAGAGTGCAATATTAACCAATAAAAAATAAACAGAAGAAAATACTGTCAGAAAATGGAAAAAAAAGTACAGCCACTAGTTAAATTTCATCTTACAGACCAATAAATTCAAAAGTTAGGCAAACCAATGCTACAAGTATAAAGAAGTGCAACTATAGTTCTTGACAAGTCTACCTCCAGGCCTGAATTGTATAAACCCAAAATTTTCCAGTCGTTTAGCTGTATCCTCTGAAAAAGCCTTCACCCAGAAAGATAATGTTTCCCTGGCCAACTGAAGAAAAGAATATATCAAAATCAAATCAAAAGAATCGTTAAAATTTTGTCACCGGCTAAAAATGCAGACTTCAAAGCAAAATAAAAGGGCATGATTTAGATTAAAAAACTTTAGAGAGGGAACATTCAAGGATGAAAATTTTCAATTTTCAAGATGTAAAATCAGTCAAGCTGCTGCCACCTACCAAAATTAAATCAACAGTGAATAACTAAAGGTAGTTGTAATGCAACAATAAGCTGATGTTCAGATCAAATGTCCATATCTTCTCCTCACAACGTGTCTTTCAGGAATTCTATGGTGGGCTGAGAAGCTTAAAGCAACATGCTCTCAGAATTCTCTAACTTCTATACATGCTTTCAAAAGTTGGGGCCTCTTCTGTTCTTTATACGATTGCATTTCCAATTTCTTCGATACTTGTAGGTAAGTTGAGGCTTATTCTGTTATTTATTAGATTAAATATCCTTTAGCAGATGAAACACAATATTAAATATTTTGGAGTAGAATATCTCAACCTAAGGCAACTTCTCTAGCTGGCAAAAGTCAAGTACCTTGGTGTGAGAAACAGTGTCTGTAAGCAAATAATCGGAAAGGAAGCACATTCAAAGACCACATAGTTTCAAACTAATATTTAGAAATTGCAAAATTGTGTCATCTATTATTCAAAAAATTGCCAGCTCTGAATGCACATGAACTGGAACTGATCATAAAGAGGAAGAAGAAAAGGCCTTCGACCCCCTTCCCCATGTAAACTTAGCAGTGTCATTGCTTTTAGCTTACCTCATCAAGACTTAGCCCGCCAATATTTGAAACGCTTCCACAAAATGCAAGATCTACAACATCCTTTCCTAAACCATAAATCTCAAATATCTGTGCACCGCAATAGCTAACAAAAGAAAATCCAGCAAAAAGATTGTCAAGATAACGAGCATACAAAGGAAGAAGTACTGCAGGGCTTTGATGGCAATGTTGTACAATCTAGAATGAGGTACGGAAGAAAATTGAGAAAATAAAATGAACTAGCCAAACCTAGAAAGCAGTGAGATGCCCATTTTTGAAAGAATTTTAAGAAGACCAGATTTAACTGCCTGCATCAGTATTTCAAAACAAAGATGTTAACATCAACATCTGATCTAAAACCCCATAATATTTCTATCATCAAACAAGAAAAGCAGAAAGTTTGACAAGCCTAAAATTTTCAAACAAGAAAAGCATATTGTAGCCACACGTTGAGCTACAAACAGTATTGCAAATTTTTACAGCAATGCTCAATATGCAGTTGTTAATTTCAAAGTAATAGAAGTACATCAGTTTCACAAGTAATCTTCAATAAGGAGAACAGACTGCAAAGGATAAACTGAAACTACAGTAAGTTCATCTGCTTTGGTCTTAAGAAGCACACATGAGCAACACTTCTTACGTACACATGGCTCATGAGAACATGTTCCTTAACATAAATTAAATACCTTACAAAAGTTCTTCTGGGCTTGTTCAATTGTTACAGTAGGCATTTTTCCATTCCGCATTAAGTTCACAGTTTTAGTGCTCAAGCGCCACTGCCGGCATGTCTCCAATGCCAAGTACGGGCAAATTGCACTGCAAAAGTTACATAATAAGAAAAATGCGATTGTCAGCCATAGTGGAACATATAATCCAAATATTGCATTAGGATTTGTGATCCTTTGCAAGAATGAAGAACAAAAATCAACAGACATAGGACCAATTATGACAGCAACCTAAATAAGTAGGCAACTGGATAAAATTTGACTGTATTCAATCCTCAATAGAATTTTGGGAGCAGAGGGACGAGATAAAAGATAGTCAATAATAGTTGATCCTAAATTAACAATGGCCAAGAATAAGATAAGACTTCAAAAAGATCGTTCAGCTAAGTAGTACTCCAAGAAAAAAGAATGTGTTGGACATTCAGGAAAAACTAAATGCAAGTTGAATCCCCAGTATGAGCGGAAACCTTGTGTGAACTTTCTAGCATATTACCAGAAAATCAAATTATCTAGATAGAAATCCCGATTCACACTGATAGACTAAATCACTGAATAAAACCTCCCTCACTCCTCTGAAATCCTAGAGCTAGGATAGTCATTGCCAGTGCAAGTTCATATTAATCAAATTCCTACCTTCTCAGATAAACTATTTCAGACTTTTCACAACCAAACAACACCTCCGAAGAGAAGAAAGTGGGAACTCTTTTTCTCTTAGCATTCTTGCTGACCCTAGAATTCACAAACTTACCTCAAATAACCCCAAGCTCAAATTTGAATGATTTGGATAAACTATAAGAGTACATTATAAATTTGAGCCCTTTCTAGAAACTGCCTGAACCATTTGTTTTGAAATTTATGAGATTAGCATTCTAAACATATTAATGAATTTGTTAGATATTTTTAAATTCACATTCAGAGTGACACAATATATTTTAGAAATTTTGGGTAGTCTCATTTTAGACATGTTTTAATATAAGATATTGTTTTTCTTTCTTTGATAGAATAAGATATTGTTTAACACTCTAATGCTCAATTACTCACAAGATATTATTGGCTACATTATTGATATTATTGTAACACCCATCCACAAGCAAAGTGCATCAATCATCAATTATTGATATTATTGGCTACATTCACCAGAAATTTCAACAAAATGTGCACACGACAATATGCTCAGCATCTAATCACAAAGCAGCGAGCACTAAAATATACCACTTCAAAATGAAACACATATTCAGCACAATTCACTAATAAAGATTAATTATCCAAACTTAAGACACCTAAACTTTCCAAAATTATATTCTTCAACTGCAAAAAGTACCATATTTCAATTCCATTTTTTCTTCACAAATTTGAAATGAGAAGGTTCTAAATCTTTACGGTATAACTAAAAGTATTTGACTAAGAGAAACAATATAACACCTACCATGTCCACTCACATGACCCAACTACATTTGTGTTTTGCTTTCTAGAATAATCAAATACTGGGACTGATCATGGTGTATCAGATCCTAATGAGCTCCCATTCTATTGAGCTTTGTAACTTCATAAATGCCAAAGAACAAACATGTAATTGAGAGAAGATAATCTGAAATCTGATGCAGGCTAAATGCAGCTTCAAATATTTGTAGAATTACCTTGCCCCATATCCAATTAGACAAGCAAATTGATGAGTGCTAAAGCACTGAGCAGTGTCTGCTACAATAGAAGCTGACATTCGCAATCCATTTTGGATTAGATGTTGGTGAACAGCTCCAACAGCAAGAAGTATTGGAATTGAAGGGCGGGTTGGTTCCTTTCAATAGCAACAACCAAAAAAGGGTAACTAAGAAACAAAGAAATAAAGGATGTCATTCCAAAATAATAATCATTTTACAGTTTCTATGCATGAAAAGAAAAGGAGAATGCCCCAAGAAACAAATGTCCCCCAGAATGTACTTTCAGAAATCAATGGGACTATCTTTTATTGAATGGTTTTTGATGTCGGTGCCCGTGAAACAGCTTATATTAGAGTAAAGTGGGAAGCTAATACAGGAATTAGTGCAAGGATTAACTAGGGTAACTTTAAGAATTTCACTGTAGAACAAGGTGAGCAACAGTATGAAGATGAAGAAACAAAACAGGATTGTATGGGAAGCCTGTGAAATACAAAGAGCAAGTATCACATAATGGAAAGTGTTGGCTTATGATAAAAATCAAGTACATTTTAATGCTAAAACCTCTGCTGAAGCTAAACTAACTCATGAGCTTACAACAGCTGCCACGGAAGAAAAAAGAAGTATGTACAAAAATGTTCAGCAAAAATATAACTGATTTGTAGGACATCCAATAAATATTGAGAAAAAAATACCAAGGTTACCAAGAGAAAAATAACACAAAGACAACTTATTTGTTTAGAAGACAATTAGAAGATAACCTAAATGATTTCCAAGCATTTACATCAAGATTAAATAGAAAAGCAACAGTGCTTACCAAGTCATCAGACCGGTCAGAGAGAACAAGCAATTGGCAACCATTTCGAACAGCTTCATCAGCTGCTACACAAAGTTTGTTTATTGTTCTCTCCAAGGAACCTTCAACCCCTTTTCGTATATCAAAAAAGGTTGGTAATACATGTGGTTTCAAGTGAGGATCCTTCAGCAATGACTCAAGCTCCCCTTCATTCAGAACAGGGCCAGACAAGATGACCTGGTTCAAGTTACAGTACCATAAACCAAATATCTGAGACTCACAACTTTAAACTTATGACATTTTCCACATCTGTGAAAGGGATAACTCAGGGAAACTTTAACAAACCTGGGAAGCATTCTCTGGGCCAACCTGTAATATGTTCCCACGCTTACCAATATTAACCTCAAGAGACATCACTAATCCTTCTCGAAGAGGATCAATAGCTGGATTTGTCACCTTGACAAAAGAAAAATATCGGTGAAAGTTCTGTTTGCATATTCAAAGATCATTTTTTAAGATGACTACATATAAATCACAAATGACAACATTCCATAAAAATAAGATAAGATAAGATAAAAACAACGAGCACAAAATTAGAGAATCCAGCTTTAACTGCTATCACACAGCACACTTACCATTTATAGTTTCTTTGGACAAAACCTCAAAACTTCTGCTACTTTGTAGACCAGAAATTGAGATGACAGATGGATAACAGCAAATTTGGAAAAAGATAAAACTAAAACAATTATGCACATGCATAAACAAATCTCAAGGAGAGCAAAACGGAGCCACAAAATATGGTTTACCACAGTAATCAGCAATGTCTTCAAAACCAGTAAGATCTTTGAAATTAAAAAAGCTTTAATAACATACCTGTGCAAAGCGTTGCTTAAAATAATCGTAAAGCATATGTGGTCTTTGAGATAATACTGCCAACGGAATGTCATCCCCCATGCAAAATGTGGGTTCCTTTCCTTGGGCAGCCATCGTTTCGATAACCATTTGAACATCCTCACTTGAGTATCCATATGCCCTGGTTAGATTAAAGTAAAAGAACATAAACAAGTCACTTTGCCAAACAGGAAATACAGCAAATATATCTGATAGAAACTACAGTCATTACTAAACATTGGGCTTTGAGGTATTAGGCTCATTTGAATAGACATTGACTAAGCTTCAGCTCAAGCTTCTTATCACAATGTGAGCATAAAATGGGCCTTAAAATTTGGATTTTAATATTAAAGCAATAACTTTAGAAAGTTATAGATTTCAAAGTTTTGATTTTGCTTCAAACTCTTCATTTCTACAATTGTGAACAGCTTATATGCATTCTTATTTTCAAGTATAACTACCGTCTCATCCATCCACGGACATGGTTTCTTTCAACCATCACCTGACAACCTTTGTGGATGGCACAAATCATAAATGCTTTTAGCAATATCCTAGAACTTAGAACAACTGAGAACCATTTAGCAAGACTCACTGAACATCTCAATATAAAGTGAAGAAATTTTCAGAACCACATGGTCAGCAAGATACCAAACGATAAGAAAAATAAGAAATAGGCATCTCAGAACAGCAAATGCAAGCAGAGAACTTACTGCTGATGTCTAAGTATTGTTTCATTGTCCATAACCATTACAGAGAGGAAGTTTGTGGGCTTTAAGGATCGGAGGTTTTCCTTTACCCACTTTCCATATGCATTGGATGAGGCTACTCGTTTTTTGACATCTGTGTTCTCATAAACCTGAAAGAGATATGATTGCAAATCATAATCTTCAGGAAATCAAAAGGAGAAAAGGATCATCTCCAATCAGGTCCATTACATTAAATAAATTAAGGTTGTGCAATACACATGTTGCAAAGATAAAGCAAGCATCAAAATGGTCATCAACAATAAACTTTAAACCCACTATCTATGAGGTATTTTTCAAAAAGAGAAATTTTACAAACCTGACCACTTGATAGATCAACAGTTATCATCATTCCAGGACCAAGACGGCCTTTCGTAATAACCTTCGATTCATCCATGGGTAAAACACCAACCTACATTATAGGAAACAGAAGACAAAATTGAAGAAGAGAGTAAAATCTAAAGGCAATAAGGACAAAATGACAAACATAACGAAGAGAAGAAAAAGACAAGTAATACATGTATCAGATTAAGCTATGGATGGTAAAGATAATTACAACTTGTTAATTTTGGTCACTGTTAGCTGCAAAAAGGCATTATAGCCCAATCAAACCATCTGCAATGAAAGGAAGGCACAATAGAACAACCTAACTCAACCTCCATTCCTTTCAGTTAAGTAGAAAGCAAACCATATGGTCAATATGCAGCCGAAATTTTAGCACTAGAACATGCACACCGGAATCAAGTCTCCAATTGGACATTGGTGCTTATAAGACCTTCAGCAATGGGGCTTACAGGACCGCTCAATCAAAAAATTCAAGCAGAAAAGTTTCATATATCAACCATAGTGCGGAATATCACAAGCAACACCATTAGGCCTGAACTGTTTTGGACAGTAGGTCCAGTTCTATAAATCATGTGAGGCTTAGTTGTTCCAACAATCGCTAATGGTATATATTTGTCAGAACACTAAGATTACAACATTTGTGACACGAGGGTAACTATCTGTGTGTTTGAACTCTCTGTACATCCAATGGCTCCTAAGCCAAACCAGCTAAAGTGGCTCAATACTCTTGTACTAGGCCCACCCTTCCCCTCAACATCTCTTTTGGATTAGGCTAATCAAAGATCTTAGCCAGTCAGTCTACACCGGTCTCACATCCACTGCTATGGGACCTAAATCAAAAAAAAAAAAAAAAAAAAAAAAAAAATCCAAATTATTAATTATTTGAAAATCAATATTGCCGGACTATGAATAATCAAATCAAGACATATCTAGATTCCGGATAACAGACAATACACACTTGTGAGGCCATCTTTACATGAATAGAGCCATAATAAGTTTATTACCATTGTGAATGCTTAGTGGAAAACGAACAAAACCAAATAAGGATCAAATACAATTTTAATAAAAAGTTATTGGAAAAATCAAGCTGACAATCACATTGTTGGATTCCTGTGCTTGGGTCCCCATTCCACAAGTAACTGATATGAGAAAGTGGAGCTGAGGCTAGTAAACATGTGGTCCAAGGAAGAGAGAATGCCAACAAGGGCCCACCACCAACCAAAAAAAATACATCAAGAATATGACAGAGCAGACGTCCATAACAGCCTTAAGAGCAAATACAACACATGCTTACAAAATTTGTAGCTATTCTCTCATGGATGACCAAAGTCAAAACACAATAAAATTTTCCCATATGCAAACAATATTCTGATAATTTGCACTGTTTGAGCCATGTATGGTACTACAACCCATTTGCTAGAAGCTGATACAGGAATTTTGCAGCCTCAATGCTTCCTCTCAATTATCATTAGAAAGAAAAGGTTTTCTGCTGAGAATGTATCATTTAGGTGGCATATGACCTCAGAACTCTATTTGGCATACTAGACATGAAATCTGAACATATACAACATACTGACAATTTCTCTAAAATTATGACAATGTGAAGGTAATATGATTCAACTAAGAAACATTGGATCACCTCGGATGCAACATAAACAAAATTGTCTTGGGTACGCCAATATCTAGCAGGGCGAAGTCCATTGCGATCAAGACAAGCTCCAACTGTCTTTCCATCACTGCATAATATAACAAAAGTAGTAGGCAAGAGGTATAAAAGGCAGGATGGCCATTAAAGGGGAAAATTACAATCATAAAATATTTGCATAAGATAGCAGTCACTCTCCAGGCAAATCAGATAACAAGGGTGATATTAGTTCCACTTTTCCCTTTATTTGAACTAAAATAGAAGAGGAGGGAAGGATTGAGGTAGCTTAAAGGGGGAGAACAAAATCTTAATGCTTCCGCCCCAGATGATCACAGAGAGAGAGAGAGAGAGAGGATCAAGATGATCATCAACAATCTCTATGAAGACCAATTTCTGGAGGCAAAAACTTATGACTCCTCTACTTGTGCAGATTTGCAAAAAGCCCAAAAGACCTCTAAATATCACGCCAATAGCTCTCACAAAGGCTAGTAAAATGCATTTGTAGAACAGGAAATATTAGGAAAATTTGTTTCACCATCTCGATATAATAGCACCCTTAGCTGCACATTAATGTGTTGACCTCACTCTAAGCATGGTATGTATGTATATATAGGCATTTTAACCAGCCATTTGTAAATACAGCAACTTTAGCTAGAAGCTTGCACAATGGAGGATTTCCGTCCCATATGCCTTTTTTATCTGTTCTTTTTGTCTAGAAAAAGAATTTTAATAAAGAGAGAAGAAGATTCGAAGAAAAATCGGAGTACGAGAAATCCTCGAACACAATAACAAAAAGGAAGACAAAGAAGAAACTTATCGGGGCCTCTTGTCAATCTCTTTCAAGTCCTCTAGACTCAAGCTTTCAAAAAAGAAAATTGTGCTTGAGCCCAAAGCAAAGCATAATAAACATGTTTATCCAATAAGAGAGAAGGATAATTAGTCTCGATTCCTGAAAATTGTAGCATTCCACTGCATCCAAATAAACCACAAAAGAGCATGATGCGAATAGCCTTTGCGATTATCACTGCAGCAAGTGCAATGAGGGGGTGAATATTAAAGGCATATGGCAGTGGAAAGCAAGTATTTAAGTTCCAATTCATCTCTACCCTAATAAACATGGCGGTTACTTCACGGATGACAATTCTGCTATATTTCTTTACACTTGAGGCAATCATAAATAATTATAGGGAGCACATGCTTCCAGTAGGAAGTGAGGAGACACAATGGTGGCATGCCTTTAAGCAATGGAAAATTTGTGCAACCATTTGATGTAATCAAGACTTTCCTGAAGAGAATGGTAACCTCACCTTTGAAGTTGGTGTACCAGAGGAGGTTTGATCTCATTTGAGGTGGTGGACGAAAAGAGAATTCCATGTCACTGGCAGTAAAATCAATGTTGCATTTGCTTTCAGATGTGCCATTATTTTTAGCATTGCAAGAGGTCATTGATCATGTTTCATCAAAATCCTCGGAAGGACAAAGAGGGTTCAGAGGACAATGTCAATGTGTAGAGAGAGGCACAAGGAGGGAATTGCTAGGGAAGATGTGCATGGAGGAAGAGACAAGTTTAAGTATGCAGGACAATCAAAATCAAAGTTTGAATTAAATAAGTTGGCAGATCAGATTTTTATTCCAAGTGAGCTTGGCTCTAGGCCAAATCCTGTTTGGACCAACTAGATTTAATGGTAGGACCCCATCAACTCAACTAAGCCTTAGTCCCTATACTACAGAAAAAAATAGTGCCAAGCCAATGAACAAGCCAAAGCACACCAAATTTTTACCTGAATAAAAGCAAGGCAGGCCCATCCCAAGCCTCCATCTGACCCTTGTAATAATCATAGAAGTCAACAACCTATAGAAATAAAATTGAATAAAGCATCAGAGAGACTTATCGAAACTACACAAAAGCAAAACCAAATTTAACTAGCAACTTTCAAGATAAATGCTATCTTGATTTAAAAAGGTACGAAGGTTTAGATTAAATGTAGAAGAAACCATTTGTGGATCACAGGGTGAAGACATACATTGGAGAGCGCTTGCACTCAAATTTGAAGAGACAAATTACCTCTGGATATTTAATTGTCAAAGTAGGATGATTCTTATATGCTTCGGGAACAAGAATCATTAAAGCTTCCTCTGGAGTTCGCCCACTTCTTATCAACAACTGACAGGACAAAGAAATGCGGAAAGTAGACAAACCTATTAGAATTGCAGAGATGCACATATACATAAAGAGAATGAAATAGTGTATGAGGAAAAATACTATGGCAACCAGAAAAGACTGTATCCTGCTCTCTCAAGATGCTATAAGTTGAATGAAGTTGCACAAATCAAATTGAGCCACGTGTTCGCAGAAAAGAGCAATCAGAACAAACCAAATTGGTTATAGTAATTTCTTGATGAAATTGATTATAGATACAATAAAAATGTTACCAGACGCTGGGTATCAGAATTCCAAAATTCCACAGTTGAACATTGCATGCTTTAACCATCACACGCATAATTAAATATAAGAAGTTAATGCCATCATGTTAATAAAAGTACCTACAAGTCATAGGGTTAAATGTAGTTGGTCTGATTATAGCATGCAAGAAATGTTATTTCTTTTATATTTTGATACATGGACTTTGCAATATTGATTGTAAATGCTTACAATAAATCAGTCAACTGAAATTTAAATATCTTTTTGAACCATATTTGATAAATGAAACTTTTAATTAACACTAAATCTGTTTTAACAATTTTTAGCGATCACAAATTCCAGTGCTTAATATTTAACTAAATATATAATAGAGTGGAACTAATTTTATAATATTTAAACTCTCTCCTCAATGTTACCCAGGTGTTTCTTTCACCAATTAAATGCGTGACTGGTAAGTGTTCTTTCAAAAATCAAGGGCAAGTTTCTCTTTTTGAATGGATTAATAAACCAGTTTCATACTGGATCAAAATTTCCTGAGAGTTTGTATGACCACATGCCAGGAGCATGTTTTCTTTTCATCTATTTTTCACTAATGCTTAGTTTGGGAGTTCAGGAAAGAAAAGAAAAGAAAAGTCAGAAAAGAAAAGAAAAGAAGGGAGATGATGAAGTTTTCTTCCTATTTTGTTTGGGAGTTTTTGGAAAGAAAGAAAATGATGTGGGACTTATACGGAATTAAATATTTTTCTATCACCTTTTTAACGATAAATTTGGTATATTCATAAGCCAACTTTTTTTTCTCTCCTTTTCTTCCCACTTTTAGGAAGAAAATTTTTTATGTTTAAAATCATCCCAAATCACTTCTTTTCTCTCCAAATAAAACTCCCAAACAAAAGAAAAGCAACTACTTCCTCTTTTAATCTCTTCTCTTCTTCTCAAATCACTCCATCCAAACGCAATGTAAAAGAAAACTGCTCTTTTTTCTCATTCAGCTAATAAACATGGAAGATGTGTGTAAGAATTTTCTGTAGACAAAAGGTAAAGGGAACCCTAGATCATACTTCTGCAGCACTATCAAGATTTGCCGAGTCTGATGCTTTGGGGTTACCATAAGGACGAATCTCATTTTCACGACCACGCCAAACAGGGGATTTCAATGAGGACTCCCGAGATTGCATCCAATTCAAGTTCCCCTGCACATGGATGTCAGCTTAGTTGTTTAAATCCAATCCTCCAGAACTCAAATATGCAAATATAGAATCATTAGAAATCACCAAAAAATAGTTATAAAATTGTTCGTAGCACCAAGCACCTGTATAGTGTTGATCTCTCCGTTGTGCCCAAGAAATCTCATTGGTTGAGCAAGAGGCCATCTGGGGCTAGTGTTTGTGCTATACCGCCGGTGATAAATGGCAAATGGAGATTTATAAAGCTCACTTCGAAGGTCCAAATAAAATTTTCCAAGAACTTCTGAGCGAAGCATTCCCTTATAAACAATTGTCTGATTTGACAAAGAACAAAAGTAAACCTCATTTCCCCATGTTTGAGAGTAGGCTGCTCTCTCAATCAGTTTCCTACAAATGTACAATTCTCTCTCAATGTCGTCTATGCTCTCCTCTTTGACAACTCTTACAAAAACCTGTTGTATGTTGGGCATAGTTTCCTTTGCGTAATAACCAACAATGGAGATATCCACAGGAACAGGCCTCCATCCTAGCACCTCAAGACCTTCTTGTTGAAATACACCGACAATAGCTACAAAACCATTTAAAGTGACAATTCAGAAAAGTATGCAAAGAAGCACAAAAATAGATTCAGATTAGGACACCCAACACCAATTAGAATAGATAAATTCCTCCCCCAATTTCTTTAGCCAAGCAATCAGAATATTTATTCTAGAATAAAGATAGCTATATTTCCAAGCACAAAATATAAATAAATAAAAGAAATTAATTAACAACATTGCTTTCCTGAGCTTGACTAATTGAGAAAGACTTAAAGTCTAAATTATAACATTTCACAACAGGCTGTTGGATAGGAAAAAGAATATTAGAGGTTTCCAACGAGCCCAAATTACAATTTCTTTGGTCATCCATCCTGTAAAGTAAAGGACGACTGGCATCCAAGGATAATTTAGAACTTAACATGCTAATAACTACAGAAATGAGGATTTAAAAGGCAGGACAGACAAAATTTTACTCAAGTATGGATCATAAAACCATCACCTTCTTTGGCTTCTTTCATGAGGACATCATCTTTAGGGAGAAAAATCATCCCCACACCAGTGTGTAACCTATCAAAAAAAGCAATCCCTTCTTCATTTGCCCAACTATTAAATAAGTCCCAAGGGATTGAAGTCATCACTCCTGAACCATCACCAGAATCATTGTCCGCTCCACAGCCACCACGATGTTCCATGCAGCCAAGGGCAGTGAGGGCATCTTTAACAATTTCATGTGATGCTTTGTTTTCAAGGTTGGCAATAAAACCAACACCACAAGCACCTCTTTCTGATATAATATCGTCCAAGTTTGCAACCTTATCAGCACAAAATTATATCATGAGAACCAAATAGAAGCCCAAATGGAATAACCATAGATATACCATACAGACATCAACAACTAATGTGCAGCAATAGCCCTGATAGAGTTTGTCTTAAATTCTTCTTGGATTATGAATCAACTTAGCTCCATATGTAAAATCGAGCCATGGAAATACATAAGAGGCTGATAGTCCATGACAAAGTTTTAAATCATAAAGACTAATATTTACCATACTATATGGATAAGAAATAAAGAGATACACACAGAGCGAGAGAGAGAGAGAGAGAGAGAGAGCAAGAGAACATGTAACACACAGACTAACGTTTACAGGTAACATCTGGAGAAAGTAAGCATTTCATAATCAAGTCTTTTAATTCTTGGGATTTAGTGGCACATAATCAAAAAATACAGGCCAAAGGTTCAGATTAAAAGCAGTCCTCATTATCAAATTGTTGGCAGCTGTAGAATCTCTTAAATTATAAGATGTAAAATTGTAAATCACTTAAATTAGTGATCTTCTAAATTATAGAATGTAAAATTAAAAATAACTTAAATTAGGGTTGTATATTTAGTCTCTTATTTTTAGCCTTATTTTTAGCCTTATTTTTAGCCTTTATTTCATACTTCCTATTTTAGAAATATTGTATAAATAAGCATGTAATTCGTAGTATGAGTAAGAAAAAGTAGAATAAAAAATATTTTATTCCTTTTTTCTATCTTATTTACATCATGGTATTAGAGCCTGGCTGCCTTTAGCAGACAGGATTCTCAAGAGTTTAGACCATTGTCATCTCAATTCTGCAAAAACATCTTAGTAACAGACGCCTCTTTTTCTGCCTTTTCCTTCGAGTATGGCGGATGCAAAAAGATCTATTACCGAAAACAAGGTTGGTCTCTTAGGTGATAATCCCTCCTTGCAAATCAGTCCTGTAAAGCTAGATGGTACAGATTACCTTTCTTGGTCAAGGTTGTGTTTATTGTTCATCCAAGCACGTGACTTGAAGGACTATGTTACAGGGGGGAAAAACCAAAGCCAGCAATTACAGATTCAACCTACAACCAATGGGAGGCTGAAAACTCACTTGTTATGTCACGGCTTATAAATTCCATGCAGCCCCATATTTCTACAGGTTATTTGTTGTTTAATACTGCTCATAAAATTTGGAGTGCAATCTCGTTAACCTATTCTCAGGTGGGCAACGATGCTCAAATCTATGAATTGCGGAATAAGGTACATGGAACTAAACAAGGTGAGATGACTATTGCTCAATATTTTGCTGAATTGAGTGGTTTATGGCAAGAACTTGATTACTACCAAGATTTTCAGGCTGTTTGCCCTGAAGATGCAACCAAATTTCAGAAATTGGTAGAAAATGAGAGCATATATGATTTCCTTGCTGGGTTGAATATGGAATATGATCAAATACGAGTTCAAGTACTTGGTAAGGACCCTTTGTCATCATAAAGGCAAACATATTCCTATGTACAACAAGAGGAAAGCAGAAGGAGTGCTATGGTACACACAATTTCAGTAGAGATAGCTGGCCGGGTGTGTAAGACAACTCGTGAACAAATGAAAACCAGTGATTCAAGCACATCAGATAAAGATCAATTGAAGTGTGATTATTGTGGAAAACCTGGGCACACTAAAGACAGGTGTTGGAAACTTCATGGTCGATCAAATAAGAGCCGAGGAGGAAAGTATACAAGGTCACCAAGACCACAGGCAAACATGTATGAAATTGTTGAAACACCAGCATCTAGCGAGATCACCAATGGAGGCTTTTCCAAAGAAAAGGTACAAACCTTAAGGCATTTTTTGTCCCAGTTAGATTCTCACTCAACCACTACTACTTTTGCTTCTTCCAATTTTGCCAATTCAGGTATTTCGTTTCTCGCGAATTACTTTACAAAAAATAATAATCCTTGGATCATAGATTCTGGAACATCAGATCACATGACTGGCTGCCCCAATAATTTTCTAACCTACTCTCCGTGTTCTGATAAAGTCCGTATTGCAGACGGGGTCTTTATCTTCTATTTCTGGAAAAGGTTCTATTAATTGTAGTTCCTTTCTCAAATTGCCTTCGGTTCTTCATATTCCAAGTTTTCCAAATAATATTTTATCTGTTAGTAAACTCATAAAAGAGTTCAACTATAAATCTGAATTCTGTCCTTCTTATTGTTTCTTTCAGGAACTGAAAACAGAGAAAACGATTGGCTATGGTAGAGAGCAAGATGGCTTATATCTGCTAGAGGAAAGTAATAACCATTTGCTTTCTGTTCAAAATCAAGCCTTATTAAGAGATTCAATGTCTACTAATCAACAATTAATTCAGTGGCATAGATGATTAGGGCACCCATCTTTTTCTTTTTTTGGAGAAATTATATCCTAGTTTGTTTAAACAATGCAATTTGGATTCATTAGTTTGTGATGCTTGTGAGTATGCTAAACATACAAGGACTTCTTACCCTTCGGTTAATATTAAAAGTACAATTCCTTTCATGACAATTCATTATGATGTATGGGGCCCTACACATACTGTTTCATTGTCAGGTTATAGATGGTTTGTTACCTTTATTGATTGTTGTACTAGAATGATATGGGTTTATTTGATGAAAGCAAAGAATGAAGTTTTTACTTGTTTCCAATCATTTCATAACATGATTTGTACACAATTTAATGCTAAGGTTCAGGTTTTGAGAACTGACAATGGTACGGAATATATGGACAGTGCCTTTCGAGTCTATCTCGATTCCCATGGTATATTGCATCAAACTAGTTGTGTTTATACAAGTGCACAAAATAGTCTCTGGAAGGAAGAACAGACATTTATTAGAAGTGGCTAGGTCTCTCATGTTCACTATAAATGTTCCAAAAATCTATTGGGGGATGCAATGCTTTCAGCTGCATACCTTATTAATAGAATGCCCTTAAGGACACTGAATTTTAAAAGTCCTTTAGAAGTTCTGCAGGGTACCAATTTCTATACTGTTCCTCCTAAGGTTTTTGGATGTGTGTGCTTTGTCCATAAGAGGAATGTGGGGAAATTAGATCCTAGGGCCCTTAAATGTGTGTTTATTGGGTACTCCTCCAATCAAAAAGATTATAAGTGTTATCATCCTCCAAATAGAAAATACCTTGTGAGTATGGATGTTACTTTTCGAGAATTTAAGCCTTACTTCCCTTCATCCCAATCACCTCTTCAGGGGGAGGATAAAAAAGAAGAGGTGATATCTTTTGCACCAATACATTTTTCTAACCCAATCAATAGTGACGGTGATGAAATGATAAACAACCTCATGTTGAGAGACTAGATAGGGCAGATTTGAGGACTTATACACACAAGGAAAAAGCAAATAAAGCCATTGAGCATGTTCTACCTAGTCAAACGCCTCCTTTGAATTTAGTAACTCAAGATTCATGTTGTGAGTCTCCTTCAACCCTTGATACTCCTAATTTTGATTCTAGTATCAATACTCTTGATGTACCAATTGCTTTTAGAAAAGGAGTTAGAACTTGTACTAAACATCCTATTTCAAATTTCGTTTCTTACAATTCGTTGTCTCCTTCCTATAGAGCCTTTGTATCGTCCATGT
Source organism: Dillenia suffruticosa (assembly GCA_033439265.1). Taxonomy (NCBI): domain Eukaryota; kingdom Viridiplantae; phylum Streptophyta; class Magnoliopsida; order Dilleniales; family Dilleniaceae; genus Dillenia; species Dillenia suffruticosa. The sequence continues at coordinate 13,817,045 of JAVTVX010000013.1, read as the reverse complement.
CTTCTGTCTCTATTCCACAGGGTTGGCAAGAAGCATATAAGGATCCTAAATGGAAAGAAGCTATGGTTGATGAGATGAAGGCCTTGACAAAAAATGAGACATGGGAACTTGTTCCTCTACCATTGGAAAAGAAACCGGCTGGATGCAAATGGGTGTTCACTATTAAACACAAGGTTGATGGAACAATAGAAAGGTACAAAGCTCGACCGGTGGCGAAAGGATTCTCTCAAACCTATAGAGTGGACTATCAAGAGACCTTTGCACCCGTTGCAAAAATGAATACTATTAGAATTCTGTTGTCATGTGTTGGGATCTGTTACAGTTAGATGTCAAGAATGTTTTCCTACATGGAGATTTAAAAGAAGAAGTATATATGGAAATTCCTCGTGGATTTGACTGTAAGAAAACTAAAAGAAAGGTTTGTCGTTTAAAGAAAGCCTTGTATGGCTTGAAGCAGTCACCTAGAGCATAGTTTGGCAGGTTTAGTAAAGCCATGGTCTCATTTGGAAATCGCCAAAACAATGCTGACCATACTTTGTTCTTCAAGCATCGCAATGATAAAATTGCTATGCTTATCGTTTATGTTGATAATATTGTTGTCACAGGGAATGATAAGGAAGAAATTGACAGACTAAAAAAACTACTAACTCAGGAATTTGATATTAAGGATTTGGGGAGGTTACGATATTTCCTTGGAATAGAGGTCGCTAGATCAGACAAGGGAATTTTTATTTCTCAAAGGAAATATATTTAGATCTTTTTTAGGAAACCGGTATGTTAGGGCGCAAGCCTATTGATTCTCCTATTGAAGCTAATCATAATTGCAAGCTGGTTTTGGAAAACCTGTTGATATGGGTCGATATCAGAGATTGGTTGGAAGATTGATCTATCTCTCTCACACCAGGCCAGATATAGTCTATATTGTAAGTGTGTTGAGTCAGTACATGCATGATCCTAGGGATTCCCATCTAGATGCTGTTTTTCGAGTACTAAAATATCTAAAATCTGCACCTGGAAAAGGATTACTCTTTTCAAAGCATGGTCATTTGAAAATACATGGATTTACAAATGCAAATTGAACTGGATGTCCTGATGATAGGAGGTCTACATCTGGTTATTGCACATTTGTAGTTGGGAATTTAGTCACTTGGAGAAGTAAGAAACAAACTGTGGTAGCTCGATCAAGTGCAGAGGCAGAATATAGAGCTATGGCAATGGGTGTTTGTGAATTATTAAGGCTTCGAAAATTAATGAAAGAATTACAGCTGTTAGAAGGAAACTACTTGTCTTTATATTGTGATAACAAGGCTGCCATCAATATTGCTCATAATCCGGTTCAACATGATCGAACAAATCACATAGATATTGATCGACATTTTATCAAGGAGAAAATATCTAATGGAGACTTGGATATTTGTCACGTGACTTTCGAGAACCAGTTAGCTGATGTTCTTACTAAGGGACTTGGTAGTAGATCATTTCATACTCTAGTTTGCAAGATGGGCATGTGTGATATCTATGCACCATCTTGAGGAGTGTTGACAGCTGTAGAATCTCCTAAATTATAGAATATAAAATTGTAAATCACTTAAATTAGTGATCTCCTAAATTATAGGATGTAAAATTATAAATAACTTAAATTATGGTTGTATATTTAGTCTCTTATTTTATCCTTATTTTTAGCCTTTATTTCACACTTCCTATTTTAGAAATATTGTATAAATAGGCATGTAATTCATAGTATGAGTAAGAAAAAGTAGAAAAAAAATATTTTATTCATTTTTTCTCTCTTATTTACATCACAAATATCAGCTAAGAAAACATTTAAAGTTTTAGATAGAGAGAGAGAATGATGTGCGCCCAAAACAAAGTCGCCGTAAGAGTAGGAGCATTTCGATGTGCACTCAAGTTATTTTCATTTAGAAAAAAAGATTTGGCCAACATTTTTAGACCACTAACTAAACATGAAGAGATTCGTAACAAATTGGGAGTTAGTTCAATTGTGAATAAGATATGAGAGTGTAGTCTGAGGTGGTTCGGGTATGTGCAAAGAATACCCAAAAATGCACCGGTTAGAGAACCAAGAACTTAGATATATGAGATCTAGTAAAACGTAGAGGTGGACCGCTAAAAACTTAAATGCAATTTATTCGTAAAGACATGGAAGTTAAGGGTTTAGAAGAGAAAATGGTCTTGGATAGGAATGGATAACGTAGAAGAATCCGCACTAATGAAACCTATATATTTTAGATATTTATCTATTGATTTATTCATTTATTTTTCTTTTTTTTTTTTTTTTTTTTTTTATTTCATTTTTCTTTTCTCTTTCTTTTTCAAATTTGTCTCTCAAATGGCTGACCCCAAATATTGGAATTAAGACTCAGTTGTTTGTTGTTTTTAGTGTTGTTGTTGTTGTTGTTGCTTAGGACAAAGAAAAAGAGAAGAGGAAACTAAAGAGAGAGAGATTGGGAGAACATGATTCCTAAGCTGGTAGTCTCCAATACTAAAATATCGGAGTAAAAAAGGACAAGAATACCCTTTACCCTAATTCCTTAACAATTTTGTTCAGAATTCCCAAGTTCCACTTTCTGCTCTGTCAACTGGCTGTCCTAGGGGACTTTGCAACCATGAGCAAAAAAGGTCTAAACACATTTCTAAGGCTTATTTTTGTTTAGAATTGATATGTATTACTTTCTGACCTTTTCCAGAACTTTTGCACCCAACCCTCCTAAACTCAGAGTGTTCCTTGGACTTAGCCACTGGAAATATGTCATCTTCAACTAGTACCAACAACTATGAATCTCCAAAGACACTTGCCCAAGCAGTACATGTATCAGACCAAGAGGACTCCAACACCTAACATCCTGAAGTGCTATTGAATACCATACAAAAAACAGTCAGAAGGCCTATTAGCTAACTTGTAGTGTAAAAGTGACACAACCCGAATCTTAAGTAGGAGGAAATGGGTTAGCAAGTTAGCAAAAATACTTTTTACAAATGGCCACTCCTTGTGTATACACAAATGCTGTCTTTGCCAAACCCCAGCGAAAACAGCTTCCATAACATCCAGTTGGGAAGGTATACAAATGCATTGAAAAACACTACTTTTTCTAGCGCATCCTTCTTTTTCTTCTTTTCCTATTTCTAAGTCGATATTTTATTCTCATTCACAAAAAAAAAAAAAAAAAAAAAAAAGAACTCTCTCTCTAAATCAAAGATATCTTCTTTCTCCACCAAAGACATTGTCCCCCTGGCAAATCCTTTCGTTTCTTAGTATTCTTAGTTCTTCCATATATCTTACGCTTATGAAGAAAACTTGATTTACAAAAGACTCAACAAGATGGGGTTATATTTAACTACAAAATCTTGAAAGAACATACCTAAGTTATCCAACAAAATAGCACAATTCATTCCAAAGAGGCACCATGCTATCCACAGAGTTCTAAAATTGACTCTGCCGGTTCATTTTAGAATTTCAACTTAAAACTATTGACAGTTTAATTTACTCATTCCAGAATAAATGGTATAAAAGCTTGAGGTCATTAACCTACTTACAGGTCCATCTAAAAAGAGGATATGCAACCCAAAAATCAGTATAATTTGCATTTAGTAGTCAGTAGGGCCCTTGAGGTCATCCCTTCCATGTCTCTCATAGAGAATTTTTGTGTCTGTCAAGCGCCAATTCTCCTTGCAACTCCATCATCATAGGTTGTCAATTGAAGACTGGATGGAAGGCACCCCATTCATCTTCTCTAAAACTCACTATTCTGAACCTTGAAAATGATTGTCCCAACCTCTTTGGCACACTAGAAAATTCGTTTAAAAATAAATTCTGATCCAACTATTTCAAGTTAGTGCAACAGCGAATCTATTCTACAATGGTCCGAGACAAACTCTAGAAACAATAATAATAACAACAACAACAAAAACAAACAGACCTTTTGGCAAGCAGGGAACGCTTTATTGATATTGTTCTACCAAGTCATCCCAAAAATCACATCTCATGCATGGCTTCCCCCAGGATGGTTCACCAATTTTCAACCAAAGTCTAGTGCCTTTTGATTATGCAAAAGTCCACATATGCAACTTTCTTGTAATTAATAGTAATTTCAGTAGCTCCAACTTCATCATCCGTCCAGAGAAAAACGTAATGAGGCTTACGCCAACAACCATGTTGATGTTGGTGGCAATCATTTCAGAAAATCAAACTTAATCCATCTCAAAATTAAAAAAAAAAAAAAAAAAAAAAAAAAAAAAAACGAAGCGTAATCAAAGAAGTGGAAAAACTTCCATGGAAAAATCAGAAGCATTAGCCAATAAAGGAGGTACTAGTTGTGAATCATGAACAGCACTAATTCGGAAATTCAAATAAATGAATCAGAAATAAAAGGAGTCAACGAATAACCGCAAACACACGCACACACATACCTTAGGAACCAAGTCCGGATGTTCATTCGGCCCGCTGTAAGCATTCTGAAGACGTTCAAAATCAAGAACAGCTCTCACAGAATTGGAATTGGAAATGGAAAAACGACGAATAGGGTGTTGAGGAGCGGAGGAGATTCCGATTCTTCGGCGAGTTCGCTTGGAATTACCGTGGAGACCAACGAAATCAACCAAGTAGAGACCTCTTGACAATGAAGTCGGTTTGGAAGAGAGTAATACATTTGAGCAGTGTAGAGGCACCGACTGCGAAGACATGGAAATGATTTGTTGAGAGAGAGAGAGAGAGAGAGTGCGTGTGTTTGTGGAGTGAGTGTAATCAGGATGTGAAGATGAGGAAAGATAGAGAGAGAGAGAGAAGTGGGAGGCCGAGAACCACCCGCCTTCGCAAAGAGGACTTGACTATACACTAACAAACACCCATCGTCTTCATGTCGCGTGCGTGTGTGCGTAATATTGTGCTAAGAAATACAGAGAGAGAGAGAGACAGAGTCAATGGAAGATTTTCATGTTGTGTCGCAATGTAACCCTTATCGTGTTGCCTACTTTTTGCTCACCCTTAATTCTGATTTGGATTTGGGTTACCATTAGCAACATCAGTTTTATACGACCCGCATTTGTATCCAATTTGAGTTATGTCTCACTCTTACTCTAATAGCACATTCAAACACTTTTAATTAAATTATAATTTAATTTCTTTTTTTTTCTAAAGTTTATATCACAAATGCTTAAAAAAAATAAATAAAAACTTAGATAGCAAATAGATCACTGACCTAACTTTTTTTCCTTAAATTAGACATATGCAGCAGCAGGTATTTATATGCTACCATAGGTGGGTAAGCAGTCACATAGTGTGTTTGCATTTGTATGTATTTAGTATTATAAGCAAAGTAAATAAATAAAAATCATCACATGATTGTAAACAATAAATAAGTTTATTAATTAATTAGAAAGAATGTTAATAACTTGCGGGTGAGAAGCCTTTGCTACTCTTAAGAGTTGAGAATCAATTCATTCAATGCATCATGAATTCTTGCCCTTTATAGAGTTTTTTTAAATACTTATAGATCTAATCTAGCATAAAAAATACTGTAGACTTTTTAAGAGTTAGATTATTTCCTCATTTTCAAACTTTTTACAATATTATAATAAGTAACGACTCACACCATACCTTTTTTTTTCTAAATTTTTATAATTTTTTTTAAACTATTTAAATTAAAATACATATAAAAATATAAAACAGTCAAATATTGAATTTTGTTACAAATAATATCATTGCTATTCAGAGATATTTTCAAATAGACTAAATTATGAATATCAAGATAATTTTTTATACTTGAGATGGTGCGATAGTTTATCAAAATTAGTACAAAATTGTATGTCATAACACAATGATGCCCTCCACCTACTATTTAAAGACTCCCAAATTTTGGCTAGAAATTGGCTCTAATTTTTATTTTTGTTATTTTTATAATAAATAGTTATAATATACCCGATGCAAGATTTGTGAGAAAAATGCATTGAGGCAAATCTCTCTCTCTCTCTCTCTCTCTCTCTCTCTCAAAGCTTTTTTTTAAAGATGAAAAAAATTGATGAACAAGAAAAGGGGGTCTTGTAAAAAAAGGAATAAGAGATAGAGAATTAAGAAGAGACACCGTTGACGCCTCTAACAAATCGAATAAGTTTCATCATAAATGGAAAGTGAAAACTCAAAAATTTTAATAAATAAATATAATTTTAAGTTCAGATATTATAAAATGAATTTCATATTTTATTATAACTTTTAAAAGATATCAAAATCATCAACTTATGACCTTCGATAGGTCAATAATTATCGTCAAATTTAACTGAACAGTATTAAAAATTGACCCGTATTTTTTTATTATTTGAAAAACAAATCCCCCATTTTCTCAACATTCTTGAGTTATTGTACAGTTTCATTCAATTAGTAAGAAAGGATACCAGCATCCCACATCCCACCTTGTTAAATCATTCTCAACGTTAAATTAAGTCCAGCGAGAAGAAGAAAAACAAAGGAAGAAAAAAAGAAGCGTGGGAGGATGGAAATGGCCAAAAAGGCAACCACGTGTCGCAATACACCGTTTTTCACCTTGTCCTAGGAAAATTTCAGTAAAGGGTATTAAGGATTGACCGACCGGAAAACACCGGTTCTTTAAGTGCATCATTGACGGCTCTTTGGCATTACACAGCAAAAATAGTGACCTGCACTAGCCGGTGAGTGACGGACTTGGCGGGCACGTGACCGTAGCAATGGGAGGACTTCTGATTGGAAGTCCCAAGTTCGCTGACATCAACCCCAGACGAAAAATAGCCCAAGCGAATCTCCGAGAGCTTTTTTGCTCTGCTCGCACATGTACTGAAATACTGCTGCTTCTTCATGGCTCTGCCTCATCTCTACCGTCCATCGTAATTACTTCTGTAACACTGTATTAATGCACGAGCTCTAACCAAATACCCATCCGTCATAAAATTGTAATTTTTTATATGATTGTGTTCAACAATTGCACATATAATCAAATTCTTCATTGCATCAATTACTGTGTATTTTATGATAAAGCAATTTTTATTATAAATTTGATACTAGATCAAACATATTAATAAAAATATATTTTAAATAAAATATAATATTAAATCAATAAATAATCGATTTAATAGGTAAGAGTATTAAATTTTTTAATCAAATTTTAAATTCGAAATTTGATAATAAAAAAAATTATATTATGGATGGAGTCTAGTAGATTAAGAAAGACAAAACAAATCCTCCTTGGGAACCAAAATTAATTAGGAAGGCCAAATTCCTAAAATAGTATCTGTTTTGTTTTGTGATCAGTGACCACACAAGTTGTGCCAAATTACAAAATAGGAGACTTTCTTGGAAACTCACTTGTTTAATTCTTTTTTTAATTAGGATTAGGACCAATTCAATTTAATTATGCAAAGTTGGTGATTTCTATCCAATTGACTGCCCCTTTTTGTAAGATTGGGCCACTTGGTGGAGTACAAAGGAGAATCTCTTTTGGTTTCCTTTTTTTTTTTTATTTTATTATTTAGTATTTTTAATTGAAATAACTTTCTTTTAAAATGTAAAATTTTATAAGTAAAAATTAAAATTATTATTATATTGATAATAATTATAACAGAAACTAATCTTAACTTTTCTAAGTGAAATAAAATATTTTATATTTAATTATATATTTTATTCTACTTTTTTTTCCAATTTAATGAAAGAAAATCAGAACAATATTTTACAAAAATTTTATTATAAGGTGCACGCCAAGTTTACCCACATATATATCATTAAATTAAAAGCATATTTTCTTCACAAAGAGTCTCATCTTTATTAAAAAGGGTAAATGGGCCATTTGTTTCTACCCATGTAGAGTATATATATCTCGACCCTTTGGCTAAGATCAAGTAGAGAAAAATAGCTGAACTTAGTTGTCCTTTCTTCCTACCTTGGGTTCATTGGTACATGTTTTGTTTGTTTTTAAAATTAAGATGTTATGTATGGCCAGGGAAGAAGAAGACATCAAAGGACTATGAAAATAAGAGAAATTTGCCTTTGGCTGGCGCAAAAGCCAACTTGTCACTTGCCATTAAGGGTCAACCCCTTTTCTTATTTTAAAAAGGGGGGTTCAATTGATTTGGTGAGTTATGATGTTGCAAAGACTAGAATAGATATTTTAATGGCTAAAGGTTAGATACAAATCCAGATATTTTAAAGGCTAATTTAATAATAGAAGAAGAAGAAGAAGAAGAAGAAGAAGAAGAAGAAGAAGAAGAAGAAGAAGAAGAAGAAGAAGAAGAAGAAGAAGAAGAAGAAGAAGAAGAAGAAGAAGAAGAAGAAGAAGAAGAAGAAGAAGAATCTATCCTCATGATTTCTCAAAATTTTTATATAAAACAATTTTGGTAATTTTTCAAAAAGTAAATAAATGATGGTCAATTTAGACACTAACTTTTTGATTCTATTTCAAAAATCTGGCTCTCCCAAAAAAGCAAATCCTTTCGGAGTAAACAGCTATTCCCTGGTGGTCTAGTACATGCAAATTGGGAGTTGATCTTGATCTTCATCCTGCATACCCACCTCAAACAAACATATTTAAAAAAAAAAAAAAAAAGGGTTTAGAAGTAGCCTTGGAGGTCGCCTGATAAAGGAAAGATTGCAAGTAGTAATTTATGCTAATGCTAAAATTTTGAGCTCCTTAGGTTTTTTGTTATTCTACTAATTTGGTGCACGTAGATTGTAAATATAGAAACGATAAATCCAAGGTACGGTTCGCAGTTCACGAATGCAATGCTAAATTATAAAGGGGATGAACCTTTTATTTTAGCCATCCATGTTTATTGGCACAAAGTTGTAAGGTTTTCATCGTTGCGCACAGAGAGAGAGAGCCTAAAGGTTTAGATGGAAATTGTCCCTTAATTACTAATTGCTTTAAATTATTCATTGGAGTAAATATGTACATTTTGTAAGTTTGCCTATAAATCATTTTTTCAGGCCGTGTAGAGATATCGAGTGATAAAAAACTCTTATTTAAGTATTTTTTTATAAGATTTACTCAAATATTTTTTTTCAAAATTTTGTGTTTGAATTTTCACGGGCCGCTATTCTTCCTCCCCATAATTAACCCAAAAAAATCCAAATAATTTCCTTGAGCCAAAGGGAAACTTTCCCCTGGCCAATGAGTATAAAACACCAAAGTTTTGTACTTTCTAATATTTTACATAATTCATAGAAATATTAGACCAATATTTTTTCAAGGATTAAAAAAAAAAAAACCACAGGGAGCAGTGACAAATATAAGACTCAGAGGCAAGAGGTGCTAAAAATTTATAAGATATTTATTCAATTAACAAATATAAATTATAAAACTATATTAAAAAAATCTAAAATATTAATAAAAAATAATTCAACTATAATATTTTAAAAATCAAAAATTTTAATTGAAAACACTTTTTATAGGATAAATAATGGATTTTTCGAATTTGAAAACAGTTTCAATAGTTAACCGAATAAAATTATAGAATAAAAATTCGAAAAGTAAAAGAAATATAAAAAGAGAATCGATAATATGGAAAGAAGAGAAGTAGTAGAAAGACAAAGATGAAATGAAAAGGAGAGGGAAAAAAGAAAGGAAAAGGAGAGGGAAAAACAAAATAGATGAGGAGAGAGGCAAAGAGGGAGAAGAAGAGGAAAAGGAAAGGGAAAGTTCAAGGAAGGAGGGGAAGAAAAAAGAAAATGTCAAAGTAAGGTCGTCAATATTAAATTAATGTTTTTTGGGGTTATAGTCTTATTTATATTTTTTGTTCTTGATTTTAAAGATTACAAAATATTTTTTTATTAATTTAAAGTATGCAATGGTGATATTATATTTTGTTTTTATTATATGGTAGGCTTTTTAAAAAAAGATTTATATAAAATTTAGTCAAATTAATGAATTTAAAAAAAAAACAAATGAGGCAAAATTATAATTAACCTGGTGCAAAATAAATAAAAGTCATAAACAGTAGTTAAATTTTAGAAAATTGAAGGGTGCAATTGGTCTCTTCTTAGGTCCACCTCTGACCGGAGGTAAAAATAAGCAACCTTTTCTTTTATTCTTTTTTTGAAAAAAAAGAAATGTATTGAACTTTAAAGACCATATGCAACAGAAACATAAGCCAACGGGCTTTGCATCCAAACAAACAAAAGAGTGAAAATGGTGTTTTGTTGCATTCGTGAGAGTCTTATAAAAGAGCCTTTCACTCAACCAAAAAAAATAATAATAATAAAAATAAAAGAGCCTTTCAAACCTCCAAAGAGCCAAGACAAGCTCCGTGGGATTGGGCAGTGTGAGGCCCAGCATTTGTTCCCCTTTTCTATTTTTGAGTGGGTTCTAGCCTCTTTTGCTATCTCTTTCTTGAGCCTTATCAGCTCATTATCACCACAACCATGGACTTCATCCGCATATATCTCGAGTTTCATAAGTTTGAGATTCTAAGGAAAAGGAAAACGACAAAGAAACTTCTATATGCTAAAAAGTTACACATAATTACAGAGTTGATTTGGTTATAAAAAATATTATTAGTTTCAGATCATAGATTCATTTCCAATTTTTTAGGTGCTTCTCAAATAGCTAACAAAATATTTTAATTGCTAAAAAATATGATTTGAGTCATTGTGCATGTTGTAGGAGGTTATTTGTTGCAAAATAGAAAGGTAAAGACCAATGGTGGTCACTGTTAATTTAAAATGAAAAAAAAAAAAAAAAAAAAAGGAAATTTCAAGTTAGGAATATCTTTTTTATTTTAGCACACTATTGCTCAAAAGGTCCATATGGTCCTTCCTCTATTTTTTATTTTTTTTAATAATGATTACATATTTTATAATTTGAGTTGTTTGTTTTGTTTAATTTTTTTTTTTGTATTATACCGACCGATATTCGAAATTATATTCGGATTAATTTGGTTCGAGTGTTTGTCAGACACATTTTAGAGGTCAGCACTTTCAAGATAATTTTTTTTATTTTAAAATTTTAAACTCTAATTTAATTAACGGATTTTTGTATATTTATCCACTAAACTTATCGTGCATAAGTGTTTGTTATGATGACAACGTAAATCTGTACCACATAATAATTAGCCTAAACCATGCGCTTTTAATCTTTTTTGTTTTTTTCCCTTTTGCTGTGGAGGTATGTAGATTTGGAATTAACCGAGACAAGTAAAAAAGGAGCAAATATAATTAACTAAATGGTGAATATGGAGATATTTTGGCCAAATCAAAGCAAATTTGTGACTCTAATAATGAGTGAGGATCAAATCTATGAGATCTGTAGTGAAGAGTCAATCTGCTATCAGGACAAGGTTCCTTAACTGCGATTGGATTAGACTGAGTTCAACACTTCGAAAGTAATTAGTAGTGAATAAATGATTTCTAAAAATGATTTCCAGATTTTCACAATTCTAATGTTCCTACCTGGAATTGGGTTGTGATTCATGTTCAATGGGAGCGAACGCAAGACATTAACTTGCCTGCTTACACCCTTTAGGAGTTCCGGTTCATCAGGCAAGGATGACGGTTTTTTAATGATGATTCCGCATTCCCTGGATTTGGAAAAGCCCTGCTTCTTGTCCTAAATCAATTAGATGGTGAATGACTATAGTGAATATCTATAGAATCAACCTAATACCTAATATTTTTACTTCTGGGGTAAAATATTAGTATGAAATAACTCCCTGATAATTCTATCATCATAACCCTATAAGATGCGAATCAGCAACAAGCACCCACATTGTCAGAGGACTTTAACCAGGTTCAAGGGCTCAAAATAGGATGATTAATTATAAGACGCAGATTATCTTTGCGCTTGGGGCAATGATGCAACTAGTGAGGTAATAACCGAGGCACGTCAATCACCGGTTGAAAACCATTTCCAAACCCCCTCTTTGGCCTGGGCCTCGCCTCAGGCCGTCGATCATTAAATGCATCTACATATGACTTTGAAACCCCACAGGCATATGCATACGAATCTTGTCCATGCACGGGCTAAATGGCATCATTGGAACCAAAACATGCACAGCTCGAATTAAAATACAAATGATGGATGATCATAAGGACTGATGATTCATGGAAAAGAAATTGGCCCACTAGCTTACACGAAGCTAATCACTCTGCTTAAAGATTTTCATCAACCCCTCAAAGCAACCCAATCATCTCAGTGCTAGTGCAGTAATCAAGGGGATTGATTGGTGAACCGACACATTAAACAAAGAATGGCAGAATAAACATGTATTCACTTGCAAGGTAAGTTATTGTGTGTGACAAATTAATTTCTCTCATTTACACTTAGAATAAATACCATGATAAAGTACAAAGCGTGGTAAATCAAGAAAGGCTAAACCGGGAAGGACGTGGGAGGAGGGGATCGGGGGCATGAATGGGACAACTCACAACAAAGACAAAAATTCTTGCTAACCCTTGCACCATGAGGAGACAAAAGCAGGGACTTTAGAACTGAAATCCTGTAGATGAATATCAAAGGCTCCGCCATTGTGCATGTGGATTGCAAGGCAGTGGGCTTCTTTGAAAAAATAATTTGCAAGCGTTACTAGGGACTGATGGTGTGTGCTGATTTTGAGCCCATTTCACTGCTAGCATCTCTTCTCCTTGTGATAAGTAGCAGTGATCAAACACAAACACAAGCCCATCATTTTCATCTCCAAAATGCTTTCAATCGGAATTGGAATCATAGAAGTCACTTGGGCATGGGGTCATGACCTCTGATTCAAGTATCTGTACCACTCTATGCATGGTCGGTCGATCCTCCGGGGCAGATGATACACACTGGATAGCAATTGAGAGGAGGGCATTAAGGGATTCAGACTGCACTCCTTCACAGTTCGGATCAACAATCTCCTGTCGCCTATTTTCTGTGATAAGAAAATTCAACTGCAAAGATAATTGTAGATGGGTCAGATAAAAAGAGTAGGTACATAATAAGTACATCCTTTTCTAAGATTAAAGTGCAATAAAAGAAGCTCCAAGAGGATGGTACCCTCACAACCAAAATACATGCTAAAATGTTTATATCGGTAAGGTAATAATACCTACCAGTGTTGATTAACAAAACTGCAGTGCAGCCTAGTCCCTCCATTTTCAATCATGCATTAGTATACCTAAAGAAAGAAGAATGGGTTCTATGCAGGGTGTGTTCATAATAATAACAGATCTTAGATACTGGGAGAAGCAAAACGATAATAATAAGCATGCACTCCTATAGCTGCTTCAAAGATAAATGGCTCCCCCCAATCCTCCTCTTTTATTTTGATTTTTAACTAGGCAGCTACAAATCAATCAGATAGTAGATCTGCCTACAGCACTTCTGTATCTGGACATGAGGAAGTTGACATGCACAAACAAGAACAGGAGCCACAGAATCCTTTGCAAAGCCAATGATATTGCTAATGGAAGAACAATGATCTCTAGCTTGAAGAATGGTAAAAAGAATTTCTTTATATACCACAGCCATACTGGAACAAAGGAATTAATCAAAATACTCCGCAGGCAAGCATGAGTAAATCCAAAGGATGCATGGTACACAACAATAGAGCTAAACATTACAGTACACCCAAGTTAAAAAAAAATATTGTTGATAGAAAAGTATGTCCAAATAGACTTACCGAGGCATGCTATATGTGATTATTTAATTAATTTTTTCAGGGGAAAAAAAAAACCAAAATACGACTTGGATATTTAATGAAAATAACAAATAAAAAGATCAATAACAATAAAAAGATCAATTTACTGTTTCATATTTTCCTTAAAAACTTTTGGCCTAAAGAAAATTCTTTGTAGAGATTGAATTTGAAAACATTTTGATTATTTCTCTGTTTAAATGATCTTTTTCTTTTTGCTTTTGCAGGTTTGAGATTATAATAGTGAAATTCCAAAATACAAAATCATTTTACCATCATCCTACATTTTTTTTTAATTCTTGTCTCAGCCTCATTCCAATTATCTAGCCTGAGAGAGACCAAAGTTTAAAGTTCTCAAATCCAGGACAGGCATTCTTATAACAGCAGCCAGGTTCCTCTACTGAATTGCAATCTTAGCTTAATTAGCTAAAAATATATTGATCCCAGACAGTATGGGACAAAAGTAAAATTTACAAAGTGAAATAACAAGAAAATCAATTTCAAGCTGCATCAAAATTACAAATCTAGGAATACATACCCAGCCAACAATATTGAGGCCCTTCTCGATGAATGATGCGTCTGTCGGTCTCTTTCCACTCAAAACTTCTAATACTAGCACTCCAAAGCTATAGACATCAGTCTTTTCTGTTGCTCTACCACTCAGCATATACTCTACAAAAAGGGGGTAAGGGAGAGAGAACATTAACTATGATAGTATATTCTGGAACAATAACCAATACTTTGCAGATCACAGGTGCAGCTTTAAAACGAAGAGAATCAGGGTAATGCATCTTAAAGATGAATTTTGGCACCCATCAAACACAAACATCTTGGGGAATCAATTGGAATTATAGCTCTAGAAATCTTTACTGTTGGGTTACTTCATATGAAGCATCCTAATTGTATGTAACCTCTGCTCATAATGTTATTTAATAAGCAATAGGATAGAAAGAAAGTAGCATTTAATTGCGTTGAGAAGACTAAAATAAATTAAAGAGAAGGAATTTTATTTTTATTTTTTAAAGAAACTTGTTCTGAAGTATCCATAGACTAATTTTTTTCCCAGAAGCATTTTGTCTATCTTAAGTTATGGAAGCAATGGATAGACTCGTGCTAACAGGTCAAAAGTAAATAACAGATTGATAAGCCAGACAATTGATTCAACTTAATGAATGTTTCGGGAAAATTTCAAGAAGCATGTGATAGGCTAGACCAAATTTTCATCCATTCTGTTGTTGGGGGGGGTCAAAGGTAGGTACCTATTCTAAGGGTTCAGTCAAGCAACACAGAAAAGTCAACTTTGTTCCAAGAACAAAACCTTAGTTGTAGTCAATGTGACAGACATCTTTATTCTTACCTGGAGCAAGGTATCCAAATGTTCCAGCAACAATTGTGGTAATGTGAGATTCCTCATCTTCCAGTAACTTGGCAAGTCCGAAGTCAGATACCCGAGCCTCCAAATTGCCATCAAGAAGTATGTTACTTGCCTTTATGTCACGATGTATTATCCGAGGGGAGCAATCATGATGCAAGTATGCAAGTCCTTTTGCAGCACCAACAATTATATTTACACGTGCTTCCCAGTCCAGTTGTTCAGATTTTTCTGCAGATGGGATCAGAATAAACAATCATCATCATTATTATTATTTGCAGATACAAGATTTTGTGTTACCATATCTAAGTAGCCAAAAACAGGGCATTGTTGGGCTCAAATAATGGAGGCAATAGATATTGAGAATCTGGCATAAGACAAAGAAAAGCCATTCTTTCTCTTTTTTACCAAGATACTCACATGGATAATATATGCAACTTTGGAACTCCAGAATAACCATATCTATTTCAAGCATAAAAGAGAGAACTGTGTTGAATTGGAATAGTGCAAGCATTTGATTGTGATGAGCCAATAATAAGAAAAGGAAGAGCAATAGAGAACAAAGGGGCCTAAAGAGAAAAGTTTAGATATCCTTTTCTCTTTTCACTATTAATCAGGAAAAGCACCAAGGGTGTGCAGCTTTCCAGACCTAAGAAAGCATGGAATCTACAAAATCAACAAGGAAGAAAAAGATTCAAAGGAAAACTAAAGGAATATAAACTTGTAAGGACAACTTAGAATTAAAACTAAACAATAAAAATTGGAAGTGCATAAACATACCATGAAGGACTTCATCTAGACTTCCACCGGGTAAATAGTCATAAATTAACAATTTTGAAGAGGGAGAATTGCAATATCCACGCAAATTCACCAGGTATCGATGCTTTATACTCCCAAGAATTTCAAGTTCCCTCTCAAAAAACCGATCAAATCCCTCATTCATCTTAATAATTCGTTTGAGTGCAAAGATATTGCCATCATCCATTGCGAGCTTGTAAACGGTACCAAAGCCCCCAGATCCTATTATGTGTTCATCATTCAAAGTTTCTAACTTTTTTATTATATCTTTAGAAGAATATGGCAAATCTCCATGAAACATCACGATTGAAGCTCCTGAAGCAACCAACTTGTCATTTAGAATTTACAATGATAAAAATAGCTGGCATCCACTTAATAATAAATTCGTTAAATAGTAATGAACAATACCTCCACAAACTTCCATTGCAAGACTCCTGATGTCATTTTTGCCGAACTTCTTGTACAAAAAGCATCCCCAAAAGCACATCAGTGCCACCAGCAGCAGAGCACCTATTGTTGCTGATGCACTTATAAGCAGCCGTCCTGAGTATTTCTTCTTCTGATTTTGGCTTTGGGCTATAACATAGGAAATCAACTGAGGTGAATGATGTGCGTGAGCCTAATAAAGGGCTACTGCCATCTCCTAGAAATGATCACGTCAGTTTATATAAAAGAACCAAACACAGGATTCAGTAAACTTGAAGATGCATGGGCTGAGAACGATGGATTATTTTGAACTAATTCTAGTTTACAGTGTTCACCTGAATCAGGAGGTGGGGAATTACTAGGAGGTCCTCCAGTCTTATCCTTGCACGTCAAATTGATTTGCTTACCACAGAGACCACGATTTCCAACAAAACTGTAAGAACAGTCATAAAATTAGAGCATAAAAAGGGGAAGTTTTTTTTTTTTTAATTGAATCTGTTTGGAGTTCTTCAATGCTGTTAGAGTGAAGCATTTGCAGGGCCCATCACAGAACAAGTCAAATGAATTATCTTTTCACCATATGAACCTAAGCAGGAAAAAGACTACAAGGGAGGGAAAAAATAATAAATAAAAGAAACCACTACAACTGACAGCGAAGATTGATGACCAACTCTTGGTCCCGCAAAAAAAAAAAAAAAAAAAAGATCGATAGGTTCACAAGAAAATGGTCTCAAAATTACAGAAACTGAAACATATATATGAGCCACAAAGTCTTTTTTCCCCCCTTCCCTTTTCCCCTATAGACATGGTGAATACTTACTGTAATGATCTAAAGCAACCCAATAACTCTTTACAAGGCTTCTGGAAATTCTAAGAAGAGCACCAGATGGCATATAGATTAATATCAAATTGGAAAACAGTTATGGTGCCAATTATTAAGATATTAGTTGCCTTAGTCATTTCCTTCTATAGTGAAGATTAAGTGTAAATTTGAGCTTGGAAACCAAATCCCACTTTTACATGGTTTAGTGTAAGGCCTGTGTTCCACATCTAAAAAGGCAATCCTAGTTCCCAAGTGTATTTTCATTTCCTTTCATCTCAGAATCAATATCGGGCCACGTAGCCTGTAGTAATCTTGTTAATCTAGTTGACTCAGTTTTCACACCTGAATGGCTTGCCCAAATTGGCATGAGCATAAAATCTTTTCTTGATTTCATCAAAAATGCTGGCCTCAGGCCTTGTTACGCAGACCATATAAGGGCTTCTCAAAGTGAAGCCCACAAAATGAAGTCAAAGATTTTTCCTTTTTTTTTTTAAATGATGCTCTTACTGAGAAAGCATTAAGAGAGAGAAAAAGAAAACTAGGAATAATATTTGACAAAAAGAATTTTATTTTGATCAGCAAACACAAGCCTATCTTTATTACGACATAGTGCTAAGACTGAACCACTGTAACTTTCCATACAAAACAGGGACTCTCTACAAACACTCTTCCTATTGATAAATGCAATTTAGAGGAGTTATCCTAGGCTTCTGCATCCAGTCATAACTTGAGAATGAATAGTCTTTTACATGCTTTTAGCCAAAAGAATGATCTTATTTTGATAAGGTCACAGATTGATTCAAACTCCATACTTACCCTTTAAATACTATCCCATTTCCCCAAACCCGTATCGACCAGATGCATGCAAAAATATACCCCGGATTTCATTTATTATTTTGCCCCCAACTTTGGTCAGCCCATTCCAGCAGTTCATTTCTTTCATACTTCTGCATGTCACTACTCGTATCCCTCTCCATTTCAAAATTTCCATCCATATCACATTAACTTTTTTACAATGAATAAATATATGATCAATAGACTCACTCTCCTTGCATAAAGGGCATTCTGGCTGTGAAAACTCTACTCTTCTAAAGATATCCCTATTTGCATTCTTTTTTCAAGTCACTGGGATGGTAAGGATTGAACTCAATCTTACATGTGATGTCAATAAAGAATCACAATCATCAGCCAATACAGTGACCACATTGAGCCAACATATCAGACAACGCCATTTTCTCCCATGAGGAAAGGAGTTGATAAGGGTCATGTAGCAATATGGATCCAAGACACGGGCATATCACAATACATAATACTGTAAATTTTGGAAAATATGAACCATACAGCAGTAATATGGCCGAAAGAATGGAATTTTGATTTCTATGAACAACTTTTCCTAATAGATTTCTAACCTAGCATATAAGTAATTTACAAATGAGAACTACACAAATAATCTTGAGATTGTGTTATAGAAATCTCTAGAAAAAGTTGGCACTTGATTCATCATTACCAGATTATATTGATATGCATGGTATTGTCATATCTTGTTCATCTCCACAAGCTATTTTATATTTGCAGAATGTTGGGACTAAAACTTATTGCAGAACTTGATATAGCATGCTTATTAACATATTATACCACGAACAAGTTCATAAACACACATTCATATGTTAAATATAATTATACCAAACCAGTCCACACAAACTTGAGTATTCTAGAAGTAACCAATGTTCAAAATAAGATAAAAAAGAATTGGATATGCCATGTGAAATATTCAACATATATATGGTATCTGTCCAATGTATTTACTATCAAATCTGAAATCAGTCCCTCTTTCATTTTTAGGTACCCACACTTCAAGACGACCGTCTCAGTGTGATTGTTAGAGGTATTTGATATATCTTCTTAAAGTGATGAATGCGTTGCATCTTCTTGGACCAACTTGGCGATATGGTAGTATTGATATAAACTTCAATTTGCAAACAAGTTCAAAGAACTGTATTAGGATAAGTTCAAAACCATTCTGCTCAAATTCATGGAGATGGAGGGGGAGGGGGGATGACCGGTTTCATGCACCGGTGAACAGATCCTATCAATAAGGATTAAGCTCCCCATCACCAACTAAACACACCGATCACAATGCTCTTGATTTCTGGGACAGACATCCTGAGTCCCCCCCCCAAGGATCTCAAGCACAGGAAAAGGAGCAACTGGTTCTTTGAGTAAAATCATTCAGAAAGGACTTCACGCAATTAATACATGATTTCCCACCAGGATATTGTCTGATTCAGAATACAAAAATAACTTTCAATGACAATGATGGAAATGGTCATCAAGTGATGACTCCACTTTTGAACAGGCTCATCAGTTGTTTACTTGACCTAAGAAGACCATATGCCCCAAACTAGTTGGAGTCAATGGATTGGCTTCTCAGCTCTTACATAAATCAGTTCGAAAGTTGAGCTGATCATCATGGTAAAATGTCATATCTACCAGCCAAAAATGTTTAAAAGTTAGAAATTTGCTACATCTTAGCATCAGCTATTTGCTGATTTCAAACCCAGTCTATACAGGAGTAAGAAGACCTAATTAATTACCGACTGAACTGAATGAACCAAATGCCCGCGCCAAGACTTTCTGGTTATACAAATTGCTCAATCATTCTGGGGGATGGTGGAAAGGCCAGATATTATGGTTTTGATATGGTGCCTAAGAAAAAAATTAATAAAATAAAAAAATAATCTACACTTTAGCATTACATGGAACTTTTTGCTAAGAGGAGAAGAAACCCCTCAGATACCAATTATGACAGCATTAACAGGATCTGGAAATATGCAAACAGAAACTGTTGAAAATTATGGATTAAGTGAAAAGACACAAATCCCAAGAGGGTCATTTGAGGTTCCCCACAATTTGTTTACCTCAAAAATTTTGAGAACCATAACTTTCAGAAGGACAAGAACAAAAATAGTAATTTAGCTATTATAAGTTCCTTTCCTTCTAGTCTACTTTTTTAGTCATTGATGAAATTTTGTGTATTTCATGTCTCACTTAAAGTGCTTTACATCTGTTTATATACAAACTTAAGAATCATAGAAGATAACATCTAGAAGATTCTAATAACTTCCTAAGAGATTTAGATCTAGATTTGTAACTAACTCTTCTAACAAATTTCTTAACAGAATAATTAATACATACTATATTCTGTGTAACAAAAACAAATTCATGTAACAGTCATCTTAAAGGAACCACCCGCTGGTATTTTCATAGAAGATTCTAGTTATCATGATCTAGTTTTGTCCAAAACCTGGGCCATAGAAAAGAACTACTTTCTCAAAATTGCATCTAATATTGTATAAGAGAATGTTAATTGACCAACTCCTCAGCAAGCAATTTTATGATAACTGAGCAGGCCAGTCTTAAAACCAAGTTCCCAGATATTCAAAATTTTCAACTTATGTGGCTACAGAATGGTAGATCCAGAGCATGCACTATCAGCAGGATTGTAGAACTTCCTAATAATGGGAAAAATGTAAAAGACAAGAAAGCTACAAATAATGGGAAACAGACAAAGTTAAACTTCCTAATGATGCATACAGCAGTATTTTAACTATAAAAACTCAAGAGAATTGAAAAAAAGAAAGGAAGGAGAAAAGGTATCAAGATCCAACTGAACCAATAGTCCTAAAAAACACCCAATTGAAGATAGTTCTGCAGATAGGAGCTACCAGCATAAAGATTTGTACTGCTATCCACTCATAAACATTAAAAAAATGATAGCCTCATATTTATGCAAAAATAAATGACATAAAGAGCATTCAAGAAAAAATGCACTTACGAAGTTCCTGTAAAGTTGATCAGTGCACCATCAGATGGTATTGACCCAACCAGGAAATTAGTTGACACGTTGCTTCAATATTTAGATGAAATAAATCAATAAAACATACAAAGCAATGCAACCAATTAATAATGAGTAAAGGTACTCACAATGTCTGGAGTTTGTTCAACTTCCCAAGTGATGGAGGAATAGATCCACTAAGTGAGTTGCTTGAAACATCCCTGCCAAATCAAGAGGATATCAAAACCTTGAGAAAGAGTACCATGCATATAAAATTTTCTTCAGATTAAAATTTAACCAGAAGGATCAGCACTTAAACCAATATGAAATATATCAGGCGGCAAGAAGTGCAAAACAAAATTGGCACCTTTCTTCATAGTTTCAAGTCATTTATGCAATTTCTATCTCTTTTGAAAATATAGAAGCCTGTTGCACAAACTTTCTTCATCCAATACAATAATTCTAGGATACTCTAAAGATGTATTCTACATACAATTAATGCTCAATTTTCTAAATCGCAATAAGAAAATAGATAGGTGAGTAGAATTTTTTTATGCTAATTTACTTTTTAATTGTTTTAAAGAGCACTTCAACACCAGCTTAAAAAACTTTTGATGTGTGATTCTCTTCAATAAAATTGAATCACACTGTTACTGATGACATAATGTATTTTCACGATGAAAATGGGCAGAGTGAACAATGAGCATTGGTAGTTTTAGCCATGCAAAGAACAATTCCTATTTTACAAAAGAAACCAGAGTTTGCTATTTGCATAAATGTGTAGTGCCATAATGTGGCCGAATAAAACAGTTTGAACAGGAAGTTTTTTCTTTTAAATGATGACTCACAGATGTTCAAGTTCTGTAAGATTTCCGAGTTCACTAGGAATCAATCCACTTAGGTAGTTCCCCTGCGCATATCTGCAAAAAGAGGAAGATTGAAATACCATTACTGGCATGACAGAATTTTATCAGGAAACTAAATAATAATGAGAATCAATCACAAGCACCAGAATGAGCTCCTCTGATGAAGCAACCTAACTCTGGAGTGTCGATATTTGACATATTTTGCACTAGACATCAATAAATTTCAAAAGTAGGAGCACTAAAATAATACACTTCTACAATTTACTCCAAAGGCAACCATAAGAAATAAGTTTTACGTCTTGCTACAGTAGGTTTCAGAACGTGCAAATTCAATAATTGATAGGATTCTATTGCATAATTCTTTCATATAAGAAAATCAGATAATCAATTACCAGCATATAGGAAAAACTAGCAGCAGTAACAGAAAATTAGAAATGGATAAGTATCTCCATTTTGACATTCTCTCTCTAATAAAATATATTTATGTATATCCAGGCACTAATGATGACATTAATCTAGTTTCACTAAAACTGTGAAGATTCAGCCAGGCAACTTAAAATCCTATAAGCATTAGCACAAGCACAAAATTTTTATACTTGCAAATTATGGATAGATCAAACAGAAGATAGATCGGATCTCCTGATAAGCTGGCCAGATAAAATTGAAGTTCAAGAATATGTCATCTCTCTCTCTCTCTCTCTCTCCCTCCATTTATTCCAGCAATAAGATAGTACATGATTTTGAAAGACTCTTTCAAATGTTGTATCACCTTTCGAATCAAACATCATACATTATGTTCACAAATCATCAACACATAAAATGGAGCAACAAAAGAATGTACAATATCCCTGAGACTTGTTTATACAATAAACCAGTCATCTGCATCACCAGAAGTTGAAGAAACATATATCTACAGGCTTCACTTCACTAATGCTCACAAAGATCACATGTCCAGTTTGACATTGCAGCAGATTACATGCCTATTATTTTCCAGAAGCATTATGTACAACCGTTATCAGACTTCAAAGCTTAATCAAGTTTGGGTTGCCTCATTTACAACATGACAACAACTAAAGAATGTGAAACACTTAACATGCTGTTGCATAACAGCACATTGTCCATTTATAGAAGGGTCATTTGTTCTCAACACTACAACGAAACAATTGAGCAGCTCAGACATAACTTTAGATTAATCTCAGTTGAACTAATGTATAGCAGGGTCATCTTTTTGACGAGTTCATCTTTCTAATTGAGAACTGCCATAGCCCGTGCTGAACTTTGTATGGCATCTGCAGGCCATCAGAATTACTCAGCAGCAAGATGGTTCTTAAAAGTACTAATGACGCAATTAAATGAGAAGCAAAATCAGTTTGGTTTACTTTTGAGAAAAAAGGAAACCGGAAAAAAAAAGTATAAAAAAAAAGGAATAGTTCTGATCTCTTATACTTACAATACCCGCAGCTCTGTGCAGTTTGCCAGCTCTGAAGGAATCACCCCATAAAAATTATTGTTGTGGAGAGCTCTGTGATAAAACATATTTAAGATTTAATTGTTTGAAAAAGTAAAGTAATTGCAAGAAACAGGAAATCACTATAATAGAATAGCTTTATCCTTAGAAATACATACAAAATCTTTAACTGATCAAGTTTGCCAATCTCAGGAGATATAGATCCACTCAATCTGTGGTGAGGTAGCCCCCTGAAAGACATGAGATGTTAAACAAATGAATAAACCAGTGCTCTTAGATAACACCAGAAGTTTAGACATGCACAAGCTGTTGGAATGATATAACATGACTTGGATGATGTACAATAACAATTCTAAGCCTCAAACTTTGGCAGCACAAAATATTGATGGCTAGAAAGCAGATATGGTAGTACAAGGGAGAGCATGGCCCAAAAGAATTGATAATACTACAGAAGCAAACATAGCATACATATTGAGAACCCATTCCACAAGATCCCACTAACAATAGCAAATAGAATCCACATTCCATGAAAAGAAGCACTTTAGACAATGAAAAATAAAAGACAAGCCAACTGATGGTATAGTGACCACTTACAAGTATGTAACTCTCTTTGTTTTTGAGTCACATTTCACTCCTCTCCAACCACAGGGATCTGGATCCTCTGGTCTCCACTGAAGAAGGATTCCATCTGAGCTAACAATTGCCATTCTAAAACTAAGCAGTGCCTCTCCTGCAGATCATGGTATGACATGAATATATAACTGTGAGAAAGGAGGACAGACATGGATAGAACATAGAACATGAAAGAATCTGAAAATTTTCTGAAATCCTATTAATTTGGTCAACTTAGGTCTTCTGTTTGGCAGTAGAGTGAATCTTATAATCATTAGGAGGTGAAAAGCACATACTAGCATTTCTTTTATAATAGAATACATACTAGAATTTCTTATATGTGAGATTGCAGCCTAGTGCAGTAGAATCATCCTATTCTGTAGTTTGAAGAGGAGCAAAGACAAACAGCCTTACACCTAGTATTTTTTTTTATTTTATTACAATTATTATTTACATAGAAAGGTTCAATTGTCTTTTAGCATCTCATTTAATTATGAAATGGGAATTGTTCAAGATTAGTTTATAGAATAATATCTATACACAAAATTCACATTCCTCAAATGCTACAAGACCTTATATTGTAGATATGTACAAATAGATTTAGAAAAGATATAGAATTTGACATGCCAAACAAACCTGATATGCTAATAGACATGTTGAATGGCACTTCAAGCATTTTTTCCCCTACTTTTTAGAGATCCACACTACATGCTCCTTAGGGTACTTCACCTTATGTAAAAATAGATTTCAAACGTTTCAAATGTTTCATTGGTTAAAATATTTATTTAAGCGTTTAAATTGAAGGAACCTTGATACCATCAATTCCAGAGTGCAAGTTGTTCATTACTACCAAAATGACCCAATATGGACATACAAATGACATTATTTCAATCCCACATTCTTGTCGTACCTAATTCTTTTCATGGTATCACTTCATTGATAGCTGTAACATGTCCGGTTGGTGTTCCACATTAAAATTTATACTTCATAGGTGTGTGTAATTAAGGTTTTACAGCATCGAGTAAAATACACCACAGGAAAAGATTAAAGTGAATTTAGTGTCTAATGATCAAGAGCAACATCTCTAACCTTATGGCTTGTGTTACCATTCCCTAAATCTTGTTGTAGCGCATGGCGGTTCTATGAATTGAGGAGGAAAGATAATGACAAATATCAAGGATGAATGGCGAGGCACTTTTAGTTTTAAAATGGTAGTCATGGATCAAATAAGTTTGGGCCATAAAGCAAGGACCGCTAATGTAGTGACAGCCATCTATAGGACAGATTTGATTAAGGGAAGAATGGGTGTTCATTCACCTGTGATAAAATTGAAAATTGGCTGTGAATAGACCTCTCCCTTTGCTATGACATTCCATGAGGCCCATCCCCTCCAAAGGAAAACCAAAAACCCATTCAGACGACCTTGTTCGACTATCCAGCTAGGAACTAGCAATTGCATTTATAAGCTTTCATATAAGTTCATCCAAAAGCTGAGTGGCCGGGACATCCATTTGACAAGGAGCGTACATAGTTGGATTGAACTCAACAGAAAGGATGTGTTAATCTAAATGGAAAGGATAGGGAAGTTTTGAGATGAAAGTTTCTCATAGAATCATTACTTTTGAGAGGGATTAAGCAAGGAACACTGCTGCTCTTTCAAATGTTGTTTTCTTTGTATATGAGGCTACCTTGGAGAAAATCTTCAATCAGGAAAATATATGATGAGTGAAGATGGGAAATGCTTTTGGAATGGATGTCTCACATGCAAGGATGAAGCAAAGGTGGTCAATCGCAATTTTTTTTTTCTTATGACCTTTGGAGTAAAATACTACAAATAATTTCTTAGATATGAGCGAAGAATTAGCATCAACTTGCTTAATTAAGCATTCACACAAAGGGGCATAATCGTTGCATACAAAAAGAAATAAGTCATTTCTTTCTCATCAATTATTCATAAAGAGGATGACATATAACAAAAAAGGAAAACCCACTTTGATTGGCATCTCGCAAAGTTGGTTCAGTACTCTTAATTTAAAGGATGTTAACAAAATTTTCATAGAAACATTTTTGGTTGTATTTCCTTTTCATATATTGAGATTCTCTCCCTTGTACTCAGGTTTGATTATGTTCCCAGCCTGCACAACCTAATGCTTTCAGAAGATTTATGACTTTAAAACTTAAATTTTGTAGATTATTTGCACTTGGACCACATAATTGGAAACTCCTCTGCAAAAAGAACCAGATTTAACTGAAATAAACTTTGCTGGGAATCGAGCCATGCAGTAAGTAACCAAGCATATGTACGTTCCAATAAAGGATATCATGTGGCATATAAGAAAACCGGTATCTTACATCATCCTCCTTAGGTATTCTCATCACCAAAAAGAAACATATTGCATAACTAGTTTCACATCGCAACTACGTTGCATGAAAAAGGAAAAAAAAATCCAGATATATGTGACAAACTAATGATCAGAAGAAAATACCATCAGGACTAAGAGCTCTGGATCTGTTCATGAGAAAGTAGAGTAGCAGAATGTAGAAAAGCAATGGCCCATGATATTTTGTAAGACAAATGCCCATAGTGGTAGTGGTTCAGCAAAATAAGATCACAACAACTCCTCTGATCCCCCTTGAGCTACAATGCTTCCCCTGCTCATCTGGCTCTCAGGTTGATGACTCCAGCCATCTAATTGATGTGAAGGAAGAGTACTGACTCTGAGGTCAATGACTCCCACTAACATGAAAGGCAGGTCCTGACCAGAAGGAAAAAAAAAAACCTGATTACAATGACACAAAATCAGCAATAGCTAGAATTCAGGTATTAATAGAAGCATTGCATCAAATGCATAGTCCAGAGTGACAGGTTTTAATAGCAGCACTATCCTGCCCAAGTTCCACAAATAACCATGAAACAGCTTTACTTGAATATACATACTTAGCTTGATGGTCTCTTGATGTCTGGATTTAATTCCTAAAAGCAACTTCCTCTTTACAAAAGGGAGAAAGGTTGTCTATGTATTGTCCATCCTGAACGCACAAGTTTAAAGGAATCTTTTAAACACCAGGTGACATTTATTTTGCCAAATAAATATCCAAACAAGACCTTGTGTGGTCTATAAACAAAACATTCAGTTTTTGACTGCAAATCTCAATATTGACTGTCAAATGACTGCAGCAACCTTAAGTTTCTAATTAGACTAGTAAAAAATGCTCATCTGACGTTGCACGTACAAGTATAACAATATGCTTAACATTTTCCAAGAAAAAATGGAAAAAAAAAAATACTAGAACACAAGCTGGATGTAGATGTGTAGATAATCATGCACAAGCATGTCTATATCAACATGCTGCCAGAGAAGTGGACGTCCTAGACCCTAGGCACACACAACTTTCAATTACACTATCAAATGAAACAATTGGTTTGTAAACAAAAACAGATGCACAGCAAATATAATTGTTCACGATAAATAATGACCATTAAAACCAGTGTTGTTACATTAACAGTGCGTCTGCAACATGTCGGCAACAACTATCATTGCCAGCATTTTTTTTAGGAGAATATATATGATGAACCAATAAAAGACAACAAGGAATACCCTAGGTTAAAAAAAGAACAAACAAAACAGCAATGCTATCCATTTAATATCAACTGAACTTAATCCTTTGAAGGTCATTGGAAAAATAGTACATATAAAAAAAAAAGCCACAACGAAACATACAAAAAGAAAAAGAAAATGCCTAACCTCACCCCTCAATCGAGAACAGAGAAGAGATTATTTGACTCCAGAAACACTCTAACCAAAATAGAAAAGACCTATATCATGGCATTCCACTCTAAAGATTACATTATCCTTCTTAATATGCCCAAAAGCTAGAACTTTGTGCAAATCATTCATCATATTTAAATACACCACGAGTATGAAGGTCTATTCTGCATGGCCCAAGAAACAAAACAAGCAATATGTACAAGTGATTTCTAGACCAATGCCACCAAGGAATATTGCACAAATATCAAAAGGCCTTTGAACTTGATCATTTGCATTAATTAATTCAAATAAAGTCTAACTGTGAAAAGCTGTTTGGCCTTTGAAGTAAAAGTATCCACTGGAAAAGGCATCAGGAATTGGATAAGATGGTCAAAACAGAACTTGGAAGGAGAAATTCAAACGTATCAGGAATAAGTATAGTCTCATCGGAAAATAAAAGCGAAGTAGGAAACCCTCATAGAAAAAAAAATAGAGAAACTGAGATCCAAAATTTAGCAAGGAAAAGAAAAAAAGAATTCAAAGAGACAGTATTTGTTCAAATAGTACTGCAATTAGACTTATGTAGATCATGATGAGTTAAATTTTATTGCAAATGAGTGAAAGTAATGGATAAAAGCTTCTCCAAGAAAAACATTGTCCCAAAATGCAATAGGGGGATGGGACCTGCTCCTACCTGGAAAGAAAGAGAAGAATTTGATGAATCTTTCCAGACCCTTTGTAAACCCAATAGTAAATTTTATTGCAAATGAGTGAAAGTAATGGATAAAAGCTTTCTCCAAGAAAAACATTGTCCCAAAATGCAATAGGGGGATGGGACCTGCTCCTACCTGGAAAGAAAGAGAAGAATTTGATGAATCTTTCCAGACCCTTTGTAAACCCAATAGAATTCCCAAAGAAAGACACATAGAAAGGAAAGCCCTCTCCCACCCATTCAGTCTCTTACTAATCAAGGTTATAATTGGAGCCCAGAACAAAACACACCTAGAATTGCACATTATTACAACTTGGATCCATCACTTGAACCCCTATCACTTGCATGCTAAAGGCAGTTTTAGAATTCCATAACCCATTTCAATGAATGTGTCCAAGATAAAATTGTAGTTTGCTCACTTGCTTCACAATGCTTTTCCTCTAATATCAAGTCAGAAACAATACAATTTCTTAGTGACGTCCCTAATTTTTTTCGGAGGTCAACTGCAACGCATGCACCAATTTCCTTATTTTTGTTTCAACTGCATTACACTCTTCTAAAACTAATACAACTAAAATCTCGTTTATGTTTTCTTCATCCTGGAATACTTAATAATTATAATTCCAACACCTTCAATTAATAAAGCCAAAAAAAGAAGAAAAAAATTGAATCTCAACTGAATGGTAACCCAATCAACTATTTAACTTTATTTTAAAAAAAAATAGCATGTATAATTCATCATCAGAGTTGGGAAAACTTCACATAAACCACAATTGAGCTGCAATGGAAGATAGAAGTAAGTCCTAAATCATAGGGAAGCCCATTCTTAGTCATCCTCAAAGAATTTTAGTAACTGAGAACTCGAATTCCACTCAATTAAAAAAAAAAAAAAGCCCCACCATTATAGTCTGTACCACTAAAAACAACACAATTCTAAGCACTTGCTTTGAAAACTAAAAACAACTAAATCGAGCAATGTGAGCAATGAAAACAGTGAAAATCAAACGAAATTTCATATTTTGACGATTTTTGAAGTTTCGTGAGCTAAATTGTACTGAAAATTGGCAATGAGTGAAAGAGAAAAGGACAGACCTTGACGCGATCCGCGAATCATGAGCTGAAGAAGAACAAGAAGAAGAAGAAGCAGAAATCCCGCATAGAGAGAGAGAGACAGAGAGAAAGAGGAAGAGAGATTATTGAGCTGTAAAGTGTGAGATGATAACAACGTCAAAAAAAGAAAGAAACCCCCGATTTCCTATTTTTTTTAATTTTTGTGATTTATGTGGAGAGAGAGAGAGAGATAGAGAGAGAGAAGCGAGTGTGGAATAGATGCTGGAATTAAATGTGGACATCAGCCCAACCAATGAGAAGAGACTCTTGTTGGCACGTACGAGGCCCCACGTTTCGTTCGTGCGACCGACGCCCTTGGATTCTATTCTATTCTTTTGGGCAACACACAACCGGTTCTCTTATCGTTGGTAGGGACGCGTTCGAAACGGGACTGGCCCTATACGGCGAAAGTGGGAAGTTTTCAATGACTTATTTTAACTCAACTTTTACCGCCATAAAATTCTTTTCCCAATATGAGCAAAGCTATTTCGAATAAGATGTATTAAAAAAAAATTATTATAAATCAATCATTTCTTTAATAAAATATTACTCAACACAAAACAATTTTAATCTTAAATTAATTAGAATATGAAAGTCTTATTTCTTTTATAAAACATAAGTAATATTAATAATTAATTTATTATCATATTTTAATATACTACTTAGTAACTGATCAAAAATATTTGATTTAAATGATCATTTCTTTTTTCTCATTGCCAAGCAAGAAGTTCAGAGATAGGCCAAATTATGTTAATAACAAATTTTTACTATTTTTTTCACTTATTATACATGATAATTTATAAACACTACTAGAAAATAAAATATCAGCGACAGAAATTTTTGTTACTGAAAGTAAAAATTCCGTTGCTAAAGGATATTAGCAATAGATTTTTCCCATCGTTAAAATATCTGTCGGTAAATTTTTCGTCACTAATTCGTCGTTGATGGCTATACATATATTTTTTATTATTTTTTTCCCTTCACCAATATATCGACGAAAATTTTTTGTCACCAAAGATTTTGTCGGTAATCCGTCGTTAATAGATTTACAAATTTTTTTCTTTTTTTTATAACGGTTGACCACTACAAAGACGGATTAGCGACGGAATTATTTTCGTCACTAATTTTGATTGCAAATCTATTGATATTTTGTCTGACAGTAATTCGTTACAAATCCATCGCTATTAGCGATAGATTTTTTTTCGTCGGTAATTTTCTATCGCTGAAAATATATTTTCTTGTAGTGAAAATTCTATGATGAAATTTTGTTTTTAAAATTATTAAAAATTAAAAAAGGTTTTTCTTAAATCCTGTGGGTTCAAAAATTCACGCACATTAAATAAAGTTCATGATATCAAATTATAAAAACCTATGTCTTCAAAGAAAAAAAAAATGCTGCTTGGAAAACTTTCACATTGGAGCCAAAAAACAATATTTTGAAGGTGCATTCTAAAGAATAAATACTAAGATTAAAAAATTATACTATTTAAAGTAGTAAATCATTTTTTAACAATATATTAAAATTTTTTAATTTTAAAATTAAAATCTAAGAATGAAATTTAACAAATAAACAAATTGATTAATCTACTTTCATACGATGATGATGTGATTTTCCTAAATTATAAAGTTACCTCTAAGAAGTGAAAATTGTGGATACAATCCAATGGTTAATATATGCAATTAGGCTTGCTTCTAACTTGGATTTTAAATACGGGTAGCGAATTTTATAAATTTGCCACTTAGGGTTTTGATTGAAAAGCTAAATCTTTAGTGGTTGAGCAAACAATCAAAAACTCAAGTACTTGATTTTCTTAAAAAGAGGCAAGCACTCGATATATTATATTATTCATGAATTTTCAATTGTAAGGAGCTACGCTACGTGAAGTGTTCTAATATCTCGCCCCCAACTTGCTCCGAGATCGATCATAAACCGGTGACTGTTTGGGTGTTGTTTTCTGAATACAGTAAAAAATATATAAACAACCTAATTTAACATAAACTATTCATTGTATGACATAATAATAAAAAAGTATATATAATTAATAACGCTTACAAGTAATATGTTATTCGTTGTGAATGATATAAACTATTCATTTTTAAAATGAATTATAGTTACACAACTAATTAACTAAATTACGCCATTCTTTTCTAAATAAAATATGATTCATTTTTCAATCCGATAGATAGAATATTTGAACCCTACAATAAACAACATAAAAATACAATTCCAAAGCCATCGTATTTGAGACAACAAAAATAAGGTATGGAAACCTATATTAAATGCCTCCACTACAAACCCTCTACAAGATGAGTAATATATCATAAAGAAGCATTGAATAATTATGAGCCTCAACATCACAATAGATCTATATAATCTCATTTCAATCAAGTCAAATGATCATGCATTTAAACATCATTATAATTCATCCATTCAATGACATGAAATATATAATTTTAGAATGATAAACTCTATGAACCAATTGATCAAACATAGTAAGTACATATGATGTCTACCTTAGGCAATCCATAAATTTATACTTTCATTATCAAAATTCGCACTCATAATCATAAGCAAGTGATTTTATTAATTAATCACATATGTAATATGATAAGAATCAAGATTAATACAATGTTTAAGAAGATGGTTCAGAAAAATATAGTTTTTGAAACCCAAATCTCCAACTTCACATTGATTTCCTTCGTACTCAACTCCAAATCTTCTCTCTTTTCAAATCTTCACTATTCCCAGCAACCTAACCCCTAAATCTAGTCTCACTCTCTCTACTCACATCTTCTATTTTTTGAAGTTAGATATGTATGGAGTAATTGGTTTGAAAAGTGTACAGGGTCCTATAATGCCCAAGACGGTAAAAAAAAATGGAGCCTCTGTCGTTGTCATCACGGTAATATGCTTATTGTCATAACTAGGAGGTGTACACCGCGCGTTGTGCGGTGTAGTATTTTGATTTTGACTATAAATTGAGGGGAATTACCCGGTGTGATTTAGTAAAATTCACATTAATTTCAATTTTGATTTTTGCTGCAAATTGAGGGGCTAAATTTTATAAAATTTCTGAATGACAACCCACCAATATCATATAATAAAAATTTTTTAAATTTTACTAATTATAAAACCTTTTAAAATATAAATTTTAGTATTAATATTTTAATATATTAAATATTAATACTTCAGGTTTTAAAATAAAATATTATATATTGTAAATATTTAATTCTTATAATATTAATATTTTTTAGTATTAATACTAATTTGTAATATTAAAAATTAGTATTTAATAATTTATATATTAAATATTAAATATTTTTTGTATATATTCAAATTGTTGATTACTTGTAATATTAAATCAAAATTAAAAATTTTATAAAATATTAAATTGAATATTAAATTACCATGGTAGTTCTGATTAAATAATAATCTGATTAAAAAATTTTATGATTGTATTTAAAATATCTAAAATATTTGTAATGCGTTCATCTAAAATTTTATGCGTTCATTGAACTGCACAATCATGCCCTAAAACCAACAGCGTAGATGATCACATCCAACCAAAGGTATAAGAAAAAATTTGACAAAAAATCAAATACAGAAACAGTAAGAGTTGCGGACATTAATCATCATTCTCAAGAAAAACTCATCAAGTTATGAAAAAATTTACAAAAAACAACAACTCAACATAGGAGTGTGGACTCAATTTGTATTCTTTCTCTGAAAAAGGGATGCAAGCATACATAACAAAAGCAAAAGCCAGAGTCAATATTACAACTGAATTTCTCAGGTAAATCACAAAGAAAATATCTATCTATTGTGAGATTAATATAGCATCACAGAGAGAAACTTACTTCTAAGAGTTGCACGTTTATTGGAGTGGATATTATATACATCTTCCAAAACATTTTTTCAAATATCCATAATATATTCTCTTGGGACACCTCCACAATTTAGAAAAGCAATCAGCTGCGATGAGATAATTTGTTAAATATTATGGAAGTTATAATTTCTTCTAAATTAATTTAAATATTAAAATATTTTTTAGAATTGAAAATAATTTGAAACGTGAAATATTTAAATATTAATATTTAGATATTTAAAATCTTAATATAAATTTAAATTGTCATATAAAATGTAAAAGTATTAAACAATAAATCAAAACAAATTGATAAGTATTTTTATGTAATTTAAAACTATATAAAAATAAAAATATTTAGATATTTAGTTTTAATACCTGGATATTTATTTAACATTAAATATATTATATTAAAATGAGAAAAATATTTGTATAAATTTATATTTATATATATTTAAATATAAGTTCTGCTACGTAGGAAAAGTTCAAAGTTCTACTATGTAGCAAAACTACACAGTTCTGTTAAATAGCAGAACTATGAAGTTTTACTATAGTTCTGCTACATCAGAACTATGAAGTTCCGTTATAGTTCTACTACTTAATATAACTATGTAGTTCTGCGAAATAGTAGAACTACAATGTTCTGCTAAGTAGCAGACTTCTAAATTCCGTGCGTTCGTCAATAAATTTTTTTTTTAGAGGTAAAATTTTGTAAAACTTTTGGATGACAATCCATTGGGCTTATATAGTAAGAAATTTTTAAATTTTTTGTGATTTTAATTTTGCTTTTATTTGTTATTTTTCAGCTAAAGTTTGGGTATCGATGAAAATAAATTTTTAATCTTATGAAATTTAAGTTGGCTTTTTAAATTTTCTTAAATGTCATTTAAAAAAAATCTGAAAGTTTGTCAAAAAAAAAGATTTCTTTTGTTTTAAATATCATTTATTTCAAATATTTTTGATATTTTTAATATAATCATAAAATTTTTTAATCTAAAAATAAAAATAAAGATTTGAAAAAAATGATATAAATTCTGCGCAGCGCAGAACCACATCGTTCTGCATTGGGCAGAACCATGGTTCTGCACTGTCACAGAACCACATGGTTTTGTATATGAATAGAGATAAATTTTTAATATTATGAAATTTTAATTTACTTTTTAAATTTTCTCAAATGTCATTTTTAAAAAATCTAAAAGTTTGTCAAAAAAAATCTTTCTTTTGTTTTAAATATCATTTATTTCAAATATTTTTGATATTTTTAATATAATCATAAAATTTTTTAATCTAAAAATAAAAATAAAGATTTGAAAAAAATGATATAAATTCTGCGCAGCGCAGAACCACATCGTTCTGCATTGGGTAGAACCATGGTTCTGCACTGTCACAGAACCACATGGTTTTGTCCAGTGCAGAACGATGTGATTGTGCACTGCGCAGAACCATCGCAGAACCATCGCAGAACCACCTCATTCTGCATTTTGTGGTTTTGCGCTATATTAAGTCCAATTTCAATAGTTTTGCATAATTGCATGTGCACTTATAGCTCTGCATTTATATTAACAACAAATCACCTAACACTTGAAAAAAATATTTTTTTAATATAAAGATACTTTCCAATATTTTTTTATTTAATATTTTATAATTATAATTTTTATAGCATTATAATATCATAGTATTTGACTGTTCATGTGTTTCAAAACATGAGATAATAAACGTAGATATTAAATCCTAAATTAAATATTATTTATGTCCAAAAAAGCAGAATAGCTATACAATTTGCAGAACTGCCTTTACTCTTCCAAATAAAACATATATTTAAATATAACATTATACAAATATTTTTTTCCATTTTACTATAATATATTTAATACATAACAAATTTAATATTAAATAAATATCTAAATAATTAAATTAAAAGTTTTATTCTTATATAATTTTAAATTAGATAAAAATATTTATAAACTCACTTAAATTAAATTATTGAATGACCGCGCGGTATAGTGTTTTGATTTTAACTACAAATTGAGGGGAGTTGTCTGGTGTGATTTAATAAAATTCGTATTAATTTCAATTTTGATTTTGGCTGCGAACTGAGACGTTAAATTTTATAAAATTTCTGAATGACAACCCACCGATATTATATGATAAGAATTTTTTAAATTTTAGTAATTATAAAACCTTTTAAAATATAAATTTTAGTATTAATATTTTAATATATTAAATATTAATACTTCAGGTTTTAAAATAAAATATTACATATTATAAATATTTAATTCTTATAATATTAATATTTTTTAGTATTAATACTAATTTGTAATATTAAAAATTAGTATTTAATAATTTATATATTAAATATAAAATATTTTTTGTATATATTCAAATTGTTGATTATTTGTAATATTAAATCAAAATTAAAAATTATATAAAATATTAAATTAAATACTAAATTACCATGGTAGTTCTGATTAAATAATAATCTGATTAAAAAATTTTATGATTGTATTTAAAATATCTAAAATATTTGTAATGCGTTCATCGACGAAATTTTTTTTTATGAGGGACTAAATTTTATAAAGTTTCTGAATGACAACCCACGAAGATCAAATAATATGAATTTTTTACATTTTGCTAATTTTAAAATCTTTTAATATATAAATTTTAGCATTAATATTTTAAAATATTAAATATTAAAACATCAAGTTTTAAAATAAAATATTACATATTTTAAATATTTGATTCATACAACATTAATATTGTTTTAGTATTAATACTAATTTATAATATTAAAAATTAGTATTTAATAATTTATATATTAGATATTAAATATTTTTTATATATATTCAAATTGTTGATTACTTATAATACTAAATCAAAATTAAAAATATTATAAAATATTAAATTGAATATTACATTACCTTGATAGTTTTGCACTTGGCAGAACTATCTTGGTACTTGTGCAGAACCATCAGGTGGTTCTGTACTTTGAAGAAATACATGGGTTGTTCTGCACTTTACAGAACCATCGTGGTGAGATAGTTCTGTCAATTTTAGTATCTGTATTTTTCAGTCTTAAAATATCTCTAAAATAATTTTTTTTGTATTTTTTAAATTTTAATTTTTCTAATATCATGAGATTAAATGAAAATATTTTTATACATGCACTAAAAATTTTGCATAATATTAAAATAAAAATACCGATCGTCACGATACTTGAAATTTTTTGAAAATTAAAAAAAATCAAAATTAATATATTTAAATTATTATTTTGAAATTGAATTTGTACTTTTTCATAGTAGTGTGGTTTAGTTAAAAAAAAAAAAAGAAAATCTATTTTCTTTTTTATGCAATCCAGATGAGAAGAACAACAATGAGTGTGAATGTTTCGTTAACCAAAGTATACAACTTCATCAACGTAAATGTGACTTCATACTTGATGGTAGGTTTTTTTTTTTTTGTTTTTTTTAATGATTTCATACATTGTAATTTTGATAGAATAATATTTATTTAGGATTATAGAAATATCAAGTAAAAAAATTTGAAAATATTTTTGATAAAAAAAAAATTAAAAGCTTTATATTATAATAATATGTAAATTAAATAATAATTTGATTAAAAAATTTTATGATTGTAGTAAAAATATCTAAAATATTTATAATGTGTTCGTTCACAAATTTTTTTTAGGGGCTTAATTTTGTAAGACTTTTGAATGACAACTCTCCGAGATCATATAATAAGAATATTTAAAATTTTGCTAATCGTAAAATCTTTTAATATATAAATTTTAGCATAAATATTTTATTATATTAAATATTAATATATCAAGTTTTAAAATAAAATATTACATATTTTTAAATATTTAATTCATACAACATTAATATTTTTTTTAGTATGGATACTAATTTGTAATATTAAAAATTAGTATTCATTAATTTATATATTAAATATTAAATATTTTTTATATACATTCAAATTGTTGATTACTTGAAATATTAAATCAAAATTAAAAATTTTATAAAATATTAAATCGGATATTAAATTACCTTGGTAGTTCTGCACTTTGTAGAATTACCTTGATAGTTGTGCAGAACCGCTTTGGTGGTTTTGCACTTCGCAAAGCTACATGGGTTGTTCTGCACTTCGCAGAACCACCCTGTCGGTTCTGCACTTGGTAGAATTTCCTAAATAGTTCTGTATTTCGCATAACTATTTTGGTAGTTCTATATTTTGCTGGTGATTCTGTTAATTATTGTTACTATATTTTTTTAATCTGAAAATATCTGTAAAATAGTTTTTTCTTATTATTTTTAAAATTATAAATTTTCTAATATCATAAGATTAAATCGAAATATTTTTATATATGCACTAAAAATTTTGCATAACATTAAAATAAAAAAAACCGATCGACACCATACTTGAAAGTTTTTGGAAATTAAAAAAAATTCATGATTAATATATTTATATTACTATTTTGAAGCTAAATTTGTACTTTTTTCGTAATAATATGGTTTAGTCTAAAAAAAAATATATTTTCTATTTCAGGTAATCTAGATGGGAAGAAGAACAATGAGTGTGAATGTTTTGTTGACCAAAATATACAGCTCCATTGACGCAAGGGTGACTTCATATTTAATGGTGATTCTTTTTTTTTAATTTTTCTTTAGTGATTTCATATATTATGATTTTGATAAAATAATATTTATTTAACATTATAGAAATATCAAGTTACAAAATTTTAAATTATTTTTTATTAGAAAACTTAAATGCATCATACTGTAATAGTATGCAAAAAAAAATAATTTGATTAGAAAATTTTATGATTGTATTAAAAATATTTATAATGCTTTCTTTGATGAAATTTTGTTTTTTGAGGGGCTAAATTTTTTAAAATCTCTGAACAGCAACTCACCGATATCGTATAATAAAAATTTTTAAAATATTGTTAACTGTAAAACTTTTTAATATATAAATTTTAGCATTAATATTTTAATATATTAAATATTAATACTTCATATTTTAAAATAAAATATTATATATTTTAAATATTTAATTCTCATAATATTAATATTTTTTAGTATTAATACTAATTTGTAATATTAAAAATTATTATTTAATAATTTATATATTAAATATTAAATATTTTTTATATATATTCAAATTGTTGATTACTTGTAATACAAAATCAAAATAAAAAATTTTATAAAATATTAAATTGAATATTGAATTATTTTTGTAGTTATGCACTTGGCGGAACTATCTTGATAATTGTGCAGAACCACCTTCGCGGTTCTGCACTTTGCAAAACCATTCTTGTGGTTCTGCATTTCGCAGAACTACATTCATATTCTGCAATTCGCTGATAGTTCTGTCAATTTTAGTGTCTTTATTTTTTTAATCTATAAATATCTGTAAATATCTAAAAATTTTAAAATTGAATTAAAAATATCTAAAATATTTGTAATACCTTCGTCGACGATATTTTTATATATGCACAATTTTTTTCGATATTTTAAGTATTTTTAATATAACCATAAAATTATTTTAAATATGAAAATTTTACATATTAAAATATTTTCAAATATCTTTTAACTTAATATTTTTATAAATTGTAATTCTACCATACACATTTTTTTAATATTTAAATATTCATTTAACATTAAATATATTAAATTAAAATGAAAAACATATCATTATAATATTAATATCTTTATAAAATTTAAAAAATATAAACATTAATTTGTAATTATAATATTCAATAATTTAAGTTGAAAAAATGTAAAAAAAATTTTGTTGAAAAAAATACAATGTTTTTTTAATGCAAA
Organism: Dillenia suffruticosa; assembly: GCA_033439265.1. NCBI lineage: Eukaryota > Viridiplantae > Streptophyta > Magnoliopsida > Dilleniales > Dilleniaceae > Dillenia > Dillenia suffruticosa. The sequence continues at coordinate 13,777,948 of JAVTVX010000013.1, read as the reverse complement.
AAATGATTGCATTCGGATTCGAACATGAGACGTACTTTGATTGTTCTGCACTATACGCACAGAACAATGAAGTTCTGCTCGTGCAGAATGAACTTCTGCGTTGCAGAACTTAGTTTTGCATGACTGCAGAGCCGCAGAACTTTGTGGTTCTATAGTGCACTATGCAGAACTTAATTCTGCAGTGCACTGTCTATTGTTTTTTTTTTTTTCATTCTCATTTGTTTAAATTCGATCTAAATATCCTAAATTAAAATAAAAAAATATCTGCATTATATTAATATATGTGTAAAATCTAAAATAAAAAAAATGAATGTTCTGAGAGGATAAATTATAAAAAATATCTAAAATTTTTATAATATTTTCGTCGATAAATTATTTTTTTTAGAGGGATTAAATTATAATATTTTGAGTTCTGTATTGCACAATATGTAGAACTTAGTTCTGCAGTGCAGAACTTTTCACCACTTTCAATTTTTTTTTTTTCAATCCAACACAATCTAACATGTAAAGTAAATTAATAAATTAATAGTTAAAATGTATGTTGATAATGTTTTTAATATGCCACTCTTATAATAATATTTTTTTATCTTTATAGATCACTTTGACCAGAAAAAATAAAAGTCCTGGACTATGTCTATGGCACACATATTAATATTTGATAACAGAAAAAAATATAAAAATACAAAATACTGTTCCATTTGATAGAATCTTTTTTTTTCATAAAAATAGTTTTATCATATCATAAAAGACAAAATATTCTAAATATATTTTTATACAAAAGGAAAAAAAAAAGAAAAGCTCACTACGTAGTACTATGGGATCATGCTAGTTATACGAATCACAATTAATTTTGTGTTTCGAACTATGGAATTATCAAAACGTATTATATTAGTTCTGTGCGTATAATTTTTTTCTTAAATTTAATGAATTATAATTTCTAAAATGACATTTATTAAATCTTTTTTTTTTGTAATTTTATAAACAACCGTTTCTCTATCCCATAAAGATTTTGATATTTTAGAGATGTAATTCTTTCAATAAATTTCTAATTATGAATTGAATTTTTTTACTATTTTGTTATTATGTTCGGCAGTTTTGTGTACCAAACAAAGTCACAACTTTAAAAATTTGGCGAAATTCTCTTTATTTTCATTTAATATTTCCGTTCAATATGCAATTAATAATAACCTTTTTATTACTTATGACACATTTTTACTATATTTGTCTAAATTTTGTAATTGATGGAGGTTTTGACGCACAACAATGTGCTTGCAATTGAAGCCAAGTAAATGGCACTTCGCAAGTTGGATTACTGGGCACATGCCATATAACAAACAATAGACTTTGATGGCTTTGCATGAGCTCCACACATCTTTGATAGTTCTGCACAAGACTTCTGCTAACATCTATGAGTACGTCTGTATCATTTACAGAAGCGATTTATGGCTCAGGGACAGACCTTATCCTATTATCTCCTTGTTAAATCAAAAAGCAATTACATGAAAGAGAAAATTAGAGACGGATCTTGAGATAAAATTGAAAAAGAAGGCCAACTACAGATTGAAAAGAAAAATATAAAAAAAATATTAGTTACACAAGTTAAATATTCTCAAGAGCTAAAAATATAAAGATTTGAGATTGAACATTATGAGATTGAATCTGGAACGCAAGCATTTAAGGATCATTCAGTGCTCAAGAAAATATAAAAATTTTTTAGTTTGGCAAATTTGAAATTTGCCGGCACAGATGCATACCGCGTAATTTTTTTTTCCAAAAAGTGCAATATTTTTTTGTTCCAAGAAGTGCAATATTTTGTTATTGCAAAAAGTGATTGTACTCAGCTTTGAATATGAGATACACTTTACAGAACTATATAATTCTGTACTATACGCGTAATACTATACAGTTCTGCATGTGCAAAACATCAATGCAGAAATATTTTTTCAATTAAAAAAGTTTGTAAATTATTTTTTAGTTAGTATTTTTAAAATTATAGTTTTTCTAATATCATAATATTAAATTAAAGTACTTTTATATATGCAAAAAAAAATCTCATATTTTTAGTATTTTTAATATAATTGTAAAATTATTTCGATTATGAATATTTTAATATAAAAATATTTCAAAAGATTTTTTTAATGGTAATACAGAACTACTTTTTTTTGTAGCAGAATTATTTTTTTTTTTTAACATACCTAACCGCTGAACCCCTTTTTTTTAGCAGACTGTTTTTTTTTTAAACGGTATAACATAATTATTTTTTTTAGCAGAACTACTTTATTTTTTTTAACACACCTAACTACATAACTGTAATTTTTTTGGCTAAACCACTTTTTTTTAGAAAAACAATATAGTTCTGCATGGTGCAGAACTATATAGTTCTTTTAGCAGAACTATTCTGAACTATTTTTTAACAGAACTTCTTTTTTTTAGCATAACAATGCAATTCTGCGTGACGCAAAATCATGTTGTTCTGCACCGGGCAGATTCGCAAAGTTCTACGTGGTGCAGAACCACATGGTTCTTTTAGCAAAAGTACTTTTGGATAGTTATGCATTTCGCAGAACTACCCTCGTGGTTCTGCACTTCGCAGATAATTCTGTCAATTTTAGTACCTGTATTTTTTTAATCTAAAAATATCAGTAAAATAAAATTTTCTTATTATTTTTAAAATTCCAATTTTTCGAATATCATAAAATTAAATCAAAGTATTTTTATATACGTACCAAAAATTTTTCACAACATGAAAATAAAAATACCGATCGTCACCATACTTGAAATTTTTTTAAAATTAAATAAAAATTCATAATTAATAAAATTATATTACCATTTTGAAGTTTAATTTGTAATTTTTCATAATAATGTGGTTTACTTAAAGAAAAAAAAGATAATCTATTTTCTTTTTCACGCAATCTAGAAAGGAAAAAGAACAATGACTGTGAATGTTTCTTCGACCAAAATATACAGCTTTATCGACGCAGGTGTGATTTCTTTTTTAGTTTTTCTCTGATGACTTCATTCATTGTAATTTTGATAAAATAATATTTATTTAAGATTATAGAAATATCAAGTTAAAAATTTTGAAAATATCTATGATCAAAAAAATTAAAAGCATATTTATTAAAAGAAAATATCTATTATTATTATAATAGTATGAAAAATTTATCATAGATCATTTATTTTTTTCAAATATCTAAAATATTTGTGATTGTATTAAAAATATCTAAAATATTTGTAATGCCTTCTTCGATGTAATTTTTTTTAAGGGGTTAAATTTTGTGAAGTTTCTGAATGGTAGCTCACCGAGGTCGACTGATAAGAATTTTTTAAATTTTACAAATCGTAAAACTTTTTAATATATAAATTTTAGCTTTAATATTTTAATATATTAAATACTAATATTTCAAGTTTTAAAATAAAATATTACATATTTTAAATATTTTATTCTTACAAATTTAATACTTTTTTTAGTATTAATATTAATATGTAATATTAAAAATTAGTATTTAATAATTTATATATTAAATATTATCTATTTTTATATATATTCAAATTGTTTATTACTTGTAATATTATATTAAAATTAAAAAATTTATAAAATATTAAGTTGAATATTAAATTATTTTGCCAGTTTTGCACTTGGCAGAATTCGCAGAACTACATGGGTAGTTCTGCACTTCGCAGAACTACATGGGTAGTTCTGTATTTCGCAGAACTACTATGTTGGTTCTGCACCTCGCAACAGAACTATGTGATTCTAAAAACAATATTGTTTTGCTGTAGTTCTGTTAAGCAAAACCACATATTTTTGCTGATGAAATTGCATGCTTTTTTTGACAAGCATTAATTTTTTTTTTAAATCCGAAATGCTGTAAAAAAAAAAAACTTTTTTTTCTTTTAAATAAGACATGTTGGTGTAATTAATTTTAAATGATTTGTTTATAAATAACAAATGAAAATTTTAATTCAATAAAGTTGTTTAATCTTCCAAATTATTATTATTATTTTTAAAACACATGAAAACATTTGTTTTTGTTTTGTTTAGATGCCCAAATGAAGGTCGATAATGGAAAGCATTAGTAGTTCCGCACTATGTAGAACCAATAAGTAGTTCTATACAATGCAGAATTTTGATAGTTCTGTACCGCAAAATCACCAAACTTTTGTCAGCAACACTCGTATATAATAAAAAAAAATAATATTTTTCGTATTTTTGCTGTAATCAGAAAAATTTATAATAAAATCATTATTATATGAACAACACATGGTCCAAAGAAATAAAATTTTTTAATATTAAAAAATTCCCACCTTTGTAATTAATATTTTTATAATTATATTTTTTACATTATTATAATAGTATGAAAAATTTATCATAGATCATTTATTTTTTTTCAAATATCTAAAATATTTGTGATTGTATTAAAAATATCTAAAATATTTGTAATACCTTCTTCGATGTAATTTTTTTTAAAGGGTTAAATTTTGTGAAGTTTCTGAATGGTAGCTCACCGAGGTCGACTAATAAGAATTTTTAAAATTTTACAAATCGTAAAACTTTTTAATATATAAATTTTAGCTTTAATATTTTAATATATTAAATATTAATACTTCAAGTTTTAAAATAAAATATTACATATTTTAAATATTTTATTCTTACAAATTTAATACTTTTTTTAGTATTAATATTAATATGTAATATTAAAAATTAGTATTTAATAATTTATATATTAAATATTATCTATGTTTTATATATATCCAAATTGTTTATTACTTGTAATATTATATTAAAATTAAAAAATTTATAAAATATTAAGTTGAATATTAAATTATTTCGCTAATTCTGCACTTGGCAGAATTCGCAGAACGACATGGGTAGTTCTGCACTTCGCAGAACTACTATGTTGGTTCTGCACCTCGCAACAGAATCATGTGAGTCTAAAAACAATATTGTTCTGCTATAGTTCTGCTAAGCAAAACCACATGCTCTTGCTGATGAAATTGCATGCTTTTTTTGACAAGTATTAATTTTTTTTTAAAATCCGAAATGTTGTCAAAAAAAAGCTTTTTTTCTTCTTTTAAATAAGACATGCTGGTGTAATTAATTTTAAATGATTTATTTATAAATAACAAATGAAAATTTTAATTCAATAAAGTTTTTTAATCTTCCAAATTATTATTATTATTTTTAAAGCACATGAAAACATTTGTTTTTGTTTTGTTTAGATGCCCAAATGAAGGTCGACGATGGAAAGTATTGGTAGTTCCGCACTATGCAGAACCGATAAGTAGTTCTATACAATGCAGAATTTCGATAGTTCTGCACTACAAAACCACCAAACTTTTGTTAGCAACACTCGTATATAATAAAAAAAAATAATATTTTTCATATTTTTGCTGTAATCAGAAAAATTTATAATAAAATTATTATTATACGAACAACACATGGTCCAAAGAAATAAAATTTTTTAATATTAAAAAATTCCCACCTTTGTAATTAATATTTTTATAATTATATTTTTTACATTATTATAATAGTATGAAAAATTTATCATAAATCATTTATTTTTTTTCAAATATCTAAAATATTTGTGATTGTATTAAAAATATCTAAAATATTTGTAATGCCTTCTTCGATATAATTTTTTTTAAGGGGTTAAATTTTGTGAAGTTTCTGAATGGCAGCTCACCGAGGTCGATTGATAAGAATTTTTTAAGTTTTACAAATCGTAAAACTTTTTAATATATAAATTTTAGTTTTAATATTTTAATATATTAAATATTAATACTTCAAGTTTTAAAATAAAATATTACATATTTTAAATATTTTATTCTTACAAATTTAATACTTTTTTTAGTATTAATATTAATATGTAATATTAAAAATTAGTATTTAATAATTTATATATTAAATATTATCTATTTTTTATATATATCCAAATTGTTTATTACTTGTAATATTATATTAAAATTAAAAAATTTATAAAATATTAAGTTGAATATTAAATTATTTCGCTAGTTCTGCACTTGACAGAATTCGCAGAACGACATGGGTAGTTCTGCACTTCGCAGAACTACATGGGTAGTTCTGCACTTCGCAGAACTACATGGGTAGTTCTGCACTTCGCAGAACTATTATGTTGGTTCTGCACCTCGCAACAGAACTATATGATTCTAAAAACAATATTGTTCTGCTGTAGTTCTGCTAAGCAAAACCACATGTTTTTGCTGATGAAATTGCATGTTTTTTTTGACAAGTATTAATTTTTTTTTTAAATCCGAAATGTTGTCAAAAAAAAACTTTTTTTCTTCTTTTAAATAAGATATGCTAGTGTAATTAATTTTAAATGATTTGTTTATAAATAACAAACGAAAATTTTAATTCAATAAAGTTTTTTAATCTTCCAAATTAATATTATTATTTTTAAAGCACATGAAAACATTTGTTTTTGTTTTGTTTAGATGCCCAAATGAAAGTCGACGATGGAAAGCATTGGTAGTTCCGCACTATGCAAAACCAATAAGTAGTTCTATACAATGCAGAATTTCGATAGTTCTGCACTGCAAAACCACCAAACTTTTGTCAGCAACACTCGTATATAATAAAAAAAAATAATATTTTTCGTATTTTTGCTGTAATCAGAAAAATTTATAATAAAATCATTATTATACGAACAACACATGGTCCAAAGAAATAAAATTTTTTAATATTAAAAAATTTCCACCTTTGTAATTAATATTTTTATAATTATATTTTTTACATTATTATAATAGTATGAAAAATTTATCATAGATCATTTATTTTTTTTCAAATATCTAAAATATTTGTGATTGTATTAAAAATATCTAAAATATTTGTAATGCTTTCTTCGATGAATTTTTTTTAAGAGGTTATATTTTGTGAAGTTTCTGAATGGTAGCTTACCGAGGTCGACTGTTAAGAATTTTTTAAATTTTACAAATCGTAAAACTTTTTAATATATAAATTTTAGCTTTAATATTTTAATATATTAAATATTAATACTTCAAGTTTTAAAATAAAATATTCCATATTTTAAATATTTTATTCTTACAAATTTAATACTTTTTTTAGTATTAATATTAATATATAATATTAAAAATTAGTATTTAATAATTTATATATTAAATATTATCTATTTTTTATATATATCCAAATTATTTATTACTTGTAATATTATATTAAAATTAAAAAATTTATAAAATATTAAGTTGAATATTAAATTATTTAGCCAGTTCTGCACTTGGCAGAATGAGCAGAACGACATGGGTAGTTGTGCACTTCGCAGAACCACATGGGTAGTTCTGCACTTCGCAGAACCACATGGGTAGTTCTGCACTTCGCAGAACCACATGGGTAGTTCTGCACTTCGCAGAACCACATGGGTAGTTCTGCACTTCGCAGAACCATTCTGGTGGTTCTGTATTTCGCATAACTACTATGTTGGTTCTGCACCTCGCAAAACGACTGGGATAGTTATGCATTTCGCAGAACTACCCTCGTAATTCTGCATTTCGCAGATAATTCTGTCAATTCTAGTATCTGTATTTTTTTAATCTAAAAATATCAGTAAAATATAATTTTCTTATTATTTTTAAAATTTCAATTTTTCGAATATCATAAAATTAAATCAAAGTATTTTTATATATGCACCAAAAATTTTTCACAACATCAAAATAAAAATACTGATCGTCACCATACTTGAAATTTTTTTAAAAATTAAAAAAAATTCATAATTAATAAAATTATATTACCATTTTGAAATTGAATTTGTAAATTTTCATAATAATGTGGTTTAGTTAAAGAAAAAAAGATAATCTATTTTCTTTTTTACGCAATCCAGAAAGGAAAAAGAACAATGACTATGAATGTTTTTTCGACCAAAATATACAGCTTCATCGACGCAGGTGTGACTTCATACTTGATGGTGATTTTTTTTTAGTTTTTCTCTGATGACTTCATTCATTGTGATTTTGATAAAATAATATTTATTTAAGATTATAGAAATATCAAGTCAAAAATTTTGAAAATATCTATGATTAAAAAAATTAAAAGCATATTATTATAATACTATAAAAAAAATAATAATAATGTGATTAAAAAATTTTATGATTGTATTAAAAATATCTAAAATACTTGTAATGCCTTTGTCGATGAATTTTTTTTAGGGGTTAAATTTTGTAAAGTTTTTGAAATTGTATTAAAAATATCTAGAAATACAGTAGTATGCAGAGTTATGGAATTCTGCATAACAAAACTATGTAGTTCTGCTATGTAGTTATGCATAGTTCTATCAAGTAGAATGACACTATTCTGCTATGCAGCAGAACGATGTAGATCTGCTGCTCAACAGAATCATATAGTTCTGCTGCTCAACAGAACCATGTGATTCTAAAAACAACATTGTTCTGCTGTAATTCTGCTAAGCAAAACCATGTGTTTTTTTAGTATAAAAATATTTCCAAATACATTTTACTTAATATTTTTATTATTATAATATTAAATATTATAATATCGTAATATTTTATCTAAATATCATATTCTGCATTGTTTAACAAACCTAACTATGGAACTATTTTGTTTTTTAGCAAAACTACTTTTTTTTAGAAGAACAATGTAGTTCTGCACACTGCAGAATCACATGGTTCTTTTAGCAGAACTATTATGAACTACTTTTTTTTTTTAGTAAAACTATTTTTTTAGCAGAACAATGCAGAACCATGTTGTTTTACACAAGACAGAACCACATGGTTCTGCGTGGTGCAGAACCATGCCGTTTTGTGCTGTGCAGAACCACATGGTTCTTTTAGCAAAAGTACTTTTGAACAAATTTTTTTAGCAGAACTATTTTCTTTTTTTTTAATGGCATTACATAACTACTTTTTTTTATTACAGAACTACATTTTTTTTAATATACTTAATTACAGAACTACTTTTTTTTTTGTACATAATTTTTTTTAACGGTATCACAAAACCTTTTTTTTTTCGTATCAGTTCTACTTTTTTTTTTTTTAATATATTTAACCACAAAACCACAGAACTACACTTTTTTTTAAACATACCTAACTACAGAACTATAGAACTACTTTTTTTTTAATAAAACTATTTTTTAAAAAATATAGCCGACAACATATCTAACAACAAAACTACAAAAATATTTTTTTTAACATACCAAACTACATAACTATTTTTTTTTAACTGAACAACTTTTTTTTAAAGGCGGTACAAAACTCCTTTTTTTGAACATACCTATCTACAGAACCTATTTTTTCTTACAAAACTACTTTTGAACTATTTTTTTTAGTAGAACTATTTTTTTAATGGGATTACAGAACTATTTTTTTTGTAGCAGAAGTTCTTTTTTTTTTCGAACATACTTAACTATAGAACTATTTTTTTTAGTAGACTACTTTTTTTTTAATGGCATAACATAACCATTTTTTTAGCAGAACTACTTCAATTTTTTTTTAACATACCTAACCACAAAACTTTTTCTTTTAACATACCTAATGGAAGAACTATTTTTTTTTAGCAAAACTATCCTTTTTAGCATAACAATGTAGTTCTGCACGGTGCAGAACCATGTCGTTTTGTCTTTTAGTAAAACTATTTTGAACTTTTTTTTAGCAGAATAATTTTTTTTTAGTAGCATTACAAACTACTTTTTTTGTTGTAGAATTACCCTTGTTTTTAAACATACCAAACTACAGAACTATTTTTTTTTAACGGCATTACAGAACTACTTTTTTTTCATATCAAATCTACTTTTTTTTTCAACATATCTAACTACAAAACTACAAAACTACTCTTTTTTTAACATACAGAACTACAGAACCACAGAACTATATTTTTTAAGAGAACTATTTTTTTTTTGAAAACATAGCCGACAATATATCTAACTACAGAACTACAGAACTACAAAAGCATTTTTTTTAACGTACCAAACTATATAACTATTCTTTTTTAGCAGAACCACTTTTTTTAATGGCATTACAAAACTAATTTTTTTGAACATACCTAATTACAGAATTTATTTTTTCTTGCAGAACTACTTTTGAACAATTTTTTTTGTAAAACAATTTTTTTAATGGTATTACAGAACTATATTTTTTTATAGTAGAACTATTTTTTGTTTTTAACATTCCTAACCAAAGATCTTTTTTTTAGCAAAACTACTTTTTTTAGCAGAACCATGTCATTCTGTGTGGAGCAGAACCATGTCATTCTGCACGGAGCAGAACCATGTCGTTCTATGCTGGGCAGAACCAAATCCATCAATAAAAAATTTCAGACTTTTAAAAGCTATTATTAAAAAAAAATGTACTTCTGCAACTTTTTATAGTTGTTCTGCAAAATCAATAGTTTTGAAGTATCAATTGTAAATCCACTTATATATTATAACACACAAAGATCCATGACATATGTAGAAACCAAACGATAACGGTGGCCTGTATAGAAAACAATATAAAGAAAAACAATACAAAGAGCAACCAAACAAGTTTTTAATAAAGCAACCAAACAAACTATGGAGTTCTGTAGACTCAAGGCTCACGATTGTAGAACAACCAAGTGAAGCTATTGTAGAACTGAAAGTACTATTGCAGAACTACCCTAAATCCAGAACTACAGAATAAAGTTATTATAGAAATGAGTTTTTATAGAACTATTGCAGAATCACTAAAGTGCTATTACAGAAAGAACCACCAGCAGAACTACAGAACTGGGCTATTGCAGAACCAACAAAGTGTAATTGCAGAAGAAAAGACAAAGACAAACCATCACAACAGAGAAGAATAACTTCCATAATCAGTACTTGAAGCTAAACGTCTGCATTCCCCCCACCCAGAAAGGCAAACCTTCAAAAGAAAACACAAAAACAAACCATTATAACAGAGAAAAGAAGAATAACTTTCATAACGCATCCTAAAATTGGGAAAATAAACACAAACCTTGAACACAGAGGGGAAATATATTCGGCACACTCGGAAACACAGCAATAGAAAACCCAGTGACCATCGTCATCAACACCAAAAAGCGGATATAAAAAAGAAACAGAAAAAGTCCCAAACCGAACGTCTCCATTCCTCCTATCTAGAGAGACAAACCTTTAAAAGGAAAGATAAAAATAAACCATCACAATAGAGAAGAGAAGAATAATTTTCAAAATGCATCCCAAAATAGGAAAAATAAACACAAACCTTGAACACAGAGGGTAAATATATTCGGCACAGTCAGAAACACAACAAGAGAAAACCTCAGTGGCTATTTTCATCAGCGCCAAACAGCGGATATAAAAAAGAAACCGAACCTGAAACCGAACGTCTCCTTCCACCCCATTGTGAGAGAGAGTGAGAAACAGATAAAGAGAGTACCGTCATACTTTTATGCAGAGAAGAAGAAGAAGATGAGAAGAGATAACAAAGGAAGATACAAAAAGCATAGAGAGATGGCCTCATACACTTTTTTTCCCCTCAAAAGAACAGAAGTCTAATCGCAATGAGTACCAAAAAAATGACGTTACATACTTTTTTTCCCTAACCACTCTGTGTACGTCTTCCGTGAAATCAATAACAAAATCTACTTCATTAATGTTTCTGACAAGAGAGAAAGAAAGAGAAAGAAAGAGAGAAACCACAAGGAAAAGACCAAAAAAAGACAGGAAAAAAAACCAAAAAAGAAAAAAAAAACAACGGGCCACATCAGCTCCACCTCACCAACGACCAATCACCCTGCGCCAATTGGAGGACGACGAAATCCAGGTGGCAGGGGGTATTTCACGCTTATATCTATATTGTTAACGAATGTTGAGAGAGGAAGTGATGCCTAATATAATAAATTACATTAGAAAGATTATAAAATGTGCATAAATATGAGACGTGTCACTCTGTTAAGGATTCAATCACCTAAAGTTATAGCTATGAATATGTTATTATTACTATTTATGTTCGGATATATTTTTATTATGATAGTGTCATTTATCATGTTGGTGGTGGCGCCTGTAAAGATCAAAAGTATTGGTTGAGGTCTTGCATGATTAACGTAAGCCAAATTATGTTTAAGGCCTTCTAGGTTGAGATACCATTGTCATACATTGAGTTGTGATTTTGTTTTTTTTATTTTTTTAAGGTAATTTAAGAGATTTATTATATATTATGCGTAGCTCATTTCAATTTCAGTTATAATTGAGGATAGTTGTTGAGGCATGAATTATGAGTTTATTAATGTACCTAGAAATGATAAAAAAGGTGGCTTGGTGGGAGGTGTATGCTTTGTGTACCCCCAGAGTATTTTTAGCATTATTCACTGCCTTGTTACGAGTACAACATAATTTTCAAGACTTTTCAGGATTTAACCTTGCCTTGGAGCATTACATGGTTCAGCATAAAAAATCCATATTTTTTAGAGAGATTCTAGAGCCGTTTTTAGAAAATTCAAGCGTCGCTCAAAATTAGTTTTACAACTTTAAAGAAATGATTTTAGCCAAGAAACAAAATTTGAAAAAAAAAAAAAAGAAAAAAAAAAAAAAAGAGAAACTCCGGTTAGCCAACTAGAATTAAATTGGACTAATGAAAGGCAGGATAATGATAGGAGTTACTCGGTCAGGGATATTTGAGAGGTGAAAAACTCTAATTCATATATTTTTTCTAAATTTTAACGCTCGGTATATATATTTATAATTAAAAAAATGATTATAATTAGAGTTACTTGGTTAGTACGGTATGAGCTTGAGAGGGGCTGTTACCCAAGCAATAGTGGTCGGCTGTTTGGCATCTTTTCCCAGTTTTGACACTATTAAATTGTGGGCTAAGTACTAGGCATACCAGCAAAGCCATATACTCGCCCCGGGAAATCGGGTGCCTTTCTCATGTATTTCAATCTATTACTTCACATTTCTCTTTCTCTGATTTGAATAAAGTTCCTTTTTGAAAACTCTTGCCAACTTCTATATATATTTCTTTTCATACAGCCTCCTGTAGTATTTTTACTATTTATTCATCCTCTATTCTAGTATTCCACAACTTTTTCAAAATTTCCTCCATCGCTTTGCTACAAGTTTTCTTTTCTCCCAAAAACAAAAGTCTTAATTTTAACATTAAAACCGAAATAAATTAACCATGCTTAAAAAATTAGACCAAAAAAATTTGAAATCGATCGCTTGGCCAATTCAAACATGTTATGAAAATCATTAATTATAAAACAAATGGTAATTTTAAATTTATAAAAACTGTTTAAATTGAATTGTTTCTATTTTAATTCTTTAAATAGAAATAGCACCGTATACTAAAACTGAAATAGTAAATAAAAATGGCCGGTACCATACCCCTTTCCAAAAAAATATTGTTAAATATTTATCGGTAAAAATGATTCTATTAATATTTATTATTCAATTTCACCAATAAACTACACCGACCCCTCTCCCCTATTTATATCTCTCCCCAGCCCCTTCCCTTTTTAACATCCCACGTGGGATTCTAAAATCCAACAAGGAAATGGAAAACATACTTATGGTGACTGGCAACCTTTATGACCGCATCTCACAATAAGAATCCAAGAAGAATTATTAGACACAAAGCATATCATGAAACGTGTTTTAGATGTTTAAAAGGAATAATTTAATGATGTAAACTTTATTCCTAATCTGATAATCACATATTTAAATTTTTATACAACTAACAAAAAAGAAAATATATCGTTGATGACTTTTTGGTGACTAGACCAACAAGAAATTGAGTGAAGCAATTTTTAGATATTGTTTTGATTTTTTATTTATATATAAATTGTTAATATTATGAAAATATATATATTCACGAAAATTCAAATATTATAATTTAAAAAATACAATTAAACAAAAATTTTTACCATGTCTTTATAAGAATATGTTTGTTAGTTTCAACCGATATTTTGTTGCTTTCTTAAATGTTAACCGAAAGAGTAAAAATGAATGTGAGTTTTTACTTTACTTTCATCGTCTTGTGGCCTTGTCACGTGTCTTTTAATAGCTTTAAATAATAAGTGTATATATATTTTCACTATTCAATATTAAGATAATCAATTTCAAACTTGTACTTTGTACCAAAATTTAACTTTCATTTATTTAAAAAAAAAACTCTGCTTATATTTATCTTACAAATAAATGAAAAATTATTTTTTAAAAAAACAAAGGCAAAAAAAATTTAAGTTATTATTTTAAAAATTAGTTTCTAAAAATCAAGTTTTAATACAAAACTATAATTATTTTACCTATTTAGGATATTAGAGGTTTAACAAGGAGATATTTTTTAAATTTTAGAATTTTTGACATATTTTTTTATCTATTATATGTATATATATACTCATATGTATATTATATAATTATATAACATATTTCACAATATTTTAATATTTAAATAATTTAATTATCGTCAAACTACTAAATTGTGAATTAGTATTACTATCGGTTGATTGATTGGTCTGTTTTTTAAATATTATAAGTTAATTTGATTGTTATAAAAGTCAATTAATCATTTTCAAATATTATATTAATAGTACATGGATTTTAGAATTCCATGTCTCTCTTTTCTAATTAATTCTTAAAGGTCCATGTACATATATAATGAATAAAAAATTTGCAAATTTAATTATTTAACATAAAATTATATTTAAGAGATAAATAGAAAATTTAAGTTTAATTCAAATTCATAATAGATTTTAAAAAATAATTATCAGTAATTTGAATAAAATTTTTCATGCCTAATAGAATTACAAATTATAATATTATGTTTTTATTACACAAAATTTAAATCTTGAATTACGAAGTTAAAAGAGACAAATTGTGATCGGTAGATTGTCCTCGGCACAAATTATAACTATATTTTCAAAATCAAGAAACAAAAGTTTCGCAAAATTCTTCTCGAAGAGAAGCGAGACTCCATCAAATTCCATTAGATTGAATGATTGGATATTCTATCCCTTTAATCAGAGATCTTGAGTTTGAATCCTGAGAATGACGAAAAAGGATCTGGGAGAGCTAATTTCTAAAATGGATCTCTTAGTATTCAAATTGGATTAATCGGATAAAATTCAGGAGATGAAAAAAAATAAATAAATAAAGAAGCGAGACCCCTGGACCGGCCCCAAAGAAATTTGGACCCAACTGGGCTGCGATTTTCAAAATCGGATCTATTGGACCAGGCCTACTAGACCTGGTATCATAATTCCGGAAACCGGAGCGTATCATTTGGTTTGATCAGCAACCTGACCTCATTGAACAGTTGCCATTGGAAGAAGACAGATCTCTTATTCGCCGGGGGGGAGGGAGAGTGAGTGAGACTGAGAGTGAGACAGAGAGAGAGAGAGAGAGATGGATTCTAGGAAAGAGGGGTTGGGATGGATGGAATGGTTAAGAGGATGGATGTACTTGATATACGAGATGCTTTTCCAGAGGATAATGGCGAGCCATTTGCACAACCCAATGCCTCTTCCTCCTCTCCACGACTTCACCTTCGTCATCACTGGTTCCACCAGTGGTATTGGCCTCGAAATTGCCAGGTTCCCCACCCTCTCTCTCTCTATCTCTCTTCCCAATTTATCTGACATTAAAATTACCGCATAAATTTTGAATATTTTGACAGGCAATTAGCTGAGTCAGGGGGTCACGTAATCATGGCTGTGAGGAATCTAAAGGCTGCTCAGGAGTTGATTCAGATATGGCAGACTGAGTGGTCTGGGAAAGGTCTCCCTCTAAATATTGAGGTACTTTTGGATAAACTCTTATCTGTGAAACATGGTTTAAAAATTTGAAGATGAATTCAATACTATTTTGTACAAATTCTTCCAAAATGAGTCTATGTGTCGATGTTAGGATGTTGTGTTTCCTAGGTCCTATGTTTGTGTTCGCGCTTCGTAAGTACTAGAGGAGTGAGTGGTTTTAGTCACCACCTAAAAGTCTTTTGAGAAGCTCTTAACCGAAATTTCGTTCAAAATTGTGATGGAAGCTGTATTCTACTTCATTTCATCGACTTGACCATCTTTGCTTCATCATAAAATATATTATTGTGGAATGACTAATTGTACTTAACTTATTGACTTTTAAAGGCCATGGAATTGGATCTTCTTTCACTGGACTCCGTTGTTCGATTTGCTGAAGCTTATAATGCTCGGTCAGCACCTTTGCATGCTCTCATCAACAATGCAGGGATATTTTCTATTGGAGGTTTGTATTCTGATAGTCACCCACTTATATGGTTACCTTGCGTATTTTAAGTTGCTATCTCTCCTTTGCCTTTGTTTTTCAATGTCATAAATTTTATAAATTGGTTGGTGGATATTAAGAAGTAAGGTGGTATTTTCTGTTTGTTGTAATTTTTTTTTTTAAAGTGGGGGGGGGGGGGAATGCTGCAAGGATAATTTTTTTTCATTTGACCCGTTCCGTTGCTAGTTTGCATTCCTTGTTCAGAACAGTTGGCGTGAATTACTCATATAGGTATTTATTAGTATATCTTGTGTTTTATTTATTCTTTTATTAATGAATGATGGACAAGGATTTTTTTTTTTAAATTTATTTTGAAGAAGAACATTGAATAAGGTCATGATTTAGATTCTAGCTAGGAGAAAAGTTTCTCGAGGAAGGCTTTAGAAGGAGCGAGAGATCTCAATCTCTCAACGTAGATGAGGCTAGATTGAAAAAAGCAACTGCTGCACGAGGACCTTTTTTCTGTCAAAAATAAAATGGCTTTATTCTTCATTATATAGATGATTTCATTGTGATGTGAATTGAAGAATTTAGGACATCTTCCAGTTAGTTCCTGAGGGAAATTTGCCTCCTTTTGTGGTTTCTGTACTGGAGAAGGAGAACCAAAGGATAGCCAGTGATCTATGATGAAACCTGTGTTGATACGCTCTAAAAATAAGGCACCCCTGGCCTTGTGAATTGATTTCTTGCTTAGTAATCAAACCTGTAGGATATTTGAGAGTGTTAACTATGTTTGGCTTTATTAGCTATGGCAGGTCACCATTAGCCATGGTGTTTGACTAATGGCTTAATAAGCTTTTGTTTTGTTCTTTGTTTTTGCTAAAGGGGAAAGCTTGTTGGTGACTAAGATACATGGGACATTTATTCTTTGAAATTCTAGATAACGTTCCCCTCATTTAACCATTCCTGTAGAATTAAGACCTTGATGACCAATGATAGGAGATAGTAATAATTGACTCTACATGTACGGTAAATTGCTTTTTCACCGCACCAAAACAGGTACCAGGTGGATTAATTCGTAACATGTCCCACACAAGGAGAATATGAGGTCACTTCGTTGATGTAAAGGTGAAATTCACATCATGGTTTGTAAGAATTCTTGGTGAGAGTAGACTTTCGTGTTCACTAAGTCCTGGCTCTCCTGAAGGTGATTGTGGCCAAACAACATTTTGGCAGATTGTTCATGAAAAACTTAAGCAGGGGTGGAGCATTGTTATCCACATAGAGATTACAGTCTAGCAACATTTCAGCCCTTGACGTTTTGAGTTTCTTGATAGAATCAATCTGCTTTTACTTCTCTCAAAGGCTATCAGACTATTTCTTGCATAACTTTTTTGTCTTTGTGATGTCATGGAGAACTTAATAATCATTTTCTTTTATTCTGTTTGAGGTGAAAAAGCGGAGTAAAATATGAAGAAAGGGGTAAATAATGAAGGATCAGATTGATGGAAATATCTTCTCTTCTTCCAAGCTTTTGTAGTTACTCTTTGCTTAAAATGATAAACACGAGAATAAAAACTAAATTTCATATTTTGTATTTTTTTTACGATTCATTTGGAAGAAACTTTTTGATTTCCACTATATTTAATGGTGAAGTCTTAGTCATCAAGATGTTCATTGGTCTTAATTCCCTTGTCTGGTCCAGAAACACTGTCTCTGGCTATCCGACTTATTAAAAGTACTCTGAAGTTTAATGGAGAAATTATAATACTCATATTGTGCCAATAAGTCCATTTGCTGCTTCTCCTTGGCACTTTGTGGAGGTGGGTCATTAACATATCAGGCTGTATTGCCTAATAAAGCTGATATTCCCCAACATGGGAAATGAAGTATTGTTTGTGGGAATTGGCGATAATATATAAGTAATCATGTTTGTTTGTCCATACAAAAACTATTATCGACTACAAGGTCTTTGTGTTGAAGTGTATATGTAGGTCAATACCGTTTGACTAAAAATATTTTGAACCCAAAGCCAAAATGTGGTTTACCTTTGCGGTCTGCACCTACACTCAAAATTTTCCATGAAATGTTCTTGCTGTTTGTTTTGGTCCAGTTCTGAAAGGCATTTTGTTCATCTTTCTGTTCTTTTTCCATAAGCTTTCATGAATTTTATTGTATTAACTAGTTATATTTCTTGAAATCCACTTCTATGTTTCTGCTGCCTCATTTTCGGTGGCTGAGGGGTATTTCATGCTCAAAACAGTTTTACCTTTTTCTTGTTATTCTGGTTCGGATTTCATTTGTTTTTATTTTAAATTACACTCATAAGGTTTGGCTTTGTTATGCTTAGAACCTCAAAAATTTTCAAAGGATGGGTATGAAGAACACATGCAAGTTAATCATCTGGCTCCAGCATTGCTTTCAGTATTGCTTTTGCCCTCCCTAATCAGGGGCTCCCCAAGCCGAATCATTAATGTAAATTCCATTGTGAGTATGATTCTATCCTGCCTGATTCTATTAGTTAATTTTTAGGAGTTCTTAGCGCCGTTGAGATACCCTAAAACTCTTGTTTTTGCATTTAATCTTTATCACACTCTTCATGGGTTTTGACTATTAACATAAAACTCTGAAACCATTGTGTTCAATTCAAATTATAGATATTAGTGTTGGTACGTTGGAATTTTTTTCCCATTTATCTCGATATTTTGTATTATTTTCAATATTTTTTAATTGACTTTTTGGTTGGACTATTGACTTGGTGACTCCGGTCCTTGGCCGGGTTGATTTGTGGTCCGCGTTCAATAACTATACATACACATGACCTTTGTCGCCACAACTTTATTGACTATTACAGTCATAGCCTTGGTGATGACTATGAAGATGATGGAGTCCATCACCGATGGTGATAATCACTCTTATGCGGTGGCAAATGTTAGTGATGCCAACATGAAGCATGTGTCTGTGTGTATATCCTTTTTGGGTTGATTGTTTGTGTTATTTATTGGCATTTTGTTGTCTATTGCTTTTATATTTGTGAATTTATTTCATTGTTCTGCCACAAATGCATAATTGTTTTTGTGATATTAATTTAATATTTTAAATTTAATTATTTATATGTTTGGGCTTTACGATTTGGTGAAATCATGCAATTTTAGCCATTTTATGACCAAAATGCCGATGCATGCTCACTTTTTCTATGTTTATTAATTGCGTTACCTCTATGGTGCAAAATGTTAACGAAATCAAGATACAATAAGTGAAGTGTTAGTTTTCACAATTGGGGGTTGTTGAAAGTGACGATAAAGCATTTAAGGAGGCATGCGAATGGCTGCTTCCCGAGTATATTGCCCTAATCTGTCAAAACCTTAGATAGCAAATGTGTATCAAAAGTCCAAGAAAAGAAGAAGAAAAAAGGGGCCAAAATGAGCTAAAAACAAGCCGTCAAAGCTGGCCCATAATCTGTCCAGAATTGTTCTCAGAATCAGCCCAATTCAAGCCATGTTCAAGCCCACTTTGAGGCAGCATTTGGTTCAGCAAAGGGAGTGCAATTATGCCAAAATTATGAGCCATATTTTAGTTAAAAAGGAGTAAGAATTTGCAGCTAAAAGTGTGGAGAAAAGCCCAAGAAAGCAGCCCAATCAGCTAGGGGCAGAATGGGCAGAATTTATAACGGCTAGTTTTTGGGTTTGTGTCTACCGGCTAGTTTTTGTGTCTACCGACTAGTAGGATTTTTTAGCCTATAAATAAGATTTCTATCTTCACTTGTAAGATATCTTGGAGCTTGTCTCCTACTAGTCTTAGAATAAAGCATTAAGTCTCTAAAATTGTTTTCATGTATACATGAGTATTGTCTCAATTCTTGTCATTTGTATTTGATTTATCATCAAAGAAATATATTGAGTTCATTATCACAAATCCAAACCCTCTTATTCTTTGTTGTTCTTCAACCTTCAAAACAAAACACAAAACCTTCAATGTATTGCTCAAACCCAAAAACCCTAGCTTCACCACCAACGCTTCCGCACTCCAAATTTCAACATGGTATTAGAGCGGGTTACATTTCCTTCCCTCACTTCCGAAAATTACCCTCAATGGGCTGTCATAATTCAAAGGTTCTTAAATATTTCAGATTCTTTGGAACATATCCAAGAAGAGCCCTTAAGTCCACACACCCCAAATTTGAGCAATGGAAGAAGCAAGATGATGGCATCACTCTCAAGCTCCTCACATCAATGGATGAAGCACATCAAAGCATGGTAAGGGGCTGTTCAAATGCCAAGGCCGTGTGGGATACTTTGGAAGGTCTCTACGGCAACAAACACAACTTGGAGAGAGTTTTTGAACTTCAACAACAAATCTCCAAACTTCAAAGAGGTGACAAAACTCTACCCTAAGCCTTCGGCGACCTCGAACGACTATGGACAGAATTGGAGACATTGAGACCACTAACAACGGATCTCAATATTCTTCAACAAAGAAGAAATGAAGACAAGACATTTGCCTTGCTCATTTCCCTTGGAGAGCCATTCAAAGCGGTGTGCCAAGAAATCCTAAGAAAGAAAGCTCTACCATCTTATGAGGAGGTAAGAGGAATGATTCAAAGGGCTAAAACCTCTACGAGACTTGAGGAGGAAAACCGGACTCCAATGGAAGCTTTTGGATTCAAAGCAACAATGGAGGAGCAACGCGCTAAGATCGTGTGCCCACATTGCAAAAGGATATGCCACACCAAAGAAAGGTGTTGGGATCTTCATTCAAATCTCAAGCCAAACGGAGTAAGGTCGGATCAAAAGAGGAGTGAACTGCCCTACAAAGGTGTAAGCTCCAAACCAAATTTAAATGCATTTAAATATGTGTATTGCCATATTAGAGAAATCCCTTACATGTCTAGAGAAGAATACAAGTATATCATAACATTTATTGATAACATCTCTAAGTACACTTGGGTATATATGCTTAAAGACATAGCATAAGCACATAATGCATTTAGAAAGTATTATCATCTAGTCACTAAGGTGTATAATGTATCAATTCAAACACTAAGGACGGATGATAGACAAATTGTATTCCTTAACTTTTAAAGTTTTTTAAATAAAAATGGTATAACATTAGAAATCATGAGCCATGAAAACCTTATTGTAAATGAGGAAGAAATACATATGCTGACATACTCACTACTTGAAAATGCAAATATGACTCAAATATTGGTGTGATGCAATTAGTGCCGCCACACATTTGTACAACCGTACTTCTCAAGAATCACTTAGTGACAAGTCTCTATTAGAGACAATTAGAAGTAGTAAACCAAACTTCAAACATCTTAGGACATTTGTGTATGTTTGTTATATAAATGGAGTACGGTACATATTCTTTGGATATGGTCCAAGAAAAAATGGATATATTTGTTATAATCCTAAAACTAATACGGCATATATGTCAAAAAATATGAAATTTGCCGAAAAAGAATTTTATTTTACAGAATCTGGTGAGCAAGCACCACTGAGTCTGCCTATTGAATCTTCGATTGAGGAGCAAGGGGGAGCACAACAAATAGGTCATGTGCACATAGCTTGTAACGCTCAAATCATTGAGGGGGAGTAAAAAGACAAGGCCAGAAAAAGGAAGAAAAAGAACAAGAAAAAGAAGGCTAAGGAAGCTCAACCATCCGACTCTACCTTCGCAAGTCACGACTCCACGGAATCCTACTCGTTGGACTTGAGGGGAAGTGTTGAAAGTGACGATGAAGCATTTAAGGAGGCATGCGAATGGATGCCTCATGAGTATATTGCCTTAATCCGCCAAAACCTTAGATAGCAAATGTGTATCAAAAGTCCAAGAAAAGAAGAAGAAAAAAGGGGCCAAAATAAGCTAAAAACAAGCCGTCAAAGCTGGCCCATAATCTGTCCAGAATTGTTCTCAGAATCAGCCCAATTCAAGCCATGTTCAAGCCCACTTTGAGGCAGCATTTGGTTCAGCAAAGGCAGAGCAATTATGCCAAAATTATGAGCCATATTTTAGTTAAAAAGGAGTAACAATTTGCAGCCCAAAAGTGTGGAGAAAAGCCCACGAAAGCAGCCCAACCAGCTAGGGGCAGAATGGGTAGAATTTATAATGGCTAGTTTTTAGGTTTGTGTCTATCGGCTAGTTTTTGTGTCTACCGGCTAATAGGACCTTTTAGCCTATAAATAAGACTTCTATTTTCATTTGTAAGATATCTTGGAGCTTGCCTCCTACTAGTCTTAGAATAGAGCATTAAGTCTCTAAAATTGTCTTCATGTATACATGAGTATTGTCTCAATTCTTGTCATTTGTATTTAATATATCATCAAAAAAATATATTGAGTTCATTATCACAAATCCAAATCCTCTTCTTCTTTGTTGTTCTTCAACCTTCAAAACAAAACACAAAATCTTCAATCCATTGCTCAAACACAAAAACTCTAACTCAACCACCAAAGCTTCCGCACTTCAAATTTCAACAGGGGTGTGAAGTGTTACTACCACCAAATTTGAGGATGCTTGTCATAACTTTACCTATCCAGTTTGATATTATAAATTGTATATACCAGCATTAAAATGGATCTGAAAATTTCTATTATTGTTTATCTACTTCATATCTGATCTTTATATTTATCTAATTCTTAGAACTGCCCTACTGTGATCAAGTGGTGTTCATTCCTCTGCTGTTGTTGTAGATGCACTACGTTGGCTTTGTTGATCCTGATGATATGAATGTTGTTAACGGGAAAAGGAAATACACAAGTTTAGTGGGATACTCGAGCAGCAAGCTTGCACAGGTTTGCTTGAAAATTTCAATACTCAAATAGCTTTCCTTTCAGTGGAATTATGACTTATCTTGACTTTTGCTCTCATCCCTTTTATATATTTTGTGGGGGCATAATTCTATTTGGTGAAAGTAATGCCTGTACTGATTCATCTGGAAACCCACTCAATCTTATGATTCAATTCATCTTATATAAGACTATCCAATTTCCAGTGAAAGGCACTCTAATCCTCTTAAATTTCTTTTCTATTTTGAATGCAGAAGCTAAGGTTCTATCTTCATTTCTTTTTGGTCATTATCCCTTTTATTTTCTTGATAAAAGTCATTCTCCTTTTTCCTCAGGATTAAGCCAGCAAAAACACGGTGCCTTTCTTAAATTTCTAGTGCATTGTGTTTATTTCCTAGTCTTGGTATCATTTCCAACTACTACAACTGTTATTCATAAGAATCAGTGAATCTGATGTGGGTAGAACCTAAAAATTTTGACAATCTACCAGTTAATTCCAGCTGTCTGTGCCTGTATTATATTCAAATATAATGACTGCAAACAAAATATATACATATCGTATCCTAGGGGGGCCTAATGCCTGTTGGCCAAAGGTTGTCTTTCCTGTGACTGTTTATTCTACAAACATTTACTGCTGGTACTAGATTCGGACCACCAGTGGATGGTGAACAAGGTCCAACTAATAATTATGTATCAAGCTTATGCCGCTTAAGCAGGTTGTGGATGACAGTAAAATGTTATTATTAGATTTGACAATTTTCTGCAGGCATATTGAGGCTGGCTATGAGATGTTTATATGCCTCTGCCTGTAATGGTTAAATTGTTTGTGGTTTTTAGAATGGCCGAGTGTTATACTAGAAGTTACCTACTAGATCATTGTTGAGATGAGAATTGCATGGGTATTTGTTGGTCCCATTACTGTTATGTTTTGTCAAGAGGAGAAAAAAGGACTTTTAGTTTTCTCTTAGGATATTATGAAAGTAATTAATCTTCCATGGCGACTATAACACAATTTGGTTGCATTCTCTTATGAAGCTTGCCACATTGCGTGCTGAATTTCTTACTAATCTTCTTAAAAGTGTAGTCTTTGAAACTCTTGAAACACTCTTAGTTTACATAGTTATAATTTTTATTACAATTAGAATTTTGAATTTTGAATTTTGGAAGATATTTATAAAAATTTTGATGAAGAGAAAATTAGAAAAATAGTAACATTTGAACTACATATATATTCTCGCATGTGTGTATATAAATATATTGCTAATTTTGTAATATGTTTTGGCGAAAACTTTGTAAATACTGCTGTGATTAACTTTGTGTCTGTGTCCCTGTATGGGGTTGTGCTTCATTGAGCATCACCAATCAGCAAACCAACTTCTTGTCTTGAATACCTGCTATGACCAAGGATTCTACTTATGTACTGCAGAGGGTTATAGAACTTGGAAGAACATAGCCCGTATATGTTTCTGCTAGATTGGGCTCTGGGCACTTATACATAAAGTTCAATTCATGTCATCCTGCTTCGACTGACATAGGGGCTATTGAAGCAAAGCCCAAAAGCTCTTTATTGCACAATCCCCCCAAAAAAAATGTTCAATTTATTTAGACAAATGATATAACAAGACAGGCACTGGATTGGAAAGTGGTTCACCACTGGGAAAAGGATTTGACAATGCTTGCTCTATAAGTGGATGCAAGAATGTTTTAGTTGAGTTTATTTTTGTTGTCCAGGATCTTAATTGGATTTCAGTATCCAAATACAATGATAGTATGACAAAGGCAAATGCTATCTTAAAATGTCAGGATGTTTATTAAGAACTTAGAAGTTTGTGTTAATATTTTGTTGATGACTGTTGACATTCAATGTGGGAAACTTTTGTCTTCTAGAGTTGACATATTATAAGATGCTCCTAATCATTTTTTGCTCTTTGAATGGATGAACTCATCTTCTCAATTTTTTTCCTTGATTTCATTAAAGTGAGTCCCCTTCAGAGCGAGTTAATGTATGACCAAAAACTTAAACTGAAAGTATCGTGTTTTACAATCACAATCTGTTTCTATTTAGAGCCGCCATCTCGGTTAATTTAATTTGGTTCCAGAAATCAATTGCTTAAATTTTATTAGCTGTTAGACCCAAAGTCCCTGGTCCCTATAACATCACGTGGTTTATGATTGCCGAGTGGTACTATATTCATTGAGGATGAAAAATAGCACTGTTCGATATATATGCATACATATATGTGTTATGAAATCAGGCAAGCAATAAAGGCTATTGTTCATTTTGCAGGTTATGTTTAGTAGTATTCTCAATAAGCGCCTGCCTGCTGAAGCTGGAATTAATGTTGTTTGTGTATCACCTGGAATTGTCCAGACAAATGTTGTGAGTTTAATTTTTTTAAAGCTTTTTATCTCTTATGTGTCTATAAGCACAGATGCACACAGTACATATGTTCATGAACAGTAGTCATTCATTCTAAAGTACTGTCCTATGGTAAGCATAATGAATTGTTAAACTTGATAGGGTTAAATTTGTGATCTCTCTTTCATTGGTCAGATAGGATCATTTTGTGGTGTTTTTTTCCTTATTTATGGGTTCTGTTTTAGGTATTGTTAATGACAATATAATTATGAGGAATACTCCACATTTTATGTCAAAATGTCTTCTAACTTATTTGAATTTCATATGATGGTAGTTGTGGTGGAAGAGGACTGAGAGTTTGAACTACAATTTTTTTTTTAAATTAACAAATTCCGTAAGAGGGTTTTTTTCCCCAAAAATGTTGATTGGAATAATGTTCTTAAAACCATTTATTGAACTAAGGTTTTAAAAACATTTCGAACTAGCTGCCAAAGAGCTTCAAACAAGGGGTTAATAGGTTCAGTTGCTTATGGCATCTGTGTCTATCGCTTTTTTAATTTAACTTAATTTATTATTATTTTTAATTAGCCCTTCAACTTTCATTTCAGATAAGGAGTATATATTTACTAACATAAAACTAGTATCCAGCTTTAATGTTTGAACACCACTTTGGTGAGAAGCTCCATTCTCACTGCATTATTTTCACGGCCTCACAGCTGAACCTTTCTTTGTTCTTTGCTGCTTCCTTTTTTAATTGCTCTCGGATCTCATATAAGGGGAGCATAAAGTTGTCAGAGAACAAATCTACTCCCATGAAATGATTACAAACTATTATTTCCACTCTCACCATATACAGCCTCTCGGCCAGAAAAAAAGTCAATTTATTTAACAATTTTAAATATGTTATTTTAATAGACATTTATCAAAATGTTGTTCCACTTCACATTTTCTACCACCATTTAAAAAAAAAAAAATTGATGAGTCAGCTTACGTGCCAGTCAAACAGCAAGCATTGAAATTATTTTTGAGTCAACCCCAAAAAACCAAATTAAATTAATTTTGAAACCTGAAATAAGGATTCCCTCTAATTTGAAAAATAAAGTAATATAAAAAATTAGTTCTATCATTATTATATAGGACAGAGTGATTGGGACTAAAACTCAGTGGGAGGGCATTTTTATGTGTTTTGATCCGCAGGGCAGTAAAGTGATTTTTGGTTAAATCACCGCAAGTGAGAGTGTTTTTTTCCTAGATATTTTTAGCAGTGGACACGGTTAATAATATAAGGATATTGAAGTAATTATGTTAGAAATCAGATACTGTGCACTAGCATTTTGAAAGGAAGTCATAAAATATGTATGTTTTAAGGACAAAGATGTATGCAAAGGCCTAAAATAGAGGTTATTGAGGTATGAAAAGATAATTACAGCTTAAATAGTATTACAAAGGGCATAGCCAAATTCTTTTTAAGCACAAGAAATGCAGTTCTAGGTGTTGAGTTTAGAATTAGGACAATTTTAGCTGATTACTTTCTCGCATGCTGCTTCCTCTGATACTGAAAATTATATCCATCAGCTCTTTTATCTGGTCATGCATGTTGTTAATCTGAAACTTGATTACATTAAGATGATAAATTTTTCAGCAAACGTCTTCCTACTCCAGAATAAAAGAAAATATATGGTGAAAATATAACTTACAATTTTATATTTACCAGACTAGGTATGCACATGAGTCCTTAATGGTCTGTATTTAATTTCACTTATTATTTTTCTGCAAGTCATTATGACATGTTTCTTATAGGAGTCCATAAGTAGTATATGCAATGATTACCTATTTGAGAATTCCTTGTAATCCTCTTGACCTTTTCAATGCAGGCGAGGGATCTTCCAAAAGTTGTTCAAGCTGCTTATCATCTAATACCCTATTTCATATTCAATGCAAAAGAAGGTTAGTTTATCAACTGCCAATAAACTTTAGTGGACACAGCATGTGTTGTTTTGGCCTACAAATTTTGAAAAAAGTCATACTTGGGAAGCATGTACATAAATGCTTATATGCATATCTGTTAACAAATCATTCATCAGAAAGCAAAAAGGCTTTCTTTTTCTCTTCCTATAACAAACTTGCCTTTGCTATCAAGTAACAATGGAAATGCCAAGTGTATAAGGCTCCTGCCAGTGCAGGGATTGGATATAGGTAGCCCTGCCAATGCGGATCTACTTTTATAATCCAAATTCATGACCTCTACTCCACAAGAGCAACCTTCCCATTCGAGGGTAAATGGACCATGTTAGTGGTTCAGCAAATTTTTAACTAAGATATTGCATGATATCATCTTTTATATCAAAGAAAATAAAAATAAAAATGCTGCTGATATTGCTGAAATCAAAAGCTCTAAATTTTTTTATTGAACCTTAAAGCTCTTCAAAGTCAAGAAAATGACTCATGAGATACTGTTCTGGCTGCTAATGACAAATTACTATAGCACATTTTTTTCTTCTTTGTATAGCACTAGAAATAAAATTCTCTTAAGGTCCTTCTTGTTTGTTATACTTTTGCAATGAGAAAATTTATTAGGGAAAATCATTTAGTGCACTTGTCAGTTGTCAAAATCAATATCGTATTGTATTTGAGATTGAGTATTTAGAACTGGTTAAGAAAACAATAAGAAAATAGTTGTCACTTGTCAGTTGCCCCTAAGACTTTTCGATAGAATACTGGCTAATAAATTTTGAGACCCTACAAAAGGTGTACGAAGGTTGAAACTCAAGGAGGGTACCTTATCCATCCCTTGGGTTTATTTCAATTCATCTTCTCATTCCCCTTGGTTCTTCGGATGCTCAAAACTAAAGCATTTTTGAAGGACCTTGTGGGAAATCAAGGCTGATGGGGAGTAAAAGTTTAGTTTGGTCAAATGGGAGGCAGTAGTGCCTCTTATTAGTTTTATGAGTCTAGGGATTAAATCTCTAGTTAACTTTTATAAGGCTTTGTTAAAGGAGTGGTTGCAGAGATTCCTCTGAGTGCCTAATTAATTTGTGGAGAATTGTGATTAAAGCCAGGCATGCATGGCTAAGGAGGTTGGGTTTTCTGATGTGGCAATATGGAAAGGCAATTAGGAGGGCTTGAGAAGAATTTTATAATGGGGTGGATTTCAAGACAAAATAATGGTAAATATGCTATTAATGAGTGGTTAAGTCTGGTCGATAATGTTGTTACACTAGCCTACATAACCGTAAGGGAGATATACTATGGGGTGAAGGGTTTCTCTACCAAACTTGAAGCAGCTAAATCACAGCTTCAACAAGTAGAGTACAGGAGTGGATGTCAAGTTCTTCAGTTGGGACACCTGATATCAGTGCGCCTTACATTGTAGTTTTAAGAGTTTGTATATTATGAAATATAGAACAGAACTTGGGAGATCACTTAAATTTGATATAGCAGCTGAATGGCCTGATTTTTTCTTGATGGCTTTTGAAAATGGGTGAGTTCACTTCCCCCTCCCCCCCCCCTCCCCCAAAAAACAAAAAAAGGAAAAAGGGCCAAAGTGTGATTTGCCTCTTGAATTTAGTGTTTTGAACTCTTATTTCACAATCATTTTACCCTCAAACAGATGTGGAAATTAGTCATAATTTTATGCTGTTGTTGCACATCCCTCTCGCATGTGTACACAGAGCTAAAGTGAATGGGAAATAAAAGTTTGAGGAGGATGCTGGTTAACATAAAAAAGTTCAGATGGCAAATTGCATTTTGCCCTGTAGTTTTGGGGATCAAAAGTATGAAAATCCTTTTAAAAATACCAACGTCCAAATATGTATTGCGGTTTAAAGGAATTGCTATATTGGCATTGGCAGGTTCTAGGAGTGCACTCTTTGCTGCCACTGATCCTCAGGTTCTGGAGTACTGCGAGGTTTTGAAAGCAGATGAGTGGCCTGTCTGTGCTTTCATTTCACAGGACTGTCGCCCGGCAAATCCTTCAGAAGAAGCACATAATGTTGAAACTTCTAAGCATGTTTGGGAGAAGACATTAGAGATGATTGGCCTGCCCTCTGATGCTGTGGAGAAGCTTATAGAAGGTGAAGAAGTCAAATGCAAGTATGGATCTGAAAGCGGGTAGAGAGTTTCCAGTTCAATTTGTTCAACCCTGCACCAGTTCTACTGGACTAGGACGACAAATGGCTAATCGCTGTTTGGGTTGAGGCAAAGCTTTACCATCAGCTCCCTGGGGAATCTGAATCAGACTATTTATTTCAGATATGGAACAGGTCAAAACAGGCTTTTAGAAGATATGGCAGTTTGTTGGTCTGTCATTGGCATCATACGATGGTTTTAGGTTTGATAACTAGTTCTCACATTTGGATTATGGTCTGTTTAGTTGGTCTGTCATTGGCTTGTAATGTCAAACTTAGTATTTGTTTGAAGCTCTTTCTCTAACATTGTTACTCCAACAAACCCAAATTTTTATGATATGCATGCCGGGGATGAATATGCTCTCTCTCTCTCTCTCTCACTCCCTCACTCAGTTATCTTCCCCTGAACCAATAATTATTGATAAATACACACCTTTTAAATACACATATTTAATTAATTTATTAATTAAAATTTGATTTATCAAGTAATTCCTAAATTCTCTTATAATTGTATTTGTCACGTCTAAGGATTCAATGAATAATATGCAAATTATGTGACATAAATAAGAAACAACAGAGAGAGAGAAAGAGAGAGAGAGGGAATTGAATTAAAAGCAAACTATGTTGCGGCAATTTTCTTTTTTATTATATAATTTGATGTATTTTTTGAAATTATCTTAAAAACAAAAATTTTAACTCTAATTAGAACCACTGAAAATAATAGAATTCAACTCATAGGGCATCGCACGGGCATCGCGCCCTTCCTTTTAAAAAGCCTAGCAACTTAAGTAAAGCAAAAAAGAAAAAAATATTAATTTTGTTTATTGATCAATGATATTTTCAAATAATTTATTATTAAATTTGTAATTTATAATTAAAAATAATTTCTAAATTCTCACGTCATATAATTTAATAAATTAGTTGCTAATTACATGGCATAAAATAAAAGCCGAAACAAAAAGGAGAATTGAATTAATAACAAATTTTTGTTTAATTAGTTTTAATATAGAAATAAGAATAAAATAAAAAAAAGGATTGTGAAAGAAAAAAATCAGAAGGCTATATAAAGGAGGTCTCTGTGGGTCACGGCCGACTTGGACCAACAAGAGCCCACTCTTTCTGTTTTTTTTTTTTTTTTTTTTATCAAAAACCAGACCCAGGAGAAGACTCGTATTCTCTCCTCTCTCTCTCTCTCTCTCTCTCTCCCCCCCCCACTCTTCTATTTCGTAGACCTTTTTGGATTCGAACCCTCGTCCGTAAAATTAAAACCTACAATCACCAAACCCTAGATTTCTCTCCGTCTCTCTCTGGATCCCGATCGATCGAGCAATCGATTCAAGAACCATATTCTACATATGACAAATCGTTCACGACCCCCAGATCTGCGCACCAAATTGGTACGAACACTTTTTGTTTTTGCTTTGTTTTGTCTAATTTTCTTGGGTTTTTAATGGTTCGAGGCCGTACTGGAACAATATTTCGTTCTTTCTTGATGAAATTCTCCCGATCTGAATTTTTTTAGGTTAGCTTTATTCGTTTATTTTCCGGGAAATCTAGGGTGAATTGTTAATTTAATTTTTTTAAGATGTTCTTGCCGTTTTTGGTGTACTGATTTGATTTATTTACTGGGTTTGGAGTGATTCGGTGATAAATAGATTTGATGTTTGGAATTTTTGATCTCGACGATTGTGTGTTCGCTGGAAAATTCGTATTTTGTGGATGGTGTACTGATTTGGGTAATTCATAAGTTTGATGTGTCTGATTTCTAGGGTTTGATGCGTGGGACTTTTATAATCTTGACCTTATTTGTCTGATAAAAAGTTGAAAATCTATTGTTTCTGGAATTATTTTTATTTTTTTCTTCTTAAAAAATGTAGGTTTGGAGACCATCCGTTCGTTTTAGGTTGGTGTTGGTTGGCTCTATCTCTTGTTGTTTGGTTTTCAGTTGGAAAATGTTCGTGTTTTCGTGTTCCTCCATTTTTTTTACAACTTTCTTATTATTTTGTTGGAAGATAGAACTGGTTGTTAAACTTATGGCTTTGAAGCTTTAACCATTTATCTGTTCAATTAGGATGATGAACAAGTATAGAAAGATTTTAAGGCTCTAAGATTTCATTACAGTGATTATCTTACTCGGTTACGAAACATATTTTTCAAACCTCTTAGAATTTGAAATCACAACAGTTAATGTCATGGGCATGATGCAGTTTGGGTGTTTATGAAAGATATTTTTCTTGGACTTCACTAGTGACATCGCCTTGTTGGAAATGTGAGCTAACTTGATCAGCTTCTGATCATAGCCTAAAATTTGCTTCTGAAAATTGTTTTGTGTTTCTTATTATTTTGTACTTGATATCTGATATTGTATAACTGGACCAAATTTGCTACATATTGTATGTTGTTTCTTGTTTATGTGGACTAACAACTTGTTACCATCATGCAGTTTAATCAGGGATTGGATGCTTGATGCTGCTGCTGAAACTTTGGTTTTTTTGGATTTGAAGTTTGTCATTTGTGTTTGATGGATGACCATTCTGATGGATGATACTACAGATAATTCATCAAGAGACCGTGTTCAGAGGCTGTACAACAAGGTACTGTTTTGCTCAAGCTTAATTTTTAGCAGGGATTGGAAGAACTTTATGATAAATAAGTGTGATTCAATGAGCAACATTGTTACTACCAAGGAACTTGATGCATGATTTTCACAGTTCAGTGGTCATTTTTAAATCTACTTTCTCTTGATCTGTATTGTCATTTTTCTCTCTCTGAACTACATATTTAACAGTGTCATGTGTTGTCATTATATAGAATGTTGAGTTGGAGAATAGGCGTCGGAGGTCTGCTCAAGCAAGGGTTCCTTCAGATCCAAACACATGGCAGCAGATGCGGGAAAACTATGAAGCCATAATCCTTGAAGATCATGCTTTCTCTGAGCAGCATGAAATAGGGTATGCTCTCTGGCAGTTGCATTACCGTCGTATTGAGGAGCTACGAGCACATTACAGTGCTGCTCAGGCTTCAACTGGTTCAAATGGGCCCCAAGGTGGTAAAACTCATCCACGACCTGATCGAATTGCTAAAATTCGGTCACAATTTAAAATTTTTCTGTCAGAAGCAACAGGTTTTTATCACGATCTGATGTTGAAGATCAGAGCAAAGTATGGACTGCCTCTAGGTTATTTTTCAGATGATCCAGATAATGAGGTTGTTACATCTAAGGATAGCAGTAAGTCTGCCGAGATGAAGAAAGGCTTAATATCTTGTCACCGTTGTCTGATTTATCTCGGTGATCTTGCACGTTATAAGGGCTTATATGGAGAAGGTGATTCCAAAACAAGAGATTATGCAGCAGCATCAAGTTATTATTTACAGGCTTCTTCCCTTTGGCCTTCAAATGGCAACCCCCATCATCAGGTGCTCACTTTTCCGGGTTGTTATGATATTCATTTAGTGCAAATAACTTCTGAGAGTTCTACTTTTATTTTGCTGATAGTTGACTCATCCTCTTCTTATTTTCAGCTAGCTATATTGGCTTCATATTCAGGAGATGAATTGGTGGCAATTTATCGTTATTTTCGGAGCTTGGCAGTTGATAACCCTTTCTCAACTGCAAGGGACAACTTGATTATTGCATTTGAGAAGGTATTCTTTTTTTTTTTTACATGTTTTGTGTCTTTAATAATAAAAAGCGTTGCTTTTCATGTTCAAGTGGACACTCTCTGCTATTTGGTGAAGTATAAGTTAATTTCTGGAAACCTATTATAATAAGATATATTGTAAATAGTAACTAGCAAAGTTAGTTTAGCCCTTGTAGTTTGTATTTAACCATTTAACTTATTTCCTGGCAATCGATTGATTGTTCAAGGTGATACTTGTGGTTAACTATAAGATATTGATTGTTTTTAACTATTTAACTATTGATTGTGTTTAACTATAAAATATCTTATAGGTTGTCTAAGCTTGGGAGAATGAAGAATTTCCTTGTAAAATTTGTCATGTGTGGAAATGCATGGTACAGTTGTACTGCTGTATTATTTATGTCAAATCATTTAAGTATGATTTTTATCTCCTTTTCTTAGAAGGTTTGCAATTGTACTTATTTTACTTCCTCCTCCCTTTATTAAGAGACTAGATAGTGGATTGAATAACTTGACTAAATGGTATTGTTGGAAGAAAATGATTTTGAGTGAAAAAGTTGAAGAAATTAGTGATTTTTACCTTTTTTATGCCTGTTTTGGCAACTTTCTTACTTGAAATGGGGTGGAGGGAGTAAAATTTTTGTCTCATGATTGTGCTGCGATGGTATCATGGTGTGAAGCATTGCTTCCATATGCAAGCACCAAAACTTATGTGGTTATTCATGTTACTGTTTTGAGCTTGAACATGAAGGGATTAGTTAAATAGAATTGTTGCAAGGCCTTGGTTGGATGGTTTCTATTTTATTGTTGTCTACTGTGAATGTGTAGTCAATTTTTATAAGTTAAGTCAGGTTTTCCTAATAGATTGTTTAAAGTGCAGATTGTAAGGTGTAGGTTGTATAGCAGTGCTAGGTCGTTATTGCTGCTAATCGTGACTCAGAGGTGGATGTTTAAATATCTATGCAGCATAGAAATTGGGCTTTCTTCTTTCTCTGTCTTATTGATTTTAAGGCTGTAACTTCTTTCACTTAATTTTTTGGCAGAATCGTCAGAGCTACACCCAATTACTTGGTGATGCCAAAGTTCCCTCCACGAAGTCTATGCCTGTGAGATCTGCTGGCAAAGGAAGAGGAAAAGGTGAAGCTAGGCCAGCAGTAAAAGACAGCAAAATAGAAACTAATTCTGTCAAGGAAAGAGCAGTTAGTATTCCTGAAACTTACAAAGCATTCTGCACTCGATTTGTTAGGCTTAATGGAATTCTATTCACAAGAACAAGGTATTTATCCTGGCACACAGCTTCTATTTTTGTTGATCTTTGAGCTACTTTTACAATGTAATGTTTCTCTGTGTTTGTTTTCGTTCAGCTTGGAAACATTTTCTGAAATTTTTACCGTGGTTAGAAGTGATTTGTTTGAGCTTCTCTCTTCTGGACCAGAAGATGAATTCAATTGCGGTTCAGGTGCTTCTGAGAATAGACTGGTCATTGTCAGGCTTGTAGCCATTCTGATATTCACAGTCCACAATGTGAATAGGGAAACTGAAAATCAGTCATATGCTGAAATCTTACAACGTTCTGTTCTGCTTCAGAATGCATTTACTGCTACTTTTGAGTTTATGGGGCTTATTCTCGAGAGGTCCTTGCATTTGCAAGATCCAACTTCAAGTTACCTATTGCCTGGAGTTCTTGTCTTTGTTGAGTGGTTAGCCTGTCACCCGGATATCACTGCTGGCAGTGATATGGAGGAAAAACAAGTTAATGCTAGATCATCATTTTGGAAACATTGCATCCCCTTCTTGAACAAGCTTTTGGCAAGCGGCCTTTTGTCCACTACTGAGAATGATAACGAAAACTGTTTCTACAATATGAGCCGGTATGAAGAAGATGAAGCTGCTTATAGGCTTGCGCTTTGGGAGGATTTTGAATTGAGAGGATTCTTACCTCTTGTTCCTGCACAAGTCATCCTTGATTTCTCAAGAAAACAGTCATTTGGGGGTGATGGGGGTATCAAGGAGAGAAAGGTTCGTCTTCAGAGGATCATAGCAGCTGGAAAGGCACTTGCGAATGTGGTTCGTGTTGGTCAGCAAGCAGTTTATTTTGACCATAAGTTGAAAAAGTTTGCTTTTGGTGTGGAGCCTCAAAAAATTTCCGATGAGTTTCTACTCACTGCTTCAGAACTGCCTGCAGCAAATGGCATGATAGAGGAACAAGCAGCAAGTAACAAAATGAATGCAGATGTAATGCGTGCAAAACTACAGCTAACTGTGGAAGGAGATGAAGAAGAAGAGGAGATTGTCTTCAAACCACCAGTAATGGATAAGCACACTGATGTGATTGTCTCAAACTTGAGTTCTTTTGACATTCAGAGGCCTGCTGCTACGGCTTATAAGGGTGATTTGGGTAGCTTTGTGGAACATGTTTCTACCCCCCAGAATGGTATACTCCTACAGAATGCTTTCAACACAAACTTCAGGCCTACTGCTTTGACAGGCGATGCCCCAAAGCATCTGGACCCTGTTCAACCTAGTGCCTCAAAGTGGCTTGTGGATCAACAGGCGTCCATTGCTAACGGATTGAACAATTTGAGCTTCTCAGAAAGTGGTCCAGCTGTGAAGTCTGACTTGCAAAACCAAGTCTTTCAGCATAATGCTCTTTCACTTCCTTTTCCTCAACGCATCAATTACAGTGCTGGCAGCGTACGTAATACTCAGGTTCCAGAGTCTGTAATTCCTTCCAAATTTGATTTAGTCATGTCTTCAGGAGCTAATATGGATGGTTTACCTCTGAAGCCAACACCACCTTTGCCTGCTGCTTTGAAAAGGAATCCTGTTAGTCGACCTGTTAGGCACCACGGTCCCCCACCAGGATTCAGTCCTCTCCCTGGAAAACATGTGGAGGAACCTTTGTCTGGTGTTATTAGGAAGAGTGAAAATCTGCCAATAGACAATTATAGCTGGTTGGATGGGTATCAAATGCCATCAACTATGCAGGGGATGGGCTTCAGCAGTAGTATGAATCACCCAGGACAAACAATTCAGAATGTCAACAAGGGCAATAATTTGGGGGGACTAAGCTTTCCATTTCCAGGCAAACAAGTGCCAGGATTGCAGGGCCAGGTGGGAAACCAGAAAGGCTGGCAGGATTACTGGTTCTCTGATAATTTAAGTGTGTACCAGGAGCAGCAGCAGCAGCAGCAGCAGCAGCAGCAGCAACTGCAGAAAGGAAACCTACAGTCTATCCCACTGCCTGAGCAATATCAAGGACAGTCTCTCTGGGAGGGTCGTTTCTTTGTGTGAGGTCATTATGAGAACGTAGTCGGTAAGGAGATGCACCATCCTGCTTTTCATACTTACAGATGTAGCTTTTATTTTTGTCATCGTATAGAGATTTAGCTCATCTGGCAGAATTTTATTGTATCCTGTCCTGTACTAGTTATGTTTTGCTTACCGGTCATGTTTGATAATTTGAAGGTTCTGTTGTGGTGAACATCTAGTGGCCTGGTGCGACAAAGTTCAGCCCTCCGCATTTGCAGTCCTCCCAATGTTATTTTCTGGAGCATGATTTGTCTTGGAGTGTTGCAGGCACCTACTTCTGAACAGGTCAGAGACCTCTCTCTCTCTCTCTCTCTGGTATTTGAGCTTTTTTTGTCAGAAGCACTTGTTCTGGAACTTCCTCTACCATAAGTACACATGCATAACACGCTACTGGTGTTATGGAATTCGTATCTCATTTGTTAACAAGGAAACTTGATACTTTAGATGGAAACTGTATTTTTATCTGACATGGTACTTCCTGGAGGCTTGTTGGATACTCCATGTGGCACATCCAATTTTTCTATTAGTTTCAAAACTGATATATAGCTGTATCTGTGTTTATGTTAAACATGTGGATTATTTGCTTACATTGTTATGCTCATTTTATATGTTTTATTGATGTTAAATATTTGCATAGGAATGGGGTTCGTTCTTAGTTCTTTGATAAACGAGCTTTTCCAGAGCATTAGTTCTGGAAGTTAAAACTAGGGCTTCTCTTTTTTTTGGGGGGCGGGGTTAGAATTTGTACTTCTTGGAAATCCACCTGATTTGTGAACCAGGAAGAATGGATACTTTAAAATTAGAAACTGTATTTGTAGGGAATATGGTACTTCCTGAATAATTGTCGGATACAACATGATGCATATTCAGTTTTTTATTTTTTAAAACTACATGAGGCATATTCAGTTTTTTATTTTTTAAAACTGGATACTTCTTGGATACGACTTTCTTGTAAGCATTTTTTTTAGACAATTATAATCACTAACAACTTGTGTGACCTTTTTGTTCTATTGATGATGATACAGTTTAAGAATAATTATGCAACAATTTGTATATCTAGTTGTCATGTCTTCTTAATACTCAACTTTAAAGAATTTTATTTGCTATAAAGTTTTTATGTCTGTTTTATATTATGTGCATATTTTTCCTTCCCTATTTTCTTGGGGATTAATTGTTAGCCGGTGATTTGGTTAATTGAAATCTCAACATTTCAAGTATATTGGGAGCCAAACAAGAATATTCAAGTAATAGTTGTAGACTTTGGACCTAGAGATGGTAAATCCCTTGATTTGTTTAATTTATGACCCGTTTATACTGCCTTTCTAAGTTATTATTTAAATGTTGTATATATTTTAATGTATATGTAATAAGTTAGATTTACGATATCTAACTAAATTTAATATGATTATTTAAGATTAAGAATTGATTAATGAATGCTTATTTAGAGCGTGTTCGATAGAGTTTTTTTTCCCTACTTATCTTCTCCTTTTAAGCAGAAGTAAAAATTAATTTCTTATAAAAAAGTTTTGAAAATTATTTGATATTTTTATTTTTAAAAACTATTTTTATACTCCTTTTTATAAGTAATGTGTTTGACAAAATATTTTTTATAAATTCTATTTTTAATAAAATTACAATAAATGGTATATACATAAAGTATAATTTTTTCTTTTCACCATCGATTAATTAAAATTCACATATTTATATTTTAAAAATAAAAGTTATAAATACCAATAATTAAAATAAAAATAAATTAATTATTTTTCTGAACTATTAAAATCAAACATTAATAAATATAAAAATTTTTATATAATATTAAGAATTAATATATTCAAAAATAACATAACTCATATATTTACGAACATCCAAATAATATAAATGGAATAAAAAAATATTTATGAACGTATTTAAACTTTATGAATATATCTGGAATTTATAAAAAAACATTTAAAACCATCCAAGTCAGAACATTTATGAACATATTTATAACATCGGTATATTTAAAATTTTATATCATTCAAATGAGAATATAAATAAAATAAAAAAAAATATGGTTTCGGAAAAGATAGTATTAAAAAAATATGGTTTGACATATTGTGTTTTAATATTCATTTATATGATATCCCTAATAAATTTATTATTATAAATAAGTTTACACCGATCATTTTAATATTTCTATTTTTACAATTATTTATTGTGTTTAAAAAAATTAAAATTAGGTTCAATTAAAATCAGGTGAAGAACACAGGCTACGATTTGGGCTTAATTATGTGATCTATATATGGTAAGACTTGGTATCTTTGATTTTTAGTGCAAGTACTTGTCTTCCATGCCTGTGTAGTGGGTGGCATCATACTTGTTGGTCAGGTATTGGGGTTAAACTAAGATTAAGATTTGGTGTATTTTTTGATTTGTCAAATTTATATCTTGAGGGGGTTCTGTTATGAGGATTATAGAGTTGTTTTTAGTTCTTTTAATCACATTTTGTGATTTTAAATGCAGTTGTAGACCAAAATTGATTCACTACAGCAAGTTTATAGGACCTTTAAGGTTGTTACCGGTTTTTATCTAATTAATGAAGAGTTTGTTACTTTGTTTATTTTTTGATTGTTTTTTAACTGCATTGCCATGTGGAAATTTCTCTCTTGGGAATTTTGTTAGTCCTAATTTGTGACCCGTGCAATGAGTGATGTGAGCTACCCGTTTCCAATTTTCAATGCATTGAGGTAAGAGATACCTCACACTGAGGCATGTTGCCTGG
Source organism: Dillenia suffruticosa (assembly GCA_033439265.1). Taxonomy (NCBI): domain Eukaryota; kingdom Viridiplantae; phylum Streptophyta; class Magnoliopsida; order Dilleniales; family Dilleniaceae; genus Dillenia; species Dillenia suffruticosa. The sequence goes on along the minus strand of JAVTVX010000013.1, from coordinate 13,738,770 downwards.
TGCAAATCTTCTAGACGTGTTTGTTCTATATATGGAACTAATATTTTCTTTGCCCATCTGCTGCTCTAGATTATATTCTGCAATTATTTCTACCAAGTGAGAAGCATCAATGATTTTGTGGACTATTATTTCTGTTGAATAAACTGTTTTTTTTTTTTTTTTTTTTTTTTGCAGCTTGTGCCGAGCTCTCCAGACTGATCAATATGAAGATGTTGATGGATAGTGGTGGGAAATTGGAAATTTCTGATGGCTACGTGCCTCCATTGAATGGTTGGACATATAATGATAAGATATTTGATGGACACGGGGCCAGTATTTTGATTGCAGTCAGCAGAATGACAGAATTGCTAGCTATTCTACATGTCTGTGCTGAAGGCATCAGTCGGGGAAATGTTAGTAATGTTGCCTTCAATTCGTAATGTGCAGCTGAATATGTTAAAGGTAGTCTTCTAAGCAGTATGAATGAGCAGCGTCTATGGTTCAAGAGATGAAACTCAAAAAAAAAAAAAAAAAGGTATGCCTAGCTTAAGTGTGATATGGAGGTGATTGATGATAATAAGCATGCAAGGATACACATTGTGTGAACTCATGGTATCTGATTTAAGTTCTGTTCAATGACTTTTGTATCTGTATCGTCTTAAGAGAACTTGCCTAGTATCTCTATTGACGTTTTGGAAAGTCATTAGGCCTTCTTACTAAGTACGGTATAATGTGCTTTTATTAAGTTACCATTTTATAGCTTTTCGTGTTAATCATGGTGCCTTTTTGTATCTCTGCTCGATTGTCTTATTATGGGCCCTTGCTGCTTTTTTGGGAATGGCTCTTATTGTCCTCTCGAGATGAAAGTTGCTGTGGACCAAGTGAGCTAAGGCTTATTTATTCATTTGAATAAGGGGCGCAGGCAACAGTTGGCCGGTGAGGAATATTCTATTTTTATTACAAAGTTGGTGCCTTTTGGAGCTGAATTATTTCCTGCTCTCATTGGGCAACTGAGTCTCCTCAGCTGCGTCTGGGTTCAAATGCCGCAACTAGCTCATGCTTTGCACATGCATTTGCCTAAAACGCACATATAAAGGTCACAAGATGTTACCGGCTGCAGAATTCGGTTTGGAACCTCGAGTGGTGTTCTTGCTTCTCAGGCTAAACCAACGTAAGATGTGGGACTTTAAGCATGGAGGTTTCCTAGTTGATCGATGTTGCCGCCGGTACCCTATGTCATTGGTCCTTTTTTATTTTAATATATATATAATACTAGATTGACATGACCAAATGTCTACCATATAAAGTTTTTTTTTTAAAAAAAAACTAATTTATAAAATTACTATCAGATTAATTAAATCAAGTCAATGTATATTATAAATTAGTTAAAAAATTATTATTACGTAGAGATTTGTTTTATTTGGCAACTATGTAGTTGGTCAATGTAATGTTATTAATTTTTTCTTGTAATGGTTAGGAAGAAAGTTTTATCTTGGAAGTTTTTGTTCTTGTTCTCCGGACAATGTATAGGCCTGAGTCGACTTGTCATTTTAATTTATTTTTATTATTTTATTTTATTATAAATTACTAATATATGGTAATTATGTTAAACTTAAGTAAATTCAATTCATGTCATATTGGGTTTTTAAGAGAGTAAAATTCTCTCGGTGTTTATTTTTTGTCGTATATATGATTTGTGATTTGAATTCGATATCTTTTTTAAAGGATATTAATACCAATACTTGTTGGCGTAGGTGGAATGGATACTTTCGTCTCTTAATTCAAATACCGGTGGCCAAGCAAAGGTAAAAAAAAAAAAAAAAAAAGAGATATTAATGTTTAATCATCGAAGTAATTATACGTCGATGGTTAAGCTGCGAGGTCTAATGTTTGATTCTGAGCCAATTTTTACTCATTAATAGCTGTTGTACATGGTTAAACAACATTTCTTAGCTTTGTGGGCCTAATTAGGCTTGCATCCTAACCTAGACCTTTTATTGAGACCATGTTTTGCATCGGTTAAGCAGACGCCCAGAGTTGGTGCTGAATATCTAGTATTTTTACTAGATCTTGTCTTTTCCTGGACGTGGCCTAAGTGCGGCAGGAAGTGAAGAAGGCCTTAATAGCCCAGATTTGCCCCAGTTTTTTAAAGACGTTTTTGTATTGGTCGATTAAATCGGTTATATGAAAAATTAAAAAAGTTATATGGTACTGTATATATAAAATGAAGAATTTTAAAAAAATATTAAAAGCTATCGTTCAAAATAGTAGTTTGATTCGTTAGTTGTAAAAGTACGATTTATTTTAAAAAGTAAATATATCGTATATTTACCATGATTGACACCTAATTTGTAAGTGTTGTTGATATTACATTCCATATCATATCATATTTTATTTATCCTTAAAACACTTTTTAAACGAAATCGAACCGGTAAAATTTACTAACTAGAAGTAATGAATTCGTTTCTTGTAGAGATATTATCCGAATATCCACTCGTGTATGATTGAACTTAGTTACTAGTGAGTTTAGGATTACATTGACAAATTCGTTTGTTGTATTATATACCCGAGTTAATGGAGTTTTCATACGAGCCAATCCTTTATTTTTGTTTTACATGCATCTTAAATATTTGTTTTATGCACGTATAAGTTTATATGTTATGTTATTTTTATTCTTATGGGACTATATTTAATGTAGTGGAAGTATAATGGATTTTTTCGAAAGAATAAAAGACAACAAAAATATGAAATGTATCTCGATAAATAAACACAATAATTTTGGGAATTGTGATACTTTCTTCGAATGTCTTGCAGTCGGGATAATAATCATATTACACGGACTATCATCACAAAATCACAACGTCGTAATCCTCAATTTAGTAACGATGGTGCCTTTCTCGGAATTTTGTAAACTCTCACGAATGGTGTATTTTTTTCTCACCAATGATCAATGTGAACTCGCACACACCTTTTGTTCGTAAACTGTTTTCTTCTCTTGAATGCACACAATCAAGAACAAGCACCCTTCTCACATGTAGGTTAATTAAGTGCCTTAATTTTAGAGAGAAGTGGGGAGGTTAAGGATAATGGGTGGTTACCCATCATCCCTTAACCCCCTTAATTTAAATTTAAACATTTAAATCTTCCAATTTAACTCAATGGTAAATGTCATGTGGACACCATTTATCAATATCTCCCACTTGCATACGAGAATATTTTACATTAATCATGAGATCACAACTCATGTGATCTACTATATCACCATGTTAGACTTTTATACAAGATTGGACGTCATGCGACTAGTAGTACGCCTGTAAGCAAAAATTTCTCGATACACTTGTTAGGATGATCGAGAAGTTATCGTTAGTATAAAAAAAACTCGTTATACCCCAAACTCAATACAATTATATCTATCGAGTCATTTTTCTGATCGAAAGTGATCCCCAATTAATAGTCGACTGTGTATTCACTATTATGTTAAATCCCAATATGGATAAATATAACAGACTGGTCGGTGAATACTACACAATGATGCAATGTTTATTGGTCTTTCTTTTCCCAAACTCGAATCTATCGGTCTCATTTAAGCTGCTTTCCTAGACCTATCTCTTAAACCTCAATTTATCTTCCGAGCCATAGGTAAACAGACTAAAATAGCAACACTGAAACAAAATTTTTAGAAACAGCCGAAAGTAATAAGGGTATAAGAGATCCCACTCAATAGATCTCGGGTCTCGCACAGTGAGAATGGGGATTATGATCATACCATTGTCTCAAATAATAAGTCCCACTATCCCATAGTCGTCTTATCACACGCAGTATGAAACGCGTGCCACAGTATTAATTTCTCATTTCTTAAAAGGACATATGTCAGATTTCTCTAACACTATACATATACGGCACTTAGTCTACACATAAGACTCTATCTAGAGATCTCAAAGAGAGTTAGTGTCTCAGAGACAATATCACTATCGTATGTGATATCCGAGATCTCAAATCTGACTACTCACAGGCAATATGGATGTGGGTATTTTCATGTTGGTCATATCCCAGATGATTTCATTCTGAATACATATCAGGGCGACTTGCATTTTAGTAGAGCCATTCTCAATGTTTCTTACGACTAAAAACCGTCTCAACTCCGCTCACTCATAGTTGGAGGTGGTCACTTGTGTGAGAAAATCGATCTCGCCTACCCGACTTATCTTTTATCACATCAAAAAATATATGATACAAAACAAATGCATTATTTAAGGAAAAATAATAACTCTAAATATGATTGAATAATGCACAAAAATCATATATATATAAAAGTAATAGGCATCACATCGTCAATTCAGTACAAAATGAGAAATATCAAAATATGACTAAACCCAATAACTCTCTATGTGCTACAAATGAGTCTCTAGCGATGGATTTGGTGAAGGAGTCAGCCACTATGCTGTGTGTCGAGATGTACTTGACGGTCATTTCACCCTTCTCGATGATATCTCTAATAAAATTTTATCTGGTGTCGATGTAATTGGTTATACTATGATGCTTAGGGTCTCGAGAGTAGACGATAGCGGTTTGATTATCACTCATCTCCCACTATTAGTCACAACCCTTGAGTCATCTAATAGTTTTCGAAGCCAAATACTCTACTGAACTGCGACTGAACAAACCATAAACTCAGCCTCCATCGTAAATAAAACTGCACAGATTTGCTTCTTGCTGCTCCAAGAAATGGCACCACCATTGAGCAAGAAGGTAAAACTTGATGTCGATTTGTGCTTATTCAAATCATCACCCCAATCGGCATCTGAATATCCCATAAAACACAAATCTCCTCCTCCGTAACACAAGGAGAAGCTCGCAGTTCCCTTAAAATATCTCAAAATCTTTTTCACTGCTCTCTAGTGACCCTTTATTGGATTTGATTGATATTTGATTGAAATTTACTCACCAGACTAACTGCATAACATATGTCTAATCGTATACACAACATCGCATACTTCAAACTTCACACTGCGCTAGAATAAAGGATTTTTCTCATCTCCCTTATTTATTCATGAGTTTTCGGGTACATCTCAAGACTTAGGCCATTACACTTGCCGATTGGAGTATCAATTGGATTACAATCACTCATCCTAAAGCGCTCGAGAATTTTCTTAATGTAGGTCTATTGTGAAAGAGCAAACACTTGTCTCGAGCGATCTTTCGGGATCTTAACTCCAAGGATGAACTAGTTTTACCATATTTTTCATGTCGAAACTTGATGACAACCATGCGTTATTGTCATCAGATACTCAATGTTGTTTCCGGCCAACATGATATAGTGACAGGATCATAAAAAAATTATCAGACCTTATCAGATAGACACAATGATCCTCTTTGAGCATTGTATAACTATAAGATATCACATTCTCATGAAATCTTAGGTACTACCGCATGGATGATTGCTTTAAGCCATATATCGACTTTCGAAGTCGACATACCTTATCCTCATGATCTACTAGAACGAACCTGGAAGACTGCTCCATGTAGATCTCCTCATCCAAGTTTCCGTTAAGAAAAACGGTTTTTACATCCATCTGATGTAACTCTAGATCTATGCTTGCGACAATCGCCAAGAGTAAAAGGATCGATGTAAACTTGAATACAGGGGAAAAAGTTTTCTCATAGTCAATACCTTTTGTCTTGTGTGTAACTCTTGACTATTAAACGGGTCTTATATCTATTTATCGATCTGTTGGCCTTTCTTTTAATTTTGAGAACCTATTTGTTCCCAATAGCCTTTCTACCCTCATGTAGGTCAACTAGGTCTCAGATCCTGTTGACTCTCATAGATTCTACCTCCTTATGCATGACCTTTAACCATTGGTCATTTGTAGGACTTTTGAGGGCCTCCTAAAAAGTCTGAGACTCCTCATCTTCTTCAGGAGTCACGAATGATCTCATGCTCAATCAGAAAACGACGTCGGGGTACGTTTCCTCGACTACTCCTACGAGGAGAAGGAGTCTCCTCACCTCGAGATAGGCTACTTTCACTAGGACAAAGATCCGTAACAGGTTCTTGAGTCCTACCGCTGGACTCAATTGGGCCATTAAGCTTACCCATCTCATAAAAGGTGAAATCTTGATCAATTTTACCTCTCTTAGTTGGAACACGGTTACGAACGTAGGCAACAGTCAACAATGCATCTCCCTAATGGGAGATAGCCAAATTGGCCTGTGCCATCATTGATCTCACCATCTCCAATAGAGTCTTGTTATTTTTCTCCGCTACTCCGTTTTACTGGAGAGTAGCAGAAACAGTCAACTGTCTTGTAATACTCTTCTCAAAACAGAGCTCTTTAAACTGCTCAAACAGCTACTCGTGTCCTCAATCGGTTTTAAAAGTCTTAACTTTTAAGTCTAATTGATTTTCTACCTCGCTGATAAACCTTCTGAAGCAATCTAATGTCTCAGATTTGTACGAGATTAGATATATGTAACCGAAATGCGTGTAAACGTCTATAAACATAATGAAATACGTGGCTCCATTTCGGGCTCTCACATTCATAGGCCCACAAATATCGGAGTAAATCCGTTACAATGGAGTTTCAGCTCTCATTGCCTTTCCAAATGGTTTCCTCGTCACTTTGCCGGAAAGATAAAACTCACATAGGGACAACTCGATCCAAGTTAGCGGGCCCAATAGGCCACTCGTTACTAACTGATTCATTCTCTCTTACCCTATGTGACTAAGTCTGTTATGCCAAACAGAAATATCATCAACTACGCTATCGGATGTATATGCAATATAAGATAAATCAGAATTATTATTACAGAAAACCATGTCTAACGCATAAAGTCCATTATGGACTAAACTAGTACATAAAAGAGTATCATCGTACGAAATAGAAACACTCGAGTTTCTAAAAAAAATAGAATATCCTAAACGATCCAAACAAAAAATAATTATGAGATTCCATCGAATCTCGGGAGCATACAATATATCATGTAAATACAGGATTTGATTATATCACAACATTAGTTTGCATGTACCAATCCCCCTTACGGCTACAAATGCTCAATTCCCCACATATAGCCTCCTCACATGGGAATTCAATCTGCGAAACTCCACATATGCGCTCTTGTCAAAAGCTACATGGTCGGTGACTCCTGAGTTTATAATCTACAAAGAAAAGGAGTCAGTGAGTATCACAGTGGATGAAATATAACTCAAACCATATAAGAAACAATGACTTATCTTCCGTTCGCCACACTCGCGAGCGAAATGCCCAAATTTGTCACAAACGTAACACTTTACTTTGTTCTTATCGAGCTCATTCTTCTCGTGCTTTTGCCCTTTATTTTCGGTCTTTCCTGATGGCTTTTTCTTGTTTTGACTTTTGGCCTTTCGGTTAAATTTGTGCCACTTGTGCTTGAAGCCCCGAGAGCCCTTACTCGATTTCGCCATGTTAGCTTGATCGGATACAGACCTAGCCACCTCCTGACACTCCTCATTGAGCTCACAATACCTACACACGTCTATGAAAGTATGAATACTCTCAGTATGTGTGAGATAAGTCTCAACCACATCCCAAGAGTTAGGTAAAGACTGGATCACATCCAATATCTAAAACTGATCCGACATCGACTCTCCATGTTCTTTAGAGAAGCGATTATACTCAACATATGCATCAAATACTGTTTCATAGTATGATCATACTTCTTCTTATAGGTGATGAACCTATAGGTAAGTATCCTTAGCTTAGGAGCTGACCGAGAGTCAAGATGCTCTCTCAGAGTAACCTAAACTGACATTGCAGTAGGATACTGCTCATACACTGGGATCATTTCGTTATGTATGCTGTTAAAGAGGATTGCCCTAACTTGACCATCATTCTTTTTCCATGCACAATACGCCTCTTGATCCCATCTGGCTTGAGGCGTAGTACTCTCCCCAGGGTTTGACATCTCGCTCGTTAGGACCTCCGATAGGTTCTGTTCCTCAAACACAAACGGAACCTTCCAGTGTCAAAACTTATAATTACCACCATTCAGCTTGTCTCCTTTAACGAATTCAAGTACTATACTTTTTGTCGCAACCATTTGTCTCTGTCACACAAAAAAAGAGATGCTAGTGACTAATAATGTTTATTATCACACAATTTTGCGTACCCTTCGAATCATCAAATGCAAAATAATTCAAGTATTGACTCAAAAGCGAGCGTATGGTTCAACGGACACCATACACCACAACCTGGGATTTTATCTCACCATTCGGATTTGGATTCGGTGTACAAAATTCCATAAATAGTCACAAAAATAGATATATGACCCTTAAAAAATTGAAAAAATTCAATTTCAGAAGACCTAACGGGCCGCCGGGGTCCCCACGTGCTGCCACACGCCGGCGGTGCGTTTGCCAGCCCTGCCACGCGCCGGTAGCATCCTGGCTCACATGCCAGACACGCGGCCACCATGCGCCTGGCGCGATTCAGCTCACGCGCACCCACTCGCGGCGCATGTCTCACACGCAGAGCCGGGTTAGCCGGATCGGTCAACGGGTTGGTCAAAGGGGTCAGGGTTGACCGGATTTGTAGTCAACGGGTCGGGGTCGGACCCGACCAATCATGGGGTTAACGCAGGTCAGGCTCTGACCCGATTTGCTCCCTGGTCGCCTTACGCGCCTTGCTTGCACGTGAGTTTCACGTGCTTGCTGGTTGCTGCTGGACACGCCTCTTTGGCACGTATCATGCACGCGCCTGGTGTTTGGGCCTTTCTTCCTCACCTGACGGGCTTGTAACCGAGTTTTCCGACCTGATTTAAAAAAAAACCCATTTTCGGCCTGTTTTTCACGTCGATTCCAATTGAAAAATAATTTTTGACATTTTAAAAATATCCTAAACTTGATTTTTTGGGTTATTTGCGTCCCAAACTCGGTGAAATAAATATCCAAAATTTTAGCCCTTCGCACCTTGTCGGAAAATCCAGTTTCCAGTGACGGCAAGTCACAAAATTCATGCCAAAATGTAGATCACCACACGTAGAATATAAATATGCCATTTTTTTTTTTCAGATCAACCATCCTCCTATATGGATAGATCTAGGTTTTTAGTTCCGAGCATTCTTAGGGCCGAAAACTTTGGCTACAATTTTCATGACTAAAACATACTCCAAAAATTTTGAAAAAAATATTTCTGTGATCTACGTAATATGGGTAATATCATGGTATAATCGGATTTATGAAACTCATCCGTGATCCGAATCCCAAATTTTTTAACCCCTATATTTTTGTACCTAAAAATTCTGAAAAGAATTTTTAATAAAACCAACATGAGCTCTGATACTAATGTTGGAATATATTTAATGCACATACACGCAATGGAAGCACGATGGAATTTTTCGAAAGATTAAAAAATAACAAAAATACGGGACGTATCTAGGTGAATAAACGTAGTAATTTTGGGAGCCGTGATATTTTCTTCGAACGTCTCACAGTCGGGATGATAATCACGTTACACGAACTATCACCATAAAATCACAACATCGTAATCCTCAATCCGGTGGCGACAGTTACACAAAAATTTTCTTCTCGAAATTTTGTAAACTCTCATAAATGGTGTATTGTTTTCTCACAAATGATCAATGTGAACTCACACACACCTTTTGTTCGTATGCACACAATCAAGAACAAGCACCCTTCTCACACCTAGGTTAATTTAGTGTCTTAATTTTAGGGAGAAGTGGAGAGGTTAAGGATAATTGGTGGTTATCTATTAACCCTTAATCCCCTTAATTTAAATTTAAACATTTAAATTCTCCCATTTAACTCAATGGTAAATGTCACGTGGGCACCATTTACCAACAATTCTATATTTATTATTGATAACCATCATTCATGATGGTGCTTTATGCATTACCTTTGATATCATGCCTTATATATTGTTTTCTATGATCCTTTTGGGTGCTTACGGAGTCAGCTGATTTGCAATTTCCCCTCCAATTTTATTTTATTTTATTATTTTGTTCTTTCTTTTAGGTGTTATGGGGGCCAAGCATGAAGGTTAGGTAGCGGCTATGAAATCGAGGGATTTTAGATCCGTATATTATTTTGTAGACCCTTTTTGTATTCCTTGCTTAGAGTATACTGTATCATGTTTGCGATGATCATGTAATGTTATAGAGTATGAAGTTTTAGTGGTCTGAGCAGGCATAGGAAGTTTTTCAGACGTGTAGTTTTTATGTTTTATTTTAGACTCTTTATGTACTTAGTGTTTATATTTGTGTTTAGACCGTTAGGAAAAGGAAAATAAAATAGAAAAAATAGAAAAAATAGAGAGAAAAGATTGAGAGAGAATAATTCATATATTGTATATTGTGTTGTACTGTGTTTTTAATAGATTGTACAAAAACCTTATTTATAGGGTGATTCTATAAAAACATAAAAAAAGAATAAAATAAAATAAATTTAAAAATATCAATATTCTTAAAATTTCTTTAATTTAAAAACTTTCCAAACTTTTTTATTGAGATTTTTTCAATTTAGAAATGTCAATATTCTTAATACACCTCTCAGACACAAGATGGAAATAGATAAGTGATCTTGAGTTTGTATAGTGAGTCATCATGACGCTCAGAAAAATGAGTTAAGATCATAGAGAAGTCTTATGCTAGGAGATTAAAGAACCGCCAAGAACAATGCAATAATATGTAGTAGACCATTGATTAGTAAGATCACCAAACCAATTAGTGTCAGAATAAGTACATAACTGATAACATAGAGAGTGTAGTATGGTTGTGATTATTATAAAAAACAACAAATTGAGTAGAAGAGAATATAATAGTAGAATTCTCAACAGCTGACTCAGAGAAAACATAGTGAAATAGATAAAATAGAGGGAATGAGGAATGTAGCACAATCTTCAATAGTAGAAAAGCAGTAGACAATAAGATATTATCTAGAACTAGCAGAATAAAGTAGAAAAATTGAAAAATGAAGCAGAATTTTCAATAGCAAAAAAGCAATAGACGGTAAGATATTATCGAGAACCAGCAAAATAATGAAGTAGAATTTTCAATAGCAGAAAAATAGCAGACCGTAAGATATTATTGAGAACCAGTAGAAAACAATTTTGGACAACAAAAATAGGTTGAGAAATATTTAATTTCTTCATAATCAGACAAAAAAATGTCTAATTGATGAAAATAATAAAAAAAAAAATATCAGATCGAAATCTTGTGTTCTAACACCATATTAGAAAAAGAAAAATAATACAGAGCAAACAGAGAAAATAAAGAGAGAAGATTGAAAGAGAATTATTTATATATTGTATATTATATTGTGTTATGTTTTTAATAAATTATACAAAAATTCTATTTATAAGATAATTTTATAAAAATATAAAATAAAAAAATAAAATAAAATATTATAATATAAAAATTTAGAAATATCAATATTTTTAAAATTTCTTTAATTTAGAAATCTTTAAAACTTTTTGAATGAGATTTTTTTTTTTTAATTTAGAAATGTCAATATTCTTATTATAGAGTTAGCATAGAGCATTTTTTATGTTCATGTAATGTTATAAAGCATGATCTTCGGTGGTCTCCATAGGCTCTCTTACATTTCTCATGTTGGATGTGTAGTTCTTTACTTTAGTAAGTTTAGTTCTTATTCTGTTGTCACGCCCGACATAAGGGCCAGTTGGTTGCTAGCTGGATGACGTGACGTGCTTAATGTAAGTTTTATTGTGATTTTTATTCTCGCATGTTGTCAGTTGTTTAGAGATGATTTGATATTAATATTTTTTAAATAAAATTTTAAATTTATATTTTTATATATGAAAAAAAAACTAATCTTTAAGAATCCAACATAATTTAAAATAAATTTAATTAGATTTAATATAATTATTAAATATCGATAATTTATTAAAAAAATAAACTCTTCGTTTTCAGGAGACTGCAATTGTGAGTTGTCACACATCCTTTATCTTTTTCCCTCAATTCACCAACTTTTATATATATGTCTCATCAATTTTTCTTTTAGTTTATCTTCTAATTTTTCACCATTTTAATATTCTGTTTCTATGTCTGCAACCAATTTTCTTTTTGTACTATTCTATTGCTTATTATAATTAAGTTATAATTATAAACAGATATCACTTTTTATTTTTATAATTATTAAATAATTATTTATTATTGTTATATTAGTATAATTATACTGATTAATTAAATCAGTCAAACCAATTAATTCACATATCCCTCGTATTACTGATATTTAAAATATTGGTCTGAAACGCTCCTAATGATGGGATGTGCGTAAAACTGGCGAGTCAACTCGACGTTCAGGTCCAACGAGCCAATGAGGTCTCAGGCATGCAGGCCATTCTGCCCATTGTCAACTATTGTGGTTGTAGCACTGAACGTCTCACAGCGAAAACAATTCATGCCCCTTTTTGTTGCGCTAACTGATCTTGACAGATATATATAAAATAAAAACGGAAAAGCTCAATTAAATATGTAAAAATAATATAAAAATTATTTTAATATTGATAAAAGTGATTTTTCAAATACACCGTATGAATAAACACATTGCAAATGAGCCCAAAACCTTTTAGATAACTTTTAAGGACTTAGCTATCGAATGACTAAAATCGAATTTAATTAGAACCGATATAATTATCATATACCTGTGGATTATTTCAAAGAAATAAAACTCAGCCAAAAAAAGCCCCAAAAAAAAAAAATAGCATTCAAACTTGCAGAAGGACGAATGTTAATTTGACAACAAAAAACTTATAAACATATTATAAATGAATTAATTACATAATGTTAATATGAGTGTTCTCTCTTCAGAACCCCTTGAGAGCAAGTTTGGTGATTAGACATGTTCCCTTTTTTCTTTTTTTCATATTCTGTCAGCATAATACAGCATAACGTGGTGATCTATGGGTAAAAATAGAATGAAGGTATTGATTAAAATCTTAAAGGAAAAAAAATGCGACTCTACAATGCAGCAACTAGATAATGTGACCAGAGAATATTGTCCACGGCCATGTGAATGGCCTCTGCAGCCGCAGGGTTGACTAATCTACACAAAATGCTCCAGCCCAGAAACAAATGCGTCCCTGTGGACTAGGACTCTTCAGTATCTTCAACAAAAACATTGAATATGAAGTCACGAAATCGCCTGGAGTATTGTTTAGGGTCAACAGCAGATATTGAGGTTGGGTCGTATTGAAAGGATTTGTATGCATGCTCAAGCTTCTTGCTAATGTCATAATCCTGGAGTATGTCTATAATGCCAAAGAACATAACCACATCGTACATTTCTCCAGTTGGTTCTCCCACTAGCTGAAGTTCACTATCGCTTTTTCTAACAGTCCTCTCGACCCGTGCTCGCATGTTGAATCCCAATTTCGGGCTAGCCCAACTGCATTACCAACGAGGAAAATAAAAGACATCAACTTTAGGCAAGTCTAAATGAATGGTTAAATTTGCAGTAGTTCAAAATAATGCGAAGCACTTGCAAAAAGAACAGCAACTATGACACAATTTAGTTAACACCTGAATCCGAAAATTTTAAAAAGAATGCTGACATTTATTTTTCTCTCTTTTCTTTGACTTCTCATTAAGACAACAAACTTAAGAACTTTTGCGGATGTTTCAAGGAATAATAAACTGGCTTCCAATCTTAGGTTTTGGCTGGCAAAGAAAAGTTTCTGGAATAACAATATTGTGATTTCTGTACAAATTACCTAGCAGCATCTATATGAAGGTTGCTCAGATCTAAACTAGATGGATGGTTTTCAGTGCCAAGACCTGCAAAAGAAAAGAAGAATACAAGAAATATGATAGTATCAGTTAAGTTAAGAAAACCAATCTGATGACATGGGATAACAGTTCAATGATCATCAGAAATGATGGCATTTGTTTTGAACCTGTAGGAGTTTGAGATCCGGAGGGAATTAGTTCACAAGTGCTTGATGTTGTGCAGAAGTGAAGACCCACCAAAAGACTATAATCCATTACTCCCTCCTGCTCTAGCAATTCACAGTCTCGATCAACTTGCCTGTTTAGAAAGAAAAGAAAAAACAACTTCAGTTTCTATTCTGGCTGCAAAAAATATCAAACAATCACTCCTTTCTATATGAGCCATGTGCCCAATTTTGATGAACAAGTAGATATTGTTGACCAAGCTTTTTAATAAAGAATTTTCAAATTACCTGCAAAACTCTTGAAACCATGGCTTTTCTAGTCGAAATTTAAAGTTAAGATCCAGATCTTTAAGAGTTGTGTTCTCATCAATTTCTGTTTCAGGCTTATCAGTTATGCGGCCCAGAGAAGATCCTTTCAGATCAAATCGTCTATGAATTGCATAATCTGAGCGGAATAGATTTCCCATAATAATGAAACGAACCTGGATAATCAAAATTACATCCTTACTAGGTGAATACAAATTAAGAATGCTGCACCAGTTCTCTTTCTTACCTTCTTTTGGGCAGGCCCAGTTGACTTGACGCAATGCAGACCAAAATATTTGGTCACCAGAGTATTCTCATATTTGTGTACATGATTGTAATATGCTGACAGCATTTTTATCAGAACCTACTTGAATATGCCCAAATGAGTAAATTTAAGTACAGGTAGGAAAAAGACTTAATTTATTGATAAAATTTGTACCAATAGAAGTTACAAACCTTTACTTCAGCTTTCTTCATCGTCTTAATCATGTAGCGATCATCATCAGTTAAGTAAAAAAAGCTTCCACTTTTCCCAGGAGAAGATAGCTCCCGAAGTGCATCATTCCCACATATGGATAACATATAATTAGCTGGATCCACGTTGAATAACTTCCTCAAAGTCCTGAAAAGAAATGTGTTGGAGGGTGAAATGATATTGCACTTGGATACAAACATCTAAAGGCACCTATCAGAGAAATGGAACACCACCTAGGCAGTGAAAATTAAAATTGAGAAGCTTTAAATCTTTGTTCCTATTCGGTCTCACATAATGCTCCTTATCAAATTAGTTCTTTACATTAAGCATGTCCTAAAAGTACCGTTTAAAAAAAAAACCCTTCCAGTAAAAGAAAAGCTGGCCCTAAATGAGAGGGTCCCATTTGAAGACTCTCACATAAGCAATGCTTGTACTCAGATCTATGTGGGGCCATAGTCTAAGATATATGATATGCTTATTTTAATAAGGATAGTTAGTAGACAAATTTCATGCCTGACCTAAAAACCAGCGGGCAGTAATCCTTCCATTTAAATTCACTAGATGGGTGTGGTGGCGTGTATTTGCTTCCTTCAGGAGGGAACCGTGTCCACACTTTCTCATTCGGGTCAAAAGCTGAAGGCTTCAGATCAAGAGATGCAGGAGCAGCAGCTTTTCCTGCTGAGTATCTGTTCAAACACAACAAAATACTAATTAATAGGTGCAAAGTTCACACGTAATGCATAAATAGATATATAGAGTGCAACTATAAAGAATGTTCCCATTGATCAATAAGATTAACAAGGTTGGTAAATAAGATAAAAAATTAGACTTTTCATGCTCCAAACAACTGATTCTGCCTATGCAACACCTTACTCATCTGAATGCACAGCTGGTTCCAAAATTGACCAGAAAGGAAAGTTTTTATATTTGTTTGGGAGCTAGATTACAGCTTTTCTCATGCACCATGAATATGACACCAAAAAGTGAAGGCAGAGGAAGAAATGCTGAAATTTTGTGGGAAGAAATTTCATGTATGTTCCAACTAGCCTTAAAATCATTTCATTAGAACAATTGGGACAGTTCATTGGTGTCAGATGAAACATATTATACATGCAAATTGTTCAAGGAAAACTGAGTGAACCATGTTAACTTTACTTAGGACTGCAGCATGTACTTTTAGACCCACGACAGTCTCGATGTGCACGTCTGCTCAAGAAATAATCTATTTTATCCTCTCTTCTGCTAAAAATTATATTATGATTCCAAATAAACATTCTAAAGATGTGGTATCAGCAGAATAACACCAATATCTAATCCATCACCTAAGCTGTGGAAGGCCAAGAAAAGAATATCTAGGTGGTGAAATGGAGATTTATCTTTCTTTCTTTCGTTCTTTTTGTTTTTTTGTTTTTTTGTTTTTTGTTTTTTTTAAACTGTTTCCAATCAAATGAAGTTGAAAACCCTAAGCACCCTTCTTCCAATATGTTGGCACTAGTACAATTGGATAAATTTTGTATCTGTTCCACCTTTAATTTTTGTCCCTTGTTTAGCAACAATAGGATCAGCAAAGTAACGGCCAAGTAAAGGAGAGACTGAAACTTCGAAATCTCATAATCAATGTTCCTCCTGCACAAGCCAAACGTACTGATTGTAAACAACTATCCTGTCACAAGCAATTCAATATGCCAAGTCCATTCAAACTCAGAGAACATGGAAACGTTGATAAACAAAATAGTTTCATGAAACTGCAGAAGAACATGCAGAGGCTATAGAAACAAAAAGAGAGAGAGAGTTGACCATGCCTTATGCCCAGTTGTAGATTAAGCATTAGCTCATAGTTCTTATGCCCTTTAGAAATTGTTTCTCCTTGTCTATTTCCTGCCTTTGGATTCCTAAGTTGCTGCCCTGGGGATCCCTTACTAGACATATACTCTGTTGGAGTACCCATCAAACTATCATAACTAGAAACATCATCCGAGCCAGAGCCAGATATTCTATCAAATGATGTCCGGTCTGCACCCTTGTAAACGCTATCATCAGCGGACAGTCTCCTTGGTGGCTTCACACTAGATTCTGTGGTCATTGCCGAACTCCACGTCGCTAGCTTTTTCTGGGAAGGCAAACTCAAGACGTTGTCATTCGGGCAAACCTTACAATCCTTCAGGTCGACATTAAAAACTTCCCGAGGATCCCACTCAACATTTCTTTCAGATGACCCGCCGTTGGGGTGAAAAGTCCCATTTTGCTCATTTGGATCCTTACTCCAATTACCAACATAATAACTCCCATCAGACCACCTAAATGTCCCATTTCCTCTAGGCAACCCATCTTCCCAAAACCCCTCATAGCTATTCCCATTAGCCCAATAGAATGTTCCCTTACCAAACATCACCCCATTTCTCCACTCGCCAACGTAGTGATTTCCATTCTTCCATTGATACTTCCCTTGACCCTCTTGCAGGCCGCAATGCCAGTCCCCGTCATACGAATCACCATTAGGGAATTTCTGAGCCCCATTACCGTGTTTGAGGTTCATGACCCAAGACCCACTATAGATAGCCCCATCTGGAGCCTTGTAAACACCGTTACCATCCATATAACCAGCTTTAAAATCCCCTTCATAAGCCGCCCCAGAAGGGCAACTAAACCTACCTTTTCCCATAGTTCTGCCGTTATGCCACTCTCCTACATAAACACATCCATCACTCCAAACATATTTTCCATGCCCATGGGGGAAAGTATCATACCAGTATCCCGTATAGACATCACCATTGGAAAGAACTTTCTCTGTATGATGAACCTCACCTGGGGATTGTGATTGTGAATGTGAATGTGAATGCGAATGCGAAGAATCTTTCTCATTGTAATTGGTGTTGTCGTCATCATCATCCACATGTGCCACAGGCACAGAAATTGCTCCAAAAATTGAAGTTGCTCTCTTCTTTGCCCTTGCATGTGTTTTCCTCATTGTGGCTTCCCATGCCTTCACAACCCCACTAGGATCTATATTCATTCTGCAACATTAACATCAACAACAGTTCTTCCTTTCTTTTGTCTCTAATTCACGTTTGAACGCATAATATAAAACATTCAACAAAGACCCATTTCAAATTAGACCCCTATTCGAGGAAATAATCAAAACCCGGATCACAAAATGGGTCGAATCGATTGAATTTTGCAATGCATCACAAAAGAGGAAAAAGAAAAACAACAGATTGTGTTTTCTTGCCTCTGTTTTTTTCTCCCAGTTTTTCAGAGAAATAATCGAATCCCAGATGGAGAAAAAGGTGTCAAAATCAAAATGTAACAGAATGAGACAGAATCAGAGAGCGAGAGAGAGATTTTATGATTTTGTCTCCAATGGCTTTATTCTTTTTGGTTGCTGAAAATAACGCGAAAGAAGCGATGCAACGGAAGGGAACTGTCAACGGAAACCAACCCCCAAACATCTCAAAACTAGCGCTTCATCCTTCCCCTTGTTTCATTTTCCACTTATCATAAATTTGCCCCTACGTTTAAACTATTTGATATTATGCCCCGTAGTGTTTATATATTTATAGATGTGTCCCTAAATTCTACGAAGTATTTGGATGCATTCTCTATTAAAAATTTTCATCTTCACGAGCGTAACGATTTATCTTATTCAGTTGTATCATCTTTTTAGTTATATTATTATTTTGAATATATCTTATCTTATGAGACATGTACCCAAATAATCCAAAAAAAAAATTTTTTTTTTAAATAATATGAGCTGAAAAAAATTTCCTCAAATAATACGAATTTGTCGGGAGTTGGAAATGCGACACACTGTGTCGCGTCTTCAACTCGTGATACTAGAGAGAGAGAGAGAGAGAGAGAGAGAGAGAGAGAGAGAGAGAGGAGTCCGTGGGGAGAGGAGTCCGAGGGGGGGGGGAGGGAGAGAGGGGAGGAGAGCGGCGGGGGGCGGAGGGGGGAGGGAGGAGCACGGCTGGGGGCGGCGGGGGGAAGGAGAGAGAGGGGAGGACCGAGGCGGGGTGCGGAGGGGGGAGGGAGGGAGAGAGAGAGGGGGAGGGAGGGAGAGAAAGAGGGGAGGCGGCGGGGGGTCCGCCGGGGGAGGGAGAGAGAGAAAGAGGGGAGGGGGCTGGCGGCGGGCGGCGAAGGGGGGAAGGAGAGAGAGAGGAGAGGGACGTGGCGGGGTGCGAAGGGGGGAGGGAGAGAGAGAGGGAGGGCCGCGGGGGTGCGGAGGGGGGAGGAGAGAGAGACATAGCGGGGGCGGAGGGGGGAGGGAGAGTGAGAGGGAGGGCCGCGGGGTGGGGGCGGGGGAGGATTGGGAGGGGGGAGAGTTGCCGCGGGGGGGCGGAGGGCCGTGGGGGGCGGAGGGGGGAGGAGAGAGACACAGCGGCTCTCCTCCCCCCTCCGCCCCCCCCGCGGCCCTCCGCACTCCCGCGGCCCTCCCTCTCTCTCTCCTCCCCTCTCCGCACCCTGCCGTGCCCCTCCCCTCTCTCTCTCCTTCCCCCCTCCACCGCCCGCCGCCCGCCGCCAGCCCCCCTCCCCTCTTTCTCTCTCTTCCTCCCCCGGCGTACCCCCCTCCGCCTCCCCTCTTTCTCTCCCTCCCTCCCTCCCTCCCCCCTCTCTCTCTCCCTCCCTCCCCCCTCCGCACTCCGCCGCGGTCCTCCCCTCTCTCCTTCCCCCCGCCGCCCCCAGCCGCGCTCCTCCCTCCCCCTCGCCCCCCGCCGCTCTCCTCCCCTCTCTCCCTCCCCCTCGCGGACTCTCTCCCCCCGGCGGACTCTCTTTCTCTCTCTGGAGTGTCGCGGGTTGAAGACGCGACACAGTGTGTCGCGTCTCCAACTCCCGACAAATTTGAGTTAATTGGGGAAATTTTTTTCGGCTCTAATTGTTTTATTTTTTTTTTTTTGGGTTATTTGGGTACATGACTCTTATCTTACTACAATAGAAGCAAACAAGTGGGGGGAGGGAGCGGGAGATAGTGCCGAGGAGGATTTGAACAGTAGACTACTGTTCATCCTCTTTTTTTGTTTGGGTTTCATTTTTTTTTCTACTTTTTTTTCCCACTCATTTATTCTTGTTTCTGTGCTTTTTTTTCACCCTTCCTTCCTTTTTTTTTTTTTTTTTTTTTACTTTTTCTGGATTTCTTCTTCTTTCTTTTTTTTACTTCATTTTTTTTCACCTTTCATCATTCTTTTTTTTAACTTTTTTTTTTAAAATTCCACGGTTACCAGTTTATTACTATTCTTCTTTTTTCTTCTTTTTTTTTCACCCTTCACATTTTTTTTTTCGGATTCCACTATTACCGATTTGTTACAATTTTTATTTTTTACTTCTTTTTTTTCACTCATTTACCATTTTTTTTCCTTTTTTTTACTTCTTTTTTTTATCATTCACCATTTTTTTTTATACTTTTTTTGTTTTTTTGTTTTTTTTTTAATTTTTTTCACCTGTCACCCTTCTTTTTTTTTCACTCCCTTTTTTTGGGTTTCATGTTACCAGTTTGTTACTGTTCTTTTTTTTTTTTTTTTTTTTTTTTTTTACTTTTTTCCCCACCCTTCACTTGTGGGGAAAGCGGAGTGGGAGGGAATACCATTTCGGATGGGAACGGTTGGTTACCGTTTTCTCTCTTTTTTTATTCTTTTTTTTGGGTTTCTTTTTCCTTTTTATTTTTATTTTTACTTTTTTATTTCTTTTTTTCACCCTTCACCATTCCTTCCCCAATTTTTTTTTACCTTTTTTGGGGTTTTTTTTACCCTTCACGCTTTTTTTTTTTTCATTCATTTTTTTAATGGATTCCACTGTTACCGGTTTGCTATTATTCTTTTTGTTTTACTTCTTTTTTATTTTTTATTTTTTTATTTACTTTTTTTTTCACCATTCAATATATATATATATATATCTTATCTTAATTTTAGTCTTTTTTAATCTTTTTAATTAATGATAATAATAATAATAATAATAATATTACTATTATAGAAAGCAACAGTAGAGAGGGGGTGTGGGAGGGCGCGCCACATCGGATGGGAGCAGTAGCACACTGTTCCCTCCTTTTTTTTTCCTATTTTTTTTGAGATTTCTTTCTTTCTTCTTTTAAAATAAGAAATAAGTGGGGGAGGGGGGAGTGAGAGAGAGTAGCATCTTGGATGGAAATAGTAGATAATTGTTCCCTCTTTATTTTTTTGGGGTTTTTTCTATAATATTTTTCTTATTTTAATTTTAATTTTTTTTAACTACATATAAAGAAACAAATGGAGGGGGGTAGGAGGGATTGTCATCTCGGATGGAAACAATTTGTTATTGTTCCATTTTTCTTTCTTTTTGTTTGGGTTTCTTCTTCCTTTTTTTTTAATTTTTTTTTCACTATTCATCTTTTTTTTTTCACTATTTTTTTGGATTCCACTATTACTAGTTTGCTACTATTCCTTTTTTTTTACTCCTTTTTTTGTTTCTTCTTTTTTTTTTTTTTTTTGCTTCTTTTTTCCCCCACCCTTCACCCTTCGTTTTTTTTTACTTTTTTTTGGGTCTCTCTTATTCTCTTATTCTTTTTATTTTTTCACATTTTATTATTTTTTTTTAGATTCCACTGTTATCGGTTTTGTTATTATTCATTTTTTTTTCTTCTTTTTCTTTTTTACTTCTTTTTTTTTTTCTTCCTTCACTCTATTTGCCTTATTAATCTATCTCTTCTCCTCTTTCCGCTTTTTTTTCACTTCTTTTTTGTGGATTTGACTGTTTTAGCAACTCTCTTTGGAAGTTCCCCTCCTATTGATGCCTCTTAGGTGCAATTTGGTTTTTTTCGAGTCATTTTTTTTTATTGTCTAATTTACTAAAATACTTTCCGATAAAAAAACTATGTGCATAGGTACACACCATCGAATTTTTTTTTTAAAAACAAGTGCGGAGGAGGAGGTGGGAGGAATTGCCACCATGGATGGGAATAGTTTGCTACTGTTCTTTTTTTTGAGTTTCTTCTTTCTTTTTTTTTTTCATCCGTTACCCTTCAGTTTTTTTCTTTTTATTTTTTTTTACTTTTTTTTTCACTCTTCACTCTTCTTTTTTTGGATTTCTTTTTCTTTTTCTTTTTTTTTTTTTACTTTTTTTTCACCATTCACCCTTCTTTTTTTTCACTCTTTTTTTTGGATTTCCTTGTTACTCGTTTCCTACTATTTCCTTTTTTTCTACTTTTTTTTGGTTTTTTTTCTTTTTTACTTTTTTTTCACTCTTCATCCTTTTTTTTTTCAATAATTATAATGCACACAGGAAAAAGAAAAAAAAGTCTAGGCCAAAGCCGCACCATGTGCGGCCAGAACCCTCCTAGTATATATATATGTGTGTGTGTGTGTATTTCAAGAAGAATATTCAATGATACACTATCTATAAAAGTCCTCGGGGGACAGCTCAAGCGGAGTGTCACTTTATTTTTATTTTTTTTCGATTCGATTTTATTTGATTATATCTTTTTATACAAAAAAAATAATTCACTATCTATTTTGCACAGAAACGGAAATAGGAAAACGAAAATGGATACGAAATAATACAAAAAAATGACATTTTATAATAATACAGGAACAAACACATTGACAAATATATAAATATAAAAAATATAAGAATTTTATATAAATATTAATTATTTTATGAAAATAATAGAATAATCATATTTTATAACAAAAAATTAAAATGATCAAATATGTAATTATTAATTATAAGATAATTAATATAAAAATAAAAATTATAATTAAATAAATAATAATTCATTAAATATGAAAAATGTGTAATTATAGAATATCTAAGGACATTTATATAAATATCAATTAATTTAATGTGTTGAAATATTTTGAAAGTGTTTCAAAAACGGAAAACATTTCTAAAATAGAAAAACGTTAGTATTGAAAAGTTTTCGTATATCATAGTTCACTATATAGGAAAACTTTAACACTAAAGTCTCTTTTTATGCAGGACTGAACACTACCAGAAAATATACTTTCAGCGACAAAAAATTGCCAACGAACAAAAATCAGTCGCTAACAGCAACAGATTACCGTCGAACAGAATACCAAAAGATTTGCGACTAATTAGCGACGAAAATAATTTCGTCGCTAATCCGTCGATAAACCCTAAACCGTAAAAAAATAAAATTGTAAACCTATCAGAGACGAATTACCAACGAAAATTTTAACAACGGAAAATTTTTGTTACTAATTCGTTGCTGATTTTTTGAAGGAAAAAAAATAAAAATATATATATGTACAGCCTTTACGATGGATTAGCGATGAAAAATTACCGATAGATTAACAACGGAAATTTTAGCCATGGATTATTGACGGATTAGCGATGGATTTTTTTAAATTTTTTAATGTTTTAATTTTTTTTTTAAAATTTTAAATTTTTTTATTAATTCTTTTTATTTTAATTTGTAAAAAATAATATTATTTTATTATTTTAAAATATTTAAAATATTATTATTTTATAATAAATTATAATTTTATATTATTTTATTATTTAATAAAAAATATCAAATAAAGAAAGTAAATAAAGAAAAAAAAAGTTTTGGACACATGGTTAACATTAGTCTAATGGTTTTGCCATTCACAATGTTTTAGGTGTGCCAGAGTTTGATTCCATCCGAAGGTATTTTACACAGATTAAAGCAAGCAAGCAAGTTGGGCACGTGCGTGCGGGCTCTTGTTCTTTTGAGGGGTTCAAGAATTAACGGGATCATTTTTAGCGACAGATTTTTGACTATTAGTGATGGAAATTTTCATTGCTGATGTCATGTTTTTTGATAGTGGAACAATCATCCGGTCAATAAAAATTTATTTATAACCAATAGAAAATCGAAGAGAGCTTTCAAAAATTTTCTTGAAAATCCCACGTAAAAATTAATACCCAATTTAATTAACCCTTAAATTCAACTTAGTTAAGGTCATGTACATGAAAGTGGAATATATATATATATATATATATATATATATATATATATATATATATATATATTTAACACATTAAACTCTATTGAAAGTCATATCATTGGTTAAACCCACAATTACAATATTATCTTATCTTATATTACCTCTCTAAAGATATTCTTTTACCATTTTTTATGAACTAATTATTGCAGGAAATTTGGGGAAAAGATAAAGAACAAAAGGAAAAAAGAGGGTTAAGATTGGAATTTGCAAACATATGAAAAAGAAAAGGCATGAATTTGCAAAAGCCATTGCTTCTCTTTGCTATTTTCATTCAATTATAGAATTGAGTTTAAAAGTAGATTGGTCATTTTAATTTGGAATTTTATCCATTTATTTCTTTTCATATAATTGTTAGTATTTAATTTTGAGCGATAACATTATAGAGTTGTTTATTTGATAAATGGGGTTTATTGAGTATAATTATTCAATAAACATGATTTGTAAAAATAATATCTGTCTAAAATTTTATTAATATATACTTAAAGAATAATTTCTCCAAAATCCATACATGGACTCTCGAATTTAGATGACAGCAAAGAGAAGGAACTTGTTTATTTTTTTTTTATTTTTTATTTTTTATTTTTCGTGTATTTTAATCGATATATGAAATTATATTTTGATTAATTTGATTTGAGTGTTGTCGGGTTCTATTTAGGAAAGGAACTCTTCCGATATAGTTTTTTTCATTTTCAAATTTTGAATCCAAAATTAAGAAACATACTTATATTATCCTTACTTACTAACTTGATTGTTCATAACTTGTTTATATTTATGCTTCAAACAAGTAAAGGCTAATTTTGCAGCTTTATTTATTTATTTATTTATTTATTTATTTATTTTGGGCCAGTAAAAGGGAAATCCAATATGATTTTTGAAGAGTTCGTGGTCAGGACTTTTTCCGGCACAAATTGATGATACATGAGCAGCTGGATCAAATCTCACTCTGATTAAAAACAACTTCATTTGCTCCATTGGTTTACCATAATATCTTATAATTAACATTTTCATGTCATTATAAGTCACATAAAGAACAACCTTATTTATAGGATTAGGTCAGAATAATAACATATCAGAAGCAAAAAGTTCGAGTATTATAATTTAATAAGATTTTTCTTTTTCTTTTTATATGTATAAATTACAAATGGATATGCAAGGAAAATCTCAGTTACATAGTCAAGAGGATCCCGATCAAAGCCATTGTTCCATTTTTCTATTTTCTTTACTAATTTTTTTGAGGTTGGGGGTAAGCGGAACTGGTAAGAGGAAGGAAAGAAGACAACCAGATGAGAGCTACATAAAAAATGAGATTTATATATGGTAAATGTAATACATTACACTAATTGGAAGCCCTTGAAGAACATGTTACGCATCTATTTATGAATCATTTTTAGCGGCATTTTTAACAAAATGCCATGAAATTTGATGTGGAATACATATACTATCGTGTTTCAAGACATTTTTTTTTTCAAACACTTGTATAATTTATTTTGGAAGTAAACATGATTTATATTTTACCTTTTAAAATGAAAATCCCTCCGACACCTATCTAACTCACTTAGCTATCGAGCTTATGGTGAGTTCTTCTACCTCAACCATCAAATGTCGAATGTCTTGCTTCTGGTGAATTTTATTTAGCTGGGCTTGAAATAAATATCCTTAGAAAAAAAATTTTATGCTTGTTTATCCAAGTGGCTGAATCCCTAGCACACTTATACAAGCCCCAGATCTGAAGAGGAAACAATACCTTCTCTTTGGGTATGCTCTTATTGTTCCGATGAAAATTCTTAAAAGAAAGGAGTTTTTAAAGTGTTCTCTTACTGAAGTTGTTAGTGTAAATGGACTAAAAGTCTTTTATTACGAAGAAGAATAGTAGATTATGCACGACTAGTTAAAATTAATTTAAATATTTTATATTTTAAAATGCGAAATTGTACCTAGACATGAGATATGTTATATACAAACAGTTCATTTTTTTTTTGTTTTCACATAAAATTTAAAATTGTACACATCTCCGCACCATGCACCATCATGTATATATATGGCAATATCTATCTTTTAGACATGTTTGCCATTGGCGGCGAAGAATATGTCAAGTTTCATTTGTCAAATAATTTCGTGGCATAAGCAAATGCCACTAAAAAAAAAAAAAAATACTTAGACAGGTGTTTATTAGGTCCTTTCACAATGCTTAATATAAATGCGGCTAAAATCCTTTTGTGGCAACACTAATTTGAATACCTATACGTTGTTAAACATTTAAAAAAAATATAAAAAATAGATTACATATATTTTTGGTACCATGTCTTGGACACCACTCGGTATTTGGGGTTTCACCTGATTAATCCGGATCGACCGCTGCAGTGGCTCCTTTCGGAGGGCGGGTCTCTCAATGGAGAACGCTCCATACACATGAGAACCCGATACTTCCAGCAGAAATCGAATTTTGGTCATGCTTAAGCTATTCAACCCCATATTCAGTTGAGCAACCTACGTTGGTAATATATTACATATATTGCAAGTGTAATATATTATACTCATTGGGATCCCTTGAATACTATATCACACTCCATTAAATTGAAAATTAAACTACGATAAATTGAAATTCAGGCAGCATAACTCCAGTTAGTCCATATAGTTAGGATAGAATCAAACCACACATTCATAGTTTGTGAAAGTGAGCAAGAGCTAGGGCTGTGGCAGAAGTGAGGGGAATGCTCCGGCAGGAAAACCAAGAAGGTAGATCAACAATGGTCCAATACCACTCAATCATGAACAACCTATCACTTTTTGAAGGATCTTTTGAAACTCATCTTTTCCCAAGTTCCCTTCCTTGTGGTTCTTCTGCATTCACATTAATTATGCAAATTTTCATGAGCATACAATTGGCTAGGGCAATGACTTGAAATCAACGAGTACCTGATAAGCGCACTATGGATACTCTATGAATTGTATAATTATGCAAAGTTAAACTGTGAATCTCAAAGGTATATTTTTTAAAACTTAGATATTGTATCACATAAAATCATGCGTACGTTGGGAACACACTTGCTTGTGATCATATCTACAATGTAAGGTTAATGTTCACCTGTAAATTCATATGCATGGCTCCAATAAATATCAGTTTATGTCATCAAACCAAGCCATTTGCACAACAACTCACATCACATATATAAGAAAAGAACTAGAAAGGCTTACAGTGAACAAGTCTCGGAGAGTTGAGTCAGTAGGGACCTTTATTTCTCGTTGATTTTTCTGTCAAGAAGATAGGATAGAAAAATTTAATCCAACTGAGAACTGTTAATAAAAACTGAATCCATCGAGAGAGAGAGAGAGAGAGAGAGAGAGAGAGAGAGAGTATCAGGAGAAGAGTCTATGCTATTATTCCTAAGCACTCTGAGAGGACTTGTAAAGGACGTGTACAAAGAAGCCAATAAGCAAGCTATAAGAATAAAAAAAATTAAAACTGTTTTAGCAACTTGAAATCCAATCCCTCGAGAGAAAATGGAGTACTCGATCGTCACACAAACTAGTTCATAGAAATCTCCTAGGGTGGGCTGCACTTCATTTTATGACAGTTAGCTTATCCAAGACCTGACCCATATTTGTTACTCTCTAAACAAATTTTGAAAGAATGCAATGGAAGGTGTTGGATAAACAAAGCATTACAATGAAAGTAGAGCTTTTATAGCTAAGTCTTTGCTCTGGATTAGGAAGTGAATATGTAAAGAAAGTGTATAGCTTTATTTGCTTTCAACAGGAGAAAAGCACCAAAGCAAAAGTTGTATTATTTGGTATAAAGAAAAATCTCCAAGGATTGCTCTTGCAGGGTTGCAATTTCAAAGGCTTCAATCAGAGTGACAAGTTTAAGCATTCTGAGCATAATTTTGATTTCTTTTCTCAACCCACTTATGAAGCTAGAGATGAAGTAAGCTTTAGTGACGTGAGGATTCCTATGAAGCATCAGAGACCACAATTTCTCAAACTTTTCTCTGTGCACAATTTGTTAAACTCTTCCACCTCATTATGCACTCCTTTTGGTCCAAATCTTTGGCATACAAATGCTGAAAACTCTTCCCACTCCATTACCCCTTTGGCCATCTTTAACCTTTGATACTAAATTTCAGCCTTCCTCCAAATACGTCTCTACTACTTCCATCCAATGCTGATTTGGAATTTGGTAAGTGTTGAAGAATTTATTGCACTTTCAAAGTCACATTCTTGGATTTTCTCCACAAATCATTGGAAGCTCCACTTTTGGAGGATTTGGATCCATTATTCTAAGTTGCATGAATGAATTGTAATTTATAGAGTGAATTTTGATCTTATAAATTTGAACCATATAATTTGGTGGATTGAGGATAGGACACTTGGGCTTGTGTTAAAATAATATTTGAGCCCCAATTTTTTTAATGTTCCATACTTGAGTCCAAATTGAGGAGCCCAACACTTGAGTTAAAATTCACAAGCATGTCCAACACAAATTCACAAGGCTGCCCGCATAATCTATCTTCTTCACATTAGTTCACTCACTCCTCTTTTGTAAACAAGGCGTTAGGAAAGTCAAAGGATAGTAATAAATGTTGCCTTTTGTGATAGGTTTACAATTAAAGAAAGAAAAGGGGAGGGGGGGGGGAGAGAGAGAGAGAGAGAGAGAGAGAGAGAGAGATAGATTCTTGAGTGAGCTTTGTGTGGGTAACTGAGAAAGCGAGAGAGGGAAAGAGGAAGAGAGAAAGAGAGAGAGAGGGGGGGGGGGGGGAGAGGCTCTTGAATCTTTTTTGCTCTCTTCACAACTTCTCCTGTTCTTTTCAAACCATCTGAAAATCTTCAAACCATTTCTCGACAAAATTCTCAATTTCTAAGCTCTCAAACCTTACTTTCAACCTTCTCCAGAAATCCTTGGGCTTGAGTGATGAGAGCTTATCAAAGTAGAGTAAAGAATCTTGAATTTTGGAGGTGATTTTGTGGTGATAACTAGGGTAAGGTAAGTTTAAATTCATGATTTAGGGTTTTGATTTTATAATGAATAGCATACTCAATGATCTGAACTTATGAGTATCAGAAATACTAGAATAAAATGAAACCATTGATTATTTTTTGCAAGCTAGACAGTCTATTCTTGCCATGATTTTTTGGTCAAAACTTTTTTTGCACATCAGCGAATGAAGTGAGAATTTTTTCTTATAAAACTAAATTTCCATATCTTGACCACGACATAGGATTCAAAGAATTTTGATAAGAATTTGATTTTTAATGATTTTTCAAAGTGATACGCTCTGTAGAGGAATATTCTATTTCTGTCCTGTTTCGATTACAAAATTTGTAAATCTAAATATGATCTTTAATTTGAAATTTGAATAACGTAAATTGGATATATATAGCGAATGTTACGACCATTTTCCGGTAATTGTGCACATTGGGTTATGCAGTTAGAGTAATTATATTATGAACTTAAATGTTTTTGTGCGATTGGAATTGATTTATGTTATAAACATAAAAATTATTATTTCATGTCTAATCTTTACATAAAAATTGGAATTTTTACCATTTGGGAATTTTAGTTCTAGATATTATCATTTTTCTAAGATATGTAGGTGTTGAGAATATCATTTTAAGTAGAGTTGATAAAACTGAAATGGGGATGAGCTTTGAGTAGGATTTAATGAATGCCTCAAAAATAGAGACGCATTTCTCATTTGCACAATATGTATTTAAACTCATTTTTATATTAAATAAATGTCTAATCTTATTTTTATGTTGTGATCTATGTAACATTTAAGTGAAAAACCTTCAATTAAGAATAACGTCGAGGATTTGAACTAGTGAGAGTGCATACCCTCTCCAAACAGTGAGTGAGGCTTTTATATTTTGTTTAATGAGAAATGATTTTATGTGTTTTGAAATCTTATTTGGAAAAATGGTTTTATAATTTAGTTTGAGTGTGATATGTGCTCTTGAATTATAATACTAGAAATGTGAAGTTGACATGTTAATGCCATATGATTTATATTACATAGTTGATTTATATTTATTTGAGATAAACATGATTATGTGCTACGAAATGATTTTGAAATTTAATTGAGAATGAAAAAAATGTTTTATGGTGATTGATTATATGCTCAACTATTGTGATTTATTACTTACTCATGATCAGCTAGAGAAAGAGCGGTATGAGTGGAGCTAGATATTGAATTGGGGTAGTGTAATATGGGGGGTTCACTTACCCAAGATTTCGGTTGGACAACCATGAGTCACCAATGGTGATGTCCAAGCCAACACCAACGATGAGATATTTTTTGGATAAATGAATGAATAAAAATTCTTGGTGGATCTAATTCTTGACTCCGACTGAAATCTTGAATTAGAAAGTATATTTTTGGCAGTACCAAAATTTTGAATGAATTACAATCTATTTTGATATTCATTTTGAATACTTATTTTGATGTAAAGAATAATGTTTTAAAATACTATGGTTTTGAAAATTATGATTCTTTGAAATGATAAAATGAGTTCAATTGTTAATAGATTTAGAATATAATTATACTATCACTCATTGACTTGTAAATAGATTTTTTACTCACCAAGTATAATTGTACTCACATTTTTAAATTTTTTTTTTTATTTTTCAGGTTTGTAGCTAATAACTGCAGTTTGAAGATCTTCTTTTGAGACTTGTGACATCCACCTTTATTAGAACCTTTTTCTTTGTGTGAGATAATTCTGTTTTGGCTTATTTAGCTTGTAGATGGATCTATGGGGAATGTTAATAGAAGTTGAATCTTGTTACATTATAGATTACTTGTAAAGACTTCATTGTTTATGTATATATACTTTCTTACTTTGATTAGTCACTTTGTTTTAAATTGTTGGAACTCTACCCATTTCATCTCAAAGCTTTTGGAGGATGAATCATGATTATAGAGAAGTGGTTGAGAACTAAAAATGTGTTTATGATGCATTAGCCTTGTAGGGTCTCGAGATGCTTGCAGGGGATTACACGTATTTCGAGACAACATGACGGTAGTTACGTGCTTGGATCCGAAAATCTGCGTGACAATTATTCTAATAGTAGAGTCCCTCTGATATGGTTCTCTTTCCCAATTTTTCATTCCACCAACAGGGGTTTGGTAACAATGGGGATTGAGAAACCTTGTCAGTTTCTAGCTCATCATTCTTTTCACTGCTCATAGACTTCATAAGAGCACTAAACTTTGCTTCCATATTTGTCATGAAAGCTGCTAGTTTCCTGTCCATTTTTCCTTCAATCCTTTCTTTCAATTCTACTATCAGGTCTTGCAATCGGTTTTCTTGTTTTTTGAACTAATCCTCTTTGGACTTGGATCTTGCTCCTTCTACCATTCGGTTGTTTTGTTATTCCTCCTTCAAAGAATCAGCTGGCTTTGATACCAAATTGTTACAACCCACTCTCAGCAGATTGTTTTGTGAATGAAAGAGATTGAATTATGAGTGAAAGGGGTTGACTTGTGTTGGAGTTACATCAACTATAACTATGGTTTTTAGTTTATGAATTGAGAATGTTAGAGAAGACAGAGATTAGGGAGAGAAAAGAGAGAGAGAGATACTCCAGAATCAACTTTCTTATTCTTTTGTTCTGTAGTTCTTACATTTAATCAAATTTCCGAATATAAGTTTTTGAAAATAAAAAAATAGGCATTAGAAAATTATCCCCTAAATTGAGTTTTATAACATTCGAACTAAATTAGTCGGATAATATAAATATCAATTGTAATACCAACAAGACAAAAAAAAAAAAAAAAAACAAAACACACACACACCACATGTTTCGGTCATCCCATTTTCTTCCCCCTTATTCTCTCTCTTCTCACTCACCTCTTCTCTCACCCACGAACCTACACACCCCCACCCCTCTCTCATTCTCTCACCCTCTTGGCTCTCTCTCTCCTTCTCTTCTCTCCCTCCAATTTGATCAAGTATCCCCAAATACTCAGATTTGAACTCCAAACTCTCAAACAAACCCCTAGAAGGTTGAATCTAAGAGAAAATTCAAGTTTTCCTAAAAAAAGAAAAAATTAGGGTTTAGAGTGGCTCAACACGGGATGAAAATTAGTAATTCCAATAGAGATAATACTCTTTCCTAAATTTAGATTTTAATTATTTTTATATAAACTTGGTATTTATGTTAAGATTTGGGATTTCGTAGAGAGAGAAAAATCTAGGGGTTTGAAGGTAATGTGATTAAAAAATAAAATTGATGATTTAAATAAGATGATTTTCCTTCATTCATATTAAATCTGAGTACATTTTTACTTGTATATAAACTTTATATTGAGATTGGAATAATAAAGTTTGAGAGTTTAGATCTAAAATATATATAATGTTAAAATTTGAAAAAATCTTGAAAGAGATTTTTTCTCTTTATTGATGATGTGATTTGACAAATTTAGATGATGTATCGGAGAATTTTGAAAAATTAGAGTTTGAATTGTGAGAAAAATATTGATTTTTCCTGATATTAGTTTGTGATTAAGTGATAAATGTAGTATATTATTTTAGTTTTAAGACAATTGAAATTTAAGTAGGAGAAAATCATTGATTTACATTTGGATTGAAAGTGATTATTCTCCCAAAAGTTGAGTTAATGCATGCTTATGATATTGAATGAGAAAATGTTTTAGTTGATTTTACAAATATTTTAAAATTTGTTTATAAATTAATTTATGATTGTGAAGTGTTCCGAAAAGGAGTTTGGAATGAAATATGCATCTAAGTATTAAATGAAAATAAAGTGCCATGTGTATTGCTCTATATTGACCATTTTGGCATTGAATTTATGATTTGAAAAACATTTGAACTATCTTAACACATTTTGATACATGTGATGAGATTATGAAATGGTACTTGAATGCAAGATTTAATAACTATGTCATTTTCTCCATGGTGTGACCTGATGGGGCGAAGTGGTTAAAGATCTTTGCCTCAGGAGATAACCGTACTCAAGAGGTATCTTCAAAACTATTATTATTAT
The DNA here is from genome assembly GCA_033439265.1 of Dillenia suffruticosa. Lineage (NCBI taxonomy): Eukaryota > Viridiplantae > Streptophyta > Magnoliopsida > Dilleniales > Dilleniaceae > Dillenia > Dillenia suffruticosa. Next base: position 13,706,139 of record JAVTVX010000013.1, on the reverse strand, counting down.
TGTTTGTACTTATTTCGTAGCACCCCAAGGGAGACCCGAAACAATGCCAAGATCGGAGATATTTGTGAGTTGAAAAAATATGAAAACTCTTGACGGTTTTACCCTTGGTCGTGGTAAACTATTGTAGGGAGTTATAATTTTTGCAAGTCTATAGATTTTGGAAAAAATATGAATTTAAATCAGATATATAAATTTTATTATTCATGATTTATTTAAATTCATTTGAACTTGATATTTGATATGGAACCATAGAATTTATAAATATAATAGTAATGATTTGGATTGATATTGACATATCCATAATTACCTCTCATTTATTATCACGCCCCGACTCTCAATTTGAGTATGTGACAACTGGTGCGTTACCTCAAAATATGGGTGAGTTTAACCCGTACATCAAAGTACCGCAAGACATTCATGATATCTATCCACTTTTCCAGAAATAATCCAATATTTCCAACAGATCAACATGCATTCATCACACAATAAAAGAACAATCCAGTCTATCCCTGTTCAAAACATATATGCATAAAACCAACACGACCATTCAAATCCAAATACAAATACAACACCAACTTGACCATTTCAATCAAATCTTTAAATATAAATAAACTGCTACTCAAGGGATTCATATCAAATTCTACCAATTACAATTACCTAAAATTTTCAAAAAATTAAAATTGAGGTTCTCATTTTAAGTAGACAAATTATAACCAAATGTCACATGAAAAGAAAAACCATAACATAAAGTAGGTTTCTAAAACAGTTACAAAGTTTGCCTCTATTTGGGTCCACTTATAAATATCTCAAATCAAAACAAGATTTTATACCAAAAGAGTTCTCCGAAGGTGGTCTACCCAAGTCTGGTATTAGACAACCACAACTTTCAACTACGTATCCTCTGAAAAAAATAGAGATAAGAGGGATGAATACAAACAATATCCAGTGAGTGGAGTGATAGATTATGACAATAAATGAGGCGTGATTGTAAACATATTAAATATAATTTCAAACCATTATCATTAGATCTATAAATTTCATAATTTTATACCAAACATCAAGTTCAAATGAATTTAAATAAATAATGAATAATAAAATTTATGCATATAATATATATTCATATTTTTTTCAAAATCTATGGGGTTGTTAAAATCATAATTCCCAACAATGGTCTATCGCGACCAAGGGCGGAATCGTCAATGGTTTCCATATTTTTCCAACTCAAAAATTGTCATGCCATGATCCTCAATCGAAGGCTATGAACAGCCGCCCGTCACCCTGTATGCGGCCCATCACACGACACACATACCGAGGCAATATAAGGCTAACATCTCCACCTATTTAAAACCTGTTTTTTCTTAAATTATAATTTTCCAAGTAAAAAAAATTTAAAATGCAAACCGTGCCTCAATGTATGATTATATAACGAGTTTCGAGAGTTTCAATTTACATTTACAATACACATAATTATAGTCATCCCATAAATATTCATGGTCATTCGATGGATTTCAAGTATGTACATTATCCAATTTCATCACGGAAGAATGGTTAGTACCATACCCAACACCCGACGTCTCCAAAATATATATCAAGTGTGTCAAAAGCGTCTTGACATGTCTTGCTGAAAAATTTATATCTGTCATCATGGAAAAGTGAGGGGTGAGTATTAAGGGAAAATACTCAGTGAGTGAGAGAATCGATATTATGTTATCAATAGTAGGTGTGAGTACGGAGTATCAAAACATATTCTTAAAACATGATGATAATATAAATCAAGCATGGCGTTTCTATAAATCATGGGATCATGTATCATATATCAATATATCAACACATGCATTCGTTTACATTTTCAAATTATTTAGAGTTTGCCGATAAAATATTCTCAGCAAGGGTTTACCATGACCAATGACGAATGTATTGGGGGGTTTTTCATATGCAAATATAAACACATTTTGCTCTCTACTCCAATATTGGCCACGGGCCTCACCAAGTATTAGACAGTGATGTCACACACGTCCTCCTCTTACGGTTCAACCAGCTAACCCGTGTCTATGTGCATATATATAATCAACCATGTATAGAATCTCGTCCGATACTAAACAGTGACGTCACACTCGTTCTCCCCGATTTAGTTCAATTGACCGCAACTATACATATGACGTTGGGGGGATACCTCCTGTAGAAGCGTATCCGAACACAATAGGTGCCTCTGCCAACGCCCTTCGTAGCTATGGTCGTCCATCAAGTCCACCAAGGACATCATCATATCATCATACCATAAGTAAGCATCCGGCCCTCACATTTTCATTTAAACCATTTCGAATCAGTGTGCCAATACAATAGAAGCATATAAGTCATATTAAGTTTTCAAAGAGTGGCACGATATCATTTCAATACAATTCATGCATGTATGTTATTTGAATCAATCATTTGAAACACTCTAATGATCACAAAAAAAAAGTATTTGTAAAACATAAACCAAATTTCATACTTTCACACATATCATAAAATATATCATTTTGAAAAACTATAAAACATGTATTTTTGATCAATGAAGAACACAGCGTCAAAATCTCACTCATAGTATATGAGAGGGTATGTCACTCCCTAAAATGCACCACAATGAGTAACAAGTGTGCTCTCCTCGCTCGGTCACCAAGTGTATCACTACAATGCAACACATAATATACATAAATAAAATCGGAAATCGCTAACGTTAGCAATTAAAAATTCACGTTGTCAATTTAGGGTTTTCCATAGAACTCCCTATATATCACCCACCGTATATATGCATATATGTCTTCAAATTAAATGTCAAACTCATTCACAATCTTTACCACATTTTACAATCATTACTCATACACATGCTCAAACGTATTCCTTACATTCCCGACAACTTACCAACTTAATTCACATTCCATCCCATCATCTGAGCGCACATATACTACTACTATACATGCATGCACACATATCCTTCACACTCTTGGCCTCATATGCACATACACACATTCACCACTTTACCACAAAATTTTGCACACATTGTGCCCCTTTTTCCCTGAACATTTTCTTCTTAGCTAGCATGAAAATAGCCTTACTTCAATCATTTTTAGTGCAGAAAATTTCTGTACATAATGCACCTCATTCCTTGGCCTTTAAAGTAGTTTCCTTGCACGCTAACATCCAATTGTTTCCAACCAACAAACACCCTGCTTTTCCCCTATTTTTCAGCCACTATGCACATCACAAATTTACAATTTTCATTTAGTTTTTCTGTACACAAACTTTACAATTGCAAGACAAAATTTTCAGCCTACAATTTCACCTTTCTCTCCTCCAAGTTCTTTGCCAAACACAAACAAATTTTCATCACACTTCCTCCACATCATTCGATCAACAACATACACATATATCCATCACTTTTGTATCAAAATTCTGCGCACATAAATTGGCACCAATGCAGAAAAATTTCAGCACATCACAACACATTTTTTTCTCCAATTTTTTGGCCACACAAAAACATATTCTTTCTCCCAAATTTGAGCCATACAAAAACACATTCAACTCAACAAAATATAGTGTTTTTCATCTCAATTTTTGATCACACCAAGTTCAATTTTTCTGCACACTAAATTACCACAATGAAAGACAAATTTTGCACACCAAAAATTCTGCACACACTTTTCATGCTTCAGTGGGTTCCTCCTAGGCTCTAAATTATAAAAAACATACTAAAAACACCACATTAAATCATTCATGCAAGTCCTCGAAAATTCTAGTAAGTGCAGAAATTTTCTTACATCAAGATTTGATGTTTCAAGTTCAAACAAGACTTCTCTTCACAAGACCTCTCTTCCTCCTTATTTCTTAGCTCTCGGCCAACCTTAGATCACCAAGCTAGGCTTCTCATTTTGGCTTCAATCTTAGATATGTTATGCTAGGGTATGAGGAGAATAAATCTACACTAAAATTTTAAAGAAAAGTTTGAAGAAATCTTACTTTCCTTCAATGGATTTGCTCTTGGTTCCCTTGAATCTTCACTATGTAAAACTACTCATTTTACTCTAATTTTTGGATATGCTGTAAATGGGTTTGAGAGGAATTGATTTATATAAAAATATTTGCATAGTGTAAAAAGAAAATTTAGACTTACCCTATCATGAAGCTCATGACCATGGAGAGAAAAATGAAGAGCTTGCTTGCTTCTTGCCTTTGAACACTCACGGTTTTGGGAGAAAGAAAATTGCCTAAGTGTTGGTTTTTATCAATTGCTCCATTTAATTCTAACCATCAATATTTTCAAGATCAATTTCTAGACATTGGATTATTTTGTCACACAAATGCTCACTTTTTCTCTCTCCCACGTTTTCCTCTCTTATTCTTACACAACAAACCCATTTTCTCATTCTACCACTCCACTCCTTCATTAATTGCATGTTCCCCCAACCATCAAGATCCAAGAGTTCACAATTTTGATCCAAATCTAAGTTAAATCCTCACCATTTGTTGATTTCCAAGAAAACCCACTCTTTCATTCAATGAATAGTGTCTTGTCTCCCACTAATTTAAATCTAATGACCCACATTAATTCATCTCACACCAACTCAATCTCTACCCTTGGATTTACTTCTCAAAAGTCAAAAAAATCTCTTCTCTCTCATTTTCTCTCACTTCCCACTCCTTTCTCTCATGTTGGATCACGGTTTTGGGAGGGTGAATTTATTTGCCAAATACTTTTATTTTTTGTTAATTGTAAATGGGTCTTGACTTATAAAAATTACATTTTGACCTAAAAAATTTTTAAAATTTTAAATTAGACCCAAAATCTCGTATTAGGCCTAATTTAATTTATTTTGCGTCAAAATGTGGTCATTTAGACTTTCCGAGACATGTTCAACCCGGTTAAGATTTTATCGGTGATTTTTCAAAAAAGTTACGATTTATCTCTACAATACAAGATCTATCAAATTTCGAGATTTTTATACACTTTAGAGTCATCATCATTATTATTGGACCATCAGTGGTTATTTTGAAAATTTTGAATTTCCGACGATTTGGGCTGGAATTTTCGGGAGTGGTTTTAATGAAAAAATTTCTTAGTGATTTTTTTTTTTTTTTTTTTTTTTTTTTTTTTACATATAATATGAACAATGACATATATAAAATAAAGAAGAGTACAATAGTAGATATATCGAGGTGTCGGTGTTACACAAATACCCCCAAGGTAAACGCCCCTAACCACGTTGTCTGAGGAGTAATAATAATGGTTTTAGAAATACCAAGCTAGTTCGTGGAGTAATAATAAAGGCTTTGAGATACCTCTCGAGCACGACTATCTCTCAAGATAAACGCCCCTAACCACATTGCCCCGTCTGGTCATACTGTGGGGGAAATGACTATAACTATTAGAACATACATGCATTCAAGCACTATTTCACAAATCTCATGATAGTTGTATTTTCTATTAATCGAAGGAATATGGTCTCTCTCCAGGTAAAAGCAAATAAAATTTTATTCTGTAATTTCGACTATTATAGTTGTATTTTCTATCTATTAATCGAGATGAGATCTGGGAGCCGTATCTCCACACCGTGCATATAAGGAAAGGGGGCCTAAAAAGGCTATTATTATTGACAAAAAACAGGAGTCATCCATAACGATAAGATATCCTGGGACAAAAATTGTTACGCATAAGTCCATTCTCATTCCAAATGCGTGCCCTTCACTTCATCTGACCATGCATGGGAAACTTTTATTTATTTATTTATTTATTTTACCTCACCAACTCTATGTATTTGTATAATGCAGTAAGGTGTGTCAATGAATTTTGATTCAAGAGACACCTTCCTCCTCCTCAATATAATATACTCTAGTTCAAATCTTAATATACATAAAAAAAAAAAATGTAGGAAGGTGTCTATCTCACAAAAAATTGAGCAGCCTATATATCCTCATCGGTGTGGAGAAATCAAAACCTAAGTAGTTTGCTTACCTTTTTACTCGTTATCTCAATGCCTCAAACTCTGTCCTCTCCCATGCATTAGTGTTGGTTGCTCCTTAGGAATCGCATGATTAAACGTTTTCTTATTATCACCACTGCACTTTAAGTCAGTCTTGGACACATTTGGATTTTCGAATTTGCCAATGTCAAATTGTAGTACGATAGGTCTAATATTAAACTATTAACACAAAATGATTATATTCTCTAATAACTGTACTCACTGAAATAATTAGATTTTTTTTAAACAATTAATGATAAGATAAGAAATTGATATTTATGATTTTTCTACCAACACAAAATGTTGAATTTTTCTGCGTCATAAATCTTAAAATTAGTCATTACACATAAATCAAGTTCAATAGATACATTCGAATCTTTTAGTCATGTTTATAATTTTTGTAAATATTACTTAATTTTACTTAAAGATTTACATGGGATATCCCGCACGGAAAATTAGAAAATTGAAATATCATATAGCTTAATATATTTAATAGATAATTATGATATTTTGTTTCTAATATTATAAGTTGTCAATATCGATATGAGACCGAGAAGATTCATTTTCAAATCCATTATTCAAGACATTATAATATAAATTCAAATAATCTATTTATCCATCTAATTTCATACGTGGGTAAAAAATAATAGTAACTAAATTAATAAGTGGAATATAAAAAAAATATTCGTCATTTAAATACTTAGCAAAAGTTTAGGGAATATTAAAACATTTCATGGGAAATAAATGATAGGCTAGATAATAAACACTATATGAATTAATAGTATTATCGTAAAACATTTTCGATATTTGTAAAATTTTAGGGTTATTGATATCAATTTGATGAATCAATATATATTTTCTTTTCTTTTCTTCAAAAATTAAAATTGAATCTTATAAATACAGTTTTAATTTCAGTTTTGAAGTTGTGATCAAATTAATAATTTTTTAAATCATTAATCATTATTCTATTTAATCTGATTTCATGGTCCTGTCACCGTGTCTTCAAACATTCACTATAAAAAAATACGATTTTAGCGACAAATACTATTCGTCGCAAAATTGTAACGAACTTAGCGACAAAATTTATATTTGTCGCAAATTTTCAACAAATTCTACAACAAAAAAAATTTGTCGCTAAATTAGTGACAAATAAAAAGTTGTTACAAAATTCATGAGAGAGTAGCGACGAACAATAATTTCGTCTCTAATTAGCAATAAAAAAAACATTCGTCACTAAATCTGCAACAAAAAAGAAAGTTCGTCGCTAATTTAGTGACAAAAGATAATTTGGTCACTAAATTTGCGACAAAAAAATAATTCGATACTTAATCAGCAATAGTAATGTTTGTCGCAAAATTTGTCGCTAATTTGCAACAAAAAAATTTCCTCATCGCTAAATTGGCAACAGTAATGATCGGCATATTTGTCGCTAAATAGCAACAAATACACTTCCCGTTGCAAAATTTTTAATTGTTCTCGCTAAATTTGTTGCTGATCGGCAACAAACGAGATATTTGTTGCTAAATTCGTCGCTAGTTTGTATCATTCTATTTTTTTTATTGTGAATCGATTCCTACTTCACTTATATAACTTTTTCAAGTTGTCCCAATTTTCTAACATTTTTAAAATAATGAAATCGATTTTCGATACATAATAAATGAGTATTATCTTGTTATAATCACTTTTAAGAATAATAATACTTATGTCTAATTTGTCATTTTATATTAAAAATTGTAATTAAGTTCTATTATTTGCGGTAGTAAATTTTATTGATATAAATAAAAGAATTTAATAATGATTGACATTGAAAATATTATACATTTATGAAGATGTAAAGAATAGTAAGTATAATTAATAAGATAAAAATATTTATGTCTATAATTTTGTTATTTAATGTTATTAATTTAGTAATTAATAACTTGCATCTCATTTAGCAGTTTAAAAGAAGAATTTATAGTGTTTTAGTTAAATTCGTAGAAAAATTTCAATGATCGTCGCAAACATTGTTGCAGATTTGCAACAAATATACTTTTTCATCATCGAATTACCGAAAAATCAAAATTTATCGTCGCCAATTTTGCGACCAAAAAAATAATTTGTCGCATATTAGCGACGAATATTTTCTCATGTTTCGTCGCTGAAATCAGCGGCAAACAATGTTTTGTTGTTGATTTGGTTGCTGGGTTTTTTAAAACCCATATTTTGCAATTTTCCCCACACTCCCCACACGGTGCCTCTCCCTATCTCTCATGGATTCAAGCGCGAAGGTACTCTCTGCCCCTCCATGATCCGACCGTAGAGGCTACCAAGGGGGAGGCGCCGCCTCCTCTCGAGATTCGGCCGCAGCAGCCAGATCTGGGGAGGGCCCCCTGAGATCCGGCTGCAGCGGCCGGATCTGTGGAGGGCCCCCTAATCCGGCCGCAAGCGGCCAGACCAAGGGGGAGGCGCCGCCTTCGTCCCGAGATCCAGCCGCAGCGGCCAGATCTGGGGAGGGCCTCCTCCCGAGATCCAGCTTATGGCATGTTATCAGGATGGAGTACTACTGGGGTTTTAGGATGTCCAATATGTATGGAGAGATCAAATTCGTTCAGATTGAAATATGGTAAGAAAACGAGTTATTTTGATTGTCATAAACAATTTTTGCCACAAAATCATAAATTTAGAAGGAATAAAGAAAAGTTTATGAAGAATAGAGTTGAAAAAACACCTTATTCATTGAGATTAACTGGTCAACAAATTTGGGAGCGAGTGTCTCACTTTTCATCTGTTATTTAAGATCCATAAGGTACTATGGATATGGAAGTGTGCACAAATGGATGAAACAGAGTATATTTTGGGATCTACCATATTGGAAGACCCATATGATTTATCATAATCTCGATTTGATGCATATGGAGAAAAATATTTTTGATAATATGATTAATACATTGATGGATATCTCTAGAAAAACAAAAGATAACTTGAATGCGAGAAAAATATGTGGCTTCATTGTAATCGACCTATACTTGATGTGGATGGAAGTAGTAAGGGACCAAAACCAAAGACAATTTATATAATAAATAAGGACCAGAGACGAAAAGTTTGTGAATGGTTGAAATCATTGAGATTTCCTTATGGTTATACCTAAAATCTTGGGAGATGTGTCGATATAAAAGAATGCAAGTTGAATGGTTTGAAGAGTCATGATTGTCACATATTTATGGAAAGATTGATTTCTATTACTTTTAAGGAACTTTTACCAGATTTTGTATGGGGCGTCATTACAGAATTAAGTATTTTCCTATATAATATTTGCTCGACAGTGTTGAAGGAATCACATATAGTAAAATTAGAGAGAGATATCCCTATCATTTTATGTATTCTAGAAAGGATATTTCCTCCGTCATTTTTTGATTCCATGTTACACCTTTTAATTCACTTGCCTTATGAGACCAAAGTTGCAGGTCCCATCCAATATCGATGGATGTACCATTTGAAAGGTAAATTTTGTACCTTTTATTCATAGCAACATTTAGAGTACATGCCATTTTACTAAATTTATTATATATCAATCTCTGATACACTTTATTTAATTACAATTAGATTTTTATATCATTTGAAGAGAAAAGTGAAAAATAAGGCACGGGTTGAAATATCGATTGTTAATGCATACATTGCGGAGAGAGTGACAACTTTTGCTTTATATTATTTCGAGCCTCATGTCCAATGTAAGAGACGGAGAGCGGACAAAAATGATGAGGGTTTTGTTGATTCTAACTCAAATTCATTCTCTATTTTCACCTGTCTCGGTCGACCAAGTGGGTCATATAAGGTTAGATATTTAACTGATAAAGAATGGTGGACAGCCCATACATATATTTTACTGAACTGTTCAGAAGTTACACATATTTCGAGTAAATACTTTTTTCCAAATAAATGTATTTTTTGTGTTATTAAAATTTTTGACATAAATCGTCTACTTTAATGATAGCATTTTTCAATATTCACGGTCTGAACTAGCGATAAATGAGTTCAATCTTGTGTGCGATAAAGAATTTGCAGCATGATTCGAAACATATGTAAGTTTTGAAATTTTATAAATATTTGATTAATAAAAATTTAACACATTTATTTTAGTTCAGATTCAATGTAATCAAGATCAAGTTGAACAAGAATTGTTAATTCATCTGTCATGGGGTCCAAACTCAACGGTACGAACTTGACTATCATATTTAATAAACGGATGTAATTTTCACACTCAAGAATATGGAACCAGAAAAACTACAATGAATAGTGGTGTTTGTGTTCAGTCATCCAACAATGGAGGTGTTAAAGATGATTTTTATGATTTGTTGGATGAAATTTTTAAGGTAGAGTACCTTGGAGCAGAATTGCGAGTCATCTTATTTATGTGCCAATGGTTTGACCCCGTAAAAGCGATGGATGTGCATCCAAAATTTAATTTGGTCGAAATAAATCATAAAAAATTTTATAAAAGATATGAACCATTCGTATTGGCACAACAAGTGATTCAAATGTATTATGCATCATATCTTAGTTTGAAACATGACAAAATTGATTGGTGGGCTGTTTGTAAAACGAAAGCACAAAAAAAAATTGAGAAATGTTGGGAAGACATAGCATATCAACAAGATGAAGTTGCCAACACGTTTCAGACTGAGGAATATATTATTCCAACATTGCGAGATCCACATGGAGTAGTGACAAATGTGGATCAAACTGAAATTCATGACGTTGAGGATGAAGAATTTGATTTTGAGACAAATTATAAAAATGAGGATGAAGATGAGAATGAAGTTGATGTTGAAGAATCAGATAATGAGGATGATGATGACAATGATGACTTAGATATTTGATCGTCGGTGAGTGTTATTTTTTTAAGATTTATTATAATTGTCTAACACCATATTAAATTTTATTTAATTGTTTGAATGTAAAAATATATTTAGATTTGCATATTTCGTTTATCAAGTTGTATGTTATATTTTTTATAAACATGCAATTTTCATTGCTTGCAAAACCAAACTCTTATGACAGTATTGACATAGAGGGCATAGACGATCTTCTGAATCAAGACCAAACTCTTCAGCATCACCGTCCGATTCAGCTGCACCTTCCCATGTTCCTTCGCCTTCTCTTGATGCACTTTCACCATCTCCTTCAGTTGCACCTTTGGTTGTACCTTCAATGCAAGATTCACACGTTGAGGGAGAAGATACGTGAGAGGTGATATCCCCTTGCGGAGATTCGTAAGTAGTAAATTTTGAATTATTATCACAATAGTTTTTTTTATATAACTGATGAGTTTGTTTAACTATTTTTTACTAAACATTTTTTTTTCTAATTTTATGATAGATTCACAAATTCTGTGTGTGTTATTCATGAGTTGAATATAATCATTAACAACCATTGGAGAGGGGTATCAATGTCTTACACAAGTACTCCAGATGATATCAAAGAGTTATGGTAGAGAAAATTCAAGGTAAATTAGGCCTCTAACTTTAAATATAAAAATAAGTGTATGATTTAATTATAACTAATTGTACTTTTTTTATTGTAGCGAAAGTTCAATTGGGATGAGACTGAAGAGCTTGAAATAAGAAGAATTTTTAGTAAAAAATACGGTCATCACATCCGAGTTGTACTAAATCATGCAAAAACTAATCGAAAGAAGCCAAACTGCATCACCGAAGATAATTGGCTCAGGATTTTAAACTTCTGGAATTCCAATGAGAGCCGACGGATGAGTGTGCAGAATAAAAAGAATCGATCTTATAATTCTGGAGAATTATCTGCTACTTATGCATGAGCCTCTATCAATATTGATGAGCATAGAGATAGAATGGTAATTTGGTTAAATTACTATTTTTTTTAATTTAATTCATTTATTTTTTTCATTATTTCATTATATCTAATGGTGTTTTTTAAGGTCAAGGAAATGGGATCCCAACTATCATTTATAGAGACTTTCACACGGATTTTCCAGAAAAAAGATAAGACCTGGAGTGGGGAGAGAGCTAGAGTGGTTATGGTATGTAATTTCAAAATTTTTAATTATTTTATAAACACTTTGTAACAAAGATTTTAACATATTATACCGAATCTATCATAACAACGTTAAAAGATGAATTTATTAGATTTGTCTATACAAAATTTTTTTTCGCTATTTAAATTTATTTTTTCATTTCTAATTTATACTTTTTTGTATCATTATTAATTAAAATTAGGGAATACATAATATCAATTTTGTTACGTCATTTCCGAATGGTTGGTTCATTATGTTACGTACTAGTATAATTTTTTTCATTTATTCGATCTGTTATAGTTTCAAACTCTTAATAGTAGTTGAATTTTAATTTCAATTAGAGCACTCCTCATTATCTAATTATTATTCTCATGGATAAAGCAACTAAATACATAAATAGAAGTATGTTTAATTTCAATTCCATAAATCTATTAAATTTGTAATATTTGATTTATATATTAATTTTTGTGTCTTATTGTTTCTTATCAATCGCTTAATGAGGGATACAATTTTGTATTTTTATTTTCTTTGTTGGATATTTTATTATATTGTTAAACTGTTAATTGACACTTGAATTTCTTCAGTTGGATATTTTATTATATTGTTATTTTAATTTTCTTCTAAATTCTCTTATGACAATGCAGGAAAAATATGATCAGCTTGTACTGAGAAATTTCAGTGGCAGTGATGATGCTGCTATGTCTGAGCCATCTGTTAATAATATGGCTTTATGGCTCAAGGCTACTGGTGGAGCGAAGCAGGGAAGAGTACTTGGGATGGGCTCGTTGAGCAGGACTTACAGAATCAGTGGTCTATCTTTTTCCATCCAGATACCAGTAAGAAAAGAATTAATGCAAATGAACCAAGAGTTGAGCCACTTGAAGGAGCAGTTAGCACAAAATGACAATGAACTTCAAGCCATGCGCGCAGAATTCAGGCGAAGAGACAATGAATTTGAAGAGTTTCGCGTATAATAGAGGCTTATAATATAGTATATTCAGTTAGTCTCCACTTCAAGTTCGATTCCCCCTTTTCAATCTCCTCCAAATGATGGTGATGATGATTATGATATATTTGGTGATGATGATGGTGCTGGTGACAGTGATGGTAATGGTGATGATGTTTCTTGAGATAGTTTTTCATTTTTTCACGCTTACATTTAAATATGGTTGCTATTATTACTTGGTTCATACTGCTAGATATTTGATATCCTGTTATTTATTTATTACTATTTATTATTATTTCATGGCAATGGTAGTGTTTTTACAATTATTATTTGATTGATACTATTAGATGGTTAGTTATTTGGATGAGTAGAGACTAGATAAATTTCATATTATTGGCTATTGGATGGTACCCTAGATGGTTTGTTGATGATAATGTTGGATGTTTAGTTCATAAACTAGTTGGCTGAGTACAGAGTAATATGATAAATAAGGAAAATTGGTGCAAAAAAAAACAAACCAAATTTTTTGTCGCAAATTTTCCAAATTTGTTACAAAATTCGTCATTGATTTTGATATTCGTCGCAAAATTTGTTACTAAATTTTTCACACTTCGTCGTAACATTCGTCGCTAAATTTGTCGCCGAATTTGTCGCAGATTAGTAACAAATTGTACGATAAATAAATATTCGTCGCACTTATGTGACGATAACAATTTGTCGTAAATTTTCGATGAAATTATTTTTCGTCACAAAATTTGTTGTAAAAATTAGCGACAAAAAATTTTTTGTTGCAAATTTGCAACAAAAAAATTTGTCGCCAATTTTGCGACAAATAATTATTTGTCGCTAATTTGTAACAGATAATATTCGTCACAAAATTAGTCACAAAATTGCAACAAACAAATTTTTGATGCTAATTTTTCCGATGAATAGATTCACAACAGATATTTTTCGTCGCAAAATGTGTCGGAAATTTGCAACAAAAATATTTTGGTTGCTAATTTTTGCGATGAATTTTACGACGAAATATTATTGGTCGCTAATGTTGCGACAAATATGATATTTTTGGTCGCAAATATTTGCAACGAGTTATTAGCGACAAACTATTTTTTGTCCAAAAATTTGTCACAAATTTATTTAGCGACGAAATTTTCTCTAATTTTCGTTACAAAAATACTGTTTTTTTGTAGTGATTTATCAGAGGAATAAGGAAAAACAAAATGGAGCGTGGATGTGACGCATAGAAGGAGCCGGTGGGTTGAGCATGATGAGTGTGAGGATTCTGATGGAGACAGGAATATCCCGCTAGACATGAATGTAAATATAACACGCAAGCAGTCGTCACTGTCTCTGTCTTCCTCTTCCCCCTCATTTCCCATTCGCCATTTGTAGTAGCCACTCATATTACTATCTATTTCTCTCTGTTTCACTCTTCCTTCTTGGGGTTTTCTTTTGTCGAGCATAATAGATCGGAGCAAAGTGAGAGAGTAATAACTGCTGCAATGGGGAGGAAAGAAGAGAAAGATTCAGAGTTGTTCTATAACGATGAGGACGATGATGCTGATTACAATAAGATTGATATTGATAGCAACGATGAGGATGATGAAGACAATCAGAGTGATGATAGTTGGATCTCCAATCGCGAAACTCTCTTCTCATCAATGGCCTCAGAGTTTCAAGTCTCTCTCTCCCTCTGCCTCCCTCCCTCCCTCCCTCCCTCTATTTCTTTAATATGGTCTTCTTGAATCATTATGTTCGTGCATGAATCCAAAATTCGATAAATCCAATATGACGAGAGAAATTTTCCTACTCGAAAATTTCTTAATCTTTTAATATTTTTCACTCTAGAGAATGTGTATCTCTCTCTCTTGGCAATGTCATCTCGAGAAAAGAATCAATCAATTAATTCACGTACCCCAAGAGAACTTAAATCACACAAAATAAGTGGGATCATGGAGGGATACCTTGGGGGAGTTTTTAATCATGGGTTAACTACCCATTTGAAATTTAATTTTTTTTACCTGTGGTAAAAGCTATTCATTAGTATATTTATCAACATTTTCCACTTACACATGAGTGTATTTTACGTCCGTGATAGAATTATAATTCATGTGATTTATCACATTACCCTACTAAACTTTCATACAGTATTGGATATCGTGCGACTAAAACTTCTTGATATACCTGTTAAGATGATTGAGAGTCACCGTTAGTACAAAAAAGAAATCGTTATGTCGATTGATCTTTTTTTCCTAAACTCGGGTTCATCAATCTCAATTCAACTGATTTCCTAAATCTATTTCTTAAATATCAATTATCTTCTAGGCCATAGGTAAATAGATTAAAATAGCAAACACTGAATCAAGAGTTTTAGAAACAGCTGAAAGTAATAAAAGTACAAGAAATCCTACTCAATGGATCTCAGATCTCACACAGTGGGAATGGGGATTATGATTACACTATCGTCTCAAATAATAACTTTCACTATCACATAGTCATCTTATCACACACGGTATGAAACACGTGCCACGGTGATATTCCTTCATCTCTCAAAAAGGCATATGTCAGATTTCTCTAATACTGTACAGGTATGAGATTCAGTCTACACATATGACTTTACTCAAAATCTCAAAGACAATATCACTAAATGCAAGTGAGATATGGATATCAAATTTGGCTATTTACAGACAATATGGATGTGGGTATATCCATGTCAGTTATATCGCATATGATTTCATCTTGAACACGTATTACAATGACTTATGTTCTAACAAGATATTCTCAAAGTCTCTTATAACTATACTACGTCTCATCTCCGCTCACTCAGAATTGGAGGTAGTTATTCATGTGAAAGAGTCAATCACAATTGCTTGATATATTTTTTATTATAACACACTATAGAATATATGACAATAAATAAAGGAAACAAATAAAGTTGTGACTAAAAATCAATAAGTATCATAATCAGTACATAGTGAGAAATGTCAAAATACGTGTAAACCCATTGATTTCCTATATTTCACAAAGAAATCTCTCATAATGGGTTTTGTGAAGGGATCAACCACTAGGTTGTGTCATCACAACACTCTTCTCGATGATATCTCTCACAAAGTAGTATCTGATATCAATATATTTGATTTTATTGTGATATTTAGGGTCTCGATTGTAGGCAATAGCAACTTGATTATCATAATAAATTATCATTGGTCTCCTACTATCTACCACAATCTCTTAATCATCTAGAAATTTTTAAAACCAAATACTCTTTTAAACTACCGTTGAGTATAACACAAGTTTGGTCTCTATCGTATATAGAGATATATAGATTTATTTTTTACTTCTCCAAAATATGGTACTATTATTGAGTAAGACAGCAAAAACTGATATCGATTTGTGCCTATTCGCCACCCTAGTCGGCGTCTGGAGTATTATGAGTATTTTATGAATATACACTTCTTTTCTCACAAGTCTAACTTGTTGTGTGGATGTGAGGAGTCGTGATTATACATGGCACGACCCCATGATGACTAAGCTCAAGCTATCTCCCTGTCTAAAACTCATGTAGGGTATTGACAGCGGATTTTGATGAGACACGGTTGAAAACTTAGACTACAGTCAATAAAATATCTCCCTAATGAGAGATGAACAAACTGACTTGTACTATCATAAATCTCACAATCTCCAACAAAATCCTATTCCTACTCTTGGCTACTCCATTCTTTTGAGTAGTAGTAGGAATAGTTAGTTACCTCATAATACATTTCTCGAAACGGAGCTCTCTGAATTGTTTTGACAAATATTCGTATCCCCGATCGGTTTTAAGAGTCCTTAGTCTCAAATTTAACTGATTTTTAATCTCGTTAATAAAACTCCTGAATCATTTTAATTGCTCAGACTTATGCGAGATCAGATAGACGTAATCAAAATGCGTGTAATCTTCTATGAACGTAATAAAGTACACAACTCTATTTCGGACTCTCACGCTCATAGGGTCACAGATCTCGGAGTGAACCAACTATAATGGAGTCCCAACTCTTTTTGCATTGCCAAATGGTTTTTTTGTACTTTTGTAGACTAGGTAAAACTCACATACAGACAACTCAAACCTGGTTAACAGACCCGACAGACCACTCGCTACTAACCGATTCATCCTTTCTTGACCTATGCGTCCAAGTCTACTATATCATACATTCACATTATCATCTATGCAATCGGATGTAAAACTAATAGAAAAATAATAAAAAATACTATTAAAAGAAACAGCATCTGGTGCATATAATTTATCGTGTATAAAATCAGAATAGATCAAAGTGGTATTGTATCTAATAAAAACAGACTATTTTCTATGTGACGAAGCATATTTTAGGTGATCTAAATAAAATATTGAAATCAAGTTCCTTCGAATATTCGAAGCTTAAAAAAATTCATTTAGATACAAAGTTTAGCTATTTTGTAACTCCAACTTGCAAATGTCAATCGCTCTGATGATGATAAATGCTCTATTCTTCACATAAATCCTTCTAACTTTGAGGATTTACTTGGTGAAACTCCATATACGTGCTCCTATCTCGAGCTATATGATCGGTGGTTTTTGAGTTTACAATCCACAAAATAGAGAAATTAGTGAATATTACAGTAGATAAGACAAAACTCAAATCATGTAAAGAAGAATGACATTCCTTTCGCTCGTATACTCACGAGTGAAATGACCAAATCTACTAAAGGCGTAGCACTTCACATTGGTCTTATTAAACTTATTCTTCTTGTGCTTTTGTACTTTATTATCAAATTTCTTATATGGTTTCTTTTTGCCTGGATCTCGAGTCTCCTTCTCATGTTTATGCTATTTGTTTGATGCCACGAGAGCTCTTACTCAACTTCGCTGCTTACGCATGATCTGAGTACGGTCTACTCACCTCTAGGTGTTCCTTCTCAAGCTCACAATGCCTATTCACATCAGTGAAAGTATGAATACTCTCGTCATACGTAAAAAAAGTTTTTATGGTTTTCCATGAATCAAGTAAAATTTGGATCACACCTAGTACCTGAAGTTTATCCAAAATGGACTTGTCCACATTCTTTAACCCAGCGATGATATTTGATATTTGTATCAAATATTGTATCATTGTATGATCATCCCTTATTTATAAGTTATAAATTTATAAATTAACATCTTCACCTTAGGAGCTGAAAAAGAGTACTATAATACTCTTTTAAGGCGAGCCCAACTAATATCACCGTAGGATACTATTTATATATCATGATTATGTTATCGTGTATGCTACTGATAAGGATTATTCTAACTTGACTATCATTTTTCTTCCACGCACGATAGATTTCCTTATCCCGTCCAGCCTGAGGTGCGATACCCTCTTCGAGACCCACTATCTCGTGTATTAGAATCTCATATAGATCGTACTTCTCGAGAATAGACTGAATCTTCTAGTGTAAAATCTCGCAATTATCACTATGCAATTTATTCTCTTTGCAAAGATCTAATACGATAGTTTTTATTGTAGTAAGAGACTTTAGTAATTCACTGCTACTTATTTTCACATTTTGTGCACAATTCAAATCAATAAATCCCAAATGATTCGAGTATAGAGTTCAAAGCGAGTGTTTGATTCAACAGAGACCATATACTACAACCCAGAATTGTATCTTACCATATGGATTTGGATTCGACGCATAAAAACACACAAAAAGTCATATTTAATGGCATGAAACCCACAAAAAAGTAAAAAAAAAATCCAATTCATAGTAGCTTGATGTGCTGCCGGAATCCCACGTGCTGCCATGTGCTGGTGGAGGCACCTTATGCGCCTGTATGCACCGGCAACAAGCTACTGCATGTGTCGGACGTGCAGCGTATCTGGCACGTGCCTTCATTCGTAGCCTAGGTTACAACCTTGGTTGGGATGCAAAGTACTCATATCCAGATCAACTCGACCCAAAACCCGACCCTAATGTTCATGCTCCTCTCTCTCGTGTGAGCTTCACGCACAAGTCCCTATGCATGTCACATGCCTCAAAGCGCGTGTGCTCCACGTGCTCGCCAGTCTAGGTCGGTTCTTCCTTGCTTGATGGGCCTGCAACTAGGCCTTCTTGACTCCACTGCCTAAAAATGTTTTTCTAGCCAATTTTGAGTACCGATTTCACTTGAAAACTGTAATCTAACTTCCAAATTCATGCTAAACATGATTTCTTGGAAGATTCGATCCCTAATCTTAATGATTCGGAATTCCCCTTCATGGTCCTCCGCGACCGACAGAGGAAATCTATTTTTCGATGACCAAAAGTCACAATTAATCACTCAAATTGTTAGATCTAAGTGTCAGGAACACATCTCGTCCATTTGCATGCATCAATTTATCTTCTAACTCAGATAGATCTAAGATTTTATGATTGGTACGGTCGAAAACTTTGACCATACTTTTTATAGTCTAAACATGCTCAAAAAATTCAATAAAATTTTCATGGTTTTTGGGCCATGGGTATTCTCGTGGTATTTTTGAATTTACGAAATTCATTCGTAATTCGGGCCCTAAATTTTATACACTAAACATTTTATATCTTAAAAAATTTCAATTTTAAAAAAAAATAAATTTAACTAGTTTTGATACCAATGTTAGATGTATTCATATGTATCGGAAGTATAGTAAATCACAAAAATAAAATAATTCGGAATTTTTGAGAAATTATCTCGATGTATAGGTTTCCAAAAAATCAACCGAGATACAAAGTGTGAAACCGTGAATCTAAACTCTCGGTCGGGATGATAATCACGAGATCGAACCACCACCACAAATTCACAACACTTCAACCCAAAGTTCAGTGATTCCAATAGCACGAAAGAAAATTTCTTATTCAAAAATTTATCAATTTATCAATATTTCTCACTCTAGAGAATGTGTATCTCTCTCAACTTCTCTCTCTTTCTCTTGGCAATGTCATCTCAAGAAAAAGAATCAATCAATCAATTCACGTACCCTAGGAGAAGTTAAATCACACCAAAATAAGTGGGATCATGGAGAGATACCTTAAGGGAGTTTTTAATTATAGGTTAACTATCCATTTGAAATTTAATTTTTTTTAGTTGTGGTAAAAGCCCCTCATGGACATATTTACTAACATTATCTAATCTTCTCTGCTTGAAAATGTTAGTTCATCTCTAACTAGACGAGTGTGTTATTCCTGTAATATTTTCCATTAAACATAATGCGAATGAATTCTTGTAGCCCAAATTTTGGAAGCTAGGTCCTTGAAAGATGAAATTAGAGATAATGTGAAAATTGTGGTTTGTTTTACTTGGGAAAGCTTTGAGGCATGACCGTATTTGATGTAGGACAAGAAGAACAAGAATGTGGTCAATAATTTTTCAGAATTTAGCTGTGATGTTTTGATTGTTTTCTCATTATTTATATTAGCTTAATCAAACTTGCTGACTATCAACAGATTCGGTGGGTAAACGATTTTAGTAGGTTATTGGTTTATTAGCTTTTTATTTTTTATTTTTTTTCCAATAATGGTTATGATCAACCCCCACCACCAAGAAATCAATTTGTGGTTCTATTATTGGTTAGAAGTTCTCATATGGAGTCTAAATGGCAATTTTTGTTTTATTTTTTTGCTAGCTATTTTTGAGCGATTGCTGTTGAAGATTACGATAAAGTATTCCAAGAGATGTATGAATGGATGACTCCTGAATATATAGCCCTAATCCGTCAACAACTTGGATAGTAAATTCAATGAAAAATCCAAGGAAAGGAATGGAAGAAAAAGCCCAAAATGAAGCAAACCATGGCCCAAGAAGGCTATCCAAAATAAGCAGAAAGATAGACAGATTTCTGAATAGAAAATGTCTAGAAATCTACCTAGAAACTTGGCCCAAAATTAGGCCCATTCACTGCCCACCTTTGACCCACTCAAAGGAGACTACAAGTCCATTAAATGAAGCTCCAATCAAGACCCTAAGTGACTGTATAGCAGGTCCAAAAGAAGCCCAAACAATGCAGGGGCAGAATGGGTAGAATTTATAACGGCTAGTTTTTGGGTTTGTGTTTACCGGCTAGTTTTTGTGTTTACCGACTAGTTTTTCCTTTTAGACTATAAATAAGTCTCCTCTCTTCACTTGTAAGATACCTTAGAGTATTGTCTCATTGTATCATTTTTAGAGCTAGAAAGTGTCTCAAAATTGTGTTGTATTTTAGAGTATAGTCTCTACAATATTTTTGTATATTTGATACTTTATCAAAGAAATAGATTTGTGTTTATTCACATACATCAATCCTCTTCTTTTTGTTGTTCTTCAACTTCTTCAAACAAACCTTCCATCTTCCTTCAAAGTTCCGAACTATTACTCACCAAAACCTAGCTCAACTACCAAGCTTACGCACTTCAAATTTCAACATGATATCAGAGCGGGTTACATTTCCTTCCCTCACTTCCAAAAATTACCCTCAATGGGCTGTCATAATCCAAGGGCTCTTAAATATTTCAGATTCTTTGGAGCATAACAAAAAAGAGCCTCTTGAGTCCACACACCCCAAATTTGAGCAATGGAAGAGGCAAGATGATGGCATCACTCTCAAGCTCCTCACATCAATGGATGAAGTACATCAAAGCATGGTGAGGGGCTGTTCAAATGCCAAGGCCGTGTGGGATATTTTGGAAGGTCTCTACGGCAACAAACACAACTTCGGGAGAGTTTTTGAACTTCAACAACAAATTTCCAAACTTCAAAGAGGGTGACAAAATTCTATCCCAAGCCTTTGGCAACCTCGAATGGCTATGAACAGAGTTGGAGATATTGAGACCACTAACAATGGATCTCAATATTCTTCAACAAAGAAGAAATGAAGACAAGACATTTGCCTTGCTCATTTCCCTTGGAGAGCCATTCAAAGTGGTACGTCAAGAAATCCTAAGAAAGAAAGCTCTACCATCTTATGATGAGGTAATAGGAATGATCCAAAGGGCCGAAACCTCTAAGAGGTTTGAGGAAGAAAGTCGACCACAAATGGAGTCCTACGACTTCAAGACAACAGTGGAGGAGCAACATGTTGAGAACGTGTGCACCCATTGCTAAAGACAAGGTCACATCGAAGAAAGATGTTAGGACTTACATCTAAATCTCAAGCCAAACGGAGCAAAACCGTATCAAAGGAGGAGTGAACTACTTATTAAAGGTATAAACTCCAATTCAAATTTAAATACTTTTAAATATGTGCATTGTCATATTAAACAAACCCCTTGCATGTCTAGAGAAGGATACAAATATATTATATCATTTATTGATCATCACTCTAGATATATATGGGTATATATACTTAAGGAAATGTAACAAGTATATAATGCATTTAAAAAGTACTATCATCTAGTTACTAAGGTGTACAATACATTCAAACACTTAGAATGGATGATAAAAATAACATTTGCCATAATTTTGAAAGTTTTTTTAAAATAAAAGGATATTGAACTAAAAATCATGAGACAAAAAAATCTCAGAATAAATGAGGAAGACATAAACACAATGGCATTATCATTATTAGATGATGCACACTTGACTCATGAATATTGGTGTGATACTATTAGCACCGCCACATACACATACAATTGCATTCCACACTATGAATTTCAGGAAAAATCTCCAATAGAAATCATTAGAAACAGCAAACCAAACCTTTTGTATCTTAGAAGATTTGAGTGTGTTTGCTACATGAATAGAGTGCGATATATATTCTTAAGATATGGGCTAAGGAAAAATGGATATATTTGTTATGATCCTAGAACTAACATGGAATACATATTCGTTGCAATTTTGGTAATAGTAAACCTATATTGCAGTCTTTCCTTAGCCTGCTTCCAACTTCGTCATGATGGCCAACCCGCCATGATTTCCACTTCCTTTGAATGGTACCAAGACCTCTACTTCCCAAATCCAAACAATCTAGCTTCAAATCTTTTATTGCTTTAGCCAGTATCTCCCTAGCATCTCCTAAGTAGATTTTTTTTTTCTTTTTGGTCCCAGACTCCCCAGTATCCGAATTTCACTCTGACTGATTTAGGTCGACCAACTGTCGAGCCTCCTATAGAAGGGGATATCTCACAAAATAGTTTGTTTCGTTCCCAATGAGGCTCGAACCCAAGCGGTTGGTTAAGGAATGCAAAGCCCTTCCCATTATGCCGACGAACATTTGATTCGTAAGTAGATCTTTGCAATTACCTTCACTTATATACGTAGTACCACAATATATATTGTAGAGTGAGAGGGGAAGGGTATAGGGAAAATTTTCAAAGGATTGATTGGTGTATTCTAAATGATGTGAACCGGATTCACAAGTATACAAGGTATATTATAGATTCAATGAGTAGAAGTATTGTATCTATGAGGATTGGTGTTCTACGTGAGTCCCAGAGTCTTCCTAAATACACAAACGTTTCGTTGGTCTAATGAGAAGGGTATTAGTACTCCATATCAAGAATCGGGGTTCGAGCCATAGTAGTAACAAAAAAGACGTTAGGAGAGCTCCCTCCCGATTAAGACCCGATACCAATTCGATCGAGATTAGTCGGAACAAAACTCCATATACTCGACGGTGGATTAAATCCGGGGACAAAAAAAGAAGTCTTCCTAAATACGTGTGATTGAGGAGATGCTGAAATTTATTAAACTAAATACATGAGTCCTAGTGTCCTAAATATGTGAGTCGTAGCCATTCACGTATTTAGGAACAAAATTATATGATTTGGTCGTATAAAATGACACTTAGTGCTAGTTTGGTAGGATTTTTTTTTTTTAGTTTTTCTTTTTCTTATTAGGAGAAATTCTTATGAACTAAATTTTTTCTACTTAAAAGTAATTTTTTTTATAAATAAAAAAAGTTTTTAATGGGAAACTTTTGAGAGAAGCTTTTTCTTCTCTCTCTTTTTTTTAATGTTTTAATTTTTCTAAAATCATAATTTTTTATTTATATTTTCACTTAAATGATGCGAAATTTCAAATCTATCTATATCATAATTATGTTCATAAGTGTTATGATTTGGGTGGATTTAAATATTTTTTATAAATTCTAAATATGTTTATAAA
Organism: Dillenia suffruticosa; assembly: GCA_033439265.1. Lineage (NCBI taxonomy): Eukaryota > Viridiplantae > Streptophyta > Magnoliopsida > Dilleniales > Dilleniaceae > Dillenia > Dillenia suffruticosa. Next base: position 13,682,083 of record JAVTVX010000013.1, on the reverse strand, counting down.
TATTTTTTATTCCATTTATATGAGTTGAGTATTCATAAATATGACTTATGCTATTTTTAAATTTCTTAGTTATTTATATTATATAAAAATGATTTTATATTTATAAATGTAATGTTTGATTTTAATAGTTTAGAAAAATAATTAATATATTTTTATTTTAATTATTAGTATTTATACATTTTATTTTTAAAATATAGATATATAAATTTTAATCAATCGATGGTGAAGAGAAAAAATTATATTATATATATATACCCTTTATAATAATTTCATTAAAAATAGAGTTTATAAAAAATATTTTGTCAAACAGTTTATTTTTAAAAAAGAAGTATAAAAACAGTTTTTAAAAATAAAAATATTAAACAACAAATGAAATTAATTTCTATTTTTCCTTAAAATAAAAAGATAAGAAAAAAAAGTTCTGTCAAACATGCCGTTGATGTTGGTTATATGCCCTAAAGTTATATGTAAAGTAATTATATTGCAATTCTATTGGCATTTAATAAAATAAGTATACAAATTATATTTTGTATTTAAAATTTAATTTAATTAAATTAGAGTTAAAAAAGAAATTCAAAAAGGAAAGTTTGACTCGGTTGCCAAATCACCCGCAAAAGAACCATTCAAATTCATTTTCATCGATCCGAATATTCACCGACACGAGCTCCAGGAACAAAACACAAAAGGGCCACCATTAATATTGTAGAAAAAGAGAATTAATGACCTAGCTGCAGAATCTGGTTTAGTAAGAACGAATTAAGTGGAGTTTGGAAATTGCTTATAAAGGCAACAAAAGAATTAGCAGGAGAGGGAATTGACCAGTTTACTTTTTGGGGACTTCAGCTTTTTCTTCTTCGAGTGAGAGAAATGTGTTGGCCGGGGAGTAACACCTGCAAATCAAAGCACAAAGAGAGAGAGAGAGACTACACCCGCTACTTATGTAACTTGACTTTCTATCTATTCAAACCTTTTCACCAAGTTTTGAACGGCAGCCGGTCGGAAAACTCCTAAATTCGGGTGGCTGCCACCATGGTTGACAATGATGGAGGTGAGAATGAAGAACTTGAGTTCAAAATCCAAGATTGGGGGTTAAATTAGAGCTAGATTGAAACAAAAGTTCAAGAAAACAACACTTACGGCAAAAATTGGAGACTTTTTATAGCGGCCATGGAGTTTGATAGTGGGGGATGGTTTGGGGAGAGCCATGTACGAAAATATACCTATAAAAGATTTAAAAAAAAACCCCAAAAACAAAATAATTTCAGAAATAACTCACATTTATCGCGAGTTGAACTCACGACACCACATGATAGCACGCGGTTGGCTGAATGCCATGTGCATCTTGAAGACGCGACAAGCCACCGCCCGCGGCTGCTCCTTTCGCCGCCCGCGGCGATCCTCTCTCCCTCCCTCCCCATGGCTCTCTCTCTCCCTTCCCCCAGCCGCCAGCTGCCCCTTCCCTCTCCCTCCCTCCCCAGCGACCCTCTCACCCCCCGCCCCCCCCCCCCCCGGCGCAGCCCTCTCTCTCTCCCTCCCCCCGCAGCTCGCGACCCAAGGGAGAGAGAGATAGAGCCGCAAGGGGAGGGAGGGAGAGAGAGGCCCTTGTCATTATAGTCTTAATATCACATGATTCCATGGCTTCTCTGATGCGATTAATTTCTATGGATAAAATGTCCACTTGGGCAAACAATAGAGTGACAATAGGGTTTTTGGGTATTCCCAATACCCTTTCAAGATTTCCAATCTCTCTCTCGCGGTTGTAACTCTTTCTGTTATTGAAACATAACGTTTTGAAACCAATCTGTCACTGGGTGGGGATCAACACCCAAAATTTTTCTAAGTTCCAATGATGGCACGACCAAACTCTATTGATTTTCAGCCCTACTTTGCCTTTTTAGTTCGGATCTGTTTTGGTCACGAATTCACTCAAGTAAAACAAGGGTTAAAACTCTCAGAAATGCAGGAAAAAATGTCCTCTTATTGATTTCCCTAATTTCTCATGAAAATACAATGGAAATCTGATTGGAAGGATAAAAAAAAAACATAAACTCCTTTACGGTCCTCTCATGCCAAAATGTTGGCTTTCATACAAACTTTATAACATATTCTAAGATAGTTAACATCCTTAACTGTTATAGGATAACTAACTTTTTATCCAAATAGGCGTTACTCCTTCCCTTGGAAACTTTTTGTTGCAATGTCTTTACTATCTGTAAGTTAATTCACAACTATTCTCAATGTTCCTCTTGTTTGAATTTAAATCTGTCCCCATTCAAACTCCAACGGCTAGCTTGTTTTGGTTTTGGTTCCTTTCGTTGAAAGCATTGCATTAACCATAAGTTGATTCCATTGCCTTCCTAGTCGAATCCCTTCTATTATAAATTGACTCCAAATTTTGCAACACAGACTCCACTTTCTGCATTCACAAAGTATGTATACTCTCGATATGCTATGCTTCCCCTGCTTAGCATAAAAAAAACATAAACCTACTCTTGTGTCAAGCTGCTTCCAATGCCAAGTGCGCCCCTACGCACCTTGGGGTGGGACCCTAAATGTCTGATTTGGCCTAACTTTTTTTTTTAGTTTAAAGTCAACTTAACTTAAAATTAAAAATCAGACTAAGCAGTTTTTCATAAAATGATTTAAAAAGTTATCTTTTTAATGAATAAAATTAAGGAAAAAAGGAGAAACTCCTGAAATGAAAGAAGGTTTTACTTATTTACTCTTTAAACTTTTTTTTTAAAATAAAAATAAAAATTCATAAAATTGTCTCTAACTATTTTAAATAATACGATTTTGACATATATATTAACCCAAAAATATTTAAATATATATGAATACTTAAAAATATTTAAATAGACCTAACGAATATTTTATGAGATATAAATTTAATTTAACTATTTATGAATATTTTAGAATTTTTATGAAACTATTTATTTTATATATTATTTATGAAACTTTAATATTATTTATTATTTATTATAATTTTGTTAAATAGTAAAACTTATATAAATTGTTTTATCACACAATTTATTTAAAAAATGGCTATTTTTCAGAATTCTTACCCTTTTATCTCATGTTCTAGAAAGGTTAATTTAACAAACCCTTTTACTGCAGAATTATATGGCATCAGAGAGGAACTCCCTCTTTTGGCCTGTGCCAAACTTTTCTCTATTGTTATGAAAATTGATTCTATCAAACTCTTGAAAATTCAATCATCTATGATAACTCCCTCACATCGTCCAGGAATCTCATAATCTTATTCATCAAACCATAACGGGTCAGATTTGCTTTGTCCACCGTGAACATAATCGATGTGCACATATATTGGCTAAACTGGGATTGCTAGACCCTCCGGAGGTTTATGAGTTTCATCCTTCTCCTAATGAGATATACTACATGTTAAAGGTAACATTACGAATATGACTTCATTTAAAAACTAAAGTATTTTCTTTTCCCTTTTATAAAAAAAAAAATGCATTTCTTAGATCCACATACGGAATTTTTTTCCTTTTTTTTTAAAAGAACTAATTTAATATCCTATATTTAGAAAACATTAAATTATGCATTTTCATTTGTATTTTTACTTATCACGTTTAAATTCTTTCGCATCTTACTAGGATAGGATTTGTGAATTTTCTGTTAATTGCGATACATGTTTTGAATTTTATGATACGTCGTGTATATAAAAAAAAATTAAATTAAATTAGAACAGACTAGTAGAACACACGAATGAATGGAAATAGTCTAAATAAATCCATAAGAAAACCAAATTAGGGTTTGGTGTGGGACTCATAAAGGGTTGGTGTGGGATCCACAAAGGGTTTATGTGAGACCCATAAATTGCATATGTTATCACAAACGACACCCTGGAATTTCATTACTCACCGCATGACACAACCATCTTAGATACATCAACCTACTTGGGGCACCCATAAATCATTTAGGATAGCAATAAAAAGGAGAAGGAAAGACATGTTCTTCATTTTCAACTCAATTCACATTTTTCTTCTTTCCTTTCCAAGAACTCAACTTTAATTCCATAGGAACAGTCATTTAAGCTTAAATCCAGCAATCTCTATCCAACTACTAAGTGTTCTTAACATAAAGAATGGTAGAGAAACTGTAAAACTGTAAAAATAAGTTGGAAAACACATAAGAAGTTAAGGATTTGAAGGAAGAAACACATAGGAGAGTAAATTGATTCTCAAACCTAAAAAGACAAGTACCTTGTATGTGTTTATTAAATTGATGTCTAATAATCCTATAAAACATATTTTTTAATGTAATTGTGTTGTTGGATCTCAGAGAAAATGAATTAGGGAAAAGAGAATCTCACCCTTGAATGAAACTCTAGAAATTTTGTATGTTGGATAGTGTGCCCATGATTAAGTTTTTGATTTATAACATTTTATGCACAACTCCAAATTGAGTATGGTTTTCTTCTAGTAATACTAGACTCCCATACCTTTAAAATGACATATGATTCAAAGAGTTTCATGGAGAATTGAACTTTTGGCGAATTTTTGAAATAGCATATTCTTTGCAAAAAAAAATGCTCTATTTCACGGTATGACCATACTCTATTTTTTATTCAATATCTTTTTCTGTATAATCACAAATGGAGTGTATTTTTCTTTTGAAAAAAAATAGATTTCCATAACTTTAGAATGACATATAATTGGCATTAAGAAATGAATTTTTGGTGAATTTTCAAAGTGCTCATTTTCTGTAGAAAAACCCATTCCTGTCTATATCTGTGCTGAACTTTGCTTCGATTTTGAATTACCTTCTAGATTGAATCAGGCTAAGTTCTGAACATAAAAATTGTAGTCCTATCTCTTATCTTCAAATGGCCACTAGAATCAGCCTAATTTGATATATGCAAAAAAAGTTATGCTAATCCTTCTATGACTACACAAATTGTATTGTAGATTTTAGACTGTAGAGTTATTGTGTTGGCTTTCTTTGCACAATTAGGATTGAACTTAGCTACGAATATAAAAGTTGTAGTCTTAAATCCTAATTTTACGTAACAACTTGATTCATCTCAGTCCTAACATTGAAGTTCATGATATGATAGTTTTATTTAAACTTGTTTGTGTTAATAACTTATTGAAATAACCCAATGGAATGATAGGTGTTGGCTAATTATACAAACTGCATATTAGTGATATTTGGTAATAGATTATAGGAAATTACTGTATTAAAAGGTAGTGATTATCTTATGAGAAACATAAAAAAAAATTCCTTCGAAAGATTGTGCAAAGCCTGTAGGCAAAATTTGAGGAATACGGGTTGTATATAGAGTTTTAAAACTTGTGTGAAACCTGTGAGTGAAGTTTGAAAAGTTATGTTTGTATCTTTTCTTCCTACGAGGGTGGAATTAGAAATAAATGAAGTGTTTGAGGTATCTAACCTTAAAAAGACCTAAATTTCATTTAGAAATACCAAATTTTGGCTTACTGTTTCAGACTCTCATTTATTAACTTGGTTCAACATTCTATACATTTTTTTAATTATTAAGTGAAATAAAACAATAAATATGAGATAGAATAATGACTCCATAAGTGATTATCATATTTGTTTTCTTGAGAATGTTTGTGATAATATGCATCTTTGGTATCGTTTGTAAGCTTACATTACTGTATGATGATGTTGATATCCTAGTATCTATTTTCTTGCTATGCATACTCTTGGTTTCTCGTGTACTTGCTTAATTTATGCTAACCCCGATATCCTTGTTTTCATATGATCAAGGAGACGAAAGGGAATCGTTGGGTAGAGACATTTGAATCAAGAGATTTTGATCCCTACTCTTTTTTGACCTGCTTGTATTGTTAAAGCATGTAGTTTTTGTGATACTTTTGGATTTGTATGAATTATCTATTATATGTAAATGAATAATTGGAGACCAATGAAAGTCTATGTATAATTTTATCTATGATGATATTATATTCCATAGTATGTCATCGGATAGCCGGGAGAGTTATTAATGCCATTGTTTGATATTACAAGTGATCTGTGTGTTTTATTAAGTCATATACTAACTCTAGGTAGCTAAATAGTTACTAAATAGGAGAGATTTTGTTGTTATAAACAATCGTGTTATCACACACGGGGAGTGCGACTCTCGCGAGTTTTAATGTCATATTTTAATCATATTGATTGTTTCCGCACTTATATATATGTTCCCTTTTGATAAGGGGTGCGACATCTGAATAGCGGGTCGCCGCAACTAAGGTCTAAGTATGGGATTAACTCTCAACAATTTTTTGAAAGACTATCTAATAACTTTTACATAACATGGCAACTTCTTTATTTTGTATTTTTCTCTCAAATTTAAAATTTAAAATTTCTCCTTTTTTCTTTAATTTTTGCACTCATTGCAAGCACAATGCCCTTGTTACATATTTAGGAAAAATAAAAAAGAAATTTCCCATTAACCGCCTAAAACTTTATTTTCACATGTTTATCTTTTCTTTTAGAAAAACTATAAATTGTCCCCAAATTAAGCAACATGAATAGGTACCCAAATACATTTTTTGGAGGTTAAAATTGATCTTTCCATTCAAAGTCCGATGGTTCCTGCCATCTAAAATCACATGAGACACATGATCGCAAGAACAAATAAAAGTAGTTAATTAATTTTTAAATTAATTAACTTCTTTTTTATAAATCATTTATTTTTCTATTTTTTATGTGCTCTCTAAAATTGTTCCAGTTCTCCCTTGCTCTTCAATTCTCTAATTGTGTGCATCATTATCACATGAAGTCCTCCATAGCCATGAGGATTTTGAGCTTTTTTCATCTCCTACAAGTGATTTATTATTATTATTTTTTTTATTATTTCAAATCAATTATTTTCTACATCTACAAATACGTATTCTAACTCAAATAGAATTTATCCCATTTTGTTTTTATTCTCCGACCTTAATCGATGGAATTCATAGCAATTCATGACTTATCTTTTAGGGATTTATTATCTTTTTTTGTTATTGTTATTTCACTTTTCTCTTTTTCTTTTTAAATTTTTTTATAATGTTTAATCTATATAATAAAGATAAGCTTCTCAACATATAAGTTTTCTCAACGTTAGATAGGCAAATTCAATTTCAAATCTTTTTGTTATTAACTCTAGTATTTTTTATTGACAAAGTGAAATAATATCTATAACTTGTCTTTTGATACCTAGCTTAACGGTCAAAATTTTCCTTATTCTCACGGTATTTCAATTTTCGTATAATTATCTGAGAAGGAGGAAATCTCTAAAAAAATTCAAATTTTCCTTAATTCTTTAGAATTATAATTCTATTGAAGTCTTGAAAAGGAATGAAACATTTTTAAAATCTCAAACCTTTCTTAATTTTAAGGAATTATAAATTTTCTAAAAAATTTTTACGACAATCTCTACTATTTTTGAAGATTTTATATAAAAGAATACTAAGATTTTTTACACTTCTTGGTATGCTATATAAAAAAGCAAAGGCGACCCATTCTAGACAACACAACTCTAAACACAACTCTATACACAACTACGCACTCAACTCTACATATAGCAGAATGAGGCAATTCAATTCTCCACATCAAAGGTACAGTTTCATGCTCAATTTTATATACCATCAGAGATACCATTCCATACCCAATTCTATACCATCAGAGGTATAGTTTCATGTTTCATTATACATACCATCAGAGATATGATTTCATATACATACACACAGATTATATCACATGACATTACATACACATATATTATTCTTGGTACACAATACATAGGGGCAACAGGGTTAAAGTTACAGGCTACTCTCAATCTTTCTTTTATTACTTGTACTGACTTGAGTGTCAGAGTCCCCCGTTAGGCCAGTCCGATGAGGTTTTTGCAGATTTTCCACTTGAGAATATCCGGTGAACACTCTCGGCATCGGTTCCCTATTTGAGTTGGAAGGGCAATTGTCTGTGGAGTCCAAAAATCACCTCCAATAGATTGACATCGTCTGTGAGAACGATTGACTAATTAGCCATAAAAATTTCATGCCCTACTTCTTTTCCTCTCTCCTATCACCATGCCACCAAAGAAAAGAAATACAGGTGACAAGATAAACATCTAACCTCTTACCTCGCTCAATATCAACAGCCTGGTCTAGCACACCTATCGGCACTAGAGTGCTCAACTACAATCCGAATCCGTTGAATGACTTGGTTTAGTAATTCCTATTTACGACTTATTTTTACATTGATAGTGTTTTAATACTCTTAGCCAATCGTTCTAATCTTGAATATTGTCATATGATTATCATATCAATAATATCTTTATTTTACATGCTTTGACTTTTTTTCATATCACTTCAATCATGTCGTCTGAGTAACAAGCAAAAGCAATTTTCAATCGGTGATAACATAGTTAGGAGTACCCATTTGTCGAGTAATTATGAAGATCCATTTTGTTGAGTTCCTCCGGAATCCTATTTTGTTGAGCAATCATGAGACTTGGCCTTTACGCCCAGAAGTTAGCAACTTCGGAAGGCAATATTCTCTCAGCATCAAAGTGATCAACTACGATTCGGATCCATCAAGAGTCCTGTTTTGGCTATCTCTGTCCACTGCTCACTAATACTTTGACAATTCTTTAGTTTTTAACCTAGTAGTTTTAGTTTGAAATTTTCCATCACGATCATTATAACAATAATATGTTTGTTTCACATACTTTGCTACTTTTTATTATATCTTGACTCATCGTGGTTTGGGTCCTTATAGCCACAAGACTCGAGTCTACCACATTTTTTTTTTGCAGACTCATACTCTTTTGACCATATCTTCTCGGCCTCATGTGGATAATCTCTCGGCTATTTGTCTTATGGTACTCTCTTAGCTCTAACGCCACAAAAGCATCGTCAATACGGGATGTAACTCCTGACCAGGTAAACACGACCCTCTCTTTTAGTTCTAACGCCACGAATGCATTGTTAGTACGGAATGTAACTTCCAATTAGGTAGATAGAGCCCACTCTCTCCACTCTAGTGTCACAAACGCGTCATCAATATGAGATGTAACTTTTGACTAGGTAGACACAGCGCACTCCGTTGACTCTATGCCTCACAAGGGTTCTGCACCCTCTATCTCTCGGCTCTTGGCCTTTCACATGGCTTATACATGCCTCGGCGCCTTACTCTCGGTTTTCTATTTATATAAGGACCCCGACGCTCGGATGAGATTCGACTCCCTTTCTCTCAGTCTTTCATTTATACATAGGCCCAGACTCTCGGATAGGATCTAACTCTCTTTCTTTCCGTTTTTCTATTTATATATGGCCTTCAGCACCCACACAGGATTCAACTTCCTTTCTCTCGGTTTTCTATTTAACATGGCTACTACCGGACCAGACGAAATTCAGCTCTCTTTCTCTAGGCATCGCATCACACCAGTTGTAACATTACTCAAGTATATTCACTCGGCTCTGATGTCTAATACTCTCTTAGCTACAACGCCTTCGACAACAACGTAAGGCTCAAGTCACTCCATCACAATACAAGAACGTAAAGGTAATAAACGAATCTTGTTCTTATTCATACAAATTCTTATGTACTGTATAATACAGTGGAGGAAGCAATTCTCTGTGACGAGACAGGACTACTATCACTCTATTGCCAATCTCTAGACTACTTTTAACTTGGCCCAATTCTCTCTCACATCGGTCTTTAGCCTCTCGCACTCACCGAGAGTTATGACTTTAGGTCAGCCTTCAGTCTTCTATTTCTACTTTTCATAACACAGGCACTCTACACTATCGGCTACTGTTCGCTCAAACACTCTCGTTTAAATCTCTCGACCACCCGATCTCCCAGCTCCTGGTCTCTCGACCTCTCAATCACTACCTTACTGCTCTCTATACATTGCCTGGTCACCCTTTCTTGGTATACTTTACTCATTTGACCTTTCAATCTCTCGTTCTTTTGACCTGTCGATCATTTCAATACTCTATCGAATACTCTTGGCTACTATAGAAGTAATTTTCATTACGCCGTGGGTCTAAGTTGAGATTTAATACCCTTCATAAACCCACAGAGCAACCTCTCGACTGCCTGACCTCCTAATTAGTTCTTTATCTCTTTTGATACACTTTGTCTAGCCATCTTCTCTCAATCTACTTTGCTCATTTGACCTCTAAGTCACACGATCTCTCAATCACTTAACCTCTTGGTCACCCAACCTCTCGGTCTCTCGACCTCTCGTTCACCTGACCCCTTGGTCTTTGGATCTCCCGATCTCTCGACCTCCCGGTCTCTTGACCTCTCAGTCGCCCGACAAATTTCACAAACCCTATCACCGACACCTTCTGTATTTAATGCTGCACTTTTATGCCTCTTCTAGTTTACCAATTCACTCTACTTCAAATACCATTTTTTCAAAATGGTATTAGGAGTGGGAGAAAATTATGGTATCTGGTTTAATAACGAAAACTTTTCTTATTTTCTTGAAATTTCAATTCTCTTATAATCATCCGATAATGAAGGAAATTTCTAACAAGTTCAAATTTTCCTTAATCCCCCTAGGATTCTAATTCTTTTGGACTCTCAAAAAGGAAGGAAATATTTTTAAAATCCCAAACTTTCCTTAATCTCAAGGAAGCCTAAATCTATTAAAAGTTTTTTTTACCACAGTCCCTACAATTTTTGAAAGTCTCGTACAAAAGGAAACTAAGATTTTCTACACTTTTTGGAAGGTTGTACATACAAAGCAAAGGCAACCTATTCTAGACAACACAAGTCTTTACACAACTATACACTCAACTCTACATACAATAGAAAGAGGCAACTCAATTCATCACATCGAAGATACGGCTTCATGCCCAATTTTATATACCATTAGAGGTACGACTTCATGCTCAATTCTATACCATCAAAGGTATACATGTCTCATTCTACACACCATTAGAGGTATGACTTCGTATACGTACATAGATTATATCACATGGCATTACACACACATAGATTACTCTCTGGACACAATACACATGGGGGCAATAGGGTTAAAGTATATGCTACTTTCAGTCTTTCTTTTATTACTCATACTAACTTGAGCATCGGAGTCCCTCCACGAGGCCAGCCCCAGAAGGGTTTTTGCAGGTTTCCCACTCAAGAAGATCAGGAGAACAATCACAACATTGGTTCTCTGTTCGAGTCCAAAGAGCAATGATCTATGGTGTTCAAAAATCATCCCCAACACCTTCCTTTTATCATATTTTAAAGAATGACTATGAAAAAAAGAAAGTAGAGTATAAGGAAAAGAAAAAGCGAATTAACTTTCAAGTGATGTATGAATGGCTCAAAATGTAGTTTTTTTTATTTTTATTTTTAGGTTATTTTTCTTAATATTATATTTTATGATTGAAAATGATATTGTTATTGTAATTTTACTTACAGAAATGTTAAAAATAACTTTCAGATATATGAGTCAGTTTTCTAAATTTGCTTTTGCTTTTTATTTTTTGGGTTATTTTCCTTAATGTTGCATTTAAAATTGAAAATGATATTGATATTGTGATTTTTATTTCAATGTTAAAAATGTTAAAAATAACTTTCAAGAATATGAATAAGTTTTTTAGAAGTTGTTTTCAAAAAATAATTTTCAGAAAATCGATTTCAATTTTCATGCACGAGATTTTTTTATATAAGAAAGTAATATCTAAATAAAAAGTATAAATTTTGTGAAGCGCAACACTAAATGTAAATTAATTAAAAAAATAATTAGATATGCATAACAGATACTTGAATTGGAAGGTACACAAAAAGTATATATTTATTGTTCATATTTAAAGAATAAGTTACTTTCTGAAAGCAAATTTCTACTAAATGACTTCAAGAAGTACCTTCTAAAAGTTGTTTTTAATATTTTGTGATCAGAATAAAAATCATAATATTAATATAATTTTAAATTTTAAATGAAATATGAAGGGAAATAACCTTTATTTTTTTGGTTTTAGAGAGTGAAAAACAAAAAATTAAAAAGAAAAGGGAAAAAAGAGGGGGATTAGTAACCAACCACTTTCCGTCTCATTCTCCATTTTTAGAATGTTAAATTTATTCTCTACATGTATATTCATAAGCGTGTAAATAAAAAAATCAAAATTTTTAGATAAATATCTCGATTTGTAGATCTCTAAAATCCATGAACCGTGAACTTTCTCATACGAATCGTTTGATCAGACTGGTGATCACAAAATCGATCCACCATCATAAATTCATGACACCACAACCCTAAATCTAGTAAACCAAAATAACAGAGAAAATTTTTTACTCGAAATTTTCTCGAAACTCTTGATTAATTTCTTACACTAAAAATTAATCTCACTCTCTCTCAAGCAATTCTCAATTGCTTCAAGTTCTCCACATCTCAATGTTTTTGAAAGAATAACTCTTTTCTAACTCTAATTCAAGATTGATCACACATGTAGGGAGGGAGAGAAATCTTTTAGGGGGAGTTATAGAATCATGGAATAACTTCCCATATTTTAAAATTAAATTATTTTACTTTGTAATCAAATGCCCCTACGTAGGCATATTACCAACATCTGCCACTTGCACACGAGATCATTTTAAGTCCATCATAAGATTACAACTCATACGACCTATCACATCACTTTGCTGACTTTCATACAGAATTGGGAGTCGTGCAATCGACGAGTATACCTGCAAGCAAAGATTTTTTGATACACTTATTAGAATGATCGAGGAGCCACCATTAATACCAAAAAGAACTTGTTATACCCCAGACTGAATGCAGGTATATTCTTCGAGCCACTTTCCTTACCCAAAGTGATTCTCAAACATTACTCGACTGTGTATTCAGTATTTTGTTTTGAATCCTAATATGGATAAATATAACAGATGAATACTACACAATGATATAATATCGATTAGTCTTCATTTTCTCAAACTTGAAGCTATCAGTCACAATTCATCTGTTTTTCTAAATCTGCCCTTTAGACCTTATTATTTTTCAGGCCATAAGTAAATAGACTAAATTAGCAAATACTGAATCAAGATTTCTAAAAGAGCCGAAAGTAAAAATGTACAAGAGATCCTACCCAGTGGATCTCAAGTCTCACACAGTGGAGCAGAAATTATGATCATACTACTGTCTCAAATAATAGCTCCTACTATCTCATGATCGTTTTATCACACACGATATAAAATACGTGTTATAGAGTTATTTCTCAATCTCTTAAAAGGACATTTGTCAGATATCTCTAACACTGTACAAATATGGGACTCGATCTACACATAAAACTTTATCTAGAGATCTCATAAACGATATCACTAGTCGCAGATGATATCTGAGATATCAAATCTGATTATTTATAGACAACATGGATGTAGGCATGTCCATGTTAGCATAATGCATATGACATCATCTTGAACACAAATCAGGGTGACTTATGCTCTAGTAAGATCACTCTTACAGGCTCTTATGACTAGAAACGGTCTCATCTCTACTCACACAGAATTGGAGGTGGTAACTTGTATGAAAGAGTCAACCATATCTGCCTGACATATTTTTTATCGCAACACATTATAGAATATATGATAATAAATAAGTGTAACAAATAAGTGACTGAATAATGCACATATGTCATATATATAAAACAATAAACATCATAATGAACACATAGTAAAAAATATCAAAATATATGTAAACCCAATTATTCCTATGTCCTAAAAAGGAATCTCTCATAATGGGTTTGGTGAAGGGATCAACTATCATATTGTGTGTAGAAATGTACTTAGTCATCACGACACCCTTCTCGATGATATCTCTCACAAAGTGGTATTTGGTATCAATATGTTTGATCCTACCGTGATAGTTAGGGTCTTGAGTGTAGGCAGTGGCGCCCTGATTATCACAATAAATAATTATTGGTTTCCCATTATCTACCATAACTCCTAAATTATCCAGAAATCTCTAGAGCCAAACATTCTCTTGATTTACCGCTAAGCATGTCACAAGGTTAACCTTCATCGTAGATAAAGATACACAAGTTTACTTTTTGCTATTCCAAGATATGGCACCATTATTGAGTAAGATAACAAAATCTTATATTGATTTATGTCCATCCAGATCACTACCCCAATCAGCATCTAAATACCTAATAAGACACAAATCATCTCCTCCGTAACATAAGAATAGATTCGCAGTTCTCTTGAAATATTTTAGAATCTGTTTCATTATTCTCTAGTAATCCCTTTCAGAATTTGATTGATATCTATTCACCGGGCTAACTGCAAAACAAATGTCTAATCGTGTACATAATATTGCATATATCAGACTACACATTGCATTCTCGTAAGAGACTTTACTCATTTCCCTTATTTATTCCTGAGTTTTAGGATGCATGTTAAAACTCAAACCTTCATCTTTAGTGATAGGAATATTTATGGGATTGCAATTGCTTATCCCGAAATGTTGAAGAATCTTCCTAATTTAGAACCCTTGTGAAAGAGCAAATACCCATCTTGAGCAATCCCTTTAGATCTTAACTTTGGGAATGAAATGAATCTCACCCATGTCTTTCATATCAAAACTCGACGATAACCATGTTTTGATGGCCATTAGATATTTTCTATTATTCCCAACTAACAAAATGTCATTCACATATAAAAACATGATCATAAAAAAGTTAGAAAAATGTATCAAATACATGCAATGATCCTTCTCATGCATCGCAAAACCATATGATATCACATCTTCATGAAAACTCATGTACCACTGCCTGGATGAATGCTTAGAGCCATAAATCGACTTCCAAAGTTGACAGACCTTATCCCTGTAACCTATAGGAACAAAGCCAGATGGCTACTCTATATAAATCTCCTCATCTAACTTCTATTCAAGATGTAGTCATGACATCCATCTGGTATAATTTTAAATCCATGTCCACGACAATAGGTAAAAGTAAATGGATCGAGATAAATTTGACCATTAGAAAGATGGTTTCATCGTAGTTTACACCCTTAGTTTGAATGTAACCCTTGGCTATCAGATGAGCCGTTTACTTCTCCATTGATCCGTCAACCTCTCTCTTTGATCTTGAGAACCCACTTATTCTCGATAGCCTTTTTGCCCTCAAGCAAATCAACCAGATCCCAGATCCCGTTCATTCTTATTGATTTCATCTCTTTATTTATGGCTTTCAACCAATGGTCTTTCACAGGACCCTCAAGAGCCTCCAGAAGTTTTAAGTTTCTCATCATCCTCAAGAGTCATAATGAGGGTCTCATCCTTAATCGGGAAATAATATTTAGGTACATGTCTTCCACTACTCCTTCGAGGAAAGGGAACCTCTTCACCTCTAGATGGATCACTCCTACTAGGATCAAGATCTGTAACGGGTTCTTGGGTCCTGCCGCTGGGCTTAGCTAAGCCGATTGGCTCATCCATCTCATAAAAGGTACAGTCGTAATCTATTTTATATTTCTTAAAAAAATCATTCTCAAGGAATATGTATCACGAGACTCAATTTCAGTGATAGTATCGACTGTATGCTCACCTAAGAACGCATGCCCCTTGGAATGTTCTGAGTATCTTATAAAGATACACTTCTTTCCTCGTAAGTCTAACTCATCGCGTGGATGCAAAAAATCGTGAGTATACACGACACAACCCCATGGTCTCAAGTAGATAAGGTCAGGTTGCTTCTCTGTCCAAAACTCATATGAGGTACTAACTATGGACTTTGATAGAATACAATTGAAAACGTAGACTACAGTCAATAATGTATCTTCCCAATTGGAAATGGACAAATTCGCCTGTGCCATTATAAATCTCACCATCTCCGACAGAGTTTTATTCATTCTCTTGGTTACTCCATTCTACTGAGAAGTAGTAGCAATAGTTGTCTCGTAATATCTTTTTTAGAACAGAGCTCTTTAAATTGTTCTAACAAATACTCATAACCTTAATCAGTTCTAAGAGTCTTCAATTTCATGTCTAACTAATTCTCAAACTCGTTAATAAACCTTTTGAAGTTTTCAAATACCTCAAATTTGTGTGAGATAAGATAAATATTATCAAAACGCGTATAATCGTCTATGAAGATAATAAAATACACAACTCCATTTCATGGTCTCACGTTCATAAGGGCACAGATATCAGAGTGGATCAACTAAAATAGAGTCCCAATTCTCATTGTTTTGTCAAATGATTTTTTTGTAAATTTGCCGATTAAACAAAACTCATATACGAACAACTCGACTCTAGTTAATGGGCTCAACAGACCACTCGCTATTAACCGGTTTATCATCTCTTGCCCTATATATCCAAATCTACTATGTCATACATTCACATTATCATCAATGCAATTAGATGTAAAGACAATAAAAAAATAACAAAAATAACCATTAAACGAAATAGTATCTAATACATACAGTCTATCATGGATAAAACCAAAGCAAATGAAAGAACTGTCGTAACTAAAGAAACATAAGAGTTTCCAAAAGATAAAACATATTCTAGGTGATCTAGACAAAGTACAAATGTCAAGTTCCGTCGAATATCCAAAACGTAAAGAATGTCATGTAAATTCAGAGTTTGGTCACTTCGCAACTCCAACTTACAAGTACCAATGCCTCTAACGACGACAAAAGCTCCATTCTCCACATAAATTCTTCTAGCCTGAGGATTCACTCGACAAAACTCCACGTACACGCTCCTATCTCAAGCTACATGGTTGGTGATTTTTGAATCTGCAATCCATAAAGAAGAGAAATCAATGAATATCACAGTAAATGAGACAAATCTCAAACCGCGTAAAGAAAAAGGATATACCTTCCGCATTTCACACTTATGAGCAAAATGACCACACTTATCACATTTGTAGCACTTTACTTTGGCGTTATCCAACTCTTTCTTCTTGCTCTTTTGTACTTTGTTGTTAGATTTCTCGAATGGTTTATTCTTGCTTAGATCTCAGGTCTTCTTCTCATGCTTCTTCCATTTACATTTGGTGCCTTGGAAACCCTTGCTCGTCTTCGCCACATAATTATAACCCGAGTGTGGGCTATTTGCCTCCATGTACTCTACTTCGAGCTCACAGTATCTGCTCATATCAATGAAAATATGAATACTCTCATCATGCGTGAAATAGGATTTTATGATATCCCATGAATTAGTTAAAGACTGAATCATATATCGTACCTGAAACTCATCCGAAATGAACTCGCCCGCATTTCTTAACTCGACAATCATACTAGACATTTGTATCAAATGTTGATTTATTGTATAATCAGCCTTTTCATTATAAATAATAAACTTATAAGTCAACATTCTCATCTTAAAAGCTGAAAGAATACCATAATATTCTTTTAGGACGAGTCAAACCGACATAGTCATAGGGTATTACTTATAGACCGGGACTATATTGTCATACATGTTGTTTAGAATGATTGTCCTAATTTGGCCATCCTTATTCTTACATGCACAAAACGTCTTTTGATCATGTCTCGCTTGAAGCGTGGTACCCTCCCCGGGGTCCACCATCTCATGTTTCAGAATCTCACACATATCCTACTTCTTGAGGTAAACTAAATCTTTCAGTGCAAAATGTCGTAGTTGTGACCATTCAACTTATCTCCATTGTAAAAATCTAATACGACAGTTATTGATGCAGTCATAGTGTCTCGTATACAAATAAAAAGAGACATTAGTGACATATGATACTTATTCTTATAATTTTGTGCACCCTACTAATCAACAAGTTGTAGATAATTCAAATATAGACTTCAAAACGAACGTATGAGTCAACAGATACCATACACTATGACTTGGGATCGCATCTTACCGTCTGGACTTATATGTGGCATACAAAAATCTACAAAAAATCACATTTAATAGTATGGGACCATCAAAAAATTGGAAAAGCTCAATTCAGAAAGACCTTATGCATCGTCGGAGGTCTCACGCGCCGATGGCGGTGCCCACGTGCCTACACGCACCACTTGCACGCCGGCACACGCACCAAACGCGTAGTGCGTGGGTCATGTACCTGCACTCGCATGACTCACGTCCTGACTTGGGATGCGGATCAAGATGCAGATCTTGGTCCACCCAACCCAGAACTCAACCCCTGAGGTTTACATGCCTCTCTCCACGAGTGAACCACACGAACCAGTCCTTGTGTGCATCATGTGCCTCTACGCGCGTCTTCCACGCACCTATGGGTCTGGGTTGGATCTACTTCGCTCAACAGGTCTGCAACCGGGTTATTTTGACCTAGCTGCTGGAAAACCTATTTTCCAACCTTGTTTGACTCGGATTTCCCCTGGAAACTAAAATTGAACATCCCCAATTCATCCTTAACTCGATTTTTGAGGAAATCAACCAAACACACAGCAAATCCAACATTCTCTGTCACGGCTCTTCACAACCATACCGGAAAAACCCAATTTTCGGCGACATCATCTACTATTAATCACTCAAATCATTAGATCCGAATGTCAGGAACACTTTTAGACCATTTGCATGCATCAATTTGTCTTCTAACTCGACAAATCTAAGATTTTATGGTCTGTAAGGTCGAAAATTTTAACCAAATTTTTCATGGTTTAAATATATTCAAAAAATTTAACAAAAATTATTTTTATGATCCTTGGACTATGGGTATTCTCATGGTATTCTCAAATTCATAAAACTAATCCGTGATCCAGATTCTAAATTTTATCCTATATATTTTATATAAAAAAATTTTGAAAAAAATTTTAATAATTCTAACGGTTTTTTATATCAATATTAGATTTATTCTCTAAATGTGATACAGAAATGTATAAATTAAAAAATCAAAATTTTCGTATAAATATCTTAATGTGTAGATCTAAAAAATCAATAAATAACGAAATTTCTTTTACGGATCACTCGATCGGGATAATAATCATAAAATAAAACTAGCAACAGAAATCCACAATATCACAACTCTAAATCTCGTGAATTAAAATGATATAAAAATTTTCTATTTAAAATTTTTTCAAAATTCATGATTAATTTCTCATATTAGAAATTAATTTCACGCTCAATCACAAGCAATTCTCAATTCCTTCAAGTTTTTCGCGGCTCAATGTTTTTGAAAGAACAACTTTTTTCGAACCATGATTCAAGATTGATCACACACGTGGGGAGAGAGAGATCTTTTAGGGGAGTTATAGGATCATTGGATAATTTTTCGTATTTTAAAATTTAAATTATTTTATTTTGTGGTAAAATATCTTCATGCGGGCATATTTACCGAGATAATTAAAAAAAATAATAATAAAAAACCCTCTCTCTCTCTCTCTCTCTCTCTCTCTCTCACTTACCTTTGTCACCCTTCACCTTCCAATTCCTTCGCCGCTTCGCAACCAAACCCACACAAAGCAGCGCAACACAAACAACTGGGGCTGGTTACTCTCTCTCTCTCTCTCTCTCTCTCTCTCTCTCTCTCTCTGCAACTGAAATTGAAACTGAAAGAGTTTTGGAGTTTGGAACGTTCGTTGCCATTGTTCGTGTGCCATTTCAATATGCTCAATTTAAAGATTTGGGGAGATTGCAATGTTAATCTTCCTGTTTTGTGACCCAAAATATGAACAGTTTGATTAGACAAAATTGGGGGATTGCTATAATAATGTTCGCAATTCTTGATTGTGGTTCCACTCAAGAGCTTCTCTTGATATAGAAGCAGAAGAAGAAGAAAAAGAAAAAGAAATTGAGAAGAGAGACAGAGAATAAGGCAGAGAAATGAGTGAATTGGTTGCTCGCACTGGTCGCCATCAGCAACGTTATGAAGCTGGTTGTCGCCTCGTCGCTGGGTCTCTCTCTCCCTCCCCCCATTTCTTTATTTTATTTTTATTTTCCCTAATTTTGTCGGTTATGTGGAATCCAAATTTGTTTTTATTTCTTCTCATGATAACTGCATCTCTCTCTCTCTCGATCTCAATTAGGTTGTGTTAAAGCATTCAATTACAAATTCTGAATTTCAGACATTTAGGGAAGTGAATGCAACCGTTTTGCTCAGCTTATAAAACACCCTTGATTCGTATTTTTAGGATTTAGGGATTTGAGATTTTTGTAAATCAAATGTGAGCCTTGATTACAAATTGAGTGATTTAAAAAGATACAATTGACTTTTCTGCATAATCAGAAAATGCTAGACAAATTTTAATAAGTGGGTTTTAAATTCATGGTATCGCAAGGCTAATCAGATTATTAGGAATTACATAGGAATCGAAAGTTTCTGGTGTAGTTCTTTTGTTTTGAAGTACAAAAAAAGGGTCCTAGGGCCATTGAGTTATCCTTTTAGTTCCGTAGTTGGAATCTGAGGATGATTGAGGTGGCCTATGCCAAATAAGTCTAGTTGTTCACTTTAGGAGCTCCTCCCTGCAGGATTGGTTGTAGGGTTCTTGATTAGAGACGCTTGTTCTGTTTGGAGTTTGTAATTTTGATCAGCTGTCTTGGGACCTCTATGGAGAAATTTCTTTGATCATCATCATCAGACACATATGAATTGCATTGAATTCTTTTATGTTCTTTATTTTCTAGATTTTAATGCGTTTTGTGTTGAATTTCTTGGTGTTTGAGATTCTTGTTTGGATTTACTATTATGATACATCAGCAATTGATTGCCAGTCTTGTGAGCTTGTGTATATAAATTGGGGTGGGGGAAAAGAAGAGAGATAAGAAAGAGAAACTCAGCTTGTATGATTTATTTTAACAGGTGCATTCCTTTCAAGTATAGAAATTCTGTTGACAGTAATGGGGCCAGCTCTGAAGAGATGGTCGAGGTGCTGATGATCAACTCAACTGGTGGACCAGGTCTTCTGTTTCCAAAGGTAAGGTAGCATCACTTCTTTATAACAACATTACATTTATCATCCTTTTTTTTTTTAAAGAATCTCCACTGTTTTGTATCAATTCTTCTTTTGCTAAAAGAAAAGTTAAAGTATTTTTAAATGCTATAGTCTATGCATAAGCAACTTTAGTTTTTCCCATGTGGTGATTTTTTAAAGTCTCACAAATTCTTTTTTTTTGGGGGGGTGTATTTTTATCCAGGCACTTCATGCCCAATACTTCAATAAGCATTCCCCTATACTTTGTTATCTATGACAAGCATACCTTTTTTCGACCAACTAGTATGTGATGGTATTGTCCGACCGGAATCGGTTTTAGTCATCAATATGTTAATACTGAAAAAAACCTATGGATGCTCATTTTATTTCTTTAATGATCTTAATTCTGAGGATATAAAAGGCTGATTACACTTTTCTTACTTTCTTTCTGATAGAAAAGACAATGACACTGTGTAACTTGGTGATTCAGAGTTTTGGGCATTAGTGTGACCTTGCTAATTTTTGTTAATTGATCTTCATAATAAGAAAATTCAAAGATTTCCTGGAGGTTAAATTAGGAGAATAATATACGGTTGATGATATAGATAATTTCAAAACTAAGACTTAGATGCATTCAGCTCCACTAGTGGAAATCTACAAGAATGGTGAACCTTTTTAAGTTGGTTCTGAATGGGAACCTAGCGGGCCTCAGGCAATATGCTTAGCTGGAGTGAGCTCTGCTCTAGGCTGAATTTGCAAGTTACAGGTTTCAGCTTATGAGGTCCCTTCATGTCTGGTGAGCACATATGTAGCAGGCACGCACTGAATATGAAAGTCAGCGAAAACCAATCCTACGATATATAGTCCCTGAACAATGAAGAAAAGGGTAATCCATTGATACCAATTACCTAATCCATTTTGCATAGGGGGAGACCTATTGACTCTGGAATTTTGGATATTTTCTTCAGTCAATATCCAGCGCAAAGTTGCCTCCGAACAAAGAAAGCTATCTTTGGAATGGCTGAATAGCTCTCCATGGGGAGACACTATCCCTCACTCCTATTAGAAACCACCTGAATTAGCTTGATGATTGATCTCAAAGAAACCTGTTATGCTTTCCTTCTGCATGGTCAAATCCTCCCCCTTCTATAAGCCAGGTGCACCATTTCAAGGATTTCAAAAGACAGGGAAGAAGCTCTCCAACTTCTGGTCATTGGCTACCCTTACAATATACACATTTTGCTCTTTGTTAACCCTATTTAAAGACCTCAAAGAACCTGCAGAAGCCTCTTTATCCAAAGCAAAATAACCACAGGGGATGGAGGGTATTTACCATCTCCTTCTTTGTTCACAAGGTGAATGACAAGGGAATCGGATAAATTTGGAGTGTAAAGTAATAATATGTTAAATATCCTATTCTTCCCACTTATGTTACTGACAGTCTTAGAAATGACCATGTTTAATTGTTTCGGTAGCAGACATAGTTCTTAGATGCGACACACGCTTTGTAAAATGTATTACTGTATTTTTTTATTGTCATTATTAATTTTTTTTACCATTCGCATCACCATGTCTATGTTATAACGCATCCTCGTGTCCTATGTCCATGTTTGTACTTCATAACTTCCAGCCGATCCCCTTCAAATTGGAGAGGTTGGATGTTTCCATATTATTTTGGGTATTAATTCCCCAGTGAATGTTAAAATGTGTTTTGCTAATAAATTAAGGGGTTTGTTCATTTACCCTTTTCTAAGAACTAGTGGATGTTTTTTGAGCCTACTTAAGCATACTTCTTTGTTATAAATTCCAATTCTTACTGGTATATTGCAACAAGAGAGTCTGAGTTTGAAAGATACACACTGAAAACATGGTAAATATTGTTTGATGTTAATGCTGGCTTCATCAAAGGAATTGATTAGCTGATCTAGAATTCCAATTTTGTGAATGCTAGTCATAAGATTGCGTTACATGTAGTTTAAGCCTTTTATTGATTTTAAATACAAGAAGGGGCTTTGTTCACAGTTGTTGAGGTCTCCTTATGGCCTATTATTTAGAATAATATTTAGACAAACCCTAACTTTCTGTTGCATGAATACTTCTTTGAAGGAGCTGTGTCCTCAGTAGACAATTCCTTGACATGACACTCATATAATACACAAAAAATGCATACATTGCAACTATATATTATTCAATTATACATTCTTCAACACTTCAAGTACAATATTTTGACACTTTAAGATCACTGGATAAATTGATTTATGTATATTTAAAGTTCTTTAAAAGAATACAAAATAGGAAGGGTAAAAGAAAAGGACAAAAATTTAATAAAAGATTATTCACAATGAAGCCAATATTCACACAAAATTAAGATATGGAAAAGGGGTCTAAGATGAGACCGAGAAGGAAAATTTATGCCCTTAAGTCTAAAGTAACTTGTCCTAACATGTTAACTAATATTGCCTGTTAACATAACAAAAGTATATATATGCATTTTGGTATATGTGTGTGTGTGTGTTTTATATGAAACAAAAGTTTACATCCATATCATGTTGTGCCTTACTAGGGGTAATACTGTAATATTGCCATGTTGGTGTCATATCTTGAATTGTCCCTGTCCATATTTCATGGAACACTAAAAACATTAGATACTAACTTGAGAGATACCATCAGTGTCTTATGAGTTTTCTCTCCACTTTGTGTGCGATGTGCGGCAAAGTTGACATCATTCATGTAGTGTTACTTGTTCTAGCTATGTTGTGTTGCTACTCTGTCTCTGTGTGTAAAATGTTTTCTCTTTTCTGTTTACTGGCTTCAACTTTCCAGGGAGGCTGGGAGAATGATGAAACGGTTGAAGAGGCAGCAGCACGTGAAGCTTTAGAAGAGGCGGGTGTCCGTGGAAATTTAGTGGTAAGGCCTAATTAGCTTGTCTCTAGGAGATAGTAACATAATCCATAGTGCAATGAGTTTAAAGTTTCCTAAGCCTGTATTCATATGCTCACAGGAACTTAGAATAACTAAATGAGATAATTATCGTGGAAATAGCAATTATATGTGCATGAGGTCAGAAAGATTTTGGACTTTTCCTGGATGCAATCTTAAAATAGGAAGCATTGAAACTCCTCCCACATTTTCCAATGTGTCTAATATGCATGTTTCCTATATCTACTAGACTTGGTCCATGAAAAATTATTGCTGTTCATTATATTTGATGAGATGTCTTCACATTATCAACCCATGGTCATAGTACTCAGTTGAATTTTAGTTAACCTTTCGTTTTATATTTGTTTAAGTTGTATGCAAGCTAACTTCTTTCCTTGTGATTAATTATTTTAAAGCTAACCCTGTTATGAACAACATCCAACTTTTGAAATTTTTGTTAAAAGCTAGTCATGGTTATTATGCGGGTTCTCGTATAGAGGATATCCCCCCTTATTGATTGGGATACGGAACAGATCAAATTTTTAAAATTCTGTCAAAAGCTAGTCATAGATTTTACCATAGGACTTCAAACAGATGCACCAAAGTCATGCTCTTTGGGGAAGAATCCAAAATAAGAATGGTCTTATAGAGGAAGATTGGTTATGATCCCAAGTGCAGAATCTTTTTTTTTTCTTCCAGGATTCTCATGGTCTTTGTATTGTTTATCCCATTCAGTAAAAGATGTCATGACATTTCTATATCTCCCAAAACCTTCGTGACCCGGTAGAAAGGGAAAATTATTGAGCAAATTGAAAATGTAGGTAGGGAAAATTATTAAGCAATTTTAAAATGTGGCTATGTCATCAGTTTCTTATTGCTTGTTTGCTACCATGTAGGTTTCAACAAGGAAAATCCAACTGTGTGGCGTTTGATATTATTTTGTTGAAATTTTGTTTACTTATACTATTTATCTTGGTTGCCTTTCTCTATTTTAACATGAAGTGTTAAAATTGTTAAGGGACCATGTACCAAATTTTTTATGATTGTCAGTTATTTGAATTGGCATAGAGAACAACAACAATAATGAAGCCTTTATCCCATTAAGTGAGTTCGACTATATGGATCATTCTACGCCATTATACTATATTTCATATTGCATGCTTACTTATATGATTGTTTTCTTTGTACGATAACAAT
This sequence comes from Dillenia suffruticosa, assembly GCA_033439265.1. Taxonomy (NCBI): domain Eukaryota; kingdom Viridiplantae; phylum Streptophyta; class Magnoliopsida; order Dilleniales; family Dilleniaceae; genus Dillenia; species Dillenia suffruticosa. The sequence goes on along the minus strand of JAVTVX010000013.1, from coordinate 13,657,117 downwards.
AATTGTGTTTTTATCCCACTAAGTGAAGTTGACAGTAAGATTCTTCTACGAGTTGGCATAGAGAACACATTCATAAAACTTTTGCTTAATTGTGTTTATTGAGATATACTTTTTAATGCTTGTGTTCATGTCTCCTTTATATGGAACTTGATGTATAAGTGTGTTGAAGTGTTAAAATGTCATATGTCTTTGTAAAATTGGTTATCTGTATCCATTCTCCATGCCTCCTATAGCTCTAAATTTAATCCAAAATTAGCAGTTATAAATATAAACAAGATAGAAAAGCATGCTATATATCTTACACAACATGGTGTTGCAAAAAACTGTGTAAGGCTGACTCTGGAAAACAATCTGTCTTCATTCACGATTCATCTTCACTCCTCTGCATGTATTGCAGATTTTCAATTTTAGGCGCCCATGTTAGTGCAGAAATATAAACCATGTTAGTATTTTGATTTTTGAATGAGACTTTATATTTTAGATGGTGGGGGGGGGGGTCCAAAATCATTCCTCAAAACTCACCTAGGTGGGTTTTGTAACCTTTATACATATTGTATCAGCATGAGTCCCTACCATATGGCCGTCAGAAGTTATTAGCAGTTTTGAAAGATGACTCCACAAAACAAAAATAGTGAAGTTATATCATAAAATGGGATTATGCAATAACTTATTCTTTGTTGTTGATGTGGGAGAGGCTGGAAATATATTGTCATTCCAACAAAGATGGAATATGAAGTCGGATCTAGTCTTTCTCATGTGTCTCAGAGAAATTAAGCCCTTTGTAGTTTGGACCTGAAGGGTTAAGACTGTGAAGGCATATATTGTCTTCCTTTGGACATGATGATAGCATGAAAGTGATCATTCCATATTGCCTTAAGGACTTGACATAAACATAGGGTTGCAAATGAACAGAGGAATCATGAACAGCTTTTAATTGGTTCATCTAGGTCTGATTTTTTTTTGTTCCTCAAATAAAAACACAAGTGCAAAGATGATCGTTAGGCTTGTTTATTTAATGAACCAAGCTTGAGAGTTACAAACTGACACTCAATTAAATTCCAAGGTGAAGGGGATGGGCCAAGTTTGAATGCATGCTGTCTCCCGTACTATTGACTCCATTCAATTTGTTTCACCATATGTATTAGATTAGCTCCGACAGCTCCCTTCATTCTCTTATATTGGATTAGCTATGTGGGCGTGGTTCTATAGTTCCTCTGGCCTTCATTCATGTTGTAGCCTTAGCTTATCGGACATACAACATTTTCTTTTACTCATGTCTTGCAGGGAGTGCCCTTTGTTTGAATTTGAAGTTATTACCTCATGGAAGCCACCTGGGCAAGACACTTCTCTTTATTATTTCCACATGGTATTTTGATTCCTTTTTGACATCAACTTTACCCTAGATTCATGTGTGTAGAAAGACTCCCAAGGGGTTGAGTGAATTTATGAGCAAGCAACTATTATAACCCTTAACCTCCTATTCTTTGATCATTCCTCCATTCATCTCCACAGGAGAGTCTACTGCACTCTTTCTTAGCTAGTGTAGTAGACTCCATTATAGGTCATCTCAAAGGACTCCATGTAATTCAATTTTGGGGTGTAACATTGTGGTCATTCGATTGTTTTAGCCCAAGTCTGATTTAAGTGCCAAAATTTTAAAATTAATTCTCAATTTCAAAAATTTAGTTTGTATCATGATTATCTAGGGTAACCTACCTTCCACCAAATTAAAGAAAAAATTGGCATATCAATTGAATTGAATATCATGGCTTCCTTATTTATAACAACTTCCTAGGGGCTATCAATTAAAATTTATGGTGGCTTCATTTGGATATATGTTAGTAGATGGATGTTACTCAATTATTATCAATGAGTTCATTACAACAAAATATATTCAGTAAGCTTGATGTCCATGATATTTATATTTTGCAATGAATTCATTTTTCCTAATATGAGAACATTAATTCATTGATAATTATAGTTTAATTGTGAACAAAATTAAATAGTTTTATTCCAAAAGAATGGTTTCATTATTCAGGTGCAGTTTTACTCGTGAGGGAAATTGATATCATTTCATTTAATGGGATAAACTTGCCCAAGTGTTTCTAATGTATTCTAGATTGTCATTATTTAAAATCTTTGTTGTTGTGCATACATTTAATAATTTTATATGCATCATACTTTTATCTAAGATTTCATGATATACGGGATTCACTTTCACAATCATAATTCAATTATTTTCTGTTAGTTTGCTTTGTCTCTACCTCTCATTGATTTGATGTATATCCAGTAGGCCTGCATAGGAACGAAGCCATTTGTGAGTAGCTTGTGGCTAGGGTTAACTCGTTCATTTAGCTGATTGAGTGGAGCATTAGCGCAATTTTTAAGTTTGTTAATTTACACGTGCCATGTTCAAACAAAGAATTCAGGCTTGTTTACATGGATAGGCTCATTGAATTGTCCATTTGGTTCATTCAACTTGTTAAACAAGCAGCACCTCAGCTTGAAAAAGAGATAGTCACAGCCTTCTGTGTAACGGACTTAAAAATTGTGCTCGATGTCTTTTCTAATTTCCTTTTATTTTTGGTTCTTGTGACTGTTTCTGCGTGTGCTTGTGGTTGGGCTCTCCCACATGTTGCCTGTGTCTTTGTAGAAGCTTGGAAGTTGTGAAATCCTGGCTGTGATTGCCGTCTAACAGGTGGCAAATACCGCTTAATGTGAAGTTAAAATAACAATTTAGTTCGTACTTGCTTGTGTAGTTTCTATGCTTGTGCATGAGCCTTCTGTCAATTCTTTTGTTTGTTCTTTTTTATTTCCTCCTTGGGTGGGTGTTGGGCAGTGGAGAAATTGATGCAAGGAGGTGTTTAAAACTTGCCATTGTGTCAACAAATTGATGTCTAAAAGTATTGAGATTATTTTCCTGAAATGTTATCCTCATTTCAGCATTTTCTGGGATACTACATGTTCAAGAGCAAAACGCTCCAAGATGAATTTAGCCCTGAAGGCTTGTGTAAAGCTGCCATGTTTGCATTGCTTGTAAAGGAAGAGCTTCATTCATGGCCAGAACAAAGCACTCGATGCAGAAGTTGGCTCACCATCTCCGAAGCCATTGCATGTTGCCGGTATCCATGGATGCGAGAGGCCCTTGAAGAGGGTTTTTCTAAGTGGCTTGCCAATCACATGATAAACAATTCCAAAGAGGTTCAAAGTACCCCTTCCCCGGCTTCCTCCCCTGACAACGATTGACTAGTAGGCTCCTCTCAAACCAATTTTCTTCTCTTTTTTGTGTTTTTTTTTTTGGGGGCGGGGAGAGGGGGGGGGGGTTAGGCAAGAAGAGAAGAATTGCACACCTTAGTCCTCCCCGTCTTCTGACATTGTAAATTGGGACTAATTTTTTTTTTTTTTTTGGTGGAAGTAAATTGGGACTAATGCTACTGCATTTTAACTTTCATCTCCCGGTCCCTTTTATCTCTCATCTCCTTTTTTTGTGGCTAGACATCATTCTAAGCCTCTTCTTCCTTTTTTTATTTTTTTTTCTTTTAACTCATAATAATCTACCAAAGAATTTCCATTTTTTATTTCTTTTTGGACGATTTTCTTTCTTCTTCACTTGAATAATTTGAGTAATTTTTAACTCATAGTAGTAAAATTTGAGTAATTTTTAAGTGACCATTTTAACTATTCCTTTTAATTTTGAGTTTGGTGGATAGGGGTGAGGAAAAGTGGAGTTATGTAAGAAAATCAATTGATTTGACTTAAGCGAGTGGCGAAGTTTCAAATGGCACTTGCCATTTTATCATCTCAAATGCGCATTTCGAGTTGGACAAGTGCGGGCTAGTTGATTATTAAGTAATAATTTTTATAACTATTCATCATTAAAATATTTTACTTATGTTTGATTCAACAAAAAATTACTCTCAAAATACTTTATGATGAAAGTAAACAGAAAATAATAAATGTATAAAGTTTAGAATAAAATTCATAAAGCACAAATCTCTAATATGAAATTTAAGTTTATATTATAACAAAATTTTAAAATTACTTATTCGAAAAAACAACGAAGAGAGTGAGAAAAACAATACAATCAATAATCAATAATAAAATGCATATCATATACATATAACTATATTTATATATATATATATATATTTTGGGTGAAAATATAACTATATATTTAACCATGCATACAGTTTACAAATTAATAATAATAATAAAACAAACATCTATATAATTATATATATATATATATTTTTTTTGGTTTTCAATACCGATTTTTAAATTTTGTCTGATTAATCTGGTTCGAGTACTGTGAGACCCATTTTAGGGATTGACTCTCCAAAATCTTTTTTGGTCATTCTTAAGTCTTGAACTCTAGATCTCTGGTGTAGTGAGTAGAGTACCCGATCATTCAATATAAAAGAATTTGATATCTATATAACTATATATAAACCGGGCTCATTAGCTTTGGATCACCACTCGACCAAAATACAAGAAAAATGTAAAATTTTAAATTGATATGAGTTATATAAGGTCGATTGTGGGTGGGAGTAGACATGCAAGTTGAGTTTGATGAATTTATGTTTACCCCTATTGACAATATCTTCTAATTTATTATCCTTCTACAAAACATGCTCAAGCTTTTGATACAAGAAGGGGTAACATTTATCATTTATTTATTTATTTGCCGCATAAGTAGTAGATTATGAGGACTTTCCTCGTGTTTTTACATCAAATGGGAATATAATGTCATCAATTTTTTTGGGGGGGCCGGGGGGGGAGGGAGGGAAAATATGCTTCTAATGATCTGGCGGTATAGTGTACTATATGTCCATTCTGATACACACACAAACAAACTATATATTCAAATGCGCAGTGGAAATAGAATAACTACAATCATATTTGTCCAAGAGTAAACTAAATTTGGAATAGAGTTGCATACCCTTAACACTCACCGGCACTCAACTCACCATGAAGATATCTTCTAATTTATTGCTTATGGAAATTTAACATCATGAGTTTGATGGAAGAGCCATGACATTATCCTAGGCTAGACTAGGGACCCTTAAGTCGGTTCCTATATAAATCTCCATCATCAAAATGTACAAACTCATAGAGAATGAGTTCTACTTATAACATACCACATGCAAAGAAAGGAGAATTCCATGCAAAGGAGAGTCTCTCTCATGCAAATGACTTTTGACTCTTTACTTCTTATTCCCAAAAACCAAATGCAAGGAAATCGGATGCCAAAACATAGTGAAAATGGCAATGTGACGTGCAGGTGTAGCTTGAGCACATTAAGTATTTTATGAAAAAAACGTTATCCCACTTGGCCCGCATAAGATAAGAGCTGATCTGTTCATATGATATCCTAATATGGCCATAAAAAGTCATAGCGAACTCGTAAGTCAAGAATAGTACCCATGAATTATAGCCGGCGTATTCTCCTATAATGGAATGTTTCTCGTTTATGTATCACAATGTGTTATATTCTTAAAATCAGTACTTTATGCATTGTTGACTCCAATGAGTTATTTATGTCCAATAAACTTTATTCATTCATATAAACTTTATTTATTAAAACACATAATCACAACATACAAAAACCTATTTGGACTAATAATTCCCAAACGCTCCACGTGACCCTTAAATTTTGCGTCGGCAATCCTATGGTCATAGGATCTTCTATCATGAATTCATTATCAGTGTTGATGGATATCCGCTTCTTTTTTTTTTTTTTTTTTATATATTGTACCGACCGATATATGAATTCGTATTTTGACAAATTCGATACGGAATTTACAGTGGCTCATTTAAAAGATTACCCTCTTAATATAATCTGTTCTATACACAAATCGCAAGTCAAATTTAAAATTCCGTTTAAGAGATTTAGCGTAATATTTCACCAAATCAATTAATCGATGATTTGATGGATATCCACTTCATCCAACTTTATGTGATTCTCTAAACGCAAGATAATTTATATGGATGTGTTTACCACAACTTCCACTCATGATCATTGGAGAAGAATTATCACAATAAACCTTTATAGGTCTTGTGATTCAATCGTCAATTCTTAGATCCACATATAACCTCCGCTGTAGTTTCGTAGCAACTAATGAATTTCATTTCCATAGTGGATGTAGAAATTATAAACTATTTGTTGGTTTCAAAACACACCCCGAGTTAGAAGAAAAATGCATCGAGTGGTTGGCTTTCCTGTCTCCATACATCCAGCATCACCTCAAAATGATCAACATGCTTATAAGGAAGCCTAAAATCGTTGGTTCCGTTTTAATTATGATGATCCATTTCAGATTACCTTAATAATTGTCCAGCATCACCATTTTGAATGATGATTAATGTCTGGTTTTATCACCTTTCACAATTGGTGGTGCGTTTTGAATCTTTCCAAAATCCTTCTCAATGAAATCCTTTTAAGATGATTCCAGTGATCTTTCAAATCTATCTCTGTGAATGTCTATACCAATAACAAGAAAGGTTTCGTATAAATTTTTCATTTCAAAATTTTGAGGAAAAAAATTATTATCTCAGGTAACATACCTAGATCATTGCTTGTAAGCAGATATCATCAACATATAGAACTTAAAAATATACATATATATTTTACTTCCACCGACCGTAAATTACACACGTTGATTCACAATATTTTCTATAAAACCAAAAGAAGTAATAATATTGTGAAATTGTGTTCTATTGACATGAGGTATATTTCAATTTATATGTTGATTTTTTTTTTTAACATGTAAACCAAATGTGTTTTGATATCAAAACTTTGAGGTTTATTCATGTAAACTTCTTTCTCAAAATCCTTATTCAAAAATGTTGTTTTCTCATCCATTTAATATAAATCTAAATTGAAATGAGTTGCCAAAGCCATGATAATTGTTAATAAACCCTTCCTGGAAACTAGAGAGAAGGTTTCATGGCTTTGCCTTTGAGTGAAATCCATGGCCATGTTGCAGAATCTTGGGTGTGAATAGTGTATAAATGATTGTAGTAAAAACTTACCCCCAAGATAATTTCCTAAAAAAATGAATAATTTAATAGCACGATATGTCACTATAACTATATCCAACAAGAACTATTAAATAAAAAAACACTAAAATTTAACGAGATTCGATCAAATATACATATATTTTTTAATACTATCATAATAATATTTCATTGATATTGAGAAGAAAATTGTAAAGGCAATTAGGATGGTTTGGGGCCGGAGGGATCCCCCTTTATAATCATGCAACTCACCTCATTCCCACTTGCCATTCAATGTGGGATTCTACTCATTTTTTTTTTGTCACATATTTACAAATCTCCATCTTGGTAAAAAATCTTTACAACTCTCTCCTATAATCTATAGTAGTGTCTACTATTTTCAATAATATTGATCAAATTCAAACAAAGTTGAAACTTGACTGCAATAGCACTATTTTTAGACATTGAAATTTTCTGAATTATAATTCCACTATCTTCCAAAATCTCCCGTATGAATTGGATAATGAACGTTGATGTGCTTCGTTCTTGCATGATAAACTTAGATTCTTTGTCAAATAAATTACACTCTAATTATCACAATACACTTTGATGTGTTTCTGTTTCAGTGTCAATTCACCAAGCAACCTTTGAAACTAAATTGCTTTCTTCACAGGTTCTGTAATTGCCATATAATTGCCATGTATTCTACCTCTGTAGAAGACAAAACAACTATTGACTATAAGGTAGACTTCCAACTCATTGGTGCCTTTACTAAAGTAAACATATAACCAGTAGTTAATCGACGTTTGTCCAAATCACCAGTATAGTCAGAATCACAATACCCAACTATACGTTGACTATTTTACTTGTCTTGCTAAAATATCAAATCAAGATTCACAGTATTCAGAATGTATCGTAAAATCCATTTCACAACTTGTCAATACTCGTTTTTAAGATTATGTATGCACCTGCTCACAACTCCAACCACATGTGAAATATCTGGTTTTGTACACACCATAGTATACATTAGGCTACCAAAAGTACTTGCATACTGTACTTTTGACATGTATTCTTGTTCTGTTTCGTTCTTTGGTAACATGGATGCATTAAGTTTGAAGTGAGGAGCAATCAGAGTACTAATTGGTTTTGACATTTTATTCATACCAAAATGTTTTAGTATCTTGCTTAAATATTCTTTTTGTGATAAACAAATCCTCCCCAATTTCCTATTTTTGGTAATTTTCATTCCAAGAATCTTTTTTGTTTCACATAGATCATTCTTCTCAAACTCTCTTTTCAACTGAGTTTTCAATTTTTCAATTTCTATCTGATTTCTGGAAACTATCAGCATATCATCAACATAAAGAAGAAATAAATAAATGATTCATCTTATAGTTTATGCAAATACATACAGTAATCATATTTGCTTATTCTATACTTCCATCCTATCATAAACTTGTCAAATTGCTTGTACCACTATCTCGGAAATTGCTTTAGTCCATACAATGATTTTTTAAGTTTGCACACCATATTTTCTTTTCTAACAATTTTGAATTCTTTTGGTTGAGTCATATAGATTTCCTTCCCTAAATCTCCATGTAAAAATGTAATTTTTACATCCAATTGAACTATTTCCATATCCAACTGTGCTACCAAAGTCAACAAAATTTTGATGGATGAATACTTCATAGCTAAAGAAAATATTTCATTATAATAAACTCCCTTTTTCTGAGCGTAGTCTGTAGCCACAAATTTTACTTTGTAGCGAATACCACTCTTATCAGAAAATCCATCTTTCTTTGCATATATCAATTAGCACCTAATTGCTTTCTTTCCATTAGAAGACTAGTAATCTTTCATGTTTGATTCTTTTGAAGGGACTACATCTCCTCTTTCATGGCGATCCTCCATTGGTCTTGTTCTGAACTTTGAACTGCTTCATTGTAGGTGGCAAGAATGTCATCAATTTGAATTGCTGATTTAGAAGTGACCACAATAGCATAACAAACAGATGATTTAATGACCTTTTTTCCTTTCTTAATACAAATGAATCAAGTTGTTGTGGAAATTCTTAGGTCTACACCTCTTCTTCATATAACTCTTATTCTACTATACGAGAGTTACATTAGTTTCTTCATTTGTTGGGAAAATTCTGTTTCTTTCAAATTCCACCTGTTTGGGAGTATAATCTGTGTACTCAATATTTTCTAGAGTGATCTTTGACATAGTAGATTCATCAAAAATAACATATCTACTGAAAATTACCTTTTTTTTCTTGATACCAAAGGCAATAGCCTTTTACCCCATCTGTGAACTCCATGAAGATTGTCTTTTTTGCTCTAGGATTCAGTTTTGACTCCTTAATACGATAATATACAGTGGAACCAAATACACACAATAAATCATAATTTGCAGCAGGTTTCTGAACCATTTCTCTCTTCGTGTTTTACCACCAATAGGTGTAGATAGCAAACGGTTAATAAGATGACAAGTATAGACAATAATTTCAACCTAAAATTCTTTTCCCAACCCAACATTAGACAACATGTACCGAACTTTCTCTAACAATGCCGGTTCATATGCTCTGCCACCCTATTTTGTTGTGATATATTCCTGACAGTAAAATATCGAACAATATCTTCATCTTCATAGATTTTAAAAGATGGATCATTTCTGAATTCTTTATCATTGTCTATGCGGAGACGTTTGATTTTTCTGCTTGTTTGACCCTCCACTATTTTTTTCCATTTAAGGAAATTTCTCAATACTTCATTCTTCGTTTTCATTATATATACTCAAACTTTTCGGGAAAAATTATCAACAAAAATTACATAATAATGTTTTTCTCCCAATGATGTTTTTGAAGACTCTCACACATCTGAATGAATATAATCCAAAATAACTTTAGTATCATGGATTGTTGTGCCAAATTTCACCCTTATTTGTTCCCTTTGATACAGTACTCACAAAAATCTAATTTGCAAATTCGTACTACTTTTAACAATCTTTGATCTATCAGAAATTTCAAAATTTTTTCTTCAGCATGCCCTATCTGCATATGCCATAATCTAGTTGATTCTAACTCCCGATCATGAGTTGAAATTGCTGCTATTGTTGCTATCACAACAACTGCACTATCCAAAAAATAATACACAGTTTTTTTTTTTTTTTGAATTCTCTTTAGTACCATAAATGCACCAGATATGATTTTCATTACTCTATCTTTCACCTTCGCATTGAAACCTTTTAATTCTAAGAATCCAATGGAGATGAGATTTTTTTTTTTAATTCTGGTACATATCAAACACCTATTAAAGTTCAAATTGATTCATCTTGATTTCTTAGGCGAATTAACCCAATCCCATGTGTGGTGAGAGGAACATTATATGTTACGTAGATCACTCCACCTTTTTGTTCTTTAAAATCAAAAAACCATTCTCGATTAGGAGACATAGAGTGACTACAAGCAGAATCCAACAATTACATACTAGAATGACTAGTTGATGGTGTAACAGCAAGTGAGAAGTCTAAATCTATATTATCATATTCAATTACATTGAATTTGAGACAACTTTTTCGTTATCTGGTTTGCCCCTTTTTTTTCAATGTCCAAACAATTTTTCTTCTGGTGTTATTTTTCTCGACAAAAGACACATTCCTCTTTCTTCGATTTAGATCTAGACTTTAATCTCCCTCTTGTCCATTTATTCTGACTCTACTAACGTCCTTTGATAGCTAACTCTTCTGTTTCTTCAGTTGTGTTTTCATACTTTTCTTTATTTTTTAGTTTGTAACTATATAATACTATAATTATTTCACTAAATGAGACAACGGCTTTCCCGTGAATTAGACTGGTTTCAAGATATTCGAACTTGTCAGGAAGGGATCCCAACAACATCAGAGCCAGATCTTCATTTTTGAAAGTCTTGTCCATATTCATCAAATCAGTCACCAATTGATTAAAGTTGCTGATATAATCATTCATAGTGGTACCTCATATTAGTACCTGGAATATAGTTCAACCGAAACAACATCTTTTTTATATAGAGTTTATTCTGACTACTCTTTCTTAAAAGTTTTTCTTCTAGTGTTTTCCACAATTTATTAGTAGAAGTTTTTTTTTTTTTTTTGAAAATGTATATTTCTGCTCTCTGGAAAAGCATAATCAAATTATACCACCTGCCGATTTATTTATCGTCTTCTATTTTTCTCCTCAACATCATTTGGTTTCTTTTCTTCAATGGCAATGTCTAGATTTTACTGAAAAAGAACACTAAATCCTCATTTTGCCACATACTGAAATGACAAATTCCATCAAAATCTCCACTGCAAATCTAACATTCGTCACTCAGTTCTTACCAGAATTGATGATTTCGATGTAGATGACTTTGTACTGTCAGTCATGTTTGTTATCCGTACTATTTAATAACTGTTGATACAAAATAACGATTAACCCAAAAAAATCCTTTTCTAATGTGGAAGATCCGATTAGACTGCAACCATAGAGTATAATAATATCAATCGGCCTCAATGCTGATTAGCTCCAAGAAAATCTTTTCCTGATATGGAAGATCAGAGAAAAATGCAACCAAAGAGCAGATTTAGATAGACCGGACTCTGATACCAATTGTTGCAAAAGCTTGAATGTAAATAGCGTATGAACGATTGACAAGATAATTTTCCAAAAAAAGGGATAATTTAATAACATAATATATCACTATAACTATATACAATAACAACTATTAAATAAAGAAATAACACTAAAATTTAATAAGATTTGGTCAAATATACATATATTTTCGGATACTATCAAAATAATAATTTACTAATATTCAATAAAATATTATAAAAGAAAGAAAAAAATTGCGTAAAGGAGTGAGACAATTGAGATGGTTTGGGACCAGAGGGGGATCCCCTTTTATAACCATGCAACTCACCTCATTCCCACTTGCCATTCAATGTGAGATTCTACTCACTTTTTTTTTTTTTTTTGCCACATATTTACATGCCACAAGTCCTACCTTATGTCATATAGCATCCCTTTTTATCTTATAGACCCATTTACAAACAATACTTTTTGGCCTTCTAATGATTCAATAAGTCTCATGCTTTTTTTTTTTTTGCCATTGTTGGATTTAATCGCGTATGCGGAAGCGTGAATTAAATAGATCGGAATTTTTGGGATAAATACCTCGATATGGCAGTCTCCAAAATCCACCGTGTCGCGATGTCCCTCCAACGGATCGCACGGTCGGATGGTGATCACGAGGTTAGTCGAATCACCATCACAGCATCACAACGCCGCAATCCTCATGTCCGGTGAATCGTCTGACGATGGGAGATTTTCCTACGCGAAAATCTCCATCCCTCTCTCTATTCTCTCTCTAGAGAATATGTGAAACCCTAGCCATCTCCTCATATGGTTACTGTTCACGTGGGGCAAGGGAGAAAGAAGACACACATTCACATGGAATCTTTTTGGCTCATTTAGGTTTTTTTGGGGAGTTACCCATTTGGTGGTTGATTAAGTGGTAATTAAGGATGGGAGTTACCCCATTCCTTAATTACCCAAATGCCCATAATGGGCATATTCCTACATCTCCCACTTGCACATGAGGGCATTTCATTTCCGTCAATCACAAGATCGTAACTCATGCGATCTATCACATCACCCTACTGGACTTTCATACTGGATTGGGCGTCGTGCGACCGGCGAGTACACCTGCAAGCAAAGACTTCTCGATACACCTGTTAGGATGATCGAGTAGTCACTGTTAGTATAAAAATAACTCGCTATACCCCAGACTCAATGCATTTACATCCATCGAGCCACTTTCCTCATCGAAAGTGATCCCCAATCAATTTGCTCGACTACGTATTCATTATTATGTTTGAATCCCAACATGGATTAACACAATAGGTCGACCTATGAATACATGACAATGATGTAATGTCTATTGGCCTTCATTTTCCCAAACTCGAATCTATCGGTCTCAATTCAGCTACTTTCCTAGACCTGCCCCTTAGACCTCAATTTATCTTCCGGGCCATAGGTAAACAGACTAAAGTAGCAACACTGAACCAAAACTTCTAGAGACAGCCGAAAGTAATAAGGGCATAAGAGATCCCACCCAATGGATCTCAGGTCTCACACAGTGGGAACGGGGATCAAGATCAAACTATCGTCTCAAATAATAGCTCCCACTATCCCATGGTCGTCTCATCACACGTGGTATGAAACACGTGTCATAGTGTTATTCCCCCATCTCTCAAAGGGCATATGTCAGATTTCTCTAACACTGTACAGGTACGGGACTCAGTCTACACACAAGACTTTACCCAGAGATCTCAGAGAGAGCAATTCAGAGACAATATCACAAATCGCAGGTGATATCTGAGATCTCAAATTGGCTACTTACAGGCAACATGGATGTGGGTATTTCCATGTCGGTCATATCGCATATGACCTCATCCTGAACACATATTAGGGCGACTTATGTTCTAGTAGGGCTACTCTCAAAGCCTCTTACGACTAGAATCCGTCTCATCTCCGCTCACTCAGAGTCGGAGGTGGTCACTCGTGTGAGAGAGTCGACCATGCCTGCCTGACACATCTTTTAATCACAAGATCATAATATATGACAACAAATGATGCAGGAAATAAATATGTGACTCATTAATGCATACATGTCATATATTAAAATAAGCATCTAAAACAGTATATAAGGAGAAATGTTAAAGTACACTAAACCCAATGATTCCTTACCTCACAAAGGAATCTCTCACAACGGGTTTTCTGAAGAGATCAGCTCTCATGCTGAGGTGTACTTAGATGTCACAATACCCTTCTCGGTAATATCTCTCATAGTGGTCTTCGGTATTAATGTGTTTGGCTTTGCTATTACACTTAGGGTCTCTTTTGATGACAGTGTCGGTCTGATTATCACAATAATCATCACTGACCTCCCACTATGTCACAATCCCTAAGTCTTCCAAAAAAATTTCTGAAGCCAACTATTCTCATGAACTGCAATTGAGCACACTACAAGCTCAATCTCTATCGTAAATAGAGATATACAGGTTCTCTTCTTACTACTCTAAGAAGATAAAACCTTTTGCGTTTATTCATATCACTACTCCCAGTCAGTATCTGAATCTCAACCACAAAACGCAAATCACCTCATCCGTAACACATGGAGAGCTCTGCAGTTCAAATGAGATATTTCGGAATCCTTTTTCACTGCTCTACAGTGATCCCTTTCAGGATTCTATTAATACCTACTCACCAGATCGACTGCTAAATAAACGTCTGGTCATGTATGCCTCATCGCATACATCAAATTGTATATCACACGTGTATACCTCATCGCATACACTAGAAATGTATTTTGCACTGGAGTAAGGGATTCTACTCAACTCCCTTATTTCTTTATAAATTCTAGAGCATGTGTCAAGATTCAAGTCTTTTTATCTTTAGCGATTAGAGTATCTTTTAGGTTGTCATCGCTCTTCTCGAAATGCTTAAGAATCTACCTGATGTAAAACTCTTGTTAAAGAGTCAACACCATTCTTAAGTGATCCCTATGGATCCAAAATCTGAGAATGAACTAAAACCTCGCAACCATGTTACAATGGTCATTGGATACTCTCTGTTGTTCCCGGCCAACAGTATGTCACCTACATATGAGAACATGCTCATAAAGGAGTCATCGGGGCGTATCTGATAGATACAATGATCCTACTCGATCATTACTAAACCATAAGATATCACATTCTCGTGAAATCTCAAACGCCGCTGTCTAGATGATGGCTTAAGGTCGTATTTTGATTTCTAAAATCAATAGATCTTATCCACCTGATCTACTAGAACGAACCCAAAGGGATGCTCCATGTAGATCGCCTCATCTAGACTTCCACTACGAAAGCGGTCTTTACATCCTTGTGATGTGACTCCTGATCCATGTTCGGGACAATCGCTCTTCATCAATCCGTTGACCTTTATCTTGACTTTGAGAATCTACTTGTTCCCAACAGTCCTTCCATCCTTAGGCAAATCAACTAGGTCCCAGACCCCGTTGATTCTCATCAATTCCTTCTCTTCATTTATGGCCTTCATTAAACGGCATTTTGCATCCTCTCGAGAGCCTCTCGGACCGTTTTAGATTTCTCATCATCCTCTAGAGTCGCAATGAGGGTCTCACCCTCAATCGAGAAAACAACGTTTAAATACGCATTCTCGACACTCTTAAGAGGAGAGAAAAATCTTTACCTCTTGATGGATCGCTCCCACTGAGATCAAGATCCGTAGTGGATTCTTGTATCCCGCCGCTGGGCTCCCCGAGCCTCTAGGCTCATCCATCGCATAAAGGGTAAGTCCTAATTGATTTCACCTCTCTTAGGGAAATCATTCTCAAGAAATATATTATTACGAGACTCAATCTCGATTATAGTGCCGTTCGTGTTCGCCTAAGAACACATATTTTCTCGCGGGTCTAACTCACCGTGTGAATGCGAGAAATCGTGGCACAACCCCATAATCTCAAGTGGCTAAGGTCAGGCTGCCTCCCTGTCCAAAGCTCAAATGGGGAAACTGACTAATAGTCAGTAGTCTCGTAAAACTTTTCTCGAAACAGAGCCCCATGTGTAGTTTAGACGAATACTTACGTTCTCGCTCGGTTCTGAGAGTCTCTAATCTCAAATCTAGCTGATTCTCAATCTCGCTTATGAACCTCCTGAAGCAGTCTAATGCCTCAGACTTATGCAAGATGAGATAGATGAACCAAAACGCACGTAAGCGTCTATAATTATCTACACAACTCCATTTCTGACTCTCATACTCATAAGACCACAATAAAAATAAGGAAGGCACAATAGTTTAACTGCAATGGAGTCCCAGCTCTCATTACATCGCCAAATGGTTTTCTCGTCATTTTGCTGGCTAGGCAAAACTCACATACGGGTAACTCGAATCTGGTCAGCGGGTCCAAGAAACCTCTCGCTACTAACCGATTCATCATCTCTTACCCCATGTGTCTAAGTCTACTATGTCATTCATTTACATTATCATCTACGCAATCAAATGTAAAGACAATAGTAGAACGACAAAAAACCATTAGAAGGAGTAACACCCAGTGCATACATTCCATCATGGATTAAAATCAAAATAATTCAGAAAATTGTCGTATTAAAAAAAACAAGGGAATAATTTCACGCATTTCATAGTCAATTTTAGACAAGGTACTAAATTA
Source organism: Dillenia suffruticosa (assembly GCA_033439265.1). Lineage (NCBI taxonomy): Eukaryota > Viridiplantae > Streptophyta > Magnoliopsida > Dilleniales > Dilleniaceae > Dillenia > Dillenia suffruticosa. The sequence goes on along the minus strand of JAVTVX010000013.1, from coordinate 13,640,873 downwards.
TAGATCCGTCGAATGCCTACAACATTGAGGACGTCATAGCAAGTGTCGTTCCCTCTGACAACGACAAATGCTCTGTCCTTAACGTAAATCCTCCAAACTTAAGGATTCACTTGACGGAACTATATTTACGTACTCCTGTCTCGAGTTACGTGGTCGGTTGCTCCTGATTTCAAAGGAGAGAAATCAGCGAGTATTATAGTGAATGAGACAAATCTCAAACCACGTAAAGAAAAAGGATATTAATTTCTGCTCGTCACACTCACGAGCGAAATGACCAAATCTACCTCAAGCGTAGCAATTTCTTTGGTCTAATCAAATTCCTTCTTCTTGCATTCTTGTACCTCATTGTCGGTTTTCTCGGATGATTTTTATTACCTAGATTTCGAGTCTCGCTCGAATGCTTATGCTATTGGCTTAGCGCCGGGGAAGTCCTTACTCGACTTCTCTGAATAAGCATGACTCGAGTGTGGCCTACTCGCCTCTAGGTGCTCCTCATCGAGCTCACAATATGTACTCACGTCAACGAAAGTACGAATACTTTCGTCAAATGTGAGATAGGATTTCACGGTTTCCCATGAATCAGGTAAAAACTGGATCACATCCAGTACCTAAATTTCATCCGAAATTTACTCGTCCGTATATATTAACTCGGTGATCATACTCGACATTTGCTTCATTGTATGATTAACCCTTTTCTTCTGCGTCCTCACATAGGAGCCGAAGAGAGCAACATTATGCTCTTTTGGAACGAGTCGAACCGACATGTTCATAGAATATGACTCGAAAAACGAGACTAAGTCATCGTGTATGCCACTGTTAAGCGTTGCCCTAACTTGGCAAATCTTTTGTCCCATACACGATAGATCTCTTTATCTCGTATATTCTGAGGCGCGGTACCCACCCTGGGGCCCATCATCTCTTGCCTCAGATTCCCGTTAGATTTTTGTCTCTCGAGAATAAACCGAATCTACTGATAAAATCGCGCAGATCATATCATTCAGTTTACTCTCCTTGCAAAAATTTACAAAAAATTTAATACGACAGTTCTCAACGCATTAAGAGAGACATTTGTGACTTGGAAATGCTTATTATCACATTTTTGTACGCCCTACGAATCATCAAGACCAAAATGACTTGAGTACGACCCCAAAGCGAGCGTATGAGTCAACGGACACCATACACCACAACCCGGAATCGCATCTTATCATTTGGACTGTGATTCGGCATACAAAAAAAAAACCCACAAAAAGTCACATTTATGGATATAGGACCCCCAAAAAATTGAAAAAATTCAATTTTTAGCGACTTCACGCGCCGCCCGGGCCCCACACGCGCCGCCGCACGCAGGCGGTGCGATCCACGCGCCGCCGGGCCCTCCCACGCGCCGGCGGTGAGCCTCCACGCGCTGCCACGCGCCTCCACGCGCTGGCAGCAGTCTGGCTCACGCGCCAGACGCGCGGCGCGGCTCAGACGCGCTGCCACGCGCCTGGGGCGGCGCAGCTCACGCGCGCCCAGTCGCGGCTCACGCGCGCCCAGTCGCGGCGCGCGGCTCACGCGCTGAGCCGCGTTGAGCCGGGTTTTGACCGGGTTGGTCAACGGGTCAAGGTTGACCCGACTGACCCGGTCAACGGTACGGTCCGACCCGGTCAACGGTCCGGTTTGCGGGTCGGTCCGGGTCACGGTCCGACCCGATCCGCTGCCTCCCCGCTCCACGCGCCTGTGTGGCGCGTGAAATCCACGCGACTTGCAGACGCTCCTCCTGGCGCGTGAGTGTCACGCGCCCGCGGGTCTGGGCCGGGTCTTCTTCGTCCGACGGGTCCTGCAACGGGTTTTTCGACCCGTTTTCTGGAAAACACCAATATGGCTGTTTTTTCTTGCATTTTTCGACTGAAAAAAATTTGTGGGCATCCTCCAAACATCCTACACTCGATTTTAGGAGGATTCAAGCCCAAAAATGGTGGGATTAAACCACCCCAGTCGCGGCCCTCTGCGGCCATTCGGAAATCCCAGTTTCCGGCATCCAAATCACACAATAAAATATATAAAACCGTAGATCTAGATGCAAGGAACTCATTTATATCATTTTCATGCATCGATCTGCCCTCTAAAGCCACAGATCTAAGGGTTTTATGTCCGTAGGGTCGCAAACTTCGACCGGACATCTCATGGCCCAAACATACTCCGAAAATTAAATAAAAAATATGTTTGTAATCCCTGGGCCATGGGTATTCTTGCAGTGTTCTCGGATTCACGAAACTCATCCGTGATCCGGACCCCAAAATTTTAAAAACCCCAAAAATAATTCCGAAAATTATTAAATTAAATCCAACCACTGCTCTGATACCAATGTTGGATTTAATCGCGCATGCGGAAGCGTGAATTAAATAGATCGGAATTTTTGGGATAAATACCTCGATATGGCAGTCTCCAAAATCCACCGTGTCGCGATGTCCCTCCAACGGATCGCACGGTCGGATGGTGATCACGAGGTTAGTCGAATCACCATCACAGCATCACAACGCCGCAATCCTCATGTCCGGTGAATCGTCTGACGATGGGAGATTTTCCTACGCGAAAATCTCCATCCCTCTCTCTATTCTCTCTCTAGAGAATATGTGAAACCCTAGCCATCTCCTCATATGGTTACTGTTCACGTGGGGCAAGGGAGAAAGAAGACACACATTCACATGGAATCTTTTTGGCTCATTTAGGTTTTTTTGGGGAGTAACCCATTTGGTGGTTGATTAAGTGGTAATTAAGGATGGGAGTTACCACATTCCTTAATTACCCAAATGCCCATAATGGGCATATTCCTACAGCCATTGATTCCATTTCTTCTTGCATGCACTCTGCCAAAGCTTGGAGTCACTCCTATCCATTATCCATGTCTAAAGAAAACAGGCGATTCGTTAGGTCCATCATTAAAGTTATACTCTTGATCAACGGACAGTTGGTTTAGTGGGATATGGCGTTAGATCTCTTAATCAAGTTTCTGATTTCGACTCGAGATTTGGATATTAAAAAAAACTACGTTGCGAGGGTAACTTCTTTAATGGACTACTGTAAGTTTCGAATCGAATTAATCAGAGTATGACTCCGAATACCGATCGGTATAACACAAAAAAAAAATGAAAGTTATACCCTTGCAAGGAATAGCTGACCTTCATATTCTTGAAGATCCTTTTAATGCCACAGCTTCTTGTTCAGAAGTTTGGACGTTGGGCTTTGTACCAAGATGTCCATCAATGGGTTCTTCTGTATTAGAGAACGGATTATCTTGAACAAGTATCAACTCGTCATTTTCAGTCAATGCCTCATGTTGATCCTTATTTTTACAAACAGTATATTTTCAGGAGTATTACTCCCACTTCAAGATTTTCATAAAAAGGGTAAAAAAAGATAGCATTTCTTGCATCAACAATTCTATGTAAATGAGAAAGACAATAGAACCTTAACCCTTTGAAGTTCAAAGCATAACCAATGAAATACCAGCTAACTATATTGGGGTTGCATTTCTTTAATTAACGATTGTAAAATCTCTCTTCAGTTGGACAACCTCATACATGCTAAACTTGGTTTCTATCCTGTACACAACTCCAAAGGAGTTTTAGGAACAAGCCTCATATGGCACCCATTTTACGGTACATGTTGCTGTTTTTAAGACTTTACTCCAAAGAGACATGGGAAGATTAGAATTTCTACTCACCCTTCTTATTATGTCTATTAGCGTTTGATTCCTTTTTTCGGCCGCCCTATTTTGATAAGGTGTACTAGGCATTGTCAATTGTCCAATGATGCCCTCTCGTTCACGAAACTTAGCAAATGGACCCATCACTAGTCATACTTCTTATCATGTCTATTAGCGTTTGATTGTTTGATTCTTTTTTTCAGCTGCCCTATTTTGTTAAGGTGAGCTTGGCATCGTGTATTGCCGAATGAAGCCTTCTTGTTCAAGGAACTTGGCAAATGGACCTATCATTTGTCCCCTTTCAGCGTACTAGCTTACTTATATATATTTTTCTTCCCCGTCATGTGATTCTCTACTTTTTTTTTTTTTGGTATCAGGGCTAGGTCACCAACTTAATATTTGGGATTTCGTTTCGACTAATTTAGGTCGATCACTTACAGTGTCTAATTGAGAGACAAGCCTCTCAGTATTAATTTTTTCATTTTTATGAAATATCAAACTCCCGATGATGGTTAAAAAAAGTCAATTTTTAAATTAACTGAGTTATGATACGTTGGTGAGATATATGTATTTTGAACGGTGATCAATGTGACCCAATCTCACGTGCGAAAACATGGAGAATTGCTCACTAATAATACCACGTCTAGCGACAACCTTCTCATCTTTTAATTTTTCTTCTATTGAGCTTTTGGCACTTCATGATGAGATTTGTGAGCGATTCTCATATCTTCTTCTACGGTAATGATGGTCGATCTACACAATAATGATGGTCACTGGTTGGAGTTCTTGAAATTTATTGACCACCACCTAGTACTCCCACGTCTCCTTTAAAAAGATATCAACATAAACAAAAAAACCGCATCTTTTGTAGCACTGTACTCCAACCAACCAGGGAATTCGAGAAACCATTGAGGATTGAAACCACGCAAGGGAATTGCGATTTTGTGGTTGACAAGGACCCCTTTGCAAGTCTATCCTTCTAATCTCATCTCCTTTATCAGGATGATAATATGAAAGTTCTTTGCATAGTGCAAGATTTGAGTGAAGTTCTCCCAGATGTGACATTGGGAAGAATTTTGTTTCTCAAGATTATCAATCTCTTGACAAACGACCGGTTGTTTTCTCTCAAATAAATCTATACATGCCTAATTTAAGACCCGAAAGTGCAATGTGGATAAGGAGAAATCATGTGACCTTCACGAAGTGAATTTCAAGAAATAAAAACGCAATGCGAATAAACGTGTACGAAATAATAATCCCTCTTTTGTAACCATAATCACATATTTATCTCCTTGTACTCCAATTATCTTGGCATTTCATGGAGTCTCAAAACCATTATCACATAGATAACAAAGAAAAAAAATAATTATATATATATAACAGAAAAAGGTACAAGTGGGACACTGCCGTATGGGTTGTCCAACCTAGCAGGATATTGTGGCAAAATTTCTACCACTTAAACTTCGAAAACAACAAACCGCCTTCAAATCTAGGAACAGTGCCTTTAGAAAATAAAAGTTATAGCGGAAAGGCAGTGTGTCTCGATGGGATTAGAGTCTTGGCCTAATTTATTTTACGTAGGAATATTTCAGAAAAGGCCATTTCATAGTTGCCGCTCATAGGAAACAAAATTTGAGTTTGAGCCCTGCACTACACGTGAACTTAGGTTTTCGGAAATCAATTTACAGCTAATGAAAATGTGGACTCCTCATCTCAATCAATAATATGTTGATATTGAATAATTGAAATAATTTCTAAAAAATCTCTTACCTTGATAGAAATCAAAGTTTCAGCTGCTTCAACTTCAAGTAAGACGTGATCTTTCGATTAGAAGATGGCGACCAACTAGAGAGAGAAAGAGAAGATAATTCAAATTGCACAAAATTTTGGAGAAACTCAAATTTACTCACACGTTAATATGTATTGTATTTGGAGAACTAATACCCCATTGCTCAATTCCATGGCCCACATGGAACAAAAACCTAAATGTGTAAATTAATCAAAATGAATTCGATAGACGAGTATAAACAGAGGACGATTCTGTTATTCAGCATACAACTTAGGTTTCAAAGATTTTGCAGGATAGAGATTGATTTAATTAAAAAAAAAAAAAGGCAGGGAGTGGAGAGAGATTGAATTGCTTCTTACTTTGACAGAAAACTGAAGAGATTTGAAAGATTCATCCATGTGGAGACAGAAAGGAAGTGATAGAGATCACGATTTACCATAACATTTGCTGATTTGGGTTAGGGTTTAGATAGTGGGATGGGCGTAGGTGGGTTTTTGAGAGAGAGAGGACCGGTGACTTCACGTCGAACGAGACGAAAAAAAATAAAAAATAAAAAAAATGAAGAAATTTAGCTTGTTAGAGGGGTGGGCGAGGCTGTGTTTGGTTGCCCCTAATTCTTTGTACATGAAAAAATTTAGAAGAGCATATAATACTTGAAATTTTATTTTTTAAATTCTTTCGGGAAATTTTTTTTTTTTTTAATTTAAGGGGTAAATTGTAATTCTAAAGTGACGAATTATAATTTCTAAGGGTAAATATTTAGGGTCATGTCTTTTAAAATTTGGAACAGAAAGAAGGGCTGCCCCACCCCTTACCCCCTCCACCACTGCTTTCATTCAATTATGTTTAATACATCTCTACAAGAGAGTACAAATTTATAGGGCATGATCTCTACTAATTATGACATACCACATTCAAAGTTGCATTTGGAAGAAAGGAGCACCCCATGCAAAAGAGGACTATCGACTCCATATTTCCAAAATTTCATGCAAAGGAAATCACATGCCAAGCAGCAGTCGGTTGTTTAGGTGGATGACGTTGGATATTTTATGAAATAATATCAAACACATTCTACCTCTCTCTCTCTCTCTCTCTCTCTCTCTCTCTCTCTCGCAGACGTATCTATGCTTTTGCTCGGATCCTTTTGCCCTCCCACTAAAATGTGACCTTAGGGTTTGAATTTTAGGGCACAAACTTAAAAGGACATGTAAAATAGGCATATAATTTATTTTTTTTTTTTAAATGAAGGAAGAAGAAGAAATGTAACCATGATCCGCTCTTTTGGTAAGACTGTCATAACCTCACCAAGGTGTTAGTACTTTCAAGTTTGAAGAGAAATATCTGACCATCGTCCAAAAGCAGTCTTGACAAAATGATCAAAAGTAGATTTACTGAATAACTGAATGACATTACTGATTTAATTATTTTCTTCTTTTCAAGGATAAAAAGAGCAAATTTCTTTGCTAACGACAACGTTGTAGGTCAGCTACATTTTTGGGATCATAACAAATGCTACTTTTTACGGCCGACTTCCTACTTTAAGAGACCCATCGGGGCTTTGTCGTCAGTCATTTCAGTGACAGTGACAGTGTCCTTGAGCTTGTCTTACTCTCATTTTCATTTCATGCCCTGTTTCAGAAATTCAATTTAGTTTATTTTATTATTTATAACATTTTTAACTTAAAATTAAAAAGCTTTTCTTTAAAAATACAAAATCTTATGAGTTAAAGTTATATACTTCATAGAAAATCAAAATTATTGTTGTGTTAAAATTTTCTTATATTCAAAATTTTACTTAATTTTAAGTTCAATCTGTGCTCATCTTCTTCAAATGAACCTACATAACAAAATTTCTACTCCAACTTGACCTAATATTGGGTTTGGCCTTGACCAATCGTGCATACGGATGACAATGGGACGAGACGGAGCGGCGTGGGGTGGGGGAGGTTTTCTCACTCCCCATACCTGTACCCTTGCGGGGGAATTCCCCCCATCCCAACCCCCTCAGGTTCGTATAACTTATGATTCCTACCCCCCCCAGGTATCCTCAGTACTCACCAAAATCTTAGCATTATTCAAAAATAAAAAATAATAAAAAATAAAAAATTTTCAATACAAATTCAAACAAAATTAATTCAATACAATAAACATAAAATTCACTTAACCATCCACAAATTAAAAAGAAAATAAGTTAAAATATAAATTAAAATCTAATCACAATACAATTGATGATCAGTCTCTTCTAAACAAACACTTTAGTCATTTTACCAAAAAAAAAAAAAAAAAAAAAAAAAAAAAAAAAAAACCACTTTAGTCATCAAGCCATCCCTCTATAACACTTAGTCCTACTAGAAAGCAAATTAAGATTTTAAATATACTCTTTAAATAAAATAATTTAAAATTAAAGTATGAACTCATATTAAGTTATTAACTAAACTTATATGGGCAAAATTTATATCTTCATTTTTATTATACAACATGAAGATTGAATTAGAAGCACATAAAATATAAGGTTTAGCAAGTTAAAAAATAGTTTAAAATTACAAAATCAAAATAAAGGTTACCTCATGTTCAATGCACAACCAATCTTGGTACACATCCAAGCCTCCACCGTATTTGCATCTAGCCTACTGTGTTGCGGAGTTAGAAATCTCTCACCGATACTAAATACCAACTCAGAGAAGACTTATAGTAAAGTGGGCAAGCAACAGCACTAGATCATTGAGACATAGGTACCCAAGTGAAAAAGAAAAAAAAAAACGATCAAAAAGAGAACAAGGATGTAGGTTAGGATTTTAAATTTTAAATAATTTAAATTTTAAATTAAAATATTAAAATAGGTCTTTATGTAGGTTTGCTGGACAGAGACTACTTCTCACTGCAGTACCTACACTCTTCCACCCCATATGTTGTAGGACAAAAATCTCCAAGATCGCTACCTCATATGGACATGACTGAAGCTTCTAGGGGTATAATAAAGCATCCAAATATCACGAAATTGAGAAAATTATAGAATATAATTGTCTAGTAAGGATTAACCCTATATGTTTATACAGGTGTAAGAGGATCCTGTCCATATATTAAATTTTAATGATAACTTTTTTTCTTTTTTTACACCATCAAAATTTATATTTTCTTAAAATGTAAATTTTTAAAAATTGACTTCTGCTATATAAATTGCAAAATTTTTATATGTTTCCAAATTATACCCCCTGCACAAAATCTTGAGATCTATTTGCAAGAATTCTATTAAATAACAATTTTATGACAATATATGAACAAAATTGGAGAGCTATAATATTTTAGTAAAATTTTTCTTTTCCATGCTGTGACCAAAATCACATGCCTTGGGAATATGGATGTTTAAATGTTATGTAGGTCAAGACACATCAACCATACAAACGTACACTACCTCCAGAGGCTTGATAGCTACTTCTCGTTCAAATTAATTATTAATTCTTTGTCCAACATAGAAAGATGAAAAGCTTGTTTGCGACTCGTTGCTCGTGATATTTTCATGAACTGAGATCATCTATAGTTGCAAACCAGTATTAAATAATTTTTTGTATAATTAAATCACACAGGATCTCAGCAACAACCGTCCAACTACAAACTTGAGTTTGAATCACGTTTGCAGTATTAGATGGGGAATACAAACTTGAGTTTGAATCACGTTTGCAGTATTAGATGGGGAATGGGGCCATGAGTGGAAAAGGAGCTATTTTGTACATTACAGGATATATATCAAAAACGGTATGGAAAAGGAATCCCCAGTGATATGATCTATCACATAGAACATTAAAATTTGACGAAATCTCAATGTCATTATAAAAATACATACTAGGGTAACCAACGCTATTACTTGAATAATGCAGTTATGGAGTTAGTCATCATTTGTATCATAGTGTTTGCTGTCCTCATGAAAGGTTTTGGAATCCCTCCTTTAGATTCTCCTCCTACTAGTCCATCAAGGGCGACCAAGACGATGGATATGAAATCAGAGAAATTTTCAATTATTTTTGTCTAAAATTCTGCTTCTATAAATATTTTTCTCATTGGGTTGATCTATATGCATCATATTTAACATACATACCCAATTAAGTTGTTTTTGTAAATGTAATCTTATAAATAGCCGTTTTGAGAGATTTGAGAGCTCACGAAGGGGAAAAGTAGTGGAGAGGAACTTAGCATTTGGAATATGCTCATTAACAAAGATGGCTTCACACTGGCATCATGGTTGTGTGTGGGTGAGGGAGAGAGATTTAAATGGGTACGTGGCATACTTTTATCCAATATGAAAACATGAAAAAAAAAATTGTAAAAAAAAAAAAAAGAAAAAAAGAAATCCATTCTAGTCGGTTGAAAACTTATGTAACTGATGGATACTGCACTTAACCATGTAAATTATTATTTAATGGAGCAGCAAAAATAATCCTCCAGACAGCTTCATTTGCTGTCAGTGTGTAATTAGAATCTTGAGTCTGTTATCAGTACAGAATATGCATATGCATGCATCTTTCTCCTCTGCTACAACTTCCTTTACCAGCCGCAGTCAATGAAATAATTAGTATTAATGCATGCATCTAAATTTTGGATACCATGGTTGTCTTTACACCGGAAGCTTTACCCTGATACACTTTGGAACATATATACAAAAACTAGACACTTCTTCTATAATCAATTAGCAATCAAATTATTATTTCACAAAATCCATGGAAAAATCTCTTTTAAAAAATTCTAAAAATTAGATTGTGACACAATCTTTTTGCAGTTAGATCCATTTCGCAGAAGTTCTTTTATTTTTTTCTGGAACTCAAATGGCAAAAAGGAAATTCACACATACATGACATTTTGTGGTTATTTTCGGTGAATTGAAGCCATTTTAGAAAATTTTCATCTTTAAACCTATCATTTTATCATATGTTTCAAAATGTGAACTACCACTAGCACCCTCCAAACCCCACCCCCCCCCCCCAAAAATGAAAAAAAGAACATAAAAAAGAAAAAGAAAAAAAGAGTGTGTTCAGAGACAGATGGACCGAAAAGCCAAATCTAATTACCCAGTTAAAAATAAGAATTTATACAGTTTCGAAACTCCCATATGGGGCATCTCCCATCACAGTCAACGGAAAATGATATGAACAAAACGCCACTTCCATTAACATCTCTAACTTACACATTCAAGTAGCTACGAACCCCTCCCCCATCTTACCGAATTCAACACGCCCTTCACTAATTATTAACACTAAGAGAGAGAGAGTTACTGAAAATATCAAATAGCCTAGATAGCAAGCACATCAACAGAAGGAAGAATCATGTAAGAAACTAGGAGTAAACAAACCAGGGAAATTGTCAATCATGAAAACATCCTCCTCCTCTTCCTGCTCCAAATCAGCATCCCAACGTTTTGGCACTTGGTTATTACCATTTTCCTCCACAAAAACAGCACAACCATCCTTCTTCTCCTCCTCTAATGAATCCCCTCCATTTTTCTTCATGAGCTCCATGTTGCACTCTCCGGCGATCGGCGGCCGTGAAAACTTAGGGTCATAAGGGAGTTCAGAATGTTGACCGGTGAGTTGTTGGACTAAAGCCCTAAATTCAGAGGCACTAGTCTTGTAACTCATGGGGTTTGAGATGTAGACCACTTTGATGGGCTTTTTGTTCTTCGGTTTTGTTGATTTTCTATTTTGGCGATGTTGAACACTGAATCTGCCGTTGTTATCCATTTTCCACGAGAGAGAGAGAGAGAGAGAGAGTTAAGTGAGAGGAGAGAATAAAAAGAGAAGTCTTGCCTTATGAAGTATAGATTTTACCATTTGGGGCAGAAATGAGGTGACCATCTTTCGGATATGCTTTCATTGTGTTGTACGACAACGTTTATTTTTTATTTATCTACTATGAGGAATACGGTACACAATAGAGAAGGAAAACTGAGAAGGCTCAAATCCTGGTGAATTCCCTAAACTCACAAGGCCAGGATACTAGTGATGACCAAGATTTTCAATCACAAAACCAAAGGAGGGAGAGAATTTGGGATGGGGGGGGCGGGGGGGGGGGGAGGGTCTCGAAGAAAAAATTTGAGAGTGAGAAAAAGATAAGAGAGGAAAATTTTGGAGTGAGAAAAATAACTTGGTTTTTTTTTCTTTTTTTCCTTTCCATTGATTGAGCTTAACGAGAAATTAGGAAAAAGATGTGGAAAAGCCAACAACCACGCGCTTCAACGGCTCGTGCGATCCGTTCCCTCAGCTTTCGAGTGCCGACTTTTTTCTTTTGTTGTGAGGTGTTTTACGTGCTTGGTTTATCGCGTGGGACTGGTACGGGGTTTTTGTCCAGCGCGGATGCTCTAAATGCATCAATAATTCTAACACGAAGCCATCCTATGGCCCGTTTATATGGGTGATGTCACGATCGAGTCATACAATGACGTCAGAAGAGACTATAGGATAGGTAGTAGGGTTCTGTTTAGGGCTGCGTTGGATTTGGATGTTTCTGGCTTGTCTTCAAGAAGGTTGGGACTTGGGACCCTAGGGCGATCACACTCGGGTCGACTCGGTCGGCTCAAGTGTTCAGGTGAGTTCGAGCTCGAGCTCGAGCTCGAGGTCCTCAAACTTGCATTTTTCAAACTCGAGTTTTCAATTTTTCAAGGTAGAGTTCAAATTATTATCGGGTAGTATTATTATTTATTTTAAAAATTAAAAATTATTTTAAAAATATTGTTTATTAGAGTCATCAAATCTTGGATATCAACACAATTGGACAGAACCCAAATTCAAAACCGAATAACCCAAACCTAAACTCGAGTAGAGTTTTGACCGCATAGTGTTTTAGGTACCCATAATACTATCCGAGTATCATAACAGCCTTACTTGGGACCATTCATTTTTTAAAAAAAAATCAAAATTTTTGTAATAAGGCCTAAGCACTAAGCAGAATGATCCATTTCTATTTGTTTTTTAAAGAAACTTCAAGTTAAATGATGTAAAAATATTATTTTTTTATTGTTATTTAATTCATGTCAACATTATTTTTTTCTCTAAAGTTAATATGAATTGGGTGGCAAAAGTTTTATCATTTGTAAACCATTCTAAAAGTTACGGTATTTTTTTAACAAGTTAGATTTATCATTAAATATGAAATTCATACACACCTTTTTTGCTCGGCAAAGATGGTGAGATTTAAGTTTATATTTTAGGTTTCAAATAGTAAAATGGACAACACATAATCTTTATGATATTTAAGGTTTTCAATAAAAGGGAAAATTAAGAGTTTGGGTTTTACAAGTAGTTGCACATGCTCAAGTTCACCTAATACGTACCCAAAGTAACTATTTTCAGTCCCCACCTATTAAGGAAAATGTTATCCATATTATATGGCTACCAAACACTAGAACTTGTTTATATAATTGTGAAAGCAGCTTTTCTTTACGACATTACTTGAGAAAGTAGTTATGAACAAAAAAAAAAAAAAAAAAAAAAAAGATTGAGAAAGTATGGTTAAAAAGTCGAGTATAAAGGATTTTGATCAAGTTTGTCATTGTGGTAGGAATGCATAATGAATTTGTGTAACAGATAATAAATGATTCAAATGGAATATTTTTTATCAATAAATATTTTTTAATAAAATTTAAAAAGTGTAATAATGCTCATTGTCCCCAATTTTTTACAAACATTTTAAAAAAATAAATAAATAAATAATTCGCTTTATGAGCCTAACATTCATCAAGAGTAATGACAAGAACTTTCTTTCGGCACACGTGTTCTAGACTTAGCTCTTATCATATTTGAACAAATTAAAGCGTAAAAAGATTATGAATTTGAGTAATAGATCTGGTTAGAACCCAACCCCACGCCCCAAATTAGAAAATGTGGCACAAAAATTGAAGGCGAAGACATTGTTGGATTTTTTGTTATAAAAATATTTAATAATTCTTTGAGTTTGGTTAAATTTAAATTGAATCAATTATTATTGGACCACTTTACTGTTAATTTTCTCTTACGGGAAAATGACTAGCAGCGGCTGTTTTAGGTATTAAATTTTCTTCTGAGGTGTAAGATAATTTAGCGAAGAAGTTAAGTACGTTACTCCAAAATGAAGCATTTACAAATCCGATGTTAGTTTCATTGGATTACATGAGCACGTGTTTTGACTTCGGAGATTATTATGTTATACCTACGTAACCCCACGCAACTGATAATATTTGATCAAGCCCGGCAGTTGGAATTTGACGTGCTAGCGATGAGATAAGGAAAAATAATAATAATAATAATAATAATAATAAAAGTTTTGGGAGCCGCTTGTTGTTTCAGGCTATAGCAAAAAATTAAAATAAGAAAAAGAAAATGCAAACGCCCAGGTCAATGCCTAGCAAAAGGCATATGCGCTTAATTAATAATTGTCATATCCTTTTACGAGCGCTTTGTTTAGGATTGCTTCATATTTTAGTAAGAAATTTTCCATAGGTCAAATTCAATTATTTGAGTTTTAATTAGTTTTTATTTATGAAAAGCGCAACCCCTAAATATATTTTGGGTATAACCCTATTAGATATGGATAGTGCTTAGGGTAAAATTATAATGGCGAGAAACATTTTGAAATTTTCATAACTTTTCTATAGTTGTTCTTGAGTGTCGAGCAAATTTTTTGTGCAAGGGCGTTCAATGGGTATTCGAATAAGCCATTAATACTAGTATTAATTTAATTTCTTAATAAAAATTTGAATTCTTTGGTAGACGAAAAAAAAAAAGTAATGAACCATGTAAAATAGTTGACTCTTTTTATTTATTTTTTGTTAATTTCTTGTGTATTTCTTTATTTAATCCCTACAAATTGTAATGAAGTAGGGTTTCGATTGTTGAAAAAATTTAACAAACATGACGTGTGTTTTTCCAAATTTCATCCAAGTATTTTACACTATAAGAGAGGAAAGTGATAGATCTTCTTATCAACAAGACTAATCGAAAGTCTAGAAAGGACTGAATACCAAACAAAAAGAATGAGTGAGTATGATTGGAAGGAGGTTAAAAAATGGTGTGCAAGTATAATCTTGCTTTACATTGCAGATAACATTGTTAATGATATATTTAATGATACTTTTATCGTCGGTATGTGGGAAAAGGAGGAAATGTTTTACAAAATCTCCATAGTGCCGTTATTGTATTGGAAAGAAAGAACAAACACAATCAACATTAGTAGCTTATGACATTTGGTAAAAATAAAATCCCGTTATGGTTATGGTGAACCATTGGTTAGTCAGGATGAGAATCGACAATTGAGAAGCTTTTTATAGGTTTTCTACAAAAACACATAATTTTAAAAAAGTATTTCATAAAAGGGATTTGCATCTGTTGGTTATGTATGTCCACTTACGGATAGTTTGGTAATTTAGAGATAATGGGGTAATTCTCATTATCCCATTAACTATTCTATTAACCCACATAATGTGACATACTAATTAACCCTAATGAGCCAACGTGAATAAGAAGGCTTTCTCTCTTCCTCTCACTTGATGGTTTGAAAATGGAGAAGAGCCTAAGGTTTGCAAAAATCTCTAGAGAGAGATAAACCGAAGGTTTGGGAAAATTCCTCGTAGAGAACTTTCTGTGTCACTTTCGTCTCCAGACTTGAGATTTAAGATGTCGTGGATCTGTGGTGGTGGTTCGATTTCGTAATCACCATTCGACCGAACAATCCATTCAAGAGATATCGCGACTCGGCAAAATTTTGGAAACCCTACACGTTGAAATATTTACTCAAAAAATTCCAAATTATTTTATTACGCTTCCGCATGCGCATGTTATGTCGATTTAATCCAACATTGGTATCAAAGTATTCCTTGGATTTAATTAAAAATATTTTTGGAATTATTTTTTTGTATAAAAAATTTAAGGATCCGGATCAAGGGTAAGTTTTGTGAATCCGAAAATACCACATGAATACCCATGGCACAGAAATTACAAAAATGATTTTTGTTGAATTTTCCGAATATGTTTATGCCATGAAAAGTTTAGTCAAAATTTGCGACCGTACGGACTTTAAAATTTTAGATCTATGGTCTTAGAGAACAAATCGATGCATGAAAATGGTTTATACGTATTCCTTGTGCTTGGATCTACATTTTGATGCATTTAGATTTGAGTTTCAGATATCAGAAACTGGTATTTCCAAATGGTTGCGGAGAGCCGCGACTGGTGTGGTTAGATCCGCCATTTTTGGGGTTAAAATCCTTCTAAAATCGAGTGTAAAATATTTGCCCAACAATATTTTCCAATCAAAAACTGCGTAAAAAATAGGTCAGAAATGAGTTTTTTAGAACTGGGTCAAAGACCCGTTGCAGAACCCGTCGGGCGAAAAGACCCTGTCTAAACCCGTGGGAGTGTACGTCACACGTGCGTAGAGGCGCGTCTTGGAGGAAACTGCGGGAGCGTGTACTTCACGCACGAGCCAAGCATGTGAAACGGTAAGTTGACAGTTCGGGTCGGACCCTGATCTGAATCCGACCCGTGTACTGACACGGTCGGGGTCAGACTTGACCCATTTAACTAATCCGGTCAGGTCAAACCCCGACCCGTGTTCCGACCCAGGTGACACAGCTTAGCGCATGAGGGCGCGTGAGCCACACGCCTCAAGTAGGCACGCGTGTGCCAAGCCGCATCAGGCAATATCTTATGGTTTTAAAATGATCGAATAAGATCATTGTATTTTCCTAATACATACCGATAACTCTTTTATGATCATATTCTTATATGTGGGTGATATTTTGTTGGTCGGAAATAACAAATAATATCTAATGACCATTAAAATATGGTTATTGTTCATGGGGACGCTCAATTCACTCTCGAAGTTAGGATCCAGATGGATCGCTTGAGAATTGTGTTGATTTTTTAATAAGAGTTCTAGATCAGGTAGATTCTTGAATATTTCAAGATGAGTAATGATAACCCAACAGATATTATATCGCTAAAGGTAAAGACCTAAATCTTAATATATGCCTTACAATTTGAGAAGAAATAAGTGAGATGGTAGAATCTTTTACACCAGTGTAATATGCATTCTAGTGTATGCGATGAGGCATATACGTGTAATGTACAATATAATGTATGCGATGAGATGTACATGACCAGATGTTTAATTTACAGTCGGTCTGATGAATAGTATCAATCGAATTCTAGAAGGGATCACTGTAGAGCAGTAAAAAGGATTTTGAAATATTTTAAGAGAATTGCGGACCTCTCCTTGTGTTACGGAGGAGGTCATTTGCGTTCTGTTGGATATTCAGACGTCAACTGGGAGTAACGATCTTAATTAATGCAAACTAACATCAAGTTTTATCTTCTTAAAGTAGTAAGAAGTAAACCTGTATACCTTTATGTATGATAGAGACTGAGGTTGTAGTATATTTAATAGTAATTCATGAGAGTGTTTAGTTCTAGAAATTTCTAGATGATTTAGGGATTGTGGCAGATTGTGGGAGGTCAATGATAATTATTGTAATAATCAGACCTCATTGCCAACAACCAACACCCTAAGTATCATAGTAAAGCCAAACATATTGATACCTAAAACCGCTCTATGAGAGACATTACCGAGAAGTATATTGTGACAATTAAGTACACATTGATATATAGTATCGTGACTCATCCCTTCACAAAACCCATTATGAGAGATTTTTTTGTAAGATAAGAAATCATTGGATTTAGGGTACTTTGACATTTCTCATCGTGTACTGTATTTGATACTTACTGAAATACATAACATGTGTGTATCATTAGGTCACAATTTATTTTTTTCTTGCACTTATTTAATATCATATATTTTGTGATATATTGTGATAAAAGATGTGTCAGGCAGGCGTGGTCGACTTTCTCATACAAATGACTACCTCCAACTCTGACTGAGTGGAGATGAGACGGTTTTTAGTTGTAAGAGATTTTAAGAGTGGCCCTATTAGAATATAAGTTGTCCTTATATATGTTTAAGATGAGATTATCTGCAATATGACCGACATGGAAATATTGGTATCCATGCTGCCTGTAAGTAGCCAGATTTGAGATCTCAGATATCACTTGCGATTAGTGATATTGTCTCTGACATACTCTATCTGAAATCTCCGAATAAAATCTTATGTATAGATTGAGTCTCATACCTACACAGTATTAAAGAAATCTGACATATTTCATTTGAGAGACAGGGAAATAACATTATGGCACATATTTCATACCACGTGTGATAAGACGACCATAGGACAGTTAGAGTTATTACTTGAGACGATAATGTGATCATGATTCTCGTTCCCATTGTGTGAGACCCGAGATCCATTGGGTAACATCTCTTGTACCCTTATTACTTTCAGCTGTTTTTAGAAATTTTGATTCAGTATTGCTACTTTAGTCTGTTTATCTATAGTCTGGAAAATAAATTGAGATCTAAGAGATATATCTAGAAAAGCAGTTGAATTGAGATCGATAAATTCGAGTTTGGGAAAAGAAAAGTCAATAGATATTATATCATTGTATTGTATTCACAAATTTACCTCTTATTTTAATCCATATTGAGATTTAAGCATAATAGTGAATACATGATCAAGAAAACAATTGGAGATCACTTTCGATGAGAAAAGTGGCTCGATGGATATAATTGCATTGGGTCTGGGATACAGCGAGTTCCTTTTGATACTAACGATGGCTTTTCGGTCATCATAACAGATGTATCGAGAAGTTTTTACCTGCATGTGTACTCATCCCTAATTTTCATAGATGCATAGATGCATAACGGTGGCTTTTCGGTCATCATAACAGTGGCTCATAGAGAACATCTCTATAGATGCATAGATGGTCTTTGAAGCAATCCTTCGTTGTCCTAATCTATGATAAGATCTCATGCGGCAATCCCTTGATTATACCAAAAAAACTACACTAGGCTAATCATGAGCTATCATATACATACTTTCAAGCAAATTAGGACCACATGGCATTCAGCATTTTTCAATATTTTATGTATTATTGTGTATTGATTTTTTAGAGAGAAACTCTTCAAAATGAAATATTTTCTTCTGCAACATATGGCTCCTAATAAGGAATAGACTACGACATTGAAGGGAGAAAAAAAGCGTGGCATAATATGGTATTATAATTTAAAATAATATGAAAGGTACAGGTATTATGCTTGTTAGAGATGGGACTGGCTGGTTCCAGCCCAGAAACTAGTCCAACCGACTCGTTTTAGTTCAGACCGATAACCGGCCTAGGGCAATAGTAGTCAGAACTAAACTGGCCTGCTATAATAATCGTGCTGATCCGATTCAACACATTCTGGGATAGGGAACTAGCTCGGCACGGGCCCGAAACCAGCACGTTAGTTCCAACGGTCACTATGACTCCTTTCCTTCTTTTTGAATGTTTTCAATTTTACTCTCCTAACAATTATAAAATGGTTAATTTGAGTGGTATTTTGGTTTATAAGATTAAAAAAAAATTCATATAAATAGAGCACAATTCATTTCTAAATCCCATGCAATAAAATCTCATATTTTTTCTCTCAATTTTCTTCTCTTTACCGTTCTCTCTCCTAATCTCTATCCAACTATTCATTTCTAATTTTCTATGACTCCTTTTGTCTATAACATTTTCTTCTCATTAATTTTTACAACTTTACTTTTTTATATATTTAATTCGTTCGTATTAATTTATTTTTGAAAATTTTTAACTTAAATTAAAAAAAAATACCGAAACACATTTTTCAAAATATTCCCAACAGTCTCCTATCCCCCATTTTCATTTTTCCAAGAGCACATTCCAGAATACATAAATATTGATATTGGTTTTGAAGAAAATGAATCCAATAGTACATAATCTACCACAATACACACAGAAAAAGATGATTTCAATTAGGATTATTTCTTTAAAAATTATGAGAAGTAAATGATAAATTGTAAAATTTGTTAACAAAAATATAAATTTATGAAGGATTGGGGAGTGGGGACACTTCAAAAATACATAGTAATAGATCATTCAAATAAATTATTTCAAATTAGGCAAACACAAATTATTTCAAAACCGTGGTTGAACCAGCTCGTGGTTCTTTGTGCTTTCTACTTGCATAAATCAAAAAAGGTTGTGTGTATAATGATAGGACATTAGATTCATTTAATTAAAATTTTGATTTTGATTATTAAGAATGAAAAAATAAATATTTGGATAGTTAGTTTTATAATTAGTTTTTATAGATATTTAAAATAAAATAATTGAATAATATTGATAATTAAATAATGAAGATAATATTGAGTGCAGCTGGGCCATTCACACAACCCAAAATGCAAGTGTTTCGTTGAGCCGCCTTGGGGGATATCAATCATGCACCACAAAAATCCGAAAGCAACTGGATGGCACAGACATGCCTCTGATTGTCCTCCCCTTACACGCCCCGCTTTATTCAAGATCCTGAGTGGTAAAGGAAAAGACTCGTGTACAATGAAGAGAATGTGATTGTGACACCTTAACATCGCAATACGAGCTTTCCTTTTGCTTTTACTTCTTTTCAAAAAAATTTTCTAGGCTAGAATAAATGGCATGGAAGACGGCAGTGACCTTTTTGGAAAATATATACATAATACGAAAGGCACGGGTATTATGTTTGTTAGAGATGGAATTGTGCCGATTCGGACCCGAAAATTAGACCAATTGACTCGTTTTATTCCATATCGATAACTAGCCCGGGATAACAGTATCGCAATACCGGACTGACCTGATACAATAACTGAGTCGATCCGGTTCAACACATTCTGGGACCCGGAACTGCCACGACACAGGCCCTGCAGCGATGTGCTGGTTCCAACAGTCATTGGAATCGGCCCTATCCGGTCGATTCCAATGGCTTCTTTTCCTTCTTTTTTAATGTTTCTAATTTTATCCCTCTCTACAATTATAAAACGCTTAATTTGAATGGTATTTTGATTTATAAAGTTAAAAATTTTTCTTATAAATAGATCACAATTCATTTTCAAATCCCACATAACAAAATCTCATACTCTCTCTCATAATTTTCTTCTCTCTGCTATACTTTCTCAAAATCTCTATACAATAACTCATTTCTAATTTTCTATAACTCTCTCTATCTATAACATTTTCTTCTCTCTCACATCCAACACAATCTCATAATTTCCTACTAATCATACCACCTACAATTTTTAATATCTCTCAAGATTTGACATAATTTTAAAGTTGAAAACTCAAATCATTCAAAAGTTTCCGATAAACAATCGTGATTTTAAATATTCACAACATTTTAGTTTTTTACAATTTTACTTTTTTGCATATTTAATTCATTCGTATTAATTATTTTTACAAATATTAATTTTTAATTTTTTTAAAAAATCACAACAATTTCATCTCCTCCCATTTTCATTTTCATTTTCATTTTGGAATGTATAGATATTGATATTGGTAATAATATACAATTTACCACAACACACACTAAAAATGATGATCTGAATGTGTGAGATTATTTTGTTAAAAATTATGAGAAGTAAAGGATAACTTATAAAATTTATCAATAAAAATATAAATTTATGAAGGTTAGGGAGTGGGAATACGTAAAAGACATATAGTAAGAAATCACCTGAAAAAATTATCTCAAATTAAACACATACAAATTGCCATCGAGAGGGAGAATATCACGAGTACTTTTAAATATAATGCGAAGGCGAAAAATAGAATAAATAGAATGGATAACACGTAAAAAGTTACCACTTAGTATCATAGAATGTGAAATTTTTGGGAAATATATACAAAAATATTTACAACCGAATAACAAAAAAAAATAGTAGGAAAACGAGTAGGAGGAGAATATTAGATCGATTTTAAATAATGAAAAATGTTTTAATTGTAACTTTTTTTTACCATTAATTATAAATTTTCAATAATTTTGAATGGTTAGAAAGCAGAACATAAAAAAAAAAAAAAAAAAAAAACATTTTATTGTTATCTCATGTTATTAGATTAACGATTCATGGGATTTAGAAAAAAAAATTTTAAGTTTTCAATGTTGGAAACTTTCATATTCAGGTGTTAATATAACTAGAATAATTACAAATATTTGTTATTAATATTATATTAGTAATAGAATATTTTGTTTATCTTTAGATAATGTATCAACTAATGCCAGTGTCCCTAATATTTAAAAAAAAATACTTTAAAAACCGTATTAGATAGAACATTTTTTTTATAATAGGTATACATGTCATATTTTAAATTATGTGTTAAAAGATAGTTTGGAAGTTAGGGAACTAATTTTACAACCTATTCGTGATGTAATTTTTCAAATTAAAAATTTTTTAACAAAAATATAAGAAATGAGACATTTATGTACTTTACAAAATGTAAAATTTAAACGATTTAAACAATAATGTGACACTAAGTGAAACTCAACTTATCAAATGTTATAAGGTGTATTTCCTTTCAAAAATATTTTAATTGAATTTGCTAATCAATAGTGTTTTTGATTTTGTAAGTACACTAATTCAATTATTGAAAATTTTTTAAATATGTACAAATTTATTTTTTGGAATTTACTACACAATAACTCATTTGATGTTACTTAATTTTTGTAAAATTTGTTTCATATTTAATTAATTTGAAAATGAAGATAAATTTAGTGAAATTGTTCAACAAATGAAAATAAAAATTTTAAAATATTATAAAAAAAGTTCTATTTTGTATTTGATAGCTAATATTTTAGATTCACATATAAATTTGAAAGTGTTAAATTTTAATAGATTGTTTTATTGATAGTTTTTCAATAGAGATATACATTAGTGCACAATATTTAAAAACAAAATTATCTTATATTAAAGCATATTAATATTATATGAAAATAAATATAATAATATAAATGGTAGTGATATAGGTAGTAGTAAAAGTTCAACAATTTATTTATTTTCATTTTCATTTAATCATTTATAATTATTAGCAAAAAAACAAAAATCAACTACTCCCTCGTTGTTATTAAATGAATTGATTTTATACTAACAAACACATAAATTAGAAAGATGTTATGATGATGATCATTTTGATATATTAAATTAGTGAAAAAATAATTCAAATTACCACCCAAATTTGATCAAAATAACAAAAAATATACTAACCCCCGATATTCATAGTGTCATCAAAAGGTGTTTTTAGTGTAAGTGATTGAGTTTATCAAAGCATATAAAATTAATAGATAATATTTTGAAAACGTTGATTTACACTAAAAATCGAAAGGATGCAGGAAAAAGAAGGCAAAGTATGACAAACAAGTTAGAGACAAAAGATGAAGAAAAAGAATAAATTTTTAGTATATAGAAAAATTATGTAAATATGTAATAAAAAAATTATTCTTGTAAAAATAAAAAAGGTGTAACCTAGTGGATTTAAAAATCCAAGTGAAAACATTGATAGTGAATATATACCAAATTTAATAAAATCACTTTAAAAATTTCACGTGTCCATTTTTTTATTATTGAATTAAAAAAAATTGACGAATTGACGTGACACGGCCCGATTCAATGGCTCTGGTTCACCAGGCCAGGCCAGGCCAGGCCAGGCCAATTCTAAGAAAATTTTTTTGAGACCGGTCCGGTAAGGCCTCAGAACCGTGGTCAAACTAGTCCGCGGTTCCTGGCCCCATCGGACTAGTCCCACCACTAATGTTTGTGCTTTAAACTTGCATAAATCGAAAAACAATGAGTTGTGGGTATAATAATAGAATACTAGATTTATTTAATCAATATCTCAATTTTAACTTTTAAGAATGAAAAAATAAGCGATGAGATAATTAATTTTATAATTTGAAACGAAATAATTGAATTTTTTAATTTCCAAAGCCAAGTAATAAGGAAAATATTGAGCGCAGCTGGGCCATCCACAACCCAAAAATGCAAGTGTTTTGTTGAGCCCACTTGGGGGATATCAATCATGCACCACAAAAATCCAAAAGTTACCGAATGGCATGGACTTGCCTTTGGGGGGTCCTTCCTCTCTCACGCCCCGCTTAATTCAAGAACGTGAGTGATAAAGGAAAAGATTCACGTAGAAAGATGTGAATGTGATTGTGACACCTTAACACCAAAATACGAACTCCCTTTTGCTTTTACTTCTTTTTAAAAATTTTTTCTAGGCTGGCATAAATGGCATGGAAGACGGCAGGGACCTTTTTGTAACATATATATATATATATATATATATGCTCGACTCCCTGTGTCGTTCGCTAAACATTCTATAATTTTAAAACTGTCATTTTACTTTTTTTTACTAGCGATTTCTGCCGCTTTGTTCCTATAATTTGCTTCATCAGGCCTTTCGATTCATAGCCATATAAACATAGCTACCACAGAGAGATGGATCGGGGAAGATGATGAAAATTCTTCTTTTTTTTTTTTGTTCCTTTTGATTTGCACATTCTGATTTATATAAGAGTTATAAGATGTGAAATCACCCCCCCCCCGGGGGGCGGCCCCCGGTAAGTGTGGCAACCAGGAAAACAGGGATTGTGACGCCGTATTTAATTCTGATTTAATTGCATGAACAGAAAGAGTGGGACCGGAAGTCGGATCTACAGGTGAGCCAACCCAACCTAACCTCCAGTCTAGGCTAATTCACGTACTCCCAACCGGTCCCAAGTTTGTGAGGGTGACGTGCACCTATCAAGAGATATTTGGTTGCAATAGTTCTATTAATGGTAAATCAGGGATCCAATAACCTAATGTTTTATCATATTAAATCTAACCCTAACTAATTATAAGAAAAATGATGCTTTGCTATAAATGTTCATCTCTGAAATCCTGCAATCTTGTCACGTCACGGTTACTTGACATTTCTTTCTAAACGTGGAATGGCAATGGGGTTGTGATAATTATTTTTGTTATATGATATTAGGCACAATTGGGTGTGTCTTCTCATTTGTTAACTCTTTTATGAGTAAAAATGTCTTTGCTTGGAATTCCAATTTCTCCGCCCAAAAGTTGTAAGTGTAACGAAAGTAATTACTATTGAAATTGCTACCTAATTTCTACCCACCTCTCTATAAACCTAAAAGTGAACAAAACTAAGAGTTGAAAATATCATTGTTAAAGATGCTTTTCACTTTCAAGTTACATCTTGACTAAGATTGTATGCCTTGTTCTCATAACTAATAAATAAGTCCCATGTGATTGGCATCACCATATGATTCCAATACATGAGCTGTGATGCTAGTTTAGACCCATATTTCGCAATTCCTTTTACCAGGAGGCTTGTGGGAGGCTTGTTCTCATGACTAATAAATAATTCCCGTGTGATTGTCATCACCGTATGATTCCGAAACATGAGCTATGATACTTGTTTATACCCAAAACACCAACCCGTTTCCAGATCTAATCCAATTCAACTATTATGCAATTCAATTTAGGAGTTAATTTTTTGGACACCTAATTTTTATTTTTAATATTTGAATTTAAAATTTTAATCAAAAATCTCCAATATCTTATCACTAAACCGATATATATATATATATATATATATATATATATATATATTTATATTTTTGTTATAAACCATCGGTATTCCAAAATGATGTTGAATCTAACTAAATCTAGTTCGAGTCACAGATCTTCTAAAGAATAAAACTCTTTCGATACTTATTTTTATTATATATAAAACTTGAAATTAAAATTTTGTTTAAGTCCAACCAATGGACTAATTAAATGTTGTGTCTAGACCTATTCCATAATTCTTTTTACTTGAAGACTTGTAAGTGTAGATATATATGGGTAAATCTCTCATATATATATATATATATATATATATATATATATATATATATATATATATATAACCACATAATAAATCAAAATTACTGACAGTTAGACAATCAAATATCGAATTGATTAAAAGAAAAAATTGTCTCCTTTACACAAAAAAGGTAATTTATCTTGCCCTTAAGGGGACAGGGTAGTGGTACAAATCTCTCTCTCAAAATGATTTCATGTTCAAATTCTTGTATAACAAAAAAAAAGATAATTTATCTTTTTTTTTTAACATTCTTTGGGACGACACTGGTCGTGCTCAGTGGGCCATCCCGCCTTGGATCCCAATCGTGACCAGCTCGATCAAGACCACCAAGGCCTTGCTCAATCTGGGCTGCTCCTGGCTTGGGCCTTTTTGCCAAGTCTCTCGTAGGCCCAAAATGAGCGAGCACAGCAAGTATGAAAAAGAAAAAGTAGAATTCAACATGGCCCTGGGATTGAATACATGCTGGGCTTAATTTGAAAATCGGTTCAGTTTGTGGTTACATGGGCAAAGCGTACGCCAAGTCTGTGATAACCATAAATCTACCTTTTTGCCGATGAACTTTAGCTTAAGTACCACAAATCCCCTCCCCATTGTAATAGGATTGGATTCAAACCTCACTATTAATAAAAAAATAAATAAATTTACTTTCTGTTATGAAACCACGTGAAGAATTCAAACCCAATAAGTCAACTCAGATCAAAAGATCGAACTGTTAGGTAAAAAGTCTATTGAATTTAACTATTATTTTATGATTTTTTTTTATGGATCTAATGTAAAACTCGTAACACTCGCCTTAAACCTAGCCAAGGCCGGCCTGGAAACATAATGACTAGAAGTTTGGGCCCATATCTAAATGATGAAATTCCAAACCGACAAAAATCATTTATCAATTGAAATTGAAATACTTGATCCTTGGACCTAGACGGGAATGATTTGTTTTCCTAAACTTAGGGACTGTTAAATGAGATCCTCAATGCCCAATAAATACTAATTCAAATGAAAATCATCGAACAAACTAAAAGCAAGGACATGATTTAATTCTAATAAAAAGTGTAACTATAGAAAATAAAATTAAGAAAAAGATTGTGAATAAAACTTACCAAGAATTTTCGAGTGCTGCATTGTGTCTTTATACGTTGTAGTGAATGCCCAATTTTAAAATTGAACCTGCACGTTGTTTTTGAACACAACAAATTAAATTAAATCCTACATTTTGACAAAAATAACTCAGTTTTCATAACATTGAAAGATGTAATAGAGGGGTATAATATAGGAGGAAACAAGCTAATGGGGCAGCCTCTCCACCAATGTATTCCCTTTGTCCAAAAAAAAAAATGTTTAAGCCGAGCACCCAATTGAACCATCAACTCTAATATCGAATGAAACAGCCGAATATTCTAAGTATAAACTTATAAAACATTCGGCTGTTTGATTCGATACTCGAGCGAATAGCTCTTTGTTCCAAATTCTTCCTATCTCTTCAATCAAATACAGTATTTAAAATTTCTCTTAATTATGAAGTACATGATTGAGATTTTTTCCCTTATTAATCCATCATTGATAAAAGAAAATATATGAAAAAATTAACGACGAATTAGCGACGGAATTAATTAGTTACAGAATTTTTTCATCATTATTCCGTTACTAATTCTGGAACCCTCAAGCGCGCACGCTTCCCACCCATGCCTCACTCGCCCATGCACTGTCATGCGCACAACCCGGTCTTGCGCCACCCGCCTGCCCTCGCCTGCAAACCCGTCCACACGCGCGCCCACCCACTGCCCCGCCTCTCTCGCTTAGCGGCTGGTTTGCCCGCCTATGGACCCATCCGCTTCCTTTAATTTGTGAAAACTGCCTTCATGCCTCCGGCGTGATTCGATCCTCGACGCACGTAAAATAATCTAAACAACACAACCACAAAATCACAGTTAGTAATATGACCGTATCCTTTTTTATATATTATCTTTATCTCATAATTTTTAATAATAATAAAACAATATAAAATAATAATTTATTATAAAATAATAAAAATTTTAAAAAATAAAATAATATTATTCTGGTAAAAAATAAAATAAAACTAAAAAATAAAAAATATATTAAATAAAAAATAAAAAAAAAAATCCGTCACTAACCCGTCAGTAAAATTTTTGTTGGTAATCAATAACTAAAATTTTCGTCACTAATCTATCACTGATAGCCGTATATATATTTTTTAAGTTTTTTTGTTTACAAATACACCGACGGATTAGCGACGAAAAATTTCCGATGAAAATATTTCCGACGGATTTTCCATCGGTAATCCGTCGCTGATAGGCTTAAAATTTTTTTTCTTTTTTTTTTTTACGGTAGACCACTACAGCAACAAATTAACGATGGAAATATGTCTGTCACTAATTTTTGTCGCTAATCTATCGCAAATCTTTTGGTATTCTGTTGGACATTAATTCGTCGCTATTACCATTGAATTTTTTCTGTTGATAATTTTCTGTCGCTGATAGCGTGTTTTCTTGTAATATGATGGTGTGTCTTAGGGTTCCTTCAAATATCACACTTCTATTCAACATAAAAAATAATAATAATTGAAATTTTTTTATTCTCTGTGCATAATCAATGTCTATTTAAAGAAAAAGACACAAGAGATTAATTGAAATTTATAAGAACAAAAATAATGGGAGTATCATTGCAAGCTCTCCGGAAAAACAAATTACTTATACATAGAGAAAAAAGAAATTGAAATGGTCCAATTTATCCCTAGTTTACTTTTTTAATAATATTTTTAACTAAAGCAAAAAATATTTAATAAAAATATAGAATTCAGTAAGTAAAAACTAAATTTCTTTATAAAATAATTAAATTAATACACATAGATAACCATTTGTATTAAAAGTTTTCAATTAAGCTGTTGTCAATTTTATCGGGTAGACCATTAGTAGGCAAAACTATAATAATTTTTGCTAAAATCTACTTAAATTCAGTTTAATCTAAACTCAACTCTCTCAAATAAAATCTTGTTGGATAAACTCAAAAAATTTGTGGACCTGAATACCATATTCAAAAAATTATATATAAATTAAATGATTT
Organism: Dillenia suffruticosa; assembly: GCA_033439265.1. Lineage (NCBI taxonomy): Eukaryota > Viridiplantae > Streptophyta > Magnoliopsida > Dilleniales > Dilleniaceae > Dillenia > Dillenia suffruticosa. Next base: position 13,612,510 of record JAVTVX010000013.1, on the reverse strand, counting down.
TAATTTATTCAATGACCAAAATTCATATTATATATAAATATATTTATATTTATGACGCACCACATATATATATATATATATATATATACATATAATCAAATTCGCAAGAACATAATAAAGGGAGTTATGAATTTTATGCCCAGAGATACGCCCTCTCACAAGCAAAGTTTTCTCGAAAAATCTAAAATCAACCCCACAAATCGAGATTATGAATTTGCGTCGTGATTGTAAAAAATGTTTTATAATTTTGATTCAACATTTAAAAATGGTTCGGATGATAATAATAATGATTTCAAATCTACAAGAAAAACAACTCAATTATCAAAAAAAAATGTGCAAAAATAATCATTTATTAATTTTCCTAGAACTACCATTACACATACTATTAGGTAAAACCGTAACTCTTTACTATTAAGATAACCTAATTGCCATCTTAGAGATTTGAATCCTGCTTATAGGATTGGAGAAAAGAAATGTAACCATTAAACTGTCCCTTTAAATACATCTACTACTTATATTGTCTTTTATTATTAGGTTGGTCTTTCCAACCTTTTGAAAATAACTTCAAATTTGAGAGAATCTACTACTTATAGGATTTGAATCCAAGAGCTCTCCCTTTTCTAATTGCCACTAACACCATTGAAGCAACCTTTTTAGGTCATCAATTTGACCTTAAATTCTTCATATGTTGGGGTAAATGCATTTTAAAAACAAAGTAAATCTATCATTAATCTATTGATTAAAATTATTTTAATCAATTAATTGAGAATTTATTCATCGACAATTCACTACTCAGCCGATATAAATTTTGAGATTTATTAATAAATGGCAATGAGAGTTATAATGTCAAGATGGCATTACCAAATCATGAATGGCTCTCATAAGTCATGATTGACACATAAAATTATATGTCATGACTATTCAGATATTAATGCATGTAAATATACATCCATAGTAAATCTAAGATCATACGAACTATATAATATAATTCCTTCGTTTTAAGATCCATATTCATCTAGAGTCATTTTAAAATATCAAACTGAATTTGTTGAACAAATTTAATCAAATACCGACTTCCATTTTTGATAATGAAGACTAATATAGCAACTAGTTACTATTTAAGTCAAATTATATCGATCGAGAAATTTTTTCATTAAAACAATCAATTGGTTATAAAATATTATTTTCATATATCTAGAGAAATGAATTTCATATTGAATACCAAAATCCTTACGATGGCAACCGGTTGACATTAAACATATTTTCATATCGTTGTTATTCTATTAATGTTACATTCAGTCTAATCATCCTATAAGTGTCTACTTCTTTGTTACCATGAGACTCATTAATCTATACATTTAGCATTTCATGCCAATTATGGAAGGAGAAGTGACGATCTTAAAAGACCAATGGCATCTGATCTGTTGGATTTAATCGTGTATGCGGAACTATAAAATAAATAGTTCGGAATTTTTCGGGATAAATACCTCTATAGGACGGTCTCCAAAATCTACTGTGTCTTGATGTCCCTCGAACGGATCGTACGATCGGATGGTGATCACGCAATCAAACCACCACCGCAATTCCACGACGCCACAAGCCTCATGTCCGATGAATCGCTTGACGATGGGAGATTTTCCTACGCGAAAATCTCTAACCCTCACAGTGTTTTCTCTCTCTAGAGAATTGTATGAAACCCTAGCCATGGTCTCCTTCATTGTCACTTTTCACGCAGAAGGAAAGAGAGCCTTTTTTTTTTGCTTAATTTTTTTTAGGGGAGTTACCACTCAATGGAGTGGTTAATAGTGTGGTTAATGGGATAATGGGAGTTACCCCATTATCCCCAAATTACCATAATGCCCCTTTTGGGCATATTCCAACATCTCCCACTTACACATGAGAGCATTTAACTTACGTCAATCACAAGATCACAATTCATGTGATCTCTCACATCACCCTATTGGACTTTCATATTGGATTGGGCGTCATACGACCGGCAAGTGCACCTGCAAGCAAAGACTTCTTGATACACCTGTTAGGATGATCGAGTAGTCACCGTTAGTATAAAAATAACTCGCTATACCCCAGACTCAATGCATTTACATCCATCGAGTCACTTTTCTAATCAAAAGTAATCTCCAATCAATTTGTTCAACTATGTATTCACCATTATGTTTGAATCCCAACGTAGATTAACATAATAGGTCAACCTGTGAATACACGACAATGATGTAATGTCTATTGGCCTTCTTTTTCCCAAACTCGAATCTATCGGTCTCAATTCAGCTGCTTTCCTAGACCTGCCCCTTAGAACTCAATTTATCTTCCAGCCATAGGTAAACAGACTAAAATAGCAACATTGAACCAAGACTTCTAGAGACAGCCGAAAGTAATAAGGCATAAAAGATCCCACCCAATAGATCTCAGGTCTCACACAGTGGAAACGGGGATCAAATTCAAACTATCGTCTCAAATAATAGCTCCCATTGTTCCATGGTCGTCTCATCACACGTGGTATGAAACATGTGCCACGGTGTTAATCCCTCATCCCTCAAAGGGCATATGTCAGATTTCTCTAACACTTTGTAGGTATGGGACTCAGTCTACACATAAGACTTTACCTAGAGATCTCAGAGAGAGCATCTCAGAGACAATATCACAAATTGCAGTTGATATCTGAGATCTCAAATCTGGCTACTTACAGGCAACATGGATGTGGATATTTCCATGTCGGTCATATCGTATATGATCTCATCTAAACACATATCAGGGCGACTTATGTTCTAGTAGAGCCACTCTCAAAGTCTCTTACGACTAGAATCCGTCTCATCTCTGCTCACTCAGAGTCGAAGGTGGTCACTCGTATGAGAGAGTCGACCACGCCTGCCTGACACATCTTTTATCACAAAATCATAACATATGACAATAAATAGTGCATAAAATACATATGTGACCCAATAATGCATGCAAGTCATATATTTCAATAAGCATCTATAACAATATATAATGAGAAATGAAAGTACACTAAACCCAATGATTTCTTATCTCACAAAGGAATCTTTCACAACTGGTTTTCTGAAGGGATCAGTTATCATGCTGTATATCAAGGTGTATTTAGCTGTCACAATACCCTTCTTGGTAATATCTCTCACAAAGTGGTTTTTGGTATCAATGTATTTGACTTTATTATAACACTTAGGGTCTCATTTGTTAACAGTGTCGGTCTGATTATCACAATAATCATCACTGACCTCCCACTATTTACCACAACCCCTAAGTCTTCCAGAAATTTCTGAAGCTAACCATTATCATGAATTGCAATTGAGCATACTACAATCTCAGTCTCTATCGTTAGAGATATACAGGTTCTCTTCTTACTGCTCTAAGTAGATAAAATCTTTTGCGTTTATTCAGATCACTACTCCCAGTAAGTATCTGAATCCCAACGACAAAATGCAAATCACCTCATCCGTAACACATGGAGAGATCCGCAATTCAAATGAGATATTACAGAATCCTTTTTCACTACTCTCTAGTGATCCATTCCAGGATTCTATTAATACCTACTCACCAGATCGACCATAAAATAAACGTCTGGTTATGTATGCCTCATCGCATACATCAAACTGTATATCGCACGTGTATACCTCATCGCATACACTAGAAATGTATTTTGCACTGGAATAAGCGATTCTACTCATCTCTTTTATTTCTGTATAAATTCTAGTGCATGTGTCAAGATTCAAGTCTTTTTACCTTTAGCGATAAGAGTATATTTTAGCTTGTTATCGCTCTTCTCGAAATGCTTAAGAATTTATCTGATGTAAAACTCTTGTTAAAGAGTTAACACCATTCTCAAGAGATCCCTATGGATCCAAAATCTGAGAATGAACTAAAACCTCATAACCATGTTACAATGGTCATTGGATACACTTTGTTGTTCCCGGCCAACAGAATGTCACTTACATATGAGAACATGCTCATAAAGGAGTCATCGGGACATATTAGATAGATGCAATGATCCTACTCAATCATTACAAAACCATAAAATATCACCTTCTCATGAAATCTCAAGCGTCGCTATCTGAATGATGGCTTAAGGTCGTATTTTGATTTCTAAAATCATCCACCTGATCTACTAGAACGAACACAAAGGGATGGTCCATGTAGATCGCCTCATCTAGACTTCCACTACAAAAGCGGTCTTTACGTCCTTGTGATGTGACTCTAGATCCATGTTCGTAACAATCACTAAACGGATTGAGGTAAATGTGACTACGATACCTCAGTAGTCCACCCTTCATTCTAAGTGTAACCCTTGGTTACTAGACGGATTTTTTACCTCTTTATCAATCCGTTGACCTTTATCTTGACTTTGAGAACCTACTTGTTCCCAATAGTCCTTCCGCCCTTAGGCAAATCAACTAGGTCCCAGACCCCGTTGATTCTCATCAACTTTTTCTCTTCATTTATGGCCTTCAATAAACGGTCTTTTGCATCTTTTGCAGAACCCTTGAGAGCCTTTTGAACTGTTTTAGATTTCTCATCATCCTCTAGAGTTGTAACGAGGGTCTCACCCTCAATTGAGAAACAACGTTTAAATACGCATTTTCGATACTCTTAGGAGGAGAGAAAAATCTTTATCTCTTGATGGATCACTCCCACTGAGATCAAGATCCGTAGTGGATTCTTGTATCCCGCCGCTGGGCTCCTCGAACCATTAGGCTCATCCATCGCATAAAAAGTAGGGTCCAAATTGATTTCACCTCTTTTAGAGAAATCATTCTCAAGAAATATGGTATTACGAGACTCAATCTCAATTATAGTGCCGTCCGTGTTCGCCTAAGAACACGTATTTTTTTGCGGGCCTAATTCACCGTGTGAATACGAGAAATGGTGGCACAATCTCATAATCTCAAGTGGCTAAGGTCAAGCTGTCTCTCTGTCCAAAGCTGAAATGGGGAACTGACTAATAGTCAGTTGTCTCGTAACACTCTTCTCAAAACAGAGCCCCATATATAGTTTAAACGAATACTAACGTTCTCGCTCGGTTCTAAGAGTCTCTACTCTCAAATCTAACTGATTCTCAATCTCGCTTATGAACCTCCTGAAGCAGTCTAATGCCTTAGGCTTGTGCGATATTAGATAGATGAGCCGAAACGCACGTAAACATCTATAATTATCTACACAACTCTATTTTCGGCTCTCATGCTCATAAGACCACAAGAAAAGGAAGGCACAATGGTCTAACTGCAATGGAGTCCCAGCTCTCATTGCATTGTCAAATGGTTTTCTCGTCATTTTGTCGGCTAGGCAAAATTCATATACGGGTAACTCGAATCTGGTCAGCGGATCTAATAAACCTCTCGCTACTAACCGATTCATCATCTCTTACCCCATGTGTCTAAGTCTACTATGTCATTCATTTACATCATCATCTACGTAATCAGATGTAAAGACAATAATAGAATGACAAGAAACCATTAGAAGGAGTAACACCCAGTACATACAATCCATCATGGATTAAAACCAGAATAATTCAGAAAATTGTCGTATTAAAAAAAGGAATAATTTCACGCATATCCTAGTCAATTTTAGACAAGGTACTAAATTGTAGATCCATCGAATGTCTACAATATTAAGAACGTCATGGCAAGTGTCGTTCCCTCTGACAACGACAAATGCTCTGTCCTTAACGTAAATCCTCCAAATTTAAGGATTCACTTGACAGAACTTTATTTACGTACTTCTGTCTCGAGTTACGTGGTCTATTACTCCTGATTACAAAGGAGAGAAATCAGCGAGTATTATTGTGAATGAGACAAATCCAAACCACGTAAAGAAAAATGATATTAATTTCTGCTCGTCACATTCACGAGCAAAATGACCAAATCTATCTCAAACTTAGCAATTTACATTGGTCTAATCAAATTCCTTCTTCTTGCGTTCTTGTACCTCGTTGTCGGTTTTCTCAGATGATTTTTATTACCTGGATCTCGAGTTTCGTTCGCATGCTTATGCTATTGGCTTAGCGCCGAGAAAGTCCTTACTCGACTCCTCTAAATAAGCATGACTCGAGTATGGCTTACTCGCCTCTAAGTACTCCTCATCGAGCTCACATTACGTATTCACGTCAACGAAAGTATGAATACTTTCGTCAAATGTGAGATAGGATTTCACGGTTTCCCATGAATCAGGTAAAAACTGGATCACATCTAGTAACTAAATTCTATCTGAAATTTGCTCGTCCGTATATATTAACTCGGTGATCATACTCGACATTTGCTTCATTGTATGATTAACTCTTTTCTTCTGCATCCTCATATTAGGAGCCGAAGAGAGCAACACAATGCTCTTATGGGACGAGTCAAATCAACATTTCCATAGAATATGATTCGTAGAACGAGATTAAATCATTGTGTATGCCACTGATAAGAATTGCCCTAACTTGGCAATTCTTTCTACCATGCATGATAGATCTATTTATCTCGTATACCCAGAGGCGCGGTGCCCACCCTAGGGCCCATCATCTCGTGCCTCAGATTGCCGTTAGTTTTTGCCTCTAGAGAATGATGTGAAATCTCGCAAATCACATCATTTAGTTTACTCGCCTTGTAAAAATTTAATACGACAATTCTCAACGCATTAAGAGAGACATTTGTGACTTGGAGATACTTATTATCACATTTTTGTACGCCCTACGAATCATCAAGACCAAAATGACTTAAGTACAGACCTCAAATCTAGTGTATGAGTCAACGGACACCATACACCACAATCCGGAATCGCGTCTTACCATTCGGATTTTGATTCGGCACACAAAAACCCACAAAAATTAACATTTATGGATATAAGACCCCAAAGAAATTGAAAAAATTCAATTTTAAGCAATCTCACGCGTCGCCCGGGGCCCACATAGACCGCCGCTCGCCGGTGGTGTGCTCCACGCGCCGCCAAGCGCCGCCATGCGCTTCCACGCGCCGGCAGCAGCCAGCCATACGCACCAGACGCGCAACGCGCCTCACACGCGCCGCCACGCGCCACGCGCAACTCGGCTCACTCGCTCCCGTCGCGGCGCACGGCTCACGCGCCTTCACGCGCTGAGCCGTCTTGAGCCGGGTCAAACCGGGTCTGGGTTGACCCGACCGCCCGGTCAACGGGGACCGACCCGGTCAACAGGGTCCAACCCGAACCGCTGCCTGCCCCCTGCTTCACGCGCCTGTGTGGCGCGTGCATTACACGCACCTTATGGTGCGTGCTTGTCACGCGCCCGCGGGTTTGGGCCGGTTCTTCTTCGCCCGACGGGTCCTGCAACTAGTTTTTCGACCCGATTGCCGGAAAACTAAATTTCAGCTGTTTTTTCTTGCATTTTTCTACTGGAAAATATTAATGGACATCCTCCAAACATCCTACACTCGATTTTAGGAGGATTCATGCTCAAAAATGGCGAAAACCAACTATCCCAGTCGTGGCCCTCCGCAGCCATTTGGAAATCCCGGTTTCTAACATCCAAAACTCACAATAAAAGACATGAAATTATAGATTTAGATGCAAGGAACACATTCATAACTTTTTCATGCATCGATCCGCCCTCTAAAGCCATTGATCTAAGGTTTTCATGTCCGTACGGTCGCAAATTTCGACCAGACGTTTCATGATCCAAACATGCTCGGAAAATTAAATAAAAAATATTTTTGTAATCCCTGGGCCATGGGTATTCCTACTGTGTTCTCGGATTCACGAAATTCATCCGTGATCCGGACTCCAAAATTTTAAACCCCAAAAAATAATTCCGAAATTCTTTAAATTAAATCCAACGATTGCTCTGATACCAATGTTGAATTTAATCGCGCAAGTGGAAGCGTAAAATAAATAATTCAAAATTTTTCGGGATAAATACCTCTATAGAACGGTCTCCAAAATCCACCGTGTCGCGATGTCCCTCGAACGGATAGTGATCACGCAATTGAACCACCACCGCAATTCCACGACACCACAAGTCTCATGTCCGGTGAATCGCTTGACGATGGGAGATTTTCCTACGCGAAAATCTCTAACCCTCACAGTGTTTTTTCTCTCTAGAGAATTGTACGAAACCCTAGCCATGGTCTCCTTCATTGTCACTTTTCACGCAGAAGGAAAGAGAGCCTTTCTTTTTTGCTTAATTTTTTTAGGGGAGTTACCACTCAATGGAGTGGTTAATAGTGTGGTTAATGGAATAATGGGAGTTACCCCATTATCCCCAAATTACCATAATGCCCCTCTTGGGCATATTCCAACATGAACAAAAGTCAATCGAGTGCAAGATTTTATAATAATCACTCACTCGTATTCTCTAACTCTTCAAAATGAATTTCTATTGAAATATTTATATACAAAATTCTAAAAAATTAAATATACAAAATATATAAATCAAATTAGAATTTTATTAAGTTACAGTTATAACTATTTTATATATGACTTTAGGACACCAATCACCACATTATCTCAAACTAGTTTTCTCTATATGTCTATCGAGACGTAGCCGTGCGACGAATGCATAGCGAATTATTCTTTCGTTTTTTACTAAAGATGTTTATCGAGCTAATAATATTGTGAGGTGGGCTTCTTTCTAACTTGATTAAAAAGTTTATATATTGTTTCTAGCAGAACAATCTAGTGATATAAACTCCTATTATCCAAGCTAATCAATTCAGATTCAAATTTTTGTACGATAAAAAATAAATAAATTTGTATACCCCTTTTTCTTGGATAACATAAATAGATCAACAATGTTGTCCGCTGAATCAATTTTTTATACGACTAGAACTCCATTTCCAACAATTTTATGAATATTATCAAATCTCTTCTCATTATATTTGGAATTTTGGTAAGGCATGCATTTCATTGCTTGCACAATAGCTCCAATATTATCACAAAAAAGAGAAATCGGTGACTCGATTGAGGAAATCGTCTAGAGTTTACAAACATATTTTTGAATCTTCTTTTGCAGTGTCAGATGTTGCAACAAACTCATCCTCTGTAATGGAGACTTTTGTAGTAATTTATTGGGAACTTTTAAGTTGATGGCATTTCTATAACAAATGAATAGGGAGCCATAGGTTTTATATCATCACCCTCTAATTAGAATTCAAAATCTCTGAAACTCTCAAGTTTTAACTCACTTTCTCTATAAACTAGTTTCATATTGTTAGCCTTTCATAAGTAAATTAGTGATGGATTAAAGAAATTTGTGTGTGTGCCTCCTAGACATGGCCACGGTTCGAATAGAACCATAAAATCGAATGAGATGGGACCATGGTCAACGGCGAAAAAAACTATTAGCCCGTTCACATTTCATAACCAGAACCATCTCTACAAGGTTTTATTTTGGTTCCTCATTTTGATAAACTAGATATCGTCATTTTGAACCATTGGATCTTTTTTTGTATAAAAAATTAAATTCTATATGACAAAAACTTTGTTGCTTCTATTTGATAAATCAGATCAAATCAAATCAAATGGCAGCAGTAGCAAAGCCTTCTCTTTTTTTTTTTTATTTTAGTTATAGAACTAAGATCGGAACCGGAACTCTCTTTGAATCAAAACTAAAATCTATAGTGTTAAAATCAAAATTGGAATATAAAATTCTAGCCATGCCTAGTGTGCTCATGTATAAAAGTAATTGTTTAAGCCCATAGAAATATAAAGATAATTGGAATATAAAAGTTGTTTCCCTTTGTAAAAGGATGGGCCATATTGTGTTCACAAGGATACCAACCAACAAGGCATTGTTCTATTTTTTAAAGAAACTTAATTCCACAAAATTGGAAAAAAATTATTTTAAAATAATTACTTTTTGTTATTAAAACCGTTTTGCTTTGTAAAAGAGAACAAAGACATATTATTTTAAAAGGTTTTCTATAAAAGTCAATGTATTTTCTCTTTTTGATTTTTATTTTGTTTATTTAAACTTTTAAACTCTTTTTTACATAATAGACAAAATGTGCAATATAAATTGATGTGGCATGGTCTAAAAACTCATTATCATGATAGTTAATACCCTTCGAATCTATAATCCAATAGATATAACGTATCAAAGCGTGTTATCAATATGGGATTTATCTCCCAAACGGGTAGATACAGTCCACCCTCTCGGTATTTACCCTTCAGATCCTTTTTGATAGTCAGCTGGTCAGTCTCCACATATTCTCGGTACTCGATATCACTATTTGGTTAAAGATAATGTTTACTTTCTCTTAAATTACAGAGATAGAAGGAAACTTTTAACTATTATCAATAAGGAAAGAAATCTTTTGGCAATCTAAATTTTCTTGAATAATAGTATTTTAAATCTTTGAATATCCTTTACTATGATTCTCATAATCTCGGGATACTTTTATTAAAAAACTAAGGTTTTAACATCTCGAATGCATACAAAACTCACATTCGGATACTATATATATATCATTAAGCTAACCAATTAGGTATGCTTTATCAACTCACACATAACACATAAAAGCATAACAAAACTCTCTTTCATTCTATTTCTCTTTTAGAAAACCGCTCTTTGACTTTAGCGTCAGATTCTCTCCATCGAAGCATCCTTCAACAACCTTTTGTGGGTCTCATCGGTCGAGATTGTCCGACGGCCAGTCATCCCGTTCAAGTCGGCAGAGCCAATACCTGTGGAACAAGACCCACCTCTAATAGATTGGTCTCGTCTATGGGAATAGACCAGAAAAAGCTCACTTTGCAATTATGTCTCCCAAGAAAGAACCCGAACCGTCTCCAAAGTTGTGTCTACAATGGAAAGACACATCACCACCCTACTGAACATTATCCCACCTGCATTGCCAAACGACCCCACCAAAGTTCCAACTACTGCCAACTAGCCTGAGACCCGACCACAAGTTGCCCATCAAAATCAACCTATTCTACTCCCCGCTCCCGCCTCTCCAAAATGGGCCACCCTACCTCAGATGGAAAGATTCGAATTTAAAATACAGAGTATGAGTAAACAACCAGAGAAACTTAGTTGCACCCTCAAACCAAAGGCACAATCCTCCTCCCAAGGATTGGGACTTATGCGCCCACGAAGGCTCGAACCCAGAGCACGTGGAGAACCCTCGGTAACATCCAGACACGACCTTGGTGATCTAAGAAAGCAAGTCGAAGAACTTTGGCAAACGAACTCAGACGTACTGACGGGAGAAGAGACGAACTCGCTCAATATATTACCGATCTTTCACCATTCGACTTCAAGGTTTCAATGGAACTAATGTCTCATGTCATACTTCTCCCTTCTATGGAGAGGTATGATGTCACTACCAACCCCCGGGACCATATGGCTCACTTTATGACTATAATGGTCTTAGGAGATATGTTAGATGAAACCATATGCAAGCACTTTCCTACGATCTTGAAGGGTAATACACTAACATGGTTCAATTCGCTTCCTTCATTAAGTATCAAGAGCTTCTCTTAGCTTCGACATCAGTTCAAGTTGCACTTCATGATCAGTAAAGGGGGCAAAAGAAAGTTCACATCTCTCCTCTTGTTGCGATAGAGGGATGACGAGCCATTAAAAGACTTTCTTGACAAATTCAAAACCAAAATGATGAAGGTCTTGGATTTGGATCATTCTATTGTATTAGCAGCGCTACTCATTAAATTGCTACCATCAGAGATAAAAACTTCCATCACGAAAAATCCCCCATCTACTATCCAGGAGTTTTATGCCCATGCGGAAAGTACATTGCCGTAGAAGATGCTGAAGTGTTTGACAAGCAGCAAAACCAACCAATTTGAAAGGTACGCAATTGATCACCTCGACTGCCCTTTCTTAAGAGGGCTCAGCAAGAGCCTTCTTAACAGCGAAAGTTCACGAGCTACACTCCTTTGAACAAAACACCATGTCAAGTCCTACTTTAGATCCAAAACAAGCCCTACGTCAGTTGGTCCCTCGCTCCACGGAAGACGATTTGAAAAATGTTAAGACATGATACTGTCACTTCCATTGAAACTATGGCCTTCTGATAGAGGAATGTAGGAAGTTTAAAGACGAAATTAAGTTTTTCGTTCAAAGAAATTGGCTCAAAGGTTTATAAGTGTAGAGAGGGAAGGCCTCCCTCCTTAAGGCTCATACACTGCGTTGTAAGAGAGTGAGCAAAATGAGTAGCCAATTCTAGGGGAGACAAAGTAATTCTCCAAGTACAGGGTGAGTACGATCCCTCAGACCCTTATCTTCCGACTCATATCTTAATGGCACTACACGACCAAGGGCATACACAATAGAATGGGACCGGGCAAACAATAGCCCCAATTTTTCACAAGGAGAAGCCATCATGCTCTACGTCCAAAGAAATCCTTGCTACATGCCGAGAAGCAGCCTAAGAAGAAAAGGCCAATAATAGGTTTCAGCGACGACGATCTGATAGGAGTCAATCTGGTAAGAGTCAATCTAGACCGACATGATTCTCTTGTCATCACTGCAAAGATCGGACAATGCAAAGTAAGAAGAATTTTCGTAGATCGAGGGCTTGGCTGTAACCTCCTCTATTGAAATACTTTTCAGTAGATGGATTTTACTTAAGCGCACTTATAGCCTCACACTGAACCAATCAAAGAACTCTTGGGCAAATGGATTATCCTGAATGCACCATTTCGCTTCTCGTAACCCTCAGGACACTGTTGGATCATGCAACAGTTACAACGATATTTAACGTGGTCAATCTGCCCTCACTCTATAATATCATCCTGGGTCGGCTTGGTTTGAATGCCTTGGAGGCACTGCCGAGCATGAAATATATGAAAATCAAGTTTATAACCTCTACTGGTATTGGAACACTATCCTATGATCCAGAATCCCCAGCACATCCTCTTAAGTAATCTTGAACATCTTTCTATTACATTTACTTCTGTAAAATTACTAGTTGATTGTTTTATGGCATCTAGTCTTACTATTGGTTCTACTGATTACACTATGATTACCTCACTTGTAACAACTTGGTTCATTAATCTTTTGCAATGAACTGATCACACTGAGCATATGTCACCAAGCACTTTCAACCAAACAAACGTGCAGTCAACTAGGGACGCATCTCCCCGAGAGGTAGGCATGACCGCCTACTCTCTCAAATAAACGTGCCATTAATTAGGGATGTATCTCCCCATTGGATAGGCATAGCCCACTCTATTGAACGAACGTACTGTCAATAAGGTATGTATCTCCCCGTTGGTAGGCACAACCCCATTCTGTTGAACAAATGTGCCATCAACTAGGGACGCATCTCCCTAACAGGTAGACATGACTCACACTTTGTCGAATGAACGTACAATCAACAAGGAATGTATCTCCCCATTGGATAGGCATAATCTACTCTATCGAACGAACGTACCGTCAATAAGGGATTATCTCTCTGTTGGGTAGACATGACACACTCTATCGAACGAACATGCTATCAATAAGAGACTCATCTCCCCCACGAGTAGGCATGGCCCACACTCTCTTGAACGAACAAATCATTAATTAGGATGTATCTCCCTAATGATACTCTATTCACTATACATAATGAAATATACTATCGACATGAAATTCTAAACACTTGCTTATGATGAAACAATCGAACATTTTCATTAATTCTTTTGGGTTAAAAGCATACAAAAGAAAAACTAAATCAAAAGAAGACAGAGACCCCGATCAAGGAATGGTAGGAGTCGAAAGAGCCTCGAACTCCAAATTGGCTTGAGATGTATCAACTACCACATTCTCGTCCGCTACTTCCAAAGGAACCTCGCCCACAGAAGCAAGTGCAAGATCAGGATTGGGCACTTCAGAACTGGTATTATTGATATCCATAGCACCTGATAGCCCTGCTCGGCGAATAATCTCCTTGGCATACTGAAGATTCTCACTCCACTTATGTCGAGCATGCATATGCCGGTCGATAGTCCTCATGATAGTTTCCCCCAATTCAACTATTATCCATTCAGCAGCCTTCAGGGATTGGTCGTGTACCTCAGCTAGCTTCTCTATGGCTTGTAGACATACCACGTGTACTCTAGCCTCTGCCTCCAACTCTTCATACCTCTTAGAGACCATTTGCATCATTAAAGCGTTGCGCTCAGTTCAGCCTTTAAGCACTCCATCTCCTCATTTCAAGCATTTAGAGTAGTCGCAGATGTTTTCTCCCCCTCGATCTCCTCCTCCCTCTATAAGAGAACATCTTGCAACCGAAAACCCTCTGCGCCCATCTGGTCTGCTTGGTGCTTTAGATAGTCTATCATTTGCTTCCTCTTTAGCTTTTGAAATTCTGCTAAAATGATAGTCTGCATGAAATGAAAAAGGTCATAAACGAGAGTCCAAGCAATAAGAAAATTACCTCCTAATGTAACTGATACAATCATACTGTAAGCTCCGAAGACATGATGATCTCGTCACTCTGCTCGAGAGAAAGTTTATTCAACTCTAGTTTCGAATGGTAAAAGTTGACCCGATCAGCTATTCACTTGGCCTTGCTACTATCGATGTAGCTACAGCAACGATTGCCAGCATTGATCGCTATGGTATCTCGCTCTCTTTAACCCTTACGACCATCATAAGACTGGACATGGATGACTAGGGGAAGAGCAATTCCTTTAGGCACCTTATGCTTTCCCTTCCTCAACATCAGAGGAATGGCAGATGACAGTCCAACATCAAGTCCCCTAGTTGGTTCTTGAGGGACATACACGGGGTCCCTAGTAGCCTATCCCTCTATCTCCTGCTCATCTTCGAGGTCCTCAGAAACATGACCCTTGACCTCTTCCTCTTCTTCTTCCTCTTCTTTGTCTCTTCTCTTTCTATCTCTCCTGGACCACTTCATCATATGCTTCAACACTTTCCAAGCGCTTGTTCTAGGTTTCCACATCTCCTTGGGCCCCAAACTTGTGACCTTCGGCCCCATCACTCTCGATATGCAGGGGGAATCATGTCCTCTATCTTCTCCTGCACCCTTACCTGAGAAGACCGAGAGCTAAGTATTTCTCTTCTTTTGTACCAAAGATAAGAAAGGAAGGGCGTCAACAGCCGTATTGGATGTGTTTGTCTCTTCAGTTGCCTTCCTCTTCGACCCTGACCTCTTCGACCCTGACCTCATCTCCTAGTCGGTAGTGATCTACGTGAGATCCTCTTCCTCAGGAGAAGCGAGGACATCTACAAGCTTCTTGCTTTTTTTCTCTACTAGAGGGGGCCTCTCGATTTTTCTCTTCTCTCCTGAGAGTAGACTCGCCAATGACAGCATCTCATTATCCAGAGGGCCTCAACCTAAATGCTTCTTTTCTTGTAGTGCAGAAACGATCGACGAAGCATATGAATCCTGAATGATGAGAAAATTGAGGAGTCTTTAACCCGAGAAGTGGAGCCTTATCCACTCCTAGCAAAGTTAGCATTAAATCCTTATTCAAGAACTCTACAAAGAAATATTTGTGCATTAAATCCCTATTCAAGAACTCTACAAAGAAATATTTGTGCATCTAACTCTTATTGATATTCTCTTTGTAAAAGAATTTTCAGTTCGACTTGAGCCTGATTTGAAGATAAAACCACCCTCTTATAGAACCTTCATGGCTGTATCTTTAAATGAAAACACGGATGCCAAAATTTTGAAGTCAAAACGGAGATGATAGAAACTTATTAACGACATCATAGCTAACACCAACTGCTAAGCACTGGGAATCAATATCATCGAAAAAATGTTCCAACGGAGCAAAACTCGAACAATATCACATGTATACAACACCTTCAAGCCGTACTTGACCGCCCTATCTTCATCAGTAGTCGACCAAAGGATATAATTATCCCCCAGCAACATGTTGTTCTGGACACCCCATAAGTCATCTTCTGTCATGACACTTCTAATGTTGTTGATGCCTGGATGAGCCTGCAACGATGAACCGTTAGCCATTTTTAGTCCGATTCTTTCCTGCTAAATATTGTTTGCAAATTTTAAAAGGATTGACTTGTGAATTGCCTTTCTGTGCAAAAGTTAAAACTGTTAAAAATAAGTCATGATAGAATATGAACCAATTAGACGTCACATCTTATAAAATGTATCGGAGATGATTCGTGGAGATCGAAGTAGTACGTGCCACATTTATTGCTCCATACTAATATCTTTTCAAATTTTTATCCATTTAATGTTACTCCTGAATTCCTTCCTACAGAACAACACTAGGAGTCGAGAGCAAGTGATGGAGTAGGCCCAAAGGCCCATCATCGCGAGGCTTGCAACCCTCCAAAGCCATAGCTCAATAGACATAACGTACCAAAGCATGTCGTATATACATGATTTATCTCTCAGACCGGTAGGCACGGCCCACTCTCTCGATACTTATCAATCAGATTCTTCTCGATAGTCAACTGGTCAGTCCCCACATCTTCTTGTTTCTTGGTATCACTATTTGGCTAAAGGCAATATTTACTTTCCCTTAAATTGCAGAGACAATTTTCCATAATCAGAAAGAAAACCTTTGACTGCTTTCAATAGGGACAAAAATCTTTTGGTGATATAAATTTTCTTACGTAATAATATTTAAAATTTTTAGGAACTTTTATTATGATTCTCATAATTTCGAAATATTTTCATAAGAAAATTAGAGTTTTAACGTCACGAATGCATACGAAACTTATATACGGAGATTATATATACATCATTAAATCACCCGGTAGATACGCTCTTTTGACTCACACATAGTACACAAAGCATCCAGCGGCCTTTTGCAGGTGTCATCGGTAGAAATTGTCACATAACCGGTCATCTCATTTAAGCCGGCAGAGTCATTATCAATGGAATAAAGCCACCTCCAACATAAACACATTCCGTTTTAATGTTTAATGCCAAATATACAAGAAGAAATAGAATTGAGAACGATAAAAAGACAAAAAAGGGGGCCAACATCAAGGGGAGGGAATTATTTTTTTTCTCAAATAATTTGAGAGAAATGTAATCAGGTGAAAATGAACTAATTATGAAATTTAATTACCATTATGGGAATAAATAATGAAAGCCACTTTTTTGGAGGATAATATTATTCCAACAAATATTAATTATCATGTGTTAGGCCCTAATTTTAAAAATCATTTCGGTTAAAAATTATTTTTAAATGAGAATCGAGATTTTATATTTAAAGAAAGAAAAAATAAACGATACTTTAATCCATACTAACCCTTTGACCCCGACTAAATCTAGCCCAGGCCATCCAATCTAGTCGCAAGCAAAGAAAGTATAATTAATGGAATCTAAACGATGAAATTTCTAAGCAGTCCAAAACATTGTTAATTATATAAGGAGTGTGGGTTGGAGGTTATGTACCTGATAATTTTTTTGATAAAATAAGTTTGAATTTTAATTATATAAGCAGCCCTATGCCTACACTCATAATAAAAAAGAAAAATCATTAGTCACTTGAAATTGAAATAACTTATGCTTCGACATAGATGGGGAATGATTTGTTTACTAAGCTTGGGGAGTGTTAAAAGATATCCTCAATGCCCAATGAATATTAATTCAAAAGAATATCGTCAAGCTATCTAAAACTAACTTATTTGAACTCAAACCTAAAAGGGAACCCCCAACACAAAACTAATCGCCAAAAAATATGTTCTTAATAATTTAAATTTCAATTACGTAATACTAATTGGGCTTGAAAGTTGGGCCCAACCCATTTGAGACCGTGATGTAAAGGGGTGGGGTAAAATCTAACAATTGATAACCCGCCATGACTAGAAGTCAACAAAGTAGTTATTGCTAAATTTGTTGAGACCACCGTACGTGCTAAGCATAAGAAGTTATTACATGTGTAAAGGAATATTTTGTATAATTTTTATGAGTAGTTTTGATGTTGTTTGATAACTTATTTCGCATATGGTAAAACCTAATTGATACTCCAAAAATTATAAAAAGCAATAATCAATTACTCAAAATCAATGTTATTAGGATCATATCGTATATCGATCTATAAATTTCAAAATTATGGTTCAAGCGACTCAATCATGGGTTAACGTGATTGAGCTGTTCGTTTCTTAATAATAATTAAAAATATATAAAATTATTTTTTAAATTAAATAAATATATTAATTTTGCATTTTTATATAAAAAATTAAAAATAAAATTTTAATAAATATAAAATTAACAATCATTTTTAATCTTCATATCAAATAATAAATTCGGTTAATCAATCAGTTTGAAATATCGAAAGGAAAAAGGAAAAAAATGGGGAAAGAGAGGAGAAATCGATAGATTTGGGAAGATTTTTATAAATTTTGATCTATAGAATTTTTTTAATATCTTATGTTTTAAAAAATTTAAATGTCTTTCTATCTAAAATTTAATAAATTAAATTCTAATATTTTTTGTATTTGACAATTGAATGTAAAAATCGTTCGATTCATTATAATATCACAAGTCTAAAGATTTATTAAAAAATCACAATCGAATCATATTTACTCATGATTCAATTATTTAGACGATATTTTATTCAAATTAATCCTTTTTTTTCTGTGGACTATGGTTCAATCGCGGTCCAATCAAAGACATGGGTACAATTAAACACTACTCAAAATAGTTTTTAACCTTTTATTTTTATATTAATAAAATAATTAAAAATTATTTTAACTTTTTACTCTTAATTTTTTTTTATCTCTATGTATCTTAGTTAAGTAGATAGTTCTATTAAACAAATAAATAATAATAATAAAATAATATATAATATATGTCATTTTTTGGAAGTAGCAGTTAGGCACGTGTATTTCCCTCGAGGGCATAACCGGCTCCTTTGGATTGATGCAGAGGGTAGAAGAAGAACAGCCAAGGCAAGGGACTCGTCATGAAGATGCTGCACGAGCGAACCCCGGCCCCAACCCCACAAAAAAAATAAAAAAAATGAAAGGGCGTCTGGTGCCCTTTAATTACGCCATAGTTGACTTCGAACGGAAGTACTCCCCTCGAGCGAGGGGGGAGGGGCATATGTGCCATTTACCATCAATTTTGTATTTTTCTTGGGCAAGGCGGCGATGGCCAGCTCAGGCTGACGTTGCCATGGCACTTTCTTTCCTAATTTGATCCTCAAGTTCTGTTAAACCACAAAACGGCCCTCCTCCATAAAAAGGGGACAATTTACGGGAAGGTCCAGACAAAAATCAAGAATTTTATAAAGCACCTAAAATCTCTTGGGTACTTTATTTAAAGCCCTTTTAGGTATTTTATAAAAAAATTTTAAAATTACTTAACACCCTTTAATTATCAATGCCCATATATAAAAAAACTCCCTGTGTTCAAATTGAAGACTAACTATATTGAAATGAATGTTGTTGCAAACCCAGACATTTGAGAAAATACTTTTCTCTTCTAAATTATGTGTAATTAATATTTTATTTTGTTCTATTTTAAATTTTTTAAATGAGAATAAATAATTTTTAAAGAATTTATATTTTTAAAAAATTGCAAAAAAGTTTTACCGAATAATATAAAATAATTAATATATCAAACGAATTTTAGCGATAAAAACAAATACGCAGGAGTCAAATTACAAATAAAGATTGAATTCCAAGTGTGGAGTTCAAGAATGTAAAACCTAGTATTGCTGTTCCATTTTCCCAATTCGAGATAAGTAATAATTTCCTCAAGGAGTCCGACCAAAGTCTCAACTTCATTTGACGGAAGCCCTTTTCTAGCTGCCTCTGAATTTGTCCGGAAATTAGTCCATTCAACCTGCTCGAGTTCCATCATGCAAAATGAAACCTTTTCAGACTAAAAACAAAAATATTAATATTATGGCTAACTTCATAAACACATAATAATAAATGATTTTAATACCAATTAGATGAAAAAAAAATTAAAATTTAATGTGATTCAAAATCCGATTTCTCGTTTAAAAGTCTTTTCTTATTTATTTAACAGATCTTGAATTTTCGTTATTTTTATCTAAAATATTTAAATCTTTGCTATTTTTATCTAACGGATGAAATCACTACACCTATTAGCCCCACAAGCTTAATAGCATGAATCCTTTGAATCTTTTACATTTAAAATATAATTTAACTTTAAAAATTCCTTAATTTACAACACATGCTTTTGAGTTTTTTCCCCCTCTTTCTAAGATTGGGCTGCATGGACTAGAAAACTATTTTATAATTGAATTCGCTCTGGCATAGCGCGATGAGCTTTCCTCATCAACTTGTTAGTCTGTGTTTCCCAGTGAGATTGCAAAAGCTAGAAATATCAGCAAGAAACAACAGAACCATCAAGAAGAAAGTATCTATAAGGTTTATGAGTAGCCTTCCATGGTCTCTTCTGCCGAATGACTGAGGCCATTACACTCGTGGATGACCTCAGCAATGAGGTGGGGCAATTGACCAGAGCGTGGCTGCCAAAGTTTTCTACCACCCTCATCCATAATTGACCCATAACTGTTTGATTACTATACATATTAAATCGGGAGCAAGTGGGTTTCAAAGTTAGTATTATTATATTTAAAGTTTAGACAAATAATTGAAAATTGAATTCAACTTAGCTAATTGAATATTTTTATGCTACTCATCCATTTCCTACTAAGCCTATTAATTCAAGTTTGATTTGTCTATCAAACTGAATCCTCATTATGTGTGTTAAGGAGTGGAATACTGTTATTCTTTGCGTTACTCTTATCTCAAATATATACTTTTATTATTTTTTATAGATAGAAGAAATTTAAATTCAAGATTTATTTTAAAAAATAAAAAAAGAAAATGATGCTAATCGGGTAATAACTTATTGTTTAAATGAATTGCTTTAAATCAAGCAATAAATCATCGACTTTTGATGTGGTCAATTTCACTCTAAAAATATATATAATTAGTCAATTATACATGCGCATATCGTAAGAAAAAAAAAAAATATATCAAATAACAAAATACAATCAATTATATTTTGAAATATTAAAAAAAAATATCAAATTACTTATTTAATAAGTTTAGTATTTTATAGTTCTATTAAAATATTATCTGTAAAATATTTAGTTTATAAAATATTACACTAATTAATTCAAACTCACAGACTTATGAATGCAAAAAATTTTTACATCAACTAAACTCCTACGAATGTAATCTTTTAAACATAAATCTCGACTTTAAACAATGAAAATAGAGAAATGAGATTTGAGAGAGTCGACTCCTTGATGAGTAGTACTCAAATCGAATTAGTCGGATGAAATACGAATACCGGTTAATAATAAAAAAATTCACTTACATAAAAAAAAAAAAAAAAAAAATTTGCATCACTGTTACAGCCTATCATGTTGTAAAGCTATTCAAATCATATTTGTCTCGAGTTAATTTACATATTTTATATATATATATCTAATGTAATTATAGACTCGATTATTAATTGTGTCAACAATAATTAATCTTAACACAATTTATTTATAAATGAAACATTACTTAACTACGTGATTAATGAAAAGCAAAAAAAAATCACAATTATGCAGAGAAATGATCCAATAAAATTTTAAGTACCAATACCATTAGAAACATCCAACTGAAATCTTTATCTTTTTATTTTAGTAGAAGATATGATAGGAAAAAATAATAATGTGACACACACGGGCGCATATATATATGTATGTATGTATAACACAATTATTTTATATTACCAAATTAATTGACATGAACTAATGAAAGGAAAAAAAAGAGAAAAATATTACAAATTCTAAAAAATAAAACAAAATTTTTTTATATGTAATTTATGGTATATCTCTAAATTTTGACTTCAATAGTTAAATGTGTAAAGTTGAATGATTTAATTAAAAAGTATACTATGTCATGTTAATTATTCTTTTACCCTTTTTTGTATGGTAAAAGAGAGTTCAAGGTCGAACAACATTACTAATTGTCAATTATTTGAGTGTTATCATAAGAAACTCATTTGCCATTGAATATTCAATTTCCTTTAAAGAAACTAATCACCACATTTTGTACTTGTCAAACCTTCTAATTTTATGTTAAAAATAAAAGGCTATGCTAACTGATCACACGTCAAGTTGCAAATCAAGGTGTTGTAGTCGAATATTAAATTTATTAAATTAAATTTTAAATTTAAATTTTAAAAATAAAAAAATAAACGTTAAAAAAGTCAATAATTAATAAAACTCATAATACATTACTCGTATACCGAGTAAATTTCCAAACACAAGAAAAACACTAACACGTTGCAACTTCAATAACATTAAATGGACCTGTTTCAAGGAGGGGGGGGGGAGAAAAAAATATTGTCCGAATTGATCAAGAGATTAAAGACCGGGGCCAGGCCGTGGGGTCGCGTCGTATTCAGCTTTGGCCAAGCGCAGAGAGAAGTCAATATGATTTATTGGTCGATTCACCAAACCCGTTTCATGAATGGCCATATCGTAACTCTCAACAAAATGAAGGGCAATTTGTGAATTTAATATAACTTTTTAAAAAAAAAAAAAAAAAACAGTTTGAAGAAGGTGCCGGATTTAATATGCACAGCATCGGTCAAATCTGATTTTCTGACTCACTTTTGCAGAAATTATATAAATAAATAAAAATTTTATTTCAAAGAAACCCCACAAATTTCAGAACTTTTACAAACAGCCCTTCGACGAATGTTTTTAATGCTTTTTGTCCCGTCTATCCAAGCTTTCTTTTTAACACGTCCCTCCCCTGACCCCTCCCACCTTTCCTTTCATTTCCTTCTCTTTTGAAAGATGATCAAGGGAAATGGATTTACTTTATTTTGACATCTAGATTAGGTTTTTGATATATAATTTTATTATGAGTTAATGTTTGAATCATGTTTCTTGTAAGACAATGTTGTCAACATTAATAAATATTATTCTAATTTTCTATATATAAAGAGAGACATATACACGCACACATACGTATATATATCTAACAATAACTATATTTGTCTATAAAACTTAAAGAAGTATGCGTGTACCATCTTAATTAGTACTTTCACACTTCTTTTATAAGTAAACTATCATGATATATCTTATTGTTTAACCTTTTAAAAAATTAGTATAAAAATTCAATACAGTGTTATTGGAATGAATTTTTTGATCATTTGTTATTGTACAAGGATATTCTAGTTTGCAAAATAGAAAATATGTTGGAACAAAATGTATAGTATTATAAGTAAATCAAATATACACTTATTAACTAAACATATTTTAAATTACTTTTCTTTTTGCTTTATTGACATCATAAGAGGAAAGTGCAACATAAACTTCAGCTTTAGAAACTAAAAATAAAATGTAATCTTGATCATAATTAGAAAATTAATTGGAATATTATCTTGATAGACGATTTCATGGCACAAAAACCATATCAAAATTGTTCCAAGTTGCATTTGATACTACCAAAAAAGAATGTTATATTGCAAAGGAGTGTAACAAGATATCCAAAGGGAAACTTATTGCCGCTTATTTTAATTCAAAATTTATGAACATGACAATATCAAATTTTATGTATATATGCCAAATATAGGTGTGTTAATTTAAAGGTATCAATTTCAATACTCGTGTGCAAATCTGGTGGGTTAACAAAACAAAAGGGAGAAAAAAGAAAAAAAAATACCTAGATCAGGTTGGGTGTTAGCCTAGATGCCTTTGGACTCAACCCAAATATGCCAATTTTGTAGGCCAATAGTGCAAAAAATTGTTAAAAACCTTATGTGCTGAGACTATAAATCTAAAATGAATGAGCCCTTTACTATATTAGCTGAAACTTGAGGGTCCCCTAATTGCAAAGTGAACAGTTATGATAATATTATGGAGTATTTAAAAATAGTGGGGCTTTGAAAAATGGAAAGTTATTCAGAAGGAAAAAGACGTATAGAGGTTGGAATGCGCTGAACGTCACGCCTCTACTATCACACACACTCTCTCTCTCGTCTCAGCCTCTCTCTCGTCTCTCTCTCTCCAAAAGATCGAAATTCGAGGTGGGTCTGTGTTGAATTGTAGCTCCGCTCTTAAAAGGACAACCCAGTAATTCTGGACTAAGGAGAGAGAGAATACATAAGCAACTCGAATAAGCAACTTTTGGGCAAGTCAAAACTGTCAAACACCCCTCCACTTTGATCCTTTTCAGACGATAAAGAAGGGAAGAGCTATTGGGGTTTTGGGGGTTTCTTGGATTTTCGGTTCCTCTCTCCATTTCATCTTCTGGGTTGGAAAATTTGGTCCTGTTAGTTGACTTGACAGCAGCTTTTTGTGATTTTGACGATTGGGGTGCTTAAATTTAAGAAAATTGTTGTGGTTTCAGCTGAGATTGTAGCTCTCTTCTCCCTTTCAACTTCTGGGTATTCTTTATTTGTGGGAAATATTTGCTTCTCCCAAGTGACTGCCTCTTCAGTCTGTTGCTGCGAAAGTAGGGTTTGGATTTTTGCTGTTTGGAGTAAGTATAGAGCAGGTGTTATTAGGGTTTTAGGAGTCATTGTTCTGTTCTGGGTTTCCCCTTTTATCTAAAATGGCTGTGACATTTCAGTAATAGTTGATAGGGCTTGTGGCTATACGGATGCTGTTAGTAATATCTGTTGTTGATAGCCCAAAGTAATTGTTGGGAAATTGGGGGAGCTCAATTTGTAATTAGGGTTTTGGTTTGAGACTTGGAGGGTTTAAGGAGTGTTTGTGTTTCTGGAGGTTGAATTGTTGAGTGCAACGATGATATATGGGAAGCAGAGCTGCCGGAGGAGCTGTTGCAGAGGATGGTAAGCAACTAGGCGCACGGATGCCGAGCTTCGTTCCTACTATCCCCATTCCAAGTAGCACGTAATTCCCTCATTTAATCTCCTTTATACATATGTTATTTCAGTTGATGATGTCTTCTATGTGTCTGATGTGTAGTCTTGTTCCAAGATTATGACTATATGTACATATCAAATTGCTGCGTGCTTTTGGAGATTGAGCACTAACTGCAACCTGGCTTCTTGTTTTATGGTTTGGATTGTGTCTGTTGTGTAAGAAATGTTAGGGTAGAAGAAACTTGTTTAAATTTGGAATGGATAACCGAATCGTTGGTTGAGTGGTATATGATATAATGAGCTCCATTATTATTATGTCACGAGTTTGGTTCCCTCTCCTCCCATGTCGCGAACAAAAAAAATGATAATAATAATAATTGGACTGGATAGATCTCAGAGCTTGTCATATTATTATTATTGGGAGTTTGATTGAAAGTATTGGGGATGACACCTTTACTTGTTGATTATGTTCTCTAAAGGGAGTGTTAGGGATTTTTGTCTATGGTGGATATCCGCTCCGTGATATTTGTTGATGTCGGGTATCATATTGCTTGCATATGTTGAGTATCTGTCGAATGTCAGCTAGACAAATTGAGCATATTTGGTGACACCGCTTAAATGCTGCTTTACTCTTCACTCCTGTTCTGTGTGCATGCTTTTTTTTTTCTGGCTGCTTATCTCTAAGCCTTAACGTGTGTGTGTTTGTGTTTCTTGAGTGGTGCTCTGTTACTATATTTTATCAACCTGAAATTAATAGTAGTTAATTAGTAGTTAATTACCATCTTTCAGATTTGTGCAAAGTAGCTGTATAGTCGTAGGACTGTTTCCTTTTATTTGGAAGAGGCCTTTTCTACCAATTTGTTACACCGGTCATTTGTGTGAGACTTGCATGGATGCAAGTGTTCATCTTTGCATATTGTAATGAATTTAATACAGAGGCCTATTGTAGGAAGATTAAACCTCATGTCAATGACCATTCCTTTTGTCATAGATATACTTCATAGAGCCCTCTACATTTTTCCCCTTAGTTTGACACTATTTACTGCTTTCTGGAATTATGAAATCAGAGCTCTTAGATTTCTTTTGGATGTCATTACGAGTTTTGCATTTGTTGGTTCTGATAATTATCTGGTTTCAGGGGCACAGAGGGGAACACCTTACGTCCTCAAACATCTGACTTTGGGACACTCGAGCAATCTCTGGGATTCCGTATAGAGGATATTGTTGACCTTAGTAGAAGTATGTATTCTAAGAAATTCTTTGCTGTATTGGAACATGAAAGCTACCATATTTTTGTTTGGCTGTTGTTTTATTGTTACGACATATCATGGTTTTTTTTTAGACATTGAGAATGGTTCTTTCCTAGTATATCAATCTCCTCCCATGTGGAAACTTTGACATCACTATGGGATATGGACTAGACTATCACCATCAGATAAACTTCTTGTTTTAATTAAATTTTGATGTCTTTCTTAGAAGATTTCCTCTTTCTTATTTAGGTTGTCATCTGGAACTGTCAGACATAACATAAGTCCTGCAATGTATGATCCTTTTCTTATATAGTTCTGCACAAGATTATATGAGCAGAAGCAAATAATGTGTATCTTATATCATGTATATGTTCTTTCAAAAAAAAAAAAAAAAGTTCGAGTAATGGTTATCACTCTTGAATTTCACCTATTTTTCTGGTTTGTTTGAAGTTCGATATGATCATATGAAGTAAAATCTGTAGAATACTGTCATGGGCATTATAGGCAAAGGAACTAGAATAATAAACTGTTGTTATAGATGCTAGGTGCTGTTAATATGTGATTCGACCTTTTCCCGTATTCTTCTTGTAGGAAGGGTTTTTCACTGGAATAATTTTAT
Source organism: Dillenia suffruticosa (assembly GCA_033439265.1). NCBI lineage: Eukaryota > Viridiplantae > Streptophyta > Magnoliopsida > Dilleniales > Dilleniaceae > Dillenia > Dillenia suffruticosa. The sequence continues at coordinate 13,585,883 of JAVTVX010000013.1, read as the reverse complement.
AATATGTTCAAGTTGGTATATCTCTGCCTCTTTCTTACCACATTTGCTTATTTTTATTATATATATATATATATATATATTTTTTTTTTTTCTGTCTCTGACTAAATGATTATGCTCTAGATCCCATTTTCAACACTAGTAAGACAACTAGCACAGCAGTAGGCCCAGAAGCTCAATTTGGTGCTTTTAATAAGGTAATTCTATCCTTTGAGTTGAATATACTCGAACAAGATAATTGGGACTTCTGACACTGTATCTGGGATATTATTTACTTATTTCCCCTGGACAAGTCTAACTGCTACTCTCTTTGGTGTCTTAGACACTGCAAGAACAAAAAGGACCACAAGCAGATCCCATTCCGGTTTCCCGTGGTCTTTCTGAGAATTTGGGAGAATCTAATATGGCTGATGTCAGTCCAAGGACAGAGACTTCAACAGAAGGGGATAGCGACAAGAACCAAAGGGTGATGTCTCTTACTTAATCATTCATAGTACTGTTTCTAAAATGGTCTATCAGTTGCATCATGTCTGGCTTGATAAGTTTTGATGTTTCATTTATTCCATTTCAAAACTATTTCCATAGTACTTAAATTACTCTTGCTACAATGGTTATTGGTAAATTTAGCTGGACAGTAAGATTACCTATATTCACATATGCAGTTTGATATGGGCCAATCAACCGCAATTGTAGCCTCTGATTCCAGTGACAGATCGAAAGAAAAATCAGTGGATCAAAAGGTAACATATCATATGTTCTACCCATTTACTAATGTTGGCTACTTGGTTGTGATCGTCTTCTCATATATATTTTCCTTTCTATTCATGTACAGACATTGCGTAGACTTGCTCAAAATCGTGAAGCTGCCCGAAAAAGCCGTTTGAGGAAAAAAGTAAGCTGTTATATGAATGATTTTGACTGCGATAATCACGTCATCTTGTGATTGGAATTGAGGCTTGTCAACAATTAGCATAAATTCTCACTCTCCATTTGTTGGGTTCTGAAACATAGATACGAAATTATCCTAATGCATGCCTTGAATTTGATTTGCCTTTTTCTTTCTTATTTGCTTCAGGCATATGTTCAGCAGCTTGAAAGTAGTAGGCTGAAATTGACTCAACTCGAGCAAGAGCTTCAACGAGCCCGCCAACAGGTTAACTTCTTTGATTCTGATTTATATGCATTTGTTTTCTAAACTGATGCATACAAGCACATCAAGATGTTTCTGTTTTGTTTAATGTGTTCCCCAATTGTGAAATTAATTTTGCTTGTTCTCTTCTTTCAGGGTATATTCATTTCAAGCTCTAGTGATCAATCACATACAATGAGCGGGAATGGTATATAGTCCTTATGAGGCTTTTTCCCTCTCTTGGTTTGAGTTCTTTTTCCGTTTCTTTTTTTGACATCTTCATATCATCTATTGAAAAATTGCTACCTAAAGTTGTATTAGAAGGAAAGAAACAATATTTTAATTAATTTGCAATACATGTTGCATTATAGACCTTAATATCAGCCAGTTGACCAAAGTGTATGTGCCATAGCTTATATGAGTTACTATATTGGTCATAGGCCATTTTCCCCTGCAATGAGAAGGTAACGCCTATGATGGCTATTATGGTTCATGTTTGTAGATATGATCTCATAGAGGCTGTTGTCACTAGGATAGTAAATGATCATAGGCTGATGCCGTTACTTTCCACTTTTTGGTGTTACTGTTACTTCCTATACCACTATAGTTGCAAATGGGATGTAGAGTTTCGAAAATAAATTTACTATTGAATAGTAAAACTAAAATTTGCTCATTTTTACGTGTATCAGTTGTTCTAGGTCATGTGGCTAGCATCCTAAGTTTTATATTAAGCCGGCTTATTTGGGCCAAATTTCTATGTTTAAAGTATTGGGTAACTAGCATCTTAGATTTAGGGTAAGCTTGCATAAATAACTTAGCCATGCTTAAGGTACCATTTGGCTGCACTTGGAGAAACCTCTTTTTTGGGGGGGACGGGGTCAATAAGCTCTTTTTCTCTACAATCTTGTTGTTTGCAGGACTCTAAGAACCCTATGGGGGTAGGTCCTCTGCTTTGATGACCTTGTACCAAAAATACTCAAAATGGCAAGAACTTTTTGTAATGCGAATATGTTGATCCTTATTGCCAGGTGTGGTACTTTTGGCGTTGAATCCCATTCTAGAGGCTTGAGAAAGATGAGGTCTGACATGTTCTGAAATGAACAAATGTTTTCACTTTTTAGGTTCAAATCGTTTGTTAGAAGGATAAGGGCCAAGGTATCTAAAGCTAGGCCAATGTTGGGAAATATTTTTGGCATTCAGGGGCCATGTTTCACTTTTAATCCTTAGGTTGAAACATAATGTTCCAATCTAGATCCTCAATCTCACCTTTTAATTGTAAAACTTTTAGTACATGTACTAAGATATATCAATTACGTCCAACTACTACTTAACATTAATATGCTAGACAGAAATGCCAAAATGTGGCTCTGGTTTGATAGTCATTTTGCACTGGTGATCAATTTGATAGTAACTTGAAAATAATTTAGACTCAAAAATGAACTAATTGTTTGGAACTAATAGTTTGATAGTCAGTTTGCCTATTTGTTGCAAAGTTCTGGTTTGCAATTTAATCACAGATTCATTGTTTTCATGTTGGTTATTCTTTGCCAAGTCACTACCTTACTATAGCTATGAGAATTTGTCTTGCATGCCGGTGCATGCTGACATGTAAACTTTATTGAGAGAAATTCTAATATATTAGAGACAGCAACAACTTCAACAAAACCCTAGGTCCCAAGCTACAATATATATTATGGAAGAACTAATTTCTTGAAATTGAAGGGTGAGAACCAAAGTTATTTTGTTGAAACGTTAAGGGCTAAAAGGAGAAAATGAGCTATCCATATGCATGTTTGCCTATATATATACACACACTATTTTTGATAAATATGTATGACCATATCTTTTTAACTTTGTCTGAAATAGAAAGACGTGTCTTGTGCTTTCAAGTGATTCAAGCTTAAAGGTATATTCCACTGCTGCTCAGCTCAAGTGAAATTTTGATCCAAGGAAATTAGGTGTTTCATTTAGTGTGTGAAATATCAAGTCAGATTGCATAGAGGGTTAAATAGCATATCATCAATATGAGTGCATCTCCTTAACTTAAAGGGTTTGAAAACAGCCTTATACCCAACTTAAATATCAATCTTACCCGGCTCAGGCTCAAACTTCCCCAGATTGGTTCAAAGCTCATGCTTCCAAAGGCTTCTTGATAGGTTGTCCAGTCCTCTCTGCTTCTGATGGTGGAAGTTTTTTGGTGAATTTTGCAATCTGTGATGCAATTTGAATGGATTTTATGTTCAACTGCTATTGTAAGCATCTAATGTTTTCTTGTTGGGGTGTCTTTATTTATGTCCTTGGTTGCTATTTTTTTAATTGCCATTCTGTAGCTATTTGTTCTGCATCAGAAGGTAGTGATTAGCTTTTTGACTGCATTCTTTGCACAGGTGCTCTGGCATTCGATGTAGAGTATGCACGTTGGCTTGAAGAGCACAACAGACAGATAAATGAACTAAGGGCAGCAGTCAATTCCCATGCAAGCGACACTGAACTACGCACAGTGGTGGACAGTGTTGTGGCACACTTTGAAGACATCTTCAGGCTGAAAGGTAATGCAGCTAAAGTTGATGTCTTCCACATTTTATCAGGGATGTGGAAGACTCCTGCCGAGCGGTGCTTTTTATGGATTGGTGGTTTCCGCTCTTCTGAACTCCTTAAGGTACAAGTTTTCTTTGAATTGGATATATTCCCACACTCTAATTTTATTTTATTTTTTTATTTTTTACTTGCAATGGAACAAAATTGTTTAGGACATATATACTGGTTTATGCAGAAATATTGTAGTATATTTTTTATTTGAAGAAAGATGATGATTTTGTGTTGTATTACTTGTCCAACATATTTTAACATCAAGGAGTGGTACCATGTCTTTACTTGTTTGCATTGATGATAGATGAACTTAAAAAGATCTTTATAATGAAATTTCTAGTTGCATTCTGTTTTCTGTTGATATTATTTCAATTAATGAGTATAAGCAAAGTGCAAAATGAGCAGCTTGAAAATTTTATTATTTGTTTAAGAAAAAATAAAAAGAAAAGCATAGGATTGGAACATCTTTAGAATTTATAAAATGAGAAAAAATTGCATATAATGGGAAGCTAGTGAAATGAATAATTGAGAGTTGAATGTTATTGGAAGGTTCACTTAAAGTGCAAAATTTATCACCGTGCAGTATGGGCCACTTGGGCCTCTTGTTTTTCCCTGTTAGCACTATTGGTTCCCCCCCCCCCAAAACAAAAAAAAAGAAAAAGAAAAAAAAAACCCTTTATTCTGATGTTCTTAACCTTATTGTGCTATGCCTTAATGTCATTTTTCTGTTATGTGGTTTGAAGATTTATCACTCAACCCCCACACACTTTAATGGGCTGAATGTCAATCCATTAGAAACATAGTAGAGTGGCATCATGACAATTTGTAAGCATATGGAGCCTAAATGACACATTTTAGTCCGTGGGATGACAATTTGATAATGGCTCAAGGTTCTGGGGGTTTGACTGAAGCTTCTCCAAAAAACCATTGGTTCAGTATATGCTCAAAACAGATAACTTTGTCTAGTATCAACCACTAGAAAGGTAGAATGAGGATGATGTGGCTCATTAGATTAGGGTAAGGTGGACCAGTTCGGTAAATGCCTAAGGAGTGTTATCTGACTGTTGAATTCCATCTCAACTAAATGAAATTTGTCTAAAATTTCAATCATAATGGTAATTTCTTCCCTGCAAAGTTTCAAAGCATTCAGTAGTTACTTTACACATTTTTGCTGTAGTTTGAGTGGCAAAAATAGATTAGCTTCATTTTTATAGTTGAGATGAAGAAAATAACACTGCAAGCGGAAAACCAGTTCAAGAGTTTTTATATGTCGATTAGAAAGGGTGCAATGCCTTAGCAAAGCTAGATTCTTACATCGAGGATGTCAAAACGGCTAAATGTCATTCCACTTTTTTCCAATAGCTGTTTGCTTGGCTTCATTTCTCGGTTACAATAGGACTTCTTGGGAGCGCTCTTTCTATCTACTATTATCTAAAAATAATGTGCCGCTTTTTGGAAGAAGTGAATTACAAACTATGAAAAGGTCTAAATCAGTTTCAGATTTACACTTACAACCATAATTTAAACTCGAAACTGCCACTTGTTCATAATATCATAATTTATGGTCCTGGACTGTTGCTTTCTGCTAATATAAATCATTCAGCTCTGACTGCTGGTTGGGCTGATGTGATGGTTCCATATTTATTAGCAGTTTTCGGACATTCTTCTCAAAGGGTTTGAGCATGCGATAACTAGTGGATTTAATTCCCTTTGTTTCTCAATTGACGTGGAATGGGTTGATTTTTGGAAGGAGTTGAGCTATCTATTCGGTGAGATGTTGTTGATTGTGGTATATGCTAATACTCATTTCTTTATTTGACTTGTTCATTCACATCTTTTCAATCGTCTTTTCTTACCTGGAGGCACCTTTTGATGGTGATTTTGTTCTTGTTGCTTATTGAAAAATTTTCAGCAGCAGTTGTCTAACCCCCCCCCCCCCCCCCCCCCGGGAAAAAAAAAAAAAGAAAATTTTTGTCTGGTTAATTAATGCTGTGATAATGTTTGGCAGTTGGTCTAGAGTTATAAAGTGATGTCAAAGTTGTAATTGGCAGGTTTTTTGTTTTAACTTGCATTTAAGTGTTAAATTTAAATAAAAAGAGTTGAGGGATGATTAGTAGGGAAAGACACTATTGACAAGGTTTTGTGTCAAATGAATACATGACTATCTGGGAAGAAATATTGGTATGATTTAAAATGTCCCCAAAAGTATGATGCATTTGATTAGTAATTACCACGTTTGGTGATTTTTTTTTATCCATTCGAGTTTGCTGTTTCTTACATTTTATGAATTACACTGATACAGCTTCTTGTGAATCAATTGGAGCCTTTGACCGAGCAGCAGTTGGTGGACATCTACAACTTGCAGCAGTCATCTCAACAGGCGGAAGATGCACTATCACAAGGAATGGAGGCATTACAACAATCTCTAGCTGAGACTTTGGCTAATGGCTCACCAGGTCCATCAGGCTCCTCTGGCAATGTTGCAAACTACATGGGCCAGATGGCCATGGCCATGGGAAAGCTAGGAACCCTTGAAGGTTTTGTTCGCCAGGTAAAGAAGTTCTCATTTGTTTCTTCCCCCAAATAATATATTCCAACTAAAGCCACATGAATTTGGCGCAAATCTTATGATGGCTGCTTTAGGGTTCTCCGTTCTTTGATTCAAACTGATACAAGAAGCTGAACCTTATTCCCAAATTTTGGGGTCGGCTGTTTAAGAGACTAGTATTTGAGAGACGAAAAAATAAATAAATAAATAATTAAAAAAACACATAAAATTAAAGTTTGAAGGCAAAAATAAAGAAGATAACACTAAAAAAACAACAAGAATAATCAAAGGAGAGAAGTAAAAATAAATTTGGATTCAAACTGATAATGTGGTTAATCAATTTGTTGATTCTTTTCCTCTGGCCAGATGTTCTCTCTCTCTCTTTACTTGATCTCATTTTCCTTTCTAATTTTGATCCCCTTTTTGGGCTAATAGGCAAAAGCATGTGCTCATTGTTAAACCTTTTGCTACAGCACATTTTCTCAAACTTTTTTGGGGTGCAATCAAGTCCTCATTTATTACTGTTGGTATTTTTTAATTATGTGCTATCAATGGAAGCTGGCATGGCTATTTATTATAACTTGACATGTGAGACAGTGTTACTTTTCTCTCAAGGGTTTAAATGGTTGTAAAATCATATTCCTGTAGAGAAATCTCAAATTTTATTCCTCTGATCTTTATGGTGTGCCTTAAGATTTTATCCACATTTCAAGTTCTTAGGCACTCTTGCTACCCCTGAAATAATGGCCGACTGGAAGAAGCAATAGACTGCAATGATGGCTTCCTTGCCATTCACTCCTGTTTTTACTTTCCTTTTTATTATAATTAAAAAAAAGCCCAACAGTTTTCTATCCATTTAAGTTTTTGGTGTAATTCAATGTTACAAGAGATGACAGAGGATTAATTTAACACTCTCAACCCCCTGTGGGAAAAAAAATCATCTGGAATAGTTGCTATAACTACAAGATATTGTCAGCAGTTGCTTAAAATTGAGTCATCGAATGTGTGCTTCCATAAAAAATATTTGTGAAGCATAATTCCAATTGATTGTTTCTGCCACTGAATCTTCTCTGGTGAATCTCTAGGCTGATAACCTTCGACAACAAACTCTGCAACAAATGCACCGGATATTGACAACTAGGCAATCAGCCCGTGCAGTGCTTGCAATAAGTGACTACTTCTCAAGGCTTCGAGCTCTCAGTTCTCTATGGCTAGCCCGGCCACGTGAATAAGAAGTTGGACCTTCTTTAATTAATTTATTGCAGAAACTTCTGCCCACACCAGCAGATCAAGTTACAGTCCTAGATGTAAATTTTAGGGGGGGGGTTGGGTGTCATCTTCTTCGGAGTCTTTATAGCAACTAATCTCTTATTGCAGTGAAGCAATGTATCCTGTTCTCATACCCTGTGTCTGCATTTGTCACATTATGCTTGTTTATTAACGTGTTGTAAGCTTATGTTTAAATAACAGGACGTAATACTTCAATCATAGTGAGACTAGAATTTGAAGAAATTCAGAGAAAATGTACTACTTGGTTTTGGTGTATTGATTTGTATACCAGAAACATAGGATAAATGCTGTTGAAAGGGACATTGTTTTTTTTCCCGGTTGGTCTTTAAACATTGGGTTTTTTATGTCCTCTCTCGAAACTGTCAATGTTGACGATGTTTTCCCAACGAAGGTTCTTCTGAAATATCCGTCTTTGAGCAAGCACAAGTATGTAGATGTGCTACTCTTGCCCCACCAATTTTGATGTCCTAAAATTGTAAGGCGGTTGTCAAGTGCTCTTGTGCTACAATGCTGCTCTGATTCAGATAAAAGCACCCACGTTCTGATCTGTTTATTTCTCTTACAAATGATGGATAACTTACCAAATGAGGAAACCACTTGGGTAATAGCCTAGCAGCAAGCAAGGAAATTGTTCGCGAGTATGGTGACAGGTAGTTACGGCATGTGGGCGGGGCTTTTGGGACAATGCTGAGAGGGTATTTACATTGGTTTCCAAGTTCCCTCTGTTTTTGTGTGCTCTTCAAGAAAGGATTGACGGCTAAGGCCATGTCATCAGAGGTTGTACTCCCGTTCAAAAAAGTCGATTCCGAAGTGCAAAGAAAGTCTTTTATGTCATAGTGAAAGCAAAAATTGTACTTTCTCAAGAAGGAATGATACAAGTATGGCACTCGTCATGCTTATGATCTCAATCCTTCAATAAACATTGGGATGCAACCAAGGGCTAGCTAGAGCCGTGAGCGGTGTGCCTTATGCAGCACCAACCCAAACAACTCGTCCATGTTTAGCTCTACACCTTTGGGCAGCCTCCAATCAAAGGAGTGCACAAGACTCCCCACCATGTACCCTACAAGTGCAACAGCCAACTTTATACCTGCACATATTCTTCTTCCAGGCCCAAATGGTTTGAGCTCAAAGTCATTGCCCCAAGGCTCAACCTTCGCGTATTTTGGCTGAAAAACCTATCTGGGTTGAACTCTAGAGGATCATCCCATGCCTCCGGCTCTCGCCCAATTGCCCATACATTAACAAAGAGCCTGGTGTTCGTGGGTATGTAGCGGCCGTCAACTTCACAAGCCTCAACTGATAGCCTTGGAAGAGAGAGTGGTGCAGCTGGGTGTAGCCGTAGGGTTTCTTTGACTATTGCTTGTAGCGTCTCCAAGGGGATAGCCTAATATTACAAACCCCTCCTCCATTATGGTGATCAGAGTTTTAAATCCCTGCAAAAAAAAAAAAAAAAAAAAAACTATTGCTTGTAGATACCGGAGATTTTGTTTGTCTGACTCTTCTAGCCGGCATGATTTTCCAATGACCTGGTTTGTTTTTTTTTAGTACTATGTTTTGGACACTACTCAGTATCCGGGGTTTTGCTCCGACTAATCCGGACTGACCGCTACACTAGCTCATTTCAGAGGGCGAGTCTCCCAATGAGGAATGCTCCATACACATGAGAGTCTGATATTTTCAGTGGTAGTCGAATCTCGATCATGTTTAAGAGTACTCAACTATACATCCAGTTGAGCCGATGCACGTTGGTTCCAATGACTCAGTGTAACTCTGCCTGTGCCCGTTTGAGAATGCTAGGTTTCTTTAGCATTTCGGCTAGTGCCCACTCGGTTGTGTTTGCAGATGTATCCGTGCCAGAAGCAAACAAGTTCTGCCAAGATTTTGACACCAATTTCATGTTACAATGTAGTTCAAACTACTAGCATTTTGAAGTTTAAGCTTGATAGCTTTAGAAATCAAAATTGTTGTTTTTAAGCGAATGCTTGCGAGTAAAAAGGAAAAAATGGCAATGAAACGGTCAATAAAACTCCAATTTGGAATTGACCGACTTAAAGAGGGTCAAAGTTGAACACTGTGCTAAAAAACTTGATTTTGTTTACTACTTTTGTTTTCACCCGAAATGAAGATATGCTGTCCTACTAAACCCTTGCAAATTGGTCTTTTTCCAAAGCACATGGTTATTTGTTTCATATCCACCGTTTTATGTCTTACGAAATAATGATGGATTGGTTCAATTGGATGTGGGGTTGAGTATCATTACGCATGATTGAGATTTGACTCTTACAGGGAGTATCGAGCCCTCATGTGTATAGAGCGTTCCCCATTGGGAGACCCGTCCTCCGAAATGAGTCACTACAGTGGTCGGTCGGGATTAATCGAAACAAAACCCTAGATATCGGGTAGTGTCCAAGACATGATACAAAGAAAAAAAAAAAGTAATTACCGACAAAATGCACACACCTGAAGAAGGCTTTCACATGGGTGATTGTGAGCTCCAAATCATTAGACTACCCCATAGATTCCATGAAAAAATCAAGAAAATCTGGATTCCCTTTGCGCTCATGTGCTTTTAGGGAGTGCTCTTCAATCATTTTTCCTAAGGGTTGCAATCCGTTAGGGTGAGCTAACTCCAAAACCTTTATTCCATGAATATAATATCTATATGAACAGAATATTTATATGGTATAATGTGTGTAATAGATAACAAATGTCGAGTGTTGGAGTATTTCTATTGATCGTCATAGGCCCAAGTCAGGCATCCAATTGCTTGTATCAAAGTTCTTGTGTATGCTCTTCATTCGTCTCTGAATTCCTTGCAAATACATCCAAGCAATGGAGGGTATGAACTCCCCAATATTGAACAACCCTGACAATCTCATTAGCTCCACAACCATGTCCTTGAACTCATTTGACTCTGAACCCCGTGTGACGAAGACGCGACGATTTATGCTCACTAGCCCTTTCATATTTGCCATGGCGCGTCCTAGCTTACCGCCTAGGGCCATCACATATATTGTATGGATCACAAACCCCATTTCAGCTAACCCTAATTGAAGCCCATTCACCAAGTGCCTTAGTTCCAAGCAAATGAAGCTTACTCAACTTTCTATAAGCTTTCCATCTTGCTCCGTGGTCAAGAAACACATATAGTCTTGTGCATTGTAAACGACGTATATGGCCACCGGAATCTGTGGTCTGTTGGGAAAACATTGATCCAGATTTTTGAGAAATGCTCGAGATGTGATAGGTTTTGAGGCAATCACCACGTCACAAGAGCCTAATTTCATGAACATTATGGGAGCATATTTTGGGACCATTTTGGCCAGTGAGACATGGGGCATGTCCCCTAGGCGGGACAAGCAACCAAGGATCGGCCACCCTTTAGGACCCGGCGGCAAGCGCCTGGTGAACCCTTGGAGAAGGCTTCTCACAAAATAGTGGGTGACAATAAAGAGGACAAACGCAAAAAAGAGCTCTAGGACAAGGACAGTATTCAACTCCATTTGCTTTGCACGAATTTTGCCAACTGAATGGGTTATAAGCTGTTTAGAATGTCTATGAAGCTTACGGTAATTAGTTGATCTTTGGACTTCGGGGTTCACGTGAGAGAGTGTTGCCACCCGCGGGGGTCCACCATTTTATTTTCGCTTAGCACCCACCGGCACACTTGATGCTTTTATTTGTTTATTTATTTATACTCAGTTGTAATTAAAGATATTGTTATTAAATATCAAATTGATATAATGATAAGGTATTACATTTCATTAATTATAAGTTTTGTATTTGAGTCATGAGAATAAAAAAATAAGATTCGATAGAATCAATTCTTTAATTATTTTATAGTATTTAAATCAGATTAATCGGTTGAATCTTCCGTGGTAAAAATTCATTAAAAAAAATGATGGTGTTATTGAGTGAATTCTGTTGGCCAGAACTGGACCTTAGGTTACTACAGTCAAGTCAACAGGTTCGTACTCCACTCAAATTAATACCTGAATCTAGGGACTTCTCCGACACAAGTTGTTGCATTGTTTTAGTTTTCGGAGAGAGAAAACTATTTGGTTTTTTCTAGAATAAGAAAATTTAAAATCGAGTGATTAAATTTAAAATAATTTATTTTTTTAAGAGAAAAAATTAATATGTTTAAATATTTTAGAAAGAAAAAATTTAATTTAATTTTTTCTAAAGAGAGAACACTTAAAATACAACGTGTTATGACTTTTTTTAATAAAAAAATTTGTATGATTAGTTGTATAGAGAGAAAAACAAATTTTAATTTTTGTAAATAGAGAAAACATAAAATTAATGTATTTAGAGTGAAAAATGTGCATTAAAAAACACTTTCAAGTGAGAATAAATTAACTTATTTAGTTTCACAGAGAAAAGAACAATTTTGACTTTTGTAGTGAGAAAATTTTAAATCAATGTGTCAAAAAAATAGGAATTAAATTGATTTTTTAAAGAGAAAATATAAATTAAATCCATTTTTAAAGATAAAATTAATGTGTTTATTTTTAGAGAAAAAAATTTGAATTTGATTTTTGTAGAAAGAGAAAAGTTTTAACATTTTTGAAGAAAAAATGTGATTAAATTAATTTTTTTTAAAAAAGAAAATCAATAAGCTTAATTTTAAGGAGAAAATATAAATTGTGTTTTTTAGAGAGAAAAATAATATATTTAATGATAGAAAATACTAATTAAATTAATTTTACTATCTAGCTTTTTTCCATCTAAACTTTTACCAATTCCAAATTTTATTTTTATCAACCAAATAAAGGGAACCAAAAAATTTATAAGAGTAACATTTCCTTTTAAAAATTTTCTCTTGTATCAAATGTCCACAGACCACGTATACTAAATAAATGAGAAAGGAAGGGAAATGCTTTGTAGAAAACAGATTCCTCATTAGAACATGATTTTCCATGGTAACAAGCAAACCCTTAAATCACGCATACAAGAACTTTTACCTCGATCAGAAATAGAATCTAGATTCTTAACTATTTCCCACATAAACTGGACTTCGCAGGAAGCTAACTTTGGTATCCAATAATAATCTATTGATTTTGATTTCATGTATGTGCAAAACAAAGATCTTTGTAGCAAGCCAACTATATCTCATATGCTTCCAAGTCTCTCTGCTTCTTACTCCTTTCAACACCATGGCTTTCTCCAAGCACATCAACAGATAACAAAAGCAAGCCATGATATTAATTGAAGTCCTGTTATTTTAATCCACTTGCTGAGGCAGCCTTACGTGCCTGACGAAGACGCTCCCTCTGGAAAAAACAGGGGGGGGGGGCAACTAATGAGGATGAAGATCCAAGTGAAGAAAAGAACATGCAGCCATTTCTCGAAGTTAAAGCTGCGAGGTGGATCAAAATTCAACTTTCACATGATATTACCAAGCTTCCATTCAATGATTACAACTCTCTCATGCACACCTACTCAAGCGAGTACCTACCGTTCGGATTATAGGGAAAGAAAATGCAATTCTATGATTCTACAAAACAAATTCTATCATAACTCACCCCTTTCCATCCTCAGCCAATATTGTATTTACGACCCATAACTACGAATTATATGTTCACTGGTAGAAAGTAATAGAAAATAGGAACTGGGGTCTTTCCTTCCACCATGTGTTTTGTATATATATAGATGGCAGGAGTGCAACGCACATAAAAGTTCAGCTGAAATTCAGGAAACTTGCAGTATGAGGCAGAATAACAAACATTGAATGATAGCCAGAAAGACAAGAAATGGGCCTTCAGAGGAAGGGTTAAGCAGAACAGAAAAGTAGTTAAATTTGTTAAAATACAAATTCTAAGGCTTATATTCTAATCCAAGGGTTGATAAAGAACAAAGTTCTATTAAGAAAATTAATTGTCAAAAGTCTATTACAACAATAAAAATCAAAGCTTAAATGCCAAAAGAACAAAAGGGAAGGAAGAAACATCAAATTCAGGAAAACAGAAAGCTGGATTGTGGCTAGATCACCCCCACAGTTTGGACCCATTGCCCCAGCAATGGAAGCTTCTAAGGCCCCCGCATGTTTGGCCCCAGTGGTCCAATTTGGACCGCTCCAGTGGTTTCCTCTCCGTGTCAAACCCCTCTGCAGTCAATCTACCGTGCCAGCGGTTCTTTTGGAACCATGGGCACTGGAAATCGCCCCAGCAGTTTTAGCTGCTTCCTTTCTCTCACATCTTCTTAGCCTTAATCTGCTTATCCAAATTGTTTAACTCTTCCACAAGATGTTTTATGTCATTCTCCCCCACTCGAGGACTCCACATCAAGTTCGTCTCAAAACTCTTCCACAAACCTTCATCTCACTTCCTCAAGCACGCCTTGAGCCTGCTCGGTTATCATCTGTGCCAACTTGCTAACATCTACAACTTTAGACAAAGAATGAAGTTCCAGTGCATGAATTGGTGGTTTCATATAAACAATCTCAAATGGTGTCTTCCCTATGGCATTATGTCTTGTGCCATTGTGTGCAAATTTGACTTGAGCTAAGGCAGGATCCCATTGCTTAGTCCTGTTTCCACAAATGCTCTTATTCAAGTACCCAAAGTTCGATTCAAAGATTCCATCCAATCATCGGTTTGAGGATGATCTGTACTACTAAATTTAATAAGGAATTGCACATCCTTCACAAGGTAAGCCACAAGTGTCTAAAGAAGAACCTCGTGTCACAATCAGATGTAATGGACTTGGGCACCCAATGTAACCTCACAACATCTCGAGAAAACAATTTCACCACATTGATTGTATTAGTTTGCTTCTTGCAAGGAATGAAATATACCATCTTTGAATACCTGTCAACCTCAACAAAAACGGAATCCATACTTTTCCTAGTTCATGATAGCCCTAACATGAAGTCCATAGATAAATTCTCCCAAATATGCTCCAAAATAGGAAGTAACATGTGTAACCGGTATTTTGAGTTTGCCCTTTAGCATTTTGGCATACATAGCACCATTGCACTATTTCGTACACATCCCTCTTCAATTACGGCCAAAAGTACTTTTCTTCCATAGCTGCTCTCGTCATATCTAGACATGGCCATGGTCTTGGAACCACCGATTTTGGTTCCAGAACTGCCGGTTCCGGTTCCTGATTTAAAGGAACCAAAACCAAAGCCCAAAGGGGCAGTTTCGATTCTAATTCTAAAACCGTCGATTCTAGTTCAGATTCTGATCCCAAACGGTTTCAGTTTCAGTTTCAAACATATTCGGTCTGATTCTAGAACCAAATATATATATATATATATATATATATATATATATATATATAGAACATGAAAGAATGCAGCTGATTAATGACAATTTATATTTAATCGGAAACCCACCGATCTTTTTTGTTGACGAAATCCTTTAATTGATTCGAGTGTGAACATTTGAAACCCACTTTACTGCAGGCCAAACAGCTGATTTATTTATTTATTTATAATAATTTTTCATGATAAATACTTATTGCTTCCATTTAATTTATAAAATAATTTATTTAAATTAGTTTTTCCAATATAAAACTTCAGAGCATTTTTATAACTGATTTTAATGCCTATATTAGATTCAACATTAATTAAAATAGGATTTTTTTTTATTCTGTTTTTAAACTAATAATGATAGCTTTTTAATATTTTCAATTTTTATATGACTTATTTTGCAACCAGCAAATTGAAAAATACATATTTTTTAAAAAATCACGGGTTCAAGCTGCCAGTTCTCAATTCTTCAAAATAAGAAATCAAAACCAAATTCATTCCGGTTCTTAAATCATGAACCGGTCAACGATTTTCTAAACCATTGACCATCGTTTGGTTCATTCCGGTCTCACAGTTGAACAAAACCTTGGCCGTGCCTAGTCGTATCTATGCCCTCATAACCTTTTAGACCTCAATATGCAATTCCCAACTAAGCTTTTCTCGAAGTGAAGACTTTGGAACAAACGTCCTTTTAGACCTCTATCATGCGATTCCCAACAAAGCTTTTCTCAAAGTGTGAAGACTTTGGAACAAATGTCAATCCCTTTTCATCAATAAAACATCAAAAACATATGGAGATCACTCCAAGCTAGTGTTCGAACACTTTTCCCAAACTTCTAATGTTCAGATCATTAACATACAAGTCCTTCAAACATTCAAATCCCAAGATTTCATTCTATAAAGTAATCAAGAGTGCTGCCCTCCCACTCGATACATTGACCACCTTATTCCTTATTCTGAATTCTAGACTTATGCCTCAAACTAAAGCCAAATTTTTTGCAGAAATGTTCTCCATCAGGCTTGTGGATCAGTTCGAATTCTAGTTTGACTATTCAAGTACTTCAAAGCTTCATGATCAAAATAAAACATAAAATCTCGATTGATCAAATAATGTTCCCATAATTTCAACACCCGAACTACGACATAGAACTCCTTATCATTGGTGCTTCACTTCAGCGTAGCCTTACTCAACTTCTTGTCAAAAAATCAATCAGCCTTTTCTCTTCAGATAGACACCACCATCCTAGTGCCGCATGCATTATACTACACTTCAAACAACTTGTTAAAATCCATCAAAGCAAGCACCAGTGCATTGCAGAGCTTTTCTTTGATCAAGGCAAAACTACTTTCGTGTTGGTCACCCCACTTAAAACCTCCATTCTTCAAACAATTAGTGATAGGAGCTACTACACTAGTAAAGTTCCTAATAAACCTCTTCTATCCATGAAAACTCCACACGTCTGCAACTGTTTTTGGCATAGGCCGATCTCAAATCGCCCTAACTTTCTCCTCATCAACATCCATACCATCTGCCCTAACCACAAAACCAAGAAAAAATAACCATTTTGATAATGATAACTGCATTTCTTCAAGTTAACACAGAGTTATTTTCCCAAAAAAAAAAACATCGAAAACACTCCTAAAATACTCTATATGATCTATCTCATTATCACAGTAATTAACAACAAACTTATTAATGAAAGGTTTTAAAATGTGGTTCATCGATCAGATGAAAGTATCTCAGGCATTGGATGATCTGAAAGTCATGGTATCTACTCCTCAACCATCCTTAGTTTTGAAAGTAGTCTTCCATTCATCACCAGGTTGAATTCTGATTCATGGTACCCACTCCTCAAATCCAATTTAGAGAAAACTATAAACCCACTAGCCTACTCTAACATGTCTTCCAACCACAGAATTGAAAACTTGTACCCAATTGTGATATTATTGATTGTTTGGCTATCCACACATATACTCCAATTTCTTAAGAGTTAACAAAGCTAGTGGTGCATAAAGGTTCAGACTCTTGAATCTCCCCTTCACTCAACAAGTCCTCAGCCTTCTTCCATAAAATTTTGCCCTCTTCAAACTCGGGGAACATTTGGCAACTTGGCTCGAGGAACCAAATCTATTAGATGTTAAATGTCCCTCCTCATGCAAGGAAGACTCTCTGGCAACTCATCAGACATCATATCCTTAAATTCTGACAACAAAGGCTTCACCGCCTTAGTTATGTCACTAGACTCACTACCCTCAACCGCGAGCATCAACATCACCACCAAAGCATGTGCCTTGTTAACCTCCTTCAACTCGGCCTCCATTTCAGCCACGGTTTAAGTAATAGTGAAGAGAACCTCTTTTTTTGCTTTGCTACCCTCTACGCAACTCTCCCAACAATGGCTTCAAGGTAAATCAAATAACATCCTTTTTGAATGTATAGATATTGTCTTGACCACCATGCTAAACATCTAAGTCATACTCTCATGTTCTCTCAACAAGAGATTACACGCATTCACGTCCAATATGTCGAAATAACCCTTTCTAGATACTTGTCACCGGAGAAAGGAACCTTACATCACTCAGTTATCTGAATCTTCAGTACCTCCCAAATCCAACCCACAACGTATGAGCTCGACTCCACAACAAACTCTAAATCATTCACCATGTACCAACTAATGATATTATCGTAACTCACACCATCAATGATGAGGTCAAACACCTTGTCTTTCACCTTGCATCTGGTTCAAAACAATTCATCCCTTTGCAAATCTTCTTCCTTTAAAACCAAAAACACCTTCCTTAGTACATAAACTTCTTGTTGCTCTTATTCATGGACCTCGTCTTCCTCCGATCACAATATTTTTCGTGATAAGAATCCCCTACAACCTCTTCTCAGCCATTACACTCACCGGACACCAATGAGGACAAACATTTGAAGTATGACCCTCGTGATTGCATCTGCAACATTTGTTTTTCTTTGGTCCATTCATATCATTGTTCAATGGAGACGCTCCTTTATTCGGATTTACCCCCGAAACTCCTGTTGGCTGATTGGACTCTTGTGCTTTACGCCTATTATTAAGTCATTAGAGTTTGTGAAACAAGAACCTAAGTATAATGAGGTAGTGAGAACCACTCCATCATCATTTGCTTCATCTCTTCCGAAGTCTCAACGGGTTTCTCATTATTTCTCCTAGTTGCTACTAGTTTATCCCACCAAATTTAAGGCCCTTGTTTCGGTTTAAATTTTACCACTTTAATCATCCCAATGCTTGTGATCTTTGTATATTCAAAGATCCTATCACACTTTGCCACCCGGTCCACATACTCCTCAAACTCCTAAATCACCTCCAAACTGAGGATCTCAACCTTTAAAGAAAAACCACGACTTTCATTATCATATGTGAGATTTCCACGTTTATCTCCTCTAACACCACCTCTACATCCAACACGCAGATTTTCCCAATCAAACCCAAGATTCGGACGACAAAAGGCAACTCTGACACGTTTTCTTTCTCGATTTTGAGAGTTACCATAAGGGCTCCAACCATGATCCAACATTCCACAGAACCTTGTCGAGTTTTCACTCCATCGCAATAAATTGTTCGATTTAACTAGTTAGAGTATCAAACACAACCCCAAATTTTCCAATTGATCTAGCGAGACAGAGAAAGTGAGTTCCCTTCGACTTCAATTGAATCTTTGTGACTGTTCATCAATTCAGAAATGACCTACTCTAATACCAATTGACACAAATTGAAACGTGATTGAATTTGTTCAGCACAAATTCTAAGGCTTAAACCCTAATGCAAGTATTGATAGAGAGAGAACAAAGTTCTACCAAGAAAATTACTTGTCAAAAGTCCATTGCAGTAATGAAAATCAAAACTTAAATATCAAAAGGCAAAAAAGGAAAGAATAAGTATCAAATTCAAAAAAAAAAAAACGCATAAAGATTGATCATCGCCGAATCACCCCAGCAATCCAATATTATTATATCAGCACGCCAACACTATGCGGATTCCCCGCAGTTCCGACCCATCACCCAAGCAACAGAAGCTTCTAAGGCCCTCATGTTCCACCCCGGTTGGACTGCTCCAGCTGAAAAAACTCTGCAGTCACTTAAACATTCAGCGATTCATTAAAACCACCCCAGCGGTTCCGCTGCACCCACGGTTCTTGGAAACTGCCTCAATGGTTTTAGCTGTCTTAAAGCCTCCTTTCTCTCACATCTTCTTGGCCTTCCTCCATTTGTCCAATTGTTCTTCAAGCTCTTTGGCAAGATGTTCTATGTCAGGGGGAAGGGTCCCTCACCTCTCATTCTTGCTCTTACTCTCAGACCCTATCCCAATTGCCATTCAATCATACCAACCAACAAAACCTAAATCTAATAGAGAAGCTCAATTATACCTCAAATTTTTTCCAGGCTCAAGATAACTTGTCCATTTTCTTGGCCCAGGTTTTGTGCTCCACAATTCTCAGATGCCGCAATAGTGAGAAATGAATTTAAGGAAGAAAATAGAAATTGTGCTCAGGATGGAGATATAAAAATATATATAAATATTTTTTTAATTCCCTTTTTTTCTTATTTTTATTATTATTATTATTATTGTTATTTTTTATTTCTACTTTTAGTGTATTTCTTTATTTATTTTATTTATTATTTACTTATTTATTTATTTATTTATTTAAATCATTTTTAAATTTGTCTCTCAAATGGCCGATCCCAAATTATTGGGTTTAAGGCTCGGTTTGTTGTTGTTATGGAGATATAATTCCTCTCCAAGATACGAATAGCACCATTAAAACATAAACAAGAAAAGCAATTCTAAGTTCTGCCAGCTCCAGATGTGATGTAAAAGAAAGTCAAGAAAAGATAAGAGCAGAGGATTTATTGAACTAAAAATGGGGAAAAAAATCAATCTTACCCTTCTTTCCCAGTATGGAAGGAAGCACACAAATAGAAATTGTGCTCAGGATGGAGATATAAAAATATATATAAATATTTTTTTAATTCCCTTTTTTTCTTATTTTTATTATTATTATTATTATTGTTATTTTTTATTTCTACTTTTAGTGTATTTCTTTATTTATTTTATTTATTATTTACTTATTTATTTATTTATTTATTTAAATCATTTTTAAATTTGTCTCTCAAATGGCCGATCCCAAATTATTGGGTTTAAGGCTCGGTTTGTTGTTGTTATGGAGATATAATTCCTCTCCAAGATACGAATAGCACCATTAAAACATAAACAAGAAAAGCAATTCTAAGTTCTGCCAGCTCCAGATGTGATGTAAAAGAAAGTCAAGAAAAGATAAGAACAGAGGATTTATTGAACTAAAAATGGGGAAAAAAATCAATCTTACCCTTCTTTCCCAGTATGGAAGGAAGCACACAAAGTCGTACACTGGGGTAATGGTTGAAACCAAAACAATATTCACTCCAGTAAACAACAAAAGGGCTGTCATAGGCCTTGATTTGTGCGGCATCTTATTTCTGCTTAAGCTTGTATTCCTGCAATTATGTGCTGATTGTTAAACAGTCCTATAAGTAAAATATGTAAAAGATGGCTAATAACCATGTCCAGGTACATAAGCAAAGGCAACGCACTGAGGAATAGGATAGGCAATGACAGCACACACAACTCAAGAATGACATCAAGTTAAAGGGTTGGGAACAATCCCAATTGAGTCTAGGTCAGAATGAATACAAGCAGAAACAGAAGCCATAACAGTTCATTTTTGTTTCAATCCAACGTAGCACTGGTTAATTTAATATCAGGTCATGCAACACAAGCACAGGACCCTAATGCCTCAACATAATAGTATTCGCCACTAACAAACTGCAGGTGCCAAATACATCCAAAAATACACAAAAGGACAAATTTTCTAGGACAAATTTGGATCACAATTTGTGCAAGTTCAACTAGTTCATATGTGAATGATTAGGTTCGGAACCATATAGAACCTGATACAACTTAATCACAGCTATGGCTCACATCAGCAGGGCACACAACATGCAAGGGTCCCCTGTTTAACAAGAAAATCATTCCAGAGTCAACAAACTTTAGAACAATAGACAACATAGATTCTGTTCAAATCAAGCTGATTAACATGTCCCTCAATTTGAAATTTCGTAATCATGCAATAACAAGACCCTCAGTCAAGCACATTAGAATCGAGACCAAGTTAAAAACCCACATCTATTTCAAATTAACTAAGACCGATGTCCCATTGAAGCAAGCCAACTTGTCCATTTTCCCACTGTCCACCCAACTTGGTTCATGTTTTTCCATTGTTATGGCAGGTTTACATATAATCAGAATTCCAATTTCAAGGTATTTTTTGATACATGCTCATGAATGTGCCACAAACTTTTGTTCCTAATATAATTATCCATTTCTCTAACCTCCAAACCAGTAACAGGAGTCACTAAAACATAGGCAGGTCATAAATAACATAAAAAGTACTAAGAATAGTAGATAATTGAGGCCAATAAGTAAACTAAACAAATAAGAATTGGCCGATCATATGACATGGTGATTCTCTTTTATTTATGTCAAATGAGAAATCAAGGAGAAATAAGTGTAACGAAGAATGAAACTTCTCTTGTGAAAAGAAAAGGAAAAAAATCAATTAGATAATAAGTTTTAATAAAATTGACAAGAAATATCAATGGCCTGCCAAAAAGTGAATATTTTCCAACAACCTCTAATAAATAAAGATATAACAATGACTAACCGTCATAAACATAATTGTGGAGTAAAAACATGATAGAATTTGCCTTTTCTCTATATCTTGTTCACATAAAATATGCATATGAATCACTCCACTCTGTTATCATTTGTCTCTGGAACAAGCTTTCCCTTCTCAATAAAAACCAGACAACCACGATGACATTAAGAACTAGATAATCAATTCATTAACAGCTAAATTGTATGCCATCGATTTACTGCAACTTTTGTCCCCAAACTAAAATCCAGAGTAAAACCCTTAACGATAAACTTGAACTGGACCTAAAAATGGGAATCCATAATTATAAACCTCTCGGTCTGGCACGCACATTTTATCGACCAGGTGGTATTCTTTAGATGTGTGAAAATCAAGTCGAAAACTCAATCGCTGCAGTATGACACATATAGACGGTTCCAAATCCTCTTGGGTGGTACTCCGTAGTGTCTACAAAGAGAAAATTGATGCAGAAGGCTGACTCCTCTGTCTCTCTCTCTGTCTCAGACACATTTTATCAAACAGGTAACGTTCAGACATGCTTTAAATGAGGTCCATTAAACAATACCAAAAAATAACCAGTAATCGGCAATTAAATACGAGAGAACTACAGATTGTTTGAAAGGCAAGCTGCACACAATAACAAAGAAAATAAACACGGATGGCTTTTTAACAGCGTAACAGAGAGAAAGAGCGCATATTTTACCCAGCAGTGATGCGAAGTAGAGACGTCTGTCAAACGCTCCAAGGACGATCAGAGGGAACTAAAAATGAAATCCAGGAGGGGAGAGAGACGGAGGATTCTTTCAACCCACTACCGACTACCGACCATCGCATGTGCAAAGAAGACGCAAAGGGCCGCTAGGAGGAGCCAGAGGAGAAAAATGTGAGAGATTCGGTTAAACGTGGGAATATGTCGTTGAAAACGCTTTAGATGAAAACTAGTGACTGAATTATTATTATTATTATTATTAATTTATTAATTTTTTATTTTTATTTTTTTACTTTCAAATTTTAATTTTATATTATATAATTTTTTTATCTTTATGTTGATCTTTTCAAATGATCAAGCCTAAAATTTAAAATTAAAATTCAATTTATTATTATATATTATTATTATTCATTAATTATATTGATCTGATTAAATTTGATTCGAATCAAATCAAATCATAACAAATTTTTTTCAATATAAAGCCAAGATCGTATATATTGAATACCAATAACTCACGAAATCAATTTTGGTTTGACGCTGTCTTTCTAACACCACAAGTAGACCGGAGAAAATAAATTATATTCATTTTAAAAGAAAATCTGAAAGTTAATAATTAAGAAATTTTAGATCACCTAATTTAATGAAAATCGTTAAAACACAATTTTAATGGTTGAATAAATTCTGCGTGACAAGAAAATCTAAATTAAAAAGGAATACAAGAATAAATATAAAAAAGACTTAAAAAAAATCTCTCTCTCCCTCTCTCTCAACGAGGCAACTTAGAAGTTTTTTGTCCCTGCATTTTGTGCCGTATATTTATTGAAACTTCTACTTGTGAAATAAAATTATTTTAGTAATATATTAACAATATTAAATAGCATTAATCATTTATTATGCAAAAAAAACCCAACTGATAATTTTTCCATCGACTTTCTTATTTAATTACAATGTCTTTCATTTTCCAAAACAAAAATATTAGACAATAAAGACAAATATAAATTGAAAAAAAAAAGAAAAATATTAATAATATTTTGTTATATATCTTATTTTATTATGAACGTTTAAATACTATTATAGCAATATCTTAATTAATATATACTTTAATATGTTTAGAGTAATTGAAGGATGGACATATTAAAATTCAGGAGGAGACTGTTTATGCATTTCATATTGTGTCCTTCCTTGTCAATACTTTTCTTCTTGAAAAGTGTAAAACTTTTGATTCCTAAAATCACTATAACAAAGTAGAAATTCAAAAGTTCAAATTTTAAAATAATTGATAAATGTAAGGGAATAGAAAAGTTGGTGTGTAAAGATCAATCATGAAGAATATTATAATAAATACAACATCAGAAATGTAAAACAAAAATAAATACATATTAACTATTTTGCCATAAACTCAAAGTGTTTTCGAAGTTAGTCCTCTAAATATTTTGGAACGCTTAGCAACGACAATTTGGTCGCTTAAGTTATAAGCATATGATTTCATTGCAATTTTTTATGAATAGCTTTTCCGTCACTTTTTTCAACTCTTTGTTCTTTTTTTTATTATTATTATTTTTTAGTGAAACAAGAGACAGAACCAAAAGAAAAAAGCCTAAGGCCACTACACCCTTAGAGCATAAGGCCCAAGACCTTCACCTCTAGTTCTCCCCACGCCTTTCCTGTCTTCCACAAGCATCTTATCCAACGCCTGAGGGGGATCCCCCAGAATATTTATGCCCGGAGAAGCCTGCCTCACTAACTTAGTAAGCAAGTCAGCGTATCTATTTGATTCCCGAAAAGCGTTTTTACACTTTGTTTGCTCCTAATTCCCTTAAGAGATCTTTGCATTCAAGCTTAATAAGATGCAGAGGGTGTTGCGTGTTCTCTTCGTTATCCAACAGTTGAACTAGAGCCATGCAGTCTACTTCCACTCGAAGCCAACTTATCTACAAGTTTTTTCGCCATATGAAGACCTTACTTTAAACCCCAAAGTTCTACAGTAATGGCGTCTGCTTTCTCAATATTGATGACATATCCCTTTATCCAATTTCCTTTCTTATTTCTTAACAATCCACCTGTAAAAACTTTCTTAGAAGCCAGAGAAACTGTCCCATCTGAGTTAAGCTTCACATTTCCTCTCTCCGGAGGTTGCTACATACTCAGGCTTTCACCCCCTTACGAGTCTTGATAAACGCTTCAGACCAGTCTTTACTCATATATTAAATTCTCATCAAAGTTAGTTGGTTGTCCTCTCTTTTGTTCTTCATCGCCAACTTGCATCTTCTTTTCCATAGGGCCCAAATAATTGTAAGAAATGCATGAATATCATTATGCTCAGCTTCTGACTTTCTCCTAACCCCTTTCTAATCCATCTCCCAAATTCTCCTATCCAGAATCCCCCTCTTCCTCAATTCCTGGCTTTATCAGCTTCCACACTTGTTTAGAGTGTTTGTAGTCTCTCAGCACATGAAGCAAGGATTTAGTTAACTCCCCACACTCAGGACGCTTATCATCTTTCGTGAGACCACTTTTTCTTCTCTCTTCATTAGTCAAGCATTTTCCTTTTACTGTAGTCCACAGGAAGAATTTAACTTTCTTGGGACTTTTGGTTTTCCAAATTCCTTTCCATTACTCCTCTAGTTGGTCTTCACTTTCCTGCCCCTTTTGCAAGAATTTATAGGCACTTGCCACTGTGAACCTCCCATTGTTGGAGTACTTCCATATAATAGAGTCCTCCACCCTATTTCTTTTCAGAACCATAATACTCTTAATGATCTCAACCTTATCAGTAGATACCTACTCACTTAGCCCCTGAACCTTCCAATTGCTTTCACAATCAATGAAATCTTCCACTTTGAAGTTGGGGAGCTGTCTCATTTGAGGGAGGATTGTGTAGTCAGCAAGTTTTTCATTCCTAGCCCATTTATCCCATCAAAAATCAATAGTTCTCACATTCCCCACTCTCCACTTCACACCATTTGCCAAGTAATCTCGGCTGGTAACGATTCCTCACCAAACACTTGAACTACCACCTCCTTTTCTGCAATCAAAGAAGCAACCATTCTTGAGATACTTAGCTCTTAGAACTTGGCGGCAGAGATGGTTTTCCCCCTTTATTAACATCCATCCCATTTTGGCCGGTACCACAATATTACACTCTCTTATCTTACGGATGTCCAAACCTCCCAAATTCTTTGGTTTATAAATAATCTCCCAATTAACCAAGTTGATTTTTCTTGCTCCATCCTTGTTTCCCCACAAGAAATTCCTATTGATTATATCCGGTTTGTTAGAAGTCTCCCTTGACAACCAAGCTGTCTATATAGTGTATATTGGTATGGCAGTGTTAACTGCTTGAATGAGGACCCTTCTCCTAGCATTACTAAGCATATTAGCTTTCCCATAGCTCAATTTACCCTACATTTCTCCGCAATATGGTTATAAAAGTTTTTTCTCACTCTTTTGTGGATAGTTCGGACTCCTAAGTATCTTCCCAAATCTTCAGATGGGATGAACTTACTCAATGATGTCAGAGAGTTTTTAATTGTCTAAGAGGTCATGAGAGAGAACCAAATTCTAGATTTGGCCGGGTTCACTTCCATACCACTCTCTACAGATAATTCTCTCAGGCACTCCAAAAGAACACTCAAATTCAGCAACTCTGTGTCTGCAAAGAGGAGTAAACCATCCCCAAAAAAGAGTTGGGAGATTGGAGGGCCCTCCTTAGAAGCTTTGATTGGTTTCCATCTCATTCCATGAGCTTGTCTTGTATCATGTAGCTAAGGCGTTCCTTTACTAAGATAAACACATATGGAGATAGCAAATCGCTTTGTCGGAATCCCTTTCCTATCTCCATCAGAGGAAGCACTTCCCCATTCCAAATAAGAGAAACTCTCCCACAAGTGATCATGAACATGATTAATTTCACAAGGGAAAGGGGCAAGTTTATATCTATCAAGACTTTACCTATGTAGCTCCAACTTATATTATCGTAAGCTTTTTTCAAATCTACCTGGATAATCATACCATACTTCTTACTTTTGGATTTACTAAGAGAGTAGATAACCTCATACATTACCATTATGTTACCTGTAGTTTCTCTGCCTGGAAGGAAGCTATTTTGGTGGAGATCGATCATTTGTTGAAGGAGAGGTTTTAACCTATGAACAAGGATCTTGGATAGAGCCTTATGAGATGTATTGAGAAGGCTGATTCCAAAAATCATCGACTATTTTTGGGTTTTCACTTTTGGAGATCAAGACCATGCAGGCATTTGCTAGCTCTAGACAGAAAATACCTTTCGTTGTGGCTAAATTGACAAATTTGCATAGAGATTCCTTAACTACCCACTACAAGAAAACATACCATCAGCGACGAAAAAAAATCCGTTGGTAATAGCGACGGATTAATATCGGATTGAATATCAATAGATTAGCGACGAAAATTTTTTCGTCGTTAATCTGTTGCTAACGTGGTAAACAGAAAAAAAAAATTCTATAAAACTATCAACGACGGATTATCGATGGAATTTTTAGTGACGAAACATTTCCGTCGTTAATCCGTCAGTATAATACTGAAGAGTAAAAAAAATATGTATAGCTATTAGCAACGGATTATCGATAAAAATTTTAGCGATAGATTAGATACGGAAACTTTAGCGACGGATTACTGAAAGATTATCGACGGATTATTTTTATTTTTTATTATTTTTTATTTTTATTTTTATTTATTTAATAATTATTTTTATTTTTATTTTATTTTGTAGAAAAATAAAAGTATTTTATTTTGTTAAAAATTTTTATAATTTTATTTTAAGATAATAATTTATTATTTTATTATTGTATAATAAATTATTATTTTATTTTATTTTATTATTATGAAAAAAAATTGTGTGATAAAGATAAGAAATAAAAAAAGGAATGTGAATAGATGTGTCATTGTGGTCTGATGGTTGTGATTTTGTTAATATTTTTACAATGCACAAGTTCGATTCCTTTTGGAAGCACTGAAGAAGGAATTTTCTTAGATTAAAGGAGGCAGCACACGGGTGGGGCGCGGCACAAGTGGGCAAAGGGCTGGGGCGGGTAGGTTCGTGGGGGCAAAGGGCTGGGGCGGGTAGGTTCGTGGGTAAGGCACGTGCCAGTGCATGCATAGGTCTGAGGGCTCCAATTTTTAGCGATGGAATATTTCGTCGGATATTTTAGCGACGGATTTTTTTCCGTCGCCAATATCAACGATGGATTGCTGTTCTATCAATAAAAATTAATGGAATGGTATTTTGCGACTGATTTTTTACTTTTAGCGACTAAAATTTCCATCACTAATACCTAAATTTCTGGTAGTGACCATCCTATACTTCTGAAATAAAATAGGTTGGGTACCATCCAAGCTTGGAGCCTTTAGACCCTGCATTGAAAAAACAGCTTGCTTCACTTCTTCTTCGTCTAATAAGTCTTTCATCCCATTCCTCTTCAATTCTTTGGATACTTCTTTGGAATCTCTCATGGGTAACTCAACATTCTTTCCCTTAAAAAGATGAATGAAGTGATTTCTAATATGATTTTTTTTAGCTTCTTTTGATCAATGCACCAATCACCATTTATTTGAAGGGTAGCAATTCAGCTTCTTTGCCTTCTGATTTTGATAGTAATATGAAAAAATCTAGTATTTTTGTAACCCTTATCGGCCCAATTCAATATTGACTTCTGGTACCAGAATATCTCTTCTTATTCTAGGACTCTATTATACTCATCCTTCAAATCCTCCTCTAGCTTCTACCAATTTTAAGACTACCTGGAGGTCCTGGCTGATTGAATACCTCTTAGTTTGGCTTCTAGCTTTCTCTTCCTCGCGAAAATGTTTTCGAAAACCTTTTTGTTCCATGTCTTATGCTCTTCCACTTTGTTTTTAACTGCCTGGATCAGAAATCCTTCTCCACAACCTGGGTGGGATAGCCAAGCAGCCTTATATCTGAATGCCTTTTGCTTAGGATTGGGAGGAGTTGATAATTTAGTGTGGAGAATTACATGATTATGATCACCGTAAAGACAAGGAAGATTTATCACCTTTAATTTAGGGAACGCAAGCTTTGTCTCCATGTTTCCAAGCACTCGGTCAAGCTTCTGTTGGAAAGTCACTCTTCCCTCTTGCCTTCTAGTCCAAGTAAATTTCGGTCCCACAGAATTCATGTCATACAAGTTGTAGGTTGCCCATCTTTCCCTGAATCTGTTTCCCCTTCTCCAGCCTCTCTCGGTTTTGCTTATGGTTTCATTACTACTTGCAATATCATTGAAGTCTCCTATCATGAACCAAGGACCATTCACCTCTCTCGATAATTGGTGCATCTCTTCTTAGAAGACATGCTTATCTTTATCATATAGCTGAACGTACATGCAAGTTAGCCACCAGTTAGTACTTTCCTCCCTTGCTTCCATGTGCACCCACTGATAGGAGTGCTTTAGAACCTACACCTACACCTTACCTCTATTCCACTTGAGCTACAATTCTTTTCTCAATCCATCAGTCGCACCACCAAGTCGCCATCCAAGCTTTGCTTCATAAGGAAGTTAGGATATTTATTTGAAGCTGCCTTTGTCTTTAGAAAACAAATGATCTCTGGGGTTTGATGTTTCACTAATTCTTGGTACACTCTCCTGAGCCTAGCATTTCACACTCCCTTACAATTCCAGTTAATAGTTTTGCATTCTATTAAACCTTTAATAGAGAAAAGAATCACTTTCCTATTCATTACCCATCATACTCCATACCGTTAGACTTTACAGGATCAAAGCTTTTCTCTCCTCTTTCCTTAGTTTCTCTCTTCCTCCCTTCCTTCCTTGCTTCAAGTAGAAGTTTTGTTATTACTTTATTTGAATTTCTAAAATCCTCTCCTCGATTCTCCTCACCCAGGTCCAATACAAAGGTTAGAGCTCGACTAGGATTAGGAATGTTACGTGGGCTGCAATCCTCATCCATTCCCTCTCCCTATAAGATAGATTTCTCGTGCCCATTAACCATGTAGCTCTGCCCAAAGTAGTCCGTAGGCATATTTACTCCTTCATCTAAAGCCTTATTATTTCTTTCTACCCCAGCCTATTTGTTGGTCTCCTCCCTATTAGTCCCACTAACACTATCTTCACCTCCCCAAATAAATCTCTCTTTGCCCGTCTCTTTCTTTATCTTGTCCTTTAACCCGTCCAACTGTTTCGTCTGTCTCATTTTTTTGAACCTATGTCCGTCTTCTGAATACATCTCCATTCTCTCTCCTTTGCTTTCTTCATTTCTGCTCATCTTTCCTTTCCCATGCTTAAGATCTGACTTTTGTCCCATTAGAGTTCTCATCTTTGTTGCCTCCATCCACTCATTTTGTGATTGATCTTCGATCTCCGAGTAGGCGTTGACCTTCTTTGGCATTGCAAATCTGTTGTTCTGATTACCTTCTTTTCCTCCTCTTTCTCTATGATTTCCATTTTTGTGTTGCCTCTATTTCCTAGACTCCAGCATCCACGATCCCAGACCTTTGTCCCTTTCAACCCTATTATTCACCAAAATTCTCCATCTCCAATAGCTTCCATCACTAATCTTTTGCTCTTCCTTTTGGCTTATTTCATTACAATGCCCACTATTATGCCCAAATCTTCCACAAATGAAACATAGGGTATGGAGCCCCTCATACTCCACCCTCTGGATTCTGTTGCGAATGGAAATCCTAGAAACTGGAGGTTTGCTTAGATCTATCTCCACACATACTTGAGCAAATTTTCCCCTAAGCACATTAGCTGTGTTTACATCCACCTTGATAGGATTCTCAATTACACGTCCAATTTCAAATAAAATTTCATTATCAAAGAGTTTGATTGGGAGTTGTAGAAGATGAATCCACATGACAATTAAGGTTATTTTAGCTATACTGGGCTAGAACCATGGTTGCCTTTCCTTACTGTGAGATAGCGATCGTGGATCATCCATGGTCCCCCCATTAGGGCATGATAATAGTCCTGTTTTGTTGTGAAGCTGGCTAGGGAAAAGCCCATAGGTCTGGCAACTCAATTGCTCCCTCAGCTCTCCATAATGATTTAATCTTTAGGTATTTTAGATATAGAGTCTCCACTTTCATCTTGTCTGAAGTTCATGTATTTTAGATAGTATTTTAGGAAAAAACCCTTAGTTCTTCCTCAAAGTTCATTGCTACAGGTATTTTAGATATAGAGCTTGCACTTTCATCTTGCATCAACTTTACCAACAAGACAATTTATACCTCAAGATAATTCATACTTATTAAAAAAGATTAGAACTCAACCATGAAATACCCGATTCATTCCCTTTGTATCTTCAACATGGCATTTTGTTTATATTTGGGAATCAAAATTGAATTCGAAATCAAACACATTAGTATAGCTTTTACAAAACTCATATTTTTACTTGAATTTCATGAATTTTTATTCTCAAAGTTCTATTCTTATTCCATTAATCCAAATGATTCATATGAATTTAAATCCGATTTTTAATTTTCATTCCTTTTAACCAAAAATCTTCTAAACATTTGAATTTACATTCCCATCACATAAATAAAATAATTATGTTTTGGCAAGTTTCTCAATATGTTATTGAATTTACCATGTGGTTTTGTAGAGCGCAGAACTACAGTTCTGTGCAATAAATTTTGATATTTTTTGAATTATAATTTTTATTGATTGTTTTTCTACTATACACGTTATTTAAATATTTAAATAATTATTTAATATTAAGTATCCTAAATTAAAATGAAAAAATATCTGGATAATATTAATATCTGTATAAAAATTAAATTATATAAATATTAATTTGAAATTATAATATTTAATAATTTAAATCTAAAAAACACATAAAATTTTAAGTTTAAAGACCGTACCTAAAATTTTAAATTTAAAGAAATTAAAAAAGGGTTGCCGATAAGATGAAAATGGTGGAAAGTAAATTAACAAACAGATAGGAAAATGGAATGGGTCAGCAGTAATAAATGCTAATAATAAATGGTAAGAAACAGAGTCACGCAAAGCAAATAACTTTATTGAGTTTTATTGATATCTTTCATGATACGCCCTTTTGCTTTCTTCCGCTTGTTTTGTTTCCTTCTTCCTTTCTTTCTTTTACCTCTACCCTTTTGGTACTTCTTTCACAGAGTATTTCTTTCTTTGATCGTTTCGATTGTTCGTTGCACGCTTTTGTTGTACAGAGCATAGCAGAGTATAAAGAAATGATTTTTTGAAGAAAATACTCATAAATGCATGCACGAATTAAGTATTATTTAATTTATTTGGTACATCAAGTTTTATTGGTTGTTTCCTTCCTTTGTAAAGTAAAACATTTTTGAAAAACAAAAGGAAAAAACGCATAGATGCACCCACGAATTCATTGAATTTTTTGAGTTAATGTATTGGTATCTATTTTATTGTTTTCCTTTCTTCATTATACAGAGTAAAACATTTTTTGAAAAAATAATTTTTGAAGAAAATATAGATAAATGCACACACTACGTAATTGCTACCGTTGAGTTCATTGAGTTTTATTGAGTTTTTTTTTGACTTTTTGTTCTTTTTCTTTCATTACAGAGTGAAACAATTTTTAAAGGAAAATAGTCGCGCATGAAATAAGTACTATTAAGCGAATTGAGTTTTATTGAATTAATGTATTGGTATTTTTCATTATGGGCCTTGTTTTGTTTTCAGAATTTTTGAAAAAAAAAAATAAAAGAGTTTTGGTTTAGATTCAGCGAAAGAAGAGACTGATTGTTAGGACACAATGAAAAAAGGAGGAAAAATTAGTGGCATTAAGAGTATAACGACAGACAAAAAATTGGAGACCAATATGAGTTTAGGGGATAGTTTTCGTTTAAAATTGCTTAGAGGGGATGAAAGAGTGAATTAAATGACGGAGAAATCCATCCCTATCTATAAAGAGTATGTAAAGTATATTTATGTCCCTTGGCTGTTATTTTGAGAGATTTGTTTTTTGTTTAAAAAAGTGTGCTGCAAGAGGTACAAACGAAGATTGGTATTGTGTCCAACCAGACAAATAGTCTAATTTGAAATTCTTTTATAAAGAGACTCTTGATAGGTCATGAAAAAAAAAATTCTTTGTGAAGTTTGCAAACGAAAGTCTGATGCCATTTATATCAGTAGATGGTGAGCATTTTGTATCGGCCTCCACCCCTTTGTCTCCTCCTTCTGTACACGCCGGTTTTGTTAAATCGGTTTGTAAATTATGTGTTGCAAAAAGTAGGGCTCTTTGGGTAGAGGCATTCATTGAGGATGAAATGCTAAACTTGACTTGTTTTTTATTGCATGAAAACTTACAAATTCAAAGGTCATTTATATTAGAAAAAAGAGATAAGAATATTGCAGAATTTCTAAATTATGCAGAAACTGATGACCTCGACAGAGTCACCACTATAAAGGGAATGAGGTGAGTGTCCAAAAATAAGTTGAGGAAGAAGGAAGTCAGTCGGAGGAGCATATATTGCTAGAGACTTTTTCTATGAGAAAACGGAGATTTGTTTGGACACCTAGTAGTAAAGAGGGGGATGATAGTGATGAGATTAGCAAACAGAGTACTATGGCTGGAGATGGTAGCAAAAAATTAGAAAGATTTGATTATGACGGTAATGATGGCAACAACGACATAGATTTGGCGAGGGAATTGGATGCGGGGACTATGGAGTTGGCTGCAGACAAACAAGCGAGGTTAACTACTGAAAAGTTAACCATTGAAAGTGGTTCCAGTAATGTTGTTTTACCCATCGATAGGTCCAAGGACCTAATACAAAAGGGAATTGCTACAGATTGTGTTGATCAAGATTTCTGTTATTTGGATTTTTTCGAGATTAGAAAGTTTGCGGATAGAGTTGATTTCACTCATAATGAAATTCTGTTGAACTAGTTGTCTTTGGAGGTAGGAGATGATGCTATTATAAGCCGAAAGGATAGAAGAATTAGTTATGATAGTAAAAAAGAAGGAAAAAATGATAAAATTAATAGAGACTGATCTTGAAATCGCATCAAATCACTGATACAGCTATATCAAAAGTGAAAAGTTGAATGTTTTATTGAGAAAAAATGAAATGGAGCGGCAGACTGCTATAAAATTAGCGGAGAAGAGGGGGGAGGCTCTTAAAGCTTCAGAGAAAAGGGTCATGGAAATTCAGCAAGATTATGAGAGCCAAAATCAGAAACTTGCGGACAAATTATTAAGAGCGCAAGATTTTATTTGTAAGTGGGTTAGAAGGATCCTTTTTGGATAATATTGATGATGATAATTCATCAAGATTAGACCAATAAGTTTTTATTGGCTCTGTTAGTGAAGAAATTGTTGATATGGGTTCTCGTGTTGCTTCTCTTCGATATGATTTTATTCGTTTGCAACAAAAATGTGCTCAATCTCCTCCTCCATAAATGTGCTTAATACTGTTGATATCCTTCATAAATGTACTTATAACTGTTGATGTGGATAACTGTTTGCAACAACTCTTAACAAGCATGTCATCTTTCACTCTGAATATATGAAGATATGATCAGAGAGAAGTTTCTGTCGAAATCTATGGGATTAATGTATGTCGCTTTTTTATAACATTTCATATTCTATTATCAACCAAATTATGATCTCAAACCAAAATAGTAGACAATATTTGATTATGTTTATTGTCTAGCATTTCAGGATCGCGGTCTTGATTATAGGGAGTTTATGGCACTGATGAAAAGAGAAATATGGTATGGAGTGTAGAAAGAAGAATTGTAGCATTGAATATAGGGAGGGTCAAGTTTATCTAAGTTTTTTAAGATTATACTAGGAATCAATATTTAACTATTTCAATCCTTCCCTTTTTTTCCTTCCCTTTCTTAGATATATTATTTATTTATTTATTGTATACAAGATAACTTTGTAATCAGTTAACTGTATGTTAGTTTGCTTTCTATGGTGAATATGTGAAAAGAAAAGGAGAAAGTTATTTTTCGTTCTCTTATCTTTTTATCCTTAGTTGTGTGTAGTTCTACTTTATCGATGAAGTAGATGAATATGTGAAGAGAAAAGCAAAGAGTTATTCATTCTTCATTTTCTCCCATCTGTTTATCCTTGGCGTGTTCCTGCAAAATAGTTCTGTGTTAGTTATGCATTTTTGTAGTTCTGTCTTCGTAGTTCTGTTTTCTCTGTGTGGTTTTGCTTTCCGCTTATTTATGATTCAGTTTTACTAGTTCTACTTTGCAAAGTTGTTCTGTGTTTGGAAAGTAGTTCTATAGTTTTGCATTTGCAACGTAGTTCAGTGTATGTTTGCGAAGTAATTCGACGTCTACATAGTTCTGCTTTCTGCTTTGATATGCATCAGTTTTGCTAGTTCTGCTTTGTAAAGTAATTCTGCATTTGTAGCTAGTTCTATGTTTGCGTAGTAATTCTTTCTGAGTTTATAGTTCTGT
Source organism: Dillenia suffruticosa (assembly GCA_033439265.1). Taxonomy (NCBI): domain Eukaryota; kingdom Viridiplantae; phylum Streptophyta; class Magnoliopsida; order Dilleniales; family Dilleniaceae; genus Dillenia; species Dillenia suffruticosa. The sequence continues at coordinate 13,551,191 of JAVTVX010000013.1, read as the reverse complement.
ATTGTAGGGTAGTTCTGTGTCTGCTAGTTCTGTTTTGTGTATATATCTTGCTAGTTCTTCTTTGCTTTACAGAGTACTTTTGCTTCTGCATAATTCTGTTTTGTGTTTAGTCCTGTTCTATTTTAATACAATCTAAACAATATATATTTTAATATAGTAATAGTATACAAATACTATTTTCTATTTTAATATAACATATCAAATGTTAAACAATTAGTTATCATAATTTATTTTTATATAATCTTAAATGATAAAAATATTTGTAGGTTTATATAAATAAAAATATTCAATAATGTAGTTTTGGTTCATAATATGATTTAACGTGTGAAATTATTTAGACTTTCTTCTGCATAGTGTATTTGTATTCTACATGCGATTCAATATTGATGACATTAAAAGCAGGAATTGGCAACAGAAGGATATCATTACCAGCTAGACCGGTAACGTGCTGTAGGGAAAAAGTACCAATCTCATAGATAATAACTTTTTCATGCATCAACGAAGAAGATCTAATCTGCACATAGATTGGACAAATATTTATAATCACAAATTCAATATAATATATAATATAATATATACATCATCCAAAGATAAGTCAAAGGATGTCCAGAACTAATTTGAAAATAACATGAAAAAGTTGATTTCTTTATTCTTTTGTTTATAATTCAACTTTGTTGTTCACGTTTAAGGCAACTACAATAATTTAAGGGGTTTATTTTCTTTGTAACTTGGATGTGTTTCGTTATTGATAATTTCGGGAAAACAAAAGGTATATGACAGTTGTTTTATCAACTGTTTAATCATTTTAGTACTTATCAATGACTTGCTCTTTTTTTCTTTGGGTATGAATATAGTTCATTTGCTGCTTTCTGTGTCTCTGATTTGGAAAGGCTAGTTTTGAAAGAATTTGACTTTCGGATTATATTTTGGTTCATTATAAATCCGATGCATGATTAATAATATAAATAATGATTATCAATAATATCATTGAATCTAGAGCATATTTCTTATAAATTATTATTTATTTTGTATAGTATTATAATATGATACTTTTAATTTTTTTAATAAAAAATATTTTCAATTTTTTTATTTGATATTTCTATATATTATAAAATTTACGGTATTATAATATTATATAATGTTATACTTTTTCTTATTATATATCATTTATTTTAAATCTTTTTTATATTTTTTAGATTAAAAAATTTTATGATTCTATTAAAAATATAAAAAATGTTTAAAATAAATGATGTTTAGAGAAATTATTATAGTATTATAACAATTATAATAATAAAAATATTAACTAAAAAATATTTTAAAATATTTTTATATTAAAAAATTCGTTTTCGAAATAATTTTACAATTATATTAAAAATACTAAAAATATATAATTTTTTAGCATATATAAAAATACTTTAATTTAATATTATGATACTAGAAAAATTATAATTTTAAAAATACTAAGTAAAAAATATTTCATAAATATTTTTAGATTAAAAAAATATTTAAAAGTATCGTGTTATAATATTATATAATACAAATAATTATTTTTAAAAGATACTAACCGTAAATTAATGTATGTAAATGGTAATTTTATTTTAAAATTTTACAATTAAACTAAAAATATTAAAAATTTATGAAATATTTAAATATCTAAATTATTTTTGACAATTTTTACATTTTACATAGATATTAATTTTATACAGATTTTTTTTCATTTTAATTTAAGATATTTAATATTTAATAATTATTTAAATATTTAAATAATGTATATAGTATAAATACAATCTGTAAAAATTATAATTATAAAAATATTAAGTTAAAAAAATTTTGAAAATATTTTTACATTAAAAAAATTATTTACAAATATTTTGTATTGAGTCATATGTTATTGATATAATGACAATTTTATTATAAAATTTCACAATTATAAACAAAATACTAAAAATATATATTATATGGATGATTTTGTTATATGCAAACTATTTTTGCATATAGAAAAAAACTATAATATTATAATACTATTAAATTTTTAATTATAAAAATATTAAGTAAAAAATATTTTATAAATATTTTTAGAATAAAAAATATTTAAAAATATCATGTTATAATATTATATAATATAAATAATTATTTTAAAAATACTAAGTATACTCAAATTATAGTTTTATTATTAAATTTTACAATTATGATTATACTAATCATAATTTTACAATTTTATAATTATTTTTATTATTTTTTTCCCACTCCGTCCTTTCCATATCATGTCTCAGTCTCTCTATTACAAATATATATATATTTTTATATTAATATTATGATATTCTAATATTTTTATTTTTATTCAAAAATATTTTTCATGATAAAATTTTACAAATATTTTAGATATTTTTAATACCATCATAAAATTTTTTATCAAATTATTATTTATTTTGTATAGTGTTATAATATGTTACTTTTAATTTTATTAATAAAAAATATTTTCAAATTTTTTTACTTAATATTTCTATAATCGTAAAATTTATAGTATTATAATATTATATAATATTATAGTATTTTTAATATACGTCATTTATTTCAAATCTTTTTTATATTTTTAGATTAAATAATTTTATGATTATATTAAAAATATTAAAAATATTAAAAATATTAAAAATATTTGAAATAAATGATATTTAGAGAAAATATTATAATATTATCATACTATAAAAATTATAATAATAAAAATATTAAATAAAAAATATTTGTAAATATTTTTTATATTAAAAAATTTATATTCAAATTAATTTTACGTTTATATTAAAAATACTAAAAATATGTAAAATTTTTTGCATATATATAAATACTTTAATTTAATATTATAATACTAAAAATAATGGGTGTGGATTCTACCACAAAGCTCATTAACCATACCCCCGAAGTGAACCCAGTTTTGCAAATGAGACCCACACATATGTAATAAATTTTAAGAAAACAGGCTAAGCGTAAAACTTCAAAGTGCCAATTCTTTCTACATTTCTATTATATTCTTTTTCTTTACTTTTTATAATTAATAGTAAAAATAAATTTATTTATTTATATAATAAAAAATAATTTATAAAACCAAGTTAATTAGAAAACATATCACACAATTGGGTGACGTAAATAATACATTATTTTTAATGATTGATAAAGATATGTACATAGCAAAATATTTGTGCATATATATAAATATTTGAATGTTACAAGACTATAAAAATTTAAATTTTATTTTAAAAATACTAAGCAAAAGAAATATTTTACAAATATTTTTAAATTAGGGTCAAATCGAGAGCTCCTTGGTCCACCCAGTGTATTTTTTCTAATAATTTTATCATTTTATAATAATAATACTATAATATTATAGTAGAAAAATATTATAATATTGTAATATGATAATTTTTTATATGTTTATACTATAAAAATATTTTAAAAAATACTAAATAAATAATAATGTATGCAAAATAAATGATAATTTTATTATTAAATTTTATGATTATAAAAGAATACTAAAAATATAATAAATGTGTTTATTATTTGATGAAAAATTTTTTCTTAGTTTTTTCGAGTCATAATTTTGAAATATTGAAATATTTTTAGTTTTCAATTTATAACTGATAAAATAAACTAATATTTAGTTTGTACATAATTTTTACTCAATTATAAATTAAAGTGTTTGATTAATATAACAAATATTTCAAAAAAAAAACTTAAACTTTTATAATTATTTATCGTAAATAATCATTTATAAATTTAAATCTAAATTAATATTTTAATATTTATATATATTTTTTTATAAATGGCCATACCACCCAAATTTAAATTTCACGTCGCTGTGTACCCTACCTAGTAATCAAAATAATACACTCAGGCCAACGCGTGTGGCTTGATGGTCCCCCCTCTTGAGACATGTTCCTAAATAACCAAAAAAAAAAAAATTTTAAAAAAACCCTGACCCAAAAATATTTCCCCAAATAACCCATATTTGTCGCGTTTCGGAGACGCGACACAGTGTGTCGCGTTTCCAAAACGTGACAACCCAAATTAGAGAGAGAGAGAGAGGGAGGGAGAGGGAGGGAGAGGAGTCCGCGGGGGGGGGGGAGGGAGAGAGGGGAGGAGAGCGGAGGGGGAGGGAGGAGCGCGGCGGGGGCGGCGGGGGGAAGGAGAGAGAGGGGAGGACCGCCGCGGGGTGCGGAGGGGAGAGGGCCGCGGAGGGGGGAGGAAGAGAGAGGGGGGAGGGCCGCGGGGGGGGGGAGGGGGAGGAGAGAGACAGCGGAGGGGGGAGGGAGAGAGAGAGGGAGGGCCGCGGGGGGGGAGGGGGAGGAGAGAGACAGCGGAGGGGGAGGGAGAGAGAGGGAGGCCGCGGGGGGCGGAGGGGGGAGGGAGAGAGAGAGGGAGGGCCGCGGGGGGGGCGGAGGGCCGCGGGATGCGACCCCGCGGCCCTCCGCCTGCACCCGGCGGCCCTTCGCCCCCCCCGCGGCCCTCCCTCTCTCTCTCCCTCCCCCCCTCCGCCCCCCCGCGGCCTCCCTCTCTCTCTCCCTCCCCCCTCCGCCCCCCGCGGCCTCCCTCTCTCTCTCCCCCTCCCCCCCTCCGCCCACCCGCGGCCCTCCCTCTCTCTCTCCCTCCCCCCTTCGCTGTCTCTCTCCTCCCCTCCCCCCCCCGCGGCCCTCCCCCTCTCTCTCCCTCCCCCCGCTGCCCTCCCTCTCTCTCTCCCTCCCCCCTCCGCGGCCCTCTCCCCTACGCACCCCGCCGCGGTCCTCCCCTCTCTCTCCTTCCCCCCGCCGCGCTCCTCCCTCCCTCGCCGCTCTCCTCCCCTCTCTCCCTCCCCCCGCGGACTCCTCTCCCTCCCTCTCCCTCCTTCTCTCTCTCTCTCTCTCTCATTTGGGTTGTCGAGTTTTGGAAACGCGACACACTGTGTCGCGTCTCCGAAACGCGACAAATATGGGTTATTTGGAGAAATATTTTTAGGTCAGGGTTTTTTAAAATTTTTTTTTTTTGGGTTATTTAGGAACATGTCTCCCCCCCTCCTCATAGGCTTCGGCCCTGAGGACCAAAAAAAGAAAAAAAAGCGCACTCTGATTTTTGATAACTGGTTCATAAAATCAGTAAAATAAGGAAAATGATAACCAAGCTAAAAGGGAAGAAAAAAGAAAAAGAAAAAGAAAAACATCTCCCCATAATCTGACAAGTCACAAGTCACGTGGAGGAGCACGTGAGGGCGAGGCGGGTGAGAGCATGCAAATCAAGAACAGGCCCCCCCAGAACAACACGCACACGCTTCCACATGTGCTCCTCCCCAGTCGCATGTGCGATTGTCTCTTTCTTTACTCCTACTTCTCTCTTCTTTCCCTTGTTCCCCTGCTCCGCCACCACACCGAACTCCATTTCCGGCCCTCGTGGCTACAGCATATGCCGTTCAATCCCAAAGCAACGGCTCCGATTGCTGAAGTATGGATCATGACCTTCTTGTTGACTTTTAGGGCCACTTATTGGCTGGTGGAGACAGAATGTGTTGTCTTTAAATAGGTGTCTGTCATCAGCTGTAACGGTCATATACGATGCTTTGAGGACCACAGTTATATCTAGCCGTTGCATGATAATTAAAGTCATTCACTAACATTTAGTTCGGAGATAATATCACTGGGAGTCTACCAGTGAACAAAAAGTTCGTTTCAGCCGTCCGATCAAATGACGAGGACAGAAACAGGATGATCGGATTGGGGTTGAGATGTGTGGAATAACACGCATTTTTGGGTTTAGCAACAGTCCCGCCTAAACCACTTCCTAATCTTACCCTATTTAAATGCGAGCTCAAAAATTCTCCAAATCTCTCTCTCTCTCTATCTCTCTCTAGAGTACAATAACGTAGAAGATTTTGGCATACTTGTGTGTCTCTCTCTAAGTTTTCAAATTTGATGAGGTGAGAGAGAGAGGGAGAGAGAGGGAGAGAGAGAGAGAGAGAGGAGATCTAAAATGTCGAACACGTACATTAGCAATGGAGAAGCGGAATTTGCGAAGGGTGGAATTTTGACTTCATCGGGATCGTTCAAATCAAGGAGGAAGAGTGCTACACTGTCTAGGGCTAATTCTGAAGTTGATGACATTATTAATCTCTTGCACGGCTCTGATCCTGTTAGGGTTGAACTCAATCGTCTCGAAAACGAAGTTCGAGGTTTCCCCCCCTCTCTCTCATGTCTTCTTGTTTGATGCAATTGGAAGTTTTGATTTCGATTTTTCTTGGTCCCTCCTAAAGAATAGAAATGAGGATATGATCATTACTTATATTTCACAATTATATATATGACATATATTCTTCCAATCGGCACATAACATTGAAATTCTGCACAAGGATAGCGGTGACAACAATCCCTTAGCTTTAGGCTTTTATCTATTTGTTCATGATTCTTATTGGGAATGATCCTGACTTTCAATTTGATTTTGAGGAATCTGATAAGGCTCACTAATCTGAGATTTATGACATCTTGCAGATAAAGACAGAGAATTGGGAGATGCACAAGCAGAAATCAAGGCACTAAGGTATTCAGAACGGCTCAAGGAGAAAGCAGTAGAGGAGGTACGACATATCTACAGCTATCCCGTTTATTGGTCAAAGCTTAATCTGTATACATATTTAATTTCCATGTTCTCAACATATTGTGAATACAAAAAAATAGGATCTGTTTTGTTGGATTATATTAAATTTGTTAATCCAGCATTTTGGAAACATTTTTATGCATATTTGTTGAATCCAAAGACCAAGACATTCCATAAGGTTTAGCTTTATAAATGTGGTCTCCATTTGGATATGGATTTACAGTATGTGAAATATGCCATTTTGTGCTGTTACCATTCTCATTTATACTGTTCGTTATACAAACTTACAATAGACATAATTTTTTGTAGAGAAATCAAATTTGAGCAAGACTTTTCTATAAGTTTGACTTGTGATGTGAACCCGTTGGGTATAAAAACCCTAGAACCCACGAACAAGTTAATTTAGCCCAAAAATCGTCCCAACGAATTATTTGAACCGGTGGAATTTAAAACCTCAACCCTTGCCCTAAAGGAGGAAGAACCTAAGGTATATGACCTTAAACCCGTTTCTCACTAGATCAAGAACCTTGGTATAAAGATGGAATGAATGACGCCACAATCTAGATGGTTCGAAACCTAGATTGATAAGTCAAAGAACTAAACAAGACTTATATCTTGAATAAGTTCAAGTTCTCAAAAGTACAAAACCTGTGTGAAGAATTCTTACAATTTTATTAATTCTCTCAAAAGTATTGTTTTACACATTGTATAATAGCCTATTTATAGCCTAAAGGTCAAAACATAATTGACAATTAAAAATTTAGTAACTCCCTAAACAATAAAAAATTAGGAAACTAAAATATAAGTTACAAAAAAATAAAAAATAAAAATTAGGAAACTAAATAAACCAAACTATTTTGATCAAGTGTTGCTGCTATTTTTCTTTATTTTCGTCATCTCTTGATTTTGGATAGTTTTGGGTCTTTTATTCTTCCAATTGGGCTTGCATGAGTATAAGTAAGGCCCCTTTAAAACCAAGGGAGGACGAAAATGAAGAAAATAGCAGCAAGACTTGGTCAAAGTAGTTTGATTTATTTAGTTTCATAATTCTTATTTTTTGTAACTTTTAGTTTCCTAATTCTTTATTATTTAGAGAGTTACTAAATTTTTAGTTGCCAATTATGTTTTTACCTTTAGGCTATAAATAGGTCATTATACATTGTGTAAAACAACACTTTTGAGAGAATTAATAAAATTGTGAGGATTCTTCACATAGATCTTGTTCTTTTGAGAACTTGAACTTATTCAAGATATGAGTCTTGTTTAGTTCTTGACTTATCAATCTAGGTTTTGAACCATCTAGATTGTGGCGTCATTCATTCCATCTTTATACCAAGGTTCTTGATCTAGTGAGAAACGGGTCTAAGGTCATATACCTTAGGTTCTTCCTCCTTTAGGGCAAGGGTTGAGGTTTTAAATTCCACTGGTTCAAATAATTCGTTGGAACGATTTTTGGGCTAAATTAACTTGTTCGTGGGTTTTAGGGTTTTTATACCCAACGGGTTCACATCAATAAAAAATAAAAATTAGGAAACCAAATAAACCAAACTATTTTTATCAAGTGTTGCTGCTATTTTTCTTTATTTTCGTCCTCCCTTGATTTTGGATAGTTTTGAGCCTTTTATTCTTCCAATTGGGCTTGCATGAGCATAAGTAAGGCCCCTTTTGGTTCTTCATTCATTTGGGCTCTAATTTCTTATTGTAAAACCCTCTGAATTAAGTTATTCAGTACTTCTTTGAACCTTTTAACTCGAACTTTTGTTACTGGCCCAACTGGAACTTGAGTTAAATCTTGTAAATTTCTTGCAGTCTTGATGATCACATCATTCCTCCCTTCTTGACAACGATTTGTCCCCAAATCGTCACCTGTGTGAAAATGCATCCGCAACCGCATTTTGCTTGGAAAAAGTCTCAATGAATTCAATCCCTCGAACATGTCTCTTACCATCTTAATGAATCAACAACTCTTTGAATTTAACTTACAAATAATTGTCTTGTGAAATTCAAAAAAAGAATAACAAGAAAAATAAAGAAGGAAAATAAGTGAGAAATAAGGAAATCGCAAATTTGGAAAAATTCCAAATTAAGAAAGAAACAAATATGGAATGAATTGAATAAGAAAGGTGAATAAAGAAAGAAAATAAGGAAGGTGAACAAATAAGGAAAAAAAAAGAAATAAAGAAGAAACAATAAAAGAAAAGAAAAAAAATTAGAAGCTGCCTTTGTTTTATGAAAAATTATAGACAAATATGAACAATTATAGACAAGTATGAATAACTCGAAGGGTAACCCGAAATTGCGTTGATACCAACTGATGTGAACTCGTTGGGTATAAAAACCCTAGAACCCACGAACAAGTTAATTTAGCCCAAAAATCGTCCCAACGAATTATTTGAACCGGTGGAATTTAAAACCTCAACCCTTGCCCTAAAGGAGAAAGAACCTAAGGTATATGACCTTAAACCCGTTTCTCTCTAGATCAAGAACCTTGGTATAAAGATGGAATGAATGACGCCACAATCTAGATGGTTCGAAACCTAGATTGATAAGTCAAAAAACTAAACAAGACTCATATCTTGAATAAGTTCAAGTTCTCAAAAGAACAAGACCTGTGTGAAGAATCCTCACAATTTTATTAATTCTCTTAAAAATGTTGTTTTACACATTGTATAATAGCCTATTTATAGCCTAAAGGTCAAAACATAATTGGCAACTAAAAATTTAGTAACTCCCTAAACAATAAAAAATTAGGAAACTAAAATATAAGTTACAAAAAAATAAAAAATAAAAATTAGGAAACTAAATAAACCAAACTATTTTGATCAAGTGTTGCTGCTATTTTTCTTTATTTTCGTCCTCCCTTGATTTTGGATAGTTTTGGGCCTTTTATTCTTCCAATTGGGCTTGCATGAGCATAAGTAAGGCCCCTTTTGGTTCTTCATTCATTTGGGCTCTAATTTCTTATTGTAAAACCCTCTGAATTAAGTTATTCAGTACTTTTTTGAACCTTTTAACTCGAACTTTTGTTACTGACCCAACTGGAACTTGAGTTGAATCTTGTAAATTTCTTGCAGTCTTAATGATCACATCAACTTGGTTGACTAATTCATTATGAACCCCCCACTTTTTTTAGCTGCCATTGATTATATTTATCTTTTGAAATGAATGGCGGATACCTCATTGCTTGGGGGGGGACTAATGAGGTGCTCTTCGTTAGTGCCCGGGCCATTTATGGAGTAAGTAATATGATGTTTAGGGGCCTTATATGTTGGCAAGGGAAAAGGCTTTGGTTCTCATGGTCATCAAAGTAACCTTCTGAAGGGAAATCAGGGGTGTGTGTGATTCCAAGTGCCTAGACCACCTTGAGGGCAAGATAACACCAGTTGACATGCTTTTTTGGGTTTTAGGTTTCTAAGCTTCATATATCCATTTTCTTTTCTAACTGCCAAAAAGCTCTGAAGCATTGGAAAGAAAATGACCGTAATTGATAGTGGGTTCAAGGGTGCTTTGATGTGCAAAAGCAGAAACCAACAGTTTAGCAGTATACTCTTACAATATAAAGCATTTCATAACCATATTTTGCAGATGATGAGCTTGTTGAATTGAGAATTTTAGAACATGCTTGGAAACCCCTCCTTTTGTCATGCTTGACAGCATGCTCTTACAATATTGATGCTGATTTTTTCCAATACCATTAATGTTCCTCCTACACATCCACAATTAGATTTATCTGAATTCCAATGTACCTTTGCTATGTGGGTTCATTGACTAGAATAAAACTTGGTAGCAATATACTCTTATGTAGCAGGCTGTAAATGTTCCCAAGTGGCAGCTATATAATCTTGCACAGGTGTAACAGCCAACCTTTTTACTGGCAGAGACTGTTGGGGAGGGTGGATGGATGTGGAGGAATGGGGCTGCAAACATGTCTCTCATTAATATCACAAACAGATCTCTCTCTCTCTCTCTCTCTCTCTCTCTCTCTCTCTCTCTCTCTCTCTCTCTCTCTCTCTCTCTCTCTCTCGCTGCGCGTGAATTATCAAGAAATTTATCTTGTTTTGTAAATGTTTTGGACCAACTGGTCTTTGTTCTATAAAATGTTTTACCGTTATGGACTTTTTTGTAATTATAGTTACTGAACTCTTGTCAAATGTGTGATTCTATTCCCTTCCCAATTCTTCATCCATGTATTTAGCAGCAATATGTTGCTGGAATTTATCTAGTAGAAACCTCTTTGCTGTAGTACAGCCATCCTCTTTTACCTGGTCCTGGAAGCTACTTTCAAAGTGATGTTTATTGTTTGTTGATGGCGTTGTTTCAGCTGACTGATGAGCTAGAGAAGGCGGATGAGAAGCTTAAAGTGACTGAGGCTCTTCTTGAGACTAAGGTAGTTTGGTTGTCCCAGCTTTTAATAGTGATCTTTATCTAATTTTTTTTTTCATAATTGTTGTATTTTTGCCAGCAATTTTTTTTTCCTTGCACAATGTTTATAATATGCTAATTTTGCAGAATCTGGAGATTAAGAAGATAAATGATGAGAAAAGGGCTGCTCTGGCAGCTCAATTTGCTGCAGAAGGTACCCTTCGGAGAGTACATGCTGCTCAAAAAGATGATGAGATGCCCCCAATTGAAGCCATCATCACTCCTCTGGAGGCAGAGCTGAAGCTGGCTAGGCAGGAGGTGAACTTAAGCTTTATTTAGATTCTATTCTACCGTCTACTTGCAATACAATTGCCAATGTTGACCTATATGTTGTATGCTTTATTATACATGAAGGGAAGTTTCGATCATTAATGCCTAGTTATTTAATCAATCAGGTAGCAAAGTTGCAGGATGATAATAGAGCATTGAATCGTCTTACTAAATCCAAAGAGGCTGCCCTTCTTGAAGCTGAGAAGACTGTAGAGATTGCTTTGGCTAAAGCTTCTTTGGTTGATGATCTGCAAAACAAAAATCAAGACCTAATGAAGCAGACCGAAATATGCCAGGTTTTCCTTCTCACTTCTAAACTTTAGCTGCTAGGCCTTTAGAACAATCATGCTCCCTTGGGTTTGACTCTACTTCAACTTGTCAAAAGTTAATTTTGAGCTAGATTGTAATGTTAAAACATCAATCTAGAGCTGAACTTTGAGCTCATTAATTAAAGTTGAGTTTGAGAACAATGCTGCTCAGCCTGAAATTGTTTATTATGTGTAGAAAGCTACTTGAGCTTTGCTGAAGCTTGACTCATACAGAACTTATTTAAGCTTGACTAGTATGATACAAGAGGAGCTGAGCCACACCTGAGCGTGCTACATAATGTTGCCTTGTTTTCACCCATATATGTAGACCACCCAAGTACATTGCCTCGCCCTGGACATGGCACCAGCACTAAGCCCCCAAGAAATTTATTTGAATATTGTAGTCATGTTATGATTCTCTAAACAATTTTTTGTTTAAAAGGCACTCTTATTTGCCATATGTACTTCTCCAGCTGGTTCCAAAATACACTAATTAGAATAAAGCCACATAAAAGTGAGGCTTTTAGGCTATGAGTAGGTACAATAGCATGATAAGGATTCTTTTCATTTTATTAGCAACAAGATAATAAAAACAATCTGAAGGCATCTATGGCATACCATATACAGAACCATATGTATGCTTGTTCATGGACATGTGTGCATAAATGTTCAGCATCCACCACCCTTTGTTAGAGAAGCAATTGCAGGAGACCAGCCGGATGAAGATGTGGCATCTTCAGTCCAGATGGCAGATGAATGGGCTGCTGCAAGACAGATAGCCAACCCAAGTGGGTTGATAGTCTACCAACGCAGAAAGCAAAGGCATCAAAACTGTTAGAAGATGTTTAAAATGTAACAGTCTGCTGTTAGGAGAATATTGGGTGGTTAGAAGAGAGACTTAGGCTATAAATAGAAAATGAAGGCTAGTGAGAAAGGCATGGAAAAAGTTAATTAGCTTCTGAGAAGTGTGGGCAGTCTGCTCTTAGAGAGATTGAGTTTTTCTTCTTTATTTCTGCTGTGTAATGCTCCTTAGAGCCATTAATCGAAGGAAGGTTTAATCTTCCAAAACCTTTCTACTCCTTGCTATCTCTATTCCTAACACCCTCCCCCCCCCAAAAAAAAAGGCGGTGCACATTTAAACAAACACGTATACACGTACTTATACATGACTATATAGTATTTCTTCCCGATGGAAGGGATCATAGAATCAAATTGAGAAGTCAATCTAGCTGGTGACAGAATTGAGTATAAACTCTAGTTTTGCATGAGATATGCAGGGAGATTTATGAAAGTGGGTATCAGAAACAAGATTTATTCTCTTCTTTTGGTAAGGAAATGATAATTCTAGTATTGGGGTTGTAATACATGTAATTTGGTTGGGAGGTCTTTGATACAAAGTAAGAACGCAGGTTTTTTGCAAACATGAGACCAATTTGGGTACTATTATGATTAAGTTCTTGCCTTTACAGAATTAGTTAATAAGGCTTCCGGCTCATTTGAATGCCACAGATCAGTGTGTATTTTATTAAACTTCTGAAGCATTTGAAGGGATTTAATACAGGAAGTTGAAATACATTAGGAGTGTTACTATGGAGCAAATTCATGTTGAGTCCCTAAATTTTGGGCTATGCTACATTTTTATCCCTAGACCGTATTTTGAAATGATTGTGTCTGTATTCTTTTAGAAGGATCACAAATTGGCCATTTTTCTAACTAATGTTAGTTAATGGGCAATAAAAATTTATATTGCTTGTATTAATTTATATTGCTTGTATTGGTGCTTCGGTGGATCTTAACAACATGATAGATAAAACAGTGTTTACATGGCATGGACAAATGAATTTATGTCTTTTGTATCCTGCGGGAAGGAGAAAAATAAGAGTTTAAAAGTAAAATAACATTGAAAAGATGTTAATATAAAAATAAAAATAGAAACTGTAGAAAGAAAAGAGTGAATCTTCGTGTACATTTTACCATCTCTGGTAAGGGTGCCTGCTTCTAACACGGACAGACCAGTAACCCAATATGCCAAGAATTAATTGAGCAAGGGCCATTACCCCTCTCATTCAATTGCATGGTTAAGTTTTTTTTTTCGAAAGCAAGGATGCCTGTTAATAGTGGAGAGCCCACTATGGACCATTTTATGTCATGGCAATAGCAATTCATTTTTTATTGAAAGTTAGATGGTTTAGTGGTTTTTCCCTGATAACTTCACTCTCATCCAAACCAGGAAGCACTTCTAAGTCATTTAGTTAGAGCATATAGTCCAGTATTGCATGGATTGGAGAAACTGCTAAGAATCATTTTCCATTAGGTTAGATTTTCTGAGAATATGGGTAGTTGAATTAGCAAGCTTATCTACTCCAAGCAATGTGCAGTCCCCAATCATAGCTTGAAGGACATACTTTCCGATGAGTTGGGCTAAAAATGGAATGCTGTTCCTAATAAGATTTACTTCAGTTGATTTGTGAACATCAAATGGTGTACGGGAAGGTTCAGTTGAGCTTTATTATTGTGAGTCCCTTTTTCCTTTGGATGACTTAGAGGACCCATTAAGTTCATAAACATGCCAAGATTTGAAATTCCAGAAATGGAAATCATCAAGCTTCTTCCAGTCCAGTTGTTTCCATCTTGATCTGGCTGGGAAACACCTTTCTCCTAACAGATCTAGGCCAGCAGCAATACTTTGTTGCAGATGGGGCCTAAGCCTTTCTGCTATTATTTTAAAGAATTATTTTTTTTTAAACTCTAGTTTTATTTTGTCTTTGTGTGTGTGTGTTTTTTTTTTTGTTTTGTCTTGTTTTGGTTTTTTTTTTTTTTTTTTGGACAGCCACTGAATGTCTTTTATGGCCACACTATCACTGTTATATTAAAAGAAACTTCGTTCCACCTAAGCAACTAAATCGCAATGTAAACATTTCTCTTTAGATGGGACATGAAACCTAAGTGCTTTGGACTCAATCATTTTAAACAAAATTTAGGCTCGAAATTGTAGTTTGACCAGAAATTTGAGGAATAAACATGTCTTTCGCTCAACGTGTAAGTGAAATGAATGGAGAATTATATTTCTGTTATGAATTAAACTGCAGTTTTAAGTAGGAATTGTAAGAGTGGGAAAATTGGATAAAGAGAGCCGTGTTATTTATTTGGTATAAAATGGTTGAAGACTGATTATTCTGAAGAAACTGAGAAAATGACATATTCCAAAAGAAAATACTCTCTGAAGAAAAACCAACCGGGAAAAAAAATATATTAGATATGGGAAAGAAGAAAATGGTTATAGATACGACAAGGATTCAAGTGTCATAATGTGGAACCTGTGGCCATTATACTGATAGATGTGATTCCAAGAAGCTAATAAGATGTGTTGGGAACCGAAAGTGGCACACTGCAAGTGGAAACAAGATTGTCCTGTAAGACCAAGGAGTTTCTAATTAAAAAATTACAGTATATGTGCCTGTACCATCTATTTTCTATTGTAAATTTTACCATTGAATGAGATTAAAATTTAATTTTAGTTTTTATTGCTGATTTAGCGTTATTGGTTTTGTTTCTTATTATGTATGCCCATGCCTCAGAGTGTCCCATTCTTTTGAATTTTGATTGAGGCTTTGTATGTGTCATGCTGTGTCCATTGCCCCCGTTTATTCTTTGCAGTATTTCCATTGGCTGAACTGCACTCTTAACTGTATGTCAACACATCTCAGGAGGAAAACAAAATACTGGACAAAATGCATAGACAAAAGGTTGCAGAGGTTGAGAAGCTCACCCAAACAGTCCGAGAGCTTGAGGAGGCAGTTCTGGCAGGTGGGGCTGCTGCCAATGCAGTGCGTGATTACCAGCGTAGAGTGCAAGAGATGAATGTAATTATTGTTTGTTATATTTCTGGAGTCTGCAACAAATCTTTCGAGTTGTTCCTAACTTTAGATCTTGTGTAGGAAGAAAAGAAAACACTGGACCGAGAACTTGCTCGGGCAAAGGTTTCTGCAAATAGAGTTGCTACCATAGTTGCAAATGAATGGAAGGATGGCAATGACAAAGTAATGCCTGTTAAGCAATGGCTTGAAGAAAGGAAATTTTATCAGGCATGTCCGTGCTCTTATTCTGGTTTCTCCTTAGCAACCTTTGATTGCATTCCATTTAGTTAATCAAAAAGTATTTATTCTATGCATTTCATTTAATTGCATTCTATGCACTTCATTTAATTTCAAAAAGTATTTATTCTATGCATCCAATGTAGGCCATACATACTTATGATTTGCATATGTAGCAAGTCTAATATTCATAAACAGGACATGATATTGTCAGTTGTGTACCTGTAGGGAGAAATGCAGCAGCTTCGAGATAAATTGGCCACAGCAGAACGGACTGCAAAGGCTGAAGCACAGATGAAAGTAAGGACTTTATCAAGTGCACTGTTTTTGTTTTGCTTATTTTCAACTTTAGTTGCTTTTATTTATTGATGTGGATATATTTCTTAGGAAAAGTACCTACTACGATTCAAAGTTCTTGAAGAAAGGCTTCAAGCTACTTCTAATGGTAATTCCCGCCCTTCCTCAGAAGCAAAAGGTATAAACAATGGCTCTTCAAGGCGTCAATCCCTTGGTGGAGCAGAGGCTTTGTCCAAATCACCCTCCAATGGCTTTTCGTCACGAAGAACATCAAATTCACACTCTGGCCCTCTTCGTTCTTACAGTGCTTGTGTGTTACTAAAGCATGCCAAGATGTCATCTAGATCTTTTGATGGTGGAAATAGATCACTGGGGAGAGATAAGGTGCTTGCAAATTTCTCTGGTAAAGCTAATGGAGTAGCCAATATGAATGACAACTTACAAAATAATGATGAAATATTGAGCCAAGGTGAGGTCGCAAACAGAAACCCAGTGGATAAAACAAGCATAGAACAAGAGGACCTCGTTTCAGGAATGTTATATGATATGTTGCAGAAAGAGGTCTTGACTTTGAGGAAAGCTTGCCATGAGAAAGATCAAAGCCTTAAGGACAAGGATGATGCAATAGAGGTTCGTTGATTACGCCCTGCTATACTTACAAGTTTATTGATTTGTTTGATTTGAGAACAATCGTTGTTATGGTCATTGTCCCAGTTCAGCTATTCTCATGCTTGATCTCCATGATATAGTATTCTTAGCTAATATAATCAGTTACGAATTAAAAACCAGATGTTGGCTAAGAAGGTTGACACGCTGAACAAAGCCATGGATGTTGAAGCCAAAAGGATGCGGAGGGAAGTAGCCTCCATGGAAAAGGAAGTTGCTGCTATGCGTGTTAACAAGGAACAGGAGAATAGGGGCCAGCGCCTTGGTGCTCCAAGGGGTGCTGTAAATAGGTCTCATTCCTTTTCTGCTAGGTAAGCTTTCTATTCATTATTTGAACTCCAGAAGTGGCAAAACAGAAGTTGGTTTAAAGCTATGACAATATTCGAGTCTGCACCATATTTGTTAAGAGTACTAGCTCATGATCAAATTAAACATGTAGAGTGAAAGATTGATTAAATGCCCCATCCTGCATATCATCAAGTTGGAGAACTACAAAAGTGAAGAACTAGAAACATGTAAATCATTGCCTGCTGAAGATAACTAGTAACCTGGAAACTTCTAGAAATTAGCAGGTACTACTTGAAAACAAGTCCGAACGTTAATATACTCCTTTTTAACTTATAACAATGTAAAATCCTATATAGCCTTGTTGTGTGGCTGTGGCTGAGTACATGTCATCTTGTGTCCCGTGTCAGTGCTGGATTCAATGAAATCTAGGCTTAGATCCTCACTAGCTAGGTCATTTGTAAAACAGGGGTGAAGCATGCTAGCTTTCACCATTCTCTACTACATCTGCACTGCATTACCTTTTTCCTCCTACAGACAATTTTCATGAACATGACCATTCTTTTCCTTTATATCCAGAAACGTGAGAGCATAAGACATATGGAGGTAACTTCAACAATGAAACAAGGGCTTGTTTTAATCCTATGGCTCTTTTTGGCTGGCTTCATGTTATTTTATCTGTTTATTTATTTTCCCATTCGTCACTTACACGGTTCAGCTGTCTCGGCAAACTACCTCAATTTGTAAAGAGCTGTTCCAGGTGTTCCGGGACATTAATTGATGTATCTTGCCTATTTAGTGGAAAATTATCTGAGTGCGCTCTGATAATTATAGGGCCATGTTTTTGCCCCTTTTTTGTCATTTTTGTACACACGTGTGTAAAAAGAGACAGATTTCTTACTCCACGAGGGGAGTTCTAACTTTCTGGATGATACGGCTGCTGTAAATCACGAGAGCAGATTCAAATTATGAGGAATAGGATCCAAGAATAGTTGTAACTTTATGCACTCAAGTATTCCTTCAAGCTCCTTTATTTTCTTTTTCGGGTGATTATTTGCTCAATAATCACTTTCTATTTACGCTATTTTGAAAAATAAAATAGCATCTCGCTGTATATCTATTATTTGCAACCATGGATTATTAAGGTGATGCATGGTAAGAGTCGGTAGAGAGTGAACAATTGTCCCATAAAAAATTCCCCTCCTCTATGGGTGTATTGCATCTACACTTTTACCCGTCTAAGATTTCTTGGGGTAAAATACTACCAAAGTAGGCGTAAATATGAGGTTAGGATAACACAAGGGAAAAGGGAAAAGAAAAACTTTAAATAGAGATAGAAAATGCAAATTAAATTTATTTTCTAAAGAGAAATAAAACCCAATGAATTTAGAAGATGAGATTTAAAATAATTTAGAGAGATGAAATTAAAAAATCAACTAGAAAATGTGAATTAACATGATTTTTTTAGATAGAAATAAAATGCTTAATTTTAGAGAGAGAACTAAATTTAATTTTTTTAGAGAGAAAATATAAAATTAATATGGTTAGAGAGAAAATATGAATTAAATTAACATTTTAGAAAGAAAATTGTAATATGTTTTAGTTTTATAGAGAGAAAATATAAAATCAATATGTTTAAAGAGAAAAATGAATTAAATTAATTATTTAGAAAAAGAAAATTAATGCGCTTAAATTTAGAGAGAAAAATTGAGTTTGTTTGTTTTTTGTTTTTTTTTTTTTTTTTTTTTTGTAAAAAAAGAACTCAATCAATATATTTAGAAAGAGAAAATATGAATTAAATTGATTTTTAAAAAAATTTAGTAAGAGAAAAACTAAATTTGTTTTTTAGAGAGAGAAAATTTTAAATAAATATGTTTAGTAAAAACAATGAATTAAATTGATTTTTTTTTTTAAAAAAAATTAATATATGTGGTTTTGAAGAGAGAAACTTAAATTTGGTAAATTACACAAAGTATATGATGCAAAGCACTTTTGTGAATAACACTTCCCCTAGATGCCATAAATTTTAGCATTAGCTTTAATATTATAGATCATTGATTGCTGGATATTCAGTTTTACACATTAGATCTTGGAGTCTCCTGTTCCTTCTATTGCAACCGGCAAATCTCGATTCTCACCCTCCCTTTTAACATAATCTAGTATGTTCTTGATGTATTCTTCATCCTTTCAATTTCCTCAGACCTTGAGTCCCTTGCTGTAAATGTCCATTGATGGCTAGAGTGACCATAGGCTCAAAATCCCAGTGGGTTGTAGCGTTTAGGCTTGGAAGTCAAATTCAACATTTTGTTGGGCATTACCGTTGTTATGATAACATTACCGATGAGATTTGCAGAAGGGTTACACACTCGTACCGTAAATACAATACCACTGCCATAGTTATGGTGGAGAATACAATATGTGTCACATCTCGACTCACGAGCCGAACACGTGACAACCACTATGTGATTTAGAAATATATGTAATCACCTGTATGCACCCAAGATTCCATCCATCATATTAGGTATCCAAATCCAAAATCATATAAGAGAGAAATAAAGTTTTAATATTTTAAAATATAAATTTCAATTTTAAAAAAATACATATAAATTACGCTAAAGAAGAGTTTTAAATTACAATTGTCAGAATATAAGTTTTAACTTTCATAATACTCTTCGATGGATCCGTATACATGACTTAAAATTTACAACTAAGAAAGACCAATATACTAAGTGTCGGTACTAAACAATTCTCTCCTCGACTGGATCTAGCTAATGGTGAAATGGTTTTAAACTCTACACTTCTTCTGAAAAAGAATAAAAAATTAAAGAAAAAGTACAAAATACTTAATAAGTGGAGTGTAATGATATAGTTGTGATAGTAAGTAAGTATTGTATGTAGAACTGTCAAACAACATTTTCAAAATCACATTTTTGTTTCAACAAAATATCACATAATCATCCAAATATTTTCCAACAAAAGTCATGATTTTTCAAAACTACAAATGAGCATTCAATATATACTTTTTCAAAACCAAAGGGATTGTCTCTAAAATCTTTCCATAAAAAACTTGGCCCGAACCAATAGTGGAACCGCCAATGAATTTTACCAATTC
Source organism: Dillenia suffruticosa (assembly GCA_033439265.1). Lineage (NCBI taxonomy): Eukaryota > Viridiplantae > Streptophyta > Magnoliopsida > Dilleniales > Dilleniaceae > Dillenia > Dillenia suffruticosa. The sequence continues at coordinate 13,531,128 of JAVTVX010000013.1, read as the reverse complement.
AATAAAAACCACCTCAACCTTAGTGTTAACTCGGAACTTCTGAAGTGGTGCAAACCAAGTTAGTCCGAAAAGGACTTGAGGGACATTTCTCTACCGTGCCTACCCCCTCAAGTTTAACAAACTCTCCATGCCATTCCATTGAATCGATCCGTGAAAATTTAGATCGGTCATCACATAAAAATGGGTGCTCACACCTCACATATGCACCCGAAATATCAATTATGTGCCATGGGAAATCAATAATTTCTCAGTCATGAGTTCAACAATAATATCCATAATAAAAATTAGTATGGCATAAATTATATTTGCAAATGCATAAATTTTCATGGTTCAAATAAAAAATTTCTAAGGATACTCCACATTTACAAAACAACATATAAAAATCATGTTAAAAATCATTTTATAAAAATCAAAAGAAAACTTTTTCTTTTTTATAAATACAATAATCCATCCACTCACAGTGTAAGGGATGGATGTCACTCTTAGATTTTTTACAACAAAGGCCTTGGCCCGATCAGCTTGTCCAACCCTAAAGAACACCACCAAGTAACCAAAATCACCAATATAGATCAAATCACATCAACCCAAAAACCCTGACATTCAACCCTATTTTTCTTTCACTTACTAAGACTTTAAAATCTTCTAAATTCAAAAAGATAGGTAGTTAAATAAAATAAAGATCGGCTTAGGAAGATTATAATACATTGATTTTTGTCTTTGAAGAATCTTTGTTGTTTAGGTTACACCAAACTCTTGGTTTTTTTTTCCTTTTTGTGACAACTCTAACTTTAAGTTTTTCCAAAAATCAAGAGTAAAATCTAATTCGGATGAGAAACTTAGAACCCTTGGTCTTGAGTTTGGTGGTGGATTGGTTTGGGTTTGGGAGAGAAGAGAAGAGAAGAATGGTCTAGAGAGAGAAGTGATGTTTTTCGATTTCGTGTGTTCTGGACTCTCAAAACTCATTTTATCATCAACAATTTATAATATTTGCCTCATTAGCCCTTTTACACTTCCTAAGTGTTCACTACGTCCCTTTTTGGGTTATTTGGAAAGTCAGCCCTATGGGTTAAGCATTTGAAATTTTGTGTTACTGAGAAAGTGTGTTTAGTGACAAACAAAGAAGTTGGAATATAAATGAAATTTTATGGAAAATAAATTGAAAATATTAAATATTTGAAATATCCAAAAATATGAAATATGATATAAATTATATATCATATAATTAAGGTGATTGAATGGTACAGTGGTAATATAAAATTTTGGGGACTTGTGGAGCATAGGTTCAAATCTTCATATCTACTAGTGGTTGTCGAGAAGTGCAAGTGTAATTGATAGTGTCGAGTAAGTATACCAAGAAGGTTCAATGCAATTTGAAGACTACATCGAGAATGTTTAATTCTTCATTATCGACACAGAAGTTTCACAATGAAAATATGAGTGTTACAACATAATACCGAGAAGCTTCCACTTGGGTAACAACCGAGAAGTACAAGGCAATACCGAGATGCAAAGCTCAACATTCAATGACATGAAGGGGTTCAATCAACAAGGAAGGTTCAGACATCCATCGACGGGGATATAGTGTGTAGAAAAAAAAATATATTGAAAGATGCACAAGAAGACAAAGAAAGCTAAGAGTTGCAAGATAACATATGTTTATTGATATCGAATGGAAATGCAAAACAAGTGCATTGCAATGTCAAATGGAAATATACATTAGGTATTGATACAAATGGTTCGGTAAGTGTAAATGTAAGTGTAAATGCAAATGGTTCTTGGTTCTCTAACCGAGAGATCTAAGTGGACCCAACACCGAGATTCAAAAAGTAAATGGAAAATATTACTGAGAGCTAACAAATCAACTTCTCACAAAGAAGTCAAATTCTATTGAAAAAGATAATTTCTGCTGAGAGTTCAAGATCTACTGAATACAAAACATTAAAAACCAAATGAGAGTCTAAGAAATTTTCTATGTGTTGGTTATTTATGCCCATTGTGGGGCATTTTGGTAAGAGGGAGATAATGGGGTAACTCCCATTATTGATTACCAATTAACAATCAAATTTGGTAACTCCCCCATTAACCCTAATGAAGCCCATTTATTCTTTTGAATGAATGTGAGCAAAATGCTCTCTTTCCTTCCGGAGTGGACAACAGCTATGTGGCAAGAAAAATGTCTTCTTTCTTCCTGCATGAATAGTAACCATGAGAGGAAAAAGGCTAACGAATGCACTTCTCTAGAGAGAGAAAACACAGTGAGGGTTGGAGATTTTCACGTAAGAAAATCTCTCATCGTCAAACGATTCACCAGACATGAGGCTTGAGGCGTCGTGGAATTGCGGTGGTGGTTCGATTGCGTGATCACCATCCGACCGTGCGATCCGTTCGAGGAACATTGTTATACGGTGGATTTTGAAAACCGCCCTATAGAGGTATTTATTCCAAAAATTCCGAATCGATTTATTTTACGCTTCCGCATGCGCGATTAAATCCAACATTGGTATCAGAGCGAGGTTGGATTTAATTTAAATGATTTTCAGAATTATTTTTGGGGTTTTAAATTTGGGGTTGGATCACGGATGAGTTTCGTGAATCCGAGAACACCGTAAGCATACCCATGGTCCAGAGATTACAAAAATATTTTTTGTTTAATTTTCTGAGCATGTTTGGGCCATGAAATGTCCGATCGAAATTTGCGACCGTACGAACATGAAAACCTTAAATCTATGGCTTTAGAGGGCGGATCGATGCATGAAAATGTTATGAATGTGTTCCTTGCATCTAGATCTACAATTTCATGTCTTTTATTGCGAGTTTTGGATGCCGAAAACTGGGATTTCCGAATGGCCGCGGAGGGCCACGACTGGGGTAGTTGGTTTTCGCCATTTTTGGTCATGAATCCTCCTAAAATCAAGTGTAGGATATTTGGAGAATATCCATTAATATTTTTCAATTGAAAAATGCGAGAAAAAATAGCCGGAATCAAGTTTTCCGGCAATCGGGTCGAAAAACCTGTTACAGGACCCGTCGGGTGAAAAAAAACCGGCTCAGACCCGCGAGCGCGTGACACACACGCGCCATAAGGCCCGTCTAGCAGGCGCGTGTAGTGCACGCGCCACACAGGCGCTTGAAGTGGGTAGGCAGCGGTTCGGGTCGTTCCCTGACCCGGACCGACCCGCAACCCGACCGACCTGGTCGGACCCCCGACCCGTTGACCGGACGGTTGGGTCAACCCTGACTCGGTTGACCAACCCGGTCTGACCCGGCTAAGCGCGTGATGGCGCGTGAATCGCGCGCCGCGACTGGGCGCGCGTGAGCCTAGCAGCGCCAGGCCCGTGGTGGCGCGTGTGAGGCGCGCTGCGCGTCTGGCGCGTGCGGCAGGCTGCTGCCGGCGCGTGGCGGCACGTGGAACGCACCGCCGGTGAGTGGCGGCGCTTGTGGGCCCCGGGCAGCGGGTGAGGTCGCTTAAAATTGAATTTTTTCAATTTCTTTGTGGTCCTATATCCATAAATGTGACATTTTGTAGGTTTTTGTGTGCCGAATCAAAATCCGAATGATAAGATGCGATTTCGGGTTGTGGTGTATGGAGTCCGTTGACTCATAAGCTCGCTTTGGGGTCTGTACTCAAGTCATTTTGGTCTTGATGATTCGTAAGGCGTACAAAAATGTGATAATAAGCATCTCTAAGTCACAAATGTCTCTCTTAATGCGTTGAGAACTATCGTATTAAATTTTTGCAAGAAGAGTAAACTGAATATGTGATCTGCGAGATTTCACATCAGTAGATTCAGTTTATTCTCGAGAGGCAAAAACTAACGGCAATTTGAGACACGAGATGATGGGCCCTAGGGTGGGCACCGCGCCTCAGGATATACGAGATAAAGAGATCTATCATGCATGGTAGAAAAGAATTTTCAAGTTAGGGCAATCCTTACCAGTGGCATGCACAATGACTTAATCTCGTTTTACAAGTCATATCCTATGGAAATATCAGTTCGACTCGTCCCATAAGAGCATTGTATTGCTTTCTTCAGCTTCTAATGTGCGGATGCAGAAGAAAATGGCTAATCATACAATGAGGCAAATGTCGAGTATGATCACCGAGTTAAGATATATGGACGTGCAAATTTCGGATGGAATTCAAGTACCGGATGTGATCCAGTTTTTACCTGATTCATGAGAAACCGTGAAATCCTATCTTACATTTGATGAAAGTATTCATACTTTCGTTGACGTGAATACGTAATGTGAACTCGATGAGGAGCACCTAGAGGCGAGTAGGCCACACTCGAGTCATACTTATTTAGAGGAGTCGAGTAAGGACTTCTCCGGCACTAAGCCAATAGTATAAGCATGCGAATGAGACTCGAGATCCAGGTAATAAAAATCATCCGAGAAAATCGACAACGAGGTACAAGAACGCAAGAAGAAGGAATTTGATTAAACCAATGTAAATTGCTACGTTTGAGGTAAATTTGGTCATTTCGCTCGTGAGTGTGACGAGTAGAAATTAATATCCTTCTTCTTTACGTGGTTTGAGATTTATCTCATTCACAATAATGTTCGCTGATTTCTCTCCTTTGTAATCAGGAGCAACCGACCACATAACTCGAAACAGGAGTGCGTAAATATAGTTCCGTCAAGTGAATCTTTAAGCTAGGAGGATTTACGTTAAGGACAGAGCATTTGTCGTTGTCAGTAGGAACGACACTTGCCATGACGTTCTTAATACTGTTGGCATTCGACGAATCTACAATTTAGTACCTTGTCTAAAATTAACTAGGATATGCGTGAAATTATTTTTTTTAATACGATAATTTTCTGAATTGTTCTGGTTTTAATCCATGATAAATTGTATGCACTGTGTGCTGCTCCTTCTAATGGTTTCATGTCGTTGTACTATTGTCTTTACATCTGATTGCGTAGATGATGATGTAATGAATGACATAGTAGATTTAGACACATAAGGTAAGCGATGACAAATCGGTTAGTAGCGAGAGATTTATTGGACCCGTTGACCAGATTCGAGTTACCCGTATGTGAGTTGCCTAGCCGACAAAATAACGAGAAAACCATTTGGCAATACAATGAAAGCTGGGACTCCATTGCTGTTAGACTATTGTGCCTTTCTTTTCTTGTGGTCTTATAAGTATGAAAGCTGGAAATGGAGTTGTGTAGATAATTAAAGACGCTTACGTACGTTTTGGTTCATCTATCTGATCTTGCATAAGTCTGAGACATTAGATTGCTTCAGGAGGTTTATAAGCGAGATGAAGAATCAGTTAGATTTGAGAGTAGAAACTCTCAGAACCGAACAGGGACGCAAGTATTCGTCTAAACTACACATGGGGCTCTGTTTCGAGAAGAGTATTACGAGACTACTGACTATTAGTCAATCCCCATTTGAGCTTTGGACAGGGAGGCAGTCTGACCTTAGCCACTTGAGGTTATGGGGTTGTACCACCATTTCTTGCATTCACACGGTGAGTTAGGCTCGCGAGAAAATATGTATTTCTAGGCGAACACGGATGGCATTATAATCGAGATTGAGTCTCGTAATACCATATTTCTTGATAATGATTTCCCTAAGAGAGGTGAAATCAATTTGAACCATACCCTTTATGCGATGGATGAGCTTAGTGGCTCAGGGAGCCCAACGGCGGGATACAAGAATCCACTACGGATCTTGATTTCAGTGGGAGCGATCCATCAAGAGATAAAGATTTTTCTCTCCTCCTAAGAGTATCGAGAATGCGTATTTAAACGTTGTTTATCGATTGAGGGTGAAACCCTCGTTGCGACTCTAGAGGTGATGAGAAATCTAAAATGGTCCGAGAGGCTCTCGAGGGTTCTGCAAAAGATGCAAAAAACCGTTTATTAAAGGCCAAAAATGAAGAGAAAAAGTTGATGAGAATCAACGGGGTCTGGGACCTAGTTGATTTGCCTAAGGGTGAAAGGACTATTGGGAACAAGTAGGTTCTCAAGTCAAGATAAAGGTTAACGGATTGATGAAGAGGTAAAGAACCCGTCTAGTAACCAAGGGTTACACTTAGAATGAAGGGTGGACTACTGAGGTGTCGTAGCCAAATTTACCTCAATCCGTTTAGTGATTATCACGAACATAGATATTGAGTCACATCACAAGGACGTAAAGACCGCTTTTGAGTGGAAGTCTAGATGAGGCGATCTACATGGAGTATCCCTCTGGGTTTGTTCTAGTAGATTAGGTGAATAAGATCTGTTGATTTTAGAAATCAAAATACGATCTTAAGTTATCATCCAGACAGCAACGCCTGAGATTTCACGAGAAGGTGATATTTTATGATTTTGTAATGATCGAGTAGGATCATTGTATCTATCTAATACGTCCCGATAGCCCTTTATGAGCACGTTCTCATATGTAGGTGACATTCTGTTGGCTGGGAACAATAAAGAGTATTCAATGACCATTGTAACATGGTTATAAGGTTTTAGTTCATTCTCAGATTTTGGATCCATAAGGATCGCTTGAGAATGGTGTTAACTCTTTAACAAGAGTTTGGCTCCTTTATGAGCACGTTCTCATATGTAGGTGACATTCTGTTGGTTGGGAACAACAGAGAGTATCTAATGACCATTCTAACATGGTTATAAGGTTTTAGTTCATTCTCAGATTTTGAATCCATAGGGATCGCTTGAGAATTGTGTTAACTCTTTAACAAGAGTTTTATACCAAATAGATTCTTGAGTATTTCGAAAAGAGCGATGACAACCTAAAAGATACTATTATCGCTAAAGGTAAAAAACCTGATTCTTGACATGTGTCCTAAAATTTATAAAGAAATAAGGGAGATGAGCAGAATCCCTTATTCCAGTGCAAAATACATTTCTAGTGTATGCGATGAGGTATACACGTGCGATATACAATTTGATGTGTGCGATGAGGCATACATGACCAGACGTTTATTTTGCGGTCGATCTGGTGAGTAGGTATTAATAAAATTCTAGAATGGATCACTGTAGAGCAGTGAAAAAGAATTCTAAAATATCTCATTGGGATTCAGATACTGACTGGGAGTAGCGATCTGAATAAACGCAAACTAACATTAGGTTTTATCTTCTTAGAGCAGTAAGAAGAGAACCTGTATATCTTTATTTACGATAGAGACTAAGTTTGTAGTATACTCAATTGCAGTTCATGAGAATGGTTGGTTTCAGAAATTTTCTGGAAGACTTAGAGGTTATGGCAATAGTAGGAGGTCAGTGATGATTATGGTGATAATTAGACCACCATTGCCAACAATTGAGAATCTAAGTGTTATTGTAAAGCTAAACACATTGATACCGAAAACCACTTTGTGAAAGATATTACCGAGAAGGGTATTGTGACAGTTAAGTACACCTTGACATATAGCATGATAGCTGATTCCTTCAGAAAATCCATTGTGAAAGATTTCTTTGTGAGATAAGGAATCATTAGGTTTAGTATATTTTAACATTTCTCATTATATACTGTTTTAAATACTTATTGAAATATATGTCATGCATGCATCATTGGGTAACATATGTATTTCATGCACTATTTATTGTCATATATTGTGATCTTGTGATAAAAGATGTGTTAGGTAGGCGTGATCGACTCTCTCACACGAGTGACCACCTCCGACTCTGAGTGAGCGGAGATGAGACGGATTCTAATCGTAAGAGGTTTGAGAGTGGCCGTACTAGAACATAAGTTGCTATGATATGTGTTCAGGATGAGGTTATATGCGATATGACCGACATGGAAATACCCACATCCATGCTGCCTATAAGTAACCAGATTTGAGATCTCAGATATCACATGTGCTTTGTAATATTGTCTCTGAGATGCTTTCTCTGAGATCTCTGGGTAAAATCTTATGTGTAGACTGAGTCCCATACCTGTACAGTGTTAGAGAATCTGACATATGTCCTTTGAGAGATGAGGAAATAATACTGTGGCATGTATTTCATACCACGTGTGATGAGACGACCATGGGACAGTGGGAGCTATTATTTGAGACGATAGTTTGATTCTGATCCCCGTTCCTACTGTGTGAGACCTGAAATCCATTGGGTGGGATCTCTTATGTCCTTATTACTTTCGGTTGTCTCTAGAAGTTTTGATTCAGTATTACTACTTTAGTCTGTTTACCTATGGTCCAGAAGATAAATTGAGGTCTAAGGGGTAGGTTTAGGAAAGCAGCTGAATTGAAACTGATAGATTCGAGTTTGGGAAAAGGAATGCTAATAGACATTACATCATTGTCATGTATTCATAGGTCGACCTGTTATGTTAATCCATGTTGGGTGTCAAACATAATAGTGAATACATAGTTGAGCAAATTGATTGGGGATCACTTTCGATGAGAAAAGTGGCTCGATGGATGTAAATGTATTGAGTTTGGGGTATAACGAGTTATTTTTATACTAACGGTGACTACTCGATCATCCTAACAGGTGTATCGAGAAGTCTTTGTTTGCAGGTGTACTCGCCGGTCGCACGACGCCCAATCCAGTATGAAAGTCCAGTAGGGTGACGTGATAGATCGCATGAGTTGCGATCTTGTGATTGATGGAAGTGAAATGCCTTCATATGCAAGTGGGAGATGTTGGTTATTTATGCCCATTGTGAGGCATTTTGGTAAGAGGGAAATAATGGGGTAACTCTCATTATTGATTACCAATTAACAATCAAATTTGGTAACTCCCCAATCAACCCTAATGAAGCCCATTTATTCTTTTGAATGAATGTGAGCAAAATGCTCTCTTTCCTTCCGGAGTGGACATCAGCTATGTGGCAAGAAAAATGTCTTCTTTCTTCCTGTGTGAATAGTAACCATGAGAGGAAGAAGGCTAACGAATGCACTTCTCTAGACAGAGAAAACACAGTGAGGGTTAGAGATTTTGAGATTTTCGCGTAGGAAAATCTCTTATTGTCAAGCGATTCACCGGACATGAGGTTTGAGGCGTCGTGGAATTGCGGTGGTGGTTCGATTGCGTGATTATCATCCGACCGTGCGATCCGTTCGAGAGATATCGTGATACGGTGGATTTTGGATACCGCCCCATAGAGGTATTTATTCCAAAAATTCCGAATCGATTTATTTTACGTTTCCGCATGCGCGATTAAATCCAACACTGTGCAACCCAAAAAACAAAAATCCACATTTCAAAAAGTATAAAAATTTCAAATAGTAACTTTAATTATCAACACAATAATCAAACTTTCCTAGTGTTACAATATGCATCGTCCTTTCATCATAACTATGATGTGTTTATCGTAGTTATGATAAGGAAAGTAGTATGCTCTAACTCCATATCATAACTACCATGATATATCATAGTTACAATGGATTCTTTATGGATTCTGCCTAATTGTGACTCTGATGGGGTCATCGAAGTCACAATAGCAACCCAAGATCAAAAGTACTTGGTTTGTGATTTTTTGGACCCTAAGTTGTCTGACTCGACCTTGCTTGACTTAAGTTACCTATCTAAATTAGAATTGACCAGTTTGACTTAGTTGACATGAGTTGACTAGCAAGACTTAGTTTGATCCGGTTTGCCTTGTTTGACATTGTTTGGCCCATTTAGCCCCGGTGGGCTTTATGGGGGCTTGTATTAGACAAACCCCAGTTACTTTGTTGGAATTCTTTTTGCTAATTCATATATGCTATTTGATGATGATACATGACTTTTTGCTATAGATTTGTGATGATTGTGCCCCCTCCCTGCCAAATAAGGCATGAGCTTGCGTATAGCCTATTTTGGACAACATTTAATCTATTTTCTACTTCGTTAACCAGTTATTGTATTTTGAATCAGCGTCCATATATCATATATGTATTGTGAATGGGCAATGCCCGTGTGATTTTGCCTATCTCTTGCATGTTGTACGTTAGTCATTTGATTTAGATTTTGTTTAAAGAGCTCTCTGCTCGGTTCACGGTGACCTTCAACAACCATTTAGATTTTGCTACCCCGCATAAGGGTTGATGGGTGACTAATGGTCATCGGAGTTTGATGGAATTGATTTTGATTGACATATTTTTTGATTTTGTAGTTATAATTCTCGATAAAATATTAAAAATGACTTTGAAATCTATTATGTTAATAACTATATTATACCATATTTTATATTACTTAGTTTTCACGAGGTAACCCCATTTTTTTTCCTTTAAAATATAGCTAAACACGAGGCCAACAAGTCTAGAGGTAACACGTATATCCCTAAAAACCTAGCATAGAGGGGACATATAGGCATACTTTTAACATGTGGATTCATTTTATCATTTCTTCTGGATTAGTTGTCACCATTTTATGTTTTACGCATTACTAGTTGACTTTGTAAACCCAAATTCGTTTTATTTATGTTGGATACGCATTGGGATTTTAATATTTCCACTCGTGGCATGCATTTATGGCGTGTACCCTTATTTTGGGTCTTGGTTTGTCACATTTAGTGACAGAGCTGAAGTGATACATTTTGCAAACCTTCAAACCAATATCCCCTCATCTAGGATTTGACCTATTAGAAGGATCAAGATCAGGTGGCCCGTGGGTACCTTAATTTCTTCTTTAATGTTTCTTTTCTTAACATTTAACTCGCCATGCTCCTAACGTGTGTGCAATATGCCCCAGAGCAAAAAGAAGGTAGGAATGGTGAGGCTCATTCAAAACATAGCCAGGGCTTAAGACCACTCTAAGGACTAGACTTTTGGACAAGATTGAGAGCCTCATCCATGAGCAAAGAGTTTAGGGCCTAGAGGGGGAGATCACCAAGGAAGAAAATTAGCATGACGAGTAGGACAAGAGTCAGGATGAGAACTAGTAGGAGGATCAAGATGTGGATCGCCACACGGTTCAGAGGAGACAGTGTCATGTGTAAAGTTTCATATTTTGCTTGTGCAGATGGTTATCATAAATAAAAAGTTGAGTAAGCGAGTTGTAACTCGATAAATGATTGAATTAATGTCCACGTGTGGTATGTTTTCATGTATAAAAAATGAAAATTATCCTACTTTTCATATTCCCAATATGGTAACCGATGTGATTTGATATCCTTCATTTTGAGGTTATGGAAGGATAAGGAAATTAGGGTAAAATCCTAGGAAACACAACCATTGCACAACAATCATGGTGACGACACCATTAAGAGAGAACACACATCCTTAAGAGTAAGGGTTAAAGAAAAATTATGTATAGAGAGTTTTTACCGTCTTTGTCGTTAGATTTAGATTGCGGTGTTGTGATATTGTGGTACTGTGGTGATAGCTCGAGTTTCGTGGTTATCATCCCGACGGCGAGGTAGTTCGTGAAAAACTCATGGTTCCCAGATTTTTTGCGATCTGCTCATTGAAGTATGCCCGGAAAATCTAGACTTTTACAATTCCGACAATAATTGTCATGTTACCGCATGTGTGTGTGCATATAAATCCAATATTGGTACCATAGAGTAGGGTTGAATTTATTAAATAATTTTCAGAATATTTTTGGGTATAAAAATATGGGTTGAAAATTTGAGATTCGGATCACGGATGAGTTTCGTGAATTCGAACATACCGTGACGTTACCCATATTGCGTAGGTCATGAATACATTTTTTTCGGAATTTTTGGAATACGTTTGGGCCATTAAAATTGAAGCCAAAGTTTTGGGTCTAAAGGGTGCCCGGAACTAAAACCCTATATCCGTTCGTGTAGAGAGATTTTTGATCTAAATAAATGGCATATTTGTGTTTCATATGCATTGATCTACAATTTGACATGCATTTTGCATTGAGTGGTTGCCGGAAACTGGGTTTTCTGACAAGGCCGCGGAGGGCCAAAGTTTAGATATTTGATTCGTCGTGTTTAGGACTTGAATCTTCCAAAAAAATCAGTTCAGAATGTTTCTAGGAAATTCGAATATATTTTTCGGTCGAAAGGGCCATGAAAAATGAGTCAGAAATAGGATTTCGGAGAACCGGGTCGAAAACCCAATTGCAAGCCTGTCGGTTGAGGAAGAAGACACCCAAACCAGCGGGCGCGTGGATGACACGTGCGGAGAGGCGGGTCAGAGGCCAACACACAGGCGCGTGTACTTCATGCACGAATCAGGTGCGTGAAGTGGTTTGGAACCTGGATCGGATTGAAGCCTGACTCGCTCCGACCCATGAACCAACACCTGTCAGGTTAGACTCGCCCCATTGACAACAAGTCGGGTCAACCCTGACCCATTGACCAACACGATTGCCGACCTGGCTGACTCGGCTTTGCAATGATGGCGCGTGAGACCCTCGCCGCGACTGGGCACGCGTGAGCTGAGCCGCGCCAAGCGCGTGGTGGCACGTGTGAGGCGCGTCACGCGCGTCTGGCTCATGAGACAGGCTCCTGTCGGCGTGTGGAGACATGTGGCAGGGCCTACAGACTAGCCAACAGCGCGTAGCGGTGCGTGGGAACCCGGTGGCGTGTTAGGTCGTTCGAATTTGAATTTTTTTTAAAATTTTTTGAGGGTCCTATGTGCATATTTGTGACTATTTGTGGGATTTTGTACACCGAATCCAAATCCGAATGGTGAGATGAGATCTCGGATTGTGGTGTATGGTGTCTGTTAACCCATACGTTCACTTTGGGGTCAATACTCGAATCATTTTGGACTTGATGATTCGTAGGGTGTACGAAATTGTGAGAATAAGTATTATTAGTCACTGACGTCTCTTTTTTTTTAGTGTGACAGAAACTATGGCTGCGACGAGAGTATCGTACTTGATCTCATTAAGGGATACAAGTTGAATGATGACAACTATGAGATTTGGTATTGTAAAGTTCAGTTTATCTTCGAGGAGCAGGACCTAGCGGAGGTTTTGCTACATGTGCATGGAAAAGGAAGGATGATCAAGTAAGGGCAATCCTCTTTAATAGCATGCACGATGATCTGATTCTGATATATGAGTAGTATCCTACTACGATGGTGGTTTGGGGTGCTCTGAGAGAGCATCTCGGCTCCCGGTCAGCTCCTAAAGAACATGGGGGAGCCGATGTCTGATGAACTTCAAGTACTGGGGGTGATCCAGTCTTTGCCTGACTCTTGAGATGTGGTTAAGATCGATCTCACGCACACTGAGAGTATTCATACTCTCATGAACGTGTGTAGGTATTGTGAGCTTGAGGAGGAGCACCAAGAGGTAGCTAGATCTGTTTCTGGTCATGCTTATGTGACGGAGTCGAGTACACGCTCCAGGGGTGTCAAGCGTAAATGGCGCAAGCATGACAAGAAACCTAGCCCAGCTAAGAGGAAGCCATCAGCGATGACCATGGATAGAGGATAGAAACGCAAGAAGAAGGAGCTCGACAAGAGCAAAGTCCGATACTACGTTTGTGGCAAATCTGGGTACTTTGCTCGCGAGTATGGCGAGCGAAAGGTATGTCCTTTTTCTTTACATGGTATAAGTTATGTTTCATCCACTATAATGCTTACTAACTCTTCTCCTTTGTGGATTGTAGACTCAAGAGCCACTGACCATGTAGCTCAAGATAGGAGTACATATGTGGAGTTTTGCCAATTGAGTCCCCAAGCGAGAAGGTTGTATATGGGGAACGTAGCATTTGTGATTATGAAGGGGATTATACCTGCAAGTTAACACTGTGAAGTAACCAAGTCCTGTAACTGCATGATGTATTATATACTCCCGAGATTCAGCTGAATTTCATATCTATCCTTTGTTTAGATCGTTTATGATACCCTATTATTTTCAGAAATTTGAATGTTTCTGTCATGTACAATAACTCTCTTTTATGTATTGGTTTGGTCCATAACGAACTTTATGCGTTGGACATGGTTCCCATAATAATATTTCTGATTTATCTTCTATTGCATATATATCTGATAGTATAGTTGATGATATTTTTGTTTGGCATAGTAGACTCGGCCATATAGGGCAAAAGAGAATGAACATGTTAGCTACGAGTGGTTTATTGGGTCCGCTAACTTGGGTCAAGTTGCCCCTATGTGAGTTTTGCCTAGCTGGCAAAGCGACGAAAAAACCATTTGGAAAGGCAATGAGGGCTGGGATCCCATTACAATTGATCAACTCTGATATTTGTGGGCCTATGAATGTGAGAGTTCGAAACGGAGCCACGTATTTCATTACGTTCATAGACGATTACACGCGTTTCGGTTACATCTACCTGATCTCGCACAAGTTTGAGGCATTAGATTGTTTCGGGATGTTTATCAGCGAGATTGAAAATCAGTTAGACTTGAGAGTCAAGACTCTCAGAACTGATCGAGAACACGAGTATTTGTCTGAAGAGTTTAAAGAGCTCTATTTTGAGAAGGGCATTATGAGATAGCTGACTGTTCCTACTACTCAACAGAATGGGGTAGCCGAGACAAAGAACAGGACTCTATTGGAGATAGTGAGATTGATGATAGCGCAGGCCAATTTGGCTATCTCCCATTGGGGAGATGCATTGTTGACTGCTGCCTACATTCTTAACCGTATTCTAACTAAGTCTGTAATCAGTACCCCATATGAGTTTTGGATAGGGAGGCAATCTGACTTTAGCCATTTAAGGCCATGGGGTAGTATTGCATATGTTCACGATTCCTCGCATCTACACGGCAAGTTAGGCCCGCGAGGAAGACATGTGTTCCTAGGTGAACATACGGATGGCACGATCTCTGAGATCGAATCTCGTAATGCTATATTTCTGGAAAATGATTTCCCTAAGAGATGTGAAATCAGTCAGGACTTTACCTTTTATGAAATGGGTGAGCTTAACGGCCTAATTGAGCCTAGTGACGGGACCCAAGAGCCTATAATGGATCTTGGTCCAAGTGAAAGTGGTCCATCTAAAGGTGAGGAGGTTCCCTCTCCTCGCAAGAGTAGTCGGGGACATATATTCCGACATTTCCCGATTGAGGATGAGATCTTTATCGTGCATCCCGAGAATGATGAGGAACCTAGGACTTTTCAGGAGGCTCTCAAAAGTCGTGTGAAGGACCAATGGCTAGAGACCATGAATGAGGAGATGGAATCTATGAAAGTCAACGGGATCTGGGAGTTAGTTGACCTACCTAAGTATAGAAAGGTCATTGGCAATAAGTGGGTTCTCAAAATAAAAAAAAAAGGCCGACGGATCGGTTGAGAGATACAAGGCCCGTCTAGTAACCAAGGGTTACACACAGACAAAGGACATTGACTACGAGGAGACTTTCTCCTCCGTAGTCAAATTTACATCGATCCGTTTACTCTTGGCGATTGTCACAAACATGGATCTATAGTTATATCAGATAGACGTAAAGACCACTTTTCTTAACAGAAATCTGGATGAGGAGATCTATATGAAGCAGCCCTCTTGGTTCGTTCTAGTAGGTCATGAAGATAAGGGCTGTCGAATTTGGAAATCGATATATGGCCTGAAACAATCATCTAGGCGGTGATACCTAAGATTTCACAAAGAGGTGATATCTTATGGTTTTACAATGATCGAGGAGGATCATTGTGTCTATCTGATATGATCTGATGACTCTTTTGTGATCTTATCCATATATGTGAATGATATAATATTGTTCGGGAACAACATTGAGTATCTGATGACAATCAATGTATGATTGTTATCGAGTTTCGACATAAAAATATGGGTGAAACTGAGTTCATCGTTGGAGTTAAGATCCAGAGAGATCGCTTGAGAAGAATGTTGGCTCTTTCACAAGAGACCTACATTAGGAAAATCCTCAAGCGCTTTGAGATGAGTGATTGTAATCTCATTGATACTCCAATCGCCAAGTGTGATGGTCTAAGTCTTGAGATGTGTCCGAAAACTCATGAAGAAATAAAGGAGATGAGTAAAATACCCTATTCTAACACAGTGGGAAGTCTGATGTATGCGATGTTGTGTACATGACCAGACATATGTTATGTAGTCGGTCTGGTGAGTAGATATCAATCAAATCCTGGAAGGGGTCACTGAAAATTAGTGAAAATGATTTTTAGAAATCTCAAGAGAATTGCGAGCTACTCCTTGTGTTATGGGTGAGGTAATTTACGTCTTGTGGGATATTCAGACGCTGATTGGAGCGGTGATATGGATAAACGCAAATTGACATCAGGTTTTACCTTCTTACTCAATGGTGGTGCCATTTCTTGGAACAGCAAGAAGCAGACCTATGTAGCTCTATCTACGATGGGGGCTGAGTTTGTGGCTTGCTCAGTCGCAGTTCAGGAGAGTGTTTAGCTCCGGAGACTATTAGATGATTTAAGAATTGTAGCTGATAGTGGGAGGCCGGTGATAACTACTGTAATAATCAGGCCGCTATAGCCTACACCCGAGACCCTAAGTATCATAGTAGAACCAAACACATCGACACCAGATATAATTTTGTTAGAGACATCATCGAGAAGGGTGAAGTGACCGTCAAGTACATCTCGACATACAACATGGTGGCTGACCCCTTCATCAAATCCATCACTAGAGACTCATTGTAGCATATAGAGAGTCATTGGGTTTGGGAATATTTTGACATTTCTCATTTCGAACTAAGTTGACGATATGATACTTATTATATTTATATACAATTTTGTGCATTATTCGGTCACAGTTGAGTTATTATTTTTCTTTAAATAATGTACTTGTTTATATCATGTACATTTTGATGTGATAAAATATATGTCAAGTAGGCGAGGTCAACTCTCACACACGAGCGACCACCTCCAGCTCTGTGTAAGCAAAGATGAGATGGTTTCTAGTTGTAAAAGGCATTGAGAGTGGCCCTATTAGAATATAAGTCGCCCTGATATGTGTTCAAGATGAAATCATTTGGGATATTACCAACATGAAAATACCCACATCCATGTTGCCTGTGAGTAGTCAGATTTGAAATCTTGGATATCACCTGCGATAGTAATATTGTTTCTGAGATACTCTCTTTGAGATCTCTAGGTAGAGTCTTATATGTAGACTGAGTTCCGTATCTACACAGTATTAGAAAAATCTGACATATGCCCTTTTTGAGGAATGATGGATTGATACTGTGGCACGCGTTTCATACTGCGTGTGATAGACGACTAGTGATAGTGGGAGTTATTACATGAGACGATAATCTAATCTAGATCCCCGTTACCATGTGTGAGACTCGAGATCCATTGGGTGGGATCTTTGGTGCTCTTATTTTACTTTCGGTTGTCTCTAGAAGTCTCGATTCAGTATTTGCTACTTTAGTCTGTTTACCTATAGCTCGAAAGATAAATTGAGATCTAAGAGGCAGGTCTAGGAAATCAGTTGAGTTGAGGCCGATGGATTCGAGTTTGGAAAAAGAAGATCAATCAACATTATATCGTTGTGTTGTATTCACCGACCTGACTGTTATGTTTATCCACGTTAGGATACGAGTGTAATAGTGAATACACATTCGAGCAATATTGGGGATCACTTTCAATGAAAAAAGTGACTCGATGGATGTAATTGTGTTGAGTCTGGGGTACAGCGAGACTTTTTCATACTAAAGGTGACTTATCGATCATCCTAACAGGTGTATCGAGAAGTCTTTACTTGCAAATATATTCGTCAGTCACACGACATCCAATCCTGTATAAAAATCCAGTAGGGTGATATAGGAGATCGCATGAGTTGTGATCTCGTGACGGATAAAAATGCTCTCGTGTGTAAGTGAGAGATGATAGAATTAATGCCCATGTGGGGCATGTTTCCATGTATGGAAAATGGGAATTGTCCCACTTTCCATATTCTCAATATGGTAACCATGTGATTTGATATCCTTCCTTTTGAGGTTATGGAAGGATAAGGAAACTAGGGCAAAACCCTAGGAAACACAACCATTGCACAACAATCGTGGTGATGGCACCATTGAGAGAGAACACACGTCCTTGAGAGTAAGGGCTAGAGAAAAATTATGTGTAGAGAGTTTTTGCTGTCTTTGTCGCCGGATTTAGATTGCGGTGTTGTGGTGCTATGGTGATAGCTCAAGTTTCAGAGAGGAGAGGCTATGAAAGTTTCAGAGAAAAGGTTCTTGAAAATGCAGCAAGAATATGAAATCAAGAACCAAGAACTTGTGGACAAACTGTCAAAGGCGCAAGATTTTATTTGTAGAGCTAGATTGAAGGAATCCTTTTTAGGTGGTAAGGTTAATGATAATTCATCTGAATTGCAGCCAGAAGGTTTTGCTGGTTTTATCAGTGAAGAAATCAATGATACGGGCTCTCATGTTGTTTCTCTTCGATAGGATTTGTTTCGCTTGTAGCAAAAAGCTGTTGGATCCCCTTCTGGACAAATGTCATGAATGCTGCTGAGATTGTTTATAAATTTAGCTTGAGCTCATTCGTATTTCTTGAAGAGGACGTAAACTTTTAGCAAACAATTTTGAGCTTTCCGGTTTTTTTCCCTTCCGTTTATGATTTTTTTATTTTTTGCTTTTTTTTCCTTTGTGATATAAAGCTATTGCATGATTAGGTAACTGGATGTTTGGTTGTTTTGTATGCTGAACATACGAAAACAACATGAGAAAGCTATTTTTGGTTCTTTCTTTCTTTATTTTTGTATAGTTGGTTGTGGCTAGTTGTGGTTCATAGCCGAAATACTTGTTATTCATTTTTTGTTATCTCCTATTGATTTATCCTTTTGGAGTTCGTGCAAGGTAGTCTTGTGTCAGTTATTCATTTGTTTGATTTTATTTTGTGGTGTTGTTTTGTTTGTATGATCCTGGTTCCCCTTTCTTATGGTTGAGTTTTTGTAATTTTGGTTTGCCAAGGGTTCTCTAGGTTTGTGTTTGGAAAGTAATTTAGCGTGTCCCAATTCATGCTTCTATTAAATGTTTAATAGAATGGATTAAGTAGTTTATTGGATGATATCAAAGAATTTTTAAATCAAAGTGTTAGAAAATGTAGGCTGTGTACCAAAGGCGAAAAAGTAGTCAAATAATGTTATTGCTAGAAAGCTTTTTTTTTTCCAAAATATTTTTTTGTTGTTCTACTCTCAGAACCACATAGTTATGCAATCAGCAAAACAATATCATGGCTCCACAGGTCGCAGAATCACAGGGTGGTTCTGTGTCTAGCAAGACAGCAATGTGGCTCTGTTCTAGTAAACTGAACGGAGGACTGTGCTTTGGTTGACGACCCATGATATACATGTATTTATTCTTTTTTCACTGGTTGCTTTGTTTAGGGTTCATAAGGAAAATATATGTAAACGATTTAAAAAATTTTATATTGTTTTTGTCTGTATAAAATAATCTTGAAAGCGTGATTTTTTTCTTCCCTGAGTTGTTTTGAGGTAAACAATTTTTAAAATTTTATATTTGACTTGGTTGTGTAAAGTAAACATAATATTCTCTTTTCATTTTTTTACAGTTGCGGGAGGGTTATGATTTATTAAAAAATATAATTCGTTAAACAATTCAACTGTTGAAATAATTTAATAATATTGAAAATAAATGGAACTATGGTATATTTGAATATCTGTATTTTGATATTAAAGATTCCATTATTGCTTCTATTAAATGTTTAATAAAATGCATTCAATATTCCATTGGATGGCATTTAATGAGAAAGTTTTTAAATTACAGAAAATCTAGCTTGTGTGCAAAAGATTAAAATATACGTGAATAATGTTATTCCCAAGTATGTTTTTTTATTTTTGTAAATATTTTTTAGTCACTGTGCGTGGAGAACGACGTGATTTGCGTTTTACAAGGTCGAACGTGGTTCTTAGATTAGCAGAACCACAATATGGTTCTGCGGGTTGGAGAATTATAGTGTGGTTCTGTGCCTAGCTGAACGACAACGTGGCTTTGTTCTAATAAACCAGATGGAGCAGCGCGCCCTGGTTGACGAGCGGTGGTTGTTTTTTTTTTTTTTTTTCGTTCGTTGTTTAGGGTTGTCATGGAAAATACATGTAAATGAATAAAAAATTTCATTTTCTATTTGTTTGTAAATAAATTAATGTTTTGTTTCGCATTTTTTTAGAGTTGTAAAAAAGATTTTCTTGTGCAAAAGAAATACGATATTTTTTTAATTTTCTTTTAGAGTTGGGAGATATTGTTAGGTATTATCTAAAACAATAAAGTGTTACATAATATAACTATTAAAATATTTTGATAACATTTTGAAAATTGAAAAGAAGGTATGTCATGCTTAAATATATTTAGATGTAAACTGTTTAATTAAATGCTTTCGGATTTAAATTTAAGTTGTTTTTGTTAGTTTTTGTAAAATAAATCTGTTTTTTTAAATGGAATATTGATATTTATATTTAACATGAAACATATAAGGTTTACATGGTAAAAAAAAAAAAAAAACCTTATAATGTTATACCTATAGATATTTGATTTTTTAAAATTTTTTTAGCTGTTGTGAGGGCAAATCCACGTGGTTCTGTGGGTCGTAGAACCACGATGTGGTTTTGCGTTTTGCTAAGTGAGATTTTGGCGCAAAACCACTAAATAATTTAATAATTATTTAACCAAAGTCTAGGAATATGGAATCGATGAGATATAATAAATGCGAACAATAAATGGTGGGAGATAGAGCGAGAGAAAGCAAATTAATTTATTCAGTTTTTTTAATATGTTTCATGATTCGTGTTTTTGCTTTCCTTTGCTTGTTTTATATTAAATATCCTAATTTTTTTTTTTTGCATTGTTTTCATGTAAACGATTCGTAAAATCTTACATTGGATCTGTTTGCATTAAAAATATATAATAATATTTTTCCTTTTTTTTTTCTGAGTTGTAACAGAGGATTAGGTTTCATAAAAAAATATGATGTGGTATTTTTAATTGTAGGAAAGTCAGAATCGTTTCATTATTATAATATCATAGCAAAGTTATTATACATCATTTATTTCAAATATTTTTTATATTTTTAAGTGCAATCATCCATATGTAATGTTTATTATTTTTAATAAAAGTATGAACGAATCTTCTCTATGCAGAACAACAAAATAGTTCTGCATTTTGCGAAGGCATGGAAACTAGAATAGATATTGGTGTCTCGTGAAAAACAAAAATAAAGGAATGGTACGAAATGTAAAATTTACTATCACTCTAAACCCGTGAATACATACAGTATGTATGATACCAAGGGAAGATTTTCTCTACTCCATAGGGATAAAAAACGATAACACAAAATATTGTTTCTGATTATGGAATGAAAACAAGGATATCATTTTGATGGAGATTATGTTTCAGAACAAAAGTATTCCAGTTCTTCTTAACATGTCTTCCTTGGATTCCAACTTGAAGAGACTATGTCCTGGTCTTCAAAACCATGGTGGGAGGTTTTTCACCATTAACAAAATAGTTGACAAATCGAGGTATTTCCTGATCATTCAACAGGAAAAGAAGGAAAATGTCAATATCAAGAAAGGTAAGTACTGAATTATAAAAGGAGATATGCATTACTAATTTATATAGATCGGCCACAGAAAATGCTTGATAAAAGTACACAAAACTGCAAACATCCTGAATACAATCAGCTTTTAGTGATGTACAAATGACTTCTTTCAATATCGAACTATCTTCTT
This sequence comes from Dillenia suffruticosa, assembly GCA_033439265.1. NCBI lineage: Eukaryota > Viridiplantae > Streptophyta > Magnoliopsida > Dilleniales > Dilleniaceae > Dillenia > Dillenia suffruticosa. The sequence goes on along the minus strand of JAVTVX010000013.1, from coordinate 13,509,602 downwards.
GTCCCGCAGATCAATATTCAACTAAACTATATATATGTAGATATATATATATATATATATAATTATATATATATATATGATGATTTATAAAGGAAAATTTTAAATATCTCAAACCGTGCTATTCCAGAATACTAGGTAATGGAGTTGTCCAGTTTATGTAAACTTGTTTTTGGAATTCGCAAAAATGAACGACATCGAAGACTAGATTTCCAACGTGTCTTACAAGTAAGGTGTGGTATTCTTTAATAAGATTACTATCAAGGTATTCCGCTAGTGCATCTTCATAGAGGTTGTTTGTGAGGGAAAAGGACCAATCACGCATTCCATGCCTGAATGTAATTCTATTTTGACCGTGCCGCTCTAGTAGCATCAGAAATTGTACGGGCAAAAGCTGCGTTTTTTAGGTAATAAAGAGGTTCAACAAATGTTTTCTTCTGGTTCATTAAGATGATAAAAGCTATATGAATCATACAAAACGTGTTACACAATAAGCGGATACCTATTCTTTCCTACAATGTAGGAAAAAGCAGTACGATTGTAAATCAGCATTTCGTAGATTTGAAAGCATAGCCATTGTTTTTTTTTTCACTCAACAAGTTATAACACAGCTATAGTTGTTTGAGTGGCCATATTTTTTTTTCACGCTTGAAGAAGAAATGCTGCAATAAATTATCAAGGGTAGCCTGAAGAAAGGATGAGGAGGAACAACAAGCAGCTGTAAAGCGCACAATATATTTTGTTCTGCAGTAACCCATGACCTTTCTCCCTTTTTTTTGTTTTATTGTAACCCGTGAACACTTAATAATTTTGCAGAGAGAGGTTTCAGCAAAAAGTCAAAAAGGATTGATTTGATGGAATACATAACGAGTGGCATAGTTTCATGGAGGAAAAAATGTATAAATGTGTTTGTTTTGTGATTCTGCATGCGTCAGGTGAACAAAAGCACTTTATGATGCCTTCTACCTGCCCCCTGAAAGTGGAGTAGTTGAGTTCAGTTTTTGTTTTCTGGGAACATTGAGTTGTGTGGGTTTGGAAGGTTCTCCGCTCTTTAGGCCATCCTCTTGCATGTCATCAAACTTACAAAGCAGCTAAGTTTTGGCTGTGGATGAAGAAAGAGTTGTTCTTAAACAAGCAAAGCAGAGTGATGAAGTTATCATATTATAGAAAGAAGAAGGAAGATTTGGTTAGTTGGGAAAAAACAGAGGTTCCACGTGGTTCGTATTCACCCAAAGTAATGGAAGATGAAGAAGAAGAACCAAAAGTAGATTCTTGGTAAATGAACGGATCATCGGTGTTATATTCAGATGGATCACAATAATATATAACAATGAATCGTTGTTTTATATCCATTGTTTTGGATCGAATAGGTTTGATGTGTGCTGCGAACATTTTTTCTTTTAAGTCCTTGTCAACAGCATCAAGGGGGAGTTCAATATTATTTAAAAAAGCATGATAAAAAATTATTTTAGTAAATTGGAAATAAAACTTCTACAATATAGATCTTTTCTTTGGATGATTAATGAATAAGCATCTATATTTGAATTTTCCTTTTTTTTTTCTCTAACGAAATACTTTGCCTTTTGTGTTGCCATTAGATTACATATTTTAGTTTTTTTCTCAATTGGTGTGAAAGAGATGTCAGGATTGTAGTAATCATATCTTTTATGGGTAACTATACATTCAAACAATTTATTATTTGTGAGTGCCCTACAAAAAAAAAAAACAATTGAAGAATCTATAATGATATATACAATAAATTATGTTAAAACTAAGATCAGTCTTAAACAAATTCACAATCATTTATAATTTATTATTATTATATATTTATAAGTACCAGTTCTTTACTTGCCGTGCTTGTTGCATTGGTGGATCAACAAGAATAGTTGAATGAAACCAAGTAGAGGGTATGACACCTTATAAGAAGAAATCATATAGATAAGATCAAACTGTATTAAAAAATAAATAAAAAAATAGGAGGAAGGACGGTTTTCTTGTTGATACCATTGTAAGAATTCATTTTGACTCTACAAACAACAACAGGATATGCACGGATATTTGCTAATTTTTGTTGTCCTTGATTATGAACAAAATGATCCCATAGAGATAATTTAAGCGTCTGAAAACTGCTCTATTGAAAGGAGATATTAGATACAAATGCATTATTGTCTTGTTAGAGATAGCAACAGTTAAGGGTTTTACCTTTGATTGACAATCACAATTTTTTTAACAATAGAATTCTTCTCTTGTGTAGCAACATTTCTTGCTTGCAATGCATAAATGACAACGCCCAAAATATCTGTATCAAAAACAATCTCATAAGAGACTCCACAACAAATATTCATAGCAAAAAAAGAAAACACAACATACTTTTTTAACGGGAGAAAAAAAACCGAAAGGGATAAATGTAAGTTTTCAAAAACAAAACACACCCAGAGATTTGTCCTTGTGATCGATGTAATGTACCAAATCTGTAAATTTTGTATAGTCAAAGCTAACTGGTATCACATCATCCTCGTTTTTTAATTCATCTATAAGAGTTCTCGTGGATATCACCCATTGAGTTTTTATGGCTTCATTCTAAAATTTTATGGGAATTGTTCTTACAGTGGCATTTTTTTTAGATAAGTTTTGTATACTTGTAAGAATGGGCTCATTGTAGAGATGTCTGCGTTTAACATTATTCCTTCTACTTGAGTTCCCTATGTCAAAAGGAAAAAAAATCTGAGGTAATATATGATGATATTTTTTCCAAGTACATATTGTCTTATAATAATAAAACCGTAAACATTGTATGGGAAAAATTATAACTTGTAAAAACACATAATAGGCTCTTAGTCACAAAAAGATTATATGAGAAAAATCCATCCTCATGAAAATAACAAGTTAGAAAAATATACGATAAACCTCTTGTTTTAAAAAATACCCTAAAATAAAGATCCATACCTTTGAATCCACGAAGATGTATTTTTGGTTCTTCGTCAGGGTGTTGATTGATGTTGTAATATGCTGCTTTTTGTGGACGGATATTTTGCAAGTTGCATATCAGGAGCGTTATCTTTTATTAAAGAATAACTGTCCATGTTGAAAAAAATGAAGGAACAACAACAAAAAATGTTAGAATATAATATTGAGGAAAAACTACCAAATATGAGCAAATAAAAAATTTATATATACTTGAATGGTCAAATCTGTAATTTAGCAAGAGCAAACACTTTAAACATAACATTTCTTGTTTTGACATCGAATTTGACATCAGCAAATGTTCCAGGAACTATTAGTACCTTAATCGTATCAACTGATCTAGCTCTAGACAATGCAACATAGAGTTGGCCATGAGAGAAAACAGGTTCTCATATATAAACTCCGACGTAATCGAATGTTTGTCCTTGAGATTTGTTGATTATCATAGCAAAGCATAATCAAACAGGGAATTGTGCCCTTATGAAAGGAATTTCATTTCTTTCATTGTCAGAGGTCTGCAATGGGATTCTAAGGATAAAACTGTTTTTCCTGTGTACTGGCCACAAGCAATCTCAGCACAAATAGAATACTGTCTTAATTCCTTGCATATCAGTCTGGTTCCATTACACAAGCTGGATTCAAATTTCTAAGCGACATAATAGGGTAGTTCTTTTTAAGTAATAATCTGTAAGGTGGGAGACCTCTTGGATTTTGGCTGTTTAAAAAGTCTTCATAATCTCCTTGATGGCGTTCATCAACGGTCGTATCTGATGCTATGTAAGTGTACAGATCTTCAAGAAATCTTTCGATTATATAAGTTCATTAAGTTCATGAATAGAAGTATTCTTTGGAGTGAGAATGCATCTATTTATCATCTGATAAGGATCATCCGAATAGAGTGTTAAGTCATGGAAAATAGACTAAATCAATCTATCATAAATGAAAGCAGACATGTTAAAAATACAATACATCATTAATATAATATTCTATTATTGGATGTTAGCATAGATGACAACAAATTACCTATCTAAAGACTCATTTCTATCATTATATGATATTACAATATCAGAAAGAAGTGTGACCTCTCCATTTATATCGACCGGTTCTTTTCCTTCACCAATTCTCAATAAAAAATCACAAAATTATGGATTTGAAATAGCCCTCATATTCTGCTTCAATGCTAATTTATACATATCTTTCTATAAAGGTGAATTTAAAAGGCTCGAGTCAATCAAAACCTGTATGGAAGCTTGTTCTATGACTGGTAATGTTTGCCTAAAATCTCCACCAAAACAACAACTTTTCCTCCAAAAGGGGTTTCACAATCAATTAGATCTCTAAGCAAATCATTAAATGCTTCAATGGATTGTCATTTTGCCATCGATGCTTCATCCCATAAAATTAGTTTTGATTCGACAATTAGTCTAGCAATGCTACTATGTTTACTTAATTGACAGGTTTTAACTTTCGAGAAATCCAAGGGTATCTTGAATCTAGAATGTACGGTTCGACCTCCTAGAAGAATAGATGTTGCAACACTTGATGTTGCAACAGCAATTGCGATATAACCTTTAGATCTCATGGTAGCAAGCAGTGACCGATAGAGAAAAGTTTTTCCAGTTCAACCAGGCCATCAATGAAAAAAGAATTGACTTTTGTTACCAAAAACAGAATCTAAAATGATATGGAATGTATACTTTTGGTCAGAATTCAGCTTTGAAGGAAGAAGCAAATCCTCCGGATCAATCTGGATGCTTGCCTCACTGTCAGCTTCTTTTGTCACCTACTATTGATAGTGAAATACTGTTGATAGTGAAACCCACAAGGATCACCTTCTATTTGATAATCAGCTAAACTTTTCCCCATTGAATAGATTAGTCTATTTAAGTCGAATAGGACCTTGTCATTTACTTCATAAGAATTAAGTTGTCCTACCTTCACAGTATGGTTATAATCAGCCGAAAGATCACTCTTAAATTTCTCCCATAGAGACGGTGGGTTTGCAGGAGAACAATAACACAAAACAGTAGCAAATAGCAACCTAAAAGATGACGGCATCTGAAAGACGACAACCTCAGAAAGAGTTTCTTCAATATATTGATTACATCTCAATAGGTCTAGCCTTAGTGCTACCTCTTTATAAGAATGAGTTTTTTCTCCTTCGACAGTCAATAGATCATCAAAACATGTAGGCCCACGAATATGAGTGAGTAAAAGTCTTAGGTAATATCGTTCACCTTCCTTCGGACTTACAGTAACTAATCATCCTATGACCATCTGTCGTTTTCTTTCTGGCCATGCTTTTATTTTAGCATTCCAAACAAAATGTTCAGGGAATTCTTTATACATGCATTTCAATTGTTGTAATCTTTCATTATCTCTATTCATCTTGAAAAACTCAGTCAACATGGTTGTGGAGAAGTCGACATTTCTTAGTAGATAGGTCAAATCAAACCCATTGTCAAACGAGACAAGTTGGTGATCCAGGAGATGAACCTAAAGAGTATAAACTGCTGGGGTCATTTCATTTAATCGAAATTCATAAATTCGTCATAAAGCCTCAAGAGGAGAAATCCACCTTACCTGTTGAAATTCTTTTATCTCATCAATATCATTAAGAGATTCTTCATTAACAATTTGAAAACTTATGAGGTCATGGCCTTTAAAATTATATTTGTAGAGATACTTTACAAGTTTCACAGTATAACATATTTCCACATTTATGTGACAATTGAGAAAGGCAAGAAGATATGGATTATAAGGTACAACCTATCGATTGTCTAAATCATAACCCCGTACTTTAATCATTTTTCCATTATCCCTCCTTCTGTTATACGGATATGTATCTTCTCCATGAATTGTGTAATCAGAAAAATTTTTAGGATAATGATTCTTGCATATACCATTTTTCATGCAGGGACAATTCTTATCCATATCACCACAAGGACCATGAATCATGTGCTTAACAACAAGTGAATACAAGTAACCATTTTGCTGAGGTATTTCAGCGCACACAATTTTATCATATGATTCTAGATTAAGTAACTTAAACTATGGCTTCAATATCAATAAGTGAACATGAGGAAATCCACACTTTTGAAACTCAATAACATAAACACATGCTGTAACTTCTCCAAAGATTTGTTTTTTCAGAAGTTCATATTTCAATATCTCAAATTTGGCTCTAAAAATATGAACTAACAGATCTGGCCGATCTTGTGGCTTTTCTTGATATTCCAAATTATCTTGAATTTCCTTCAACATATGATTACATGTCATTGTCAAGAAAACATCAAGTTTTCCATACTTTTGAACCAAAGCCATAGCATATAAATATCTTCGTCTCATATCTCGTGGTCCACCAATAAAAGAAGCAGGTAATATTATCCTGTAACCAACCTGACGACCTTGAGTTTGACTAACCGATATACTATCCAAGACTCCCTGTAGAATCTCTATTTTGATTTCTTTTTGTTTTTTTCTATAAAATTCAAGTTTGGATGTTTCAATTTTAATATAAGTATCCACCACAAACTGTCAGTTTAAGATTATGTAATAACATAGAGTGGTCATTATTTCTTATTTGGAGTCTGTAGCAGTAGTATTCTCTTGCTGAAACAGTATGCTCTCCATATTTATTTTCCTGAGCAACTAAAAAAAATAAGGGAAAAATGTCCTTGCTAGAAGCATGAGAATAGAAAGACAAAGATTAAAACACTTGCCAATTTCTTCCAAGTTTATTAAATCCATTGGATGTTCAATTGAGAAAGGATCAATGTTACAATCAGGGAGATCTCTACATCTTCCTTTTTTATATAGCCTCTTAATGCCATGATGTCGTCCAAATTCACCTCTAGGAAAGAAAAAAGGATACAGCAAAGGATCATAGTATGCATAATATGGTTGAACTCTATAGCTTGAGTTAGAATGACTATAAACCTGGATGTGAGGGAGTAAATTAAGAAGTTCTTCTGTTTCGGTCCAAATGGCAGCAACCTGGGAAGCAGTGGGAAGATTGTACACTCGTTGATCCAAGTTGGATAATAGTTTAGAATAATTTTATAATTGTGCAGATCGTGAAGATCCCTCAAGTCTCTAGAAAACCTTGCATAAGGATTATCGGAAAGAGCGTTGAGAAGGAACTCTAAAATTTTTTTTCTCAATTTGTCAGAGTTTGACAGCCTCGTCTGTATCAAAAAAATAGAGTTAAATTCCACACGCTTTGTCACCTGATGATACCAAACTGTCAAGGAGATGATAAACTTGTCCCTGTACACGGAAAGTATAAACTCCATGTTTGTTCTTTGTAAGCTCCTTATCATATTTTGCCGCATACAATGTAAAGGCCAGATTATTATTATACGTGCGGATATTATTACGAAATTGTTCAGATTACTCATCATGCCCAATAAGCGGGTGCTTAAAAGAGCAAGGCATTGTTGGCACCACTATAGATATTTCTCTTGTACGACAGCAAAATGAAGGAGGTTCCAAATGAAATCGTTTAGCCGCACAAAACTCACACTCTGGAGCATCAGGAAGTACAAAGGTTTGCTGCGGAATATTGTCCAATAGAGAGTAGTTTCTCTTCCTCAGAAGACGAGCTGCAATTTATTTTAAATCCAAAGACGGTTTTAGGCTTAAATCGAAGAGTGAGTAAATTTAGGAATAAAACTGAGTGCAGCAACAGCAACGGAGGCAATCTATATAGTATTCAAACCGTATACGCAGGAATGTGACATAGCATAAGTTTGATATCAATAACTATCAGAAGGCATGAAAAACTTTGTCGAAAACCATAAAAATCAGGGAGGATGAAATTAGTTAGATTCGCAAACATGTGTCTTTTCTGTTTCCAAAAGGAACCACCACAATTCTATAAGTACAAGCATAATTCTATAAGTACCAAATACGAAAAAGAAAAGCAAATGTAAGTTCGAACAAAAGGATTAAATTTGTCCAAGAGTAGTTCAAAGGTTTAAGATTAAGAGGACAAGGTAGAAAATAGAAAGCTGAAGATATTTCAAAGACTTACTCATAGCGCTAGAAGACAACGGAACTGGTGGATCCAAGTGAGGTTCTAGAACAAAAGAAATCAATCATTTTGATTAATGCAGGTGCCATGATTAACTGGCTCAACACAGTTGTCATTGTTGGCACTATCAACGGTGTAAACTACATCCTCAACATTAACAAAAGTGTTTGTATTTCTCTAGACATTAGTTTCATTATTTGCATTTCTTCTTGTAGCATAGGCCTCTCGACGAAGATGCAAAAGTATCTTTTTTATGTGTCGCCATTTCTGTATATCGCTTATGCCGTTCTGCATTTTTATTAATTCTATCCATGTTTCTATCGGATTAGGAAAAACACAAAGTATTAAAATATAAAAGGAAAATAACACAATGCAGACTTAAAGTCACAATAGACATAAAGAATAAAATAAAGAACATAATTAGAAAATAGGAAAAAGGAAAAGTGGCAAAGACTAATATCAGACAACATATGATGTCTGTAGATGTATATATGGCTATTGATATTTTGAGCACAAAAATTCGAAAGTATGTAATCGTATCGTAAAATGAGCAGTAAAAAAATTACCAGATCTCGAAAACAAGTGCAACAAGAATCCGGATTGTGGAATTGAACCGTATATAAGAAAAAAAGAGAATAGGAAAGAGAGAGCACAGACACTGCAAAACACATAAAGAGAATAAAAGAAGATCAAAGGAGAAAAAATCGCAGAAAACAAATTAATTAGCTATTATTAGATAAATCATCATAGATATTTTAAATGAAACAAGGAAAAGTAAACAAAGGTGGTACCAAGGGGTCCGAAGGAAGGAAAAAGCACCTGCCAACAAAGAAGAGAAGAAAAAAGAAGGAGCTTAGAAATGTTAATAATAATAATAAAAAAACAACAACTGAATCTAGATAAATAAATTGCAATCGGACTAAATTTTGACGAAAGTGTGTTTTTTTTTTTTTTTGGATACATCAACATCATGAGAATTCAACAAAACTCATATCACTTCAAGTTGTATAAAAAAAAAGGTTTTCTTCTAGGAGAAAAATATTTTTAAAGAAATAATGGTTATTGCAAATTATAATTCATTTTTTTATTTATTTTTATTAGTTATTAGCATACAAAGGACATTCATGTCTGGAATGCATGGTCTTGATTGCGTGTTCATTATAAAAATGACAACACATACTTGTTTATAACTACACGTTAGAATATAGACACCATTCATCTATTTTTATATCTGACACGATTGATTTATTTCTTCATTTATTTATTATTAAGTAATATAAGAAGAAACACTGCAACATAGGTATCATACATCTATAATTGTCAGTTATTTCTACATCAATCCTATGAAACAACAAGACAGCATAACACTGTGCGTGGGCGATAACACGCAAGAACACACAGTTCTGTCGATCTTGGCCTATATGTGTATTTTTTTATTTTAATGGAAAAATATCTGTAAAATAAAACTAGCACACTGTTTTGCTGCTGAGGTTCCGCTACACATCAGAACATATAGTTTCGCTACACAGCATAACATATAGCTTCTGTACATAGCAGAACCATAGAGTTCCACTACATAGGAGAACCATGTAGTTCTGTCACAAGGTAGAACTTCACAGTTCTGCTACGTTGCACTTGCACGTCCTCATTGACAAAAGCTAAATACTTGAGGGAGATAATAAACCTGCATTAGAAGCAATGAATCAATTCACTGTAATAATCATTAAAACCATAATATTTTAATGTGTACACAAAATTAAAGTTCTTTAATTTTCCTTTTCTTTTAATAAATTTTTAAATTAAAACCATAATATTAAATCCAAATTTTAAAATCTAGAAAACAATAAACTAAATATGAAATTGGCAAGGCAGTTCTGCACTTGGCAGAACTATGTAGTTCTGCTACCTAACAGAACCGCATCGCTCTGCCACTGAGGTTCTACTACGTACCAAAATGACATCGGTCCGCTTCGTAGGTTGTGCTTAGTAGAATCATGTAGCTTTAAAATGTAGCAGAAGGATATGCTTCTACGAAGCAGCAGAATCACGCAATTCTGTCACATAGCAAAATCTCACATTTTTGCTATGTGGCACATGCACAGCTTGATTAACGAAGGCTAAATACTTGAGTGAGATAGCAAAGTTGCCTCACAACCAATAAAACAATCAATATCAATAATGCTAGAATTATATTTTTTTAATCTGAACACAATACCAAATTTGTGAATTTTTTGGTTTTTTTTAATAAGTTTGCAAAAGTTCAATCAAAAGAGAACGAAATATGTAAACAAAAAAATGAGAGCAGCAGGGCAGAGTTCAACTTACACTGAGTTTTCTGCTGGTCAACCATGATATTATAATGCAGAAAAATTAAATTCAGAGGTGCAAAGCCAGGGGCGAAGATTTTGAAGGGTAAACACCCCTTAAGCATTATTTGGTGATATATAATCATGCTATGTAAAATAGGCAACCAACGAACTTCTAACTGATTTTTCTGGAAAATATCCACAAAATATTTGTATTGTAAATGCTTCAAATGGAAGCTCCACACACCTTCTTTGAAATATATATCTTCATGTTTTCTAATGATTTATGTTCTGTTACTTTAATTTCTAAACATTGAATAACATCATTCTTGGTAATCTGAATTCTGATACCCAATATGCTTGATCTTAAAATATCAGATTGTTTAACATCGAAGTTCTGGTAGAAATAAAAAATTACCTTCGTAATGCAGTTTCTGTTTACGTCACATGATCCGACACCTCTAATCCTTTCAAGGATAGTTTGTATGCCCAAACACATTCGGTCAAAATAATTAAAGTCAACAAACCTACAAGAACCAATTTTAGATAAAATCCATTGTGACCCAGTATAGGGAGTTTGGATTAGAATGGATTGAAGCATCCGTTCTCGTTAGAAGTTTTGATGGGCTTCTTGATTCGATAAATAAGTTTAACTTTGAGTTGACTCAGAATTAGAACCATGAACAAACACCGAACTTGATCTTGAGTTGAAAGCGTGTGCATCATAACCCAAATGAAAACTCAAAGAATGGAAACTCGAAGAGTCCAAATCCGAGATGTTAATATGACAAGAAGATGGATTCTTTGATGTTCTCTACATAATTCTTGAAGATCTGCCTGAAGCCATAATGAATTTGAGTCTAGGGTTCTCTGTTAGGGTTTTCGAAGAGAGAGAAACGGTTCAGATGTAAATCCTCTAGGTATTCTATTAACTTAATGTTTATATTCTGTTTTTTTTTTTAATATAGCAAAATCCTAAAATAGAAAAGATACTCCTATTTGATTTCAAATATTTTCTAATCTTTCTTTACAGAGTTCTGCTACGAGCAGAACCACATTGTTCTGCTTTGGGGATCTGGTACCCAACAAAACCATCGAGGTTTGCTACGTAGCAGATCAATATAGATCTGCTGCGCATCTAGTTCCGCTACGTAGCAGATCGATATGGTTCTGCTACGTAGGAAATAATTTTCAGAATTTACTTAATTTTTTTATATCTTTACTCTCATTTTTTATGATTTTTTTGGGTCATTAAATATCTAATTCTTACAATGTCATTACTTTTACTACGAAGTAGGACCACAAAGTTCTCCTTCGTAGTAGGACCATGTTCTGCCTTGCAGCAAAACCATATAGTTATGCGATGTGGCAAAACCACGTAGTTTTGTTACAAAGCAAAACCTTACATTTTCTGTTATGTTGCAGTCACATATCTTCATTGACAAAAGCTAAATAGTCGACCAAGATAGCGAATTTGCATTAGAAGCAACGAACCAATCAATCTTAATAATGTTAAAATTATATCCTTCTTTAAATTCGAACACAATATAAAGGTTGTATTTTTTCTGTTTTTTTTAATAATTTTCCAAATATTATTTTTGACAGTTTTAATTTTTTTCTTTTATGAATTTTCTTCTTTATTAAATATCTTATCCTTTCAACATTAATATTCTTGTAGCAAATTCAATCACAATATTAAAGTTGTAAGTTTTTTTAACTAATTTTCCATTTTTTTATATATCTTTAATCTCTTTCTTTTTTGAATTTTCTTGTTTATTAAATATCCAATTGTTTCAACATTAATATTCTTGTAGCGTAATTCAAACTATTTTTTTTTTACTCCTAACAAGTTCTGGTATGCACCAAAACCACATTGTTCTGCTTTGGATGGTCCGCTACCTAAGAGAGCTTTCTAGTTCTACTACGTAATAGAACGATCCAATTTTTCTACCGTTCTGCTACGTAGCAGAACAACATTATTCTGCAACTTAGTAGAACCACGTGGTTATGCTATGACGCAGAACCTCATGATTCTGCCATGCAATTCTGCTAAATAGCAGAACCATGTGGTTCTGCAACGTAGCAGAACCACGTGGTTCTGCTTTGAAGGTTCTGCTACATAGCAGAATTCTCTCGTTCTGCTATCCAGTAGAATGGTGAATTTGCAAATGAACGCCGAATACCCAACAGAGACAGTAAACTTGTATTAGAAGAATCAACCAATCAATATTAACAATACAATTTTTTTTTTTTAACTTCTTCGATATCTTTTAATAATTTTTCTAGTTGACAATATCTTTATAATCTAAGCTATAGTTTCTAACTTGTTCTTTTTAGCCACAAAATTTCATCACAACAATTTCCCCAATACTAATTATGGTAAAACTATATTTTTTAAAGTGGTACACAATAGTAAAATTGTACATTTTTTGCTCCTTTTTAATAATTTTCCAGATTTACTTAATTTTTTTATCTCATTACTTTGATTCTTTCATGAAAATCTTTTGCATATCAAATATCTAATTCTCACAATATTATTATTCTTGTAACATTCTTAACACTAAATATTTTTTATTTACTTCTACTATAAAGCAGGACCATGAAGTTGTTCTACGTAGCAGAACCGTCTGGTTCAGCCATGTGACAGAACGATAAGTTTTGTGATACGGCAGAACCATTAGTTCTGTTACCTAGCAGAATCTCATACTTCTGTCATGTGCTAGTCATATGCCTTCATTGACAGAGGCTAAATTATCCAGGAAGACAGCAAATTCGCATCATAAGCAATCAACCAATCAATATTAATAATGTTAAAATCGTATTCTTCAAATCCGAACACAATATCAAACTTGAATTTTTTTGGTTGTTTTTTTTTAATAAATTTCCAAATATTTTCTTATATGTTTAATTTCTTTCTTTTATGAATTTTCTTGCTTATTAAATATCCAATTCTCCCAACATCAATATTCCTGTAGCGTCATCAAAACTAAATATTATGTTTCGTAGTAACTGGTCAATGCAATAGTGGAGTTTTTTACGATTTAATTTATGTTGAAAAACTTTTATTTATTTATCCCCGTAAAAGCATCCTACTTTTAGAAACGGATGATGAATTTCAGTGGTGTCACAATATTAATTATGACAAAACATATTTATGTAAACAACAAACATAAGTATTCACCAATAAGCAAAACTTTTGTGGACACAGCCTTGAGAAAGTCAAAAAGGAATGCTTTTAATAAGTACATGACGAGCGGCATGTTTCCATGGAGAAAACAAAAAGGACATAACAAAGTTTGTCTGGTGGTTCTCCGGGCACCACAACAACAAAAGCATTTTATCATGCCGTTTTTTTTTTTTTTTTTTTTTGAAATAAAACATTAGTTCAGCTTAGTTTTTTTTTCTTAGGAAGATTTACATGTATGGGTCAGGAAGTTCCCCAGTCTCTAGGGTATTCTCTTCCACATCATCAAACTTATGAAGCAGCGAAGCCTGATGAAGAAACCATCGTTTCTAAAATAAGCAAAGCAGAACGGCGAAGTTATTGTATTGTAAAAATAAGAAGGAAGAATCACTATGCTGCAAAAAATACAGAAGGCGCACCCGGTTCACATCCACTTAAAGTAACCAAAGATGAAGAAGGGCCAATGGTAGATTGTTGAGAAAGGAAAGGACCATCAGTGTTATATTCAGAAGCATCACAACAATATATGATCGTGAACTGTTGTTTTACATCCATTGTTTCGAAGTGAATAGGTCTTATGTGTGCAATGAACATTTTTTCTTTCAGGGCTTCGTGGACATCATTGAGCAGGAGTTCAATGTTCTTATAAAAATATGGAAAAAAAATTAGTATAGTAAATTGGAAACGGAACTCCTATGATATACATTTTGTGTTTAGACGAAGAAGAAATAACTTAAGTAACCGATATTTTAAACAAATCATGTGCGAACTACATAAATAAAACTTGATTAAAATGTTCCATTGCTTGAACAGCTGTGAAGCTCAGTAATTTCTTGACTAACTCTCCAAATAGTTATTTTGCCCGTGTCATCTTGCAAATCAACATTAAAGCGACATCTATAAAGAGCAAAGTATAAACATACAGGAAGAAGATTAGACAAAGGAACAGAATCATCGTAAAATGGCTGGAAAAGTCCAAACAAACAATTCGAGACAACAAAAGCCATAATACAAATCTGATCAAATGCTATAGAGGGTTACCTTGGTTTGGCCGTTCCTTTTGCTTGCATGAATTGCACAAGAAATCAACATCAAGTGAAGCTGAGGTAGAGTGGAAACAATTGGTACAGGCCATGTACTAATATTTTTGAAAAATATGTTCAAACGAGAGCTGCACCTTTACCCATGCCGTCTGAAATTGCTTCATAGAAGATGTAAGTAAAATATGACGGTTACGAAGAAGTATTTACATTGAAAATCTTTTTTTTTGAGCAAATGGCTTACCTTTTGTGCTGCCGTTAAATTACATATCCTGGTTATTTTCTCAATTGCTGTGAAAGAGATATCAGGATTGTAGTAATCGTACTTTTTATGACGAATTATATCTTGAAGCAATTCATCGTTTTTCAGAGCCCTATGAAAGAAATAATTGAACAATATATAATATATAACAGCTGTATATGTTAAAACCCAAATTAGTTTTTAAAAAATTCACAATCATTATATACTTTATATATACAATTACCAGTTCTTCAGCTATCGTACTTCTTAGATTGGCGGATCAACAAGGATAACTGAGTCAAACCAAGTAGATAATGCGACACTATGTAAAAAGAAATCAAATAGATAAAATCCATGTGCATAGAAAAAAATAAATGAAAAAGTAAAGGAACGATGGATTTCTTGTTAATTCAAGAATTTACTTCGATTCTTCTCCCAACAGTAACAGGATACGCACGGAGGTTTGCCAACATTTGTTGTCCTTCATTATGGATGAAGTCATCCCAAAGAGATAACTTAAGGCTTTGAAAACTGTTTTTTCGAAAAGAGGCATTAGTTAGGAATGCATTATTATTTTGTTAGAGATGGGAAAGCCTAAGGGCCCTTACTTTCATTCACAATCACAAATTTTTGAACGACAAAATTGTTTTCTTGCCTAGCGATGTTTGTTGGTTCCAATGCAGAAATGACAATACCCAAAATATCTGGATTAAAAATAACCCCAGAAAAGAATCCAAAAATAAACATCCTAGTAAAAAACAAAATATATATAATCCAAAAAAAAATGCATAGGAAAAACGAAAGTCGATCCAAGAGGAAGCATACCTACAGATTTGTCCCTGTGATCCATATACTGTACTAAATCTGTAAATTTTGCATAATTAAACCTTACAGCCATCACATCATCTTCGTTCTTTAATTCCTCCACAAGTGTTCTCGTGGATATCACCCATTGAGTCTTGATGTCTGTATTCTGAAACTTTAGAGGAATTGGTCTCACAGCAGCATTTGATATCAGATAAGTTCTATAGATCTGCAACATGGGGCTCATTCTAGGGATGTTTGCATTAAACATTATCCCTTCTACTTGAGTTCCCTATGTAAAAATAGAGATAACCATGAGGTAATACATCTTGATTTTTTTTTCTAGCAAATATTATCTTATAATAATAATATTCTAAACATTGCATGGTAAAAATTATAAGCTGTAAAAATATATAATAAGCTCTTGGTTGGAAAAATATAATACGATGGAGATCTATAGTCGTGAAAATAAAAGGTTAGAAACATATATGATAAGCTTTTGATTTCAAATTGATTCCAAGATAAAAATCCATACTTCTGAATCCACGAAAATATATTTTTGCTTCTTCGTTGGGGTATTAATTGATGTTGTAACATGTTACTTTTCTTGGACCGTGATTTTACAGGTCCAGTTTTGTGTATCATGAGTGATATCTTTTATAAGAGAATAATTTTCCATCCTAAAAAAATGAACGAATGGCAATAAAAGAAGTCAAAATAAAAGATCCCGAAAAAAGTGCCAAATAAGATGGAAATCATGAATATATATACTTGAATGAAGAAAATTATACAATTTAGCGAGACTAAATATTTAAATAAAAACAATATTTCTTGTTTTACCGTCCAATCTTACATTATCAAATGTTGCAGGAACTATTAACACCTTAATAGAATGGGTGGATCTAGCTTTGGACAATGCAACATAGAGTCGGCCATGACAGAAAACAGGTTCGCGTATATAAATTCCAATGTAATTCAATGTTTGTCCTTGATATTTGTTGTCTATCATAGCAAAGTATAACCGAACAGGGAATTGTGTTCTTATGAAGGGAATCCCATTTTTTTCATTTTCAGAAGTCTGCAAAGGAATTCAAGGAATGAATACCTTCTTTAAAATGTACTGTTCAGAAACCATCCCTGCACAAATAGAATACTCTCCTAATTACTTGCATATCAGCCTTGTCCCATTACACAAAACCTCTGTTGGGTTCATATTCCTAAGCAATATAATAGGACAATTCTCTTTATTAAGTGACAATCTATAAGGTGATAAACCTCTTGGAGTTTGGTTGTTTAAAAAATCCTTGTAATCTCCTTGATGACATTTGTTAACGGTCATAGCTGATGCTATGTAAGCATACGCATCTCCAAAGAGACCATCTTTCGTTTAACAATGAATCTGATTTGGCTTATGTACTAAAAAATGTTGACTTCTCCACAACCACGTCGACTGAGTTTTTCAAAATAAATAAGTTTAATAACGAAATGGCACAACAGTTGAGATGCCTGTATAAAGAATCCTCTAAATATTTTGTTTGGAGTCCTACAATAATAGCATGGTCGGAAAGGAAACGTCAGATGGTTACAGGAATATGAGTTACTATAAGTCCCAAGCATACAACCATACAAGAATTGGGATTGTAGAGACACAGCCACACAACAAAAAAGAGAACGGCCCGTAAAAAGCACAAAGACTACAAATGGATCAAGAAAAGAAAGAATTAAAGGGGAAAAAGTTGGCCAAAGCAAATTAATTAGCCAAATCATTATAAACGTAATAAAAAAAACGTTGGTAGAGATTAGCAGGAAGAAAAAAAGAGAACCTGGTCAAAACAGAAGAAGAAGTCTACAAACCCTCAAAACAACAATCCGATCTACATAAATATATACTAACCATATCAAGCTCTCAGGAAAGTGAAAGCGTGTACTTCATGTATCGCAATCATAACAACCAAACAACTCCTATCACCTCAATTTGCGTATAAAACTAAATTTCTCAAAAAAAGAAATATAAAAATGAATGCTTATCTCATTTTTTGATTTATTTATTTAACATAGAATAGTAATCCATGTCTAACGCTGCATTACGTGTTCAGGATAAAAGGTTACAACACATGCGTGTTCAGGACAAGAGGCTACAACACAAACACCATACACCTTGAACATCATTTATTTTTTATTTATTTATTTAACAGAGAAGAGGAGATCCGTGTCTCAAATACGTGGTCTCCATTGCGTGTTCAGAATAAGAGAAGTTGCAACATATTCATGTTCAGGACAAGGGGCTACAACACAGATACCATATCATTGTCAGTAACATCCACATTACTCCTGTGAAAGAACAAGACACTGAACAAGACACTAAACGAGACCAAGAGGAAACGCTAGCTGCTATGTTCACTTGCCCCACTAATATAAAAACACACGGAGTATACAGTAGAGGAATAGTCTCAACGCACCACAATCATGACTGACATCATGAGAGACCATACTGCCCAACCACCCTCCTCAACCCATCTGCACAACACATTGACCATTCGCTTTCGGAGCATACTGCCCAACCACCCTCCTCAACCCATCTGTACAACATAATGACCATTCACTTTCGGACCACAAGTATAGTAATAATAAAAACATAGTTTCGGATTTAATTAACACACCACATGCCCATGTCAGGAATGAAATATATAATAATAATAATAATAATAATACAAATATATACATAAAAAGATATAAGAAAAGAGGAAAAAAGAAAAGAAACATAAAACAAATGCTACACGGAACATATAGTACAAGCATGGCCTCCACGCACCGCAACAATGATGACAACAATGACAATGATGAAGATAAGACATAAGATATATAATCTCTTTCTACAGTTCTTTTCGTTACTCTGCAGCTGTAGAACAATTCTTTTTTTATCTTTTTTTTTATTGTTATTAATTATTATAATATAATATAATGGTATGGTTGTAACATGACGGCATTCTTGTAATTATTTAATAAAAAAATTATACGATCGCATCAAAGATACCTAAAATAATAATTTTTATAAATTGTATTTCTATGGTACATAATATTTAAATTTTTAAATGTTTATTTAACATTAAACATCCTAAATCAAAATAAAACAATATCTGCATAATATTAATATTTCTGTAAATTTGAAAATATATAAATATTAATTTTAAATTATAAATCCAAGTCATCTTATATAAATCCAATGCCAGTGGTATGAATCAGAGGTTTACCATCATGTTCGTAGACAATACCATCATCTTCGTGCTACAATTATCAACAAAAAAATATATATATACGAAAACAAAATTTGCAGGTAAGTTCTTAAATTGACAAAGGCAATCAAAAAATAAGTGGTGGACATATTTATGTCCATTAGAAAACCAACCATGGATGGCTGATTATTGATTGTTTCAATCTTCACAGTGTCAAAATCTACCTCAAGCATGATAGTTTTTGATAGAATGAGAGAGAATCTGAATTTTTAGAAAATTTGCCAAGTTTTACCAGGAAAGTAAAATATTTACGTGTCTTTGAAACATAAAAGCAATCAATACTAACCTAGCCATGTATTTTTCCACACCGGAGACTGTATGACCATGCATAAACATGCACCTTGCCACAGAAATTGAATCACCAAATAAAATATATGGCTCTCTCTCTTAACAAGGGGCATGACACTCTGTGCACACAAAGAAGTATTTCACAGGAGAAGATGTAGAAGTAATCGGAAAACACTTCTTGGCATAATCTTGTCTTGATTCATCGTTTAATATTTTCGCATTGTATGTTATAATTTAATATTTTATTTAAATAAATATCAAAATAAATTATATATAATATTTCAAAAAATTGGACATTTGAATAATAAGGTGGTATGCATAACTATGAAGCTCTAATATGTGTAGAACCACGTCGACAGAACCACGTCGTTCTGCTATACGCAAAACCAGATCCTCTTGCATAGCAGAATCATGTAGTCCCACGCTATGTAATTCTGCTATGCAGAACCATGTAGTTCTGCCATGTGCAGAACAAGTCCTTTTGTAGAGCAGAAGCATATAATTCTGTTATGTGCAGAACCATGTGCTCATTATGATGAAAATTTTTCCTTTTTTTTTCCAATGGAGCCCTTGTCAGGGAAGGCCAGCCCTTTATCGATGAAAGCTAGTTCGTTTGTGGATCAAGATGCCACGTTCGTTGACTAACCAAGGATCAAGATAAGCAAAAATGTTAACTGGAATGATTAAAAACTAAAAATCAACATATAAGAAAAAAAAATGATATTATCGAAAAAATATCTATATTCTGATTTATAAGGCTAATTCGTTAATTTTAATTCTTATACAATTTTAAATAATAAAAATAAAACAAAAATATCAATAACGTTGTTCAACATTAATGCTCCTATAGCGTCATCAAAATTATATATTTTTTACTCCCACCACAGTGTTTCGGAGGGTCTGCTACCTGGCAGAATCTCCTAGTTCTGCTACGCAACAGAACCACGTAGTCCTGCTACGCAACAGAATCACGTAGTCCTACTACGCAGCAGAATATCATGATTCTGCCACATGGTTCTGCTAGGTTGCAGAACCACGTCGTTCTCCATTGGAGTTCCGTTATGCAGTAGAACCACATTGTTCTCACTCGGAAGGTTAGTTCTGCTACGTCACAGAATCACGTCATTATGCGACGTAGCATGGTTCTGCTTCGGAGGTTTTGCTGCATAACAGAACCCTCTCATTCTACTATCCAACAAAACAATACGGTTCTGCTATCCAGCAGAACCACGTAGTTCTACATAGTAGAACCATGCAGTCCTCTTGCATAGCAGAAACTCACATTTCTGCTACGTGGCACTTGTATAACTTCGCCAACGACTGCCAAATAGCGAAGCGAGATAGTAAACTTGTATCAGAAGCAATCAACCAATAAAACTAACAATGCTAATTTCTTTTTGCTTTTTTTAATATTTTTTTGAATGGACAATATTTTTTTAATTTAACCCATAGTTTCTAAATTGTTGTTTTGGTCACAAAATTTCAAAAAAACAATTTCCCTAACACTAACAATGCCAGAATTACATTCTTTAAATCTGAACACAATATGAAAGTTGTAAGTTTTTTGCTCTTTTAAAATAATTTTCAAATGTACCTAATTCTTTTTATATCTTTACTTTCACTCCTTCATGAATTCCTTTGCTCATTAAATATCTAATTCTTACAAGATTATTATTCTTGTAGCATTTTTAACACTATCCTACCACACCGTTTGCTTCGAAGGTTTTGCTACATAACAAAACCATTTTATTCTGCAATTCAGCAGAACGATATAGTTATGTGATGTGGCAGAACCACAAGGTTCTGTTACATAGCACAACCTCACACTTCTGCTACATCGCACTCACATACCTTTGTCAACAGAGATTAAATAGTCAATGAAGATAGCGAACTTGCAGTAGAAGCAATTAGCCAATCAATATTAATAATGTTAAAATTATATTCTTCTTTAAATTCAAACACAACATCAGAGTTCTTTCTTTTTTTGGTTTTTTAAATAACTCTCCAAATATTTTTTTTATAGCCTTAATTTCCGTCCTCCATGAATTTTCTCGCTTATTAAATATCTTATTCTTTCAACATTAATATTCTCGTAGCAAATTCGATCACAATATCAAAGTTGTCAATTTTTTTAACCAATTTGGCATTTTTTTTATACATCTTCAATTTCATTCTTTTATGATTTTTCTTGCTTATTAAAGATATAATTCTTTCAACATTAATATTTATGTATCATCATTAAAACTAAATATTTTTTATTCTCACCGCAGAGTTCTACTACGCACCAAAAGTACATTGTTCTTGTTCGAAGGGTCTGCTACCTAGCAAAACCTTCTAGTTCAGTTATGTAGCAGAATGATATGGTTCTGCTACGCAGTAGAACCACGTGGTTCTGCTTTAAAAGTTCTGCTGCATGGCAGAACCCTCCCGATCTGCTTTTCGGCAGAATGATACGATCTTACTATGCAGCAGAACCACATAGTTCTCCTACATAACACAACCATACAGTCCTCCTACATAGCAGAAACTCACATTTCAACCACGTGACACTTGCATGACTTCGTCGACAAACGTAAATACCCGAGGCAGATAGTATACTTGTATTGGAAGCAATCAACCAATCAATATCAACAACACATAATTTTTTTTTTTATCTCTTGCTTTCTTTTAGTAACCTTCCGGATAGACAATGTTATGACCACAAATTTTGAGCATAACAATTTCCCGAACACTAACAACGCCAAAATCACATCTTTTAAATTCGAACACAATACCAATTCGAACATAATCAGCAATGACAGGAGCAGCGATACTACAAATTTCCCGATAAGATAACGCTATGGAGAACCACTTATGGAGCCGGTGAAGTGAAGAGGTACAAACCTGTTGATTTGATGAGGATTGCTTCCGATAACTGGTTAACCTACATTGATTGAGTTTTGATGTTGCTTACTAGAGCGAGGATTGGTTCAGAGGCGATCGTTGAGGGAGATGCTAATCAAACATGTACCTACTGGAATGTTGTGTCTTTTTCTTTCTCTTGTTCTTCACCACATGCAGCAACCAACATCGAAACCCAATCAATGCAAGTTAACATGCTATCAGAACCAATCCTCATAGAATTAACGTCTGCACCTCTCTACTCTGCCGGCTCCATGCGGTTCTCCATCGATAGCCCTCCATCAACATCTGCACAATGGCTCCAGAAACAGCCCTGCACTTTGGCAGTCCTGCGTCAAATCCACAGGCAGTTCTTCACTCCGGACGTTCAACATTAGACCCATACATATTCCCTTGCTTTCTTAGTTCTGTGCTCCGGTAGTTCTACAAACACCGCATAGTTCGAGTCATCATAGCTCATTTGCTTCCCAATAGCCCCATAAGCAATTCTGTACCCTGATTTCCATAACACCAAACAATAGATACAAAAAGTAGTTAGATAAAACTCAATCAAAATAAATCAAACATTCCAAAACAGGGAAAATAAACACAAATCTTGAACACATAGGGGAAACATATCAGCACACTCGGAAATACAGCAAAAGAAAACCACAGTGGCTATCATCATCAACACAAATAGCGGATATAAAAAAGAAGCCGAAAAAAAGCCCAAGCTGAAGATCTCAATTCGCCCCACTCAGAGAGACAAATCTTTAAAAGAAAAAACAAAGACAAACCATCACAGTAGAAAAGAATAACTTCCATAATTCATCCCAAAACAAGGAAAATAAACACAAACCTTGAACACAGAGGGCAAATATATCCGGCACACTCGGAAACATAGCAAGAGAAAAACTCAGCGGCTATCTTCATGAATCCCAAACAGCAGATATAAAAAAAAAAAAAAGCCGAAAAAGGCCCAAGCTAAACGTCTCACCCAACTCAGAGAGACAAACATTTAAAAGGAAAGACAAAGACAAACCATTACAACAGAGAAGAGAAGAATAACTTCCATAATCAGTACCTAAAACTGAACAACTCCATTCGTCCCACTTAGAGAGCGAGAAACAGAGAAAGAGAGCATCTGTTCTGCTTTTATAGAGAGATAATAACAAAGAAAAACACAAAAAACATAGAGGAATGGCCTCATATACTTTTTTTTTCCTCAAAACCACAAAATCCAATCGCAATGAGTACCAAAAGAATGGCCTCACATACTTTTTTTTCCCCAAAAGCACAAATTGCTAAAGAGTCCTCCCAACCACTCCAGCCACGCCTTCCATGAAATCAACAACAAAATTTTGTTCATTAATGTTTCTAACAAGAGCGAATGCAAGAGAGAAAGAGAAAGAAAAAGAAAAAAACACATTAATGTTTCTGAAATGAAACGAAATGAAACGAAACGAAAAGGAAAAAAAAAAAGAGGAAAAAAAACAAAAGAAAACAACGGGCCACATCAGCTCCACCTCACCAACTACCAATCACCCTGCGCCAATTGGAGGACGACGAAATCTATGTGGCAAGGAGTCTCTCACACATATATCTATATGGTTAATAAAGTTTGAATAAATAAATTTAAAAATATATAAAAAGGTTGTGTTGAAAAAATATGAATAATCTCAAAAGACACAAAGACAAAAAGATAACATAGCAATATAAAATAAAAAAGAAAAATAAAAAAATTTAATAAAATATATAAGGGTAAATATAATATACTAGTTTTGAGCAGCACATGTATAAAGTTTAAACAAATAAATATAAAAATATGCAAAAGGGTATGTGCAGTAAGAAATAAGTAATATTAAAAGATACAATCCAAAAAGATAAAAGACAAATATAGAATAAAAGGAAAGAGGGATTTAAATGTTTAATCAAATATATAAGTGTAATATTCATTTTTTAAATGAAGATAATATTGACAAAAAAATAGCTTTGTTATATATATACTTTTATATATATATTAGTTTCAAATTGTTTACATGTATAAAATTTAAATGAATAAATATAGAAATATATAAAAGATGAGTAATTTTCAAAAATACAAGTCTATTAAGATAAAAGTAAGATATATATAATAAAAGAAATTTAATAAAATATATAAGGATAGCATAAAATATTTATCTTTCGATAAAGATAATATTGACAAAAAATGATTTTGTTATATATACACTTTTATCTATAGGATTATAGATTATAGATATAATTATAGATTATAAATATATATGTAATTTTTTTTTCTTTTAAAGAATTTTTTAATAAGAAAATAAAGGAACCGGGTATGAAAGGAGTCGGGGCAAGTAGGTGCTAGGTGATTCGGAGTTTAGGAGGGAACTAACGATCCAAAATGATGGCATCCCGTGAGACTTGGCGCTAGTAAGATACATGTATAAACTTTTTTTTAAAGACTTTTTATACTCTTCCGCTTCTTACTCTTCCAGAGGCCAACACTGAGACAGAGAGCGCGGGGCATGGCGCTAGTGAGACATTGTCACAACTTGGCTTCACTTCGAAAAGTCATGGTATCTCGTCTTCTAACTTGTTCCTCTTCATGTTCTCGTTCTCAACCCTTTTCGGCTTCTTCTTCCCACGTTTCCTCTCCTCCCCCCTCTGTCCTTCTCAAAACCAGGTGTCTGTCTGTCTTCTCTCTGTCTTCTCTCCTCCTTTTTCTTTTCTTACTGTAGATTATTTTCGGCGGGATTCTTAGGGCTTATTGGGTCTTTGAAACTCGTGAAAATAACTCAGACTGGCGAAAGGATTAGTTCATTTGATTTTTCGGTTTCGAGTATTTGAGTAGGAAAAAACGGGAGTCTTTTTGGTTTTGTTCAATAGTTAGGAGAAAACATGCTAGTCTTTGTGTGTTTGAGTCTAATGGGTGTTCTTAATTTTAATTTGAGATGATGTTGCAGGACCAAGTTTGGATTGCGAAGGTTTTCTACTCAGTTAAGGACCTCACCATATTTATTGTCTCCGAGGGCTTTCATGTCTTAGAGCATTGTAACAGAAGCATTTCAAGGAAATCCAAGCTCAAAGGCTTATGGATCTGATCGGATTCAGGTTTACAGTTAAGCTTTACGCCCGTCTTTAATTTTCAATTTCAACGTATTCAGTTAAAGTGAAATGTAGTGATTCAGTTTTACCTTTACAATTGATTTCTGGTAAACTCGCGGAATGCGATGGATGGAAAGGCGGATATTGTTTGGATACATAACTGGGATGCGTAAGAAAGAATGTCTGTTCTAGTTGAAAGATCCGACTGAGACTGTAGTTATGGCATTTTTACACTGATAAGTATGTGAATTGTTCAACAGGGTGAAATATAATCAGCTGCGAGTGTGGAGATTAACGCACTATTATCCTTTAATGGACAGGTTGATCAATTTTTCTTGACAAGAGGATTAAATAGTCCGCTTTTGAAAATGTTGGTGACCAGCCATGAAAATAAATGCTCCCCAGTAGCTTCTCTTTGATGTGCATGGATCAGGTCAACTTAAATGACTAGCCAAATGGCATATTTGTAATCATGTTGGTTGTAAGTGAAAAGCTAGTTGTATTGTTGACCCAAAAAGTTCAAGAGTTCTTAACAATAAAATCCATGTCATAGTTCCAATTAAGCATTTTTATAGCCCCTGCTGGCTAATGCACATTGTTTACAAAATAGAGCTTCCTTTGTTCTCATAAAGATTGGTATGTTGCCAGTGAAAAGGAAAATTGGAGTTGTGGCTCAATAGTGCGTCCAAAATGATGGCTGACATCGATTTTACCATCTGTAAACTCTATACAACTCATCACGAGAAAGCTCTCTCTTATCTTTCTTTCAGCCCTCATTTTGAGCATGGATTTGTAAGTTTGGTGGCAGAGAACTTAACATTTGGACTATCTAGTGTTTAAAATCCAATTCGTATATTACTCATACTTCCAATAGTTGAGGAAGGTTTTTTTTTTAATATAGTTTAGAAAATTTTGTTTCGTTTGAAGTTTTGGGTGCTTAGCATGGGACTTACATTTGTTGTATTTAGTGATTAATGAGGGGGTACTTTTATGCCATTATCATTTCTCACGTGTCATAATGTTGTTCAATTAGTAATGGTCGCATTAACTAGTTGTAGCTTTGATGATATTACGAAAACAATATCTGATTGCATAATCCTAATGTAATATGAGTCAAAATTAGTTGCCTTTTTTGA
Source organism: Dillenia suffruticosa (assembly GCA_033439265.1). Lineage (NCBI taxonomy): Eukaryota > Viridiplantae > Streptophyta > Magnoliopsida > Dilleniales > Dilleniaceae > Dillenia > Dillenia suffruticosa. Next base: position 13,483,326 of record JAVTVX010000013.1, on the reverse strand, counting down.
CAAAGGTCAGCCATCTCATCATGGAACTCAAATTGCCTAAGAAGCACATGATTCATTTTGGTGGCATTTTCATGTTTATTGTATACAGGTATTGGAAGGCTTGGATCCTGTTAGAAAGAGACCAGGGATGTATATTGGAAGCACAGGATCTCGTGGTTTGCATCATTTGGTATGGTAACTTTTACTTTGCATTTTGAAAGTAGTACCTATCTGACTAAAGTTAGAGAATTTCACAGGTTACTGATTGTGCTTCTTTTAGGTTTATGAAATATTGGATAATGCTATTGGTGAGGCGCTAGCGGGATTTGCTTCAAGGATAGATGTTGTCTTGCATGCAGACAATTCTGTGAGCATAATGGATAATGCGACGTCTATGATCCCCTTTTCATTAACTTCCAGTTCTGTTGTCAACAGCCATTTATGGTAGCGATAGGATGAAATGTAATAGCTTGTCTGTAAATTTGGACATTGGGACTTGTGTGCTTGAAAATGTGCCTTGCATTATGAAGATTTTATCTTTTTTTTTTTCAATCTTTTTAATTTTTAATTTATGAATATTTTAGGTGTATGAACCACCTTTTTATAGGTCTCTGAAATGCAACCAACTGTATGTAAACGTTTTGCTAAGTTAAGTTGTTGGGGAAGATTTGAACTTAGATCTGCCCAGGTTAATGTACCTCTTGGCTTGAAGGCTTGTGTGAAAATGTTATAAATGTTAAAATCATTTCTTTAAGCTTATAGCAGTGCATAAATTTTTTTATGCGTTGGCTATACAGCTCAATGTTTCTCATATTATCAGTGAAGAAAAAGAACATGTCATTTTTCTGGAATGCTTCATGCACTAGCTTTACCATTTCCTTTTTGGACTTGCGACAGCTGAAGCAAAATGCTTTTACAGACTTGATCTTCTATTGTTTTTCACTAGTTTTGTGCTTGAGGTAGATACTTAATATTAATACTTTCTTTATCTTGATTTCACTGTCTGTCTGATGTTTAAACATCTCTCATGTTTTAATTTTGGTTGCAGATTCCCACCAATTTGCATCCTGTGACAAAGAAATCAGCATTGGAGACTGTATCAACGGTGTTGATAAATTTATTCTTCTAGTCTAGGAATGCTTAAAATTTTTAATTGCCGATTTCTTCTTGCTAATTAAGAAAAGAACAAGACGCCAGGTAGAAGATGCCATAGTTAGATTTGTTGCTAATGCTAGAACTAGTGCAGGTTTTCCTATATTATTATGACCATTGACAATGATTTGCATTTAATAGGAACCAAGGCAGCATGGCAAAAATAAAAAAGGGTAGAAATTATTAAAGCAATGAAAATATCTTGGGCAGTCATTTTGTCAGATCTTTAAGGCATGAAGCTCTGGTTAAAATTTTCTTCCTGACAGAAATTAGTGTAGGCAAGGCATAGCTAAGCATAATTTGCTATGTTTTTAGATCAATATCTGTTGCTTAATTTATTTTAAGATATACTGAGTTATCCATTTTATGATCTCACCCACCAGGTCCCAAGAATGGTATTTTGGTTTTTATATCTGATAATTATGTTATGATGATGAACTTGTGCAGGTCTTGCATGCAAGAGGCAAATTTGGTGGGCCAAGTAGTGGTTATAGTGTCTCTGGTGGATTACATGGTGTGGTTATTTGTTGTTAATGCGATGTCTGAGGTTCTCATTTTCATCACCCATTTATTTGTCTGTTTTTCTTTTTGGTGCAAATTCATCTGTTGCCTTGTTCTGTTATTAATTTTTTTCAAGTTCTTTGGTGAACATGAAGTCCATGAAGCCGGTTCACATTTCTGTCCCCATATTTGTGTTTGTGTATAAAAAAAATAAGTATTAAAAAGTTTTATCCCTTAAAAATTATATTCGATTTGAATTGATTTTAATCAAAATCAAAATCAAAATAATTATCATTTATTTAAAAAAATAATTTATCTTCTTTCCAAAATGACCCTCTTGAATATTTCTTCAAAATCTTCCTTTTTCTTTTCATTCGAATCTTCAAAACACCCGTTTCTTTCCTTGATTGCGTAGGTACCAATTTTGTTTCTCGTTTGCTGTGGACTACTTGATTTTTGACCAAAAAAAATACAATTCCAAATGCAGATCCACAACTCACTAAGCACCCTACGCTGTCATGAATGGGGCAGGTCATGCCACGAGGTGACAGATTAACATGTCACATCGACTTTGAAAATTTTTGGTGTTAACATAAAAAAATATATTACGTACTTTTAAGTAGCCAATAAAATTATATCATCCAAAATTCTATGTAGATTTATTTGTTTATTTTTTTTAATTTAAGTGCCCAACAATATTACATTTTATTTGTATTTTTTCGCATATTTTGTAACCGACTATGTCCGTGTTGATGAAGTGGCAGCAGGTTATAGAAAGTGTGAAGGTGAAAAATCCCAACTACTGTTGAGGATGGAAGGAGAAGGAATATCCAACAAGAGTATCCGAATTCTCCATATGAGAGAGAGAGAGAGAGAGATTGAAATATGTGCATTTGTTCGTGAGAGATCAAACGGAGGACGATCTCACCAATATCTTATACAACTCTTGTCTCAGGTTAGCTCTCCGTTTTCCCTTTTATTCAATTTGAATTCCTGTACAGCTATCCGATTCTGCTTCATTTTACTGATCTAATCTCGTACAGATGATTTCATAATTTTGAGGTTTCTGATCACATGGGGTTGTTTGAATAGGGTTTCTTTTTTGGTCTGTTTAATGTCACTTGATCATATTCTTTGATTTGTATTTGGCGCTTGAGTTTCGTTAGGAACATTTTGTGGCAGTACATGTCAAAAAAGTTCAAAAATGGAAGAAAAATATGAAAATATATCTACCCATTTAATTTAAATTTGGTTATTTGATGTGGATTTGTTTAAATGCGATGGATTTTGAAAAGGGGTTTCTCGGATTGCTATAAAAGGAAAAACGAGAAAATCTTTATGGATATAAATGGAGTATGATTATTGAGATATCATCGCCTAACTGGTGACGAGTCTTTACATGTGCTACGAACATGTTTCAAGGTCCCCCCCCCCTACTATATGAACTTTTAATTTGCAGATGTTCTATTTTTATGTTACTTGATATATTGAAAGTCCTAGTGATCTTATGTTTCAACACGAATCAGAAATAATCAGAAGTGGTTATTTTTCATTGATTAAAAATAAATGCTTTTGGAATGTAAATGATCTTACGTAATATGCTTTGCTACCCTTTCCGTGTAGTTTTTCAATCTATGAAAGAAAATTCCATTACAAGTTAGTTATTTTTCGTTCTGTTATCTATGACTTGAATATATGACTGCACGAACTATATTCTTAAGTTGTATGTGCTCGTTGTCTGTGCATCTAGTATCCCTTAAGGTTCTTATGGTAGACATCACTTTGGGTGCATTGGGATTTTGAGTAGGGAGTGATTTGTCTTCCACCATCTTTGGACCCCTCTTTGATATAGTGAGTTTTGCTTCTCTCTTTGCCCATGGACTTAGGCTCTAAAGCCGAATTTTGCTTCTCTCTCTCTCTCTCTCTCTCTCTGCCCTTGGACGGCTCTAAAGCCACATTGCAGAAATTGCTTTTGCACTCTTATTTATTTTCTCTACTTCGATGATTTCGTTTCTTAAGACTTGCATATTTGCTAACATGGATAGTGAATTCTAAATTGTAAATTGCTTCACATTATGATTATTTTGTAGATTGTTTAGTCTACTGCATAAAATAGTGTATTAACATTATGAAGGCTGAACTTTGCATTCCAATTGGTTACTTACATTTGCCATACATTATATGATTGTATATTTATTCATTCTGTACAAAATTTTATCTGGAACAAACCTGTTAATAGGATTGAGGATCGATAGTTAAAACTGGCAAACATATATTAGCAGACTGCTATTTGATTTCTCTTAAAGAACATCAGATTTTTTTAAGTTCCTCAAAAATGTCTCTGCAACAGTAGATCCAACCTTTACAAATATTGCAGGATAACCTATTGGAGCATCTATCCAAGCTTCGGAACCTCCCTTTGTGTACACATTTCCGGTCCAGATATGTTGCCAGGAACTTTCTCCCAATGGAAAGTAGGCTTTAACATTCCTTTTCCCTTTGTCAAGAACAGGAACAACTAAGATTTCTGTCCCAACCAAAAATTGCTGGTAAGTCAAGCTATGCACATGGTCATCATCTGGGTAGTGGAGAAATAGGTGACGACAAACTGGTAGTCCTTTCATTGCAGCTTCCTGTTTTGTCAATGGCAGAGAAGGAAAATTTGGTTAGCATACAATTCATTATTATTGGCCATAATAATAAGTTTGAAGTGAAGGTAAATTTGGCAATCTGTGACTAACCTTTACAAGTTGGATCCTGTAAAATTTCCAGGCTTTGTACACTTTTGAGAAGCGTGCAAAATGCGAGAACGTTTGGTGATTTGAATAGAACTGTGTGTTGCAGGATGGCTTATTTCCCTGTCCAAAATATGAGTAAACATAATTAAGTATTAAAGAAATTAGCTTAGTTCTAGGAGGAATTGGGGGAATGTAGTCATAGAGTCACAAAGTTGTTAGAGGCCCTTTGGAAACATTTTTCAGGAGATAACTTTTCAGTGAAACTAGAGTCTGCATTTTTGCAGTACTTGAACTAAGATTGCAGTTTAGTAGTCATACAGGTTATTCAAAAATCAAAGGGTGTATAAAGGTTTTCTAGCAGCTCCGTGGGCAGTGGGTATCGCTTAGGAATGTGGAAGAGGCAAATTCATTTAGCAGTTCTACTGCCTAACATAAGGATTGCAAATTATCCGTTTTACTTTTTCCTCCTCGAACTTGAATATAATGTGCTGAAAGGAAAGTTGATTGTTAAGAGTTTATGTTCGTCTGTTTTGATAGCTTGTGAATGCTTGAGATTCTGATTCAGTGCTAATATTATAGTGTCAGTGCATCTAGATATTGATTTTCAACTTACTTCGTGAGTCCGGAAAACTGTGGTGAAAGCATTTAACTCCATCCAGCGTAAAAGCAACTCTTCACTTCTATGATATTTCAAGAGAGGTAAGCTTACTGCACAATAGCCTCCAATGTCACTGTGGTTAAATGCATACCCAGAGAGCCCACTGCTTAGTAACCCAACGACCGAACTCTTTATTCCGTCATTGGCCTGCCAACTAACCATTTGGTCCCCTTCCCAGAACAGCATGCCCCATTTGGGGCTATCCCTGAATCCGGACCTCATGAAGAACACCATGGTATCTCCTGAGTCTTCATTCTGGTCCTCTGACCGCTTACTTTGCCATTCTTCCACAAACTCTCGGTTGATTTGTGCCCATAACTCTGGGTACCTATTATGAGCAGAAACTGGATCCTCACCTGAAAGGGGGGGGATTTATTAGCATTTATCTGTTCACATTTATACGAGTAATATTTACTTGTGAGAATGAGCATGGCCATAGGCATGCATCAATGGTTTTGGTTGGTTGGATGGCTAAGATTGGAGTATCAACAATAGTCTGTAGTCATGAAAAGTGTCCTTATATTTTATACTACTCTACCAGGGGTAAAGAACAGAAAGAATTGTTTTGCTTTGTCCCTTGCCCCTCTCTGCTTTGAAACCTGTGGAAAAGACAGGACAAGAGAGACACTGAACTGAATGATGGCATGCCAAAAATGCTTTCTCAAGTATTCTAATCTTTGCTTAATTATATTTGCTCTCAGGATTTTAGTCCCAGTTTGTGGCATACTCAAAGCCGAGTGAACCATTGTTGCTTTGTGCTGCTTTTTCAATCTGTAGCTCAAAAAGATTTTGCATCTTTAGGAATCTAGACATACAAGGCCTCACCAACCTTGCAACATATATCAGTTCTTTTTGGATTACATTATCCTGACCTATTGATGGAAAAGCTAAGAACGGTAACCTGAATAGAGGCATGCATCAACTGGAAGGCCTTCTCCAAAATCAGCCATCCACCCCCTAACTCCATCATCAACCATCTCTTGTAAGATTTTCTTGAACCAACTTGCTGTATCTGGGTGTGTCAAATCCAGCATTCCAACATCAAATGCTGTATTTGGGACCATATAGGGGTGTCCATTCTTGTCCTTCACTAAGATGTCCAACTTCTTTGCCTCCTCAAAGAGGTTTCTTCTTCTGTTTAGCTTTTCATCAGTCTGCACTTGACAAAGAGAAACTTCAAAATCTGGCAATCAATTAACAAATATTATTGACAAGAACTACCCAAAATACATCACTTGCGAGTGATGTATCTTACTGCTATCAGGAGAAATTGGGTTCACAAATGTCGCAAAATGAAGGCTTTACCCTCTTTGCTATGCTTTCGTACTGCTTAGTTTGCAGCTGATTGGTGCTTGCATGTAATAATGAAAATAAAGGCTTTTGTATAAGTGAAATAGATAAAGGAAGAAGAGAAGTACAGGAGCAAGACAAGGGTTGCAGTATGTCATCACTCTAATGTGCTCAGTATTAAGATCTTCAACTAGTTGCTGCCACCCCTTATACCTTGTTGTATCAACTTCCCAGTTCCACCAAAGCTGCGACCCAATCACGGTCTCTCTCTGCCCCACCCAGTCCTACACAAGGTACAGCTTTACCTTAACTTCATAACCACCAGGTCATGTATATGTATATGAATTTCTGTATTAAATTTTGAATTCTTCCACAAGTACATCTAGATGCACGCTTACCTGCAACCAGAAAGCTGAAACTGGAACATCATATGTGCGCAGTTTGTCCCAGACTTTACGCACCATATCTGTGCCACCTTGCATTCCTACAACAGCACCAGAGATAATCCACTCCGGAAGCTCTGGAGGTCTTCCAATACTCTCGGTGAAGCTCTCAATGAGTTTGGCAGGTGAATTTCCATACAATATCCTGCCTTGCACTGTGTTGCTGTATACCTGCAAGTTGCAACCCCATATGAGAAATTCAAGATTGTCAATTCAAGTTACGTATAGAAATCTCATTTATGCTGTATGGGCATTGTGCCAGGTGGGAAATCTGAACAATTTAAACAGTTTCTAATATGTATCATGTCCACTGTCAGCACTGTAATTTTAGAAAATTGTTCTCCGGATGTGGATTCTCTCTCTCTCTCTCTGAACTTTTTTAAGGGTTTTATCATCTACCTGAATCTGAACTCTGTCATGTCTAGTGAGATCAAAAACAGAATAATCATATCCTTCAAGATAGAGGGACCTCAACTTTGATGTCATGTAGAACGGTGAGGGAGCATAAGTAGTACTCCAATCACCACTAGCCCTGCAAACATCCATAGAAAATTAAAATTAAATTATAATCACAATAACTAACGAATTAAGGTTTATAATCTTAAAGAATTAGCAATTAAGGGAAAAAAATGTCTACCTGTAGCTGATCAAATTTACTGCAAGAGTAATGGGCTGATCACCTCTTCCAATCCCCTGTTCTTGTACGAAAATGGGAACCCTTTTCCCTTTAAAATCCATATGAGAAAACTGCTCACCAAACCCATAAAAACTCTCATTGCTTTCACTTGAATAAGTCAAACAGACTCTATTGAACTCTGCAAATTCCAATTTCCTCTGTTCTTCCTCCTCTGATGCAACTCTAGCAAACCCTCTAGCCCTCAAACCCCAATTTTTCTTTTCCGTTGTCTCCCCAAATGATCCAACCTTAGCAAGCCTTCTTGGCTTTACACTCCAAAAACTTTTCAAGTCAGCTGGCAAAACAATTGTTGAACTTGGATTTCTCTCGTAATTGGGTTTTCCTAATTTCACTGAAAAACCAACTTGGTCCTCACTTTTTTGATGAAGACAAATCGAATACCTTGAACATATCCAACGGCCACTTTCCTCTGTTTGTGACTTCTCAGGGGGTCCACCATACCCTTTATTCTTCTTTTCTATTCCCCCGAAAATCCAACCTGTGACCGCCAAAACTGGAAAATGGGTGTCCTTAAATTCCATTTCCGGAATCAAATCATCGATTTCAGAATTGACTTCTCTAATGCTCTCAATACTCTGATGATTACACATCAAAAGAACATCCTTGTCTTTGATGACAAAAGATCCTCTGCTTTCTTCAACCTCTGTTTCCACCAATGCTGCAGATACAAATGCTTGTCCTGGAATGGTAGACCAAATGGGTCTCGAAGGATGTGAATTATGAGAAATTGAGAGATAGCCATTGCTGGTTGAGCTCCAATTTAGGTGAAAATCATTGCCAATTGGGAATTTTTGGGTCGTGGGAAGGTTTTGAGGATTGAAACAGAGAGTCCCCTCTATTGATGGCAGAGATTTTGGGTTTCCAGGGAAGGGATTGTTGAGATGTTTGTGGTGTTTTTTGATGATTTTGAGGGTTGCCATAGATGGGGTTGAGAGGAAATGGAATTATGATATTTGATGCAAATATTTTTGGTTGAGTTGGTACTTTGAACCTTGGCCTAAGCTCTCAATTACAGAAAGGGTTTGAAGCATTAGGCCAAGAGTCTGAAGGTATTGCTTCCCACATGATTGAATCCTATATATATAATATAGAAACGATATAGGGTATGCAAATATAGGATTCAGCTTCTCTGTATCTTCCCTTTTTTTTTTCTTCTTCCAGAGAAAGGAGGAAACGGAGAAGTAAAAGTTTTTTTTTTTTTGTTTTTCTTATTTTAGTTTTGATTCAATCTAGTTTTCGACATGTATGTTTTGCATGGAAAAAGAAAAGGAAAACAAGAAATGCATTTGGACTCGAGCTGAGAACAAAGTCAGAATTGCCCATGGAAATCAGATTTGTTCTGTTCCCATTCATTTAGTATTCAGTTTTTACGTCATTCAAAGTGGATTTTGCACTTGTTTCCCGTCTCCATTCTCTGGATCTTTTCAATAATAACCCCCCACCTCACATGTACATCCTTTCTATATTTGTCATGCAAAGCAAGACAAAATTGAGAAACTGTTAAGGATAAATTTGAGAGTACAATGAAAATAAGGAATCAAGTGTTTCTGGAAGAAGAGTAAGAAACTATGGAGTATGGTTGAAAGTCAAATTTGACCACTTGTCAAACACCATTCAAATTTTTGAATATTGAAGATAAGGACCGAGTTTAATGGGTTATTGCGGTCCAATCCAACCTTGAAATGGTCTCATTATTCACTGGCGGGCGTGAGGTGAGGGCAGGGGGAGGACTTCTATTCATGTGGAAAAAAATACAAATATATATATTACTTTTTCTTTCTTTATATTGAATAGGATGACATGTGATAAATGGGGCTTTTTCTTAAAAAAATAAATAAATAAATAAATAAATAAATAAATAAATAAATAAATAAAACAAATCATAACGATTCAGATAGGTTATTACCATAACTCCATCAAAATAACAAGTAAAGGATACCCTCATCATTTTTTTTCTTTTTTTTACAAGAAAATGTAACCAAATGAGATAGGTATCGGGGGAAAGGAAGGACGAAAGTAAAATTCTATCGTATAAACTGTCTGATGATACTCTCTCCATTAAGTTAATGGCTCAAGACCTTTAATATTATCTCTAAATTTCAATACACACAACCTCCATTTTAATTGGTAATGTAAAAGATGTAAAACCTCCTCTTTCTAAATAGAAGTAAATTTTTTTTTTTGGTAAAACAAAATAGAAGTTAATGTTTTTTGGAAATTTGGTGGTAAATAGAAGTTAATGTCGATGTACTTATCTCATAATTATTAGTCAACACTACTTCTCATTCCTCCATGTTGATATCGAGTCATTCTTTTGAAGTTGCCATGATAACATCAAATAAGCTCAATGTGATGATAACATCAAATAAGATGTATATGGACTCAAATAAATGGATTGCATGGCCCAAAGATTCGTATTGAGACGTGTTTTGGTTCAATGTTCATTGGAGTGATCATTTTGAACGCTTTGGGCTAATCTCTCTCTTCTCAATAATAGATGTAAAAATTTCAACAAAAGTTGCAATCTGTGTTAAACATGAATAATACTGATAACGTATTAACAGTTTTTTGCATTTGGAAGTCTCTTCTCGAATAATTATTATCAATTGCAACTTTAGAACAGCCAAAATTAGTCCACAAGGGACGGCCTAGAGGTACGATCCCCTTTTCCAACATGATAATTCTAAATTTAAATTCTTATACAACTAAAAAAAAAAAAAGAACAACCAAAATTACGGTATATATACAAATTTAGGAAGCCCAAATGACAAAGGGAAACAATATGAAAAAGGAAGAAAATAGAAATAAAAATAAAAAACACAATGCTGCAATCATGATGAATGTCGGCGTTTTTTTTTGTTTTTACTATACCAGCCGATATCCAGAATTATGTTCCTATTAATCCGGTTGGAGACTTAACCCATTTAAGGGGATTACCCTCCCAACGTAATTTTTTTTATACCCAATTCACGATTTGAATTCAGAAATTTGGTTAAGGGATCTAATATCATATTCCACTAAATCAACTGTATGTCAATAATGTCAACATTCTCGACTCATGAATATATTACTTATTAAACAAAAAAAAAATCTTGGAGCTGAGAATAGAAAATATTTTTTTAAAAAAATATATATATATTTCATGAAGAAAAGGTCATACTCGTTTACTTTTCCTTGAGTCTGTCTCGTACTTTCTGAGTTTGTGGATGTAGAGTTCCAAATGGCTACTTACTATACTAAGAAACAATAATGCCGTCAAAATCATATATATAGTGTGATGATTGGATACATATATAATGTCCATTTTCAACATTTTGAGAGAGTATATCATGTTCAAGGCTTAATTGAATTCTTGGTTTACCTGTTTAATTGATAAATACTTTTAAATTAATAAAAAAAATTTGGAATTAAGCTTAGCTTGCAACAATGAGAAGGTTTATGATTTGGAGAAATTCATGTTTTTTATCATGTCGATTACATATTTTTTTGCCAAAAACAAAAAGTTCTTTAAATTGCTTTTTAAGGGGCATTGATTCCTCCGTGGGATTGTGGGATTCTTTGGTGGAGCCTTCCTTAACTTCACCTATATTTGTTTACCAGATGCACATGGATGTAATTGTGGGATTCCTCTCCCAAGCCCTTTGGGAGGGACTGTACCAGGACGTGATTTGCAGTTACATTCAATGGGAAGATTGTTATAAAGGTTTAGTACTTTTAGGACCCAGTTTGGACAAATTAAGATTAACTTAGCTGAGTTTAACTGTAACTATTCAATATAAAAGATAATTATGTAATAAAAATTTAAATTATTTCATAAAGAAATTTAATTTTTGCTCATAAAACTCTATATTACTTATTTTTTTAAAAAAATAAATATATAATAAATAAAATAAAAATAAATTGAGGTAATTAAACGGCTCAAATTTCTCGAACAAACTCTAAGATTAACTTTTGTAATTTTGGTCCAACACCTCGCCTACGGGGAAAAACAAAAGATTTACGTGGGTCATGTGTAAAAATTGCATGAATGTTGATTTTAACAAAAATAAGAATATTTCCCTATTTATTGAAATACACTCCGGTTGGTATGGCAATAAATATAGGATTTTTCTTATTTTTGTCGAAATCGATATATTCATGCAAAATTTCTACATATGACTCCACATAAATCTTTCTTTTCTATTTTGGATAGGTGGTGAGGGATTCATTTTGTCTCAATGGTTAAGCAAGGTTTATCTAGACTCGTTTAACCAAGTTATGAATTTTTCCTTTTACAAATTTATAAAAAAAAAAAAAAAGAAAAAAAATTAAAGGTCAAGGTTTGTGATCTAGGTGACAAATATTGACCTTTCAATGAATCTGGTCTTTTGTTTTGAAAGTATGCAGTATCTGTCCAATGTGTCATACAGAAGTTAAAGGCTTGTTTTCTCTGTTTTTTTTTTTTCTTTTCTTTTCTTTTTTCATTAAAATGTATTTTACATTTCCGTAAAATAAAAATAAAATACTTACGTTTTAGTGAAGAATTGGGAACTGAAATTAAGAAATAGAATCAATGGGGAGAGAGAGACTCATGGGCTTCATCAGGCTTCATATAAGGAATTGCTTTTGTTGTCTTAATCTGTTTCCGTATTGCCTTTCAAGATGGTAGTGATACTACGTCAGTTGATTTATTTTCTCTCCTGTACTTACTTTTAACTTATTCATTTTCTCACTCCCTTATTGTTTGGGCAAATGATGACTTAAAACAAACTTCCATATATTTTTTCTCTTGTAACCTATATATTTTAACCATTGAAAAATAAGTTAGCCTATTTATTTTCTTTTTTCCATTTTTAATTATTCAAATTATTAATATAGCAGTTCAGTTAATCAAGACTCTCAGGTCTTCCATGTCCGAAACTACACAAAAAACCATCTCCTTATTTCCATTTATTGAAATTGTGCTCGTGGGTCCTAAATCCGAACGGATTATCTAAATGTGACGTCTGCTTCGAGTATAATAGTCCGACAAGTTTTACTTACCTCATTTAGAGAGATAATGCATCTAGACGTGATCGTGATAAGGATCCTACGTAGTCATGATTTGTGGCTTTATACGTTAAAGGCCATCGGTAAGAAAGTTGACTCACGAGTTTGGGATTTCAACTAACGCTCGCTTTTTGAACGAAATTATTTTTGCTAAGATGCTTGTGTAGTAATTATTTATTATCATAAAACTTAATTAAATATTTTAAACTGATTAAATATTGACACTTCCCTAAAAAATGAGGAATCATAGCCAAAGTTCTTTCTCTTCCCTAAAAAAAAATAATAATAAATAAATAAATAAATCCTTATCCCACTCATTCTTTGTAATTTCTCTAAATATTTATTATATTCTAAGGTTTTTATATAAATTATATTTATTATTATATTAAAATATTTACACACCTGTCGTCAGGGTGTAACATCAGTTTAGTATTAGTAATATTTTGGTGAATTTTGTCAAAAATCAAACATGTTGTGTACTCTTCCAAGTCCATCTCCAGTCCATTGAATCCACAAATCCTGATCTTTTGGTTCCCTGCCAACCCAAAATTAATCTGGACATGTTTTATGCAAACATTCAAATATTTATATGTATTCATTGGTCTATTACCATTGCCTATCCCTTAATTATATTTTTTGTTATTTATAAAATTTTATCCGAGGAAACCAACAAAAGGGAAATGTCTCTTTTATCCTTAAATGTGGCTTAATTATATGAAATAAATATTGGATATTTAGGCTTTTGGAGAGGATCGCGCAACCAGCAATGCATTAATTTTTATACTACTATTTTTTCTTTTTGGTTATCTTTCATGAGTGGCAGGCATTGTTTTTTCTATGGTCTCTTTGGGTGGTCTCTTTGGGTCTGCATGTGTTTGCTTATTTGGCTTGGCTTGATGAATGTAGACCTGATAGGGTGGAACATTCATTTTAGTGATTTCGCGTACATAGGAAGGGTAATGTAGGATATGAATTTGTCCTCCAGAAGGGCAATGTTCTAAGTTTTTCCTTCATTATTATGCATCTAGCCTTGCTCAGGATGTCCATAAATGTGCGAACTAATTAGTTGCTGATTTAGAAGGATATAATGCACATCCTTTATTTATTTATTTATTTATTTATTCATTTATCTATCTATCTATATATCTATATATCTATATATCTATATATCTATCTATCTATTTAGTGTTGTTGGAGGCCGAAGGGGAAAATAAAGAATTAAAACGTGGATGAAATGATTTAATGACAAAAATAATGAACAAAGTGTGTTCATCTCACACGATGAAAGGCTTAGATATCAATTTCAAATGACTTGAAACCTTTGTAAGTATTAAAAGTTTAGGATTCAAGCCTTCTACCTTCACCGTTGCCAAGCAACAAAACAAAAGAATAATGAATTTCTCTGTATCTAAATTTCATCCAAATTATATAATTTTTTGGATATATAAGAAATCTTGAACTTGAGATCTTTAAAAAAAGAAAGACGATATCAGTTAAATTATAATTTATTGGCTAAACTGTATATTTATAACTAAAAGTTATATAATTTTATTCTGTATGAATTCCATCATATCGAACTTAGTTTAGATTAAAATATAAATTTTCAATTTGAAGTCATTGTAGAAATTGGAACATTTAATTTTGAAATTTAATAAAATAAATCCTATTTGTTCAAAGTTTTAGGTTCCATATTCATCCACTAAATATGGGTCTTGTGCATAATGTGACTCTTTAGGTAATATAAGATGGAAGATTTTAAATGCAAAGCTTCACCATATAAGATTTTGATCTCGGTTTTATAATTCTAATTTGCGAACAAGGCGTGATAGAAAACTAAAATTATACTTAAATCATTCTTTGTTGGTACCATATTTAGAATTTGCATACGCATTTAAAAGTTTTAATTCTAAATTCACTAAAATAGTATACTTAATTTTTTTATGGGGAATAGAGCAACTGTATCCTTAATTACGGTTATTGTTAATATTATTATTATTATTATTATTATTATTATTATTATTATTATTATTATTATTATTATTATTATTATTATTATTATTATTATTATTATTATTATTATTATTATTCTTATTCTTACCTTGCTGATTGTTTTCTATATTTAAGATAACAATTTCTCTCTTTCTTTCTCATTTTCCTAAAGCATCAATGCAATTAACAGCCTGCGTAGTTACCCAGCATAGAAGTTTGTCAAACTAACATTGGATGTGTATTTGAATTTGTATTATTGTTGTAAATATTTCTATCTACCTCTAATGACCCTACCCAAGCTATGCAAGTTCTTTCAAAAATTCTTACCTTGACTCTACAATGGAGTAGAAAAGCAAGGATAAATGGAAACAGGTGATTCCAATTTTATTGAATCTTCATGGAGTTGGTGTTTTGATAGTGGTATAACAACACATGTTACTTTTGCCTTGCAGAGGTTCAAAAGCAAGTAGAAGCCAGATGAGCTGGAGTTCAACCTTAAGGTGCACAATAACATGATTTAAACTTAGGTGGAAATGTCATAAGGAAATAGTCTAGCGGTCACATCCCCTCCCCTAACCCCATGATTTAGCATTCAAATCTCGTTATAATAAAAACAAAAAAAAAATACTTAAGGTGGAAGTTGAATTCATAGGAGCAATTTGTTTAACTTAGGAAACTAGATTTATACTTTTGTTAGAAAATACATTCCATGGACTCTATTTGAAATTATTTTTTTTTTTATAATCAAACATGATTTTTCATGCTATAAAAATCAATTGTCACAAATTAAATCTCAAAATCTAGAGTTGAATCATTAACCATTTTTTATCATAGTTCTAAAAGCAATTACGTACGGATTTGTCTTTAATTTCCACAATCCAAATGCCCTTGAGTATGGTATATGAATTGGTCTCTTTTAATCCCTTAACAATGGAGTTTTGTTTGTTTTTTCTTTTCCTTTTTTTTTTGTTTTGCAAAATGGAGAAGAAGAAATTAAGAAGAAGTTTTCCACGTCCCCTTTCCTTTTGTTATTATATTAAAAGGGATAACTTCCTCCCTCTTTAAAATTCAAGAAAACAAAGAGGGAGTTGGGAGAAAAGAAAAGAGAAAAAAAAAAAAAAAAAAAAAACCATCCCCCTTCTTTGTTCTTTATCATTTGAATTCCATCAAAAAGTATTTGGGTTGGGTAAAACCAACATGGGCGACCCGACACTCAATTTCCAATATCTCCCACTCACACATAAAGGTTAGACCTACACTTAGATCAGTCATTTTCATATACCATCAATTTCATACAATCAAATAGATCGTGTGATCAATGAGTACATTAAGAGCTCAGAACTACACACCGGTTAAAAATATATAGTAGTTCACTATTTAATACAATGAGGATATCAAGTCTCGCTATAACCCAGACTTTTTTCTGCTACACATAATCAACGTATCTCTCGTCCCCTCAAATAATACAAATGAGAGTATATTTGACTCAATACAAATTATACATTTATAATTATGTTTCAAAACACTAAGTTAAAACATAGAAACATAATTGGCCGACCTATGAATACAAAACAACGTATCAGTTATAAAATAGTTTTCATTTCACACTACTATCTATTTTCTCCATTTTAGTTGCTTTCCTAAACATGTATCACAAAACCGAATCAATCATGATCTCTTGATTACATGTTAAATTAGCAATACTAAAATAAAGTTTTAAAAAACAGGCGAAGGTTCTAAAGTTATTGAATGAGATTAAGTATAAATCTCTAGATTTCACACAATGAGTTAGAGAGATTTATTAACTCATTACCCATAAGGTCACTAAAAGCACACGTGGTATGAAACACATATTATGATACTTTTTTATTTAATTAAAAGCGTATGTCTATTTTAAAATTATAATACATCGTATAGGTTTTCATCCAAATGCACCACAACACTTGACTTGACTTTCTCTTCTTATAAGTCTTCCATAATCATCACAATTTTCATAGAAAATCATACATGACTCGTAAACAAGTGTAACGAATTGTGGGAAATTTATTTCGATTACCAAGAAAATATATAAAAGGTAATCCTATCTTAGTTCTCTACTAAGGCGGATTAATCATAAATTAATATTATCTCATCTCTACATATCACACAGACATTAGAGACAATTGCTCGTGTATGAGAGTCAATCTCTAAAACTTGTCCGACATACTTTAAATCAAGATATAAGAACTTACAAATACAAAACAAATTCAAATGTCATAAAATTATGAATAGTACATCTTAGTCATTGTATATACAAATATAATTACATTTTACGCAATTTCAGAAATTTTACATACCTTAAAAATACATCCCTAGATTTAAGCTTCATAAACGAATCAGTCACCATCATATGCGTAGGCATATACTTCAATGTTATCTCTCCTTTTTCAATGATATCTCAAATAAAATTGTACTTTGTATCTATGTGTTTGATTCTCTCATAATATTTGGGATCTTTCGTATAAACAATAGTTGATCGACTATTACAATAAATTACCATAGCTCCTACTAAATCGCTTACAATTTCCAAGTGTTATAAAAACTTTCTTAACTAAACACATTCCTGAACTACAGAAACACAAGCTACAAACCCTGCTTTCATTGTGGAAAGTGATACACATGTTTGTTTCTTACTTCTCCAAGAGATGGCGCCATTATTCTGTAAAAATACACAACCTGAGGTAGATTTACATTCATTTAAATTGTCACCTCAATCAGTATTTGTGTATCCACTTAATGGCAAATCATTTACTTTGTAACAAAGAGAATAGTTTGTAATTCCTTTCAAGTATCTCAAAATCCTCTTTATAGCAATCTAATGATTTCGACTTGGATTGGATTGGATTGATACCTGCTAACCAAACCCATAACATAACAAATGTCAAGATGAGTATACATCATAACGTATATCAGACTCCCAACAGTTGTTCATCCTAAATTATTCCAGAATTTTTTTAATATAAAATTCTTGAGATAAATCAAATAATCTCTTGGAATGATCTCTGTGGATCTTAACACCCAATATCTACTCTGCCTCACCCACGTCCTTCATCTCAAAATTTGATAATAACCAACTCTTGATATTCCTGACATACTTCATATCATTTTCGGTTAACTATATATTATCGACATACAGATTTAGAATTACAAACTTATCATTGGATTTTTTCACATAAATACAATGATTTTCGTTTATCATCACGAAGTCGTAAGAGATTACAACTCTATGAAATCTCAAATACTATTGTCTTGAAAACTATTTAAAACCATAAATTATTCTATTCAATTTGTAAAATTTGTTTTCTTGTCTTTTAACTATGAAACCAACTTACTGTTTCAAGTAGATTTCTTCTTTAAATTCTCCGTTGAAAAACACTGTTTTCATATCCATATGATAAAATTCTAAATCTAAATTAGCTATAATAATCAACAATATGCGAATAGAGTCAAATCTCACTACTGGTGAAAATATTTTTTCATAATCAATATTTTCTTGTTGGATATAATATTTTGCCACCAACTAAGTTTTGTATCTCTCAATTATTCTATTAGCCTTATGTTTAATTTTGAGAACTCACTTGTTCCCAATAGGTTTGCACCCATGTGGAAGATCAACCAGTTCTCAAATATGGTTGGACTCTATCGACTCCATTTCATCCTCCATTGTTTTCACTCACTCATCCTTGGCAGGACAAGACAAAACCTCATTCATATTTTTTGGCTCATTCTCGTCCTGTGAAGAAATGATAAAAGTGTGCCCTTCAATTTCATAATAACGTTTGGGCACATTTTTCCTAACACTTTTCCGACTCGATGATTTGGTTTGATCGTTAGAATTTGAATCCCTCCCACTAGGATCATCTAGGGATCATCTTCTTGTAGTTCTCTTGATCCATCTAGCACAGATCTATCTTTTGAATTATTTAATTCAAACAAAGGCTTTCATTTGGTTATATCACATTTGTTAGGAAAATCATTTTCTAAAAATGTCATATTTTGTGATTTAATTTCCGTTACAGTACCATTCTCGTGCTCACCGATGAATACATAATTTTTTGAATGGTCAGAATATCTTATAAAAATACACTTCTTTTCTCAGGGACCAAACTTTTCAAACCTATTGGAAGAGTTATGAATATAGACTGCCGAACCCTAAGGTCTAAGTCCATTCAGACTCGGTGTTCTACTATTCCGAAGTTCATAAGACATAGTTGGTACTGATTTTGAAAACACCCTATTCAAAATATAGGCCGCGGTTAATAATATATCTCTCCAAAAGGAAATAGGCAAGTTAGCTTGCACCATCATGGATCTCATCATATCTAGCAATGTTTTATTCCTCCTCTCAGTAATACCATTCTATTGAGGTGTATGAACGATAGTCAATTGTCTTGTAATTCTCTTTTCACTACGTAGATCCTTGAATTGATTTGATAGATATTCACATTCTTGATCTGTTCCCAATACTTTAATTATTCTATCTATTTAATTCTCCACTTTATTCATATAACGTCTAAAACACTCAAATGCTTGAGATTTTTGAGAAATCAAATAAATATAACCAAATCGCGGGAAATCATCTATGAATGTAATGAAATATGGCACTCTATGTCGAGCCTTCACATTAGATCACAAATATCAAAGTGAGCCAATTACAATGGAAATTCAACCCTTACGGCCTTTCCAAATGATTTTCGGATCATCTCCCCAACAAGACAATATTCATAATTCGGTAAATCAATTTTAGTAAGCGAACCTAATAGTCCTGCTTTCAAAAGTCGATTCATCATGTCTTGCCCAATGTGACCAACTCTAGCATGTCATACTTTATTATCAATATAAATATCACTAGAAAAACAAATATTTAACGAAATATAACAATCAATATAATAGTTAAATATTTGTTTGTCACAATCCAAAATAAAAAAGTCATTCAATAGATGTCCAGTACCATAAAGCACACCATTGTTTTAGATACAGATTCTATCATGAGAAAAGTTCAAGTCATAACCTAGTATAAGAAAAACAATAATAGAGACTAAATTTTATCAAATTTTCGGTGTATAGAGAACATCATGTAAGATTAGGATTTGACAACATAGTAACTCTAGTTTGCAAGTGGCAATCCCTTTGACTTCCACCCTTATATTATTCCCTACGTATATCCATCTTGCAGCAAAAAAAACTCGACGAAAGTCTGCGAACGCTTCTTGATCTCTTGTCACGTGGTCTGTTGCTCCTAAATCTATAATCCATACAGGATAAAATTCAGAAAGTAAAACAGTACTAGAGACATTTATAACACTTAGAGAAGCATTACAAGGTGTTATCTTTTTCAGCTCGAGCATTCTCGAGCGAAATGACCAATAGATTTGCAATTGTAGTATTGCATTTTGCTCTTGTCCTTCTTCTTCCAAAATCACTTGCACTTGTTCTTGCAGTTGGAATTATTCTTCTTAAACCCTTCCGCAATTTCCTTCCTTTTCTTGCCCTTGTTCTTGTTCCCCTTGCGCTTAAAGCCCGCAACTTTCTGAGAACTAGATTCAGCTACAAAGGTATTAGAAATCGATCTTATAGCATCAACCCGCTCATCTTCAAGTTCAATGTGGCGAGCAGTATCAGAAAAAGTCTTAATATTATTATTATGAGTCAGATATACTTTCAAGTGCTCCTACTAATCTGGAAGGGATCGGATTAAAGTTTGAACCTGTTGCTCATCAGGTAAAATGTGATCTATTGATTTCAATTCCCTTATCATATTTGACATGATTCTCAGGTACTATTTGATACTGTGATCAGACTTCTTTCTATACATGTCAAATTTGATCGTCAACTGTCTCAAACGGATCACACTAGTACTCCACATACTTCTCTCTGAGGTATACCCATATATCATGAGTAGTATAGAATTATTCACATTCGAATATAAGATCATCTACTATAGAACTAACCAGAATATCACGTGTAGTGGAATTTTTCTTTTTCCACGTCTAGTAATCTTCTTGATCTCTTCTCTGCTGAGCAATATTTCTAACTTCAGGGTCTTATATGATATAGTTGATACCCTCTAATGCATCCTGCTCTTCCAGCACATATCATATATTGTGGCACCAAATATCATAATTGTAGCCATTGAACTTATAACCTTTATTAAGGTCAGCTATTATGGATTTTGATATTATGATCTAGGTTTTCAAAGAGAGGTAAACATGAATTTTCATATTTATATAATTCTTTCAATTTTGTGTTTAAAACTAACAACAATAACAACAAATTGAAACTTATTCCCAAAATTTGGAGTCGGTCATTTGAGAGACAAATTTATAAAAGATAGAAAAAAAATAAAAACAAGAATAAAATATATATATATATAAATAAATAAAAATAAAATAAAATAAAATAAAAATAAATATATAAGTCAATAGATAAATATCTGAAATATATTGGTTTAATTTGTGCGAATTCTATTTCGTCATCCATTTTTATCTAAAACCATTTTTTCGTCTAAATCTTTAACTTTTATGTTTTTACGGATAATGTGCATCTAAGTTTTTAATGATCTATCTCTACGTTTTAGTAGATCTCATATATTTAAATTCTCAGTTTTCCTAATCGGTATATTTTTGGGTCTTCTTTGCACGTGCCCGAATCAGCTCAAACGACACTCGCATCTTATCTACAATTGAACTAACTCCCAATTTGTTACGAATCTCGTCATTTTTAATTGTATATTTTCTAGTTTTTCCACACATCCAACTAAACATTCTCATTTCTGCTATAGTTATCTTTTATTCTTATTGTTGTTTAATAACTTAACATTCAATATCATACAATAGTGTAGATCTAATCGTAGTTTTATAGAACTTTCTCTTTAGGTGTAATGGCATTGTTCGATCGCAAAGAACTCCGAATGTTTTTCTCAATTTCATCCAATTTGCTTGAATTCTATGATTCACATCTCCATCTATATTGCCATCATTTTGAATGATAGAGTATAGATATCTAAATCGTTCATTTTTTGTGACATCTTGTCCATCTAATCTAATCGTTTCTCCATCATTCCTATAACTATCGCTAAATCTATATCTCATATATTCGGTTTTTTATTTATTCAATCTAAATCATCTGAATTTTAGTGTGAGTTTCCATAACTCTAGTTTAGCACTAACACTCTCTCTCTAATTTCATCAACTAGCACTATATCATATGTAAAAAGTATATACCATGGTATTTTATTTTGAATATTTTTTATAATTTCATCTATCACTATTGCAAAAAGGAGATGATTTAATACCAAACCTTGATGGAATCCAATGTTAATGGGAAAACTATCGCTTAAACCCCCGCAAATTCTAACGCCGGTTGTAGCTCCCTCATACATATCTCTAATGAGATTAATGTATTTCAAAGATATCCTTTTTTTCATCAACGTCCACCACAATAATTTTTTAGGAACCATATCATATGCTTTTTCTAAATCAATGAATACCATGTATAGGTCTCTCTTTTGTGTTATATATGTCTCCATCAAATGTCTTAACAAGTGGATTGCTTCCGCGATAAATCTTTCTAGCATAAATCCAAATTGATTTTGAGATATATTTATCTCTCCAATCTCAATATATGCTCTATTACTCTCTTTCATAAGTTCATGGTATGACTCATAAATTTAATTTCTCTATAGTTGGAGCAATCTTATATATCTCATTTCTTCTTATATAGCGGTACAATTACACTTTTTCTCCATATTTAGGGTATTCTCTTAATTTGTCAAATTTTATTGAAAATATCCGTTAACACTTTAATACCAAATTCACCCAAATATTTCCATATTTCTATAGAAATGTCATCAGGTCATACGGTTTTATTATTTTTCATCCTCTTTAGAGTCTCTTTCACTTCATGAGAACGAATTTTACATTTAAAATATCTATTAATTTTTTCTACCGGTATCTTAATATTTTTTATATCTGTTGTATTCTTAACATTAAAAAGATTATCAAAATAATCACACCAACGTTTTCTTATATTCTCATCCTTTACAAGTATACTATTAGTTTCACTTTTAATACATCTAACACCATTTAGATTTTTATCTTTTCTTTCCCTTAACTTAGCAATTCTGTAGATCTCTCTCTTCTTTTTTAGTCTCCAATCTCTTGTATAGTTCAAGAGATTTTACCCACTAACATTTATGATCTCTTGTGTTTAAAACTAACATTTATAATAAATGAACACAAGGTATAAACTCGAAAGTTCACTAAATTCACAATCATCATCCATAATCCAAATATTTGATCACCATAAATTTTATTTTAAAGCAACAAAATTCATAAGATTTTTAAGTGAAAATTATTTAAATCTTTATAATCTAAAACCTCCCACTAAAATATTTCACATATTTAGAATCATGTGAAACAAGAACACATCATTTTCACAGAGTTGCATGTTCACATAGATATGCATTCCTTTCAATAAAAAATATTTTTCATCTTAGAAAAATCCAAAATATTCTGAAAATAGTATCTGTCAAAATCGTAATCAGAAAGTACGTCTCACGCACCTTCACGCACCTTCACGCGGCGCTAGGAAGCCTGGGCAAGCTAGCCTCCACGCGCAGCCTTCCCAGTAGTTCCTCCTTCCCAGATTCTGACTATCCCCCCCCCCAATTTTTTGTGTCTCTGATTCTAATGGTGGTCTTATTTTTTCAATCAAATGTCTAGAACTTGGTGTTTGGGTCTCATGCATGCACGGTCGAGAGTAGGATTGGTCCGGGGTTACCTGGTGTTGAAAATATTGTTGCCAACAGATTCCTCATAAAGGATTTAAGGAAAATGATAATAAATATCAATCTTTTATACTTAAAAATCAATTTAGGAGTTCATATAAGCTTAACATAATGGTATCTAAACTTTGATGAGGTGATCACATTGTTCGACTTCATTGATAATAAGTTAGATCAAAGCATATAATAGAAGATTAGTGGATGCAAATTCATATTATGACATCTTGATAGGTAGTAAGGATCATGTATTATTACACGAGGCAAAAGTAGCTCTTGTCCAAGACTTTTGATATGGAAGAATTTGGGGAAGAATTTTTTGTCTTACGCATAGTGATGGATCTCGCTCCTGTTGGAACTTTCTCAGAAATCAGGCACTGAATCGATTTAACATACTTAAATGTAAACCTGATGAGACTCCAGTCATGAAATCTAAGAATCTTTATTGGAACTAATGCCCTCAGAATGATAGTGAAAGGGAATTGGTGAAAAATGTACCCTATGCTAGGGTAGTAAATCTAGATATACCAGTAAGAAGGCCATAACGAGTTTGCAAAGGACCAAGGATTTTATGTTGGTCTACAAAAGAGATACTTGGGTATTTAGATTCAAATTTCAGTAATTGTAGTGATAATCTCATATTGACCTCAGTTTATTTGTTTACGTTAGCAAGAGGGGTTATATCATGGATGGAAAAGTGCTAAACAAACACTTGTAGCTTCTTCCACAATGCAAGCTGAATTGGTAGCATGCAATGGGGCAGCAACTCATGCCATTTGGTTGAAAATCTAATTGAGGAGCTATCAGCGGTGAATTTCATATATAGACCCGTAAAGATGTTTTGTTTTTGTTTTGAGAATGACAAAAACGCCCAAAGGTCCAACCAAAGGCATCAAAGATATGGTTAAGCAAGGTGACATTAGATTCTTAATGGATAGTCGATTTAGTAAAATGAAATATTATATCCGTTTAACCAAGTCTCAAATTTGACATTTAAGAATGTAAAAAAGAATACGCTGGGACTCACCCTCTAAATAGGGCCTGAAAAATGTTCGAATCGGATTAGTCGGAATATAATTCCGAATACCAATAATGGAAAACAAAAAAAAAATGGAGACATTACATTTGAGCACGTAGAAACAAAAGCAATGATCGCAAATCTACTAAGAGAGGGATTACCTCTTGATTTCTTTAAGAGGCATGTAGACCATACAGGTGTTTCTGGAAAATTGTCTAATGTGCTCTATCTTGCAACACTTCATCCGTAAGAGGAGAGAAGCCATATCATGAGCATATGGTGTTTTTGGAACCATATTGTATGGAGAAGATTGGGTTCAGAATGTGATAAAGTCTTGTAAATTTAATCAAATTTAACAATAGAGGGAGTATAGTTCGGAAAGGTATACAATGGTGTTTGATAAGGCAGCAAAAGGTTGGGTAAATTTTCTAAAAGAGATGGGAATAGTGTTTGAAGATGTGAAAGAGATGCCCAACTTAAGAGTAGAGAAGTTGACAGTGATGAGTATGAATCAAATGCTTATTGCACTAATTAATAAATAATATCAGTAAGAAATGTAATAGGATAAAATAAGTTGAATTTGTATTTTTGTTGTAATTATTTCTATCTTCCCCTAATAGACAAAGAATATCTTTTAGAGTAATACTAGTAGCTCTACACGGCTATGAAATTTACAAAATTTAAGTTCATATACTTTTGCTTGTCAAACGATAGTACTATGCATGATATGCTTGTCGGTCGTTAAAAAACATGTGCTACCTTAAAATAATACTTTTTAATATTATTTATATAGAAGTGACACAAATTTTTAATTTTTTAAAGTATATATTGTTATTTTCTTTGTGCTTGACTGCATCATTAAGAGATAGAAAAAATTTTCTAAATACAAATAACTTAATATTGTGAAGAAGAAAAAACGGTGCTTTTAAAAAATAAAATAGAAATTCATATTTTTCTTCTTCATAATAATTTTTTATGGTGAAAATAAAATTCTATTGTTATAAACCATAGGGAACTTCGATGGATGTCCAATATATGGAAAGTAAATATTTTAGAAAGATACACAAAATACCAATATTGCTATTAGTAGTATCATTTTATATGTCAATATCACACAATATGAAAATATCACACATTTGAAAAAATATTTGACTTTAAAATCTTTCATTTATGTACACATCTTAAATTGTATAAATACTCATTTTTATAATTTCATTTGATAAACAAAAAATAAAATTTCTATTTTTCTCTTTCTATTTTCTTCTTCTGTATTATTAATATTCGCTTTAATTTATAATATGTTATCGGTATGAAACTTTGTTCAACCAAGCATGGAGTTCTTACCGACAAAAAATAAACTTTTTTTTGTATGATTTTTTTATAACTTTATTTATCATTTTATATAGAGATTTTATTGAAAATTATGATTTTTTTTCAAAGTATTTTTTGTGATTGTAATTTAGTCTGATTTTCCACATCAGAAGAGGAATTACCATAGTTTTGTTGTGTTCAAATTTTTCTTAGTTTAATAATCTTATTATTAATTAAATATATAAGCTGAAATCAGATTTTTGCGGGCTATTGATTTAAAAGTTTTTTATGAAACGTAGATTTGGTATAACAATGTCACATATTTAATCAATAAGTTTTTATTAAAAAAATTATATATATTTATTTTCTCCTTACTTGTTATAGTTGATAATATCGTATCTTGCGAAATTCGAATTTGTAGCTTTTGATATTATTGGAAAAAATTATTTATCATAAGTGTTTAGATGCAAAAATGCATCTATATGCAATGAATCTTAAAGACATCATTTAAAAAATAATCTGAAAGAACAATAATAATGGGAAGATATGATCACCTAAACATGATTGTTCTTCCTACTATTAAAATCTTCTTGATTTATGAAATAATTTGAATAGAAGATATGATCACCTAAAAATGATTGTTATTGCTACTATAAATCCTTTTGATTTATGGAATAATTTGATAGAAAAATCTGACCACCTAAAGATGGTTGTTCCTACTACTATTGAAACCCACTTGGTTTATGGAATAATTTGAAGGAAAAGATATACCCACATGAAGATGGTTGTCCTTCTTAAATCTCGATATAATTGGTTACATTTGAAATTACAATATCTCAATTCAGTTAGTGAGTACAATTCTGTAATGTTAAAAATCATATCCAAATTAAAGTTTTACGGAGAAAATATTATTGAGAAAGATATGTCAGAAAAGTTCTCCACTTTTCATACCTCAAATTTAACCCTACAGTAGCAATATCTGGAAAAAGAATTCAAAAATTATTTTAAATTTATTTTATGGTCACGGTTGAAAAATTATTTATAATGATCATAACAGTCAAGCAAATTCATTAAACCACCGGAAATGATCATGCAAATTTATCAAACCACCATAAGTGGAAAAAAATTTGATGAAAAACAAGATAAAAAAAAGACATAAAATATTATCTCTTGTATTTTCTTTCTAAAGAAGATATGGATATTATCAAAATTTTGAGATTGTTATGACATATACAATATGTAAAAATAAAAATTACTTCTTTTACCTGAAATTAGGAGAAACAACTATTAATACTATAAGTGGTAGCATAAAATTAATTGAAAATTCTGGTAAAACACAAATATATCTCCCTAAAAGAACAAAATTAGTAATAAATAATGTACTATATTCTATCATATCTCAAAAAAAATTTATTGAGTTTTAAAAATATTAGCAAAAATGGGTGTCATATTTAGATAACAAGTGAATCAAACATTGAATACCTTCACATTATGAATGTTATCTTGGGTGATAAAAGAATATTAAAAAAATTACCATCTAATTTTTTCGATTTGTATTACACATATATTAATACAATAGAAGCATATAAAACAGTAAACCAGAAATTTACTAAATTGAATGATTTTATTATTTGGCATAACCGGTTGGACTTACCGAGCCAATAATGATGTAAAAAATTATAAATAATTCACGTGAACATCTTTGAATAATCAGAAAATTCTTCAATTTAATGAATTTACTTGCGTTGCTTGCTCTTAAAATAAATTAATTGTGAAATTATCACCAATAAAAAATAAATTATGAGTCTTTTCAAATTTTGGAATGAATACAAGGACATATTTGTGGGGCTATACACACACCATGTGGACCATTCAAATATTTTATGGTTTTAATCGATACATCAACTAAATGATCACATATATCATTATTATCAATTTGTAATTTGATATTTCTTATATTATTTGCTCAATTAATTAGATTACAAACATATTTTCTCGATTATTCAATCAAGAAAATTTATCTTGATAATATTAGTGAATTTACATTTCAAACTTCTGATGAATATTATATGTCGATTGGGATAAATGTAAAACATCATGTCACATGTGCACACTCAAAATGATCTAACAAAATCATTCATTAAACGTATTCAATTGATTGCAAGACCATTGCTTATGAGAGAAGAGTCACTATTTTCTACTTGGGGACATGTTGTTTTACATGAAACAATATTTATTTGTATCCACCAACAAATAGTAATAATTTCTCCTCATTACACTTGGTTTATAGTCAAGAATTAAGTATCTCCCTGCTGAAAATTTTTGAATATGCAGCATATATTCATATCGCTTCACCACAACAAACTAAGATAAGATCTCAAAAGAGATTAGGGACAAACGATGGATATGAATTTTCATTGATTACTAAATATATTAAACCCATGACAGAAGATTTGTTTACAACTCATTTTATTGATTGTCATTTTGACGACCCTATTTTCCTAGCATTAGGGTGGAGAAAATAATAAACAATTTGAAAATAAAATCAGTCGGAATGAATCATTATTATTTTATCTTGATTCTCGAATAAAACAATATGAACTAGAAGTTAAAAAATTGATTCATTTACAAAATTGAGCAAATCAATTATCAAACGTATTTACTAACCATAAAAGAGTGACTAAATCATATATTCCAACTGTTAAAGCTTCTGTTATGATTGATATCCCTTTACAATAATATAATATTGTTAATGAATTCAAAACACGCAAAAAACATGGTAGACTGATTGATCCCAAAAATAAAAATTCTCGAAATAGAAAACGAGCGAAGAAATTAGATAGTCTAAATGAAGATATTATATGTCCTAAAGGTGTACCAGCCATAGACAATGTTCTAAAAGAACATCAGATACCAAAAAATATTGATAATCATGAGATTTCAATAACCTGTGTTATGGCTGGAAAAATATGAAACTGAAATAATATCAATATTGATAACATTTTTACATACCCTATAGCAATGAGTACGGAAAATAAAAATGAGCATCTAAACCAAGATATATTAAGGAATGCAAACTAGACATGATTGGCCAAAATAGAAAAATATAATTGAGTCAGAATTGAAATCCTTTAACCACAAAAGAAATATTTTAGAACGAATAATTTGTATACCTATTGGTGTAAAACTAGTAGAATACAAATGAGTTTTTATGCAAAAACAAAATGAAAAAGATAAAATTACGAGATATAAAACACATTTTGTTGTACAAGGATTTTCGCAAAAATCCAGTATTGATTATGATACAATATACTCTTCTGTGATGGATGTGATTGCCTTTCGATTTTTAATCAATCTGCCTATGTAAAAGGGACTCGATTTATGTTTAATGGATTTCGTTACAATTTATTTATATGGTCCACTGGATAATGATATTTATATGAAACTTTTAGAAATATTTAAACTGCTAAATATATATAATTCTGGTTCTCGAGAATGTTATTCAATCAAATTAAACAAATTCTTATATAGATCAAAATAATTTGGTCGCATGAGATATAACCATTTTAGTGAATATTTGTTAAAAAACGAATATAAAAATAATCTCATTCACTCGTACATTTTTACAAAAAGATTTAGATTTGATTTTGTTATCATTAGAATTATTGATGAGTGGGGTGTTTGAATAGAGAATTTGAAATGAAAAATTTTGAAAAACAAAATTTTGTATTGGATTACAGATAAAAACATTTAAAGGATGGGATTCTTGTGCATTAAATAATTTATACAGAACAGATGTTAAAACAATTTTGTATGAACAAAATACATCCGTTGAGCACCCCAATGGTTGTGTGGTCACTTGATGTAAACAAAGACAATTTTCAATCTCGAGAAAATATTAAGGAGATTTTTTGTTCTGAACTACCATACTTATGTGTAATCAGAGCACACATGTCTCTCACTAGTTATACACGATCTAATATATCATTATTTGTCAACTTATTAACAAAATATAACTTTTGTTCAATCTAAAAATATTGGAATAAAATTAAACATGTATTTCGTTATTTACGAGTTACAAAAAATATAGGTTTGTATTTTCCTAAACTATTTAAAACAAATTTGATTGGATTTGCATATGCAAAATACCTATCTGATCTTCATAATGCTCGATTACAAACTGAATATGTATTCACGTATAGTGGGATCGTCATTTCATGATATTCTATAAAACAAATAATAGTAGCTATATTCTCTAATTATGTTGAAATTTTGACAATGCATGAAACTAGTCGTGAATGTGTCTGGTTAAGATATGTGATTCAACACATATGAGGAGTTTGTGGTTTACCTTCAGGAAAAGAGACGCCAATAGTCTTATATAAGGATAATACTGCATGCATTGCCCAACTCAAAAAATAATATATTAAAAGCAATAGAACAAAACATATTTCATCAAAATTCATTTTCACACATGAATTTCAGAAAAATGGTGATATAGATGTTCAACAAATCCGATCAAATGAAAATTTAACAAATTTATTTACGAAATCCCTATCAAGTGCTATCTTTACAAGATTGGTGAAAGAAATCGGATCGGTTTAAAGATCCCAAGAGATATTCTCAACATGAGAGTAAGTAATTATCAAACACTTTAAATAGTGTACTCTTTTTCCTTCATAGAATTTTTTTCCCACTTGGTTTTTTTTATAAGATTTTGACGAGACATATTCTTTATGTAATGGATATTTAGAGGGGAGTTATAAACGTTAGGGAGCTTGAATGGATGTCTAATATAAGAAAAGTAAATATTTTAAAAGAATACACATAATGTCCATATTACTATTATCAGCATTTTTATATATGTCAATATCATAATATACAAATATCAAATATTTGATAAAATATTTGATTTTATAATTTTATATTTATGTACACATTCAAATTTATATAAACACTTATTTTTGTAATTTCATTTGATATACAAAAAAATAAAATTTCTCTCTTCCTCTCTCTCTATTTTTTTATTATTAATATTTGTTTTAGTTTATAATAGACCTTGGATTAAAGCTCTTTTGAAATTATCACCCAAAACCACTTTTGACAAGTAACCTTTAAAAGTACTTTTACGACACATACCTTTTGCAAATAATAATACTTTTGATTGTTTCATTAGTTTGGGCGTCGGTCAAGAACAACTGGGGTTCAATATCTACTTGGTATTTGTACATCATAAAACTTGATTAATGTGAAATTTTCACATCATCCAAAAAGACAGAGCTTTTAAAAAATAAAATAAAAATTATATCTGGGTTTCATGATCAAAAAATAATTATTATAACTATCTGATTAAGAAACAATTAACAATTGGATCATTAACTAAGAAATAAATTTTTAGCTGCATGAAATCGGAATTTAGCAATTTTTTATTTTTAAATTTTTTATGATGTGAATACACCACACCACATCGTCTTTTTTATTATTATTATTATTATTGACAATGAAATTTCACATTATCAGTTGAAAATACCATTTAGATATTTAACAATCATGTATACTTGACAAGGTGTAAATTTTTGCGAAAGATAGGAATTTTTATATCTTTTTTTCTTCAATCATTATTAAGATTGAAAGCTCAAAGTGGTTCTCGGTGGGGGAAAAAAGATTCAAACCAATAATTTATCAAAATTGGTTTTTCTTTTTTCGTTGGGGGGGGGGAGTGTTGGTGGTTGGACTCGAGTCGCTCAATTTCCAATCATTTCTCGAAAAGCACTTTTTTTTTTTCATGGATATCTAAATTTTACCCGACTAATTCAATTCGAACACTATAAAACTCATTTTAAGAATTAACTCTTCCAAATCTTTTTTCACCATTCCCACGACTCAAAACTCGAGAACTCTAGTTAAGAGAATAGGGCACCCAACTAATTAACCCAAAGAAGTTTGATTCTCGAAGAGCACTTTCAAGATCTGAAAAAATAGCTTTTGCCCCAAACAGATACACTCAGAAACCACCCGCCCCCCGCCCCCCAAAAAAAATATCCCTATTTCAATTCAAGTAGTTGATGCTTTCTTTTATTGATTTGAATACCTCCAGAATGCTCAGTCCTACTAGGGCATAAAGAGTTATCCAATGAATACACAAAACTGGTCTCAATCTAACAATAAGGTTGCTATATTGTAACCTTATCCAATAGCATATCACCCAATTAAGGTCTATGTTATAAAAACCATTTGCCTGCACAGAGCTTACCATTTAGAAACCTACAATTCAATGACTGGCATGTAATAATTGCTAGGCCATACCAATTCTCATGTTCCACTATGGCCAAGCTATTATAGGATGGCATGTTGTCTGAGGTGTGCTCACCGAAGACCCAGCTTACCGTTAGGCTTCTCCAAGAGATGAGGCAAAACAGTATCTTCTACTGGTAGCAGCAAAACCTACAAACTACGGATTACTCACTCCTTATAAAATCTCTACATGGTAGCCTTGAACAATCAAAATGTTTAACAGGCAAAGAAATAAATCAATAGAAAGGTTGGAGAGGAAGTGTTCGGTAATCAGCCAAATAGACATCTATGCATTTTTGCCATGATAAGTGGCTAAAGAGGTCTAAAATTATTGTCATTTTCCCAGCTTTAAATCCCTAAAATGGTTCTTATCTGATCAGGAGGATGCCTAGCAAGTGATTTAGGTTCCAGGTATCCATTCTTGGGATTCATGATTGCCCTGTAAATAAGTTCATAACCTTCGGCCAGTGACGTAGCCAACTGGATAGAAGCTTCAGAACGCAGCTTCGGAACCTGCATTTGCTCAAATTCAGGCAATGAACCTTCACTTCCCAAAATAAGCCCAAAAAATGTCTTCAAACAATCTGAAAGAGAGGCCGGAGATGTTTCAGTTAACTGTGCCAATGGCAGCTCAACATGTGCATTGCTGCCATCATTGTCAAATGATTTTTGGAAGAGAGGCATCTTGTCAAACAAGCCACATCGTCTAAGAATTGATTCAACTTCTTTCTCCACTAAAATGCCCATGTGATTTTCCATGATTGCACCTAATTCTTTCACGTACTCAGCTGCAACCTCATGTCCAAATAGTGGTTGTTGAATGGTACACAAGCAATTGATCAGAAAGATCTTGGACGTCGTTTCACCCTGTATGCAAAATCAAGCCATCAATTCATCAACAAAACAATGCCAGACAATCAAAAAGAACATTTGCACAAATCACACAAGCAAAATTGCTGTTATCACCCACTATAAAATGCAATATGAAAAGTACGCACTACTAATTAAACACATGAAATATGCCAAACAAAACTTTGGAATAAATAAGGCATAGACAACAAGACAACAGTTTGTGACACAAATAATTTATGTTTGTGATATCCATACCAGTTCTATACAAGACATAATATTTTATGCATCACAGGATATAAAACTAGAGAAAGCTCTTTTAGATGCAAAATAATGTTAAAATGAAGCTTCTTATGGGTGGAGGAAGTTTCATAAGAAGCTTCATTAGAGAGAATGTACAAATCCAAAAAAGAGGATAAGTCATCCTTCAAAGCAAAATAAATAAATAACACTATCTCTGAACAGCTGATCCCTATTGATATCTTTTGTTGGGGGGGGGGGGGGGGATGGCACCCACCTATTTCATCCTCCAGAAAAAAAATAAAAATAAAAATAAAGACTGCATCTTAGTTTTACAAAAGATGGGTGAACTTGCAACCTGATGGCAAAGTTGCTTCCGTTTTCACTAGAGGTGCCAGGTTCAATTCCAATTCCAGGAAACAGCCTCAAGAAGGTAAGGTTACCTCTGCATTGCCTATGTTGGACCAATGTGTTTGATAGAATGTTTTAGGCACCAGGCAAAGTTTGTAAAATTTAGGAGGAGGTTTATAGGAAGACATCAGTCTATCAGCATTTGAGCACACAAGTTCATAAAAGTGTTATCACAATATGTATCCAAAGAAATTTGGACACTAAAACCACTGAAAATTCTTCAAAGAGTGTTTGAGGCAACCCATGAGACTCCAAGCTAGGATTTCGAAAAATCTGCTATAATTTTTAAGCCATTGTAGAACACAAAAAAGTAATGTTTACTTGTTCTGCATCTTGACAATATATAGCGCACACATTTAACGTCAGAGCCTTATCAGGCCTCAAACTTATAACTAGCCTTTAGTATTAATCCTATTAATCACAGCCCTTGAAATACATTAACCACAATAACTTTAGCTTGCCACAAACTCCTATACTATTTTGAGTTATAAATAATAAGAAGAAAAAAGTTGCAAAAATGCCCCTGAACTATAGGCAAAATACAAAAAGCCCCCCAAACTTAATAAAAAAAATCCCCTCAATTATTGGAATATATAAAATTTACCAATCCATTTATGATCAATTATTTTTAACGTCAAAATATAAAAAAAATATTAAAATTTTTATTTTTTATTTAAAAAATTGTAAGTAAAGGGGAAAAGAAAAGAAAAGAAAAACTCTCACACCCTTTTTCCTGCACCACGGTTGCCTCCGGACTGCTTGCAGTCCAGTGGCCATTGGCCTCCTGGCGGCAGCAGATCAATCCCCGCTGCTACGGTGGCCTATCTCCGCCGCCAGTGGGCAGAGGAGATGATCGATGATGGCTTCTTCTGGGTTTGATGAGATGATGGCAGAGGAGAAATCTAGTTCTACAGAAGAACCTAACACAGTGGAATCTCAATTCCATGATTGCTTCTTCTCCAACGGCTCAAACGAACGACAAACAAGTGAGAACAGATGGTGGTGAACAGAAGGCAGATGAAGCAGAAGACAGAGACGGAGGAGATGATCGGTCGATTGAGGTGATTTGAAGGTGTTCGAAGCATCTGAAGGCTGGAGAACTCAAAAACGAAGATGAATTAGTTGGTGGAGAAAGTGATGATGGTTTCTGATGGCAGAATTGAAGCGGAACAGGTGGTGGATTTGGATGGAGAAGACGAAGCTTGAAGGCAACTGCAGCAGAAATCAAACAAAGGTGCTTGTGGATTGAAGACAGCAGTGGAGTAAACAATGGAGATGGTGGCGACTCTGTCCGCCATTGCGGAAGCTTCAAAGCTTTGAGTTATTGGCCATTTATGCACCACCGACTCTCCTTTTTGTTCCCAAAGGATATTTCAGACCTGAGTGAGTCTTTGCCAACAGAAAACTTAAATTTTGGAGGTCAGCCGTCCGTTCCCCCTCCTCCATCCACCATCGATGAATGTACCAAGAAGTTCGAATTCAGACTATATAAGAACCAAGGTTCTCCCTTTTGCTTCCAAATAGCTTCCCCAACTTCCCGGAAGGCTTTTCATGCAAAGAGATTTTGAATTCATCATCTCCTTCACCACTGTGAACTTCACATCCGCCATTGATGCCTTTGCAAAAGCTTTGAATTACTTTTATCAAACCATTGTATCAATTCAAGGTCTAATGGTTTTCAATCATGAATTCAAAAATCCAGACCAAGTTTTTAGGTCTAATTTCCATGTTCTAAACCTCTGTAATCATAGTTTTTGGTCTCAATTTCTCCTTCGGCCGCCATTAACAGCGAGTTTGAAGCTTTGAAATTGATGACAAGAGATGTAGAGATTGAGAGAGATGCAAAGACTGTGAGATAGAGATGCAAAGAAAGACAGACCAAGAGATTGCGAGAGGGACAGTGCAGCAGCATACGTAGAGTGCAGCAGTGTTGCTTGAGGCTGAGGCGCTCGCTACTGAGGGCCTCTTTCTGTCCACCGGAGGTGGAGAGAGGCCACCCTCGCAGTGGGGAAGGATCCTCCACCGCCAGACTGTGTTGCAGTCCTGCAACAATCGCGGAGGAGGAAAAGGAGGGGGGGAGGGAGGGAGGGAGGGAGGGAGAGAGAGAGAGGTGAGGGTGTTTTTTTTTTTTAACTTTCAATTTTTTAAATAAAAAATAAATTTTTTATTATTTTGATGTTAAAAACAAACAGATCATAAACAGATGGGTTAATTTTATATATTTTCATAATTGAGGGAAGATTTTTGTAATTTTTTAAAGTTTAGGGGGGGGGGCCTTTTGTATTTTGCATATAGTTAGGGGGTATTTTTGTACTTTTCTATAATAATAATAATAATAAGTATTCTAAAAATATCTTAGTCTTCCATGAGTTGCCCAACAAGAGATTTCAAAATGGTGCATGGCCTGTTGGACATGTGCCCCTCAGAGTTAGGGAACTGTAGAGTTCAAAATTGGTAGAACCAGGAAGGCACTTAAGGTCAGTCACTCTAGTTTCTAAAACCAACTCATATTGAATTTCTATTCCAAGGGCTTAAAATGAGAGTTTCAAAAGAAAATAGTGCCAAAGACAAGGAAAAGATAACCACATTTGAGATGCTGAAGAAGAAATATAAAATCGCATCAACCCCCCTACGTCTTCCAAAAAAAAACATTGACTAGGAACCACAACTTTGAGCTGCACACACTACTTTCTTGCCCATCCTGTTCCTAGTAGATCACGTTCTAGAGCCCCGTTTTTTAGAAATAGGGGTAGGTTCAAACTAAGCCCAATTCAGGTTCATGGAGGCAACATGATTCATATAAATTCACCCCAGTTCTACCTGTTAAGACATAAAATTATAAAAAACTACTCCCTCCACAAGCTCGAGCCTTCTAATTAGTTGGTTATTCCACAATTTAACATTATACTAGAGCTAGAGGCCGTGAGTTCAAATCCTGCAAAACAGATTTATTCACCCCATTTGATATTCCACACATTGAGACCCTCTTATAAGTTGTCACAGGCCCACA
Source organism: Dillenia suffruticosa (assembly GCA_033439265.1). NCBI lineage: Eukaryota > Viridiplantae > Streptophyta > Magnoliopsida > Dilleniales > Dilleniaceae > Dillenia > Dillenia suffruticosa. Next base: position 13,446,897 of record JAVTVX010000013.1, on the reverse strand, counting down.
CTAGGAAGGAGGTGTTAAGATATAAAATAATAAAGAAGTCCTCCATCCACAAGCTCAAACTTACAGTGGTAGGTTGTTTTACAAAATTTAACTACCCTCATTTTTCTTATACTCTACCTCATGGTGATCAGGGTTTGTTCAGCATTCTTTCCTTTTCTTCCTCTCTTCCCCTTATCTTTCCTTTGTAAGGCTTCATGTTCTGGTAATCAACCAGAAATGTTGCAAATAATCTCTCTCTCTTATCTCTAGTTGGTTTCTCTCTCTCTCCATTTTAGATAGTTTTCCATTATTTAGATCTCCCCAAGAACAAGAGGAATAATTACTAGGTGCCTGCATGCCTTCCCTTTGGCACATTAGATATGTGATTATAATCCCACAAAATTTGAAATTTGGTGTGTTGAAGTTTAGTATCTTGTCTCCCTCATTGCAGAGAAAGAGTGAGTCAAACACCAAAGCAAATAGCAAGAGGAAGAAAGAAGAAACTTAGTGACTGTTATAGTAAGAGATAGAGCCAATCAGATCTTGTAAGACCTGATGCTTGAAGTCCCAGATCTTGTATTCTTGCTGCAACCTGTGTGTGAGAGAGAAAACCCTAAGTGCAGAGAAGAAGATGCTTCACTTTGTACTAAAGGTCAAGTCTCAACTCAAGACCATACCAACCCAGAATCAGTTATAAAATCCAGAGCTAGAATCAAACCACGAAGGACAAAAACCCGAACCAACCAAACCCTAATTGATCAGTTGGGTTCTTCAAGTATCTAAAAACAAAGTTCCGCCCCTAGGTACAAACTCCACCTGAATTTTGGAGCATTTGTTCTTCATAGTTTAGAAATATATTGATGCAGGAAATTAATTACAAATAAATAAAATGAGCCCTGTATTATACGAAATCCACCAAAAAAATTCAGTCATGCCAGAAAATAGCAAATTATACGGCACTGTTAATAGGAACGAAGACTACATGTATAATAGATGAAGCCGACCAGACAAAACAAAACAAAGATATAAGAAAAGGGTGGACATTGGACAACAGAGTTGCACTTCAATATGCTAAATGCTAATCCACTAGAATGCATAAGTGAACTGAAATATTACTAGACCAGGTTCTTACTTGTATGCATGTTTAAGATGGATGCTATCAAAAGGTCGATGGAACAAGTATTGTAGTGCTGTTGAAAAATCCGGAAAAGGAAATTCTAGACCTGGAATGTGAATAAACACTGAAGGAGAATAAGCAAAGCAGAAACCTGAGAGAAGTTGGAGCTGGTAGGCAACAATAACGAATCAACTGATGCTTTACTAATTTGGCCTGAACCAGAACTCAATCTACTTCTTCTAAATGATTGGACTGCCTTCGACTTATGAGCCTCTGCTGCTTGTTCACACATCTGCAATCATTGTTAGAAAGAATTAAAATTACAAAATTTTCTTGGTCATCTCATATTGTAAGTATCAGCATCCCCATTTCATGCCAGAATAAACTACTTTGCTTGAATTAGCCGGGAGTTCTCATTTTAAATTGTCCAAAGTAATTTAAAAACATAATACTTTAGACAGTTTTTTGCTAGTTAACTAAAACAAATTTGATTTCTAGGGTCCATACAAGCTCTACTTTAATTTGTTAAATTTTTCTAAAATATAAAGCATGTCTGTACCTCAGCCCAATTTATCACCAGACAAACAAATACAAAATCAACATGATCACACACCAAGCTCAAACTTACCTGGATAATTGGATCCAGCAAAGCAGATATGACAGGATCAAAAAGGGGCTTCTTTCCTGAAGCAGGAATCATCATGCTGTCATGTGTTTCAATTAACTCAAGCAGAATGGATACTCCTTCCCTTACCGCTGGTGGTGGACAAAGGTCAATGGAAACAAGGGGCGGATATCGTAACAGTTTCTCCCCTCTAGTCTTCAAAATGCTGAAAAATGTTTTCTGAGCAGCATCCTTGAGTGCCCAAAGCGTATCACACAGAGAAGTTTCTCTTCCAAGCAAATCCGAGATCTAGCAGAAATACAGTTAATACAGGCAATACAACAAACAAATAAGAGCATAATGGTAGCCAATAGCTCAAACAACAGAAAGGTTTACTCACAGTATAGCTGTAGAACTCTAGTGTATTACAGAGCTTGTAAGCAATGATGACATTTGGTTGTGACTGCAAAACTTGTTCAACTCTAATTTTGAATGGCCGGCAAACTCCTTCAAAGATTCTATCCAAAACATACGTCATGTCAGATTCTGTCCTCACAGTTTCATTTTCTGAACTCGTCGAGAACCGGTTTGTGATTGGTCCAGTATCTGCCACTGCATCTGGATCAAGTAAGACACTCACCAGTTCTCTTTCAGATGCTAAGGCCTACATGCATGTGTGCACATGCCAAGAAATTGAACCAAGTTTAAATCACACAACTGCTTATGCAGAAAATGACATAGGAAAAAATTGTCTCAATATAGAATATAGTGGAAAACCAGAAGGAATAAAATCTAACCTGATGTAACCAGCCTAACATATCACCAGTATACCGTAACGGATCATGAGCGTGCACTTCGATTGGTCTAGGAAGTCCACCAGGTCCTCCCCGTGTCAGTGCACTTATAAACCTTCTAAATAGTGCATTGTGCCTCATATTTGCCACCTGCAGTACCAGGTACTTCCACAAGCTAAAATCCAGGAGCCTTTAAAAGTTCAAGAAATTGAAAAGCCAAACAAAGAATAGCATCACCTCTTCTGCACAATACTTAAATAACACGGGCCTTTCTTTTAGGTAGTGGACAGCTGTTTTCAAAAGCTCACTAACTTCAGGATTGTCACTGTCACCCAATCTCCTACACTCGGCCTGAACCCACCTAATTTGAAGACAAACAAGCCATACAATGGAAAAGACCTCTAGTCATACACAAGAACTTTGTTTTTATAGATTCCAAATAGGGGGGAAAATTAAATATGAAGCATCTACCTGCCCCCACTTGATGTTTTGAGGAGACAAGTGGTTTTCAAAAGTATAACTTGCTTAAACGAGTATCATCGGCCATGAAACAAAAGGCCCTTAAAATGGAACACCCGCTTTGCAAATTTCTCAAACAAATTCTCATCTATATTATCTTTTATCAGCAGAGAATTCTAATAACAAAGTCAAACTATCAAAGAAATTGTCTGCCAAATGAAAAAATAAATAAATAAATAATAATAATAATAATTAATTAATTAATTAAAGTTCAATCAAACTAGCAAGTCTTCAGGAAATAAATAAAATAAGTGCCAGATAGATGATCATCAGAAACTAAAATACATTTCCATTTTCTACAGCTGCAGCCAATGTACACAAGATCTGACCCCTAGTCAAAGCTTTTACAAATCAATTGGAAGTAATGATGTTCCTTCTCCACTGCATATGGACCCTATATACAAAGTACAAGGAGCACATTGCACCACCCCCCCCCAAAAAATAAAGTACAAGGTGCAGATTGCTTGTTCAGTGGAAGTACAGGGAGCAAATATGAAGTAAAGCCTTTTGAATATCACGCTTGCTATTCATTTGATTCCATAGGCAGCTGTTTGATCATATGGTGGTCATTCTTGGACAATATTGACTAAAACTATCATAAATACAAAAGGTTATCATATGCATATTAGGTTATAAATCTTAAATAGTGTCATATTCTAATTTTGAAGTATTTGACATGCGCATTATCTGTATAACTTTGTGTCCCAAATGTCATTACCTTGGCTTCTTATTTATCAGTTGTCATCTCATTTTGGAACTAATTGACAACAACTCACTGAACAAGGGTGCTTGCAAAACTTGGGACTGCAAACTGTCTAACCTGCATAGGCGCTCATAAGCTCCTTCCTGGTACACAGCCATCATATCCATGAGTTCCAGACCAGCACGCTGAGATGGGATCAAACAAGAAATGAAGATGTCAAAATAAATTGTTGCTCCTTTTGGGGCAGAATTTCTGGCCAAAGACCTAATAATGCTAATAGTGAACAGACAAATAAAATTTAAAATAAGAATCTCAAAATGTAAAGAAACTGATTAAATTACAGAATTCTTTGTCAAAAGAAACTCCAGAATTCAAAAAGAAGTTGTTATTGTGAAAGCTCCAAAGCTTTATACACTTCAACCATGAAAAACATGTAGACTTTGAGCTTTTGTTAAGTCATTCTCCTGTCCAACCATTTTATAAAGTTATTTATTATCTAAACATTTTTGGTTGTTTTACTGATTTTGTATGCGGCTACGGACAGAAACTTTTCTGTAATACCCCACTAGGTTGGGGTTGGGAAGTAAAGTTCTGGCCAGATTTTCACTTTGACGAATTAAACCAATCACATGGCAAGATAAAAAATAAAAAGGAGTAAAACATTGTGGAAAACAATAACGTCGACCACTGTTGTGTTCACTGTAAAGTAGATCCCCCAGCTGGAAATGGAGAAGGTGAAGGGAGGGGAGGGGGCATTGCAGGGTGGGAAGAAGAATAGAGGCTGCCTACTTTAAGAACGAAATTTCCATATATCAATAAGCAAAACTTCCATTTCCTAATCAATTCTCCCTTTCTTCTTTGTCATTGATCAAAGAAATTGCAAAATGGCAATGAACTAATCCCTCTAATTGGGATATACAAATGATTAACTGGAGGGTAACAGCAAGGTAACATTTGATGTAGTCTCCTCCGATCTATTTAACCCACTCCTTGAACCTTTCATGATTCTTCAGACGCCCTCTAGCGAAAGTTCCTATGCACATCAAATCCATACCAGCCACATTCTTTCACCTAATTATACCCGGTTCAAGACTACCAGGCCTGCCCAACATCTGGCATATTGCCACCTGAAAGGAGTTTTTTCAAATAGAGAGAGACAGAGAGAGACAGAGAGCACAAAGGAAATTGATACCTGGTGATGAGTCCTAAGCAGCACTTTACAATTGGCATGAATTTCTTGAACGTGAGAAAGTGCCTTAAAGAAATTTTCCCTCAGGTCTTCCTCTCTCAATGCACTTATCTGTCAGAGTCACCAAAGAAATTCACATGAACAAAAGTTCTATGAACTCAACCCAGAAATATCCTATGAGGCATGGGCACAAACATGACACATCAAGGACATAGTGAAGTGGAAAACCTTTTTGTATATAGTCACATGATACGTAGAATAGGGATAAATTTTGGATACAAAATTCGCAAAATTAGCAAAGAAGCAAATTATATTGTTCAAACATGACCATTGAAATGAGGTACACAAGAATGAGAGATTCTTATGGATGTATTGAACTGTATCAAGCACCAACAATGGTCGTATAAAGTGCAGTTAGAGTGCTCAAGAAATGTCATAAAATAAATAAGAGAGTGCTCAAGAAGTGTCTAGTGTCTGAAAGATAATAAAAATATTTGGCACACCACGTGGCCAGTTTAATACATGTCTGCAAGTGTTCAACATGGTGTTAGACACAGATATGGCCTCCATATTTCAGTATCCATGCTTCATAGATTGAATGAATAAAGTGGAAGTGCATCAAGGAATCATTTGAAACCTCCTCATTAGAGAGTTGATAGTCGCGGAGAAAGCAGGACACGATCTCTTGCCTTTGTGTAGTGGTTTCAAGTTCCTGCTTGAGCCTCTCCGTTGTACTAATAATATCTCCAGTGGTAGCATTACAACTGCTCAATGCCTTTGCAATCCTGTAAAAATAAAAACCATAGCTAAATTGTCTCTTCACTTGTCAGCGCAATGGTACCCCCAAAAGTTCATGAGCACAACATTTTTAAACAGACTCCAAACAATTTTTCTCCTATTATTGATGAAAGAAACTGTTTAAAGAACATATATCTGGCTATGGTATGAAAAGTATAAATTTGAACAAGGTAACAAGAGGAGCCAAGTTTTGAGGCCGTTATCCTTCTGTTGACAGTCCATTCAACAACAGTACCCAGTCCTTTATTGTAAACATTTTTTTTTTGGGTCTTATTGCACATGACAGTATATCATATGCCCAAAGGACAGACAAGTTTCCACAGCTATTCACCAAAAGTAAAAGTTTCAGAGAATTAAAAAATAATAATAATAATAATGCAATAGTTTTTAGCTGTCGCATAATGGATATGATATAAAGCATATAGGTGAATGAAGTACTAAGTTCCCACAGAGCATTTTCTTTTAACATCATTTTGATAAAATAAAATTGTCGTCTTTGCATTTTTATGGTGTATGGTTTTTAAGGCTTTGAAGAGCTCTTCCCTAAAACTCATGAGAGAGAGAGAGAGAGAGAGAGAGAAGTGGCTTCTTTTTTATTGGGAAAAAGGAATTTTAATCGGGAAAAAAAAGAAAGAAATAAAGAAATACAAAAAAAAGGAAGAGCACCAAAAGCACAAACACATCAAAAGAGTGAGAGAATATAAGAAATTAAAAACATCTACAAAGGATTCAAAGCACTTTGATATTGACCAAAAGCACAAATCTTCATAAAATTATCCACAAAAGCCATTAAGGAACTTTCCACCCACTCAAAAATTCATGTATTCTTTTCCCTCCAAGCTAATGGAAACACGACTAGAAGCACCATCCTAACCACTCTACTCGTACAACCCTCGCACCACGCCAAGCCCTCTTTTTTGTGGTTTCCATATTTCTGGTTTTTTCATCGGACAATTCCTAATTCCCCTTATACTTTCTCTTTTTCCATATGGTCTTCCATCAAATTTTCATATTCTTTGATAAAAAATTAAATAATCAGGAATAAATTACGTATATCATAAGAAGTCAGGTCCTACCTTGAAACATCATTTTATCAGGAAGAGCCCTATTGTGAATACAGGTGATTGTGCTCCCCTTAATGATTTCTAGCTGTTGTCAGAGTGCCCTAAGTGAATATAGGTGGCTCTGGTTTTACCTCTAGCATGTATTGGCAAGAACAGCACATATATTCTTCTACAATGACCAAATCACTTGATCTAGGTGGGAGGATCAAAGAGGTCCCTGAACTTTGTTTCTCTCTTGCAGTCCAATATGGGGATTTGTGACAAATTGCTATATTCAGGGTAGATCTTGAGACTTTGGGCTCAAGTTTAAGTTTTCCTTCCCCTACAAGTATGGAAATTTTCCATGTGAGGCTGACTCTGTCCATGTGCAATTTTCTAAATGCTCTTTTGGGTACATGTTATGTATATAAGATTATGTTGGGAAAAGCATGTTTCCATTTTCTGAATTTAATTATGATGGACTTTGATGGTACAACATGAGAAGAGATTGTTATATATGATGATTAACCTAGGAATAAAAATTCATGCTTGATATGTGGTTGGATGGACTTGGCTTCAGAGACATGGTTGACTGTGCAATGGGTTTCACCATCAGTCACAACCAGTAGGGGCCTTGGAATGTCCGCCCTTTTGTGCTGAAGGGCGAAGTGTGCAGGCAATGATTATGATTCAGCCTCCTTCTTTAGCATCAGTGAAGGAATTCATCACCTCTGCAAGGGTTGGATGAGCTGTGTGAGACCCACATCATTCATTTATTTATTCCCCTGCTTGTATGATACACTTGGGAAACAAGCCATGGATTTTTGGTTTGAGTAATCTTTTTAATAAAATGCTCTATTGTTTAGTGGAACTTGTTATGCATGACAACCTTGTTTTCAATATAATATGCATATATATACTATATGTCTATGTGTAAGTCATGAGTGGTTGATTTTCTTACTAAGCAAATGATGCTTACCCTATTTTAATATTTTCCCTTTTCAAATTCAGGAGAAATGCCAAGAGAAAGGATCGATTGAGCAGCGGAAGGCTTAGTTAGTGTTGCAGGCTCTGTATCGTATCCATTTATTTATCAAATTGGTTTTGTAGAATTTCTTTGAGAAATTCCTGTGGAGAGATGTACAATGTATAACTTTATTATAGTTTTAGAATTGCACATCACAACCAATTAGTTTTTCTCACTTTTGTTTAGTTTTTTTTTTCCCCCTAAGATAAAGGACCAGCTTCTTTTCCACTATAATGGTCATGTAGAACACATAATAGGCATGTCGTGATATGAATTGTCTGAACTTCTAGGATAAGGTCTTGGAGAGAGGATTTTGGTAGGCGATGGGCAGAGAAGAGGTGGTTTGGCCTCTATTATTGTCTATTGAGAGCATATGCATTAATATTTGACTTCTAGGGGTTTCAGGCAGCATTGACTCCTTCTTGTTACCTCATCACTCGGGTGGTAGACCCTATGATCAATATCATTGTGCAGTGAAGGCTTCAAGAACTTGCTTGGCACTCTCAAGATTTTTAATGGAGTTTAATCCAAAGATCAGTATTTCCAAAAAACTGGTATCAATGTTCATTTCAAGATGACATGTGCAATATTGCATTGTTAATATATTTTGATAATCAGGAGCGTCTTAGTTCCTTATCTATTAGTACTTTTTGGAAGGAAACCCTACGTTTTCATCTTTTTAGGCTCTATTGTGATGAAGACTTAAGGAGAAGATGGATGGAGGGGTGCTTTCTTTTCCTTAGATGACGACACAACTCTTATCCATGCTTGCATTTCAAGCACTCCCCTTTAGATCTATCACTCTTCAAGAAACCTGCCATTCCTAGAGTCAACAAGAATTTTGCGAGATTCTGGAAAAAGTTGGAGTTGGATCATCTAGTCAACATAAAGCTTATCTCAAAGTCAAACGCTTAAGGAGTATTTTGGGGGGCGGGGGCGGGAGGACTCGTGTTGTCATAATGCACGATGTAAAGGGTCACTAATTATGTCAATGATAAAGAAATGGGTCATTCAGTGAACTGATACAAATGGATTATGCGATCTTAAAAACAAGGCATCCACAAGAGTAACAAGAGTTTTCTCAATTCCCTCCCAACTCTTAGTTCGTTAAAAAAAAAAAAAATTTAAAAAAATCACGTACTTCTTCCATCCACACCAACTTCTATACCCCTAACGAGAGAACTCAGCACCATGAAAGTTTGATATATTTCTTACTAGGTATTCTTTTGACCCAATTATATTTTGCCATATCCTAGATTATAGTGTATTTATCCAAATTATCATTCTCTACAGGGAAAAAAAAAAGGAAAAGAGATAGACACAACAAAATCAGAATACAAATAGATGATTGAATTAAGAGAGGGGGATGACAGACCTATCACAGGAAGTGGCTAGGGCATTAACCTCGTCTTCGACACGATCGAGAGCCTGCTGGGCAGCGAGAGAAGAAAGCAAGAATTCATAGTTGATGGAAAGAGAGCGTTTCTCAATGGTGGATCGAAGGTTGCGACGAGCATGAGGAGTGTTATCGGTGTAGAAAGAAGAGAGAGTGTTGAGAGATGCCAGCAGATCCGGAGACTCTGTCCTACATTCCAACACCTTCTTCAGCTTCCTTGATAATCCAGGAGCCAGCCCTCCCACTGCCCCCATTTCCCTTGCTCTGATTCAAGAACCCAAGGATTTCAGATCTCCACCGTTGAGGAAGATTTGTTTGTGAATAGAGTGGATCACCTCTGGGGGTTTGCGTTGTGATCAAAACTCAAACTATTTTTTTTTTTTTAGGTCTTATTTTAATGATTTAAAATCTTTATCAAATTCGAATTTTATTTTTCTCCCTCTTGCCAAGTCCAAAAAAAAAAAAGAAATAAAAATATTGGGTGTATATATGTAATTCGTCAACTATCATATATGGTCAAGAATAATATTACTCGATAAAATGAATTATGAATTATCAAAATCATTTTTGATTTTAAAATTATTTTTATTTAATTCAAAAATTATTTTAAACAATTCAAAATTACGAAGATTTATTGTAAATACCAACGATTTGTCAATATTGATATTCATTCAAAAAATTACAAAATCATAAGTTTATTTTTCTTTAATCATTTCTCTTATTTATGTCATATAATAAAAATTTATGTAATTTAAATATAAATTCAAAAATTGTATATTTTAATGATTTTCTTAAAGATACATAATTAAGGTATAAACTTTAAGAACAATGCACAGAAAATTTTCTATATCTTTTTCTCTCTTAAATTCTTTATATTTTCTTAGAATTTTATAACATATTATCGGCCGATATTAATAGTGGAATCGCAGACGTTAGCATTCGAGGCATAACAATTATCTTGCACTTGAATTCTTTTTCATTATTAGCATAACTATATATGTTTGTGCGTGTGTAAACTTAGGAAGGGATGTCAAGTTTGGAACCTAACACCTCTTAGTCTTTGTTTCAATCTCTTTCTCTTTATGTTTCAATTTAAGAAAATTCTTAACTCTTGATCTTGATTATATTGATGTCTATTTTGATATTTTTTATTTTAATATATTGTTTGAGTATTGATACATTCAGATTTGTGATATTTTGTTCGATTATATATATTTTAGTTAGATATTTGTATTAATATGTTGATAGATTTAATAATTAGTGATTTTTTTTTTATTTTTCAATACGTTAATTTTACAGATGCATAGTTTAAAAAATAAATAATAAATTTTATCCAATTTAAAGATATTTAAAATATTACGACATGTTAATTCTATTTTTGAGTACTTAACTGGCTTGCTTGTTTTGTTTTTTTGTTATGTATTAAAAGAAAATTTCATTATATTTAAAACATTTAATTATTTTATATATGAAACATATTTTACTTTTTTGAAATATTTAAGAAATTTTTCTCATGAATGATGATTATCTCAAGAATTTAACCTCATTTTTGAATTTTTGGTCGATCTATTATAATGCATTGGTTGGTATCTTTATATATATATATATATTTAATGCGAGATATAAGTGCTATTTACAAACTTAATTTATAAATTAAGTTAGAGTACTATTATAAATATTAATAGTAACACTCATATGTAAATATTTGTATACATATAACTTGTAAATGTTCATATTTATTTACCAAAAAGCAACAATATAAGTATTAAGAAAAGAAAATAGAATAAATTTGATTTTTAAATTTGCTAACTTTGACCTTGATCATGATAATTTTTATGTTGCGGCTTTTTTTTATTATTATTATTGTTTACAATCCAAGAAGAAAATGATGATTAATTAACCAAAAGTTTACTAATCTTGATTAATTTTTATTTCTTTTCTATTTTTCTTTTCTATTAATAAATTTTTGTAATTAATTTTTATGTCATAGTTTTTTATATTCTCTCTTATGTATCGATCTTTATTATGATGTTTTACATTACAAAGTATGAAAAAATGCCCTCAATGTATTTTAGATCGGTGATAAAACAAAATTCATTATACTTAATGACAAGAAATATTTTTCTTACTTGATTATGTAAGAAATTAATATCAATACAATATCTTATAGTACAAAATTGATCGAAAATTCCAAAACAATTAATATATTTATATATTAAAAATATTCTTTCAAGTAACAAAATTATATTGTAAAGATTATTTTTTTATTTTTTGATTTGTACTATACATAAATAGAAGTACATGTTATTATGAACCGAAAATTTACTAATCATAAAAATTTTATTACTTGGTATGATCAATTGTATCATCTTGGTACAATAATGATACCAAAAATTATTTTAAATTCATCAAAAGAACTAGACGATTTTTCAATCAAATGAACTCTCTTGGATTACTTGTTCTCAAACCAATTTAATTATTAGGTCATTACTAACTAAAATTAGAAGTGAATCTAGTGCATTTCTTGAATGTATATAATATAAGGAGATATGTATGGAGTTATACATCTACCAATTTTGATTGATAACAAGATGGTTATATATATGTTTACTATTTGCGACATTGTTTGCTCAATTAATTTGGGTTGTGAATATATTTTCTATATTATTTAATAAAGATGATTCATTTTGATAATACTGATAAATTTACTTTCTAAGATTTTAATAATTTTTGTACGTTAATTAGGATAATTGTTGAATATCATATATCATATGTTCACACACAAACTGATCCAACGGAATTATTTATAAAATGTATTTTTTTAATTTTAAGACCATTAATTGTGAAATCAAAATTTTACTAGGAGACGGCTATTTTGCATGTTGCAACACTAAAACGCAATAGGGCAACAAGCAATCATGATTTCTTCTATTTATGGTTGGATTTTTTTGTTAGAAATCAAATATTTTTCATTTTAAAATTTTTTGGATGTGTGGTGTATCTTATAATTGCTCCGCTATACACACAAATATTAGTCATAAAAGAGGTTAGGAGTATATGTTTGATATGAATCATCATCTATAATTAAATATCAAAATTCATCAAATAACAACTCATTTACAACTCATTTCATAGATAGTTATTTTGGTGAGTAATTATTTCCAATATTAAATTAAGAAAATAAGTAGCTGAAAAAGCATATTGGTTGGAGTGAATTATCACTATCTCTCATGCTGATCATCAAACAAAGTAATATCAACTTGAAATCAAAAAAATAAATAAATAAATTATTTACAAAATCTAATGGACCAATTGCCACATTTATTTACTAACTCCAAAAAATAACTAAATCATATATATCAATTGTGAATCCTCTTATTAGAATTAATATTCTTGTAGGATATATTATTGTTGCTAATAAGTTTAAACCATGCATGAGACGTGGTTCACCGATCGGTTTCAAAAATAAAAAGAGCAAAAAATAAAGATAACCAAAATTAAAGAGTGAAAACTCTAAAAAAAAAAAAACCTACTTTAACATATTCTCCAAACGTTGTAAATATCAAAATTTTAGAAGAAATTTAGATATATAAAACTTATGATAATAAAAAAATATCAATAAATTATGTTATGACTAGAGAAAAATGAAATCGACGTCAAATATTTGTCAACAATATTTTTGTATACCATGCAAAACTCAATATTATGTATTATAATGAGGATTTTAAAACAAAATATATAGAGAAATGCAAACGTAGAAATGACATGCCAAAATAGAAATACGTAATTCAAGAAGAATTGAGTTAGTTGACAAAGCATGAGGTTTTGGATCCATTGTATGTACACAGGAGGGTGTAAGACAAGTAAAATATAAAATGAGTATTTGTGCAAAAATAGAATGAGAAAAATGAAATTATGTGATATAAAGCAAGGCTGTTGTACAAAATTCAGACAGATTATGAAGATATATATTCTCATATAGTGAATGCAACTATTTTTTGTTATTTGATTACTCTTAACAATACATGAAAGATTTGAAATACGCTTAATGGATGTAGTAATAGCATACTTAAATGACTCACTTGATAATGATATTTAGATGAGAATTTTTAAAAAGATTAAAGTTGTCAGAAGCACATAATCCAAGATTTCGACAATTTTATTCCATCAAATTATACAAATCTATATGTACATTAAAACAATTTGGATGCATCTAGTGTGATTGTCTTAGTGGATATTTGAACAAGAAAGGCCATGAGAATGATTGTATTAGTTCATGTGTTTTTATTAAAAAAAAAAAAAAAATGTAAATCTAAATTTGTTATCATGACAATATATGTTGATGACTTAAATATCATTAAAATTTTTGGAACATTATCTAAATAGTAAAGTATATAAAGAGAGAATTTGAAACAAAAAAATCTTCAGAAAAAATAGTTTTGTCTCGACTTATAAATTGAAAATTTTTAAAAAGTAATTTATTACACAATAAAAGTATTAAAACATTTTTATATGCGGGAAACACAACACGTCCTTTGAATACTCAAATGGTTGTAAGGTTAATGTAGATAAGGATCCATTTTGACCTTAAAAATGTGATATATAAATTGTTGATTCTGAAATACTATATTTTAGTATAACTAAAATACTAATGTATATTGTTAGTCATACACGACTTGATATATCATTTTTTGATAAATTTATTAGTAAAATAGAACTTTTCACCGGCAAGAAGGCAAAAGAAAAGATTCAAAAAATATGTTTCGATGCCTTGAGAAACAATGTTTATGGGTTTGTATTATCCTAAAAGAAAGGAATGGTACATCACATAAGATAGAACAAAACATATCTTCTCAAACTTCTTTTTCACTCGATCTTTAGAAGAATGATAATATAAGTATTTAAGAGATCCGTTCAAGTGATATTCTGCTAGATTTATTCAACAATGCATTATCTACTACAATTTTTGAGAAATTAGTTCACAAAATTGGAATGCATATATTCAGGAATTTTCAATGATGCTAACAAGAGATGAGCAAATAGTTGGAATGATGTCATTAATAAGGAGATCATACATATATATATATATATATTGCATTTTTTTTCCTTTACCAAGATTTTATCTCATTGGTTCTTCTAGTAAGGTTTTTTATGAGAAAGTTTCCATTACAAAAATAATACACTCTTTATTCCACATAATTTTTCTAATAAGGTTTTAGTAAAACATATAATTCATAATGGAAATCTGAGTAAGAGTGTTGTAAATAACAAGAGTTTTTGAATATCCATATTTATCCGAATATTTATAAAATATTATTTTATTTTTCTTATTTATTTTCCACTATTTATGTGGTTGTAAAATTAAAATGTAAGTTCGAAAATCATGTATTTAAAAGGTTTTCTTAAAAACCTATAAATAAGGTGCAAATTGTGAAAAAAGTACACAGTGAAAGAAATCATTAATCTTTTATATATTTTTATCGCTATATTTTCTTTGAGTTTTACAATAGATTTAAATTTTTTGATTGATTACTAATATTAATTATCATATCTGATTTATCCATTTAATTTGTTAATCATTTAGTTCATATAATATTACACAATATTCGATAATTAATTGTTGCTAAATAACAACTCATATTCTTTTTACATTATCCTAAAGAAAAAGTAAAAAATCTTTGGCCATCACTTTGTACTTGAGGGTAAAAATTTGGGTAGGTACTTTTCTAAAGATCCATTCTCTTAGATAAAAAAATAAAAATAAAAATAATAAAAGAATAATACTACATTAGAATGACGAGATTCTTCAATTTACTAAAGGGATGGGCACTTTGAGAAACAACCATTAGGAGGGAGGGAGAACAATATGCAGGAAAATGAAAAAAAAAAAAAAAGGAAAAATTAGCAGGAATAAATAAAACTACATTCTTTAAGCTGAAGAACAAGACTTTTTTAACATAAATAGTGCACTAGCCCAGCATTGGACATAGCGAGTAATGTAAGTAAGAGTAGAAATAAAGCCATACGGCTTAAAATCATCAACCTTACCCATCTCTGGTAAGCTGTCCACAGCCATGGAAGCAAGAATTAAAATTCTCAATCAAGCAAATCGGACACGGCTGTCTTCTTAAAGGGATCCAACTGAGCCAACTGAGTTGCCATCGGCCTATTTGGGAAAACATTATCTGCCTTCATTCTCTCTCTCATCCCATAAGCTGGGGCATTTGCATTTATATAAGCCTGGGCCAAAGCTTGGAACTGTCGAAGCCTGGCAACATAACCAACCTGTCTCATCCTATGAAACATTTTTTCAGCATTGTGGACATCACCTCTCGTTGAGTACTGATCCATAATGGCCATATATGAACTAAACATTGGTCTCAACTGATTTTGTTGAGCTGCCTTCTGCAAGATGGAATCGGCTTTCTCTACCTCCCCTGCCTCCACATAAAGCTTCACGAGCGCATCCCAAGTCAATGGGCCAATTTTGCCTCCATTATCTGCCATCTGCTTCACAAGGTCCTTACCTTTTGCAAGCATCTTATGTTCGACATAGACTTTTAACATTGTAGAATAACATCTTGAAGGTGGTCTTTTATAAGTACTCAACATCCTATCAAAAACTGCTTCAGCATCTTCTACTTTGTCCAGGTTACCCCATGCTTCAATGGCGGCCAGGCACTCATCAAGAAAAGGGTTTGATTCACAAGCTCTCCAAATTCTCCCCACTTCATCAGCCTTTCCTAGGGCTGCATACAGGGGAAGCAAAGTCCTGCAAGCCCATCGGTTCTCTTTCAAGTTTCCACCTTCTATTTCCTTCATAATTCCTTCAGCTTTTTCATTGAGTCCAGCAGCAACATAGTGCTTAGCCAGGAGTGCTTGTGTTTGGATGTCAGGTTCAATCCCATCAGCCTTCATTGTCTCAACAATCTGATCCATTCCCATGATGTCATTAGACTGACCCTTGGTATCTATCAATAATCTGTATGTGAAAAGAGATGGCTTGATATTTTCTTTTTCCATTAGTAACAGAACATCGGCTATTTTCTTTTTGTCCACCCTCTTGTAAAGCAGAAGTAACTGGTTGCAAGAAAAAGAAGAAACAGGGAATTCTAAGTCCTTCATTTTGTTGAACAGGTCCTCCGATTTCTTTACATTACACACCTTAACACAGTTAGCTAAAAGGGTTCGGTAGATTACTTCCCCTCTGAAATTTTTTGGAATTTTCTCAACGTAACTCTCTGCCTTTGAGAGCCCACGAACTTTTGCAATCAGATCAACACGGGAAGCATAATCTCGCTCAATAAAGTCAAATGGCTTCTTTGCCTCCAACCATTCTGACAGCTGCAAAATCAGGGTAGCCATAGAATTATATATATTGTGTAGAAGGAAACTAGTTAAGTGCTGCAAAACAAATATGATATACATATATTTGTGTGCCCTTTCCTTGCCAGTAAACAATAATGGTGGGTGTAAGCTGTGTAACAGCAGAGTGTTTGCAAATGAAAAAAGTAGATATTAATGACATCAATATCCTACATTCATATAATATATCATGAAGATATATAGAAACAATAGACAAAGGTTATTGGATGAAGGAAGACATCAGTTAACTTTTATTAAATGAAACATGTTAAAATGTCTATTTGACGGTGGCCAAACATAAAAATTAGGCTGCAGAGAAAAACCAGGATGATCGCGATTTCCTTAGGCACCAAGTAGATATCTAAAACCAAGCCATGCAAATTGTTACTTTTCAGCTTCGTATTCACAGCGAAGCTCACTCTGTGGTGCAATTAACCAATAACAATAAAAGAGCAAGTGAAAGGAGAGGAACTGGTGAGGATTAAGTGTAATGGCTCCTTGTACAGATTTATTAGGGACATGTAAAACCATTCTTTTAAACTTACTCAGGCTTCCTATTTGAGGTGGGTTTATTTGCTCCTAGACTAGGGCAACACTACTAAGACAGATTGATCTGTTCAACATTCAAGTAATTAAGTAAATCTCTTTTATATTGGGTTGACACTCTTGGTTTTATCTGTCTTATGCCTTCCTGTTTATCTGATCCCCATCTATTAATCCATGGTTAGCAACAATAAGGAAGGGATCAAAGAAAGATAGTGCTGGGTGACGAATAGTAGCATTGGTGTGTGGATCACAGTATTAGCAACTAGGTGAGTGGCACATGGCAATACCGAAGGCAGAGTGGAGGATGGTGTTGGGGCAGGTCTGCACAAGTCACCAGAATTGGGTGAATGGCAACCAAGGGTGAAAAGTCGAGACAGATGAAGGTTCTAGCATGCGTTTGGCGGTGAAAGAGGATTGACAACATTAACATTCAAGAATAGTGACACTCAACAGAGAAGGTGATGGATAATATTCCTCGCAATGATGCACTTAAAAACCTTTTTCTAAAGAAATTGATTTGAGAATTTTACTATATAAGAATTAAATCCATAAAGAATTACTAAGTGCATACCATAACAAAAGAAATAAGGATTGAGAGTTTTGGAATCACAAAAACTTCACCGTAGGCCAAATTGACAATCGTCCAAATCAATACAAGCCTTAAGCTTAATAAATGAAAAAGAATTAAGTAGATGTAACATGAACTAATGAAGCACTCACCAAATAGAAGCAAGAAACATCATACAACTACTACCACACCCCAGAAAGTATAAGTTTCAGAGCCAACTTCTTATATAGATTTGGAATAATTTCTCTAATCCCTCCAAACTCCTGCTCTTTTACATTGAAACCAGCGAAAGAATAATTTTTTTTTTTTTTTGAGGGGAGGGGGATTTTCTATCTTATCCATATCACGTCACTCCCCTTGCACCTTCACTCAGTTCTATAGATAGACCACACCACACACTTTATATCCAACATGGAGTAAGACGGAATACCAAAAATTAATGCATAAGATACCGTAAATTAATACCCATAAAATCCTTATAAGTAAAATGTAAAACATGATGAACAAACTGTCCAAATCAATGCTATTTGCTTAAAGACTAGTTAAGAATTTCACAGCTCATAAATTAGATACCTACAAAAAAGACTTGAGTTAAAGTAAATGAGCAGACAATCAAAGAAATGGAAGACATAGATCTAAACAAAATGACAAAAAAGAATGAAAAGTTCATGTTCAAATTTCAACATCTCATGCAACAGAAAAGCTCCATCTGAAGAAAACAGTTGTTCTTATATGGCTGAGTTAGTATTTCCACAGAAGAAACCACCAAGAAATCCTCAGTATTAAAGCATTACGCCCCCTCCCCAAAAAATAAAAAAGAAGAGGTTCTTAGAGGTTTTTACTATGTATCACGAAAGAATAGAAAATTAATATCATGTTGAATCACAAGGCTTGTGGGCATTGGGAGTGACTATAACATTTTGGTGTTTCACAATTACAGGCCCACTATGATAGAATTTATGTCAGATGCCTGAGTACAAAAAGAATGAAATCATTGTGCCATTGTCCACCTACATGAAGGTGGCAAAAAAGGACATACAAATGACAAGCATGATCATTAGAAGAAAGAAAGAGTTGACTTTTTCAAGCAACAGTAATAGAAAAATATCTTCTGGTCCCAGCCAAACAAGATGAGGGAAAAAAGAATAAATGCCAACCTACACTCCAGGACCCAAGCCATGATGTAGAACACTTCTCAATACTAACATTTCTCGTTTCGGAAATGTTTCCCGTTTCCTAAACGTTTCAATGCGTTAAATTAATTAATATTTACAGAAAAGTCCTTATATTTTCTATATTTATACATTTCCCCATATTTCATAAATTATTTATTTATTTAATTATATTTTTATTTTTTATATTTTTTGTTTTATAATTAATAATTACATATTTGATCATTTTAGATTTTTATTATAAAATACGACTATTCTATTTTTTCATAAAATAATTAATATTTATATAAAAATTTTTATATTTTTTATATTTACGTATTTGCCCATGTTTCCATTTTCTCTATTTT
This sequence comes from Dillenia suffruticosa, assembly GCA_033439265.1. Lineage (NCBI taxonomy): Eukaryota > Viridiplantae > Streptophyta > Magnoliopsida > Dilleniales > Dilleniaceae > Dillenia > Dillenia suffruticosa. The sequence goes on along the minus strand of JAVTVX010000013.1, from coordinate 13,427,730 downwards.
TACAATGTGGCATTTCCATATATCGTTTCGTATCCGTTTCCGTTTCCATGCAACTTAGAACCCAACCTTAACTCTCAAGTCTTTAGGAATGTGGTGTTGGCATGTTCAGAGGACAGAGATATAGCACACCAATCCGTTCAAATGAAATGATAAGCCATGATAGCACATTCATTAATGTCAATGAAAGGAAAAGATTAAGTCAAAAAACCTGCAAGGCTCTCATGTACATCCGACGCTTCCGAAGATTCAACATGGCAATTGTAGCCTCTCTGCGATTTATCTCATTACCTTCTTCAGCCCATCTATCTAGAGTAGGATGAATAGACGAACCTGGATCAGCCAATATAGCTTTCGTAAGACCTGATCGAACTCTTTTCTGTTGTGATTTTCCCTCAATTACATCCATCTCTGTATCTGACAACTGCATTTCTTGAGCAGATGCATCTAACTCATCATCTTCTTCTGAGAGATCTGGTTCAGAAATCAATTCATCATCATTCTTCTCCTCCACAGTATTGCCTTGAACAGTGTCAGAACTTGCTGGAGTTTCCAGCTCAGAGAACCCATCTTCTAAATTATCCTCCTCATCACTGGTCTTGGCTCCAGCTTGAGAAGAAAGACCACAACTGCACATGGAGAATTTAAAGGCATCCAGATTATCATGGCCAAGCCTCATCATAATCCGGCATCTATCGGATCTGGATTGCATAGACCCATGCATAAGTGCCTTTGTTTCTGGATGCCTACTTGCTAGGTCAAGTTTAGAAGAACAAGCCCAAGAGGTTCCAAAAGTGAATCCCCTGCTCCTTAAGCATCAGTATTAACACAAATCAGTTTTTGAAATGCCAAACCTAAGCATGCAAAGCAGATATTACCGCAAAGTTGCACCCTAACTACACAGGGTTTTTAAATTTTCAAAAAGATTCATCAATTTCCATAGCATCAAGTAAACAAAGAGAATGAGAAGAAAAGAATACTGCTTCTTATAACACCGGTGGACCTCAGTAGGAGGCCAAAACGTTCCCAAGACCCTTTTAATTCTTTACCGCAATATGAGTGACACAGTAATATGCATATAACAAGTGAGAAGAAAGATATCTTAAGCTAGTAAAGCCCGCATTTGAAGCAGAGCCTAACTGACATATTGTAAGTCCTTTTTTTGTTGCAAGTAAATGAACAACTAGAAGAATCAGTCTCGAACTTCCTATCATTTAGGTCTCCAATATAATGAAAAACTCACTAAAGTGAACCAAATCCTTACAACTTACAAAAGACCATAATGTAGGAAATTTTTTCTGCCAACAATCCCGATATAAATGTCAAATTTCTTTCCAATGCTCTAAATGCAAGAGCAAGAAAAAGTGAAAAATGAACCACAAATATAACCGAAGAACCCTTGCATTAAAAGCCAAATGAACCTCATTTTTTTTTACTGTGTAACCAAATATTCAAAGAACTACATCTTCAGCCAAACAAGTATTCAGTATTCAGAAGCACCTTAAGCATAGCCACAAACATATACAAGTACACGCATAGGTACAATTGGTGATAACCTAGAAACATCATAAAGAAACATACCCACTACTCAAAATAAAAAGATTAAGCCTAGAGAGAGAGAGATAGATAAAGAGAGAGCGAGCGAGAGCGAGAGCGAGAGAGAGAGAGAGAGAGAGAGAGAGAGAGAGAGAGAGAGAGAGAGAGAGAGAGAGAGAGAGAGAAGAGAGAGAGAGAATTACTTGAGAGGATGAGAAGCTCGACGAAGTGCCCACATGATTCCGAAAGAAAAAAGGCAAAACCCTAATTGACGACGTGAGAGTAAATGTGGTTTGCAAGCAAACGAAACCCTAATCAATGATTGTGAGAGTAAATGTGGTTAGCAAGCAAACAAAACCCTAATCAATGATTGTGAGAGTTTTGAAGGAAAGGAGTGCATGGGAGCGAAATGGACGAACCTCTCGGCTGCTTAAACCCCTGCCTATGAAAAACCCTAAACAAAATCCTTTCGGGCTTCACTCCATTTCTTATAAATTGGAAGCCTGAAATTGCAGAAAGCACCCCAAGCAACCAAGAAATGATCCAACTGGACGATATTGTTAAACATATTACAAATAGCTCCCACACAACAAATCATCTGTGAATACTAAACTTTATTAACAATATAGATATAAGCGTGAAAAACCCCTTGCCACCTGGATTTTGTCGCCCTCCAATTGGCGCAAGGTGATTGGTTGTTGGTGAGGTGGAGCTGATGTGGCCCGTTGTTTTCTTTTTTTTTTTTCTTCTCTTTTTTTTTTTCTTTTCATTTCATTTCATTTCAGAAATATTAACGTGTTTTTTTCTTTCTCTTTCTTTCTTTCTCTCTTGTCATTTCAGAAACATTAATGAAGTAAATTTTGTGACTGATTTCACTGAAAACATATCTGGGGTGGTTGGGAGGACTTTGTCATGATTTACCTTTTTATCCCTGGTTATATTTCAGAATGGCTTCATTTTTTTGTTCTTGTGTAACAATTAGGGGATTTGGAGATTTTTGTAAAATTACCTTCACTTTGTACTTTTGAAAAAAAAGAGGTCAATGGAGGTCATCCCTTGAGTACTCATTGCATTCTGCACGATTAGATGTTCTCCTTTCTGATTGACGATTTAGATAGAGGGTAGTGTGTCATGATCTTAATGATTATGATATATGCAAGCCATTCCTCTGTGCTTTCCGCTCTCTTTCTGTCTCTCTCTTTATCTCACTATAAAAGTTGGACACATGCGCTCGCTCTCTCTCTCTCTCACTCTCTGAGTAGGGCAAATGGAGACGTTTGGGTTCAGGTACTGATTATGAGAGTGATTCCTCTCTCTTGTGAGGGTTTGTTTTTGTCTTTACTTCTAAACATTTACTTTGTTCGATGGTTATTTTACTTGTTGTTCTTTGTATTTGTTTCTAATTCAAAAATATTGTTTTTTTAGTTTCTGTTGAGAAGAGTGGTGTGCCTAATAGTAACGAGGTATGGAGGCGATTTTCTCTGTTTTTAGGATTTGTATTTGTAAGGTTATGTTTCGATTTGTGTTGTTTTGCTACTCTTCATGTTTATTGTTGATTTTTTTTTCCAGCTTCTGGAGAGTGGTGTGTGAGGATTTACTGTGAGATTTTGATTTGCTTACTTGGTTGGGTTTTGGTATTTCTTTGGTTTTGATTTTTATTGTTTGTTTTTCGTTTGTTTTGTGATTTTTTTTTTTTGCGTTTGGCTTCTGCTCCTACTTTTATTGGACTACAACTAACTATGTCTTGATTTTTTTGCACTTGGTAGGTAGTTCTGTATTTGGTAGTTCTGCAATAGCACTTTGGTGGTTTTGCTGATCGTTCTTTCCGCAATGGCTCAATTCTGCTATAGCTCCGCTCCGTGGTTCTGCAATTGCACTTTGTTGGTTCTGCAATAGCCCAGTTCTGTAGTTCTGCTGGTGGTTCTTTCTGTTATAACACTTTAGTGATTCTGTAATAGTTCTGTAAAAACTCATTTCTGCAATAACTCTGATTCGTAGTTCTCAGTTTAGGGTAGTTCTGCAATAGCACTTTCAGTTCTGCAATAGCTTTACTCGGTTGTTCTGCAATCGTGAGTCTTGGGTCTGCAGAACTCCATAGTTTGTTTGGTTGCTTTGTTAAAAACTTGTTTGGTTGCTCTTTGTATTGTTTTTTTTTATATTGTTTTCTATACAGGCTACCGTTATCGTTTAGTTTCTACATATGTCGTGGATCTTTGTGTGTTATAATATATAAGTGGATTTACAATTAATGTTTCAAAGCTATTGATTTTGCAGAACAACTATAAGGAGTTGCAGAAGTATATATTTTTTTTAATAATAGCGTCTAAAGTCTGGAATTTTTTATTGATGGATTTGGTTCTGCCTGGCGTAGAACGACATGGTTCTGCTAAAAAAAGTAGTTTTGCTAAAAAAAAAGATCTTTAGTTAGGAATGTTAAAAAAAAAGTAGTTATGCTATAAAAAAAATGTAATTCTATAATGCCACTAAAAAATTAGTTCTACAAAAAAATTTGTTCAAAAGTAGTTCTGCAAGAAAAAATAAGTTCTGTAGTTAGGTACGTTCAAGAAAAGTAGTTTTATAACGCCATTAAAAAAAAGTGGTTCTGTTAAAAAAGAATAGTCATGTAGTTTGGTATGTTAAAAAAAATGATTCTATAGTTCTGTAGTTAGATATATTGTCGGCTATGTTTTAAAAAAAAAATTAGTTCTCTTAAAAAATGTAGTTCTGTGGTTCTATAGTTCTGTATGTTAAAAAAAAGAGTAGTTTTGTAGTTTTGTAGTTAGATATGTTGAAAAAAAAGTAGGTCTTGTATGTCTGTAATGCTGTTAAAAAAAAAGTAGTCTACTAAAACAAAATAGTTATGTAGTTTGGTATGTTTAAAAACAAGGGTAATTCTACAACTAAAAAAAATGTAGTTTTGTAATGCTACTAAAAAAAATTGTTCTGCTAAAAAAAAAGTTCAAAATAGTTCTACTAAAAGAACCATGTGGCTCTGTAGTGCACAAAACGACATAGTTCTGCACCGTGGAGAATTACATTGTTCTGCTAAAAAAAAGTAGTTTTGCTAAAAAAAAATAGTTCTTCCATTAAGTATGTTCAAAAAAAAAAGTTCTGTGGTTAAGTATGTTAAAAAAAATTAAAGTAGTTTTGCTAAAAAAATGGTTCTGTTATGCCATTAAAAAACAAGTAGTTTACTAAAAAAAATAGTTCTGTAGTTAAGTATATTCGAAAAAAAAAGGAGTTCTGCTACAAAAAAAAATAGTTCTGTAATCCCATTAAAAAAAATAGTTCTACTAAAAAACATAGTTTAAAAGTAGTTTTGCAAGAAAAAATAAGTTCTGTAGCTAGGTTTGTTAAAAAAAAAAGGAATTTTGTACCGCCTTTAAAAAAAAAGTTGTTCTGTTAAAAAAGAATAGTTATGTAATTTGGTATGTTAAAAAAATATATTTTTGTAGTTCTGTTGTTGGATATGCTGTCGGCTATATTTTCAAAAAAAATAGTTCTGTTAAAAAAAAGTAGTTCTATAGTTCTGTAGTTAGGTATGTTAAAAAAAAGTGTAATTCTGTGGTTTTGTGGTTAGATATATTCAAAAAACAAAGTAGGACTAATACGAAAAAAAAGAGGTTTTGTGATACCGTTAAAAAAATTATCTACTAAAAAAAAGTAGTTCTATAATTAGATACGTTAAAAAAAATGTAGTTTTGCAACAAAAAAAAGTAGTTCTGTAATACCATTAAAAAAAAGAAAATAGTTATGCTAAAAAAATTTATTCAAAAGTACTTTTGCTAAAAGAACCATGTGGTTCTGTACAGCACAGAACGGTATAGTTCTGCACCATGCAAGACCATGTGATTCTACCTAGTGCAGAACAATATGGTTTTGCGTCGCGCAGAACTGCATTGTTCTGCTAAAAAAAAGTAATTCAGAATAGTTCTGTTAAAAGAATCATGTGATTTTGCATCGTGCAGAACACATTGTTCTGCTAAAAAAAAGTAATTCAGAATAGTTCTGTTAAAAGAATCATGTGATTTTGCATCGTGCAGAACTACATTGTTCTGCTAAAAAAAAGTAGTTTTGCTAAAAAAAATTAGTTCTTCCATTAGGTATGTTAAAAAAAAAAGTTTTGTGGTTGGCTATGTTAAAAAAAAATTAAAATAGTTCTGTTAAAAAAATGGTTTTGTTATGCCATTAAAAAAAAGTAGTCTACTAAAAAAAATAGTTCTGTAGTTAAGTATGTTCGAAAAAAAAAAGGAGTTCTGCTACAAAAAAATAGTTTTGTAATCCCATTAAAAAAATAGTTCTACTAAAAAAAATAGTTCAAAAGTAGTTCTGCAAGAAAAAATAAGTTCTGTAATTAGGTATGTTAAAAAAAAGGAGTTTTGTATCGCCTTTAAAAAAAAGTTGTTCTGTTAAAAAAGAATAGTTATGTATTTTGATATGTTAAAAAAAATACTTTTGTAATTCTATTGTTGGATATGCTGTCGGCTATATTTAAAAAAAAAATAGTTCTGTTAAAAAAAAGTAGTTTTATAGTTCTGTAATTAGATATGTTAAAAAAAAATGTAATTCTGTGGTTTTGTGGTTAGATATGTTCAAAAAAAATAGGAATGATATGAAAAAAAAGAGATTCTGTGATACCGTTAAAAAAAATTATCTACAAAAAAAAAGTAGTTCTGTAATTAGATACGTTAAAAAAAATGTTATTTTGCAACAAAAAAAAATAGTTATGTAATGCCATTAAAAAAAAGAAAATAGTTCTCCTAAAAAAAATTGTTCAAAAGTACTTTTGCTAAAAGAACCATGTGGTTCTGCATAGCACAGAACGGCATGGTTCTGCACCATGCAGAACCATATGGTTCTCCCTGTACAGAACAACATGGTTCTGCATCGCGCAGAACTGCATTGTTTTGTTAAAAAAAAGTAATTCAGAATAGTTCTGTTAAAAGAATCATGTGGTTCTGCACCGTACAGAACTATATTTTTCTTCTAAAAAAAAGTAGTTTTGTTAAAAAACAAAATAGTTCTGTAGTTAGGTGTGTTAAAAAAAATAAAGTAATTCTGCTAAAAAAATAATTCTGTTATGCCATTTCAAAAAAAAAAAAGTAGTCTGCTAAAAAAAAAGTTATATGGTTAGGAATGTTAAAAAAAAAGTTGTTCTGCTACAAAAAAAAAGTAATTCTATATTGCCATTGAAAAAAAAAAGTTCTGTTAAAAAAATAGTTTAAAAGTAGTTTTGCAAGAAAAAATAAGTTCTGTGATTAGGTTTGTTCAAAAAAAGTAGTTTTGTACCGTCATTAAAAAAAATGGTTCTGTTAAAAAAGAATAGCTATGTAGTTTGCTATATTAAAAGAAAACGTATTTATGCGGTTCTGTAGTTAGATACATTGTCGGTTATATTTAAAAAAAAATTAGTTCTGTTAAAAAAAAAGTAGTTCTGTGGTTCTGTAGTTAGCTATGTTAAAAAAAAGAGTAATTCTGTGGTTTTGTAGTTAGATATGTTAAAAAAAAAAGTAGGTCCGATATGAAAAAAAAAATAGTTCTGTACTGCCGTTAAAAAAAATGTATTCTACTAAAAAAAAAGTGGTTCTGTAGTTAGATATATTAAAAAAAATAAAGTAGTTCTTCTAAAAAAAATAGTTTTGTGATGCCATTTAAATAGTTATGCTACAAAAAAAGTTCTGCATTGTGTAGAACTATATTGTTTTACAAAAAAAAAAAAGTAGTTTTGCTAAAAAAATTAGTTATGCAGTTGGCTATGTACCAAAAAAAAAAATTGCTATGCTAAAAAAAAAGTAATCCTGTAATTCTGTAGTTAGGTATGTTAAAAAAAAAAGTAGCTCTGTCTTTTTGTAGTTAGGTATGTTCACATAAAAAAAGTAGTTCTGCTACAAAAAAAAAAGTTATGTGATACCATTAAAAAAAATAATTCTGATAGGAATGGAAGTAGTTTTGCTAAAAAAAAAAAATAGTTCTATAGTTATGTATATTCAAAAGTAGTTCCGCATGATTGTGTTATTATAAGAATGTCATTATAAAAAAAAAGTAATTATGTTATGAATGATTGGGTTATTACAAGAATACAATTTTAAAAAAAAAATAGTTCTTTATGATAGGAAAGGAGTAGTTTTGTTATAAGAATGGAATTATATATATATAAAAAAAAAAGTTGTATGATAGGAAGTCATTAGGTATGTTCTACATGATACGAATGGAAGTAGTTGTGTATGCGATTCTGTACTACACAGAACGACATGGTTTTGCATGTCGAAAAACGATATGGCTCTGCACTGTACAGAACGACATGGTTCTGCGTTTTTTTTTTAATGGTTGGGTTTATTTTGGGTTTGGTTGGCATACTTGACCCCTTCTTCGTCGACGAAGGGTGAATGTCTCATCGACGAAAGTCTCAACTTTAGTCGACGAGAATAGCAGGTTTCATCGACGCAAGGCTGCTTGGTCACACTGAGCTTTTTTTTTCGCTATAGTATAGCATGGTATAATGCGTATAAAAATATATTTTGGATTTTGTTTACTTTTTGTGATGTTATGACAAAACTATTTTTATGAAAAAAATTCCATCTAATAAAATTTTGTATTTTTATATTTTTGGGATTATCGAATATTGGCATATATGCCCGCATGACTTTTTTTTTTCCTCTTTGGCATCATTTTGTGATACATACATTTATTAATATCAAATTGAAAAGCATAAAAAAAAATTTGAAAGTGTTAGGACAAAATATAAATAAAAAAAATCCGAAATGTTTTATTTTTTCGATAGATATATTATGGTGTACCCCTTACTTTTATTTTTTACTGTGGTTTTTTGTATGATGTTTAACTCGTTGTGGTTCTGCGCTCCGCAGTGCAAAACTTCAGTATTATAATCTTATATAATATCATAACGTTTTTACTGTATTTCGTTTGTTACAGATTTTTTTTATATCTTTAGATTAAAAAGTTTTATGATTATATCAAAAATATTTGAAATACATAATTTTTACATAAAATATTACAACATTGTAATGCCATAAAAAATTATAAATTTTTTATATTAAAAAACTTACAGTTCTGCAGTTTTGCAATGCAGAATCAAGTTCTGCACTGGCAGAATTTCATTGTTCTACGTGCATAGTGCATAACTATCAAAGTGCGTCTCATGTTCGAATCCAAATATAGTTCTGTAGTTAGGCATGTTAAAACAAAAAATGTAGTTATGTAGTTTTGTGGTTAGATATATTAAAAAAAAAAGTAAGACTGATACGAAAAAAAAAGGGTTCTGTGATATCGTTAAAAAAAAGTAGTCTACTAAAAAAAAGTAGTTTTGTAATTATGTACATTATTATGTAATACCATTAAAAAAAAGAAAATAATTTTGCCAAAAAAATTGTTCAGAAGTACTTTTGCTAAAAGAACCATGTGGTTCTGCACAGCACAGAACAGCATGGTTCTGCACCACGTAGAACCATGTGGTTCTGCCCGGTGCAGAACAACATGGTTTTGCGACGCGCAAAACTGCATTGTTCTGCTAAAAAAAAGTAGTTCTGCTAAAAAATAGTTCAGAATAGTTCTTCTAAAAGAACCATGTGGTTCTGCACCATGCAGAACTACATTGTTCTTCTAAAAAAAAGTGGTTTTGCCAAAAAAAAAAAATAGTTCCGTAGTTAGGTGTATTAAAAAAAATAAAGTAGTTCTGCTAAAAAAAATAATTCTATTATGCCGTTTAAAAAAAGAAAGTAGTCTGCTAAAAAAAAGGTTTTGTGGTTAGGTATGTTAAAAAAAAGTGGTTCTGGTACAAAAAAAAATAGTTCAGTATTGCCTTAAAAAAAAGTTCTGCTAAAAAAATAGTTCAAAAGTAGTTTTACAAGAAAAAATAAATTCTGTGATTAGCTATATTCAAAAAAAGTAGTTTTGTGCCACCATTAAAAAAAAGGTTATGTTAAAAAAGAATAGTTACGAAGTTTGATATGTTAAAAAAAAAAATATTTATGTGGTTATGTAGTTAGATACGTTGTTAGCTATGTTTTAAAAGAAATTAGTTCTGTTAAAAAAAGTACTTCTGCACTGCATAGAATCATATGGTTCTGCACAGGGCAGAACGACGTTGTGGTTCTGCGCTGCGCAGAATCACAAAGTGTAGAATGATATGGTTCTGCATTGCGCAGAACCACAAAGTACAGAACTATGTGGTTTGTGCAGAACTATGTGGTTTTGCACTGTACAGAACTTATATCATTTTTTCAATTTTTTATTTTTAGATTAAAAATTTAATGATTATATTAAAAATATAAAAAATATTTGAAATAAATGATATTTAGAGAAAATATTACAATATTATAATATTATAAAAATTATAATAATAAAAGTATTAAGTAAAAAATCTTTGGAAATATTTTTATATTTAAATATTCATAATCGAAATAATTTTACGATTATATTAAAAATACTAAAAATATGCGAATTTTTTTTGCATATATAAAAGTACTTTAATTTAATATTATGATATTAGAAAAACTATAATTTTAAAAATACTAACTAAAAAATAATTTACAAACTTTTTATATTAAAAAAATATTTCTGCATTGATGTTTTGCACACACAAAACTGCATAATTCTGCGCGCATAGTGCATAATTATATAGTTCTGTAAAGTGCGTCTCATATTCAAAACTAAATATAATCACTTTTTGCAATAACAAAATATTGCACTTCTTGCAACAAAAAAAATATTGCACTTTTTGGAAAAAAAAAATACGCGGTATGCATCTGTTCTGGCAAATTTCAAATTTGCCTAACTAAAAAATTTTTATATTTTCTTGAGCACTGAATGATCCTTAAATGCTTGCATTCCAGATTCAATTTCATAGTGTTCAATCTCAAATCTTTATGTTTTTAGCTATTGAGAATATTTAATTTGTGCAACTATTCAATCTGTAGTTGGCCTTCTTCTCCAATCTTGTCTCAAGATCCATCTCTAATTTTCTCTTTTATGTAATTGCTTTTTGATCTAACATAAAGATAATAGGATAGGGTCTGTCCCTAAGCCGTAGATCGCTTCTGGAAATGATACAGACGTACTCAGAGCTGGTAGCAAGGATCTTGTGCAGAACTATCAAAGATGTATGGAGCTTATGCAAAGCCATCAAAGTCTATTGTTTGCTGTATGGAAATGAAGCGAAGTTCGTCAAAATTTTAAAGTTGTGACTCTGTTTGGTACATAAAACTACCGAACAAAATAACAAAATAGTGAAAAAATTCAAATTGATAATTAAAAATTTATTGGAAGAATTACATCTCTAAAATATCAAAACCTTTATGGGATAGAGAGACAGATGATTCTAAAATTAAAAAAAAAAAGATTTAATGTGTGTCATTTTAGAAATTATAATTCATTAAATTTAAAAAAAAAAATTATGCGTACAGAACTAACATGATATGTTTTGATAATTCCATAGTTCGTAACACAAAATTAACTGTGATTTGTATAACTAGCATGATTCCATAGTTCTGTGTAGTGAGTTTTTCTTTTTTATTTCCTTTTACTATAACATGTATAAAAATATATTTGGAATATTTTGTCTTTTATATGATAAAACTATTTTTATGAAAAAAAAAGATTCCATCAAATGGAACAGTGTTTGGTGTTTTTGTATTTATTTTGTGTTATCAAATATTAATATGCGTGCCATAGGCATAGCGCAAGACTTTTATTTTTTTTGCTCAAAGTGATCTATAAAGATAAAAAAAATATTATTATAACAGTGGCATGTTAAAAACATTATCAACATATATCTTAACTATTAATTTATTAACTTACTTTACATGTTAGATTGTGTTGAATTGAAAAGTAAAAATAAAAATTGAAAGTGGTGAAAAGTTCTGCATTGCAAAACTAAGTTTTACATGTTGTGCAATGTAGAACTGCAAAATATTATAATTTAACGTCTCTAAAAAAAATAATTTATCGACAAAGACATTATAAATATTTTAGATAGTTTTTATAATTTTATCCCCTCAAAACATTCATTTTTTATATTTTTTAGATTTTACACATATATTAATATTATGCAGATATTTTTTTATTCTAATTTAGGATATTTAGATCGAATTTAAATAAATGAGAATGAAAAAGGAAAAACAATGGATATAGTGCACTGCAGAATTAAGTTCTGCATTGTGCACTACAGAACCACAAAGTTCTGCAGCTCTGTGGGTATGCAGAACTAAGTTCTGCAACGCAAAAGTTCATTCTGCATGAGCAGAACTTTATTGTTCTGCGCGCATAGTGTAGAACAATCAAAGTGCATCTCATGTTCAAACTCGAGTGCAATTACTTTTTGCATTAAAAAAACATTGTATTTTTTTCAACAAAAAAATTATTACATTTTTTCAACTTAAATTATTAAATATTATAATTACAAATTAATGTTTATATTTTTTACATTTTACACAGATATTAATATTATAATTATATTTTTTTCATTTTAATTTAATATATTTAATGTTAAATGAATATTTAAATATTTAAAAAATGTGTATGGTAGATTACAATTTATAAAAATATTAAGTTAAAAAATATTTGAAAATATTTTAATATTTAAAAAATTCATATTTGAAATAATTTTACGGTTATATTAAAAATATTAAAAATATCGAAAATTTTTTTGCATATATAAAAATTTCATCGAAAAAGACATTACAAATATTTTAGATATTTTTAATACAATTATAAAAATTTTAGATATTTACAGATATTTTTAGATTAAAAAAATAAAAACACTAAAATTGACAGAACTATCTACGAAGTGCAGAACTGTCAAAGTAATTCCGCCAAGTGCAGAACTATAAAAGTAATTTAATATTCAATTTAATATTTTATAAATTTTTAATTTTGATTTTGTATTACAAGTAATCAACAATTTGAATATATATAAAAATATTTAATATTTAATATATGAATTATTAAATAATAATTTTTAATATTACAAATTAGTATTAATACTAAAAAAATATTAATATTGTGAGAATTAAATATTTAAAATATATAATATTTTATTTTAAAACCTGAAGTATTGATATTTAATATATTAAAATATTAATGCTAAATTTTATATATTAAAAAGTTTTACAGTTAGCAATATTTTAAAAATTTTTATTATACGATTTCGGTGAGTTGCCGTTCAGAAATTTTAAAAGATTTAGCCCCACAAAAAAAAAATTTCGTCGACGAATGCATTATAAATATTTTAGATTTTTTTAATACAATCATAAAATTTTCTAATCGAATTATTTTTTTTGCATACTATTATAGTATGACGCATTTAAGTTTTTTAATAAAAAATAATTTAAAATTTTTTAACTTGATATTTCTATAATCTTAAATAAATATTATTTTATCAAAATCATAATATTTGAAGTCACTAAAGAAAAACAAAAAAAAAAGAATCACCATTAAGTATGAAGTCACCCTTGCGTCAATAAAGCTGTATACTTTGGTCAACGAAACATTCACACTCATTGTTTTTCTTTCCATCTGGATTGCCTAAAAAAGAAAATCGATTTTCTTTTTCTTTTTAACTAAACCATATTATTATGAAAAAAGTACATATTCAACTTCAAAATGGTAATATAAATATTTTAATTATGAATTTTTTTAAATTTTCAAAAAGTTTCAAGTATGGTGACGATCGGTTTTTTTTTATTTTAATGTTATGCAAAATTTTTAGTGCATATATAAAAATATTTCGATTTAATCTTATGATATTAGAAAATTTATAATTTTTTTTAAAAAAGAAAAAACTATTTTATAGATATTTTAAGATTAAAAAATACAGTCACTAAAATTAACAGAACCACCAGCGAAGTATAGAACTATCAAAGTAGTCCTATAAAGCGCAGAACTATCTAGAAAATTCTACCAAGTGCAGAACCGCCAGGGTGGTTCTGCGAAGTGCAGGACATTCTGCAAAGTACAGAACTACCAAGATAATTTAATATTCAATTTAAAATTTTATAAAATTTTTAATTTTGATCTAATATTTCAAGTAATCAACAATTTGAATGTATATAAAAAAATATTTAATATTTAATATATAAATTATTAAATACCAATTTTTAACATTACAAATTAGTATCAATACTAAAAAAATATTAATATTGTATGAATTAAATATTTAAAATATGTAACAATTTATTTTAAAACTTGATATATTAATATTTAATATAATAAAATATTTATGCTAAAATTTATATATTAAAAGGTTTTACGATTAGCAAAATTTAAAAAATTCTTATTAAATGATTTCGGTGGATTGCCATTCAAAAACTTTACAAAATTTAGACCCTCAAAAAAAAATTTTGTCGAAAAAGGCATTACAAATATTTTAGATATTTTTAATACAATCATAAAATTTTCTAATCAAATTATTATTTAATTTGCATAGTATTATAATATGATGCTTTTAATTTTTTTAATCAAAAATATTTTCAAGCTTTTTTACTTGATATTTCTATAGTCTTAAATAAATATTATTTTATCAAAATCACAATGTATGAATTCACTAAAGAAAAACTAAAAAAAAAAAAAAAACTCACCATCTGGATTGCATGAAAAAGAAAATACATTTTCTTTTTTTAACTAAACCACATTATTATGAAAAGTACAAATTCAACTTTAAAATGATAATCTAAATATATTGATCTTGATTTTTTTAAAATTTTCAAAAAAATTCAAGTATGGTGACGATCAGTATTTTTAATTTAATGTTACGCAAAATTTTTAGTGCATATATAAAAATATTTTGATTTAATATTATGATATCAGAAAAATTATAATTAGTCCGTTATTAGTCTGTTATTTATACACAAATTATTAAAAATTTAATTATTGTTTCATATTTTTTTGTATGGATAGACATATTTTATTTAAAATAAAAGAAATATTTTGTTTGACAAACTTTCAGATTTTTTTGAAATGACATTTAAGAAAATTTAAAAGGCCAATTTAAATTTCATAAGATTAAAAATTTATCTTCATTGATACCCAAACTTAAGCTGAAAAATAAAAAATAAAAGTAAAATTAAAATCACAAAAAATTTAAAAATTTCTTACTATATGAGCCCAGTGGATTGTCGGCCAAAAGTTTTATAAAATTTTACCCAAAAAAAAAAATTTATTGACGAACGCATAGAACTATGAAGTTCTGCTACTTAGCAGAACATTGTAGTTCTACTACTTCGCAGAACTACATAGTTCTGCTAAGTAGCGGAACTTCATAATTCTGCTAAGTAGCGGAACTTCATAGTTCTGCTATGTAGCGGTAGCGGAACTTCATAGTTCTGCTATGTAGCGGAACTTCATAGTTCTGTTATGTAGTGGCGGAACTTCATAGTTCTGCTATGTAACGGCGGAACTTCATAGTTCTGCTATGTAGCGGAATTTCATAATGTTCTGCTATGTAGCGGAACTTCATAATGTTCTGCTATGAACTTCATAATGTTCTGTTATGAACTTCATAATATTCTGCTATGAACTTCATAATGTTCTGCTATGCAGCGGAACTTCATAATGTTTCGCTATGTAGCAGAACTTAGAACTTCATAGTTCTGCTATGCAGCGGAACTTCATAGTTCTGCTATGCAGCGGAACTTCATAGTTCTGCTATGCAGCGGAACTTCATAGTTCTGCTATGTAGCGGAATTTCATAATGTTCTGTTATGTAGCGGAATTTCATAGTTCTGCTATGTAACGGAATTTCATAATTCTGCTATGTAGTGGAATTTCATAATGTTCTGTTATGTAGCGGAACTTCATAGTTCTGCTATGTAGCGGAACTTCATAGTTCTGCTATGTAGCGGAACTTCATAGTTCTGCTATGTAGCGGAACTTCATAGTTCTGCTATGTAGCGGAACTTCATAGTTCTGCTATGTAGTAGAACTATAGCAGAATTTCATAATTCTGTTATTTAACAGAACTATATAGTTCTGCTACATAATAGAATTTTGAACTTTTCCTACGTAGCAGAACTTATATTTAAATATATATAAATATAAAATTATACAAATATTTTTCTTATTTTAATATAATATATTTAATGTTAAATAAATATTCAGATATTAAAACAAAATATCTAAATATTTTTATTCTTATACAATTTTAAATTACATAAAAATATTTATCAATTTATTTTAATTTATTGTTTAATATTTTTACATTTTATATTACGATTTAAATTTATATTCAGATATTAAATATCTAAATATTAATATTTAAATATTTCACGTTTGAAATTATTTTTAATACTAAAAAATAATGCAAATTTACTATCTCTCTCAATTATTTAATGCAAATTTACTATCTCTCTCAATTATTTAATTTTCGTCAACCAAGGCGTGCAGTGCTATGTAATAGAACTACAAGGTGAGGCTGCATAGCAGAAGTTTAGCAGTAGAACATTATAGTTCTGCCATGTAGAAGAACAATGTAGTTCTGTCATGTAACATAACTAGAAAATAGATTTTCTTATTTTTTATTAACTAAAACATATTATTATGAAAAAACACAAATTGAATTTCAAGATAGTAATTATAAATATATTAATCATGATTTTTTTTTAATTTTCAAAAAATTCCAAGCATGGTGACGATCGATATTTTCATTTTAATGTTATGCAAAATTTTTAGTGCACATATAAAAATGTTTTGATTTAATGTTATGATATTAGAAAAATTATAATTTTAAAAATATTAAGTAAAAAATATTTTACAGATATTTTTAAATTAAAAAAATACAGATAGGTACTAAAATTGATAGAACTACGTGCGAATTGCAAAACTACCTAGATAATTTAATATTAAATTTAATATTTTTTTCTTATAAAATTTTAAATTGCATATTCATAGTTATAAGTTTTAGTTTTATTTTATTTATTAATAATTTTATATTTTATACTATGTTTAACATTTTATTTGAAATTCCAATTTTTTAAAGTTTTAGTTAGACAAAAATTAAAACTATTAGAGTAAACATTTTAATAGACAATAATTTTTTTAAACATCAAAACTCTAATTTAAAAACTCTATAATTAACTATAGGCAAAACTTATAAAATTAGATAACTTATACATAAATTGATCGGTACAAACTCATATTTAATGCCTACCAAAAGAATATTTGATTTATTGTATGAAATCTTTAAATAACCAAATTATTTTTAATATTTTTGATATTTTACAAACCTTAAATTAAATATTAATATTTATTCATTTTTTGACTCAAATTAATAAATATTATCATTTCAAATTAATATTTATGTATTTTTTATTTCGTACCGATATTAATGTTACACATGTTATATCCATGTTTTTTTCATTTAAATTTAGGATGTTTAATATTAGATAAATATTTAAATATTATCGAATCTAAAAATACAATCTATAAATATTATAATTATAAAAATATCTACCAAATTATGGTTTTTAATAATATTTCACTCTTTATGAAAACATTTAATATATATAAAAATGAAAAACTATATTTATTTTATAGAAACAAATCAAATTTAAATTTTTTTAAATCATTTAAATGTGGTTTCTAAAAAATTTACACTATCACAATTCTAAACAAAATAAAGAAAAATATTTTCGGGTGTTTTAAAAATAATAATAATATTTTGAGAGATTAAAAAATAGCAGAATCATGAAGTTCTGCATAGCAGAACCATGAGACTCTGCATAGCAGAACCATGAGACTCTGCATAGCTGAACCATGTCGTTCTGCATTCCACCACATTATTCAAATATTTAATTTTTTTTAATATTAAAAATAATTTATTTAGATATTTGATATTTATTTAAATAAAATATAAAATTATAATATGAAATATGAAAATATTAAATGATGAACAAAACCAACATTATTAATATTTTTATTTAAATAAACGTATAAATATTTTTATCATTTAAAATTTATAAGAATAAAAATTAACAAATTAAATATATAATTTTTAATATAGAGCATGCACATCATGCACACTACAAGCTACCTTTTGTCACACCTCCCTCTATATAGAAAAAAAGACCCAAAAAATAAAAAAAAATTAATATATAAGCACCCAAAAACAATTATATCGTTTAAACATAACATTGCATAACATTATATAGATAAGTTTTTTTCAGATCTAATTTATTTAATATCTAAATTATTTAGTTTTAAATAAATATATACATATTTAAATTAAATATTTAATTATTTTTATTCTTAAAAAATTTTAAATTGCATATTTATATTTATAATTTTTAGTTTTGTTTTCTTTATTAATATTTTTATATTTTATATTACGATTAACGTTTTATTTGAAACTTCAATTTTAAAAACTTTTAGTTAGACATACATTAAAACCATTAGAGTAAAAATTTTAGATAGACAATAATTTTTTAAAAGATCAAAACTATAATTTAAAAACTCCATGGTTAACTATAGGTAAATTTATAAAATTAGATAATTTATACATAAATTGATCGGCACGAATTCATATGTAATGCCTACCAAAAGAATATTTGATTTATTAAATGAAATCTTTAAATAACTAAATTATTTTTTCTATTTTTATATTTTACAAATCTTAAATTAAATATTAATATTTATGCCTTTTTTAGACTTAAATTATTAAATATTATGATTTCAAATTAATATTTATGTATTTTTTATTTCACACCAATATTAATGTTATACATGTTATGTCCATATCTTTTTCATTTTAATTTAGAATGTTTAATATTAGATAAATATTTAAATATTAGCTAACCTAAAAATGCAATCCATAAAAATTATAATTATAAAAATATCTACCATATTATGGTTTTTGATAATATTTCACTCTTTTTGAAAAGATTTAATATTTATAAAAAAGAAAAACTATATTTATTTTACAGAAACAAATTGAATTTAAACTTTTTAAAATCATTTAGGCATGATTTCTAAAAAATTTACACCATCACAATCATAAACAAAATAAAAAAAATGTTTTCGGGTGTTTTAAAAATAATAATAATATTTTGAAAGATTAAAAAGGTTTTGTTTTTTGGCGGGGAATAATATCAGAACCATGTCGTTCTGCGTACCAGAACCTTGTGGTTCTGCGTACCACCTTATTATTCCAATATTCAATTTTTTATAATATTAAAAATAATTTATTTGGATATTTGATATTTATTTAAATAAAATATGAAATTATAATATGAAATGTGAAAATATTAATGATAAACCAAAATAATATTATTAATATTTTTATTTAAATAGACTTATAAATATTTTTATCATTTGAAACTGTATAAGAATAAAAATTAAAAGATTAAATATATAATTTTTAATATATAGTACGCACACCACGTACACTACAAGCTACCTTTTGTCACGCCTCCCTCTATATGGAAAAAAAAGACCAAAAAAAAAAAGAAGGAATATACAAACACTAAAAAACAATTATGTCGTTTAAACATAACATTACACAGATAATTTTTTTCCGGATATGATTTTTTTAATATCTAATTTATTTAATTTTAAATAAATATCTACATATTTCAATTAAATATTTAAATATTTTTATTCTTATAAAATTTTAAATTGCATATTCATATTTATAGGTTTTTGTTTTGGTTTATTTTTTAATATTTTTATATTTTATTCTACCATTAACATGTTATTTGAAACTCCAATTTTTAAAACTTTTAGTTAGACATAGACAAAAATTAAAACTATTAAAGTAAAAGTTTTAGATAGATAAAGATTCTTTAAAAAATAAAAACTCTATTTTAAAAACTCTATAGTTAAATAATAATTTAGTTTTGGTTTATTATTTAATATTATCACATTCTATTTCAATTTAATATTCCAATCTAATTTCAAACATCTAAATATACATATTCAAATATATCACGTGTGGTTCTGTCAAACGTAGGTCACCTTCTGGCTCTCCAAAATACAGAATTACGTTGTGGGTAGCGAAACGCAAAATTTCGTTATTGTTCTGTACAGTACATAACTATTTTAAAAAAATTAAAACCGATAAAAAAATAGGAAAAAAAAACATATTTAATTCTGTTTTAAACAATTTTTTTGAGTTAACATATAATTTTTAATATGTAGCACACACACCACGTACACTATATTTTTAATATATACATTTAAATTCAAACGTATTTAAATATACAACTTAAATCTAAATATGTTTAAATATAACATACTTTTATTCTCATTCTAATATATTTTTTTATTTTAATATAATATATTTAATGTTAAATGAATATATTTAAAATATATTTCTCTCGGTCTTTTTTTTGTTTTTATTTTTTTGGTATTATAAAAAAAATTATACATGTCACAAAAGTAAAATTAATACGAATTTTACTAAATCACACTGGACAACTCCCTTCATTTTGTAACAAAAGCAAAACTCTATACCGCGCATCGCGCGGTGTACACCTCCTAGTATAAATATACATATAGAATAATACAAAATAACTCCAAATTTTGGATCATTACTAAATTCTAACTGAACTAAACTTTAAAAAGAATATGCTTTCCCTAAACTTTAAAATTTGACAAAATTTATTATTACACTCACTATTTGTTTCGTTGATTTTTTTTTTGACGTGCTAAAAATTCTTTTATTTGTTATAAAAATAAATTTGTAATCTTAATAAATATACAAAAATTATTTAACAGGGAAAAAAAGAATATCCCTAAACTTTGAATCATTCACTAAACATAGAATAAATATATATGGGCCTCAAACTTTTGTGGAGTTTATTTGTAAGTATTTTTTAATTGAAAATTCATTCTTACAATTCTCATGAACTATTTTTCTTACTAGGAGATAAATTGCGACAAAAAATCAATATGTTTCGAATTTAATGAATCTCAATCAGCTAAAGTTGAGTAATTGTCGATTGATCCAAATTTTTTTCAAGCATAACTATTTATTTACTATTATAATATCAACTACTAATTACGAGTATCATAAAATTTGATATAAAATTTTTTTATGATTTTTAACTCTTTTATACATTTATTGGTCAATATTTTTTTTTATCTTCATAATGTATTGTATCATTTATCCATATATCATTATTTTTTGTGTTGAAATTGAATGATAAAATTAACAATTAGGTAGACTATTGTCTTTTCTACAAAATAAGTCTCATAGAAAGGAAAGAACAACAATTAAAAAATGAAAATTTTGAATATTTTTTATTCGTTTTGAAATGGTACAACTTTATATTTTTTTTCATAAATTATCGATATCCGATAATTACGTTAAATCTAATTAAATCTGTTTTTAGTTTAGAACTTTAATATTTGAGTCAGATTGAACTTTTAATGCACAACTTTATGTGTTTTTCCCTTCCTTTACGCATAAGAGATTATGGATTCGTTTTTGCAAATAAGACTCAATAACAATCGATACACTATAGTAAAACATGTAAGTATTGCTTAGGCAAACATGGCTCAATTGAAAAATAAATGTTGGCCAATTAATATTAGATTTAGATTTTTTATTAAAAAACCTTTTAATATAGTAAAATTTTAAATTTTTGTATAAAAATATAATTTCTATTTAAATTATTATTTCGAATATTCTCAAACAATTACTTTGACACAAAATTCAATTGTCCCCCTCTCTCCGATAATATTAAATAGAGATTTTGGCTCCAAAATTATCACCATCTATGAAAATAGTGTTATTTAATCAAAATTTCTTGTATCATGTGCAATGGAGGCCCCCCAAAATAAGATCTCTGTGTAAAACGCAATCTTCTTCCCATTTTTTTGTGAGATTTTTGCCACCTTCCCTCTTTTGGAATTACAAATTGCAATTCTCCCATCAATCTCAATAGAAGACAAAAAAGATTTTATAGTAAAATTAAAAAATAGTTGAAAGGTTTAGAATTTCATATATAATTATATTTTTGAAAAAAAAAAGATAGAAGAAGATGAGAAGATGAATAAACAAAATTAATATTTTAATCACGTGATATGAATGACAAAATTTAATGAACACTAGATACATAAATCAATTATTTGATAAAGAGGATATTATAAAAAAAAATATGAGGATTAATTTCACAATCGATTAGAATTTAAAATTAATTTTATATTTTTCAAGAAAAAAAATGTAGAAAGGCATTTTTTAGTGTCTGGTGATTAATTTTGGTGTAATTTCTTATTTCTTTTTTGTTTTGGGTAGAGAGCAATTTTTTCAAATGTAAAAAGAAAAAAAAAAGATACTAATAAATCATGGTAAATAATTTTTAAAAATATAAAAAAATTAAAATTTTAAATATAATTATGTTTGGGAAACCATAGCACGTAGTGGGAGTCATGTTTTGATATAAACAAAAAAAAAATTAAAATAACCCCCAACGGCAATTAATTTCATTTCTAACCCTTATATGTCACGGGTTCAACTCGCGATATTCTGTGTTACGTTTTGAACCCACGACATGGGTTCCCCAACCACCCGCGGCACTCATCCACCCACGGTTCTCTCCCTCCCTCCCTCCCTCCCTCATGTGACTTTCTCTCTCCCTCACCCTCCCACAACTCTCTCTCTATCTCCTTCGTCACTACCCGCGGCACTCCTCGCTCCCTCGCTCCCTCCCTCCTCGCCTGCGACTGTCCTTCCTCCCTCTCCCGCGACAATCCTCCCTCTCTCCTCCTCGCGGCTTTCTCTCCCCCCCCCCCCACGGCACTCCTCCCCCTGCGTGGCTCCTGCGACAGTCCTCCCTCCCTCCCTCCCCCCACGGCAGTCCTCCCTCCCTCCCTCTCTCCCCCCGCGGCACTTGTCTCTCTCTTTCTCTCCCTACGGTACTCCTCTCCTTCCTCGACGGAGTGCCACGGGAGTGAGAGGAGCGCCGTAGGCGGAGGATGTCGCGTCTCTAAGATGCGAAACCTTATGTCGCGTTTTGGAAATGCAACTCGCCATGCTCTCTACCATAGCGACACGACACTATATCATGGGGTCAACTCGCAACATAACCTGTCGTGTGACAAATAAGGTTTACTTTCGAAATTATTTTGTCTAAGAGGTTATTTAATTTTTTTTGTTTAAATCAATACATGTTAGAGATGTGTCCGGCCCGATTTGGACCCGAAAACCGGCCCAGTCGGCCCGAAAAAAGCTCAGCATGTGAATCGGACCAGAGCTACAGTAACCCTATCCGAACCGAACCGGGAATTAGCGGTCCGGACTGGTTCAACAAATTTTGGAAAAGTGAACCGGCCAGGGCACGGAACCAGCACAGCCCAGCCGGTTTCAACGGTTCCAACTAGTTCCAACAACTCTTTTTTGTTGAAATTTTTTCCAATTTTACCATTTCAAACAGTTATAAAACAGTTAGTTTTGATATTATTTTACTCCATAATATCAAAAAATTTTCTTATAAATACCTTATATTCCATTTCTAAAATTTCCACAACAAAATATTTCTCTCTCTCACATCTACATTCTCTTAATATTACTATATTTTCTCAATTTTCATTACTATTTTAATTATCATTTCCTTTTCACCATTTTTACAATTTTCTATACCAATTTTATTACTTTTTCTATACCATTTCTACAAATTTCTATACCATTTCTACCATTATCTACATTTCCACTATTATCTTTATTTCAATCATTTTATTCATTAAACATATTTTCATTAAATATATTCTCAAATTTGTACTCTAAATTTTTGTGAAATCTATTGATTCAGTATGCAACGGTATAGCATGTTTAGAAAAATTCTGTCTGCGGGCAACTAATTATAGAAGAAAAGAGGTAGTTAAGCAAGGACAGACAAGCTCCACCTCTTACCTGGGAACTTCTCTGGTGCTCTTGCTATAGAACGGTCTGGATGGAGAAGGGAGGATTACAAATTTTCCACGACTTTCAATATTGATCAAGATTTTGCAAGATTTCAAGGTTGGGAGCTCAAATTCAAGATTTTGTAAAAAACAATTACGATATCCGTCAAGTCGGTACATTTAATTTTTTTGTATCTTTATTTTCTTGCATTTGCATTGCATTTGTATTACATTTGTATTAATTTTTTTTTAAAAAAAATTAAATTTTAAATTTTCTTTTAAAAATTTAATCATATATTTTATTTTGAAAAATTATTCTTAATTTTTTAATAAAATGACCGGAACACACTTTTCCCAATTTTCTTAATAATCTCTTCTTCCTCCATTTTTTTAAAAATGAAATTCCCGATAATATAGATATTGAAATTCTTTTGAAAGAAACTGAATTTAGTAACACAGAATCTAATACAATACAGACTAAAAAAGATAATACAAATATATTGACATTTTTTGAGAAAAAAATGATAAACAGAAAACAATTTGTAAAATTTGTTATAAAAAATATAAATTTTTTAAGGGTTGGGGGTAGGCACACTTATGAGACATTTAGTTAATAATCATTCAGATAAATTATCACAAACAATACAAACACAAATTACTACATTGAGATGTAATATAATTGATATATTTAAATAAATTTGGATAAAAAAAATTGGACAAATAGAATGGTAGTAAGAAAAGGATTACCACTTAGTATAGTTGCATGTCCCGTATTTGAAAAATATGTATAAAAATATTTACAACCCGATTATAAAAAAGTAATAGAAAATCCGGTAGGAGGATAACTACACAATTTATGACTAGTGATTGTAAATTTTCATTAATTTCGAATAGTTGGAAAAATGAGTATAAAAAAAATATTATATTGTACTAACATGTTATTGGATAAATAATTCATAGTTTTTAGAAAAAAAGAATTTTAGTTTTTCAACGCTGAGAATTTTCACATTCCGGTGCACATATAGATAAAATAATTTCAAATGTTGTTTATGACTATGGAATAAGTGATAGAATTTTTTCTATTTCATTTGATAATATTTCGACTAATATTAATACGGTTAATAGTTTAAAAAATTTTTTAAAAACAGTTTTAAATGAAACTTTTTTTTCATATTAGATGTGCATGTCATATAATTAATTTATATGTTAATGATGGTTTAGTAATCGGAGAACTATTTTTAAAACCTATTCGCGATTTAATTTATCAAATAAGAAATTTTTATGTAAAAACGCAAGAAATGAGACAATTATATATGTTACACAATAAAAAATATAAACAATTTAAAATAGAATGTGATACTAAATGAAATTCAGCATATGACATGTTACAAAGTGTATTTTTTTTCAAAATATTTTAATTGAATTTGTAAATTCAAATTACAAATATGGTTTTATTGATAATATCGTTTTCGATTTTGTATCTACACTTACTAAATTATTGAAAATTTTTTATTTATATATAAATTTATTTTTCGGATATTATTATCCAACTATTTATTTAATGTTACCAAATATTTGTAAAATTATTTATATATTTAATGAATTTGAAAATGAAAAAAAATTTGGTGAAATTGTTTTTTATATGAAAAAAAAAATTTTTAAATATTATGAAAAAATTTTAATTTTATATTTAGTTGCAAGTGTATTAGATCCATGTGTTAAGATTGAATGTGCTGAAATGTTAATAGATTGTTTTGCACAAACTTTTCCATCTGAAACGTCTATTAACCCACATTTTTTAAAATAACAAATATCTCATAATTTACAAACAATATTTGAACTATATGAAAAGAAAAATAATAATTTAAATACTAATAATGTAAGTAGTAGTAGTAGTAATACCATTCAATCATTTTTATTTTCATTTAATCACTTATACATATTAGGAAAAAAAATTTCATCATTATCATTTAATAAATTATTTTTATATAAACAATCACTTAGCTTAAAAGATTTTGATAATACAGATTTATATGATATATTAGATTGGTGGAAAAATAATGTATCGTATGATCCAATTTTGATCTAAGTGGTTAAAGATGTACTAACCCCTCCGATATTTACAGTGTCATTGGAAAGTACTTTTAGTGTAAGTGGTCGATTGTTAACCGAGAAATATACAAATTTAGTGGACAATACTTTAAAATCCTTAATTTACATTAAAAATTGGAAGGATGCAAAAAAAAAAAAAAAGAATGCAAAAAATTATCAAGATCTCGGAATATGATAAACAAGAAGTAAAATAATAATAATAATAATAATAATAATAATTTTTTGTATAAAAATCATTGTAAATAGAAAAAAAATCAAAATGACGTAAAAATCAAATAATGTAACAAAAAATTAGTAGATTTTAAAATCTAAATGATGAGTTTGGTAGTGGACGTACACCGAATTCAGTGGAACCACTTTAAAAATTTTGTGTCTCTAATTTTTAATTTATTTCTTTATAAAGAGTGAATTTAAAAAATAAAATGAATAAATAAATCATTACAAGAGAGTAAAAAAAAACAACAAAATTAAAAAAAATAGAATTAAAAAAATAAAATAGAATTTAAAAATAAAATTACAAAAAAAATAGAGTTAAAAAAAGGTAATAGAGAAAAAAAAAAATTCGGGTTGAACTGGGCTGGTTCCGATTCAGGGGTCTGGGCCAGGCCGGTTTAACTAAAAAAGTTTTGAAATTGACTCAGATTGGCCTAGGAACCACAGCCAACCCGGCCCGTGGTTTCGGGAACCGCCCTTGAACCGGACCGGACCCGTCCCGGCCCGGGTACAACTCTTGTCTCCACGCAGCGGGGTTTAACAAAGTGGGCAAAAGTTGGGGATGCAAAGGTAATTTTACGTGTTGAATCTCGAAATTATGCACAATTTACGCAGTACCAAGACCACCGAGGTTTTTTCATATGAAGCATTGGGAGGGGCAGACGAGAGAGAGAGAGAGGGAGAGAGAGAGAGTTCCTTTGGAGGTTAGGTCATTCAAGGTGAGTAAAGGTTTTATTCAATCCATTGTTTACTTTCAGTCTTCGTTTTATTGAAAGGTTTAATTAATAGATTCAGCACAATTTGTTTGTTCAGAGATGTGTTTTCTCTTCCCTTTGTGAGATTTTTCTTTTAAGGTCCTTTGTAAAGTCCCTTTGATCACTGATGTTCCAGTAATTTTGGGTTTTTTTTTAAGACTTTTGTGTGATTAGGTTTACTAATTTTGATACTAGGGTTTGAGATTTGATTGAAAATGGATCAAATTCATACTAAAGCATCATTAGGTTTTGTTCTTGCGTCTCTTTTTCTCTCTCTAAGGCGGATTATTGTCAACCTTTCCTTTTGGATACTTTTGTTTTGTTTTTGGTTTGCGGGTGACTCTTGAAAGGTTGCTCTTAATTTGTTGGTAGGATTGATGGATTCAAGTGGGCAGTCTCCGCCGCATGATAGCAGTGATACGAAGACTGCATTTCGCAAGCCTTCAAACGATGCAGGTAACAGGAAGTATCGCCGCCGTTCTCCGGATAGTGGGTCATCTTCATCTGGTGGTAAGTTCTCGATTCATTAAGCATGAGGAGTCCAATATTAAAATGCTTTGTAAGTTGTTGCATTTGTTTTTGTGGGTCAAGCTCCTGCAAACTTGATGCTATGCTTCTGTTTATTTAAATTATCCAGTGCTGTGTGCCTGATATGTGTTTTTAACATGTTGGGATCATAGTTATACTACCTGAGGGAATTAATTGAAGTTTGCTTTGGATTGTAATGCAAATTGCAACACTAGAAGAAGATATTTGTTTATCCTGAGTTATATGGGGCATCAGTTTGATACAATATGAAATTAGATGATCATGGTATTTCAAATAGGTGTCATCATTTTAATTGCTTCACCCATACATTTTATAGTGTTAATATGACGTGTCATCTAGGCAGTTTGTTTAATAAGGAGACTTACTGGTTGCTCCATCTAGCTGTGTTTTGGTTGGTCGGTTGGAGGGAATGGAATGGAAGGATTTTTGAAAGGGTGGAGAAGTTGTTGTTGCTTACTACTTATTGTGGAGATGATCCTTTTTTGGGGGGGGGGGTCTGCTTTTCAATTGTCTGAAGCCATAAATAATCTGAGATGGTCATTTTCAACACATGGTCTTAGTTGGTTCAAATTTCTAGACATCAGCAGCTAAGACTTTGGATTACCCTATTCTGTTTTAGGTGTTAACTCTTATGAAAAAAAAATTGTGAGTGGATTAGTTTATGCGTAAAGGATGCCCATCTTTCTTTCCCTATTTCCTTGAGTGGGATTTAGGAGGGTGCTTTATAGTTCCATATTTTTGCTACATTTGGCTGACCCAATGTCCCCGTTAGTAAATAAAAGATGACAACTTATATACCGGTTACTTTTTGGGCTCTTTTACATATATATATTTAGCCAATAAATTCTTCTCAACACTTACCATTAAAACAAAGTAAAAATTCATTTGCCTTTTTTCAAATTATAACATATTGAGATCAAAAAATAAATTCAAATATGTGCGAATTAAATGTGCAAGAAGTTTTATCTCTACTACTAATTATGGAGTCTCCGTCAGAGATGGTTCAGGAGAGACTTCTGGAGATTCTACTTGTGACATTGGTACTGGAGAAAAACATGGTACAAGAAGAACCTCAGAAATAATGTTAGACTTGACTGAAGAAGGAGAAAAATATGAAGTCTCTTCAAAGAATGTGACATTTGCAGACATATGATAAAAATTATTAGCAAGAGGATAGAAGTGATATCCTTTTTGCAATAAAGAATATCCAAGAAGACACTTGATTGCATGAGCAGAAAGCTTTTCTGGTCCATAATTACATGGAACAAGTATGGTTTGGTATGTGGTATAGAGGGGCAGGCGTAGTCAGTTTGTTCTTTTTTTTTTTTTGAAGGATCGAAATTCGCTGATATGGAATCCTCTGCATAAAACTTCACAACTAAGTAGATTGGATTTCTCAAAACTAATTAAGATAATTTTCTTTTTTTTTTCTTTTTCTTTTTTAAAATAAGCTGATAAGTGATCTGCTTATATTTAAATTTATAAACTTATCAGTAACCCTAGTCCTAGTATGCACCGCAAATTAATTGGTATTGTTTGTTTTGTTATAAGAGAAACACTTGTACAAAGAATATAACAAATTAATTGTGAAAGGTGAAACGGTTAGAAGGTGAAAGATTGTGGGATGCTTCTTGAGACATTAAAGGGGCAGAAAAAAATATATGGTAAACATTTAACCCTCGAGACTAAATACATTGGATGAGGAGTCAAAAATATGTGCTGACTTGGAATTGGTACAAACAGTAAACATGTGTTTTGGAATTGGTATTGTTTGGCTTTTTCCCCCCTTTGAACATGCTTGATCTTCTTCGGCGTCTTTCTTCCGTCATCTTTTTCTTCAATTTTCATTGACTCTCCTTTCCGGCAAAATATTCACTCCTGATCAGCAAAATTAAGACCACCAGCCACTTCAGAAATTTCGAACCGGCCTATGCTCCAATATTTTTGCCGGAATCCTTTTTCTTGTTGGCATGTTAAGTCCATGCTTCGCTTTTATGGTGTCAGATCTTCACAAAGCCATCCCCATTCACGGCCTCTTCTCTCTACATTTCTGTTGTTATTTGCTCTAAACAAGGTTGCTTTACAGTTGTCGATGCAGCTTCCTCTTTCTCCTTTTTTGTCCTTTTTTATCTTTTTTTTTGGGGGGGAGGGACCAACTGAATCATGCCAGGTATGGATTCAATCTCTACTATGCTAGTGTATCGCTTTTTATTGCTTTGCTACCATGTTTAAGACTTTCAGTTAGGAACGCTACTTTGAGTGTTTGTGATTGTAAATGATCTGTGCTTGGAAAAAATTCTTTTGTGTTAGCATTGCGTAGTTCCTGAATTGTCTTGCCAAATTGATTTTGAATTTCTGCATAGAAGAATGTAAAGATAGAAAAATAATTCAGGACGTTCTTTCATTAAGAATATCCAAGTGCATCCTTCATCAATAGAGGTAACAAAATACTTGTAGCACAAAGCACTAGTAACACAATTTAGACCCCATATTTTAGTAGGATAACAGAAGGGGAGACTCAATCTGGCTTGGAATGTGAGCTTGAACATGCTTTCCCGGTTAGCATGATTCATACTTCAAGGATTTTAACTTTGCAAAACTTTGAACCATTTCATGAAGTTCTGACAGACTTGGATGGCCTACACATTCAGGAAGAAGTTTGGGGGACTTAGAGGCAGCACAAATCATGGAAGTAGATGGCTGGAGATAGTAGAGTCCATGTGATTCATGTGCTACATAAATCATCTAACCTGTATCATGGTTCTATGTAACAAAAGAATCAGCAGTAAAGATTACTGAACAGTTGAGTGTGTGCGTGGGCCTAAGAAGAGAGGCCAAATTAAAATACATAATTGAGAGATATAGATGGAGTAGGTGAGACATGACCAATTCCTTTTTCAGTGACTTTGGAACCATATGAAGGAGTAACAAGATGAGGAAGGAGAGTCAAAGCAGAGAACAGGGAACGATTTCCAGCTATGTGATCAGAGGCAGCGGAGTCAAGTACCCAAGGGCTTTGACTATCATACTTTGGGAGATACATATTGTAGAATTACCAATATGTGCACAATAGATGAAAAAGACTATGCTTGTTTAACTGCACTGAATTGAAGATATTCTTGATAATCAGCCCTTGAGAGTTTGATTTCAGCATCTGATTTAGACCGAGGAACATTAGACTAAGAGACACTTGCAGATTTCTGTGAAAATCCATCAAGAGAATAGTAGGTCTCTTTGGCATGTCCCAGTTGTTTGCAATGAGTGCATTGAAGACATCCTCCCTGTTGAAGACATCCTCCCTGTCCCCCATGTTGAAAGTGACGATGAAGCATTCAAGGAGGCATGCGAATAGATGCCTCCCGAGTATATTGCCCTAATCCGCCAAAACATTAGATAGCAAATGCGTATCAAAAGTCCAAGAAAAGAAGAAGAAAAAAGGGGCCAAAATGAGCTAAAAACAAGCCCTCAAAGCTGGCCCATAATCTGTCCAGAATTGTTCTCAGAATCAGCCCAATTCAAGCCATGTTCAAGCCCACTTTGAGGCAGCATTTGGTTCAGCAAAGGGAGAGCAATTATGCCAAAATTATGAGCCATATTTTAGTTAAAAAGGAGTAAGAATTTGCCGCCCAAAAGTGTGGAGAAAAGCCCAAGAAAGCAGCCCAATCAGCTAGGGGCAGAATGGGCAGAATTTATAACGGCTAGCTTTTGGGTTTGTGTCTACCGCTAGTTTTTGTGTCTACCGGCTAGTAGGACCTTTTAGCCTATAAATAAGACTTCTATCTTCACTTGTAAGATATCTTGGAGCTGGTCTCCTACTAGTCTTAGAATAGAGCATTAAGTCTCTAAAATTGTCTTTATTTATTCTTGAGTATTGTCTCAATTCTTGTCATTTGTATTTGATATATCGTCAAAGAAATATATTGAGTTCATTCTCACAAATCCAAACCCTCTTCTTCTTTGTTGTTCTTCAACCTTCAAAACAAAACAAAACACAAAACCTTCAATCCATTGCTCAAACACAAAAACCCTAACTCGACCACCAAAGCTTCCGCACTCCAAATTTCAACACCCCACTACTACCACGCCCCAATGATTTTCTCATTCACCATGCTGGCCAGATCTGGTCACCATGGAAAATGCCTCGTTAGGGCTTGGCATTGTCTTTGGTGAAGCAGCTCTTAGAAGACGAGTAATCAGATTTTCCATTGAGGGGACTTCCTTGACTGATCGGAATTTGATCATGAAGATGTCCAAAGCTAGGATGCATTGCATGCAAAACTAGCACCAACTACAAGTTACTTTATTTTGCTACTAAACCTTGAAGGGTGTCATACTGCAAAAACTGCTGTAATTTCTCTGTGACCACTTGTGCCTGATATACAAAACTAGTCATACTGTGATCTGGTTGCTTAAGAGTGGCCAGCTCTTTACCATTGCCAATACAAATGCGGAATATCGTAGGCAAGCAAATCATAAGCCGTGCGACATGTTTTAAAGGATTGGAAATTAACTAGGATCACTGGCTGCACAATTGCCTCATCAAAGCACATAATTGGTAATCAAACTTTTCCCACTGGTTTCGATTTTCGAAGGGAAGGTCAGCAGCAGATTTTTCAAGATGATCATAGAATCCATGATGCAGGAACTAAAGTTCAACTGATGCTGAAAATTTTTCCCTTCAATTTTTGTGAAGTAATAGTCGAAGTACCTGAAAAGGCATATGGAACAGAGATAGGAAGAGATTAATTTGTTCTGGAGGAAGAACCAGGCTGGTGAGGTGTTCCTGAAGTCATAGGCATAGACAAAGACACTTTGATGAAGGACAGAAGCTTCTGTTCATAGAGTCTAGGTTAGGATAGTTGAAACACTGTGTATAGACCTTTGTTAGGGGCAAATGACCACTGGAATGAAGAGAAGAGCCCCGCAACACAATCTGGACGGTTTCATGAAGAATCAAAGTCGAGAAGGCAGTGAATGGACTTCACGTGCTGATAAGAAAAATTGTGGGAGGCAGAGTGTGAGGAGGATTTCGGCGACAGAACTTGGAAAGCAGGCCGGTAAAAAGATTATGAGATGGGTGGTGGTCTTACTTTGCTGGTTGAATGAGATGAAGGTGTTGAGCAAGGGTGGCAGCCAAGACAGTTGATTGAGGAATAACGTGAAGGAGAGGGCTGAGAAACAAGGGCTGATTCTATGGTTTGTAGGGATGCAACTGAATATTGTGGACTAGTTTTATTGAGGTGACTAAAGAAAATATGATGGATTTATGAAAGAATTTTGGGTATTGCTGGAGCAGATGACAGACCCACAAGACTAATGGAAGAGCAGGGTAGAACTCAGCTCCAATACCAAGTTGAAAATAGATTAAGAATTTTGGAAATGGCCTGTGTAATTAGCACTCAAATCTCATGTATCTTATACAACAATGATACAACAAATAATAAATACAATGTGATCCAATTTTTTTATGCCACGTTAACTATGGACTTTTACCTATGTCACATTAATTCCTGTGTCATTTCCCATGATGTTATTCTTAACAGTATTGATGTTGTGTACTATGCCAAAAGTAGTTCCTTATGTAAGGTTTGTTTTGAAGAGATTATGAGGGAAGTAGAGGGAAAGAAAGCATATTACCTTCTTTTCCCTCAAAATTCTCACCAGTGTGAGCACTCATTTTGGACGAAACACCCATCATAATGTTACTTATTTTATAAAGAAATATAGTTTGCTAGTGGTGGGGGAAGTTTCTAGGAGTTATTTTGGACAAAATGCCTCACATTATGTTATTCATTCCTTAATTCTCCGTCAGTATTTAAAAATTGTTACATTGGAAGCTACTTGCAGTCTGCCTTCACTATGCCAAATCAAGAGCAGGATAAGATATATTATGTGGCCGGTGATGTTGCATTTTCCAAAAAGTATGTCACAACTTGTTGTATAGTACATTCTGTTAATGTATTTTGACTATATAAACTGCCTTCTAGTGTTTGACAAGTATCTGATATTGAAAATGAGGAATGGATAATACTCTGATGTCATCCAGTTCATTGCTAACAATTTGTGGGGCCCTGCCATGGCTTTGAGATATTAAGACAGCAATCAGCTGGCTCAGAATACTTGCTTTCTTGCTTTAGAATACTCCCCTTTTACATTTCGCTGTGTTTTCACTACCTTGCACCTCATTTTGAGTGAACAAAACAATTTGGAAACTTTAATACCTAAATTTTTGTTCTCTTATACTAGTTTCCATGAAAATTGAATGAGGGCAATCATGGATAATTAGAGATTTCTGTAGCTGTTATTGTAGGCGAGTGTTGTTTTGTCTTTGCCACCATGTTGTTGACTACAACACTAGTAGAAACATAAAGTATTTCTGATTGTTTACTGTATTCCATATTATGGCCATAAATGCAGTAAATGGTGGTGATCCAGCTGTTTGTTTTGGCATTCATATTTGTGGAAGTTATTTCTTGCAGTTTGTCATTGATGCTTGCCACGTATTTTTAGGGAGTCCTAAACGCGACCATAGCTTTGGGCCAGCTCCTTTGAGGGAGGATGCTGCTAATGTCTCTGATCGGCGAAGGAAGGATGATGGGCGGGCTATAGTCAGGGACTCCAGTAGAAGTCAATATGGCCGAAGTGGGGATTCATACAGGCATTCAGATCGTCACTCATCTAGGAGCTCCCATGGTTACCATAGGCATGAAAAGTATGCTACTGATGATGACAGAAGTTATTACAGATCTTCTCGATCTGGCCGAGATTCAAGAAGTGACAACCATTCTGATTATGCAAGACAGGAGACTGAACATAGGTCAGACTATTCAAGAAATGCTGAAAAATATTCCCGTGATACAACAGACTATGCTGGGCTTAGAAGCAGGGATAAGGACAAAGAAAGTAGAAGGCATACTAATTCTAGCATTGAGGAGACCAAGTATGGGGAGCGGGACATTAAAATTAGGGATGCGCGAGATGAGCAAAGGGAATACCATAGGATCTTGAAAGGTGATCGTACGTCCCATGATGAGTCTAGAGGGCATCGAAATGATTCTACTTTGGCGAGGGATGGTGGTGGTCGTCGCCATAGGGTGGAGTCTAGGGAGCGTGATGATGAAAAACATGCCAAAGAGGACAAGAAGACAAATGATGACCTGGAATCCTATAACAAGGATCGATATGACAAAGAAACTAGGGAGCATTACAAAGGTAAAGATTCTTCTGCGAGTGAAAGTCAAGAATCTGCTGCCAAAAGGCCAAAGTTGTTCGACTCAGGTAATAATACTGCTGAAACAAAATATGGTATCACTTTAATTACAAATGTGCTTTCGGCCATGCTTATATAATTGTATCATCATTTTCGCTATGCTATTAAAAATTGTCAATTTGCACCGAAATTCATTACTGTAACTAAATAAATGCTGTCGTCAGGTGGTAAGCAATCTGAAAGAGTTGCTAAAACTATTCCAGATGCACCTCCTGTGAGCAACCCTGATGCTGCCAGTGACATAAATGCTGCAAAAGTTGCTGCTATGAAAGCTGCTGAATTAGGTATGTCATGAGTTTTGACTCCATGCATGAGATACTACATTTTTCTTTGCCCAACATGTTTAATCATGTTCTTTAGAATGCTTACTCCCCACCCTGGTGGGATGTAATACAATTAGTTTTCCCTAGCTTGTAGTGGTGACATTACAGCCTCATGCGGTGAATTTATGATGCCTTGGAGCTGAACTGCTAGTTATTGAAGTGCAATTAGGAAGGCATTGAAGTGACGAATAGCTAATAGGGACTGGAGCTTCTGATACTATTGTAGAGAGCATATGACATTATTTCCAGGGATATCTTCTTGGGCCTTAAAACATTTTTATGATGCCTTTATGTTACAGTTTTCCAGATCGTGTGATATTAGTTTCACTGTTGTTTCTTTTGGCCCACAGTTAATAAGAACCTTGTTGGGGTGGGTTACATGTCTGCTGACCAGAAGAAGAAGCTGTTGTGGGGTAACAAAAAGAACAATGCTCAAGAGGAGGTAGACATTTATTTATCCTGTCTTTGCTATATAATTTGTCTGCTTTGTTGACTTCGGCAAACGAACTAGATATGACACTTCAGGCCTCCATAACAGTATGTGTGTCTATCATCCATGATCTGTAAGTTGCACTTAGGCTGCTATATATATATGTATATAAAAGTAGAAAATGATGGATTTTTCCACTTTGGAAGTTCTTTCTGAAAAATGATGCTTGTTTGTTTGTTTTTTAAATTACCTTTCTTTTCTTCTATAAGGCTATACTGTCCTCTTCTATATTACATTCTGCATCAAACATGGAAAAAGAGAACTAAGTAGCATTTTCTTTTGTATTGGATTGGTCAACTTCATGGCCTAGTGGTAATTTCTGAGCTATCTGTGTCACCTTCCTTGCATGCTATGAGCATTAGACCCACTTTAGGGCCCATCGTCTTGTTTTTTGGTTCCAGATGCTAAACACTGTAATTTTAAAATACATTGCCAGCCCTTTGGATCCTTTTATTGAAGATGTAATTAACTTATTCTCTCTCCATATGTTTGTTATTGCCCTTCCAAATGCTACAGTCTGGTCACCGTTGGGATACTGCCTTATGTTTTGATCGCGAAAAACAAGAGAAGTTCAACAAACTCATGGTAATTCTTGCTGGCTTCTTGCTTTTGGATTTGTTACACTTCATTGAAAGTTAATTTTTGCCTTTTCCCCCTTCCCTCCTAGCTGAGTGAACACTTGGTATATTTTTTGTTAACCCCTACTAACACGAGTTTTAGAGTCTGAGGTTGCCTTGGTACCTATGGCCAATTGTAGGGTGTGAAGGGCAATGTGAAAATGGAGCACAAATCAGAGAATCAAGATGGAAGCGATCTCCTGCGTGCCGAGAAGCAGAAGGAACTCCAGCTGGATTTGGAGAAGCAGTACACTGCTGGTCTACGAAGAAGAGATGGCAGAACTGTTGGACTTGGTCTTTGAGAATATTTGATTTGGGAAGTTATTCTACTCCAATAGTGTTTGTTGAGTTCTTGTTGTACCTTTTTTGCATTTCAGATCTAACTCATTCAGAAATTTGGCTGCTAATTTCCTGGTTAAGTATTTCACATCTTTGTCCCATCCAGAATGTGTTGATTTATCTTCTAGTTCAATTCGTAGTTAGGAATTTGCATTCTTGGCCAGCTCGAGTATGATGACTAGTGATTTAGGAATATATTCTGGATTTAGTAGTAAACCCATATTTTTCTGGTTTTGGAGTTGGGTTAAAGTAGAGTTCTCGGTAAAGCGATTTGATTGCTCATGCATTTAGGAGCTTCCAAAATTTTTTGTTTCTCTATCTCAAATAACAGTTTTGCCCTGAATCGGAATCATGTTGCTGATCCAACATTTTTTGTTTTACCAGAAACTATATTTCAGGGCAACACCAGAATCTGGATTAAACTTTTGATATATCCCCAAATCCAGGTCTTTTGCTGGAAGGAAAGGTTGTTTCTTCTAGGCATTTGGGAGTTGTGCAGTTGGAAGTGTCCCTTGTGTATACTTTTCTACATTAAAGTTGATCCCCTGGTGCCACTTTTTAAGCAAATGGCATAAACCCTAGAAAGGGAACGGTTGCCCATCTACAAAAATCAGTGGAGTAAATTGATAGGAAACAAAATAACTTGCTCCCAAGAAAAAGGGTAATAAAACAGGAAAGGGCCAGCGGTATTTTCAGTTCAGTTGACTGCCACAAGGCAGGAGCATGTGAATGGATTTTAGAGAATTTGCTTCTTTCTCTCTAAATCTAAAGGCCAAATAACAAGCTAAAATGAAGTGAAATTTGGAAGTTTCTCATGTGGTGTGATCTGTGGGGCACCCCCATTCTTTAAGGCACCAGCCATTCTTTAAGGCACCAGACACGCATGCTCAATTTACAAAATACCTGTGTATTCCATTCTTTAATGTTTGGATATATATATATATATATATATATATATATATGTATATACATGTATATATGTATATATATATATGTATATACATGTATATATGTATATATATATGTATATACATATATATATGTATATATGTATATATACATATATATATATAGATATGTATATATATGTATAGATTAATGGATTGTTAGTTTAGTGAAAATTATACTATATCTTTTAATAAAAACTTGGATTGGGAAGGAGAATAGAAAGAAATACGTTGGAAGGGTCAGACAATGAATCGAGTCGAATTAATTGGAATATATTTCCAAATATCGGTTGGTTAAGTGCAAATATATATATATAGATAGAGAGAGAATAAATTTTTTAATTAATTTGGTGAATGTGATTAATTTTTTGTAGAGAATAAATTTAAATTTTAATAATTTCAGTTTATTTATAATTTATATAAAAAGAATTACTTCTTATCATCTAGGCTATAATTACAAATCATTTGATGAATATATATGTATATATATAAATGTTTATCATAGAATTAGCCACTTAAACCAAAATCTATCACCAAGTGAACTGACCAAACTCTTCTTAAGATTGAGTTTAAGATTTTCTTTCTTTTCTCCTCTTTTCCCTTAAGATTAGATTAGGTGTCTCGTATCAAAGTGAATGCCCTAAATTCATTGAAACTCCCCTCTTGCCTCCTCTGCCTCATTTGTTCCAAAAACATTCTATTTCAAGGTAAGAATATTAAATATCAGAATCCACATTCGTTAGTGTAGATTTATGTCCGTAGAAAAGAGAACATTTTGTCTGCGTTTGCATAAATTTAATGCTGTGTTTATCTTATTTTATTCTAGTTATTAAATTTTTAAATAAATTAAAAAATTATTTAAGTTTTCTTGTAAAATATTAAATTTATTATTATATTTAATAATATTTTATATTAAAAATTACATGTGATCTCAGTTGTGTCTAATATCAAATCGCTAATAATGTCCAACGTGGCATTTCACGACATGGACCAAAATTATGATAATGCTTGGTGTCCTAAAAACCACACACTCTGCCGATCATTTTTGCTTCCAAAATTGGAATTTGGATTTTTGTAGAATCATATTTTATTTTATATATTGTATTGTGCATGACTCTCTCTCTCTCTCTCTCTCTCTCTCTCTCGCTCTCTATTTGTATAGTCCACAATTGATTAGATATAAAACAAAAACAAATTGAAGGTATGGTTTCTCTATCTACTTATTTTAATGCAATATGTCTGCATATGACCCACATATGACCCTCGTACCCCAGACCAGAAGTAAGCTTGGAGAAAAGCCTACTGATTGGGCATTAATGGATTTTTGGTGGGTTTCATGCTGTAAAAATGTTGACATCACAGCTACCACTTGCCCCGTCCTTGCAGGGAGACCCGAGTGGTCTTATGTTAATCATGTAATAAAGCTACCCTCTTGACTCCTCTGCCTCATTTGTTCCAAAAAGCTTCGATTTCAAGTTAAATGGAAAGGAAAAGAGAAAGAGAGACGAGATTTGCGGTGAGACTCCTCTGCCTCTTGACTCCTCTCCAACATTTGGAGAAATAGAAAGAAAGAGAAATTTATCAATCAAGATAAAAAACAGAAGATAGAGAAAAAAAGAAAGGAAAAGAGAGACGAGAGAGAAAGAGCATAGGCGTATGTCATTTTGCATAGGACCAAGCTGAAAACGGGATTTATTACAAAATTTTTCACTTTTGATTTTGCACCTATAGTAATTTTTTTTTTTAAATAAAAACTTTTATCCATAGGATCCGGCATTATTCCATTTAATTTCATTTGGATATGGTGGTGGATAAGTGTTGGGTGAGGTTCAACCAAGTTTCTTCGAGATGTTAAAAAATATATTATATATCAAAATCAAATTAATAATTTAATTTTGATATATATCTAATTTTTCTTATTTTTATATTTTTATATTCATAATAATCATTTTTTATATCTATGTCGATGAATTTTTTATATAAATATAACTTAGTATAATAATTTATTAAGATAATTAAATATTAGTATTTACATTAATATTTTTATATTACTTTTAATATGCTCTAACATGGTATGATCACCTTATTAAGTTATCTTTTATATTTATATTATTTTATATTTCTATGATACTAAAATACATATTTTTCTTTTCTTGTTAGATCGACTCCTATGCACCCCTGGAGAAGAAACCCTTTGCTCCCCACACCCGTACATTTTATCTTTTTCTTTCTTTGTTGATTCAGTGAAGAAACGCTGACGTTTCACCAACCTCCCCCACAAAATTATGTCGGAATTCTCAATTCCCGTTTTCCTTTCTTGCATTTCATATGCTTCCTGGTTTTTCTCGCTATTGAAATTCAAATCTCGCGTTGGAACTATGTTAAACTTAAATTGGTTTATCAAAACAACACTCACATGTTGGATCTATATTCCTGACAACTTTAAACAAATATGTTTAACCATGCCATGCCATGCCATGCCATGCCACCCAAACATTGCTACAGCCCGTTAAAAAAATAATGTATCATAAGTATCTGTTGAGCAAGATTTTAAATTTGAACAAAAATTGATACAAGAAGAGATTTGCTCCTTAAGGATCTATCCTATCCTGTCTCAAATTAGATTTAATCAAATTTAATAGTATTATCAAATATCGATAGTTTATTAAAAAAATATATTATAGCATTAAAATTCAATTGTCAAATTTTTAATATTATTTTCAATAATTTTTAACGGTTAAACCGGTTATACCTAAATAAATACAAATTTATCCTTCAATTTTAAAAATTATAACTTTAATTAAAATGTAATCACACGATGAATATCACCAACACAAGCACAGAAGGAGAACATTCCTGGGAAAGTAGCGGAGTCTCGCATGATTTTTAGTTAATTTTAAGGTTGTTAAGTTTTGGGCGGCTACTCAACGTTAATCATGCCATGCAATATATCATGTTATAAGCATGTCATTATACATAATTCATTTAAAGCATTACGATTTTCAAGAATATAAGTTAAATTTGTACATATAAGCATAATAGACAAACATCACTTATGAATAAAAAAAATTAAATATGATATTAGAACCATAAATAGTGATCATAAATAATTTGCAAATTTGATAAATTATATCAGTATTATATCAATATTACATTAATATTATATTAACCCACTTTTCGATCAAAGTATATTCGATGATTCTTCCTGAGAATGAGAATGAGAATGTAGGTTGGTTCAACTGGATGTGAGGTTGAATACCCTTAAACATGATCGAATTTTGACTCCTGCTAGGAGGAGCATTCCCCATTGGGAGACCGGCTCTCCGAAGGAGCCACTACAGTGATCGGTCCGGATCAGTCGGAATGAAACCCTCAATATTGGATGGTATCCAAAATATGGTAAAAAAAAAAATACTCATCAAACTTCTTTCATTCAACTGAAAATTATTTATAATTTTAATAGTATAATTAAAATTTTATCAAAATAATAATTTCTAATCTATTTTCATTTTTAAGATTTTTGATTTATTCGTGAATAATTTCGAACTCTAAAATAAGATTTTTCAGTATTCTCAATAAATAGTTACAAAAATAAATAAATAAGAATTCAAATTTCGGGTGTGATAAAACTAGAAATGAGCCAAAATAAAACGTGTTTGTCTGAGCATTGGAATTATCATCACAACGACAAAAACAATGCAACAAAAGAATAAAAGAAAGAAAAGGCATAAAGGATTGTTTTTTATTCATTCTTTGAACTTGGCACGGCATGTTGGACTTACCTATGCAACAATGGCGACCTGTTTGACCACAGTGACAGGTGATCTACCAGTTCCTACCTTTTTTTTCCTCCCTCTCTTTTTAGTTGAGAGTTGCATTGGTGGCGAAGAAAACCCCCCCTCTCTCTCCCCCTCTCTATGATTCCATTTTTTTTTCTTTTTTCAGAGGAGGGGTGGGGGAGTTGGAGTTTGGTATAAGTTGGGCCAACAACAGGTTGCTTTTAATGGTTTTCACACCGACATCTTGTCACCCTACTTTCTCTTTCTAGAGAGAGAAAGAGGAGAGAGGGACCCACTTCAAATTTGATCACCATCTTCCATCGATCTTAACCCCAACCCTTTGTTTCACTTGCAACTTTTATCAAAGTACTATTCTGGGTGTTTATTTATTTTATCTGCTCAGACCTCTGAATCATAGTTGATATATTAATAGCTCTGTCAAAAATCCACCACCCATCAAGATCTTATTGTTATTATTTTGCATTCTCCCAAGTTCGTCTCTTGAATTCTTCTCAAGATTCAAAGAAATTTCACGTGTTTAGATGGGCTCTGTTAAATTCATCTAATTTTCCGGGATATTGTTATAGGTGTCTTCATTTGAGCGTATTTGGATGTGCTGGGGTTGGGGGAAATTCAATGTATTTTGGTGCCAGAAAGCATTTCAAGCAAAGTAGCGAAGTGAACAGCAATGGTTTATCTGGTTGTGTTTGGTATCAGAGCTACCAGCCCACAAGCAATTAAAGAAGGTTGTCTCTTGTGATGGCTACATACTCTCTCTCTTTGTGATTTGACATCTCTTGATGAGTCCTTTCTGAAATGGGGTCTCCAGGAATCGACTAATTCGACAATGCCAGCTACCCACCCTTGGTAGATGTTTCCTTTTCATCACTTTCCATCCATTTAATTCAATTTTTAGTGTATGTCTGTGGTCACTTGTTTGTGATTGTTACTTTTTTAGCACATTTAATAGTTATCCTTTTGACGTATAGTTTAGCGGTACCCATTTTTCAGAATCTGATCAACCCCCAATGTTTTTCTTGTTGATCTCTTGTTTCTCTTTCATCCTTATTTCCAAGTTTCTCTCTCATAGTCTGATCTTATCTTGGAAGAGTGAGATTGGTTTGTTAATATTATTACCTTTGTCTTGTGAACAATTCTCTAATTTTGTCACATCATGGTTTAGGAGGGGTAGTCATGCTATTAGTCTAGTTATGCCTTTGAGAGAGAAGGGTTGTAGTAGAGTTGTGAACGCGGAAGAGAAGGGTGAGATTTCTCTGTTAGATTTGCCTGATTTGGCATTCGAATGCATTCTGGAACGGCTTTCGCCCGACGGGTTGTGCAGTATGGCAGGAGTTTGTAGTTCTTTGAGGGAGAGATGTCAGAGTGATCATTTGTGGGAGAAGCACATGAAGCAGAAATGGGGTAGAGTAATTGGTGATGCCACTTATAGAGAATGGCAATTGCGAATTGCCCAGAGAAAGCAATCTATAGTTGTTGATCCAAGCATGCAAAAAGGGTTGCTCAAACTTGTGCAAAAATTACGGCCTATTTCGTGGGTTAGATCAAATTTTCATGGAAGAAACAAGTCTAAAAGTTTTTTGACTGTTGATTCAATCATGACATGGTATTTGTCTCTTGAGAGAGGCAAATTCTCATTTCCAGCTCAGGTCTATAACCGCGAGGTGATTACTTTCTTTAAATTGTTCCGATTGTGGATGTATTCTTTTTTCTATCAAAATAAAGTTGACAAAGACCTTTATCAATTGTTGCAGAATGGGCATGTTGGCTTCGTGATGTCATGCTATGATGCGGAAGTGACCTACAACTCTGAGACAGACACCTTTCTAGCAAGGTAATGAGAAGGTGTGACCCTCCTAATGCTCAACTCTAATGGTTGTTCCGTGCTAATAACTTATTTATCTTTGTTCATGGTCATTTGACCAAACTGTGACTTTGGTAGTTGAAGCCTTCCCTTATGAGGTAAATAGTACTGACCGTTGCTATATCTTGCAACAATTTGGAGGCCGCATTGCAATAATGCATGCGGGACTTCAAGCCAATGGCTAATTATGCTTTTCAAGTTATAAAAAGGCTGAAAATTGAAATTCGAGATGTCCAAATGATCTCTGGGTTGCAAACCAATATAAAGCCTATAGGTGTTCTAAAGATTGCCTTTATCTGTATACCTTTTTTAGCTAAAGTGGATTTTGCATTGCAGGTACTCGCCACATGGGCGACAGATGACTGAGGACAGTATACCATGGGATAGGCTTAGAGCCCCACCTGTTAATACTCCTGCTTATGAATTATATGTGTCTGACTGTTTAAATGATTTAAGGCCAGGAGATCATGTTGAAATACAGTGGAGAAGAAACAAAGAATTCCCATATGGTATGTCTGTATTTCTTTCTTTTTCGCAAGGTTATTTGTTTCATTTCTACCTGGTAACCATGTTTAATCATGTGAAGGCATTATTGGATTAGTTACTTGAGGGGAAAAAAAAAGAAAAAAAAAAGTGGAAACGGATAAATGCCACTGACGGGTTACTTATAAAATGTTGTCTCTTTTGATAGCAGTAGTTTGTATTGCAGGTTGGTGGTATGGTGTAGTTGGACACTTGGAGTTGTGCAATGGAATTGAGCATCACTGCCGCTGCCGTAAAAATGGTGAGAAATAATCTCATTCAAAGGTGTCACTCTACTTTTTCAGATTTTGCATTTCTCATAGCAGTAACAAGGGGCTCTTTTCATAAATTTTGTGGGCAATGAAATGCAGGCATGTTAAGTAGTTGCTTTTAAGGTTGAAAAACTTAAAGAGAAAGAAGAAACAGGGATCACATTTTGCTTGTAAACACTTCTCCTGGTTGATTATAGGCATGCTAGAATCCCATATAGATAATAGTGAAATACATTTGTGAATCTGTGGTGCTTGATATTGCTAAAGTTTTCTAGGTCTCCTTGTGTCTTTCCATAGCAATCCACCTTGCATGCACATCCATGTTTGACACTTCAACACATAAATTAGGCGGAAATGTTTGTGTTTCAAAGGGGGCCAACAAGATATCTGCTCATGGTGCTTCTAATCTTGCACACTCATCCCATCTTTATTTATTCAATAGTAGCTAGGCCTTAATTCACAGCATTCTACAACTTAGACCCTGTTGACAAGAACACGAAAGTATTGCATCAGCTATGGCATGTGCCTAGAAAGCTATGCCTAGAAACATGAAAGATGATGCCTAGAAAGATATGCCTAGAAAGTAGCTGGGCCTTAATTCACAGCATTCTACAACAAGATATGCCTAGAAAGATGCATTTTTCTGGCACCAACCAAGCCTTATCTTTCCTAGGTGATGCTGAAATTCAACTAAGAAACTGCATATCTCATACCTGTTGTAACCAAATTGAAATTGCATCACATCTTTTGATAAAATTGATGCCTTATTATCACTTGTTACTGCGGTGTGGCTGTCAATGGA
This sequence comes from Dillenia suffruticosa, assembly GCA_033439265.1. NCBI lineage: Eukaryota > Viridiplantae > Streptophyta > Magnoliopsida > Dilleniales > Dilleniaceae > Dillenia > Dillenia suffruticosa. The sequence continues at coordinate 13,383,476 of JAVTVX010000013.1, read as the reverse complement.
TCTATTAATTGATGAAGTTTAGCCATTTCAATGATGGATATTCTTTGCGATTGTCTCTTCTTTAGTTGGACACGGAGCCCCACATTACTGGCAACATATCGATAATATTTAAAAAAATATAACTGCAAGAACAGATAAGTTTAAAATTAGGAAATTATGTTACATTGTGGAACTCAACTCCGCAGTATACAATACATTAACAAATCAACTGTCCTGTCATTATCTGGAAAGAATACAAAAGCTTCCTTGTTTTCTCACGAAATGCTTTCATATCCTCCTCTGTATTACTGGGACTAGTGATTGCATACAGACTCCATTTTTAATTTTTTGTTTTTATTTTTTTTAGTTTTATCGAAAGATAAATATGACATGAATGCAGATTCCAAGGTCAAACGTCCTGGCACATTGACAGAACTCAGCTCGGCAGTATACAATACATTAAACAAATCAATTGTCCTGTCAGTATCCGGAAAGAATACGAAAGCTTCCTTGTTTTCTCACGAAATGCTTTCATATCCTCCTCTGTATCACTGGGACTAGTGATTGCATACAGACTCCTTTTTTAATTTTATTTTTTAATTTTTTTTAGTTTTATCAAAAGATAAATATGACATGAATGCAGATTTCAAGGTTAAACGTCCTGGCACATTGACAAAATGTCCCCATCGAATGCCATGTATACTTTTCAGATAATTTTATGAGACAGCTTCTGATGTTTCAATTTGCTTACTCAGGAGCTGACATCTAGTGGATGAGTTTGATTCTTTTAATGGAAGTATGTTAAAATCCTGTTTGAAATAACACTTGCCGTGGGCTGGGTGGTTTCCAACTCCGTCCACGGTAAGAGGGTGTGGGATTGGATGAGTCTCCATGCATATGGTAGATGTCTATTGGTGATAACAAACCATTCAGAAGCCACATGGTATGTGGTAAAAGAAAAAATTAGAACTTCAACTGACCCTTATGAATGCATGTAAATTATCAGTCTATTGCATCCAAAATGTCACTTTTTTGGCATGCAAGCATGTTGAATCAATGTTGTTGACAAATTGGGGGCTGCTGCTTTTATTTTGTTAGTAGCAATTTGATAAAGATCTGCCTTGTTTAGTAATTCCATACCTGATAAAATTTCCTTGATGTACAGATACTGTGATACTGGAGTTCAACCAGTATGCACCTGGTTCAAGATGGAGACGGACAACAGTAGACAGAAAAAACCACCGGGAAGAAGGTGATGAAGTAGATGGATTTTATGGAGGAATCCGAAAGCTTTACAAGGAGGATGAGATCTCAATGTGGAGGCGGCATTGGCCATCCCAAACGTTGGAGTAACTAGTCCATTCGGCAGACTGCAGACGGGAGTCAACTTCCACACCCTGCTCTATTCTGTTTTGTAAAGAAGAAGCTTTTTTCATTTTAGGCTGTTGTGGGTAAATAGAATATGAAATCATCCCAGGATGTTGAGTTTGTGTTAAACAAAAGCTTCATGCATATAGACTTTAGTAACCAATACCATAATACATAAAATTTTGGATATGCACCATCGCATCAGAATTGTCTGTTTGTCACGCCAGAAAATAGACTAATCTCCTCGTTAGAGCTTTAAAAACATTAATGATTGAGAAGAGCACAGGAGGGATCTAAGTATCCGTTTGGAATTTTCACTTGTCTTTAATTTTATTTTAATTTATTCCACTGCAAATGTGAGGTTCTGGTGACAGTTGAAAATTCTCATGTTAAGAAGAGTCTTTTGCCTCTCATTAACTTCCCCCTTTACAGGATATTGGATAAGTTGGATCCCTCCTTCTCCGGGTTGTTATAAGTTAAATACAGGTGGATATCGTTAGATATTAATTTCCGTGTAGCAGGTAGGGGGTCTACCTAGAGACGAGTATGGGTTATGGGTCTGGAGGTTCACAATAAACTTGGGGATTTTAGATCCATTTACCGTAGAACTATATGGAATCAGAGAGGGTTAGACGTATAAATTTTTCCCCAATTATCCTAGAGAGTGATTCGACTGAACTTGTTTCGATCCTTACTTTGGATTTAGTGCCCTCGCATGCATATTATCACATAATCCGAGAATGTTATGAATTGATTCATAATACGTGGTGATGCAGGTGATTTTTGTTCACGGAGAATGTAATATTTGTGCAGATATGTTTGTTAAATTAGGGATAGATGAGAAGCCTGAAGTCCATGAGTTAGACTCTCCTCCTGAAATTTATCATTTGTTAAAGCGTAATATCTGGGGAAGAGATTGCTTTAGGATGTCCAACCAGTTGCTAAAAACCCCTTCATTGCGTGACCCCTAACTCAACAAAGGTAATGGTTAGTGTTAAAACTCTAATATCTTGGATCATATTACAGTCTAGGTTCTATTATTGATTAATAGGACTTAAACCAGAAACTGCTTTCTGTTTAAATATCTTATCCCAGGCAAGTGCTTTCTTTATTAAGTGGAAATAAATAACATATATTTAATCGTTAAATAACCCACGACACATTCTAGTTGACATTGACATGGCTTAAATGCTTCAATTTTTTTGCCAAGTAACGGAGAGAGAGAGAGAGAGAGAGAGAGAGAGAGAGAGAGAGAGAGAGAGAGAGAGAGAGAGAGAGAGAGAGAGAGAGAGAGAGAGAGAGAGAGAGAGAGAGAGAGATTTTGTCGCCATTGATTTTTATCCATGAAGATACAAAGAAGGACAAAGTCGAAGCCATCGTTAGTGGCAACCGTCGAGACAAAAAGGAGAGAAAAGATAGAGGTTACTTTGTCAAAAAATGTGTGCTTATTGTATCTCAAGAGTTGATTGTAAAATAGGCAAAGCACAAGGATAAGGATGTATTGTAGTTTTCTAAACTAAATAAACAAAGAAATAAATTAACGTCAACATTATTGATACAAGAGGATGAACTTTCACCATTGTTAACTACGATGGTAAGTACCATTATTAGTTCACAAAACAAAATCCGTCACCTCAAGAGATTGCTCGGTGACCATGCCCGTGTGTTGCTCCTCTGACCACATCCCCGCGTCACACATTAACTGATAGACACCCCATAATTCTTTTTTTTTTTTTTTTTTTGTACGATGGGGGATCTAGTCATTTAGCTGCAGCATTGCGCTTCAAAATCAAAATTTGATCCTTCTTTTTTTCTTCATCTAACAAATTCTAAATGCGGTTTCTTATATTGGATCAATCAACAAATCAAATTAGGGTTTGTGAAATTACAAATAACAAAGTTCTCTCCATTTATTCAAGGATTTAAATTTTCACGAAAAATTAAAGTTTATATTTTGTTTTGATTCGATGAATCAGTGACTTGGACAGAGATTTTTAGTGCTTTTGGGATAGGATCGAGGGATTCTGATATCAAAATTTATGAACAAAAAATAGAAATAAAGCACCTCATTGATTAAACATGATGACTGTATTACAGAGAAAAAAAAACTTCTCTACTTTGTACATAAAGAGAAATCTATTTATATAAAGAAAACTTGTTAACTATTTTTTTAATCACTTGGCTTCATTACTAAGCTTTAAGACTAACTGTCTTAACCACTTGATTAGTTGTCTAACCATCTGTTGAACTATGAAACTAATTGATCAACTACTTACTGAGCTGTGAAACCAATTGACTTGACACTTTATTAATAGCTTAACTTCTTAACACTCCCCCTCAAGTTGGGGGTTGATATATGTCCAGAACCCCCAACTTGGAAAGAAGATGGTTATGTTGATATGCTGCTAAGCCCTTAGTCATTATATCTGCTACTTGATCTTTTGAAAAAACATGTTTTGTGATAACAAGACCCTTTTGAACTTTCTCACGAATATGATGATAGTCAATTTCAATATGTTTTGTTTTTTCATGAAATATTGGATTTGAAGCAATATGTATAGTAGCTTTGCTGTCACAATACATTTCAGCTGGTTTCAATTCATCACACCCTAGCTCACGTAATAAATCAGTTAACCATACCAATTCTGAAATTGTAGCATCCATACTTTTATATTCTGCTTCAGCTGAGGATCTTGAGATTGTATTCTGTTTTTTTATTTACATGAAACAAGAGATTCATCAATCTTGATACAAAAATCAGTAACAGACTTCATGACATTGGGCAGGATGCCCAATCTGAGTCACAATATGCAATAATTTGCAACTTACTTGTAGATGACAAGAAGATTCCTTGTCCTGGATTAGTCTTAACATGTCGAACTATTCTGATTGCTGCATCAAAGTGAGATTGTTTTGGCATGTGCATAAACTGACTTAAATGTTGAACAGCAAATGTGATATTTGGTCATGTTGTAGTCAAATATAATAATCTTCCAATTAATCTTTGAAACCTTGAAGGATCTTCAATCAAAGGGTCTTCTTCGCCAGCATGCTTGTCCTTACTTTCACCATACTCAACCGTGGTCAATTTAAGGTTTTGTTCCAAAGGTGATTGAATTGGTTTTGATCCTACCAAGTCTGTTTCTGAAATGAGTTCTAAAGCATACTTCCGTTGATTAAGAACTATTCCCTTTTCAGATTTGGCAATTTCGATGCCAAAAAGTATTTCAAGTCACCTAAATATTTTATCTTGAAATTTCTCTGCAACACCCCTTTCAGATCATCAATCATTAACTAGTCATTCCCGTTTATTAACAAATCATCCACGTACACTAATAATATCACAATTCTATCACCATTTAGTTTTGTAAAAAGTGAGTAGTGATACTTACTTTGACAATAATCAGACATAATTAAGGCCTCAGTCAACTTCAAATTCTATTGACGAGATACTTGCTTTAAACCATATAATGACTTAAGCAGTTTGCAGACCATTTTATTCTCCCCCTGTCTGCAAAAACCTTGAGGCAACTCCATGTAAACATCTTCATGCAAATCCCCTTGTAAAAAAGCATTATAGACTTCCATTTGAAATAAAGGCGACTGATGTATTGCAGCCAATGATATAACAGTTCTCACTGTAACCATCTTAACCATAGGAGAAAAGGTGTCAGCATAGTCAATACCGGGTTTCTGATTATAGCCCTTTGTTACTAACCTTGCTTTAAACCTTTCAATCTCACCATTTGACTTAATTTGACTTTGTATACCCATTTACAACTTATTGCCACTTTTCCTTAAGGTAAGGCCACAACCTGCCATGTATAATTATCTCCAAAGCTTGTATCTCTATTTTCATAGCTTTTATCCATCTTTTATTTTTAACTGCCTCATAATAAGTTTGTAGTTCAATAATATTTGAGGCTGATGCAAAATATATTTGTGTATGAGAGAGCAAATGACTATATGAAATATGATTAGCAATAGAATTTGGGTTAGATAGAGGTATTGATGTCAAGGAGTTGATACTGCACACATAGTCTTTTTTCCAAATAGGAGGTTTAATACTACGTGTAGACCTTCTGGAAGAGAAGGTGGCTACAGAAACATTAGAATCAGAAGAAGTGACATCTGATATGGAAGTGTGGGTGATATCTGAATGATTAATAGGATCAGAATTATTTGAAACTGAGTTGAAGGTGAGATATGTAAAAAATCAAAATCTGACATTGAAGTCTCAATGACCGGAAATATAGGTGAGTCTTTGTTTTGGAGTTTAAAAGGAAATATGGTTTCATGAAAAGATACATCCATGTTGACAAACAATGATTTTGAAACCAAATTTAAATGTTTGTATCCGTTTTGAGTGTTGGAATATCCTAAAAAACATAAGGTATAGCTCTTGGTGCAAATTTATCTTGGATGTTAGGTATGGTTGCATAGCACAAGCAGTCAAAAGCTTTTAAATGAGAAAGATTAGGAGTCCTATGATACATCTCATATGGTGTTTTTCCATTATGAACCACCGAAGGTAACCTATTTGCTAAGTATGTTACTGTCAAGACACATTCACCCCAATAACGAATTGGTACATTTGACTGAAATTTTAAGAATCTAGGAATTTCAAGTAAGTGCCTATGTTTTCTTTCAGCTACCTCACTTTGCTGTGGAGTGTATATGCTTGTACTTTGATGAATTATTCCAAATTCAGTTAACAAGGAATGGCATTCAGTATTGAAAAATTCAATACCATTATCTGATCGTATGGTCTAAATTTGTCTTCCAAATTGTGTTTTAACTAGAGCAATGAATTGCTTAAGAGAAATGACTACATCACTCTTGAGTTTAAGTAAGAAAGTCCAGATAACACGAGTATAGTCATTCATTATGGTAAAAAAAAATTTATTCCCATTATGAGTGGCTGTATGATAAGGACCCCATAAATCAATATGAATGAGGGAAAAAGGATTAGATGCATGAGAAGTACTAATAGGAAAAGGTTAGTGAGTTTGTTCTGCAAGTAGGCATATAGAACACTGAGAAATATGAGATTTATTAAAAACATGACCTTTTATTGAAGGAATTTGAGTCATTTTGGTATAGGATGCATGTCCTAAACATCTATGCCAAAAAACTGACAAGTCATCCATCTGTGTTATTCAAACAAAAAAAAAATGAGGAATTTCCTGTAGCCTTTTTTACTTCAGTGTGCAAATATAGACTACCATGTGACTTACCAATCATTTACTTTCCCATTTGAGAGGTCCTATATAATACAAAAGTCAGGGAAAAAGATGACAGAACAATGTCAATCTTTGGTCAGTTTTGAAATTGAAAAGAGATTGAGTTGAAACTTAGGAACATAAAGCACCTCCTTGAGAATTTGATTTGGTGATAGGGTATAAGTTCCAATATGAGTTGCTTTAGCAAAGGTACCATTAGGCAGTTTAACAAAATTGGAGTTAGAAGCATATGAAGTATAATAATCAAGATATTTCATATCAGATATCATATGACAAGTTGCACCAGTATCCAAGATCCATGTAAAGGCAAAAGTGAATGCAGACTTGAAAGTCATACCTGACATATTTTCTATTGGTTTTGCTGGTGGATCTTTGTTGAGCAAGTCGAGAATTTGCTGGTGTTGAGATTAAGTGTCGGAGCTTGTGATGAAACTTCCTCTTTATTAGTGCTATTAGTCATTGCAATAGCATTTGCAGTAGTTGAGCCTGAACTTTTAAAATCTCTTTTCTTAGTGAATTTAAAATCTTGTGGAAAGTCAATTAATCAATAACAATTTTCTTTCTTGTGTCCTTCCTTATGACAATTTTCACAAATTCCATCATACTTCTTCTTTGAAGTGCTCGCTGAGTAAAATACATCTATTTCAACTGGATTACTAACCATTGTTCCTGTATATGAGTGTTGTGACTCTTCTTGCATCAACAGCATTGAATAGACTTGATTTATTGATGGCAATGGCATCATTAACAGACTTTGACTTCGTACTGCCCCATAAGTTTCATTCAGCCCCATCAAGAATTGTAGCAATCTTTGTTGTTGTATGTGCTGCATACACGACTTTGAATTTTCGAAAGCACAGGTTGGCAAGGAAATCAATGCCTCATACTCATCCCACAGTAGCCGAAGTTTGCTGAAGTAAGTTAAAATTGAAGAATTTCCTTGTTCTATGGTTGAAATTTGTTTGTGAATGAAGAAAATTCTGGATCCATTGACTTTATCAAACCTCTCTTTCAAATCTTTTCAAACCAAAAAAGCATTTGTAACAAACACAATTCCGTTCGATAATTCTTTTGTCACTGTATTGAGAATCCAAGACAAAACTGTTGCATTGCAATGCTCCCATTGATCATGAAGTTTCTCAGCAAAATCACCTTTGATACAAGTTCCTTCGACAAAACCTAACTTGTTCTTTGCTATTAAAGCGATTCGCATTGCCTTGCTCCACACTGTGTAATTCTCTGCTTTTGTTAATTGATAAGAAACAAGAAGTGTCCCAGGAGTATCAGAGGGATGAAGGAACAATGGATGATTGACATCAATCAGTAAATTTAAGGTATCCATAACTTCTTGTCTTACTTTTCTTTCTGCATAATTCTGATCTTCATTCTCCATTGCAAGCAATCTTGAACAGATCTTACACTAGTGCTCTGATACCATGTCAGAATTTATGAACAAGAAATGGAAATAAAGTACTTCATTGATTAAATATCATAACTGTATTATAGAGAAAAAGAACTTCTCTACTTTCTGCATCAAGAGAAATCTATTTATATAAAGAAAACTTGCTAACTACTTTTTTAACCACTTGGCTTCATTGTTGAGCTTTAAGACTAACTGTCTTAACCACTTGATGAGCTGTCTAACCACCTGCTGAACTATGAAACTAATTGATCAATTACTTGCTGAGCTGTGAAACCAATTGGCTTGACACTTCATTAATAGCTTAACTTCTTAACATCTGATAATATTCTCAATAATGGAGATGGCAAAGGAAATGACAGAGGTGGTGGTGGGAAGTCAGCATTCTTGATTTTGTTTCATTTTCTCTCGGAATAGTTCCCATTAACGGTTGACACATCTTGGGCAAAGCTTCAATGTAAGCATCAATGGTGAGTCAAAATTTTCACTTCTTATGTGATGTTATTTTCAAATTTTGTAACCATCGAGATTTGAATAACTTGATCAATGTTATATTTTTCAAAAGTAGATATTTGATTTAGACACAAAATTTGAATTTATTAGATTATTCTGAATAGTTGAATAATATAACTCTTAATATTTATATTGAGCAATCGAGGATTAATGATATTGAATTGAAGGAATTAAGACAGTGCATGATATAATGTGTATATATATAAACTTTCAACTCAACTTTTGCGAGAAATTTTGAGTCATTTGACTTAATATTTTATGTTTTATTGTATTGTATACCAAATATAATAATAATTAAATATAATTAAAATAACCCGAGAAGGAGGATCGAATGTATTTTCGACCATTCTTGATTCCGACGATTTTCGACGATTGTAATAGCACCAAAATGATTCTTAAAATATACATAAATTTTCTAAACTCTTAATTTTACTTAGTAGATAATGTGTAGTTTTGAAATTTGGATTTTGAGATCCAATGTATTAGGAGGGAATTTATATAAACTCTCAACTATAAGAGTCATTAAAATCCTATAATTGTCATCCTAAATTATTACCAAATATTATAAGAATTTAATAAAATATTCAAAATAGAAAAATAAGATTAATTGTGTAGAGATTTGAATGGTACAGTGAAATCCAGCCAAATGCATTTCAATTCAAATCCCTTCTATTTTTATCACATTTAATATTTTTTCGTTATATTTTCTTCATTAATATCATTTTGAATGCATTAGCTCATAAAATTTGAATTTTAAAATTTTTTTAATATTTTCCCACTTGACCAACAAATCGACTTGAAATCAAAATCAAGTCAATTATTGTATAAAAATAGAGTACATGAATCACGATGATAAATTCTCTAAAAACGAATATTATCATTCGCATACTATAATGCATTTTATGTTCTAATCTTATAGTAGCATTTACTTTATAAATAAACTTTACGTTTATTCAGAATCCAAATATGATTAATTTATCTCAAGACAATAATATGTGTACAACTTTATTTGAGAAAAATTTAATTTGAGTTTCATTTAAATAAGACAATAAACTCATATTTATATCATGATTTCTGAATTTATTTGGTGGCCCGCCTTTGATTAAGGGATCGGCCAATATATAATTAATACTAATATATTGGATTATAACTTTATTTTTCAACATTCTTTTCCTAATAGCTAAATACTTTATGTCGATATATTTATTTTGCCTACCACTCTTATTATTCTTAATCAAAAATACAATATTTGAATTATCACAAAATACACATAATGGTTTAGATATAAAATCTAAAACCTTAAATTTGGACATGAAATTCTTGAGCCACACCACATGTGACATAACCTTAAAACACGCCACAAACTCAATTTTCATAGCGGAAGTCACAGTCAATGTCTGCTTAACACTTCTCCACGATACAACTCCATCGGCTATCATAAAGATATAACCAGATATTAATTTCTAGGAATCAATACAGCTGGCAAAATCCAAATTCGAGTACCCGACTACTTCCAGATTGTCGGTTCTTCTGTATATAAATATGTTCTCTTGGTATCTTATAGATATCTTAACACATTCTTTACAGTTTTTTAATATTTTAAATCAGGGTTATTTTGATATCTACCTAACATTTTCACAGCGTGCGGTACACATGAGAATTCCAACAATGGAATTATATGAGATATTAGTCATTTGTTCCCTTCCAATATTTTAAACATTTTATTGATGTAAATCTTTTGAAATAGTTTTAAAATTTTATAGAATCTATCTTGATATATTTTTATGCTGATAAAATAAAATGCATCACCTAAATCTTTCATCTCAAAGTTCTCAGAGAAGAATTGTTTCATCTCATATAGTATCCCCTTATCATTAGTGACAAGTAGTATATCATTCACAAAGAACAATGAAACAAAATCTGCTCTCACTGATCTTAAGGTATATACATTAATCCACAATTCTCTTTACAAAACCGAATAAAATGACTATATTGTGTAATTTCAAATACCACTGATAGGAGATTTGCTTCTGTTCATATATGGATTTCTTGATCTTGCGCACCAAATACTCATTACTACTAGAGGAGAATTCTTTAGAGTGACACATGCTGATAGAGGTTAAATGAGTGTAATATTTGTAATTGATTTTATTTTATTTTTAAATAAATACTACACTAATATTTATATTTTGTAATATTTGATATGATAGAATTAATAAAGAAGGCTTATTAAGGAAAGTGAAAAAAATGATCTAAATTTGAATAATTATATAAAGGATAGAAAATTGGACAACAATTCTTTCATTAACATGTGGACACACGGATCATGATAACAACATTTTTTGAGATATTGAAAATATTAAAAATTTTGTTCCATTTCTAATATTTAAGCATAGGAAATTTTGAAAATTCAATCACTTTATTTTGGAATCCCAAAATTAAATTTTTAATATTTTCAATATTTAGGCATACAAAGAATTGCAACAATTCTTTTATTTGAAATTTCTAAAATATTATTTTTTAGGAAATTTTATCTTTTCTTATAAACTAATTTGAATAATTTGCTAAGGTAAAAAAATAGAAAAAACTCCATCTTATTTTAGGGTTATTACTCCTATATATAAAGGAGTGTTTCATGTTACAAAAGTATGGTGTGGTGTGAAGTATATATTTTTATTTTTGGTTGAATTGATACCCAACACATGTAAATCTTTTCCTCTAATTACTCATTAAGAAAAGCGGCCTTCATATTCATTTGTTGCAATTCTAAATTGAAATGTGCAATAAGTGTTAAAATGATACAGAGGGAATCTTTCTTTGACATCAGAGAAAATGTCTTCGAGTAGTCAAATCTTTCCCTTTGGGTGAACCTTTTAAGAACAAGTTTGGTTTTGTATTTTTCAATATTGCATAATGAGTCAGTTTTAGTTTTAAAAACTCATTTACATCCGATGAGTTTTATCTCATCTGACAACTTTACAATATCTCGACTTCGTTACTTCTCATGGAGTCTATCTCTTCTTTTATGGCGTTCAACTATAAGTTTGAGTTTTTAGAATTCAGATTTGTGAAAACGTTTTTGGGTTTTTTATGACTCTGACGTTATAGTCAGACTCTTGAAGATATACCACATAATCATCAGATATAGCTGATATTCTTTCTCGAGTAGATTTTCTTAATATAGGTTTAATATTCTCTGTAGGAGAAGGTAAACCATTTGATTTTGGTCAATTATTTGTGGAATTTGTTGATTGTCACTCATAACTTGATTTGTGTCCATAGACACTTGAGAGTCATTTTGGACAACAGCTAACTTAATACTTGAATTTGATAGGATACTTGATGGATCCCTTTGAAGAGTTAATTCTCGAAAGTTATCCTTCCTATGACTAAATCATTCTCTAGAAATTTAACATTTCTAAATTTCACAAATCTAGTGTGGTACGATAAATAATAAAATCGGTATTGTTTGAACTTTTTGGCATAACCGACAAATTATCTTCTTACGGTCCTTGAATCCAGTTTCTTTTCCCGTAGATTGTAAACTCTTATCTCTAAAGACAACCCCAAATATGTATATGTCTTAAACTAGGTTTCCAGCCTTTAAATAACTCGAAAGGGGTTTTATCTATTGCCTTGATTGGAACCCCGTTTAGAATGTACACTGCCGTATTGAGAGATTCAATTCACAAGAATTTAGACAATTTAAAGTTAGCCATCATGCTTTCAATCATATCAAGTAAGATTCTGTTTTTTCTTTTAATTATCTCATTTTGGTCAGATGAACTAGGTATGGTGTACTGGGTAACAATTCTATTTTCTTGAAGGAACTTTGTAAATGGATTTGGTATTTGTCCATCCTTTATATACCTTCCATAATATTCTCAACCTCTATCTGACCTCATGTTGCTTATCGCATTGTTTCTCTACTTCTGTCTTAAAAATTTTAAAGGTATCCAATATCTCGTCTTTATGGCGAAAGATAAAGAAATACATATATCTGAATATTCATCTATAAATGAAACTAACTAACTATGACCATACAAATCTGTACCTGAAATACAAATGTCTGTATATATGATTTCTAGTAATTTTGAATTCTTCCTAACATATTTTTAAATCTTGTTGGTCTGCTTTCCCTTAACACATTTTATACAAATCTCAAAATCATTAAAGTTTAAAATATCAAATACCCTATCCTTTATCAACTTTTTTATTCTTTTTATTGAAATTTGTCATAATCTCCGATGTTACAATATGGAAGGATTTTTCTCACTGACACTTCTTTTAATCCTTGTATGTGCTGCATTCATGCAACCAGTATCTTGTAAAGTAAAAGTATAATTCATTTAATAATGAACCATAACCAACGATATTTGAACTGTAAAATAATGTAATTTTATTACTAAATTAGAAAAAATAATTGAATTGTACAAGTTTTGAAATGGAAATTAACTTCTTAAAAAACTTAGATACATAAAATATTCTCTTCAATTTCAAGACATGTCTGCTTGTTAATATGAGTTTGCAATCTTCAATGACTTTTACTCATGAGCTCATTTTATTATCCAAATAGATGAGTTGTTTATGATTAATTGACTTTCTTAGATTTTGCAGGTTCTGCAACACATTTGTAATGTAGATGGTATAACGAGAGTTAATCCATCATATGTTATGAGAAATCTCAGTCATGCAAGATTTATAACAAACTAATGGGATTTTCATACATTTGTTCTCAAACCAACGCTTGTATTTGGTACAATTCTGCTTCATGTGTCTCTTCTTTTTACAGAAAAAATATTTGGACTTTTTTATGTCCGCTTTTAATTTTGTGCTCTTTTGGTTTAGATTTGACTTACCCTTTTTCTTTCTTTGTATTGCCACAAGTGCACTAACATAACTCTGCTTCATCTCCATTAGTAACCTTTCTTACTCTTGTACACACATAACCATCAATTCATTGATAGACTATTTCTCATTATGTGTTATAGGAGATTTCAAAAGGACCATAGGGCTGAGAGACAGAATTCAGAAGAAAGTACACGCTGAAGTATTCAGACATCTCAACCTCTAACTTCTTTAGTTGAGCTGCAATGTCTCACATCCGCATGATGTGCTCCCGTACATTGCGGACAGTAGTGAGTCTCATAAAAGAGAATTATACAATGAGGGTACTGGCCAAACGTTTCTCAGATACCGTAAATTACTCATCTATAACCTTAAGAAGAGTACAGATGTTGGTATACTGGTTGACTGAGTCACGAATACCATCTGAAATTTTGCTTTTTATGAATATGGTATTTAAACGATTAGATTGCTTATATTTTTCATAAAGAGTTTTTTCGTCTATAGAGTTGGTCTCGGTTATCGGAATGTCCAAACAACCCAAATGGAGAAGTATCATTTTTCTCCATTCCTTATAATTCTCTCCATTCAAATCGGAGAAATTGGATTTCAAATGTATGGTTTGGAATATTACAAAATAAATAAACATAATTACTAATTATATGTGAGGTATTTAATATTTATTTACCAATGCAAATATATGAAAATAAATCCATGACATAGAAATTACCCGTAAACTAAATTTCTAATTTTATGAAATTTATTTGTCATTATGATAAAATTTATCAAAAATAGATTATTCCCCAACACTTGTGGCCTAATTGAGAAACTACTAATAGTTATTTTTTTTAATTACTTTATCTTTTTCTACTTAGCTTTATAAGACGATTTTTTTAGTATACTAAATAGGTTCTCAAATAAGCAATGGGTTACATAGGACCGCTTAAGAGCCGGTCTGTTTTAGACTTATCCCCATATTTTTGACAGAACCAACCTAGGTATGACTAAATCAATCGTACTTTTAGTATTATATAGACAAGAGATTTCAACTAAGTAGACTACTATTGAAAATAACTATTTCGATATTTTATCTCCCATTTTATTATTTTCATGTAACAAAAATTTTTGTGAGATAAAATTCATTACATAAAAATAATTTTCATGACAAATTTATTTTTTTTCTAACGTAATCATATCTTTATCTATAATTTTCTATTTAATTGTGACTATTGTAATTAAATTTTAATTAATTTTAAAAATTATATTGATTACAAAGATAGTAATATTAATGTTACCATATTAAGGTGTATAAAATGAAAAATGTAATTAAATTATTTAATACATTTTATTAATTTTGTATCTCTTCTTATATGCAAAATATATTTTTTAAATTAATTTATGCATAATTTTCTAAAATTTGGATTTAGAAAATATTTTGAAAATTTTGAGAATTTTTTGAAAAATTTTCTTTTTTTTTTCGGTCCAAAAAATATTTTAATAATTTTGTTCGTTCCTTTATATATAAAATTATTTCAAATTTAACTTTATGCATAATTTTTAAACATCATGCTCCAAATTATTTATTTATTTATTTATTTTAATCCAAAAATCTAATATGAATGATCAATTTATGAGTTTGGAACAACTATCTCCCAAAACTTTATTTAAGAAAATCATTTAATACAAGATATACATCATTCTCAAAATCAGAAAGATTGATCACATGGTCATTCATTAAATAAATAAATATTTAAAATATTATAATTTTAAATATCCTTCATGACTCATTTATTTTATTTTTATGCACTTTCAACATTATCTTCTTCACATGATGGACCCTGAGGGTCTCGACCCGGAATCATTGGCTTCCGACGAGTTTGTATGTCGGAAAACCATCGAAAAGTGTAGAAATACTCCAAAATAATTTTTGAAAACATAGTTTTAATCGTAATAATGCAATAATTTCAATTTTGGATTCAATATTTTTTTAAAAAATCAAGATTTTTGGGCCACATATTCAAAATTCAAAAATCTTAATTTTTGAAAAATTATGAAATTTATCAGAATTTTGAAGGTAAATGACAAAAGGTTCTGATACAAAATGTTACATACTATATTGCATACCCAATATAATAATGATTAAATATAATTAAAATAACCCGATAAGAAGGATCAAATATACCTACGACTATTCTCGATTCCGATGATTTACGACGATTGTGCTAGTACCAAAACAATTCTTAAGATATGCACAAATCTTTTAAGTTTTCAATTTCACTCGATAGATAGTGTTGAGTTTTGAAATTTGGATTTATGGATCCAATATATTAGGAGGGGGTTTATATAGACTGTCAACTATCAAAAAGTCATTAAAATCCTATAATTATGATTCTAAATTATTATTGGATATTATGAAAATTTAATAAAATATTTAAAACGAAAAAACAAGATTAATTATATAGAGAATTGAATGGGACATCAAAATCCGGCCAAATATATCTCAATTCAAATTTTTTCTATTTTTTATCACATTTAACTTTTTTTCGATTATGTTTTCTTTATTAAGTTTATTTTGAATGTATTAATTTATGAGATTTAAAATTTTAAAATTCCTAACAACAATCGTATTTGAAGTCGACAAAGCAAGTGAATATAAATTCTTGAGGGACAATGTGGTGCATCATCAAAAGATTAGAACAATAATAGAGCGAATCCAGAAAGAAGCACTCATTGCAATTGGACTAGCATTCCCACGTGACTTTCTTTGATGTTCGAATGGTTGTGCAAAGAAGACATCCCTGTGCTAATTAAAGGGAGAGAAAGGAAAGTTGCACAGCTACGGGAAAAACAAAATAAAATAAAGAAGAAGCACTCCGCACAAGTTAAATGACATACAATATTATGTTTGCACAACTGCACAAACTCGAGTTCAAACTTACTTTTCTTGCATTTGGGTTAAAGTTCATGATTTTTTTTAATAATTTTACATTGTATTTTTAGAAGAAAAACTATAGACATTGGGAAATTAATTCAGGATGGTACTTGCAATATTGCTAAGCTGAAATCACAGTGTCTGGTTCCCTTCTTTAGTTAACGCAACCATGTGAGTGAGTTGAGGCATTCATACCACACACCACCTCATGAACTACACGCACCTTCGACATGCCTAGTCTGATCATTCCTTCTTATTCATACATACGACACCGGGCTAACATTCGGACCACCGAGACTGACGTCCAAATGCACACACTGAGTAGCGTCATTAGCAAAAATAGACTTTGGCAGAGCAAACATCTCAAGCGACGCGGGCAGAAACCGAAAAAGTGCTAGCGATGAAGCAAGAACTACAGACGGTTGGAGGAAAGATTAGTCGGAGGGTTCTCTTTAAATTGGACTGTTTAGGAAAAGAGAGAGGATTTTCCTTTTTATTTTTTAAATGAGGGGCACATTTGTCATTTCACTCTCTAATTCGGCGAAAATAATAATAATTAAAAAAAATAAAAGGAGAGAGAATTCCTCTCGTATCACATCTCCCTCGGCCGAGCAGAGCAGAAACAAAGCGCCTCCCCCCCTTGCCCCTTCCTCCAAACAAAGTCGAACGGGAACTGAAGCAAGTAAAAGGAACAGAAGATTAAACTCTTCCTTTTTCGCATCGTATGGAGCTTCTACCCTAACAAGATCTCCGGCATGTATGTATACTCTCTCTCTCTCTCTGTTCTTATCTTGTTCTACGCCTTCCTGGGGTTCCTTGAGAAACCCTAGAATCTCAAATTTAATTTTGGGCAGTGACTTACTTGTCTTCTTTCTCTAGGTACGTCATTTTTTGTTGATTGATCATAAATTGTAATGCTTTGAATTCAGACAAAAGTTTAAAAGTTTGTGTAATTGTGTTTGGCTTCTATTAGACTGAAACAATTGGAAGAGTGTTGAGTTGATCCTTGTGCAACCGAGTTGTGGGTGTAGAATAGCTATATGGCTGAATGAAATCATTAATCAAAATTGTTTAAATTGGAAAAGTTAATTTTATTTTTATGTGCGGTGTAACATGAATCATCAAGAATTGGGGAATGGCCATTAACTACTTGATTGGATTGTGCTAATCAAATAGAGAGTGACTTTTATTGTTTTCTTTTGTGGCAGAGGCAGCAGCAAGTGCAGTGCATCGTAGAACAAGACTATTTTGCGTGAGAGTTAGCATTAATAATCTCTTGTTAAGTTTTATTTGCCATGGGAGAAAGTGAAGATAATAGGTATCAAGATGAGGCGTATAATGATTTTGAAGAAGAGGATGTAACAGAGAAATTGACCAAGCACCGCAGCAAGGATAGGAAGAAGGGAAGGAAAGAAGAGAAAGAACACAGAAGTAAAGATCGTGAAAGATCAAAGGTTGTTGATGCTTCAAAAGAGGCCAAACATTCTGAAATTAAAGAAAGGAGAAAAGAAGAGCGAGATGAGCGTGAAAAGGATGGGCATAGAGATAAAGTGAAGGAAAAGGATTATGATAGAGATAGGTACAAAGATCATGAAAGGGAGAAAGATCGAAAAGATAGAGGTAAGGAAAAGGATCGCGAAAGGGAGAGGGAGAGGGTGAAAGTGAAGAGTAAGGATCGAGATAGAGAACGGGAAAAAGAGAGAGAGAGGGCAAAGGACAGGGAGCGAGATGAGAAAGAAAAGTATAGAGATCGTGAGAAGGAGAGGGATAGAGATTCAGTTGATACAGAGAAGGGAAAGGAGAAATACCGGGACAAGGACAGGGATCTTGATCAAGATAGAGAGAAATCTAGAGATAGAGTGAGTAAGAAAAATCACGATGAAGGTCTTGAGAGAAGCAAAGATTTGGAAAAACATGTGAAGTCAAAATTAGACAGTGACGATGATATTGATATGGATGAATCTGTAAACAAGGAAGGAGCTGTTGATACTAAGACCTTGCAGAACCAACATGTTGAGAGCTCACAGCCTTCAACTTCTGATCTTGAGGACCGCATATTGAAGTAAGTGAAACTCTTCGAACTTTTCAGTTCATTAACTTTGACATCATGCTACATTAATAGTCTGTAATTGTTAATGCACCTTAGCATTATAATCGTATCCATTTTGCTGCAATTGAGCTTAGAGATTGCATGATATAAGTCAATTCCTCTTCTTTGTTTTTTCTTTTTTCCCCCCCACAAAAAATAGCTAAAGAAAGAAGAGCAGTAAATATTTACCATAGTTTTGTACCCTTTTACTTACCACAAGAAAGTCTAGCTGAAACAAATCTGAGTTGGTTTCTTGCACACTGTTTGTTGTATAGGATGAAGGAAGAGAGGATGAAGAAAAAGCCTGAAGGTGTCTCTGAAATTTTAGCATGGGTTAATAAGACTCGTAGGATAGAGGAGAAAAGAAATGTTGAAAAGGAGAAAGCATTGCAACTCAAGAAGATTCTTGAGGAGCAGGTTTGTTCCCCTTAGTTTTCTTCCTACGCTTCACACACACACACATTTATATATTATATTTGACATCTTATGCATTTCAGGTTTTTCTTGTTGTAAAGCTGATGGTTTGTAAATTCACAGGACAATATAGACCAAGAAGAGAGTGATGATGAGGTGCTAGCACGGGCTAGGCACACCAATGGTACACTTCCAATGCAATCTCTAAATTTCTTTTGTTTTGATTTTACTCATTCCTTAACAGAACTGGGGTTTTGAAATTGGTTTTTTTTTTTTCTTTTTTCTTTTTAAACATTTCATAAGAAAAATTAACCAATATAAGGATTGTCTGGTAAAACTTCCAAAATACTGATCATATAGCCTAAATTCAGCCCTCCTCCAGTTGTTGATTTAAGACCATAGGTAGAGGGGTTATTTGACGGTTTTGATGATTGACACAAAACTTGTTTGTCGGTGCTTTTAGGTGGTTATTGAACTTTTTGGGATCCCCCAGTTCCCGAACTATCTAAGATGTTTAGATTTTTATTAATGTCATTACATTTGTCCATGCTTGTTTATCTAGTTTCTCTCTTCTTTGTCTCATTTTTATGACATTTGTAATGTGTGAAATTATTAGGAGGCACTACCAATAGGGAAGAAGGGTTTGGCCTTCTTCCATGGAAGTTCATTTGGAATTATTCAAGCCCTGGCGCCCAAGTTGTCCAGGCTGAGTGGGGGTAGGATTTAAACTCAAATCTCAAGACGAGTGGTATTATCTTGGTTAAGAAGTATTTTATGTAAAAGTGATCTGGAGTCCATGGACCACTTGTTGCTTTATTGTGCCTGGGTTTTATGCTTATGGGGGAGAATTTTCTTTTTTATCCGCATATAGTATGTGGCTTTGGGGTTTGTAGAGAGTGAGCTATTGGCTTGGAGTGGTCTGAGAGTTTGTATAGCGAGAGAAGAGTTGTCAAGATTCTCCCACTAGCTATGTTTTGGTTGGATTGGTGGAAAAGGGATAGGGAGGGCATTGAGAAGTCCTTATCATTTTTAATACACAATTTGCTTAAGGCTTATTGTTTTGGTCTACCTCTAAGCCATTGAATCTTGTGTAGAGGTTTTTTGATTTTTATGTTCCCTGATGGTGTAGCTTGGTTGAGCTAACACTTCATTGGTGCTCCCCCCTCTTATCCTTTGTGAGTAAAAACAGTTTCTGTGATCAAGAAAAAAATAGGGGTCCCTGAAGAAATTTCTTTGGCCTGCTATAGGCGATAATGCAAGGACCTTTTGGCTGGTTAGAAAGTACTCTTACACCAAAATTTGAACTTGCAATAGTACCAGTGCTTGGGAACTTGATATCTGGTAACTTTGATTGTGTTGGTAAATGTTTGTAAATTGACTCAGCACTCAGCTGTTGCAGAATAAAGTGATTGAAACCAAGTGTGGTTTTCTTAAAATGGCAAGGATACCAAAGTTCGTGTCTGTGTTTCACTTGCAAATCCTTGAAAATTCGCATCTCTAGTTTCTCGAGTGTATATTTTTAACACTGTTAAAGTTGCTTAGTGAGCTCAGGACACTACCCTTTTTCATGTACCCTAAATTTGTTCCTTTTTTATGTTTGTCACCCTGACTTTATTTTGGAAGACAAGACCAAGCACCAATTAACGGCTACTGTCTACTGATATTGTTCTTTTTGACACAAAAGGTCTCTTTCTCATTTTTGTCCCATCAGCTGTGTTTGCATTTTAAAATTATTGGAAAAGTTTTATATTTAACATCTGGAAGATAACCAGTGGAATTCACATGTGAAGCTTTCTACGTCATACTTTAAGATTTTAAGCATAAAACCTTTTCCTATGGTTTCAAAATGCCAACACAGCTGATGTGACAAAATTGAGTAAGAGACCTTTTTGTGTCAAGAAGAACAATATCAGAAGAGAATTGCCACTAATTGGTGCTTGGTCTTGTCTTCTAAAATAACGTCGATGTGGCAAACATAAAAGGGAACAAATTTAGAGTACACACAAAGGGGGAGGCGTTCGAGGCCATGATTTGGGGAACCTCGACATGCCTGTACTCTTCTTTACAAACCTTATAATATCTATCAACTTAACTGAAAATAGTATGGAATATAAAGTTTTGCATGTAAAAGTCAAATTTCTCCAAATAAGATAGGAGCTAAAATTGTCATCATATCATTTTTCCCACCTAACCTCTGCTCTCTCTATTTTTCCAAACAGTTGAGAGATGTCATTTTGTAAACTATTTGGCAGTAATGGATGGAGAGGATTATTGGAACCTTTAGTGGATCAAATTATTTATCCTAGATCTCTTTTTGAATGTTTTTGTTTTGGGTGGCATCTGCTATTGTGGTTTTTCAGATTTTATACACACGTGCACATACAAACATTTTTGAATCCACTTGATTTCCCTCCTCTGCTTGCCTATTTAGCAAACTGAATTTAACTATTAAAAGAAAATGATCATGGCACCATATTAGATCGACTCCATTTAAAACCTGATTTTGAATTGTATATTTTCTCTGATTTTAAACCTGTAGAAGGGTCCTCCTACCTTATCTGTATTCTGTATTTTCTATGAAATCAATTATATTTGCTTCAGATTGTGATTGCAAGCTTCAAAGTTCAATGGATATTCAAATTATTTTATATCCTGGGTGTTGGATTATAGGGTTAGAATTTTGTAGGTGATGTATATTGTCTATGTTTCCAGAAGATCTGGCTGGGGTTAAAATTCTTCATGGGCTTGACAAAGTAATGGAGGGTGGGGCAGTTGTGTTGACCCTCAAGGACCAGAGCATCCTCGCAGGTGGTGATATTAATGAAGGTGAGGTCTTAATCAATAGAATCCGCCTTTGAAATTGTCCTAGCATGAGTCATTAATATTGGTGTTATGTTTGCAACAGAGGTTGATATGCTTGAAAATGTGGAAATTGGAGAGCAGAAGAAGAGAGATGAGGCCTATAAAGCTGCAAAGAAAAGAACAGGGGTTTATGATGATAAGTAAGTTTGTGTCTTTTCTTTTTGTGGATATTATTCCACAAGTACATACCATTTACTGACTACCTCTTCTCTGTTGCTGCCCTGCTAGGTTTAATGATGAACCTGGTTCAGAGAAGAAAATACTTCCACAGTATGATGATCCGGCTGCTGATGAGGTTAAGTTCCTTTTTCTTCTCTCTCTCTCTCTCTCTCCCCTCCTCCCCCCCCCAAAAAAAAGAAATGGCCAATTTAGAAAAGGTTTTTGTATGGCTAGTGCCATCTAATGTATATGGTTAGGTGACTTGGGGGTGAATGAGGTTAGAAACTGATGATTGTACTAACTACAGGCTTTTATACTTGTCTATTCGTTTCAGGGTGTGACACTGGATGCACGTGGACGCTTTACTGGAGAAGCAGAGAAGAAACTGGAGGAGGTAATTAATTGTAGCTCATGCTGTTTGCATTGTGAAATACAAATATAATATGCATTTCAATCTTATAAAGAATTGTCCTTCTTGTTAGCTCCGAAGAAGGATTGAGGGCACTTCCACAATTCATAAGTTTGAAGGTCTGAACTCATCTGGGAAGATCTCATCTGACTATTATACTCAGGAAGAAATGCTGCAGTTCAAAAAGCCAAGGAAAAAGAAATCCTTGCGTAAAAAGGAGAAATTTGACATAGATGCACTTGAAGCTGAAGCTATTTCAGCTGGTTTGGGCATGTCTGATCTTGGTTCACGAAAAGATGCAAATAGGCAGGCTCTGAAAGATGAACAAGAGAAAGCTGAGGCTGAGAGGAGAAATACTGCATACCAAGTTGCATATGCCAAAGCTGATGAGGCATCTAAAGCACTCAGACAAGAACAAACTCTTACAGTTAAATCAGATGAAGATGAGAATGCTGTTTTTACTGATGATGATGATCTCTATAAGTCTCTGGAAATAGCAAGGAAATTGGCTCTAAAAAAGCAAGATGAGGTCACAGCCTCTGGTCCACAGGCAATTGCTCATCTTGCCACGAGCACCACAGTCAATCAAAATGGAGAGACTCAAAATCCTGCTTCTGGAGAGCAACAAGAAAATAAGGTAGTCTTTACTGAGATGGAAGAGTTTGTTTGGGGTCTTCAGCTTGATGAAGGTAATCAATCTTCTGTTTTGAGCATCTAGTGATCAATCATTGCGAACAATTTTTCATTACAAACAATTTTTCACTGATGGATGGCGCTGGTTCCAAATCTACTGGAGGTTCTAATTGAAACTATATTTTATCACTTTTCTAAAATTTTCTGTCCAAGAATTGATGTTTCCCTTATTTCTAAACACTTTCAGATGCCCAGAAGCCTGACAGTGAAGATGTTTTCATGGAGGAAGATGAAGGACTAAAAGTTTCCAATGAAGAAATTAAAGACGAGAGCGGTGGTTGGACAGAGGTAAAAGATACTGGAAAAGATGAGCACCTTGGTAGTGAGGATAAGGAAGATGCTGTTCCTGATGAAACTATTCATGAAGTTGCAGTTGGAAAGGGTTTATCTGGTGCTCTTAAGCTCCTGAAGGACAGAGGAACTCTTAAAGAAGGTATTGAATGGGGGGGCCGAAACATGGACAAGAAAAAGAGCAAGCTCATTGGCATCCATGAGAATGATGGTCCAAAGGAGATACACATTGAACGGATAGATGAATTTGGACGAATTGTAAGTGCTCTTTACTTCAAGACAGAAAAGTCATGCATATGTTTTCTGTGATAAGTTAGATGTACATGCAGCATCATAGGTTTTAACCGCGAAAGCGTAAATCAAAGTGTTTAACAAGTCGTGAGGAAAGCGGTGGGGTAAAGAAATATGTAAGATATTAAATCAGATATATCATTAAAAAAATCTTATTCCAAATGAGAGAAGAGCCAATAGTCTCTAAGTTTTCTAAAAATTTTAGGTTTCGTGCCACCAAGAACACCAAAAGCTGTAAGTTTTCTTCTGTTCAACAACCATGTCTAACTTGTTTTCTGTGTTTGCTGGCCGTTTTGGTGGCTTGTCCCCTTGTGCAACGTCAATATCATCTTGCCTAGCAACCTTTAGATGCAATTCCAGTAACTGATCATCTAGCATAGCATCGACTTCTTCTCGCCTGACAGCTTTTATTACATTAACCAGCTATTTGAACATTTGATGTTCTGGTACGGCATCAGCATCTAGGTGTTTTTCAGAAACTTCTCCATCACTGTTCTTGGTCGTACAGCATCAGCATCTAGATGGTTTTCAGAAACTTCTCCATCATTGTTCTTGGTGACATTGCCAATGGATTGTTCGTCCCTTGGTTTAGGTCCACTGCTGTGTTTCTTCACTTCTTTCAACACATCTATGGGCTGTCCAGAATCTAACATACGAACTTTTTCAGTCAACAATGCTCAAACTACTTCATGCTGTGTATTTTCATCTCCAGGTTGCTCTTTGATGGGAATAGGAGTGGGCTCCTCCTTGGGCTTGATAAACTCTTTACTTAGCTTCTTCCTTTTTTCTTCAACATTCATAGGCTTCTGCCTTTTCTCTTCAACATTCATAGGCTTCGAGTTTATCCTCTTGCTATTGAACAAAAAGAGTAAGGGTTATTCTTGCAACAATGATATACATCACTATCATAAAGACCAGGCCTTCCGAGGAGTATATGTGAAACCTTCATCAGAATAACATCACACCAAATACAATCATCATAAGGCCTGACTGTAAAAGAAACTAAGCGTCTTTGAGTTACCATAATGGTGGCATCATTCACCTATGCAACTTTGTATGGTTGATGCTTTTCTACTTTTAGTTGAAGGCTTTCAATGGTACCCTCTGAAACAACATTCTTGTTGGCCTCTCCATCAATAATAACCTTGCTGACTTTCTCCCCCCACTTGGGCATGAGTGCAAAATATTGTTGTTTGCAGCAAATTACTCTTTTCTTCTGCTTAAGTTGTCATCAAAACCCGTCGTAGTACATTGAGGAATGAAGTATCAACATGCCCTTTATTAGTCTTTTTAACTGACACCTTTTCATGCACAATCCATTTTTCAGCAACACAATTCTTCATATTCTTGGCCACGTTCATGCTTCCTTGTTTAGGAATCATCAATTGATTGAAAAGATCTTGGTAATCTTCTGGGAGCATTTTTCCTTAAACTGTAACTTCCATCTCTTCACAACCAACAATTTCTGGTTGTCCAACCTGTTTAAATGATCTTCAACATCTCTCCACCAAATTTTAGCATGGACTGTCAACATCTTAGCAATACAAATATCTTGTACCAATTGAAATAATCATCCATAGTAGCAAGCCAATCAGAAAATATTTGAGGATTAACCTTACCAACAAAGTCAGGAACTGCTTCTACTCTAACCTTCTTGGTGATATCTCCAATAGGATCAACAGAATCCTGCGTTGCACCAGACATCAGGAATCGGCTAAGCTTAGCCATTGATTGTTCAGAAATCTCCTCACAAAGTTTCAACTGCACTTCTTCTCACTGAAAATCAGTAAACCTTCCCTGTAAAGCCCTCCCACTACAAGTAGGCATGACTAACAACCAAAGCTCTGATACCAAACTGATGTAGGAAAACTTTAGAGGAATTAGGGCGAAGGTTAGGGCCAAGGAATATAGGGTTTACTGCAGGACATTCATGGTGATAGCAAGCTTTTTTTTATTATTTCTTTTAATTTGCGGTCCTGCAGAGATTGAAGAAATATGCTCTGATACCAAACTGATGTAGGATGACTTTAGAGGAATTAGGGCAAAGGTTCAGGGCCAAGGAATATAGGGTTTACTGCAGGAATTTCATGGTGATAACAAGCCTTTTTTTTTTTTTCCTTTTAATTTTTGGTTCTGCGGAGAATAAAGAAAAATGCTCTGATACCAAAATAATGCAGCTGGGCTTTTAGAGGATTTTAGGGCAAAGGGTGTAGGATGTTTTAACTGGTGCTCTTTTATAAACAAGTTTTATGGCTTTTAAAGAATAGAAATCAGCAACTAAAAATTGAAAGAATGAAAGCAATAGATAAGAAGAAGAACATAAACTATTAGCATCACAATAATAGACCATTAAGCATCACACCTTGAGCTAGATAGCATCACACCTTGTAGGGGTTGAGAAAACTCGAAGCATAAATTCAAAGTCTTATTTATCATTACTCATCATAAGGTTATGAGTCTTCAAATAGAGAATTAACCTCGAAAAATAGAAACTATTACTGAGAAAAAATATTAGAAACTCCTAAATAGTCCTTGTAATGACTCTTAACAATAGTTAAATAGAATTTCTAAATGACTAGTCACAAAAAATAGAAACTAACTCAAGTTATAAAATTCTAAAAATAAAACCGCAACAGGAAAAAGTGTTTTGTTAATCCTTAAAATCTTTATCAACCTCTGAAGATAATTTTCAGTTTATTAGATTAATGGTATTTTGGCCTTCGTCACATGTATCAATAGCCTGGATAAATGTACTAGCACCAGATAATTTGTGTAGCTAGCTAGGTGCCCGCTTGAGTTTTGTTGGATTAAGCTGACAAAAAGGAGAAAGAGATGATAAAATATAAAATTTTGGCAAGTCCAACCTACAATTCCTTGGCCATTTAAAAAAAATGATAGTGGCTTCATTTTTCATGTTTCGACCTCTTTCCTAGTTAATGATGTCCATATGTTGTAATTTGTTGGTACTACTATTCTGGGGGTGATGTTTTGAAAGTTTATTTACCAAACTGGTGAGGTGTCAAGCTCCTATATGCTACATTTAAGGCCCTTGGTTGCTAGGCCCATTATTTGAAATAAGAAAAAAAAAAAAAAGGCCTCTGGGCTCTTTATAGGAAATTGGGGCCAGTGTAATTAAACCTTCCATTTCTATTTGACTGCTTAAATTATTATATTCCATGTCAAGCAAAGAGCTCAAAAATTAGCCTTATTATTATTGGCTTCTTCTGGAGCTACATTTAGTATTTTCCTGCTTGTAAATGCCCATGTAACAATATCAATTCTGTTGTTTCGTTGTGAAAGTTCATCCTCACCTATGAGCTGAAGCCCAATCATCGTGAGTGTCTTTGCAGTCTTCATTCAGAGTTTGGGAACGCATCAATCCAAAATTAACAGGAATATTACCCATATTTATTATCCCTTATATTTGCAAATATCTATACTAATTGGTTTGGTCACATTCATTTTGTGCCTTCTGTCTTTTTGTGGTTAATATCTCAGAAAAATCCGAGGGTTTCACGAGTTCGTAGACTGAGAGAGTTGAGTGGATGTTGAGAGTATGCAGGAAATGAAACTGTTTTCTGGTATAATTTGTGATGGATCTGATTTTTGATGATAGTACAATCCAAATGGTCGGATAGGCTTTGCAAAAATAAAGAAAGGAGATTGGGAAATATTATATTCAACTTCTTTAGAACTACACCAGACAGCAGGCACTTGACTTCATTTTTATATGTATGTATATCTTTTCTTCTATTCGACATCTTCTTTATTTGGACTTTTACTTTTTGTCAGATGACCCCCAAGGAAGCCTTCCGGTCACTATCTCATAAGTTCCATGGGAAGGGGCCAGGCAAAATGAAGCAAGAAAAGCGCCAGAAGCAATTCCAAGAGGAACTAAAGTTGAAGCAGATGAAGAATTCAGACACACCATCACAATCTGTAGAGCGGATGAGGGAAGCTCAGGCTCGTCTGAAGACCCCCTATCTTGTTCTTAGTGGTCATGTCAAGCCAGGGTAAGATCCCAGTATCACAAATGCAATGGGCTGTCATTGGTGATGTATTTGTAAAAGCTCCTACCATCACATTTTAATTCTTATGGCCGGTCAAGTGGTAGAGCATTCTCATTATCGCATTTTGCTAAAATTCCTGAGTATAGCTTTGATGTTGAATACAAATAAATTTGGCTTTTACTTTCTATGCTATTGTACTCGGTTAACTTATTTCGTAATTTCTAATTTCCAGGCAAACTAGTGACCCCAGAAGTGGTTTTGCTACTGTTGAGAAGGATCTACCTGGGGGCTTGACACCCATGCTTGGGGATCGAAAGGTTAGTCAAATAATTGATTTCGCATCTCCCTTTCTTGTCTGTCCTTTTGAACATGTGGATTGTTGTATGCAATAGACGTGCATGTATTAGGAATGCTGCAGTGGCGGTGATATCTGCTTTCTCATAGCAACCAAAAAAAAAAAAAAAGGAACACAACAAAAACACATTATTCGTTTCCAAATTTTTCTCAACTAATTTCAAAGAAATTCCCTTTTGAGTGCTTTTTTTTTGGGGGGGTGTTGTCTAGGAAAGGGAGCAGGGAAAATAATTATAAAGGAGAACTCAAAATTAGGTCAATGGGGATCAGAAATAGTCCAAAAGAGGGGGAGAAAGATGCAAAGAGAAATCAACCAATTAAGTGAGAAGAACCTTCTCATCCCTTTTTTGTCTTTGAGAGAACTGCTTGCAATGAATCATGGAGATGTGAAAAGGGTGACAATATCCTAAATGGTCATTTAGGCTCTTGGCATTTTTCTCCGGACAATATACAATGTTGCTCCATCTTTGCGCAACTTTCAAAAGGTCCTTTGAAATTAATCAGAATTTCTCAGTTTTGTTACATTGATCCAAATGGTCTAGAATGGTTAAATTTAACCCCCATAAAATCCTAGATTCTTAGCATTGTACATATTTTGGGCATCAGTACTCTGACAACATGACATATGCCAATGTTGGAAGAAAAAGCCTGGTTTTGCATGTGTGACAAGTCATTGGAACTAATCCTATCAAGATTGGGCTACTGGGGTACTATTTGGAAGGAACTTTTATCCAGCATACCTGATTAGTAATGTGGAGATTAGGGTTATTAGGATTTTGAATAAGATTATAGAGAAAGGATAGTAGCCCCAAAAAAAGAAAAAACATTGAAGGGAAAAGTTCTGCAATCAAGAAGTTCCCCAAGCCCTTTATTAGGAGTATCACAAAAATGAAGAGAATGAAGCAAGCCAAGGATAGTAGTAAGCTCAAGAGCATTGCATTAGTGTTATACTTTAAGAAATCATTTGCAGTGCTTCAGGGCTTTTGGATTTTCTTTTTTGCTTCATATTCCATTGGCTGCCTGCAAACAATGTGCATAGTGAATCATGGACTTGAAGGGGGCTGAAGTGTTTGTCTGGCAAAGAAGATTGTTGGTTAAATTCCTCTAGCTATTTTTTAGTTGGGTTGGAGGAAGAGGAACTTGAGAATGTTAAGGGGATAGAAAGGCAGTTTTCTTGGTGTTTGGTTAAGACCTTGGCTTTTGATTTTCCAAATACTATTGCACTTCCACTTTTGATTTAGCTAATTTTGTTGATCTCCTTGTCATTTTTTGTCAAATTGCTTTCTTTTCTATCAAAAAAGAAATGAACTGGTGATTCAGCAAAGTAGAACCAAGGATGTGCCCTTTTTTTTCCAACCTAAACAAGAAAGAGAGAATTTATTGAAATAGCTGCATCCTTACCAGAAACAACTTAAAACTAAATACTAGAATGAAACAATCTAAAAGTCTTATTATTGTCTAATTGATGGAAAAAGAGCGTTTCAGAAGTTTCATGAAATGTTAATGTTGGAAATTATAAAGAGTCAGTAGACAGTTAATTGTCTGTTGGAAGTTACAGAGAGGTAATAAAGTATTGAAACTTTTAGGGAATATGAATACTCACCATTGTAAATAGTTAGGAGTTAGTGTTCATAGGAAATTTTGTATTGTTGGTGTAAGAGTTGTATAAATAGATGTGTGCTAAGTGCTAATCTCTCTGGCAACACTTTCACTCGAGTAATTGACTCATGAAGTTTATTGTTTCTTCTTCTCCATTCTCAACAGTGAATAAATATACTAGTTAGATGAACTTAATACATTTCATCTAGCATTGGCATCTCAGCTATTATGATGAGGACCAAGCTTGGGAGCACTTTTCTAATGGAAATTCTCACATTAAAGTGTGGGGAGCTCATTACATTTCGGGGACCTCAACCAAATACATTGTGTAATTTATATATTGAATTTTGATGGCGTCTGTGGCTGCCTCAACTTACTTTCGATTGAGACATTTCAATATGGGGAAAGCAATTCAACATGAGGTCCATATCCCCCTTGTATTAGAGATGTTAAATGTTGGGGGCATTTTGTGGTAATGGCTACAAGCAGAGTTGGGTTGTATGCCACTTTTTTTACAATTCATGGGAAGGATTAATGGTTGCCAATCCAGTTGTGGTTGTGGCTACAAGCTGAGGTGGGTTGTGTCCCCCCCCCCCTAAAAAAAATAAAAAATAAAAAATAAAAAATAAAAAAATAAAAACCTTGGATGAAGGATTAATGGTGGGGGCCTAAATTGTGTCAAATGATAATCCACTTCATGTTGGTTCCTTGTGTATCTCTTCACATTCAGTTATTATGGACATCTAAAAATGGTTAGATTCTGTGTAATGAACTTCATTTTTTTCCCCCTGTTTCTCATATAATCTTTTCACTAGTCACATGGGATTTTTCCCCTTTTAAGTACAGATATACCATCAGGCAATGATTCTGTACTTGTCCAAATCTCTGTTAAATTTTGTTAATGAGAATTTCCTCCTATCTGCTGAAGTTATGCATTAATGAATGGAGGTATGTCAAAGAGTACAATTAGGTAAAACTGTGCATGGGAATGTCTTGATCCTTTATGTCTTGTTTTAACTGTTCTATAGTGAACTATGACCTCATCGACCATAATTGCCCAGATATTGACTTGACTTTGTTGTTCTATATCTGTTATTTCTTCTTATGCGCATCTATTGAGAAGAAATTTTGCTCACAAATCCTTATGAGATGTGTCTATACATTTGTCACTCATATGCATGAAAATGCTGAGTATATGTGCACAATTAGTAAATAACTATTTGAAGGAGTAATGCAGGTGCAGACCTTGAAAATTGGATATTACTTTAGTTCCCATCCCCTCGCATGTCTGGGTTCTAGGATGAGCCTGAACTGGGAAAATTATAACCAAATAAAACAGTTTTAGCCTAAAAAAAATAGAAATCATTGATGGAGAAGAATTTGCTACGCTTGAAGGATATAAAATAAGTCTTTGTTGTATATGCGTATCATAAGGCATTTCAGCAACTCATCAATCTCAAGAGGTTAGGCTCTGCTCTGTAATCTGGATTTTTCTGAGTTTGTTATCTTTGCACTGTTGGTCTCGTCTCGTCCCCGGAACCATGTCAGGATGAGGTCTGATGGATGTGCTTTTTGCAGGTTGAGCATTTCTTAGGAATAAAGCGGAAAGGTGAACCAGGGAACATGGGCCCCCCAAAGAAGCCGAAAGCTTGATTATGTGTTTATCTGAGTTCGACTACAAGGAAACATTTCCTTTCAAAACCAGTCACTGCTGAAAGATGGAATGCTCTCATTCATGCTCCCATACATAAGCAGATGACCCAGGAAAAAAAGGAGGAAAGAGGTGGAAAAGCAATTGATAGTCTTTCAATCGCCCAGAACCATGACAGCTGACACCGTCATTTTCAGTTTACAATATAAATATACCCATTTGTAAGAGGAAGGAGCGACCAGAAAGCATTTTTGTGTTGATGATGATGCTTTGAAGGAAATTTTTGTCCAATTGCGCTTCGTTGAATTTGCATTAGGAACGAAGTGTTTATGGCATATGCATCTTTCTTTTTCCTCCAGAAAACTTAATGGTTGTTAAGCGTGAATGGTTTATAAACTTACAATTTTAGAACAAATGCCCGTCTCTTCTCCAGATTCTAAGGGTTAACATGGTGGGAATGGTCGGTCATTATTTATGTTAGGCATTTTTAGCTGCAAACTAGTTATGAAGATTCTCATTTTCTCATTTCTGGTAAAATCTTTTTGACCTTTTTTTATGGGTATCATGTTTTTGGATATCGCTTGATATCTGGAGTTTCGTTTCGACTAATCCGGTCAATCGAATTTCGATCATGTTTTAGAGGTATTCAACTTCACATCTAATTGATTTAACCCAAGTTGCTATTCAAGATGCTGTATGCAGTATCTATTCATCAATAAGTCTTATCTAATACCCCCCCCCCACTCCCCCCCGCCCCCCGACGCCGCGGGTCGCTTGAAGTGATCTTTTAGTCAGATGTTCCCCGGGAGACAAAAGTTTGCAGTACTTGGGATTATTTATATGGCATGCAAATTGATTATCACAAGCCCTCCTCCCTGAAATTAGTCTGAACTAGATTTTTGGACATAGAAGTTTTAAAAACGATGAGGAAAATAAATAAATAAATAAATGAAGATTGGCGAATGGAGTAGGCGTTTCTGGTTGTGGTTGACTAATGTGACTAATGATTTAGAATGTGTTGTCATGAAAATCTTTAAAGGAGGGATCACTTCTCTCATAATACGTGAGCACAAATTTTATATTAATTGTGAATTTAATCCAGAAAGCGCATGGTAATATGAAGAATAATGAAAGCACAAATACTTGGCAAGTTTCGTTCGAATTGTATTTATGCGGAAAATATATTGAAAATAGCAAAAGAATAAAAATTTAAAAATAAATTTAATATTTAAAATTTTCAAAAATAACCAAATCTCAATTTTAAAAATCGAGAATGAAAAAAACTATATTAAAAGAATCTCCTAAATTGGATCTGATAACGTTTGAATCAGATTAATTGAAATATAATTTTAAATATTAATCGATTATAAAAAAATTATTTATTAAATTTATTAAACTATAATTTAGATAATATATAAGACTCAAAACACATAAATAGGCTATATATGATTAAGGAGTAAGCTTTTTCCATTAACAACTTGTTTAAGTTTCGTTATTAGTGTTTTTTTTTAATAAATAGGAGACGTTTTTGTGTCTCCCTTTCTGTCCCTTCCTCTCGGAATGAAAAACGGATTTTTTTTTTTTTTTTTTTTTTTCTGATAGTAGGAAAACGGAAATTTTCAAGGTTCGATAGATTTGGAAAACCTGGTTTCGGTATTTTCAACTACTCTATGTTTGCAGGTTGCAAAATAACTGTAATCTCATCCAACTCATCCAACTTAAAAGCTTTATTCAATCACTAAATTTACTCATTTTCCCAGCAGTACTAACAGTGACGGCCTCCTATCCTTACCCTATTCACGGATTTTTCTCCGTTGATTTGTGCTAATTGAATGCGTACCGGCTGTTCGATCAAAGGTTTTAACGAGAATTGGGTGCAAAATTCCGCGATAACTACATCAGTTTGTTACCCAAATAACAGTTGGTTTTTTTGATTGAAAGTTGAATCAGAGTACAACAATGCTTTGCTTGAGAACATTATCAGGATAAGTTAGCAAGGTTGTTAAGAAAATACGATGGAATTATGCTCACGTGGGGCATTTTTTTACGTATAGAAAATGAGAATAATCTCCTTTTTCATATTTTTTAAAATGTAACCGATATGATTGAAATTTCGTTCTTTTATGGTTATGGGAGAAAAAGAAAAATTATGACAAAACCCTAGAATTGCACACCATTATAGTGATGGCACAAGAAAGAGAGAAAATACATCTCCGTGAGAGTGAGGGCTTGAGAAAATCTGGAAAGAGAATTTTTCGTGTCGTATTCGTCACCGAATTTGGATTGCAGTGTTGTAATACTGTGATGATAGTTCGATTTTTGTGATTGTCATCCCGACGGTGAGATCATTCAATCAAGATTCGTGATTCTCTGGATTTTCTGTGATCTGCTCATTGAGCTATACTCGAAAATATTCAAACTTTTATTATTCTGAAAATTTGTTACGCTTCCGCATGTGTGTGTGCATATAAATCCAACATTTGTATCAAAGCAAGTGGTTTGATTTATTAAATAATTTTCAGAATTTTTTCTGGAATGAAAATATAGGGTTGAAAATTTGGGATTCGGATCACGGATGAGATTTGTGAATCCGTTTATACCATGACGTTACCCATATTACGTACATCATGAATGTATTTTTTTTCAGAATTTTTGAAATATGTTTTGGCCATTAAAATTGAGACCAAAGTTTTCAACTCAAAGGGTCCCCGGAACAAAAAAAACTTAGATCTGTTTGTGCAGAGGGATGCCATTTTGACATGTATTTTGTGAATTGCCGTTGCCGGAAACTGGGTTTTCCTGCTAGATCGCGGAGGGCCAAAATTTGGACATTTATTTCATAGAGTTTAGGGCGCAAATATCCCAAAAATTGAGTTAAGAATGTTTTTGGGAAGTCCAAATTTATTTTTCGGTCAAAATCGCTATGAAAAAATGACCAGAAATGGGTTTTTCCGGATATCGGGTTGGAAAATCCGATTGCAGGCCCGTCAGGTGAGGAAGAAGACATCCAGACCCACGGGCGTGTGCACTTCATGCACGAGTAAGGCACGTGAAGCGGTCGCAACACGGATCAAGTCGGAGCGTGACCCGCTTCGACCTGCGTACCGACACGGTCGGGTCGGATTGGGTCAGACCCTGATCCGTTGACTGACCTGCATCGACTCGGGTGACACGGCTCAGCGCGTGAAGGCGCGTGAGCTGCGTGCCGCGAGTGGGTGAGTGTGGGCCGAGCCGCACTAGGCGCATGTCAATGCGTGTGAGGCACCCCGCGTGTGAGCCAGGCTCCTGTCGGTGCGTGGCGGCACGTAGGGACCCTGGTGGCGTGTTAGGTCGTTTGAAATTGAATTTTTTTCAATTTAAGTGTCCTATATCTATATTTGTGATTATTTGTGGGATTTTGTGCGTTAAATCCAAGTCCGAAGGTGAGATGAGATCCCGAGTTGTGGTGAACGGTATCCGTTGATCCATACGCTCGCTTTGGGGTCAATACTTGAATAATTTTAGATTTGTTGATTCGTAAAGTGCACGAAATTGTGATAATAAGTATTATTAGTCACTGACGTCTCTTTCTTCTTTCTTTCTGTGTGACAGAAACTATGGTTGCGATGAGAAGTATCGTACTTAATCTCGTTAAGGGAGACAAGTTGAACGGTGACAACTACGAAATTTGGCACTATAAAGTTTAGTTTGTTTTCAAGGAATAGGACCTAGCGGAGGTTTTACTTCACGAGATGTCAGACCCCGAGGTGGGTGATACGCCTTATGCGAAACTGGATGAGGATGCGTATCATGTATGGAAAATGAAGGATGGCCAAGCTAAAGTAATCCTCCTTAGCAGCATGTATGATGATCTGATTTCAGTGTATGAGCAGTATGCTACTAAGATGTCGGTTTGGAGTACTCTGAGAGAGCACCTTGGCTCCCGCTTAGCTCCTAAGTTAAGAATGCTGATTTATTGGTTCATCATCTATAAGAAGAGACCTAATCATACTATGAAATAACAATTGATACATATGTCGAGTATGATCGCTTCTCTAAAGAACATGAGGAGCTGATATCTAATGAGTTTCAGGTGTTGGGGTGATCCAGTTTTTGTCTGACTCCTAAGATATGGTCAAGACCTATATAACGCACACTAAGAGTATTCATACTTTCATGAACGTGTATAGGTATTGTGAGTTCGAGGAGGAGCGCCAAGAGGTGACTAGGTCAGTTTCCGGTCATACCTATGTAGCGGAGTCGAGTAAGGGCTCCAAGGGCGTCAAGCGTAAATGACGCAGACATGACAAGAAACCTAGCCAAAACAAGAAGAAGCCATCAGGAAAAACCGAACAACAAAGGGCAGAAGCGCGAGAAGAGGGAGCTTAACAAGAGCAAAGTCAAATGCTGCGTCTGTGGTAAGTCTGGGTATTTCGCTCGCAAGTGTGGCGAGCGAAAGATATGTTTTTCTTCCTTACATGGTATAAGTTATGTTTTATCCACTATGATACTTACTAATTCTTCTCCTTTATGGATTGTAAACTCAAGAGCCATCGACCATGTAGTTCGTGATAGCAGCGTATATGTGGAATTCCACCGATTGATTTCTCATGCGAAAAGGCTGTATGTGGGGAACGGAGCATTTATGGTTGTGAAAGAAATTGGTACATGCAAGCTGATACTGTGAAGTAACCAACTCCTATACCTACATGATTTATTATATGCTCCTGAGATTCGGCAGAATCTTGTATTTGTCCTTTGTTTTGATCACTTAGGATATTTTGTTTTGTTTTTAAAATTGAGTGTTTTGATTTCGTACGATAATTCTTTGATATGTACTGGTTTAGTCCATGATAGACTTTATGCATTGGACATGGTTTCCTATAATAAAATTTCTAATTTATCTTTATTGTCTATACATGTGATAGCGTAGTTGATGATATTTTTGTCTGGCATTGTAAGCTTGGCCACATAGGCCAAGAGAGAATAAACCGGTTAGCTACGGTGGCTTGTAGGACCAGCTAACTCGGGTCGAGTTGCATCTATGTGAGTTTTGCCTAGTTGATAAAGCGACGAAGAAACCATTTTGAAAGGTAATGAGAGCTGAAATTCCATTGCAACTGATCTACTCCGATATTTGTGGGCCTATAAATGTGAGAATCTGAAACGGAGTCACATATTTCATTACGTTTATAGATGATTACACGCATTTCGGTTACGTCTATTTGATCCTGTGCACAAGTCTGAGGCATTAAATTACTTCAAGAGGTTTATCAGCAAAATTGAAATCAGTTAGACATGAGAGTTAAGACTCTCAGAATCGATCGAAAATGCGAGTATTTGTATTAAGAGTTTAAAGAGATCTGTTTCGAGAAAAGTATTACAAGATAATTGATTGTTTCTACTGCTCTCCAGCAGAACGTGATAGTCAAAAGAAAGAACATAACTCTGTTTAGACAGGGAGGCAGCCTGACTTTAGTCATTTGAGACCATGGGGTTGTGCCGCATACGTTCATGATTCCTCGTACCCACATAACAAGTTAGGCTCGCGAGGAAATAAGTGTATGTTCATAAGATATTCTGAACATTTTAAAGGACACGTATTCCTAGGTGAACATATGGATGGCATGGTCTTTTGAGATTGAATCTCGTCATGTTACGTTTCTAGAAAATGATTTTCTTAAGAGAGGCGAAGTCGACCATGACTTCACATTTTATGAGATGGGTGAGCTTGACGGCCCAATTGAGCCAAGCAGTGGGACCCAAGGGCATATTACTGATCTTGATTTTAGTAGGAGTGGTCCATCTAGAGATGAGGAGGTTCCCTCTCCTCGTAGGAGTAGTTGGGAATATATACCCAAACGTCTTTTTTCGATTAAGGATGAAATCTTCATCGTGACTTCCGAGAATGATAAGGAATCTCGGACCTTTCAGGAGACTCTCGAGAGTCCTATGAAGGATCAGTGGTTAAAGGCCATGAATGAAGAGTATAATATATGAAAGTTAACGGGGTCTGAAACTTAGTTGACCTATCTGAGGATAGAAAGGTCATCGGAAACAAGTGGGTTCTCAAAATCAAAAGAAAGGTCGACCAATTGGTAGAGAGATATAAGGCCCGTCTAGTAGTTAAGAGTTATACACAAACAATGGGTATTGATTACGATGAGACTTTCTCCCTGTAGTCAAATTCACATCGATCCGTTTACTCTTGGCGATTGTCGCAAGCATGGATCTAGAGTTTCATCAAATTGATGTAATGACCACTTTCCTTAATGGAAATCTGGGTGAGAAGATTTACATGGAGCAGCCCTCGGATTCATTCTAGTGGGTCACGAGGATAAGGTCTGTTGACTTCGAAAGTCGATATGTAGCTTAAAACAATTATCCAGACAATAGTATATAAGATTTCACGAGAAAATGATATTTTATAGTTTTACGATAATCGAGAATGATTATTGTGTTTATCTGATACGATCTAAAGACTTTTTTGTAATCATATCCTTATATGTGGATGATATAATATTGGCCGGAAACAACATTAAGTATCTGATGACATTCAAGGCATTGTTGTCATCGAGTATCAACATGAAAGACATGGGTGAAGTTGAGTTCATTCTTGAAGTTAAGATTCAGAATGATCGTTCGAGGTAAATTTAGACTCTTTTACAAAAGATCTACATTAAGAAAATTCTTGAGCACTTTGGGATGAGCAATTATAATCTCATAGATACTCTAATCGCCAAGTGTGATGGACTGAGTCTTGAGATATACCCTAAAACTCAGGAAAAAATAAGGGAGATGAGTAAAATCCCTTATTCCAGCGCAGTGGGAAATTTGATGTACGTGATGTTATGTACATGATCAGACATATGTGATGCAGTCGTTCTGGTGAGTAGATATCAATCAAATTCTAGAAGGGGTTACTGGAGAGTAGTAAAAATGATTTTTAGATATCTCAAGAGAACTACGAGTTACTTCTTGTGTTATGGGGGAGATGATTTGCGACTTGTGGGATATTCACATACCAATTGGGGCGGTGATCTGGATAACCACAAATCGACGTCAAGTTTTGCTTTCTTACTCGATGGCAGTGCCATTTCTTGCAGTAGCAAGAAGCAAATCTGTGTAACTCTATTTATGATATAGACTGAGTTCGTGGCTTGTTAAGTCGCAGTTCATGAGAGTGTTTGGTTTCAGAGATTATTAGATGACTTAAGGGTTGTGGTTGATAGTGTGAGACCAGTAATAATCTACTGTGATAATCAGACCGCTATTGCCTACATTCGAGACCCTAAGTATTATAGTAAAACCAAACACATCGATACCAGATATAATTTTGTTAGAGATATCATTGAGAAGGATGAAGTGACTGTCAAGTACATCTCAACACACAACATGGTGGTTGACCCTTTCACCAAACTCATCACTAAAGACTCATTTGTAACACATAGAGTCACTGAGTTTGGACATATTTTGATATTTATCATTTTGTACTAAATTGATGATGTGATGGTTATTACATTTATATATGATTTTTGTGTATTATTCAGTCACACTTGCGTTATTATTTTATTTCTTAAATAATGCATATGTTTTAGATCATATATACTTTGATATGATAAAAGATATGTTAGATACACGAGATCGACTTTCTCACACTAGTAACCACCTCCGGCTTTGAGTAAGCGGAAATAAGATGGTTTTTAGTCGTGAGAGGCATTGAGAGTGATCCTGTTAGAACACAAGTCACCCTGATATGTATTTAGGATGAG
Source organism: Dillenia suffruticosa (assembly GCA_033439265.1). Taxonomy (NCBI): domain Eukaryota; kingdom Viridiplantae; phylum Streptophyta; class Magnoliopsida; order Dilleniales; family Dilleniaceae; genus Dillenia; species Dillenia suffruticosa. Next base: position 13,344,603 of record JAVTVX010000013.1, on the reverse strand, counting down.
ATCATTTGGGGTATAACTGACATGGAAATACTCACATCCATGTTGCCTGTGAGTAGGCAGATTAGAGATCTCGGATATCACTGTATTTAGTGATATTGTCTCTGAGACACTTTCTGAAATCTCTTGATTGAATCTTATGTGTAGATTGAGTCCCATATCTGTATAGTATTAGAGAAATCTGACATATGACTTTTTGAGAAATGAGGGATAAACAATATGGCACGTGTTTCATACCATGTGTGATAGATGACTAGGGATAGTGGGAGCTATTATATGAGACGATGATCTAATCATGATCTCCGTTCCTACTATGTGAGACTCGAGATCTATTGGGTGGGATCTGTAGTACCTTATTTTACTTTTGGCTGCTTCTAGAAGTCTCGATTCAGTATTTGCTATTTTAGTCTGTTTACCTATGGTCTGAAAGATAAATTGAGATCTAAGGAGCATGTCTAGGAAAGCAGCTGAGTTGAGGCCGATGGATTCGAATTTGAGAAAGGAAGACCAATTTACATTATATCGTTGTCTTGTATTCACCGACCGATTTGTTACGTTTATCCATGTTGGGATCCTAGCGTAATAGTGAATACACAGTCGAACACATGTTGTGGAACACTTTCAATGAGAAAAGTGGCATGATGGATGTAATTGTGTTGAGTCAGGGGTATAGCGAGACTTTTTCATATTAACAGTAACTACTCGATCATCCTAACAGGTGTATCGAGAAGTTTTTGCTTGCAGGTGTACTCGCGAGTCGCATGACACCCAATCTTGTATGAAAATCCAGCAAGGTGATATAGGAGATCGCATAATTTGTGATTTCGTGACGGATAAAAATGTCTTCATGTGCAAGTAGGAGATGATGGAATTAATGCTCACGTGAGACATTTTCCATGTATGGAAAATGAGAATAATCTCACTTTCTATATTCTTCAAAATATAACCGATGTGATTGAAACTCCTTCTTTTTGTGGTTACGGGAGAAAAAGGAAAACTAGGTTAAAACGCTAGAATTGCATACCATTGTAGTGACGACACAAGAAAGAGAGAAAATATATCTCCGTGAGAGTGAGGGCTTGAGAAAATTCTGGGAAGAGAATTTTTCGTGTCGTATTCGTCACCGGATTTGGATTGCAGTGTTGTGGTGCTATGGTGATAGTTTGATTTTCGTGGTTATCATCTCGACGGTGAGGTCGTTCGATCAAGATTCGTAATTTTTCAAATTTTTTACGATCTGCTAATTAAGGTATGCCCGAAAATATTCAAACTTTTACTATTTTGAAAATTTGTCACGCTTCCGCATGTGTATATGCATGTAAATCCAACAAAATAGATAATATTTTTTTATTAGTTCAGTTGCTGTCCAAGTCCTTAGAAGAGTCAGTTTAGTTGCTGTCCAAGTTCTTAGGAGAGTTTTACTCTAAGTAACTTAGTTGTTTTCTAAACTTTAGGAGTTCAGTTTCAGTTTATGCAGTAAGTGGAGTTGATTCCTGTTTTCATGGTCTTCTGTTATGTATTAGCCTATTTAATAGGCACAAGTTTATTTGATTGAATAACACATAGAAACGTATTTCTCATACTATATTATACTCTGTTCTTTTGTTAACAGTGGTATCAGAGCCCAACTGGGCAATAAGTAGCAGCTTTTTGAGATTTACAACAGCAAGCAAAAGTGATGTCATCTGAACGGAACTATGTGCAGCCTGCTATTTCATGTTTTGATGGTCGCTATGACCTTTGGAGCATGCTGATGGAGAATTTTCTACGATCTAAAGAGTACCGGCATGTTGTTGAAAATGGTGTTGAAATACCGAAAGCTGATGTAGTACTCACAGAAACACAACAAAAGAAGTTGGAGGGACTGAGGTTGAAAGATTTAAAAGTAAAAAATTACTTATTTCAGACAATCGATCGCACTATCTTGGAAACCATTATTTGTAAAGAAACTTGTAAAGATATTTGGGATCCAATGAAGAAAAAATATCAAGGCTTACTAAAACAAAGCGTGCACAGCTTCAAGCCTTGAGAAAGGAATTTGAAATTCTACACATGAAGAATGATGAATCAGTGACTAGTTATTTTGCAAAAACCATGACAATAGCAAATAAAATACGATTCCATGGTAAGAAGATGGAAGATATTGTTATAGTCAAGAAGATCTTGCGTTTCATGGTACCAAACTACAACTATGTTGTATGTTCAATCGAAGAATCCAAAGATGTTGATACACTCTCCCTTGATGAGCTACAGAGTTCTTTGTTGGTTCATGAGCAGAATATGAATCGAGATACAATTACAGAAGAGCAAGCTTTTGAAGGCATCTACCTCTGTTTCTTTCTCAAATGCAAGAGCTAGAGGTAGAGGTAGAGGCAGAGGGAGAGGTGGTAGAGGTAGAGGAAGGGGAGATCAAAACAACAACAATGGCAGGGACAATCACTCTCAATATAGAGGTAGAGGATCTGATAAATCCAAAATTGAGTGTTTTGATGTCACAAATTCAGCCATTATCGTTCTGAATGTTACACTAAACTGCCATACAATAAAGAAAAGGAAGAAATCTCAAATTTCGTTGAAAAGAATGAAGTTGAAATGCTGTTGATGACTGTTCAAAATAGCAAGGACTCCAAATCAAATATCTGGTATGTGGATATAGGTTGCAGTAATCACATGAGTGGAAGTACGTCTTCTTTTTCTTATCTAAATGAAGAATTTCATTCAACTGTTAGTTTTAGTGATTTTTCTTTTGTAAAAGTGATGGGTAAAGGTGATATTAAAATAAAAACCAAGAATGGTTTTGTGGAAACAATCTCCAATGTATTGTATGCTCCTGATTTAAAAAGTAACTTGTTGAGTACCGGTCAGTTACAAGAAAATGGTTATATAATTACTATTAAATAAGGTGCTTGTGAAATTTATGATCCTATTAGAGGTGCTATTGCTGTTGTACAAATAAGTTCCAACATATTGTTTCCATTGAAGATTAAAACTATTCAATCTTGCTTGGTGGTTGAAATCAAAAATCCTTCACGGTTATGGCATTTTCGTTATGGCCACTTGAGTTTTAGTGGATTAAAGATTCTCAACCAAAAAAACATGATGACAGGACTTCCTCAAATTGCATCCCCTTCCTAAGTGTGTAAGGATTGTATTGTTGGCAAACAACATTGTTCTCAATTTCCTAAAAACAAGTCATGGAGAGCAAAGGATGTTTTGGAGCTGGTACATTCAGATATATGTGGTCCAATAAATTTATCTTCTAATGGAGGTAAAAGTTATTTAATTACCTTCATTGACAATTTTTCAAGGAAAACTTGGCTCTATTTTTTACAGAAAAATATAAAGCGTTTTGTGCATTTAAGAATTTTAAAGCTCGTGTTGAAAATGAGGTTAGAAAAAACATTAAGACTCTTCGTGCAGATCGCGGTGGTGAATATTGCTCAAAAGATTTTGAAAATTTTTGTGTGGAGCATGGCATACGAAGAGAATTCAAAGCAGCCTATATATCGCAACAAACAGTGTATCAAAGAGGAAGAACAGAATGATTCTCAATATGGTAAGAAGTTTATTGACACAAGGAAGGGTTCCAAAGAATTTTTTGCCAGAAACAGTAAATTGGAATGTTCGTATTTTGAATAGAAGTCCAAATTTTGTTGTTCAAAATATGATACCCGAAGAGGCTTGGAGTGGGAGAAAACTAGATGTGAATCATTTTAAAATTTTTGAATGTATTGCATTTGCCCATGTTCCTGATCAGAAAAAGGAAGAAACTTGATGACAAAACAGAAAAATGCATCTTTATTGGTGTAAGTGAAATATCTAAAGCATACAAATTGTTTAATCCTTGTACAAAGAAGATTGTGACCAGTAGGGATGTTGTTTTTTATGAAGAAAACACTTGGGCTTGGAATAAGTAGCGGCTTACCCCAAGTATTGCTTGATGAAAGCGATGAGAAAGAACAAATATCAGCTTCTTGAACATCTAAAACTTCACCAAGAACAGCTCCAACAGTTGCTGAAACTTTACCAGCAAATAATGACAAAGAAGAAGTCCAATCACCTCCTCGTATTAGAAAAAGGCCAGCTTGGATGGAAGACTTTGAGATAACTGAAATTCCTGATTCAATTACTCACTTTGCTTTGTTTTCAGATTGTGATCTTATAACTTTCGAGAGTGCTATCAAGAAAAAGAAGTGGCGAAAAGTAATGAATGAAGAAATTGATGCCATTAAAAGAAATGATACTTGGGAATTGTGTGATCTTCCTAAAGAATACAAAACCATTGGTGTAAAAACGGATCTTTAAAACAAAGTTGAAGGCAAATGGTGAAGTTGACAAGTATAAGGCATGTTTGGTAGCGAAGGGATACAAGTAACAACATGGGATCGACTATACAGAAGTTTTTTTTTTTACAGTTGTAAGACATGACACGATCAATTTAGTGGTTGCTTTAGCAGCACAAAATTCATGGTCTATTTTCCAACTAGATGTCAAATCAATATTTTTGCACGGCTACTTGAAAGAGCAAGTTTTTATCAAACAACCACCAGGTTATGTCTAGATTGGAAGTGAGCATAAAGTATACAAATTGAAAAAAGCCCTTCACGGGTTGAAGCAAGCCCCACAGGCATGGATAATCGCATCAAATCTTATTTTCTTAAAGCTGATTTCACAAAATGTCCTTATGAGCACACACTCTTTGCTAAAATTGGAGATGAAGGTAAAATGCTCATTGTTTACTTGTATATTGATGATCTTATATTTACTAGAAATTGCAATGTCATGTTTAAAGACTTTAAGAAGTCTATGATGGATGAGTTTTTAATGGATCTTGATATGATGCATTACTTTCTTGGCATAGAAGTGATTCAAACAACTGATGGAATCTTTCTTTGTCAAAGAAATATGTGGGAGAAGTTTTGGACAGGTTTCAGATAAAAGATTGCAATCCGGTAAACACTCTATTAGACTTTGGTTTAAAGCTTCACAAGGATCTTGAAGGGAAGAAGGTTGACAGCACACTTTACAAACAAATTGCCGGCAGTTTGATGTATTTAACTGTGACGAAACCACACATAATACATTCTGTAAGTATGATTAGCAGGTATATGGAGAAACCTATAGAGATGCATTTGTTGGCTGCTAAAAGGATCCTTTGCTACTTGCAAGGAAGTAAAGAATTTAGGCTGTTCTATAAGAAGGGTGAAAATCCAATTTATTGGGATTTACTAACAATGATTATATAGGAAATCAAGATGATAGAAGAAGTACTTCTGGTTATATCTTTATGTTGGGAACATTTGCCATTTCGTAATCATCTAAGAAACAATCAATTGTACTTTGTCAAGCATAGAAGCTGAATTTGTTGCTGCTACAACTTGTGCTTGTCCTTCAATTTGGCTAAGGAGAGTTCTTGAAGAAGAACTGAAATTCAAGCAACCAGATGCTATCACAATGTTTTGTGACAATAATTCAGCTATTAAATTGTCCAGAAATCTTGTGCAACATGGAAGAAGCAAGCAAATAGATGTGAAGTATTATTTTTAAGGGAACGCAGCAGTGATGGCACCATTGATTTGAAGTGTTGTAAGAGTGAGGATTAGCTAACTTATATATTCACAAAATCTTTCAAAATTTCACCTTTCCGAAATTTGAGGAGGTTTATGGGGGTATGCACTTTGAAAGATGTTAATGCTTCTATTGCACAATTAAATTGAAGCACTATAGTGTTCAGTTTAAGAGATGGATTGTTAAGAAAATAAATAATATTTTTTTAATAGTTCAATTGTTGTCCAAGTCCTTAGGAGAGTTTTACTACAAGTAGTTGAGTAGTTTTCTAAATTTTAGGAGTCTAGTTTCAGTTTATGCAATAAGTGGATTTGATTCCTTATTTCATGATATTCTGTTATGTATTAACCGATTTAATAGATACAAGTTTATTTGATTGAATAACACAGAAAAACATATTTCTCATACTATATTATACTCTGATCTTTTGTTAACAAAGGTTCCGTAGATGTGTATTTTTAGGAAGTTGCTTATGCATTATAAGTGCTTTCTCGTCCCTCTTCCCCAAATGGAGAACTCCATTTCCGACCGCTATAGTTGCTGAGCAAGAGAGGGAGAGATACAGAGTCGATGAGAATAAAACGTCATAACTAAATTAAAAAAAAAAAAACAAACAAACAATATCCTCAACAAAAGGGACGACGTAAACCTTATTTTTAACTATATCAAAATTTAGAATTTTAAGTGAAGTCTCATTTATTATCTAAATTATAATTTAAAACCTTCACAACTAATTGCTATTCTAAATATACATTTCCTCTTAATTTTTTTAAATTGTTTTATCTATTCCATTTTCCCACCTTTTATTTTTGAATTGCTTGTTCGCAAATGAGATGGAGAGATATAACAGCAATAATCAAGTCTTCATCTGATCAAGTGGGATTGGCCATATACAAGGACAGATGTATAGTACGTTGAGTGGGATCAAATCACCCCACTTAAATTTTAAATTTTTTTTTTTTTAAATATATAAAATATATAAATTTAATTCTATTTAATTTTTACATTTAACCTCATAAAAAATAAAAATAAAAATTTATATCATTTGACCCCACTAAATTTTCATTCTGGCTCTATCCCTAACTATATAAATTTTCTTATACTGTTGTATTTTATTTCATATCGTATATTTATATATGAATTTTAAACGAAAAGATATAAGATTTTAAAAAATAAATAAAACTCTTGGGGTTTATAGTATAATCCAAAAGAATTATCAAATAGAATTGATTTTATTTTATTTTTTTCATAAAAACATGAAACATATGCAAGGGATCCAATGGAGACATTCATGTGAAGACTATTATAAAAACTAAACAATATCTCAAATCCCAAGAATTAATCCCCTCTCCTCTGTTGAATAAAAGCTTTACATACACAGACACCGACCAACTTAAGCACTTACAAAGTTATAATCCAAACCGTGAAGAAAACTTGTTTGAAAGATGAAATAAAAATCAGCGAGGAATTCAAGAAGTAAACCATTCCATGACATGAATTGGGGTTTTGATGGGTTCCAAAGCAAGTTCCTCTATTATCCTCATGCACAAACAATATAGGTATATGCATGTTAACAATAATTTTGAACGTGATATTTGAAATCGCATCTCAAAATGTGGGGAAATTTTTGTGATTTTAACTTAATTTTAATCACCACTTTTGAAATTTTAGGAATAAAATTATTAAATATTTATAAAATTTAATTAATTATATGTATAAAATAAGTAATATTAAGAAAAATTATAAATTATAAATTTTCTATTAACCGAAACGTGTGTTCTTTATTGATTCAAAATTAGATAAAAAATTAACAATATATATAACCGATGAGAGAAATATTTAATTATATTAATAACTAATAAAAATATCAGCATCCGGTTGGTGTAAGGTTTAGATTTTGTATCTTATTTATGATAAAAATAGATATTGAGATGATTTTATCCGAACAAATACAGGTAAAATCTGATTTGTTTATAAATAAAAATAATAAAAAAAATCATAATGCAATGCAATATTTCATTAGATCGATTCAAAGATATATAGTGTAACATTATTCATTAATCACCGGAAAAAATAAAGAGAGAGAGAGAGAGAGAGAGAGAGAGTTGGAACGAAAATGAGAAATGACTGAGAGAAGCGAAAGGAAGTTGAATTCCTGTTAAAATACAATTTCAGCCAAAAGACGAAGGAGAAAGAAGGTGGAAAATAGGGTGTACGACCTCAACACTCCCTTCCAAGAAGCAAAGAAAACACACAAAACTATCTCATTTTTAACATCTTCAAAACAATCGTCAGCAGAAGAAAACCCTAGAATTTTGCCAATATGAACGGTGGACCATCTGGCTTCAGTACGTTTCTTTCTACATCAAATTCTTGGGGTCAAAATTACTTTTTAAATTTCGTCAATCTTTGTTTTGTATTTTGAAATCTCGTCAATTTGGTTAAATTTGTTTTTGTAGACAATGCTCCAGTGACAAGGGCGTTTGTGATTGCCTCTGCCATATTCACCATCTTCTTTGGGATCCAACGTCGTTCCTCTAAGCTTGGATTGTCTTATGAGGTGATTCTATTTTCTATTCCCCCACCCTTAGAATCGAATGATTGGTTAGTGTTCCATGTGGGTTTTCCAGAAAATTTTAGGATCAGAATTTTAATACCCAATTTTGCTGTTGTAATCCTGGTTGAACCTAATTGTTATCGGGGTTTTGCCATTTGTTCAAAAATATGAGCTGCCATCAAGATTGAAACTTCATTTTGAGTATGTTAATTGATGAAAGCTGCCTTTTTAGCAGTGAAGTACAAATGAGTTCGGGGGATACGTTTGAGGGAGATCTGGAATACTTAATCCGACTTAGTTTAATCTCTATGAATTCATGTTTTGAGGCATTAGGTGCTTCTCATGCTAAGCGTCTATTCTGGAGTGATGATGGACCGGCTTAATGTCTGGGAATGATAGAGCTGGGATTAGAACTCCATTTGACTTCTATCTTCTATGACTTATTTCCTGTGGCATCTTTCTTCTGCTTTAAACCTTGCATCGTTATTGATCAATATTTCAATTTCAAATGACATTCAAACTTGCATGAAATGATTTAATTTCATGGGATAACCAAACTGGTACTTGCGATGCGCCTCACTTCCGCTTTCTGATGTAAGCCAGCTTTATTTGGAATTTCCAAGGGGAAGAGTGGATAAGGTGGTTATCCTCTCATTGTTTATTTTGGTTTTGTTTGGGAGGGGAGGAGGATAATTTGGAATAAAAGTTTAAAATTTGGTAAAGTCCATCCCCACACCTATGATCCCCTCCAAATTGGATTGCACAAATTTTCAGATTTTGGAGGTGATTGGGCCCCATCCCTTCCTTCCCTTAGAGGGTACATCTCCTTACTTCCTGACCATTCCATCCATATGAGGGGTAACTTTTAGGTTGTAACTATGTGGAGCCTTCTTCGTATGTGCGTGCATGCGTGTGTGCATTAATGTAGTGGTGTTGGGTTTTGTGCCTACAAGTGCAAGGAGTGGCCATTTGTTTGGATGAGATTAGGTTTTAGAATATTTGTGCAGCCAAAGATTAATACTCACAATTGCGATGAATGTGCTCTTGTTGAATCCAAGGAAATTTAAAAGGAGCTTTATAAAAGTGTTACTTCCAAGATGGCATTGCCCTAAAGGGCTTATTTACCTATCCCCTTATCCCATTAATCTTGTTGCTTGGAGGGAACCATTTCTTAATATTTGTTCTCTTCTTGTTTTGCTAGAGTGATTGAGGTTTGCAATATTGCATCTGAACCCATGGGCCATATGACAAGAAGCCACGATGGATTGCATTAACAATTACATGATAGCTGCTTCTTGTTGTGTTGTTACTGTCATGAATTGTTGATGAAAGGGGAAATAGTTAATATAATGGGAAAGAAGTGAATGCCTTTTTGGTATTCTCTTGAGATGCCTCTCAATGTTGTATAACACTTTCTTACTTTCCAGGAATTTTCATCTACTTTTAATATACACTATCATGTAGAGGCCTGTTTGATAAGCAAAAAATTTTGTGTGCTTTTTGATCACTAAGGTTTTGCATTCACTTGCAATAAGATATGTTCAACCATTAGTATTAAGTCAGCAAATTCTTACTTTATTTTTTTGCCTGCATGAAGATAAGTACCGAAAATATAGCAGATTCCCTAGTGTGCTTCCAAATATACTTAGAACCAAAAATTTGACATTAAGCTAGGTTTTAAATTGAGCCAGTTTTCAAAGTCTTTATACCCAATATATGTGGATTAAGTGTCAGATATTTACTGTTAATTTGATACTCGAGATACTATTGGTGAATTTTTATAATCAGCTTCCAATTCCTTTCATCCATTTGGTAATTGTGTAAATTATTATTATTTTTTTTAACAATTGCATTTTTGGTTTGTGTAAATAACATTTTTAAGAGGCTATTGATTTGCACAATGCAATTCATAAAGGATTAAGGATTTCTCCTTTAAGTGATGTCTAATCTTTGATTTGTCGTTATTGGCATTTGGATCATCTTTATTCATATTTTTTTTTTCTTTTTAACAGGACATGTTCAAGAGGCTTCACCTATGGAAGTTTATTATGTCGATTTTTGCCTTCTCTTCCACGCCGGAGTTGATGTTTGGACTCTATCTTCTATACTACTTCAGGGTGTTTGAGAGACAGATGGGTTCCAATAAATACTCTGTAAGTGTTCATTTTTTTTTTTTGAATGTTTTGTTTTGTAAGTAATATGCAAAAAAAGCTCCAAGAAGGAGCTAGCTAAACAAACTGTAGTAGAAAGAATCCACGATGATAGAAACCGTCACTACTGAAGGAGAGGATCTTTCTGCTGGCTGTTGGGGACCTTCCTATTCCTTGGCAATAGGATCAACCTACAAAATGCCAAATGGGGAGGCTGACATGATTTTTTTCATCTTTGTACAGCAACTTCTACCCTGTATGACCTAAGCCTGCTGAAAACAGAGTCTTCAAGATACCCAAGCCAAAATAATCGGAATAAAAACTTTATATCAGTTCTTCACTTGCATCTTATTCACATCAACATAAGTGGATCCCTGTTGCCATGTTGCTTATCCGCCTTTATGTAAGCAATACCATCTCCAATCCCATAGGAGAAAAAAAAGTTGTAGGCTCTCAAACCAGTTTTTGTCATTATCAACAAGTTGGAAGCCCTTCATTTTTGGTTTTAGTCAAGAAGACAAATAGATTTAAGTCAAGAATTTCTAGTGAAATGCTAGTATAGCAATTTTCATAGCTCCATACACCTGGCTTAAGTCCATTCATGTACTTTTTGGCACTTGTATGCTTAGGTGTCCATACCCCACTCGGGGAGCCATAATGATGAAATTGTTTAACATCAATGGAAGTGTTTGCTCTTCTGTTGGAGAATACCTTCTAGCTTAATGAGCCCATGCCTTGTTCCTATGTTGCGTCCTTGGTGCTTTTCGTACCATTAGAAAGAAAAAAAAAAAGAAATTAAAATAAATTTAATCCTCTTATTTGTTGATACTGGCAACGTAATTTTAGGTTGTATCGCGAAGCATGATTCTTCTATTACTTTAGTAGATGCTCTTTTCCAAAGTTCTCAAAAGTTGTATCCTTTTGGAAAATTATTTCGTAGAGTTTGGCTCTCTCAGTCCTCATTAACGGACACACAGTGTTCTGTAGCCAACTCATGTGTTTTTTTGTTTTTTTGAACCCTTATCAGTAATATTTGCCATCATTGGACCTAGGTTAGTTCTGTTGGCAAAAATGACTTTAGATAAAAACTGATTGATCAGACCTAAAAAAAGGTTTCCTCTGTAGCTGCACACCGTAATGATTTACCTTCCTCTTCCAGTGGGACTAAAATATTTATTTAACTAGTGAAGATGAAATTTAAACCAAACCCTGAGATAATGTTTTCCAACTTCTTTGTGACGCAACTGATGCATTATTTGAATAATTGTAATTCAAGACTTGGTATTCCAAAAGTTTCAACTCATTCCCAGTATATTTGCATTGTTGTTTATCTTCACTTCTCAAACATCCTTCTCATTTTCCTTAGTGACAAGGAGATGGAGAGTGGCATGCAAAAATTAACAGATACAAATAGAAGATGGAGAGATGGAGATCGAGAGGGACAAGTTTCACCATCCTTCACATTTTCCTAAGTTACATCTCATTCGACTTATTTTGTCCCCTACATTTCTGACATTGGAAATGAAGTCTCATATTGAGGGGAAAAAGGCGCTTGTATAAGCAACTAATGGAAAGCCCAAAAAATTTTTGAAGTTAAACCAAGAGCATGTTATTTGCACATAACTATGAAGGACAAATACAAATAGATGCCAGACAACATTGGAATTATGATCTTTATTGTGTAATTAATTTAGTTCATAAAAAAATAATAAGTTATGTTCATAAGTTTTTTGTCAAAAACTTTTGGTGATAACTAATGCAAAAGTATTAAATAAACATAATTTATTTATTTATGTTTTATAAGAAATATAAGCAGAAGCTTTTAATTTGACTGTCCTAATATGCTCTTCAATAAGAGACTTATAAATATTTCAAACAATACAAGTATTTCAATTGTCTCTAGAAGGTTGTTGTATGTCATCAGAGTATTTCAGGAGTGTCCAGGAAGTGTTAAATAAGTTAAAGAAGTGTTCAAAGTTTAAAAGAATAATAAAAGAACTTGGCATGATGCAAGCACTTAATTTCACCTGCATCTTCCTTTGTTGCATCTAATAGAGAAAACATTACCATGTGTTGCTTCTAATACATGCTGGGCAAGTGTTAATCATGGTATCTATCATGCATGCTGGGCAAGTGTTAAACATGGTATCTATCATGCATGAACATCATTTCCTTTTTGTACTATCCATGCATTATAGACATTGCATTAACACATTTAGGAAGAGGAAATGGTTGATTTTGGCTTGTAAAATAATAACCATTTCTTGAATATGGTGTGGTATAAAAAAGCCCTAAAGTTACCAAGAGAGAAGAGGGTTTTCTCTTTCCTATGTGTTCAACTTCATGTCTGCGGCAGGGGTGAAACATGTGCCAGTGGGTTAAGATCTATACCTTCTTGTAAAATAAAAAATTTTGACCTTTTTGGCATCATTGTTAGTAATAATAGTCTTGTTAGAAGTTTATTGGAGGTTATGTGGTTCTTTCATGTCAAATTGACCTTGTTTCTATTGTTGGCTTAAAATTTTAATTTTTGTGCAGGTCTTTGTTGTGTTCTCACTAATTGTTTCCTTCCTACTTGAGGCCCTTGCCCTGGCACTACTGAAAGGTACATTGATCATTGATCTTCTCTTTCATATGCAGATGTTTATGCTTATATATGCATTTTATTTATCTTACTGCATAAGAAAATGTTAGGATTCATACAGAACGACATGTGTAGTAAAAATTTCCTGTTTAATCCTTATATAGTGGAACTCTTGGGTTATATGATGAATCATAAGTTATACAGTTTGCATTTTGGTGTCTGAGATCCTATTCTGCAGGGGAATTTTTTCCCTGTCATCATTCATTTATAAGTAAAGAAATCACAGAAGAATACCATGGAGTTCTTGCTGCACTTGTGCTTCTACCAGTGGACTGCTGTTGAGTTGGCTACATTCTTTGCAAATTGTGGAACTATAAATTAACTGTTATCGTGGAGCCTGGAAGAAATTTAGGAGACTAAGAACTATGATGGAAGAAAATGTGATCTGAGAGTGGAAAGAGCAAACTTGAATGCCACAAATTTTAGTGTGTTGATTTCCTCCATCTTTAACCCAAATTGAGATTCATTGAGAGGTGCATTCCTGGTGTTGTAGATTTTTATTTTTTATTTTTTATTTTTTATTATTATTTTTTGCATTCTGATGTTGACAGAACTTCTTTTGTAGATTCCTTGTCGCTTCTTCGGTTTGTACAGGGTGCAAACCCCTTGGTCCTTTAATGCACACCAACTTTTCTCATAAAAGGAAAAAAAAAAGCATTATCATTAATTTAGGTTCTTATCTATATTTATGTTATCAAATTATATTTAAACAGAAGTCTAGGGAGCGAGCATGTAATGTACTTATCCTACAAGATAGCAAAAACTTGAAAGTTTTAATGAGATTCTGATTTTTGAAGACAAAAATTTAGGGGCTTGTTGGCTTAATTGATATATGAACATGAAGTTTCTCACAGATGATACTTGATTAATCAATTGGTCTCTTAAGCTGGTAAAAAATATAAGAGCAAAAGAATTAGACTCGAGGAAGCTAAACACTTGTACTTATGGTATGTTGAGTCTTGCCAAAAAATGTGACTGATTAACTTGTGATAAGTTTTAAAGGCTTTGGGCATGGGAAAGGCACCAATTTGTTATGCACATATGCTATGGTGGCAATTTTTCGAAGCATCTAGTTGGAAAGAAACATGCGAATCTTTTAAAATTGCTTCATTTTATGCCTCTCTTAAATGATAAAATTGTGCTTTATGCATGTGGTCATACCTGTGAGGAGCATTTAAAGACTTTGAGGACTTAATAGAGATAGAAACCGATCCATTTTTATTATTATCCAGTTATTGTCCTTATTTCTCTCTGAGGATTCCTTGTCTATTTTTTTTTTTTTTTTTTTTTTTTTTTTTTTTTTTATAAATTTATGTTTGTGAACATCTCACAATGCTTCTAGCTTGTTGCCTGTCATAATCGAAAAGGCAAGCGGCAGCAATTTAAGACTTCTATCTCTTTCATGGAAGGACCGTTTGACGCTCAGTAGTCTGCAGTTACAGGACTTGTTAACAAAAAATGTTTTGTTAGTTTGTGTTATTGGCAGGCATGCGTATGACCTTTTGTCTTGTTACCATTATTGCCTTTTGGTACAGCTTGGGCACAGAAGCTAACGCAATGGGCTTTACTAAATTGAGTATGACTAAGCACTTAATAAGTACTCTGGAAGGTTACTATCATGAACGATGCATGCTGTGCAGCCTGGGAACAGAAGAAAAAACCAGAATTGGGTACTTTGGCATTTAACTTTGGAGTGTGAAATGAAAAATTAGATGGCCATGCCAATGCTATTGTATTTGCTAACGTCTGCATTGTGCCTGTCCAATCTGTAAGAGGATGAGTTGAGTTGCTGCTTGTGCTTTCATTCTTTTTCTTTAATTTTGGTCATTCTTTCTTCTTGATCTTTTTGTTATCATCATTAGTGATTTCTTGAACCTTATTATGATGCGTAACAGCTGTAATCACAGGAAATTTACTCTCTCTTTCCTTCCCAATTAAACTCTTTCATTTTTTTTTGCAGACACTTCCTTGAATCCTCTTGTCTCTGGGCCCTATGGTCTTATATTTTCTTCATTTGTACCATTCTTCTTTGACATTCCTGTTTCAACAAGGTTCAGTGTATTTGGTTTCCGCTTCTCGGATAAGTCATTTATCTATCTCGCTGGTCTTCAGGTAATTTAATATGTCTTGTAGTTTTGGTACATGTTTGTACCATGAGAACCAAATTTTCTAGTAGCCCCAATAATATGATTTTTTTTTCTTTGCAGCTTCTTTTCTCATCCTGGAAAAGATCCATCTTACCCGGAATATGTGGTATCCTTGCTGGTTCCTTGTATCGCTTAAATGTGTTGCAAATTCGAAGGATTAAGGTCCCCCCTCTCTCTCAACTCCTTCCCCCCCCCCCCAAAAAAAAAAAAAAGAAAAAATAAAAGAGTGTGGGAGCTGGCTAAGGGTTTTTTATGATGCCTTAGTTTTAGTTTGTGCATTTAGAATTTGATAGGTTTAGCAAATCTCGGTATGCCATTGTAGTTAAGATGTCGAAGGAGGGAAAAATGTGACCTTAAATTACATTAATGTGGATGGGACTTATATGCCTCAAAAATTTGGAAGAAGTATGTAATGCTTTATTGGAGAAATAAGAGGTCTAACGATTAGCTTACTAATTCCCATGGTTCATTAGATTATATTGGCTAACCATTGTGTCTTTGCTTATTTTCCTTTTCCTTCTCATGGGTCTTGTGCCTGCTTACATAAGGTGGTGTGGTTTACTTGGCCTGTAGTTTGCCAAGATGTTCCTTTTCACTTCATGAGTCGTTAATTTAGGAACTCAATGTTCCCCTTTTGAATGTAATTAATGTAAAACTACGGCATGCCTCACATGTCAACCTAGACTTCAATAACGTCAATTATGAGCATGTGGCAAATACAGGATTGTCCCTCCTTGTGATTGTGACTTGAGTTTTTTAGTGCAGTTGCTTGCTTCGCTCCATGCAATACATGTATGGGTAGAAAATTTGCGGAGCTTGTGTTTTTTTTTATTTTTTTATTTTTTATATTTTTAGTCATTTTACCAGTAGAGCAAGATTTTTCTTACCACAGATGAAGAAAGTATACAAATTCTTATACTGAATTCTGTTTTATAGTTTCCCGATTTCATAGCATCATTCTTTTCACGACTGTCATTTCCAACTACAAGTTCTTTGCCTGCAACAAGGAATGTTTTGGGGAATATGCCTACCTACACACCCCGCCAAGTGCAGGCAAGTATTTTAATCCCAAGTTTACAGTTTCTCATTTGTATTGTATCTGAAATTCTCTTCTCCTTGTGCCTACATACTTACCAATGTTTATCTGTTTTCTTGCCCTTTTCCATGTCTTAATATGTGTTGCCTGAGTTTTACCGCATGGTGTCATGTTTCCTCTGTTAAATAACCAATTCAAACATATCCATGTCTGACATTTGCCAACCAAAATTTGTTCAACTTGAGCATGAGAAAGGGGGGATCTCTATTTTGTTGCAATAGGACATTTAATCTTACTTATGTTGACAACTTTGGCATTTGGGGTGGAGGCTGCTGGAGGGGGCTGAATTGTTTCGCCTTTTAATTTTTGAAATTTAGGTAATATATTTTATGCTATTTAGTTCATCTGACAATGGATTCATCACTATGATGCTCTCAAACAAGGATTTTGAACACTTCATTCCATAAAGAAACTATATCTAGAAATTACCTTACCTTAAGATGGCGTTTGGAACACTGGAAAAGGATAGAGGGGAAACCTTTATCCCCCTAAATAATATCTAGGTGACCTTTTCCCCTTACGTGTGTTTGGTATTAACATTAAATAGTGGGTAATTCAAAATGCTCTTTATTAATTAATTTTCAAGTATTTCCAAAATCAATACTCTCTCTCTCTCAATTTCTAAGACAATTTCTCTTAGGATTTTTTTCATCTTTCATTTTCTTCCATCCAATCTAACCAAAACTTTGTTTTCGGTTTTAATTTTTTAAATCTACAATTTATATTCTAGAGAATGGTGGAATTTCGGTTTTGGTCTTATTTTCTGTTGGGGTTTTTTTGATGATATAGTTATTTTTGGGGCCTTGTTTTGAAGTTTTGTTTATGATTGTTGAGATAGAATTTGTTTACAAAGAAAATACTTTTGATTGTAAAAAGATGGTGTGATGGATGAGATTGATAGCTTGTATATTTCAAGAGCGAGAGGAAGAAAACCATACCCAATCTTAAAGTAGATGATTATATGTAACTATACATATTGAGAAAGAAAATTACACTAAATTTTGGAGAGAAGTTTGATATGGGGGAAGGTACCATTCGGGAAAGTGGCCTTCTATGAGAATATGTAATTATATATCTTACGTCCAATATCATTTATTAAGTAGATGATACATATGTAGCTGAACTAAGCCGATTCAAACCCAGCCTTGACTGAGGTATATAATTGATCTGACCAGTCTGACTCGATTCACTTCTTCCAGTTGTGTCAGTTTTGTTAGAGCCTGTCAGTGCAGGAATAAATCAAACTGGAAATGTTCCTTGTGTTTTTGCATGAAAGAGCGGATGCTAATCCTTGAAAGCATATGGGGTAATATTGCTCCCTTTTTGTTACCGTTCCCCTCTTGTTCTTCCATGAATACAATGCATCTGACCCTTAAAAATATGTATCTTATGATATACTTTTACCCTATTGTGCCTTACCTGCTGCTTCCAAACATGACCTTAGAACAAGAGCAGGTAGTACTGATGGTGGTTCAATTAATTAGTAGCTCATCTTTTAAAAGTATAACATTTTGTTTGCTGGTACGTGTACCTTTTGTGTCCATCAAGTATGCAGCATGTCTATTGACTCTCAACATCATCTTAAACTTTTGTATGATTTTGCCTATCCACCATTTGTTTATTTTTTTTGGAAAGGGGAAATAAAAAAGAGCACCATGTTGTTGCTTATGGTTTTTATAGCTTCACTAATTATTACCTTCGTAATTAATAATTAACTCTTTTCTTGTGAAAACAGCATCTTTGCAAAAAATGCAAGGGAAAGACTGCATACATATACGTCTATCATTCCCTACCCCCACACTAAGTCGGGGAACACTTTGTGCATTGAGTGAGTCCTCAATTAGTAATAACTTTTTTTTCTAATGGTTTCAGGGAAATTATCCTTCCGATGCTTCATCAGCAGAGCCCCCAGAGGATTCTATTTCTACGCTAGTTTCAATGGGCTTTGACAGGAATTCTGCCAGGCAAGCACTTGTTCAAGCTAGAAATGACCTTAATGCAGCCACAAACATCCTTCTTGAGTCTCAGTCCCATTAACTACTACAATGCTTCAGATGTTGATCAAGAAAGTCAGATCACTTCGAAAAGTAAACCTTGAATCAACCGGGTGGTGGAAAGCACACAAGCTTACCACTTTGCTTGAACATTCTTAACATGCTTTCAGGATCCTCCTGGAGAATGGTTGCAGGTCTCGGTTGACTTTTGGCTTAGTAGATTTCCCCAGGTTGTTCATGCCTGCTAAGAGTAGTAACTTTTTGTACAAGTATCAGACATGCATGTTTTCTTATCCCCACCTAAAATTCAAGGGGACACGAGCCTCACATTCTCACATTGACAAGAATAGCAGGAAAACCAGTGGAAAATTTGTTCATATGAAGGCCCCTGGCTGTGGTTTTGTTCATGCCATTTATTAACAGGTGAACACATTTTTTGGGTCCATACTGGACCATCCTATTTTCTCTGAGTCCCTTGGTGCAAGATGAATTTCGTTAATGTGCAGTTCATGTATGAAATGGTTCCATCCTTCTGTTTTCATCTTGTATGTTTTGGTAAGTATAAGGGAATCTGTTTTGGAGATGGAAACACCCAGCTTCTCCTGGTACCATACAAGTTACTACCTCATCTGTGAGAGAGAGAGAGAGAGCGCAAATATATTACATAGGGAGAAAACAGTTACGATAGCACCTTCTCTAGGCTTGGTTCTTACATCATGAAACTTGCATCTTTTAAATTCAGAAGATGTAAATATAGTTTCATTCCACAATAATAACAATACAGAACAGCTGAAACACTATGTATTCCAGTCTGACCATCAATGAAACTGGAGTGCATGACATCCTTGCAGTTCCAGATCGGTTGTGCTCCATCTGCAGCTCCTCCGAGCAACTGTCAATGAACCAACCACATTAACAATCACTGACTTCTGATCTTGGTTTTCTAGATCAGGAAATTATTCTCTGCCCACTGTAAGCATAGTTTACATGGGGGGTACGCCAAGGTTTCATACCTCTTCTTTATTTTTTATTGTTAAAACTTATGTTTGCTATACCGTGCTGACATCAACACGACTTTTATGGAGCTGAAAAGCTGGCGTGACCCAACTCCCACAGCTGCACTGGATCCCTGACCAATTGAAATAACCCAAACGGGCTTCACAATGGGCACATGAAAGTTTTCCCTCCAAACCACCTTCTTCAACTAGTTGCCAAAACACAGAACCCAAATCAATCAATCATGTGGATCATGCAGATTGAGAGCTCAAAACAATGGGAATTCCAGAAAGGAAATAAACTAGCAAAGTGATTAACAAGCATGCAGCCACCACCTGCCCATTTGGCAGTGCTACACAAGGGACTCTGCCACTGACCTGAGGCCTGGAACTAGAGTCCCCCTAATTCTCCCTCCCCTTAAGCAAGGTAAAGGATGGCTTTTTTATTTTTTATTTTTTATGGCATATCTGTTCTGTGCTGCCAGTGTCTAGATCTGAATGACTTGACTCAATGACAATCCATCCTATTACTAATAAGATCAGACTCATATGGCAAAACCATATTGGTGTGCATCGTCTTATTTTCTACACAGTTCTGAAATTATCTTTTTAGCTGAAAATTGATTTGAGACCAGATTTGAATGTCATGGGATGAGGATAGGCTACTGGGCTGCAAACACTGCATTGGATGGAATATCAAACAGCCTATTTGCAATACTATGTGAACTGGGTAAGACTAGTCCATGTCAATAACACTATGGGCCCTTCAAACCTCAGAATCTTTTAGCAGCCCCTTGGTCTTATGACAAAGGAAGTGCAACCTCATCTGCACAACTCTCTTGCAAAAAGGATAAGACTGTAAGAAGATATGGATTCTACCTGCTGTCATCCACTTCAGAGGCTCCACAAAGACCGATGAGCACCCAAAGTCATCAGATTTGTTGAAGGGATTGCCACCTCTGCGTTTATGCCAGTCAAAGGCGGTTTCGCCCTCACCTGGCACGTGCTCCACAACATTTTCTAGCAAAGCAACAACTCTCCGGCATTTCCTGCAGCGGAAGGCAGGACTGCGATCAACCTCACCATTTGGAGATGCTTCTTTCTCGGCAGAAACAACTTCCCCTGGCAAGCCAGGGTCAGCTCCAAACTTTGAACTGTCTATTTTCTCTCCACGATTGTAACAATCACCTAAACTCAAGAAAAACAAGGTTTTCCCATCAACTATATGTTGAAAATGTTAGTTTGAAACTTCAAAAAAAACACAACTTACTGTCAGTTTCTTGTATGAGAAATTAAAAAAAAAAAAATGACAAGCAAATACAGTTAAATTTTTTGCATCTCACTTCTATAATCAATGATAATCCCAGTATGAGCAAGCAATTTGAGCTTCATTTATTGATCCATGACCCATGTGATGCTCGAAGGCTTAACGTCGTCCAAGGATTAGTATTAAGCCTCGTGCTATTTGATATTCTAATTTAGAGTGGGTATTTTATTTTTTTTAAGATTTTGGTTAACTAATAATTCCCACAGGCTAAACTGAGATTAGATGATTCCTTTGTTTTAGATAAATAACAAAGAAGATGGAAAACTTAACAGTCCTTGGCTGTGTGTAACTGATGCAGCACAACCAAACAAAAATTGCAACAGACCTAGTGTGTTTGTCCAATGGAACTCCAATTTCATGATGAAAACTTAGAAAAGGCTATATGGTTATCTCAGTGCTTTATATAAAAAAAAATAAAAACAATAAATGAATATAAACTGTAATAAGGATATCAAACGAGATGAAAGCTCCTGAGAATGATCTCTGCTCCTTCAGTTATTTGGATCCTGTCAATTGTCTGTGGGGGCCTTAAAAAATTCTCTTGAAAATCCTTTTTCAATCATTTCCATAAGACTACCTACCATAGATTCAAACTGGTCCATACAGAACCTATCAGTCATTATGTAACAGATTTGGCCATTGCTCTTATATGTATAATAGCCATTCTGCCTTCTACAGCTGTCGTGGCCATGAAATGACCTTTTTTGGGCATGTTACAGCCTGCAATAGGGCAGCCACAATAACTATGAAATAGATGTGACAGCATTGTAACACCTCTACAATATATGAAAAGGCCCGTCAATCCATAAGGCATGATTTCTATTGCACTATGGTCAATATCCAATACCAATACAACTGTGATGGTGACCATGACTAAGACATTGACTAGGACTGTGATTTCAATCCATGCTATCTACCCTGACCAAGGGAAGAACAGGGTTTTGAAATTCCGTCTACACTCCATTGCCTAGCCAGGAAAAAGGAGGAAACAAAAATAATAAGGTCACTTGGCTTGTTGTGGTTGTAAGATTAAAGTTCCTCCTAAAATTAAGACTCTTGGTCATTGTGACCTTCAACAAATTAACACAGTTAATTGTTGCAGATAAAAAGACCACGTATCACTGACTCTCTCCTAATATTTGTTTATGTGCCAGCAGAGCAGGATCATAGATCTTTCAGTGATCTGTTGCTTAAGCCAGGTGAAATGACACTTTAATTATAGGATCTAATTGCTAGGATTCACTTGAAAGGTTTCGAGATTTCCTTAAAAAAACTAACAAAAATAACAAAAAACAGGTTATTGCACACCCAAATCCCTTCCCTTGGAAAGAAAAAAGTTAATACTGAAGAAAGCATACAGATCTATTCGAAGTTATACTCTTCTATGAAGGAGCCATATCAAATCCATATCTTAAAAACTATTTTCTTTATTGACATTTTCCCAACAGTTTTTAAACATTATAAAACATATGAGAACATAAAATGATGCATAAAGGTAAGGGATATTTTAAATAAGACAAAAAATAAGTGAGTAAGATACTTTATATAAAATTAGTGCAAAATTTGTAACAAAACCAATTTAGATAAAGCACAAGTAAGGTTACGGAGAAAGTAATAGTAATAATAGCAAAAAAAAAAAAATATTGTAACAAACTTATTTTTACATATTAGTAGAGATCTTATATTTTGCAAACACAATCTTTATGTATCTTTTAGTATTTGTGCCCACGCCAGATTGTGTCATATTATCTACAAATCTGTAGTCACTATGTCTATGTCAAAGTTGTGTCCATGCTGCAAGGTTTTTGTTCTAACTTTAACTCTTCCAAAGCTGTAAGATATAATTGAACCAAGCTAGGATAGCTTCTTTCTTGTGCATTTGGCTGTAGAGAAATACTTAGAGAGCAATCACTTTCTATCCCAGTAGGAACACAATAAAGGTTGTTCTCTTTGCACTTCAACAGCTGAGATTGTCATTGATGACTTGCCTCATGCCTCAGTCCTTCATATATTCATTATTCCCCCTATGGATATTCCTAATTTTCAATATAAAAACAGAATAGGTAGTATCTTAATAATTTTCCATCTTCAGTTTCTCTCTATGAATTCCATATTTCTAGACCACAGGAATCAAAACATAAGAACAGATAAGAATCTCATATTGTAATGCATCTGGGAGTTTCGACGATTCAGACAAAACTCCAAAGAATGTAACTGAGAAAACCAAGGCTACATATAAACATCATTACTCTAGCTGATTCATCTAAGAATTATGCTTCAACAACCTTCCTTTCTTAAAACCATAGGATATCTAGTGGATACAAGACTGAGCAAAGAGATGAATAAATTCTAGTCTAGTAGAAGTTCAGAGAGAAAAGCACATCAACCAAGAAACCAAGCTTAAACTAGAGAAACAATTGAAATTTATAATTCATTAAATCAGAGTTATAGTAACATTTGCAATATAGTAAAGTAACTGTCAGGAAGAGGTAGAAAATCTGGATGATCATCAGAGTGGGGCTCAAATAGTGAATGTAAAACATCAACGAGAAAACTGAATTTGTGTATCAAGTAGAGGCAAAGAAATCTGAATGAGAATTTAAACACACACTGCAACATCATCATGGAAACAACTACATCATTGGAAGGAGAGAAAGAAAACCAACCTAAAATTTTAAGCCTGAAACGTTTGTATATGGGGCTCGAACAATCAATCTTGAAGCCCATTTGTTCAAACATTTTTAACTGTGAAGGAGAAAGATGACAATATTCAGTATTATGGCGAGCTACACAGCAGGAAACAAGCACTCAAAGGTTGCCAAAAGAAACTGAAGATCCATATAAAAAAGCATCTTGTCACCTGATCCAAGAAGCCATCATTGGGGCAAACAAACTCACAGCTTTGTCGTAAAGATTCAAGTGCATCTACCGAAATACAATGAAGAAAAAGCAGAGGAGGAGAAAGACAGAAAGAAATGAGGAAAGATTTGTTTAGAGTTAACCAGACCTCCAATAGTCAATACTATCACAGGGTATAAATAACTTTGCTCAAACCTTCTTGAGATAGTTGTTCAGTCCTCATTAGATATGCTGTAATGATAGCTGCACTGCAACAAATACATGCGATGGATAGTGAAAACACAGATGATGTAAAAGTGTAGAAGCAATTAAAAAGTAGATGCGCTAGACAAAGTTTAAATTTAATCAGCTGATCCTGGTAAGAAGTGTGGGCAAGGAAATAAGGTGCCAGTAACATTAATACTATGTAAGCAAAGCAACCCAAAAATACCTGGATCATTTCGGAAGAGAGATCATTAGCTTTTGCATCACCCCTTAAGTCTTCCAACAGGCTTGGAAAGCATTAAATGTTTTATTTGGTCATTAGCAAGTCATAACAGTCTCCTTAAGTTCAAGATGATATCATTATTGTGATTGACTAAAAGTGATTAAATTACACAGATGCTTGGTATTGTTCCCATCCCACAAACACCGACCAACATCCACAAAAGAAGAGAAAAGGACATAAGTTATGTTGCAGTTGTTTCACTCACATTACCCAACTGAACTCGACCGGACAACATTTTTGGTTCCAAGAAGATGAACACAGTCTTGGTTCTTGGCCTGCATTTTTGTCCTAGTCCTAGTAGTGTCTTCAAATTCCCTCTACTGGTCATATCATTGGAATTTTTATTCATCTTGTCTCTAGATTGGCACTGATTCTCATCCAGTTATCTCATCTTCAATTGATGGTAATCTAGATCCTAAATGGATTATTTCTTGCATGATAACTTACATCACACATTTCTGGTGTAAGTTGTATCATGGTTTTACAAGACAATGAATGATAAAAATCAACTTCATGCTCATCTAGGTAACTTCACGGTGATCCCAAAATCACATAGCATGAAAGAGCAATTCTTCCTTCTGTAGTTCATTTCCAAATTTCATAACATAGTCAAGCACATGATCTCAAGTCACAAATATTACATGGATATAATTAGAATTTTCACAAAGTTTTCCTTCAAATAATAACTGCTTCCCGGGTGCATCATGGATCAATACTCCTGCAACGTAAAAATCTTCGATAACTTCATGCATGCATAAACGTGTGAAGAATACCCAATTTATATTACCAGCAATGTTTAAACTATTACACGATCAAGTTTTATTATTTTAACCTTCCACTAAATTAATACAAGATCAAAAAGATTTGAAACCTCAATGTTTATCTAGTCATAAGTTATGCACTTCCACATGTTTACTAAGAAAGAAAACTCTAAATATCAACTGTAGTACATTACATAAATGAATAGATTAATTATATAAATTTTTCCAGGGAAGGTTCTATTTATCACCATGCTTTAGTCCAAAGACAATTTCTAGGGGTTCGAGTGTGACATAACAACCCTGCTGCAATGGCCCCTCCCTTGCCATTTTCCATTCAAGGCTGTGGAGGGACTACTTTTAGCAAAGATATATGCATAAAGGGGAGATTTGACAAAATTTGAAACTATAGAGGCTGATTGGTTTGAATCAATTCGCAGATGGTAAAGTGGACTTTCTTGACAACTAAAAATGGTCTCAGCAAGTATATTTTATTATTGGATGTAACTACTTGGTGATTTGACATAGAATGGAGGTATATTAGTTTCACGTCAAATCCCAGCTATGGCACTTGAGGCAACATTTCCACGTATCTGTTACATGTCCAAAGAGCAATAACTTCAAAAGCATAAAGCAAGGACACTTGAAAATGATAAGTTCACTAAGCAAAAATGGGGGAAGAAATGGAAGTCATGTTCATGCCCAACACTCATGAGCTAACAGACAGACTGATTTTCTATTAATTTTTAAACACAATACACCTCTAGAGATAACCTAGGTGATTTCTTAGACGCTTTAGGATACTTCATGAAATTGGGATGGTTGCATTATTTTATATAATTTTACGAATCCCTTGCCCAAGATTGGCCATAGAATAGAGATATTAAAATAACATAGACTTCTTATTTATATGGATTGAAATACTTACAGAATACTTTTTATATAAGGTAAATTTCGAAATCATTAGCACAAAATAAAAACATTATGTTCAGGCCGTCCATCTATATATATATCTTTTTTTGCTTCATGGCTTCAAACTGGACTAGGTACAACCCCTTCAAGTTTGACTGCAGTTAATTGCAGGAAGATTTATCAAGATGGTGCCCATGCGGGTCCAACTACAAATTCCAATAGATTTGACATCCACAATTTTTCTACTTTCAATAAGAGCTTTTCTTGAATGAAATTCCTGGCCTAATTTCACCATTTTGTATTTTATCCACAACAAGGGTATCACAAATACCAGAATAAGAAATCAGTCTTAACATCATGGGGATCTTCTAATCATGGTTATTAGAATCTTACAATTCAATTCGATTTAGACAGAAATATATTTGGTTTTTTTGATCTGGTTTACTTGTTGGATATGGAATCCGATTACAAGTAGATCATCGAATATGAAGATCTTTGTCTTCTAAATGATAACTTATGTATGGATATCCATGAATGCTTCGATGATAATGAGAGGGGGGAGAGAGACAGAGAGAGACAGAGAGAGAGAGCTTAAATAATTAAATTTATAATTATATAATTAATGATATTATTTTAATAGATTCCTCGCTACTTTTTCTGATAAGCTCAAGAAACTTGAATGCTAATAGAAAAGAAAAAGGAAAAGTAACTGAAAATCAATATATGGAAGTGATTGTTCACGAAGAAGAAGAAGAAAAAGAAAGATTGTTATGTTGGAACATGATTATAGAAATGGTGATAGCAGTATTAATCTTGAGGAGGATTAATGATTTTAATTGTACTTGAAGATTTAGTGGTTTGATTTATTACATATTAGCTTTTGAGTATATGATATGATTTTAGGTATCATTAAAATGCCTCGAATCTTTTAAATGTTTAAACTATGGAGCATTTTAGGTTTTACAATTTAGATAAAGTGACTGCTAGTTAGTAGTTACTTATTTAAATACAAAATTTGAATAATGTTATTTGACAAATTATGAATAATCTATGTTAATATCTTATGTGTGTCTGCTCTAAAAAGTATAAATATACATAATAATGAATTCTACAATTCACAATTCAGAAAACGATCTTTCGATTTGCAATTTGAATCTCGATTTGATAAGCATGCTCCTAATAAAGTGCCGGACTAGCATATCAGTTTTTATGTATTAAAAATAGGAAACTAGGATTTTATGTAGTATATACAGCCATTTAAGAACATGTTTCTTGTTGTAGAAATCCTCCATATAAAGTCTAATCTTAGATAATTTTATGTCTTCTATTTTAGCTCACATGATGCTGAGAATCTTGGTCTCAAATAACAAAACCATAAAGGGGTCATTAGCCTCTCAAGTAAATGATCCTCCCCAGGCATCCCAAAAGACAAGGCCAACCACTGTTTCAAAAGAATAGTAAAGCAAGATCCTTTCTTCTGAGCAAACTGTCAAGTTTTTCCTCCTAAGCAAGAAAGAAACAATAATTCTTTTATGCCATGGGTCAGTATATACTTCAATGGATGATATAATCTCAGACCTTTCACGTCTCAGGAAGTGTCGGCCTAATACAGCATCGGATGCAGATATGGCTGCTGGGATTTTGCGCATGAACATGCCCAAGCCTGAGCAGTAGGGCCTTAAAAGTTCACTATATTGAGGTTATGTTTCTAAAGGCGCAGCTTATGAAGCATTACTAAGATGGATACTGGGAAACTAGAAAATGCAACTTTTAACTAAAAACAAGGTCTCAAATTCAATCATAAACACAAAAAAAAAAAACACATATTTTGTAGTATGATTGGAGAACTAAGAGTAGGGTTAAACCTTCTAGAGACACCAGCGAAGCAATGAACCAAAACAGAGCCCTCTTTTCGACTGCGATCAATGAAATCCAAACAAACATCCAAATAATCCAACAAATTCTCGCTCTCCATGTCTCTGATTGGCACTGCCATACGAATCATCTTCAAATCCTTCCCCGCATATTCTAAGGCATATAGCAGCTTCTCCCCCGACGAACCTTCATCGTCTCCATTCCCACAGCTCTCTGAGCCATCAAAATACACTTTCCGAATCTCCTTCGCGGGAATCGAGAGAGTCGATCGCCATTCGGTGAAGAAGGAAATGGAGGGCGAACTGAGAACGGAGAGGACGTGAGTGATGTCATCGCTGCCGTTGTCAAGAACCGCAGCTGCGTCGCTGATGTTGCCGATGAACAGATTCTCCCTCACCAAATACGGCATCGATTATTCAAACAGTTTCGAGTTTTTTGGAGGATTGAATTTGGGAGATTTTAGGGTTTGTGGTGTTTGATTTGAGCGAGTGATGCTGGGTATGGCCGGAGAGAACAAGATTATGATTATGAGGCAGCATCAAACAATATTCTCCATAGATAAATAGAAAAGTGAAAGATAACATGGCAGGTCCCAAATTGTCCTTCCCCGAGTTTAAACTTTAAACCACATGCTTTGACCCTTTTTCTGAAGCTATTTGTGTATTTCTAAAACAATAATTAAAATTTTAGTTATTATAAAAATAGAATTATATATTTATTTGGAGTAATTTCTTAAATAATTACAAATAATATAGGAAAATTGGAAAATCTAGAAGCGGCAAATATGGGTCTCGGAAAAAACTACATTATGGGTTTAGAATTAGTTTGAAATGGTTCAACTTAGGTTCGGAAATTTAAAATGGTACTTATTTGGCTCACAAATAAAAATAGTGCAAAATGGCTGTGACTTTGAAGGGCTACTTTTTAGCGGCTGCAAATTTTCATATATTTGTTAGAAGTTGTACCTTTTGAAATAAACGTAAATTTGTTTATAAAAAGGGTACCCTCTTCCCCACTCTTCAAAAATTGAGAATCTTCTCCCTTTACAACGAGATTTTTTTTTTTTTTTTTTTTTTTTTTTTCGTTCCAACTCTCTTACACAATATTTAACTACGAGATTATTATATAAGTGAAATAAATTGTGTTAATTTATAATTGGTTTGATGGATTTAACAATAAATATATTTTAGACAATTCGAATAAATAATAACTTATATGTAGAATTTGGGGTAGATGGTATAAAAATCATTGGCTCTATCTGGTATTGTTTGTAGTCCGTCTTGCATACCGAATGGTGTGGGTGAAATAAGCCTTAAAAAGGCCCCTTGGAGTCGTATCCGATGTTACTTTCAATATTCCCGTCCCCAGTTGTAACACTCTTTAAGCCATTTATGTTTAGTAGTTATGATTTAGTTTATATATACATACATACATACATACGTACATATATATAGCTGTTGTTGGGTGGGTCACAAAAGCGATTGAGTTCAACCATTGTAATTAATAGGAGTGCTACAAGTTTTTATGTTACTTGTTTTCGGAGATTTTGTCAGATTTTCTAGAGAATGCAAGTCAAATTAAAGCTTTAAAATTTTTCTGCTTTGTGTCTTGATACGCGGGGACGGCGATCCTTAAAACTCTATTCGGGTGTTGTATATTTTTAATAATTAATCTTTCTTTTTTGTATATGTTTTGTCTCTTTTGCCTGAAGATGTGACGCTCGGTACATTTGATAACGTTTAAAGATTATTAGGCCTCATAAGAAATAAAGTCTAAAGATTAAAGTATAAGAGGAGGGAAATATTAAAATGATCATGTGATGATGCTACGTAGTTCAGTTTTTATGCTTGTGAGTTTATGCTTGGCCTAATATGCTTTTGCTCCCGATTGTTTGGTATGTTGAAATCTAAGAATGGAAGGAAGAAAATATTAAGCAATTACGATTCTATATTGTTATAATGTCGCGATTTCAATGCTTAAGTTACAGAGTAAATGATATGTTCAAATGATTCAATATTATACATGAATCGTGCTTCATGCATATTATCCAAGCTATTCTAGTATTTTGTCTCATTCTTTTTGGACACTTGCTCAACCTGGTGGTTTGATTGATCCTTCTTCCTCTTCTTTTTAGGTTTGAACGATTTGAACGATTGAGGAAGTATATAGTAGAGGCCTGGTGCATTGGATGTAAATCCCTTTTGATAGTTCAAATCATATTTTTTGTAACTGCTTTCATGATGTTCAAGTAATGTTCTTAGCTTTTATGTCTTGAAACTTGATATATAAGTTGCTCCCCAAGTTTCTTGGTGTCTTAAGTCATAAGTTTAATGCTCATACTTTCCTATTATACTTGAAGAGGATAAGAATGATGATTATGAAATGTTTATGCTAACATAATTTTTCCGGGCTTAGATAAAGCTATAAGTATGCTTTTGTTCTCCTCGTAAGGGTACTCAACTAGTAAAGAGTTTTTATTTAATTGTCTTTCCTAAAATCTAATATTCGAGCATTCGTGAACACATGTATATCTGTGATTTTTATAGTTCCCATGTAACAAAAAGAAAAAAAAAATGTATGCTCTTGTTAGCTCCAAGTTTTGAGATATCCATGATATGATACGTTATGCTCTTAGTATATGTTCTGGAGACATATTCGATACATTAGTAGAAAAGATATCATCAGTGACAGAAAATTATCAATAGAAAAAAATCAATCCATAATAGTAACGGATTTGTGATGGATTAATGTCGGATTGTATATCGAGTGATTAACGACGGAAATTAATGACGGAAATATTTCTATCGCTAATCCGTTGCTATAGTGGTGAATAGTAAAAAAAAAAAATTCTGTAAACCTATCGGCGACAGATTACTAACGGAATTTTTAGCGACGAAAAATTTTCTGAAAATTTCTATCGTTAATCTATTGGTATAGTGGTAAAAAGTAAAAAAATAAAAATAAATAAATATAGCTATTAGTGACGGATGAACGACAAAAATTTTAACAACCGATTATACAAAACTTTAGCGACGGATTAGTGACGGATTATAGACGGAACTTTTAGCGACGGATTGCCGATAGAAATTTTAGAGACGGATTAATAACGGATTTTTTTTTAAAATTTTTTAAAATTTAAAATTTTAATTTTTAATTTTTAATTTAATAATTATTTTTCCTTTTCTTTTTATTTTATTTTGTAGAAAAATAATATTATTTTATTTTTTAAAATTTTGTAATATTTTATTTTAAGTTAAAATTTTATTATTTTATTATTTCACTATTTTATAATAAATTATTATTTTAAATTATTTAATATTATTAAAAAAAGTGAGATAAAGATAACAAATAAAAAAAAATAAGACAAGAGAGTTCATCGTGGTTCGGTGGTAGTGGTGTTGTTATTACCATTGTTTGTGCACAGGTTTGACACTCATCGGATGAGGGTTGGAGGAATTTTAGTCATACTAAAGCAACAGGACATAGATGGATGGGTGGGCTGGGCGGGTTGGTGCGTGGGTCAAGCGCCTGGAGTAGTAGGTGCTTTCTTTTTGGAAAACTCAAAAATCAGTGACGGATTAGATCCGTCGTTGATTTTTTTCATTTTTTTATTAGTGACAGATAGTATTTCGTCGCTAATATTTAATAATGTGACTTTTAGTAATGGATTTAGCGACGGAAAAAATTCATTGCTGATACCCTTCAGCGGCGGATTTGTTACTTTCAGTAATGAATTTTTTCGTCGCTGATGACACGTTTTCCGGTTGTGAAAGTTCTATTGGGGAGGTCCATTTGTCATGCACATGGTATATGCCGATTTATGCCGGTTTACATATTGATATGTAACGCGGTATATACCTACTTACCATGTTATGGTAATATGGTCCATTTTTTTGTACCTATCGATGTATTCTATCAAACATGTTTGAATCTTTATGTTGATATGCTTAGTTACACCTTATTTATCCATTTGTTAGCTTTCATAAACTAACCACTTTTTCTGATTCCATTCCAGACGAGCTGAGATAAAGGTAAAGAGCCGATGGGTAACAGCTTTCATTGTAGACACTCGTAAAGATTTGAGGGACATGCAGTGAGACCAGATGTACAATGGATCTTTTCTTCTAGGCCTAGACAAATATTTGCTTCATTTTATCACACATTTTTTTTAATGGTTTCATGGCCATGGATATTGGCCATTTGATTATCAGTCACTTAATACATATCGAGGATTTTTTAGCATCCCATATTGTTAGGCCTCGTTTGTTGCCCTTGTCTGGGAGCATACTTACGTTGTACATTACATTGTATACCAAGTGACAAGCGACAAAAACCTTAAGGATAGGTAGTGCAACACTCTTGTAGTTATTTTTTAAGATTAATTATGATTATCTTATCTAAATTATACCTTTTCTCCTGTGGTTTAATCGAAAATCACATATATTTTTTTTATAGTGAAAAATATCCAGTTAATCCATGTTTTTTAAAAGTGTGGTAAACATATGAAATATTTTAAAATTGGACGATATAAAATATCCATTATACCCCATCTTAAAATGTTATTGTTTTCTAAACCCTAAAACACTTTGTTTTTATTGCATTGTAATATTACATTGTAACAATAACTTAATTCTAACATTATGCTGGATCTTTGAAATGAAATATCCTGCATTGTAACATTTGTAGGTATATTGATGATGAATGGTTATCTGGAATGTGGTTGATTGATAAAAAGTCTTGATCAGTCTTTGATTTGGTTCGGTTGGCTAGAGGAGTACTTGGCTCCTCATAT
This sequence comes from Dillenia suffruticosa, assembly GCA_033439265.1. Taxonomy (NCBI): domain Eukaryota; kingdom Viridiplantae; phylum Streptophyta; class Magnoliopsida; order Dilleniales; family Dilleniaceae; genus Dillenia; species Dillenia suffruticosa. Next base: position 13,312,445 of record JAVTVX010000013.1, on the reverse strand, counting down.
GACTCAAGGGGTTGACAACTTGAACCATCGATTGGCTGCTTGAGCAAAAAGAGTTGACCGCTCATGCTTGCGGTTGGTCGTATGAGTATAGTGGACTGGCCGCTCATACTCAGTGGTTGGTTGCTTGAGCACAGCAGATTGGCCACTTATGCTCAGCGGTTAACCCTTTGAGCGGAAGAAGCGCTTGCGATCGCCTGCTCAATCACACTTGTGCGCTTGTGGTCAACTGTTCGTGTGCATTAAGTGCACGCGGTCAGCCACCTGTGTGCTCTAGGCACACGCAATCGCACGAGCAGTTAATGAGGTTGGCCACTTCTGCCTCTCCGTCAATTTTAAGTTATTTAAAGTGAGAGGGTAGTTGGACAGTAAACGGTTTAATATATATAAAATAGCTAATAACAAATGGGTAAATGTTTAAAAAGAGAGATGGTGTTCTAGATAGATGATTTAAAAAGAGAAATTAAATGTTTGTATGGGGTGGGGCGTGTTAGAGAGAGAGAGAGAAACCATTAGCGTGCTGTGCACGTGGTGAGAGTGGGGTGTGAGACATGAGAGTAGGTTTTGTTGAAAATTCAATGTTATTGAGAATCACATGTGCAAGAGAGAAAGGTTGTGAAAAAGAAAAAAATTGTCAAGCTCTCTTGGAAAAATCACTCCGTGGACTGCACTTTGAGTGCACTCGATCGCGTGCGCCCATTGGCCCTGCCTAGTGCACGGTCGACTGTATAGCCTGGTCAGCCACGCCTAACATACGGTCGGTTATTTGCTTCTATAGATCGGTAGTTTGGATAATTATTTTAAAGCTACTTTTCAGAGTATTTTTCATTATCTCCAAACTTATTTTCTATTTAAATTTTTCTTATTTTTACTATCATTAAAACCTAATTTTTCAACGATTTCAATATTGCTTTACAAAATGATAAATTCAAACTTCAATATGAATCGGGAGAATTTTGGGAGGAAAAATTATGTTGACCAGATGATACAAATACCTATGTGTGCTTCACAATTTCCTTAACTCTGTTCGACTCCGTCTACTTACCAAAGTTTTAAAAAGCATAGGGGATAAGTGGATATTTTTTTACCATAAAACGGTATGTTATTTTCGATTAAACCACAGGGGAAAAGGTAATTTACTCTAAAATATAGTAATTCCTTAAAAATGATAGTGTTTTTTCTTTTATCTTTGTAAACGTCAAAAATAAAATCTCTCTTTTTATTTTGTTCAATTACATAACAATTATAAAAATTATTAATTTTTATGAAGATTAGCAATTTATGTCATTATTTTTGTTTTTGATTGAACCTTTAAAATTATATAAGGAAGATAATGATGTATAATGTAACAACAAGGCTATAAAAGCAAGACTAAAGTTGCATAAAGATAAATATATAAATCAAGAAAACTCTCTAGGTCAATTTCATAAAATATCCAAAGTCCAAGACCAAAACCCTTGTATACATCCTAGAAATTAGATCAGTAGCAAGTTCATTAACTACCAAAACTAATGAGAATACTAACAAAACCAAGTTCACAAAAGTTCCAAAAGGACTTCACGTCCTTCCTACATGTCCCCCTTAAGCTCAAACTAATCTAGAAACTAGTGCTGCTCGGTATCCCTAGCATCCTGCTAAGTTTGGTGGGGAAAAAAAATTATAAAAGAGTAAGCTCGAAAAAGTTTATTAAGAGATGAACGGGCACGACATATGTAAATAAATAATGGATTAGAAATCGCATTTGATACAATACAAACATAAACTCCAAGCAGCATAATAAAATCAAAAAACACAACCAAGAGACTCCATGTGACCACTAGATACAGAAACTGAATACAATTGCTAGAGTTCACGATGAACCTTGCGAGAGAGCTCTTTACATAACAGAAAACGCAAATACAGATATATAACACGTTATACTGTAATGTATTCTACAATAAATACTTTTAAATTCACAATTGGAGGGTGCCATAAGCAAATCAAGTCACACACGATGGCTAAAGGAGGCCATGTACGTGTCCGTCTCTTACATGGTAGGAAAGGAGAGCCAATCATAGAATCCGAAGCCACTGGTGCTGTTCCAAGGTCACAAAAGTTCAAATTAGCAGCCAATGCAAAATAGGTCAAACCTGGTCAATCAGGGCCTACCAAGGCCAAACGAGGTCAAAGCTAGTCCAATGGGTCAACTCTACGTTAAACAGGGTCAAATTAATTTTGGTCAAACTATGTCAAACCGATTAATTCTAGCCAAATCATTTTAAACCTGGTTGGACCGGTCAAATTGAGTCAAACCGAGTCAATGGTCTCATATAAAAAACATGTTACAAATGTGACATGTATTTTGGCAATAATAATTTTATCATTTAAGGATGAGTTTATTACTAAATCTTATTATTCAAAGCGATTTTGTAATTCTTACAAATATTGTGAACATTTGCAAATTATTTGGAAAAAAAAATATATAATTCCCTCCCTCGATGTTGGTCCCTTTTTTTTTTTGTCTTTTTATCACATTCACTTCTAGTCTTCTACTTCTTTGTGTGTATTTGGCATTAGACATTAAAACGGGACGTGTTTGTATTGCACATTTTTTCTATTATGTAAAAAAAAAAAAAAAAAAGGAGTTTAAATTTTTAAAAAAATACAATAAAAATTAAAAAGAGAAAATACATTCACTTTTGTGCATAATATTTACCCAAAATCCAGTTCTCTTATATATTTTTAGTTATTAATATTAACAGTTCAATCATGCTGATATACAATTGAATCGATTAAATCATAATTTTAAAATTTACGGATTGATATACAATATGTTTACGATAACATTGTTTTCACTGCATGTCTACCAAGCTGCCTTACTTTTGTTTTGATTTGTAAATGCTAAAATATAATGAATATGAAGTACTGACAAACCATTTTGATTTCTAAGCAGCTCGTAACTGTCTTTTACTATGCTAAAAAAGAATTAATTTTTTCCATTATATTATAATAGAGCGTGAGATTTTAGACATTTTAAAAATGTTAAAATCTAATTCAATAAAGGTCTAGTTTTTATAATTTTAGTACATTTTATAGTGAATTTTAAATTATATCTATAAAATTTTATATTTTTGTAAAATATATTTAATAAAAAAATTTATTACAAACAGTATGAAATAAAAATAAGTTATGAAACAAGCCTTTGATTTTAGTAGTAAATTTGCTAGATCAAGGGTGTTACTTAGAAAAACTCAACTTAATTTTAACTCACCCTTATTTTTTAATTCCACTTTACTTAAATTTAATGAAATTTAATTTTATTTTAACTTTCTTAACGTGTAATTACTCCCAGATGTACGTGTAACTATGTGAGGAGCTTCCCTTATGTCCCGACATGTCCCATGTGCTATCCCTAACGGGACAATTCAGTGATTACAAGCCTTTCCTTTTAATTCAGAAATTTTGGATTTAAATATCTATACAATTAAAAAAAAAAAAAAAGGGACATGTGTGCCCCGCAGCAACACTTGGGCATTTATACCAGAGTAAAGCCAAAACCTTCGATTGAAGGAAAGACCAACTGCGGCAACAAAATAATAAAAAATAAATGAAAGTGGACACCATGTGGATGAAGTTTCCTCCATAAGAACCTGGCAGACCACAATCGATCTCTCGTGTTGTGTTTGTTTGTTTTTTTTTTCTTTTTTTCTGATCCTCCCGTATTTGAAACATCACTCTCTCTCAGGTTTTTTTATAAAAAATGAGATCTCTCAAAATAGTCTTTTCATTTCTAAAAATACTCGAATCTAAATATTTAATTAAAAAATACATAATCTTTCTTATTACGTCGACTAACACTACACATATTTACCCCTAATATCTGGATATATCATGTTTTTCTTTTGAACATTTGTTTGTTTTATAGAAAAAACGAAATGAATGAGAGTGGAAAGAGAATTGGTCCTCCTCCACCTCCTCCATCCCCATATTATTTACCCAATCCATCGGGGTGAAAAGTTTCTTAGACCGACAAGAGAGGATTGTCTTTTATGCATGTCCAATTTTGCCCTCACTTTGGTCCCGGCAATGAATCATTGAATGAGGTTAAAATTGTAAATTTGTAATAGAAAACTTTCTTATTTTAGATAGCAAAAGTAATTATTTTAAAATAAAATTTCCAATTTTGTGGAATGAAATTCCATTTAAAAATATAACAATGCCTTGTTGGTTGGCATCCTAGCGAACACGGTATGGCCCATCCTTTTACAAAGGGGAGCAACTTTTTCAAAATAATTGATTTCTTCTAATAAATTATGGCAAAAGGACCCATGCACGGGTCAAATTTTGTTCATTTTTACAACATTTTATTTTATTTTTCCTTTTTCTTTGAATAAATAGGCTGAATAGACATGGCCCACATTCGGGTTGAGTTCAAAAAAGGGAGTTGAGCAATTATTGAAACCAAATAACAAAATGCTTTCTTCCTTTGATTAAATATGAATATCATAACCTAATTAATTTAGGAGCTCTATAGATTTCTGTTTTGATTCCAAGAGTTCTTATTCTTTTTTTTTTTTTTTTCCATTACTAAGTCACCAACTCAGTATCTGAGATTTCACCCTGATTAATCTGGGTTGACCGCTTATAAGGCCTAATTGAGGGATAGATCTCTCAACGTTGATTTTTTCGTTTCCATGGGGTATCGAACTCTCGACTATAGTTAAGAGGTATCAATCCACGAACCAACTGAGTAATCAGATATTGATTCTAAGAGTTCTTATTCATGATTCATTTTCACAATCAAAACTAAAAAAAAAAATTTTAAAAGAGCAATTAAAATTAAAAAATAAAAAAGAAAGAAGGCTTTGTTTCTGCCGACGTTTGATTTGATTTATTAAATAAAAGTAGTAAAGTTTCTGTCATTTAAAATTTAATTTTTTCTTAAAAAAACCATTGATTTGAAATAATAGTTTCTGGTTTTCCACTGTAAGGAACCAAAATAATAATACCTTATAGACATGGTTCCGGTTATGAAATCGTGAACCGATCAATAGTTTTTTTAACCGTGGATCACGGTCTAGTCTCGTTCGATTTCATGGTTCAAATCATGGCTATGTCTTGGGCACATGCATAAATTTTTTCAACAACTAAATTAGAACCATAAGACTTTCCTTGTTAGATTAGGACTCAAAAAATTCCTTTTCCAACAACCAAATCCAATATAAATTGGACAATCCCTATGGGAATTTATTTATTTTTTTTATTATTCAAATATTTGAATATGAAATTATCACATTAAGAAAGAGGGTTTATACTATTAGACTGTGTCCATAGAAACGTGGAAATTTATGTTTATGTACATACAACTTTGCCCTCAAATTTTTAATTTCTATTTTTCTCTCTTTATTAGCAATTTGTTTTTTCTCGAGAACTTGCATGATAGTCCCATTATTGTTCTTCTTATAAATTTCAGATATTCTCTTGTTTCTTTTTTTTTTTTAAATCACTACAAGAAAATATGGTTTTAGTCACGAATTTTCAAGATAGAAAAAATTCGTCGCTATTTTGCGACAAATTTAGCTACAAAAACTTTTTCGTCGCTAATTTGTTACAAAATTTACAACGAAAAGGAAGTCGTGGCTAAATTAGCGACAGTCACATCATTCGTAGCAAAATTCGTCGCTAATTAGTGACGAAAAAATTTTTGTAGCTAAATTCGTCGCTAATTGATGATAAAAAATTTTTCGTTGTAAATTTCATCGCTAAATGGCTAAATTTTGCCACGGATTTAAAATCCGTTGCAAAATTTAATCTTTTTTAAATAGAATTTTATTTTTTTATTTTTATTTTTATTTTATTAATATGTAATATTTAAATTAAAAATTAATTTAACGACGGATTTGTTTTCCGTCGCTAGACGAAAATCCCAATCCGTCGCTAAGTTTTTTATATATAATTAAATAAAATATAATATTAATATAATATTTAAATTAAAAAATTAATTTAGCAATGACGATGGTAATTTAGCGACGGATTAAAATCCGTTGCTGAATTTAATTTTATTTTAATTAGAATTTTATTTTATTTTTATTTTATTTTTATTTTATTTTAATAATTTCTGCGACGGATCCCAAATCCGTCGCTGAATTTTATCTTTTCTTAATTAGAATTTTATTTTTATTTTATTTTATTTTATTAATTTATATTAACAAATCATATTATTATTTTATAATATTTTAATTTACATTTTATTTTATTATATTATATTTCATTTTTTTAGAAGAATAATATTATTTAATTCTTAAAAAACCATATATTTTATTTTATTTAAATTATATATATATTTTTAATTAATTTATTAATTTTTTCTTTTTTTATTTGATTTAATATTTTTTATTATTGTATAGGTAACTTTTATTTTATTTGTATTATTTTATTCAATAATATAAAATTTTTAATTAAATATTAATCCGTCAGGACCGCAAGCTTGCACGGGCACCGGCGCATGCACACACGGGCGCCTGTGCCCCAGCAGGCACCTAGGTGCGCGGGTGCCCAGGCAGGCAGGTGTGGGCGCCCGCGCCTGCTCCCGCGCCTGCTGGGGCGTGCCTGGGCGCCATTTATTGTTTTAATACTAAAAGATTGATAAAACTACAGTTGAAGGGATTCGAATTTTGCATTTCGGATTTAAACAGAAAACATATTACCATTGCACCACCGCTTAGTGTTGTATGATAATATTTTTTTTTTCTTTCTTCCTCCTCATTTGTTTTTTATTCTCACTTTTTTAAGCAGGTGCGGGTGCCCGTGCCCCAGGCAGGCGCCCGTGCCTGGGCGTGGGCGCCCTTCATAAAAATTGATAAAACTACAGTTGAAAAGATTCGAATTTTGGATTTTGGATTTGAACAGAAGACATATCACCATTGCACCACCTCTTAGTGTTGTGTGATAATATTTTTTTTTCTTTCTTCCTCCTCATTTGTTTTTTATTCTCATTTTTTTTTCCTTATCTCTATTTTTGGGTTTTTTTTTCCTTTCTATTTTCATTTCTTATATATAATAATTATATTGAAATTTCTTATAGAATAAAAATATTTTGTGATTAAATATATAGATTTTTTAAATTATTAATATATTATAATTTATTGATAATTATAATTTTATAGTTTTTAGATATTGTAATCCATTTTTAAACTATGGATTAAAAAAATAAAATAAAAATGAAAAAAAAATAATAAAATAATAAAATAAAAGAAAAAAGAAGAAATCAAAATATAATATTAATATATTTTTTAATTAATTTATTATTTTATTTTAAATTAGTATTTTATTATTTTTTATTTTATTAAAAATTATCATATTTATTATTTTTAATTAATATTATTTTAAGTTGGTAGTATAAATAAAAAAAAGTTATTATATTTATTATTTTAAATTGTTATTATATATTATTTTATTATTATTAGAAAAATGTGAATGAAGGATAATAAATAATAAAAAAAAATTTATATCACATAATATCTTTGGCTTGGTAGTTTATAGGTTGCGTGTGCGTGCAGAAGTTCGGAGTTCGGAGTTCGAACCGCGGTGGAGGCAGAAGGTAAATCAGCATTTTCTAGCAATTAAAAATCGATGTTGGAGCACCTGTTGGAGCGCCTGCGCGGGGGTGCTGGCTCGGGCCGGCAGGCAAGTTGCAGGCTAGTGTTGGCTCGGGCAGGCAGGGCCATCCAGGGACGTGTTGGCTTGGGTGGGCAAGGGATGTGCTGGCTCGGGTGGGCAAGGACGGCAGGACATTTCGACGAATTTGAAATCAACGACGGATTTCAATTAATATTGTAATCTATTGTCGCTGAATTTAGCGACGGATTTTTTTATTCGTCGCTAAATTAGCGATGGATTTTAGTTACAAAAATTATCTGTCGCTAAATTTAGCGACGAATTTAGCAACAGATTTTTTTATGTCGCTAATTTAGTGACGGATAATTTTTCGTCGCTAAATTTTGTGACAAATTTTAGCGAGAAAAAATTATTTGTCGCTAAATTTAGTGACGGATTTCAGATTTTCGCCGCTAAATTTTTGCGATGCGTTATTAGCGACGAAAAATTTTTCATCGCTAAATCCGTCGTTAATATTTTTAGCGACGAATTTTTTTAAAATTTTTATCGCTAAATTTGTAAGTAAAAGGCTTTTTTTTTGTAGTGAATACATATTGATTATGATTATGCACGGGGAATAAAGAAATTTGTAATTAGGTTGAATCTTTTACGGTGCATAGATGTGTGATATTTGAAGGAGTCCTAAACATTTCAAGATGATTACTAGTTTGCATCTCATTATGAAAACCAAGTAATTGTTAGGTTTTTCTTCCTCCTCGAATCTACATTAATGTTGGGCCACTTTTTCTAGGTAGGAAAGTTATTTTTTTTTCTTTTTGCCTTTATTTATTTATTTTTATAAATGAAGAATGATATATTTGTTATTTTACATCTCAAACCCTACTCGTGTGGAATTTGTAATTTACGGTGGAGTTTTAAACACACGCAATGATCTATTGGACTGAAGAGATTTGAAGAATTTGAAATATGGAACTATTTGCTTGAATATCGAAGCAAATAGCCGAATGTTTTATAAGTTTAAACTTTTAGAATATTTGGCTGTTTGATTTGATATTAGAGTTGATGGTTCAAACCGATGCTCAGCTTAAGTATAAAGAAACTATGTAAAACTCAAGGAACTCTTTTGTAAGTTTATTTACAATCTTTTCTTTAATTTATTTTGTATATTTAATTACATCTTTTATAAAGTTAGAATTAAATCTTATCCTTTTTTGTTTTAGGTATCTTGAAGATTTTCTTTTGAATTAATATTTATTGGGCATTGAAGATATCTTTTAACACTCCCCAAGGTTAGTAAGTTCATATAATCATTAAATAAAATTAAATAATTAAAATTCATACTTACTCTATCAAAAGAAATTAAATAATTAATGTCGTTTTAGACCGTTTATAAATTTCATGGTTTAGATAGGGACATCTGGTGTTAGAGTGAGAACTGTCTAAAGGGGAAAAGAGTTACCCGATACTCTGAAAAAGTCCAGAGAGAGAGCCATTTAGAGTGAAAGTCATTTGTCAACGTCCGACTTTTCAAGGGGTGGGTAATGTTACGAATCCTATATCGGATAAAAAAGAAAATATAAAATAATATTTAAATATAATAAATTCTCTCATTTAATAGGTCAATCTTTTAATTTGAGTTTTTCTATTCCGTTTGAGTCTATCACTTGAGTATATAACAATATCTCAATTTCAGGCTCGGGCATGGTTGGTTTAGGCCGGATTTTGGCCGAGCTTAGAGGCTAGCCTTGGTGAGACCCAAAGCTTGAGCTTAGAATTTAGACTCTGAGTTTCAACCCCACATGTCCAGAAGTAAAGAATATGTGGCTTAATGAAATTTGTTTGGTATATAATATCACTTAATAATAGTCGTTGTAATTATTTAAAAGTATAAATTTGTGTCACTTGCACCTTAGAAACTATAGGGTAGCGTAATTGCCTAAAGCATTTTATATTCAGTTTAATATTCCATGCTTTCGATAAAAATAAATAAAAGAAATAAAATTTTGTAAGTAAAAATTAAATTTCTCTACGGAAGAAATTAAAATTAAAATTTTGAAGCATTATAAATGCGAACTTTAATGCTAGCATGATCGGTATTTTTGAATCAACGGAAGAATGTTAAAGTCTAGAAGAGGGTAATAAGTTATTATCAAATTAATTAAAAATAGAAAAAAGTAAAATAAATTTCATCACACTTAAAATCTTGGGTAATTTCAAATTTCTTGGCCAAATATCAACCCAGATATTTCAAAATTATTTTATATGTTTCGTCTAAATAAAATAAGGATAAAACCAAAGAGAGAGTTCAAGTTGGAAGATTGTTGAGATATCTTTGCCTACTTAGACTGTAGAGACTTAAGAGATCCATTTTGATAGCTAGGATGTAGAGATTCATTTGAAATTAATTTATTTTTATATGTCCAAAATCAATATTTTGAAATATATATATATATATATATATATATATATATGTATTATATGTATGATCTTGGTTGCATGGAAACGGACAGGGTTTAAGGGTCATACACCTTACTCGGAATGCAAAAATACTCATCATTTACCAATAACCAGTAAAATTGCAAAATGCTTGTTGAAACAAATCGAAAAACTTGTTTTTATCTTGATCTCAGTAACTTATTTCCCACCTTTTATAGAATAGTATTCCCCTTTTGATGCTAAAATATAGAGAATGTTAGCATAGGATTTTTCATGTATAATGCTAATTTTCAAAATTATACTCCTCTATTATTTCCCCCACTAACCTAACATAATCATTTAAAATATTATAATTGGACCCCCCCCCCCCAGAAAAAAAAAAAAACACCTCTTTAAGGGTTATATATGCGTACAATTATTCTAAATTTTTTGGACAGCCATTAGCAATACTGTCACTCAAAGTCTGGGGTTGGCTATCTGAAAGAATATTGTCTTCCTTGAGGAAGGGAGATTTAAGCAAGGCAGCTCCTGGACCGGTTGCTTATAAGACAGCTGGGTAGCCACTGTCATCATCTTAAGCTCAGTTAATAAAGGGGGAAGCTTATTACCACCTTCTTGCCATTCATGGGACACAAGCAGGTTCCTTGTACTCCATCAAACAGAAGTTGGATGATTAAATTGTTGCCAAGTTAAAAGTTGGGAATGCAATTGAAACATTTAAAAGTTTGGGGACAAAATTGAAACCTAAGTGAAGACTTAGAGACCAACCTTAAAAATTGCCAAAAAACAAATATGGGAAAAATGTGCCAACAACTTTCATTCAACCATTGTTTGTTACCATCTAAATAGAAGATGACAATTATTTGCAAAGCCAATTTCAAGTAGAGATGCATAGTCATTCTTGAAGAAAAATATCCTCGTAACATTAATAATCTGTTGCTAAATTTGTCTCCATCTTTTTTAAATTTGTCTCTCAAATATTGGGATTAAGACCCAATTTTTTGTTGTTGTTATAACATTAAGAATCTGTTGCTAAATTATCAATGTTTTCAACCACTTCAGTAAGGGGAGAGAGAGAGAGAGAGAGAGAGAGAGAGAGAGTTTTTTTATATGGTCATAATCTCCTCTAGATCATAATTTGATAGTTTATTAGACAACTACAGCACTGGCTACACAAGGAGATAAACCCAGAAGAAGTCAAAGGCCGAAGAAAATGAAAAAGGAAAAAGAGAGAAAACCTTTTAACTGTTCTTCTGATCCCTTGACAAATGCTGTGATCTATGTCATCTGTACAATCCTCTAAATCCATGGCACCAAACAAAGGACAAGAAGGAAAAGGGTAAAATTATATGAGACAGAAGGGCAAAGGAAAGAGAGAAGAAGGTAAACTAAACATGCAAAACAAGAGATATGCTGCAGGTGACTTAGGCTGGCATTAATGAAGCGGGCAAGGTTGTGGCGTAGACATTATGTCCGCAGGAAAATTGAACCGGAAGAGAACCCAGGAAAGAAGGATATGTATGTGTAGCTGAGTAATTATTTAAGCTTTTTGAAATGTCCGAGAAGAAAATCCATGGAGAAGTCTGACAAAACCCAAGAAACTGAGCTTCCCATCCAAATGTCTGATCCAATCTTGTAGAACTACGTGAACAGGTACTGATGGGCTAAGTCCAAGTTCCTGAACAGATTTAACAGATGCAATAAAGGGGAGGAATTCAGTGCAATATAGCAGAGAAACATAAAGGATATGCGTTTATAAAAGCAACAAATTAGAAAATCTGCATGAATGAATCACAATGATATTTAAGAAGCTTCTATGTCTAATCATACAGTGGTAAATCCTGCTTTAAAATCAACTTTCATCCAATCCGTGACACAACTTGCATCATTCTGCAATGGAATATGTTATGCAGAAAAAGGCAATACTTGTCAGCCAAAACAGTAGGTCCTTAATAGAAAACAGAATCTGATGCATTGGTGGCCCAGGATGGCTTCATCTCGTTCTTAAAGCATCCCAGTAAAAATATGGGTCCACGGTGGGCAATATGTGGATAGACAGCCGTACCCTCTTTTTTATTAAGAAGAGGCTGCTTCTCGGGATTGAACCTTAAAACCTCAAGTGAAGATACAAGCAATTTTTACCATCCGGGTACAGGTTAACATTTTCCCCCTTACATATGTTCATAGACACCGGACTTCGAAAGTTTTCATGCTTAAAAAGAGTTTCCTACTCCTTCCAATTCATTCTTTATTTTTCTTCCCCTCCTAGTAAAAGAAAAATGAATTTTGCATTTTACCCTCGGATTGAATGTTATTTTTCACTTTCACAAGCTCTACCAAACTACATCTCTAATTGGCTTATTATGAGTAGAGGTTGGATAAGAGAAGTGTTTCTATGTTTCCAAAAAGCATTACATCTCCAGTTTGATGTTTAAAAACAGCTAACATTGCCTATACAGGTTTATTCCCATGAGCCTGTACACATCTAGCCAGGCAAGCTTATGCTCTAATGGTTCTGGCATCCTGCGTTGTCTCCATTCAGACAAAAGACTGCATAAAGCTATTTGCAAATGCATGTGAGGATACATCAACCAACACAGGCAGGATGAGTAGGAGGTAATTTATAAAAAGAAAAGAAAAAACAAAAGACAGGTACCTGCCAACATGCATATATTTTATGCCCGGGGGGGGGGGGGGGGGAGAGAGAGAGAGAGAGAGAGAGAGTACTGACAGAGGCAAGTTCTTCAATCATGATAGGCCTGTTTCCATCCTTCTCAAAGAACTCATAGGCACTGCGTGCATGTTGTTCCCAGGAATCAATTCCTTCCAGTTGATGCACACTTACAGCTGTGGCACAAAACTCTTCAAAATCCAAGTTTCTATACTGAAGAGAGCTCACCTGCAAAAGGCAACACCACATTTATCAGCTTACTACTGATTTGCATATGATATTATGCCTTCACCCCAAAGCATTTTCCACCTTTTTCCTTCCATTTCCTTTTAAGCATTCACCTGCTCAGCTGCCCCATATATGATAATGCCCCAAAAAAGGGAAAGAATGAAAGATAAATTACCATATTCACATAATCGAAAACTCTTGAATCCTTCATGGCATCAGTGGAGTACTTTACTGCAGCCTGTCAATTTCATATAATTTAGAATATTCATGGAAATGGTTCAGAAACAAAAGATTTAAGAGAAGGGAAAGAATAATACAAATACACAAAAGAAGAAATCGAACATGAGGATACCGTTTTGAAATTCTGAAGAGTGATGACTCCATTTTTACTTGGCCCTAACAAATTAAACTGTTCCCGCAGATAAGCTAGTTGAGCAATGGTCAGTGTCTTAGCAACAGCCTGTCAATGCAGCAAGGCCTATTTAGAAGCAGAGATATTCAACTTTATCGAATATTCAACTGAAATATAAAAAGTGTCTATTGGGATTTTAAAAAGCTAAAATAAATTTTTTTGGGACAGACTGGAATCATCCAACCCCAACTGTGTTGGGACATTTGAGTACTATCTAGTTCCAAAACATTCTAAGGATTGCATGCCATTACTTTAAATGCATTTCTTAAACAAAAGAGTTGCATACCTGTAAAGCAGATTTCCGAAGAGAAGATGAGCATACGTAAGCTCTTACAAGCTTATAAATTGACATGTCTAGTGGTATCCTGATGTCTCGATAATTAGCAAGCCATGGATGACCTAAACAATATCAAAGCTTTAAGCATTAGAAACAGCATTAGAAACTCCAACAAACAAAAATAATAATAATAATTAAAACAAGAATCAAATCAGCCCTGGTGATTGATAGTCATCCAGCTTTTCAAACTACATGGGGAAGAAAGAAAGCATAATACAATTTTTACACGACATTAAATAAAAGTTAGGAACCACAAAGCTCTGTCATAGAGATAACAACCATTTAAAGTATAAATTACATATCACAAGTCCAAAATTGAGATGCTTTGAACTTACAAAGAGCTTGAGCAGCAGTCAGCCTTTTCCGATAGTCCTTATTTAATAATTTCTTTACAAAATCAATGGCCTCAGCAGACAAAGACGGCCATGGGGTTTCATCAAAGCTCGGGTCTGCTTTAAGGACAGCTCGGAAAATGCCAGACTCTGTCCTTGCCCAAAAGGGACGGCTTCCACATAGAAGTATATAAGCAATAACCCCAATGCTCCACATGTCTGCCTCAGTCCCATATGATCGGTGCAGAACTTCAGGGGCAACATAGTATGCACTTCCAACTATATCATTTAGCCTTTCATCTGTAATATGATCCAACTATCAATCTTATTTCACTTTTCCAATGGAAGAGAAAATGTAAAGTCCTGATATTATATCTAACCTGGCTTTACATAGTCAGAGAGTCCAAAATCAATGGCCTTCAATGTGGAAGTCTCATCTTTAGAAACAAAGAGGAAATTCTGAAGAGGAAACTTTATTTCAGGATTTAGAAAGAACAAGCAAAACTTTGATCAAGGAGCCAAGACCCAAAAATTTGCAAGCTAAGACTCATACAAGTGCAGCAACAATAAAAGGCGAGCAAGAGATTCAGAAAATTTGAGGAGAAAGTAGAATGCAAGAAAATCAGTACAAATGCATTTGGCTGGATGCCCTATCCTAATTGTGTTAATCTGTCTCACAATGTACTTAAGCAAACCATTTGAACCTTTGGAATGTCCTTTGAGCAGTTTTAGTATGAGAAGAACATAATATCATACTAATCACATAATGATTTGCAGCTGACATTTTAGTGATATAAGTTTTCTAAAATAACCTTGACCATAGTTTTACAAATAACAAAAATAACACTAAACAATGAAAATTAACAATAATGGAGGATAATAACAATATATATTGGAATTTTAAAGGTTCAAAAAATAATGATTGAGATTTTCAATATCTTGGTCTTTTCACCAATATTTTAGATAATACACAAGAAAATTTCGCTAATACCTGAAAAGTATTTCGAATTGATAAAAAGTTCAATCTTTTTTTTTTTTTTTGCTCAGTGAATAAATAAAAAAGAAGAAAGCTTAAAATCTTATTGCGAAAATAAAAAATATTAAAATAATTGTTATTTGGAACCATGACCTGGCTAATTAAGACAATAGACAAAACAAGTTCAATGATCGCATTCATTTTCCAAACCGCCAATTGCAGCAATCAAAATGGAAGCATGTTTACATCTAAAGAATACTCATTTTGATACTTAGCAATTCATGAAGAAAACTCCACATTACTCATCAATTTATTTATTTACTGAAAACTGGAGATTAGAGAGATATTTCACATAGAAATTGGCATCGAGTTTTATTAAAGATCTAAATTACTTCAATCTAATTATCAGTCATTAAGTTCCTAGTTTGATCTATTTATAAGCAAAAACTATTTAGAAGAATATCAAAATTGAAAATCATGTAAGAATTTATCATCACCCTCATCAATTTGAATCCTTAAAAAAAATAATCAGATTTCATTTCCATGTCCATTTTTACATTCATGCTAATGGTTCAAACCAGTTTTGGCTCATATTCATCTGCACAAGTAAATCAATTGAAGGTGCACCAAGAATCTGAGGAAGACCTATAAAAACAATAATAGAGGTAATAAAACATGTGGGATAAAGGTTTCGAGTTGAATTGGTTCATCAAACTGAATCCCCACTAAAGAAAGAGACAGACAATAGTACTCTGATAGGAAAAGACTTAAATGCTCTCTAATTAAGGTTGTGAAGTTTGGATCTGCTGATTTTTTTGTTTAACCATAAACTCACAAATTTTGAGAAACTTATGATAAAAAACCGGAGAACTAGAACATTAAAAAAAAAAATGAATTGAAATCCACCAGAACAAATAACACTAAAGTGGGAAAAAAAAAATAACATAATATGGAGTTCATATGGACTGAATCTCATTTCATTTAACCATTTCACTTTTCTAATTTAAAATGATAAAATTCATAAATCCCCCCCAAACCTCTGCCCCTGTTGTCTGGGCCAATACCAAAACTCTTGTTTCTGATATGTACCAGTGAACCCCCTTCAAAATCTTGCTTCATTAGTGCTAGATGCCTACTCTTTCAGTATAACGGCAATATTTTTGTGCTTTTCCTGAAAATTGTTTTGCACCAGCCCATGGTTTTTTTTTCAAAAATATTACTTGAGTCCACATTGGTCAATAGACCATATATGTGCTAATTTAGCTTGGTGCAAAGCACAGGTAAGCAAATAACATTGCACCAAAAGGAGACAACTGGATTTTCATGTGCTCCCCAAGAAAAATTCAAAAAGTTGTTTAAGCTCTCAAATATATGGGAAAAAACGAGGATGTTAAACTTGCATGTCCAAGATCTGATAGAGAAGAATTTAATTGCAACCTCTCAAGTTATCATGGCAACAAG